>JAUCBN010000043.1:8165000-9415000 GCA_035048815.1 Abelmoschus esculentus | reverse complement strand
TATGCATTTCCAAAATCTCTCTAAATCATCATCATAAATGTCGTTACCGAAAATAGCCGAAATTCACAATAATGCATCAAAATCATTTACTTTACTTACTCTTGAACTATGGAAAGTTTTCACACTATTCCATAGTCCCCAAAACAGAACCGAACCGTTACGAAACACTTTTAATCCGAAATCACTCACCGACAAGCGAAACAAGCCCTCGCCGACGCTCCGACGGCAACGCCAACGCACCAGCCACATACGGACCTTCTTGCACTTCCTCTACAACATTAAAAACATAGAATATTCACAACATAACATGCTCAAAACAGCAGCCACATTAAACCTCCACAAAACTATCAAGAACCTTGCCGAAAAGACCGAAAACTAAGCCGAAACTTATCCGAAACAACATCACCCCTTAACCTTATGAATATAACATCTAATCCACCTCAAATATGAACTAAAAACACTTTCAAACCATCCTTATACCTCCAGCAAGAGTAGAACACCTAAAACAGCCCCTAAAATAACCAAAAACCACCTTAAAACACCACCAATTGCATTATTCCGGGATTAAATTGATATTAAATCATTACAAGACTCAATCAATCATTTAATTGACACAATATCATAATTAAATCACCCTAATTCTAGAACTAATTGAGATCCAAAAAGATTTCACCAAAAACCTCCATAAATGCATAGATCTTGAATTAAAAACACAAAAATTAAATATCAATTGTTGATGAGCAAGCCAATACTTGGGAACTTCAATAAAGAACCTTAGAAAAAGATTAGAAATCAGAATTTTACTTTTGAGATTAACTCCACCAAAAAGATGAGAAATCCTCTCTTGATTTCCTTGAAAATGGATGTTGATTTTGCAAAATTGATGAGTAGGTTTTGTAGAGAATGAAAAGATGAGTAAAATGAAATAAATCTTGTTGAAAATGAAGAAGAAATCAACAAGTAATTGAAGAAATTTGGAGAAGAAGATGGAGAGAAAATGGAGAGAAAATTTGAGAGAAAAGATGAGAAAATGGGAAGTTACAAAAGAAAATGAAAATAAGCTTTTTATTAAAATTAATTAAAACAAATTTGGTGGATAATCTTTAATTAAAAATAAATTGGGTTAATGACCCTCTAAGGATTCTAAGTATGGCTTACTTTCCAATTTTGTCACTAAAAATCTTAATTTCTGAAAATTACCAATTAAACCCCTAAACTTTTCCAAAATTCACAATTTAGTCACTATTACAAAATTAAGCCTAATTAAAAAACAAATTAAGGCTCAAAAAATTTCCTTTAACATTAAAACACCGTTTTAATATTTTTAAACCCTTTCGCAAAATTATTACTTGTCCGACTAAATTATTATTATTTTAATTTTCCCGGAATTAATGAACCGAAGAATCCGATTCGACTCGACTCGAATCCCCCAAACCAACACTCAAACTACTAATCCCAAACCCGGGATGTTATATTGAATTTGTTTTATTGGGGAAATTATTTCGGGAGACCCATTGCTCTAACTACTACTAGAAAAAAAAGTGTTTTATATTATACTTGAGCTACTTGGAACTTGCTTTGTGCTGGCCTTATTATTTTGTAAAAAAAAATGTTGTTATTCATTGTAAAATTATGATTTTTTTTCTAATATGGGACTGATAAGAGAGCTGATATTTTTTAATAGAGGAATTATGGAGGAATGACGAGTTCATGTTATGATATGGTGTTGAGATGACAAATTTTGAGTTGATTGAGTCCTCAATCGTGTCTGAGTGTAAAAGGGGTTTTGGATCAGCTCAGTCTGGGAACCTAATGTGGTTGTGTGTAGCAGGTGGCTACGTCTCTATGAGTACCAGGCTTCGAAGGTTTTATGTGTTGATGTGTGGGAGAGGTTTGCAAATTAGTAGTTGGATTGTTAGAGTTGAGGATGTTATTTGTGAGTGTGAACAATAATCATGCATAGTATAAGAGCACATATCTATATATCTATATATAGATATATAGATATAATAGGACATGCATGCATTCCCGAGCATGACATTAGAAATTGCATTTACATGCACTTACACAGGCATTTATGAGGGCATACAGCAAATCATGCATACATTTGTTCACACTTACGGGTATCTCCTTTGAAGATGGAAGTGGTGCATGGTTGGTGGTTGGGAGTTAAAAAAATGGGTGTATTGAAAGAGCCTCCTTGTTGGTCTTGAGCTTGATGTGCTGTGGACGAATTACTCTTTTGGTTAGGGTATAATCTAGAATAAAGATTGGTTAGTTGGGCGGAGTTGTGAGTGTTTGAACCCGAGGGGAATACCCTGAGTTATGGTTAGTTTTGAGTTTGTTATTAAGAGATGTAAGGTTGAGTTTTGCGGATTCTCACCAGTTAGGGTTTGGAGGTTGTAAGATGGTTGTAGTATGTTATGTAATGTAAGGCAGTTTGGTTTTTTTTCAGTGTAGTGTGGTTTTGTTTTGGGAAAAAAAACGGGTGTGTTGTTTAACCGTCATGTTTGATGGAAAAAAAAGAAAGAACGGGGAATCCTTTGTGGTATGGTTTAGTGTGTTGTTAGATCGGGGGTTGTGATCGATCTGGTGTTTTTTCTGTGAGGAGTATTGGGCGGAGCTTTGAAAATAACGTAGGAGATATATTAGTATGGGAGTTGTGGTATCATGGGTTTGAATCATAGTTTGTTGTGACCCTGAGAGGTTTAGTTGTGCTGTAAAGGTGAAAAGTGCACATGTTGTGTTTATAAGGAGTTAAGTTGGGTTTACGTCGGTTAAAGTTAGGTTGTGGTAATGTTTGAAGTGGTGTATCGAGGACCACTAGACAGTTTATGGTTTGTATCAGTTGATCGATCTTGTGGGCTTGCTTTTATCGAAAAGTGTTGTGAGAGTCTGTGTTTAATGGGTTCATGTCTGTGGATGTTTCATCAACATGGTTACTGCTTTGGCAAGGTTGTAAAAAAAAAGAGAGATGTTGGAGCGAGTAGAAGGAATAGTTTTACAAGCTTGGATTTTGTTGTGGTATAGGTGGGATAAGAGTTGGTTTATCGATGATTTGATTTTGGGAAGGAGTTTTGAGTTAAGTGTCAAGGCACTTAACGATGTGTGGATCTTAAAGTTTGAAATATGGTGTTGAGTTAGTTGTGGTAAGTAAACCTTAAGTTGGAAGTATTGTCGTTGAGATGAGTATAATGTTGGGTATTGGCACAAAGTTGGTAAGTTCCTTGTATGGTATGTTTTGTGGAATGTTAGCTATCGAGGATGACTTGGCTTACATAAGGATGCTTGCGATGGGAGTTTGTTTTGTGGGGTAAGCCAGGGTTGTTGTGGAATTACGAGGGAAGTTGTTCGGTTAATCTATGTGGAGACCTAGTATAATGGTCGAGCTATGAGAGGGACTCTACCTTGGTTAAGTTGATCAGGGATAAGTCATGGTCAGATGTTTGTTAAGGATCTAGTTGAGGATGTGTTTGGCAAGGTTTAGTTTTGTCAGTTTTCATCATAAATGCCTTAAGAGAATTTTCCAGCGAACTTATGGGCTGCTGCTGAGGCAGTTGCTGTTGCGACGGCGGCGGATGTTGCATTAGAATTGCTTGCTAAAAACCTGAGGGTTGAACCGTCGGATTCAAAGCATTATTGGGGTTGCTCCATGAAAAATTTGGATTCCTTTTCCACGCTGGATTATATGTGTTGGACATCACGTTATTGTTCCGGTTATAGTTTCCCACATAAAGGTTGGATTCCTGATTCTGCATGCACTCAGAGGAGCTATGGTTACCTCCACATAACTCACATGAAGAATCTATTACCTTAACCTCATGGGTATTATGTTGCATTTGCATATTCTAGACCATCTTAGTGAGAGTTGCCAATTGTGCTGCCACTGAATTGGATGTTTCTAATTCATGTACTGTGGCTTGACGTCTCATCCCTCCTCTCATAGATGTAGGGAATCGGAAGTCATTCTTTGCAAGTTTGTTTAAAATCTCTATTGCTTCCTTTGGTGGTTTGTCAAGGAGTGTTCCGCTGGCAGAGGCGTCTAACATCATCCTTGTTGGGGCATTGATAGCATTATAAAACATGGTCACTTGTGTCCACAATGGAAATCCATGTAAAGGACACTTGTGCAGTAATTCTTTATAGCGCTCTCATGCCTCATACATTGGTTCGTCATCTGCCTATCGGAAAGAGTAATTTCATTACGTATACGATCATATAAATTAGTAGGATTGAAAAGTGTAATGAAATCACGACAAAGTTCACTCCAAGATCCAATAGATCCGTCTGGAATGCTATTTAACCAGGTTTTTGCCCTATCCCTCAGTGAATAGGGAAATAGTTTCAGTCTCAAAACATCTTCATGGACTCCTTGAATTTTGAATGAATTGCATATCTCCATTAATTACTTGAGGTGTTGCCTGGCATCTTCAGTGACCGACCCACCAAACTGTCCAATAGTATTGAGCATATTAAACATGACAAGTTTTAGCTCAAAGTGGGATGCTTCGATCTCTGGTGTAACGAATCCTGGATTTAACCCATTCAAATCTTATTCCAAGAAGTCTCGAACAGTCAGCTGACGCGGCCCTGGTGGCGACGGAAGCCTTCCATTGCCAGCGGGTAAGTTTTGTTCTACTGGATGATCTGCCATAACTTCTCGAATTTGTCTTCGCAACCTTTGACGCGTGCGTTCAATCTCTGGATCTAATTCGTACAATGGATTGCTTGGTTTTGCCCTGGTCATACACCAGAAAAACCAAAGTTAAATAAAAATAACAGAAAACAAGAAAATAAAGAAAACAAAATTTAGTTGTCAATCCCCGGCAACGGCGCCAAAAACTTATTGAGTGTAAAAAGAGTGCGCAATTAGTGCAAGTGTACACATATCAAGTAATAAAGTGATAAGTATTATCGGATATCGTCTCCACAGGGATTGGTCTACTTAATATGCTTTCTTACGTCTTCTTGGTCTGTAGAAGAATTAAAATAAAAACACAAGTGATTTGGGTTGGAGTAAACTAAATAACGTGAATAATAAAACAAACTAAATAAAGAGAAAGTAATTAGAATGAGAAGATGGACAGGATCCAGTTGTATTGTACTGTGGATTCAATTGACTTGTCTTTGTCCAACGCAATCACACAACACTGCCTCGGCAGTACTGCAGTTTTATTGCCTCGACAGTGATGATGTTCGTCCGCCGCGGCAATCCCTTGCTCTTGGGTAGACTTTTACCAAGATTCGGCAAAGTGTCCTTTGATGACTCCGCTTATCCCTAAGTCGAAGTACTGTTGATGACCAGTCTTTGATGATACCTCCCGGCGTGAATCAATTATGCTTACCAACCAATCCCACACTTCTTTTAGCTGCTGAAACTCTAACCTATCCCTATGCCGAGTTAGTATTTTCCAGCTAGAAAAATATCGTGCTTATCCCTTTCATGAGCCTAACTCTCCCAATATTAGACAAATAAATCTCTTACAAACTTCTCTCCCGAGCATGAATGCAAGAACAATGAATAGAAAAGAATAAGCAAATCTTGATATTTTATTGCATTGAACAAAAAGAAAAAGTTCAATCTCTTCTCACAAATACTAAACAACTTTCACCTAAGCCTAAAGAATTTAGAACATAATGAAACAAAGAAAACTCTAAACTAATTTTCTCTCGTGCGCTTGTAGCTCTTCTCCTTGGTCGGCTATTGTTTATATAGGCTTGACCTAGGGCAAACCTTTCCTAAGTAGGAATACAACTTGGAGTAAAACACAAGTCAAGTAAATAAAATAATTGTTTTATTTCCAAGTTTATTCCTACAAGGAATCTTTTCCGCGTGGCCTTTAACTTGGGCTTTCTGCTTGCTTCCCAGCTCCAATCCTTGCGCTGTTTGTACAGAAACGTCCACCTCATTTTTATCTTTAAGTCGCCTATAATATCAGTACTTGTCCTTCAGCTGCTGCCGCGGCCTCAGGTTTTGCTTCTGCCACACTTACTGTCGCGGCAGTGGATATTCTTGTAATTCAATAAAAGGTGCCGTAAAGTCTGCATGTCTATGAATATTATCTTCATAAGTTACAAAAGCAGAATATCTAAATATATCACATTAAGTACATGATTTAGTCCAAGTAGGTGTAGATTAGGTGATTATTGTCCATGAAAGGTGTAAAAAGTGATAGTGAATTTAACACTTATCAACAATTTTTGAGCTTCTTACTCGATTTAAATTCGAACGGGTTCACTATAAAGCTCATTTAGACATGCATGCTCTGAATCCTACAAAACGATAAAAAATGATATTAAATCAAATTTTATGTGTTCAAATTGTGAATTATGGGCTTTTGAACCTAATTATATAACTTAATGTCAAATTTTGATCTTTTTAATTGGTTAAAATTCTAACGGGTTCACTATAAAGCCCATTTAGACATGCATGCTCTAAACTCAAATTTTATGTGTTGAAATTGTTAATTATATGCTTTTGAACCTAATTATATAACTTAATGTCAAATTTTGATCTTTTTAATCGGTTAAAATTCGAACGGGTTCACTATAAAGCCCATTTAGACATGCACGCTCTAAACCTTACAAAACGATCGAAAATCATATTCAATCAATTTTGGGGGGTAAAAAAGTTAATTACGGGATTTTGAACCTACTTATACTGCTTAATGTCAAATTTTGAGTTTTTAGTCTGTTAAAATTTGAACGGGTTCGTTATAAAGCCCATTTAGACATGCACGCTCTGAACCCTAAAAAACGATCGAAAATGATATTAAATCAAAATTTTTTGGGTACAAAATGCTAATTATGGGCTTTTTAACCTACTTATATAGCTTAAAGTCAAATTTTGAGCTTCTTACTCGGTTAAAATTCGAACAGGTTCACAATAAAGCCCATTTAGACAAGCACGCTCTGAACACTACAAAAACGATCAAAAATGATATTAAATCAAATTTTATAAGTTCAAATTCCTAATTATGGGCTTTTGATCCTAATTTTACAGCTTAATGTTAAACTTTGAGCTTTTTACTCGGTTAAAATTCAAACGGGTTTACTTTGAATCCCTTTTAGACCTGCACTCTTTGAACCCTACAAAACAACAAAAAATGATATTAAATCAAATTTTATGAGTTCAAATTGTTAATTATGAGCTTTTGAACATAATTATACAACTTAATGTCAAATTTTGACCTTTTTACTTGGCTAAAATTCGAACGGGTTCACTATAAAGCTCATTTAGACATGTACGCTCTGAACCCTAGAAACGATCAAAAATGATATTCAATGAAATTTTTTGGGTACAAAAAGATAATTGTTGCGTGTAAAAAGAGTGCGCAATTAGTGCAAGTGTACACGTCACAGGGATTGGTCTACTTAATATGCTTTCTTACGTCTTCTTGCTCTGTAGAAGAATGAAAATAAAAACACAAGTGATTTGGGTTGGAGTAAACTAAATAACGTGAATAATAAAACAAACTAAATAAAGAGAAAATAATCAGAATGAGAAGATAGCCAGGATCCAGTTGTGTTGTATCGTGGATTCAATTGACTTGTTTCTGTCCAATGCAATCACACAACACTGCCTCGGCAGCACTGTAGTTTTACTGTCTAGACAGTGGTGATGTTCGTCCGCCGCGGCAATCCCTTGCTCTTGGGTAGATTTTTACCAAGATTAGGCAAAGTGTCCTTTGATGACTCCGCTTATCCCTAAGTCGAAGTACTGTTGATGACCAGTCTTTGATGATACCTCTCGGCGTGAATCAATTATGCTTACCAACCAATCCCACACTTCTTTTAGCTGCTGAAACTCTAACCTATCCCTATGCCGAGTTAGTATTTTCCAGCTAGAAAAATACCGTACTTATCCCTTTCGTGAGCCTAACTCTCCCGATATTAGACAAATAAATCTCTCGCAAACTTCTCTCCCGAGCTTGAATGCAAGATCAATGAATAGCAAAGAATAAGCAAATCTTGATATTTTATTGCATTGGAACAAGAAAACAAAGTTCAATCTCTTCTCACAAATACTAAACAACCTTCACCTAAGCCTAAAAGAATTTAGAACATAATGAAACAAAGAAAACTCTAAACTAATTTCTCTTGTGCTCTCTATGATGATTCTCCGTGGACGGCTATTGTTTATATAGGCTTGACCTAGGGCAAACCTTTCCTAAGTAGGAATACAACTTGGAGTAAAACATAAGTCAAGTACATAAATAAAATATTTGTTTTATTTTCATGTTTATTCCTACAAGGATTCTTTTCCGCGTGGCCTTTGACTTGGGCTTTCTGCTCGCTTCCCAGCTCTAATCCTTGCGCTGCTTGTCCAGAAACGTTCACCTTATTTTTCTCTTCAAGTCGTCTACAATATCGTTACTTGTCCTTCAGCAGTTGCCACGGCCTCAGGTTTTGCTTCGGCTACACTTACTGCCGCGGCAGTGGATATTCCTGCAGTTTCATAAAAGATGTCGTAAAGTCTGCATTGTCTATAAATATCATCTTCATAAGTTACAAAACCAGAATATCTAAATATCTCACATTAAGTACAGGCTTTAGTCCAAGTAGGTGTAGATTAGGTGATTATTGTCCATGAAAGCTGTAAAAAGTGATAGTAAATTTAGACATGCATGCTCCAAACCCTACAAAATGATCAAAAATGATATTTAATCAAATTTTATGAGTTCAAATTGTTAATTATGGGCTTTTGAACCTAATTATACAACTTAATGTCAAATTTTGATCTTTTTAATCGCTTAAAATTCGAACGGGTTTTCTATAAAGCCCAATTTGACATGCACGCTCTGAACTCTACAAAACGATCAAAAATTAAAATTCAATCAAATTTTTTTTGTACAAAATTTTAATTATGAGCTTTTGAACCTAATTATACATATTAAACACAAAGTTTGAGCTTCTTACTCGGTTAAAATTCGAACGGGTTCACAATAAAGCCCATTTAGACATGCACACACTGAACCCTATAAAACGATAGAAAATTATATTCAATCAAATTTTTGGGTTCAAAAAGTTAATTATGGCCTTTTGAACCTAATTATACAGCTTAAACACAAATTTTGTGCTTCTTACTCGGTTTAAATTAGAACGGGTTCACTATAAAGCCCATTAAGACATGCACGCATTGAACCTTAAAAAACGATAGAAAATGGTATTCAATCAAATTTTATGAGTTCAAATTGTTAATTATGGGCTTTTGAACCTAATTATACAGCTTAATGTCAAATTTTGAGGTTTTTACTCGGTTAAAATTCTAACGGGTTCACTATAAAGCCAATTTAGACGTGCATGTTCTGAACCCTACGAAACGATCGAAAATGATACTAAATCAAATTTTATGAGTTCAAATTATTAATAATGGGATTTTGAACCTAATTATACAACTTAATGCAAAATTTTGAGTTTTTTACTCGTTTAAAATTCGAATGGGTTTACAACAAATCCTATTTAGACATGCACACTCTAAAACCTATACAACAATCGATCATTTAGACATGCACACTCAAAATTTGATATTAATCTGTATAATTAGGTTCAAAAGCCAATAATTGACTTTTTCAACCCATAAAATTTTATTAAATATCATTTTCGATCATTTTGTAGGGTTCAGAGCGTGCATGTCTAAATGGGCTTTATAGTGAACCCGTTAGAATTTTAACCGAGTAAAAAGCTCAAAATTTGATATTAAGCTCTATAATTAGGTTCAAAAGCCCATAATTAACTTTTTTAACCCATAAAATTTGATTTAACATCATTTTCGATCGTTATGTAAAGTTAAGAGCGTGTACGTCTAAATGGGCTTTATAGTGAACCCGTTCAATATTAACTGAGTAAAAAGCTCAAAATTTGATTTTAAGCTGTATAATTAGGTTCAAAATCCAATAATTAACTTTTCGTATCCCAAAAATTTGATTCAATATCATTTTAGATCGTTTTGTAGGGTTTAGAGTATTCATATCTAAATGGGCTTTATAGTGACACGTTCGAATTTTTACCAATTAAAAATCTAAAAATTTGAGTTTAAGCTGTATAATTAGATTTAAAATCCCATAATTGACGTTTTGAACCCATAAAATTTGATTGAATATCATTTTCGATGGTCTTGTAGGGTTTAGAGCGTGCATGTCTAAATTGGCTTTATAGTGAAACTGTTCGAATTTTAACTGATTAAGAAGCTCAAAATTTGAGTTTTAGAAGTATAATTAGGTTCAAAAGCCCATAAAAAACAACTTGAACTCATAAAATTTGATTGAAAATCATTTTCGATGATTTTGTACGGTTTATAGCGTGTATGTCTAAAAGGGCATTATAGTGAACCCGTTCGAATTTTAACCGAGTAAAAAGCTCAAAATTTGACATTAAGCTGTATAATTAGGTTCAAAAGCCCATAATTAACTTTCTGAACCCAAAAAATTTGATTCAATATCAATTTTGATCGTGTTTTAGGGTTTAGAGCATTCATGTATGGGCTCTATAGTGAACCCGTTCGAATTTTAATCGATTAAAAATCTCAAAATTTGACATTAAGCTTTATAATTAGGTTCAAAAGCCCATAATTAAAAATTTAAACTCATAAAATTTGATTTAATACCATTTCCGATCGTTTTATAAGGTTTAGAGTGTGCAAGTCAAAATGACTTTCTACCCGTTCGAATTTTAACCGAGTAAAAAGCTCAAAATTGGAGTTTGATTAGTATAATTAGGTTCAAAAGCCCATAAATAACTTTTTGTACCCAAAAAAATTGATTAAATATCATTTTTGATCGTTTTGTAGGGTTTAGAGCGTGCATGTTTAATTGGGCTTTATAGTGAACCCGTTCGAATTTTAACCGAGTAAAAAGCTCAAAATTTGACATTAAGTTGTATAATTAGGTTCAAAAGCCCATAATTAACTTTTTGAACCCATAAAATTTGATTTAATATCATTTTCGATTGGTTTGTAGGGTTCAGAGCATGCATGTCTAAATGGGTTTTATAGTCAACCAATTCGAATTTTAACTGAATATGAAGGTCAAAATTTGAGTTTAAGCAGTATAATTTGGTTCAAAATCCCATAGATAACTTTTTGAACCCATAAAAATTGATTTAATATCATTTTCGAATATTTTGTAAAGTTTAGAGTGTGTATGTTTAAATGGGCTTTATAGTAAACCTGTTCGAATTTTAACCGAGTAAAAAGCTCAAAATTTGAGGTTAAGCTGTATAATTAGGTTCAAAAGCCTAGAATTAACAACTTGAACTCATAAAATTTGATTTAATACCATTTTCGATCGTTTTGTAAGGTTCAGAGCGTGCATGTCTAAATGGGCTTTATAGTAAAACTGTTTGAATTTTAACCGAGTAAAAAGCTCAAAATTTGACATTAAGCTATATAATTAGGTAAAAGCCCATAATTAACTTTTTGAACCCAAAAAAATTGATTCAATATCATTTTCGATCGTTCTATTGGGTTTAGAGAGTGCATGTCTAAATGGGCTTTATAGTGAATACGTTCGAATTTTAACAAAATGAAAAGCTCAAAATTTGAGTTTAAGCTGTATAATTAGGCTCAAAAGCCCATAATAAAATTTTTGTACCCAAAATTTTTTAATGAATATCATTTTCGATCGTTTTGTATGGTTTAGAGCGTGCATGTCTAAATGGGCTTTCTCGTGAACCCGTTCGAATTTTAACCGATTAGGAAGCTCAAAATTTGATTTTAAGTTGTATAATTAGTTTCAAAAGCCCATAATTAACAATTTGAACTCATAAAATTGATTAAAAATCTTTTTCGGTCGTTTTGTACGGTTTAGAACGTGTATGTATAAAAGGGCTTTATAGTGAACCCGTTCAAATTTTAACTGAGTAAAAAGCTCAAAATTGGAGTTTAAGCAGTTTAATTAAGTTAAAAATCCCATAATTAACTTTTTGTACCCAAAAAATTTGATTGAATATCATTTTCGATCGTTTTGTAGGGTTTACAGCGTGCATGTCTAAATGCTCAAAATTTGACATTAAGCTGTATAATTTGGTTCAAAAGCCCATAATTAACTTTTTGAAACCATAAAATTTGATTTAACATCATTTTCGATCGGTTTGTAGGGTTTAGAGCGTGTATGTCTAAATGGGCTTTATAGTCAACCCGTTCGAATTTTAACTGAATATGAAGTTCAAAATTTGAGTTTAAGTAGTATAATTTGTTTCAAAATCACATAAATAACTTTTTGAACCCGTAAAATTTGATTTAATATCATTTTCGAACGTTTTGTAAAGTTAAGAGCATCTATGTCTAAATGGGCTTTATGGTGAACCCGTTCGAATTTTAACCGAGTAAAAAGCTCAAAATTTGATATTAAGCTGTATAGTTAGGTTCAAAATCCCATAATTAACTTTTTCAACCAATAAAATTTGATTTAGCATCATTTTCGATCGGTTTGTAGGGTTCAAAGCGTGTATGTCTAAATGGGCTTTATAGTCAACCCGTTCGAATTTTAACTGAATATGAAGCTCAAAATTTGAGTTTAAGCAGTATAATTTGTTTCAAAATCACATAAATAACTTTTTGAACCCGTAAAATTTGATTTAATATCATTTTCGAACGTTTGGTAAAGTTAAGAGCATGTATGTCTAAATGGGCTTTATAGTGAAACCGTTCGAATTTTAACCGAGTAAAAAGCTCAAAATTTGATATTAAGCTGTATAATTAGGTTCAAAATCCCATAATTAACTTTTTGAACCCATAAAATTCGATTTAGCATCATTTTCAATCGGTTTGTAGGGTTTAGAGCGTGTATGTCTAAATTGGCTTTATAGTCAACCCGTTCGAATTTTAACTGAATATGAAGCTCAAAATTTGAGCTTAAGCAGTATAATTTGGTTCAAAATCACATAAATAACTTTTTAAACCCGTAAAATTTGATTTAATATCATTTTCGAACGTTTGGTAAAGTTAAGAGCGTGTATGTCTAAATGAACTTTATAGTGAACCTGTTCAATTTTAACTTAGTAAAAAGCTCAAAATCTTAGTTTAAGCTGTATAATTAGGTTCAAAATCCAATAATTAACTTTTTTGTATTTAAAAAATTTGATTCAATATCATTTTCAATCGTTTTGTATGGTTTAGAGCATGTATTTCTAAATGGGATTTATAGCGAAACCGTTCGAATTTTAACTGAGTGAAAAACTCAAAATTTGACATTAAGCTATATAATTAGGTTCAAAAATCTATAATTAACTTTTTGAACCCATAAAATTTGATTTAATATCATTTTCGATCGTTTTGTAAAGTTAAAAGCGTGTACGTCTAAATGGGCTTTATAGTGAACCCGTTCCATTTTAACAGAGTAAAAAGCTCAAAATTTGAGTTTAAGCTGTATAATTATGTTTAAAATTCAATAATTAACTTTTTGTATCCAAAAAATTTGATTCAATATCATTTTCGATCGTTTTGTAGGGTATAGAGCATTCATGTCTAATTGGGCTTTATAGCGAACACGTTCGAGTTTTTACTGATTAAAAATTTCAAATTTGAGTTTAAGCTGTATAATTAGGTTCGAAAGCCCATAATTATCTTTTTGAACCATAAAATTTGATTTAACATCATTTTCGTTAGGTTTGTAGGATTCAGAGCGTGTATGTCTAAATGGGCTTTATAATCAACCCGTTTGAATTTTAACTGAATATGAAGCTCAAAATTTGAGTTTAAGCAGTATAATTTAGTTCAAAATCCCATAAATAACTTTTTGAACCCATAAAATTTGATTTAATATCATTTTCGATCGTTTTATAAAGTTAAGAGCGTGTTTGTCTAAATGGGCTTCATAGTGAACCTGTTCTAATTTTAACGGAGTAAAAAGCTCAAAATTTGAGTTTAAGCTGTATAATTAGGTTCAAAATCCCATAAATAACTTTTTGAACCTATAAAATTTGATTTAATATCATTTTCGAACGTTTGGTAAAGTTAAGAGCGTGTATGTCTAAAATGCTCAAAATTTGATTTTAAGCTCTGTAATTAGGTTCAAAAGCCCATAATTAACTTTTTGTACTCAAAAAATTTGATTCAATGTAATTTTCGATCGTTTTGTAGGGTTTAGAGCGTTCATGTCTAAATGGGCTTTATAGTAAACACGTTCGAATTTTTACTGATTAAAAATCTCAAAATTTAAGTTTAAGTTTAATAATTAAGTTCAAAATCCCATAATTAACGTTTTGAACCCATAAAATTTGATTGAATATCATTTTCGATTGGTTTGTAGGGTTTAGAGCGTGCATGATTAAATGGGCTTTACAGTGAAACCGTTTGAATTTTAACCGATTAAAAAACTCAAAATTTTACATTAAGCTGTATAATTAGGTTCAAAAGCCCACAATTATCAATTTGAACTCACAAATTTTATTTAATACCTTTTTTAAGGGTTTAGAACGTGCATGTCAAATGGGCTTTATAGTGAACCCGTTAGAATTTTAACTGAGTATAAAGCTCAAAATTCGAGTTTAAGCAGTATAATCATGTTCAAAAGCCCATAATTAACTTTTTGTACCCAAAAAATTTGATTGAATATCATTTTCGATCGTTTTATAGGGTTCATAGCGTGCATGTTTAAATGGGCTTTATAGTGAACACGTTCGAACTTTAATCGAGTAAAAAGCTCAAAATTTGACATTAAGCTGTATAATTAGGTTCAAAAGCCTATAATTAACTTTTTGAACCAATTAAATTTGATTAAAAATTATTTTCGATCGTTTTGTACGGTTCAGAGCGTGCATGTCTAAATGGGCTTTATAATAAACCCGTTAGAATTTTAATCGAGTAAAAAGCTCAACATTTGATATTAAGCTGTATAATTAGGTTCAAAATCCCATAAATAACTTTTTGAACCTATAAAATTTGATTTAATATCATTTTCGAACGTTTGGTAAAGTTAAGAGCGTGTATGTCTAAAATGCTCAAAATTTGATTTTAAGCTCTATAATTAGGTTCAAAAGCCCATAATTAACTTTTTGTACTCAAAAAATTTGATTCAATGTAATTTTCGATCGTTTTGTAGGGTTTAGAGCGTTCATGTCTAAATGCGCTTTATAGTAAACACGTTCGAATTTTTACTAATTAAAAATCTCAAAATTTAAGTTTAAGTTTTATAATTGGGTTCAAAATCCCATAATTAACGTTTTGAACCCATAAAATTTGATTGAATATCATTTTCGATCGGTTTGTAGGGTTTAGAGCGTGCATGAATAAATGGGCTTTATAGTGAAACCGTTTGAATTTTAACCAAGAAGCTCAAAATTTGAGTTTAAGTTATATAACTAGGTTCAAAAGCCCATAATTAACAATTTGAACTCATAAAATTTGATTAAAAGTCATTTTCGATCATTTTGTGTGGTTCAGAGCGTGCATGTCTAAAAGGGCTTTATAGTGAACCCGGTCAAATTTTAACCGAGTAAAAAGCTCAAAATTTGACATTAAGCTGTATGATTAGGTTCAAAAGCCCATAATTAACTTTTTGTACCCAAAAAATTTGATTGAATATCATTTTCGATAGTTTTGTAGGGTTTAAAGCGTGCATATTTAAATGGGCTTTATAGTGAACCGTTCAATTTTAACCGATTAAAACGCTCAAAATTTGATTTTAAGCTGTATGATTAGGTTCAAAAGCCCATAATTAAATTTTTGTACTCAAAAAATTAGATTCAATATCATTTTCGATCGCTTTGTAGGGTTCTGAGCATTCATGTCTAAATGGGCTTTATAGTGAACCCGTTCGAATTTTAACCGATTAAAAAACTCAAAATTTGACAATAAGATGTATAATTAGATTAAAAAGCCCATAATTATCAATTTAAACTCATAAAATTTGATTTAATACCATTTTCGATCGTTTTTATGGGTTTTGAGAGTGCATGTCAAAAGGGCTTTATTGTGAACCCGTTCGAATTTTAACCGAGTAAAAAGCTCAATATTGGAGTTTAAGCAGTATAATTAGATTCAAAAGCCCATAATTAACTTTTTGTACCCAAAAAATTTGATTGAATATCATTTTCGATAGTTTTGTAGGGTATAGAGTGTGCATATCTAAATGGGCTTTACGAAGCTCAAAATTTGAGTTTAAGCAGTATAATTAGGTTCAATATACCATAAATGACTTTTTGAACCCATAAAATTTGATTTAATATCATTTTCGATCGTTTTGTAAAGTTAAGAGCGTGTATGTCTAAATGGGCTGTATAGTGAACCCGTTCGAATTTTAACCGAGTAAAAAGCTCAAAATTTGAGTTTAAGCTATATAATTAGGTTCAAAATCCCATAATTAACTTTTTAACCCATAAAATTTGATTGAATATCATTTTCGATCATTTTGTAGGGTTCAGAGCGTGCATGTTTAAATGGGCTTTATAGTGAAACGGTTTGAATTTTAACCGAGTAAAAAGCTCAAAATTTCATATTAAGTTGTATAATTAGGTTCAAAAGCACATAATTAACTTTTATTACCCAAAAAATTTGATTGAATATCATTTTCGATCGGTTTGTAGGGTTTATAGCGTGCATGTGTAAATCTGCTTTTTAGTGAACCCGTTGGAATTTTAACCTTGTAAAAAGCTCAAAATTTGAGTTTAAGTTGTATAATTAGATTCAAAAGCCCATAATTAACTTTTTGAACACTTAAAATTTGATTTAAAATCATTTTCGATCGTTTTGTAGGGTTCAGAGCGTGCAAGTCTAAATGGGCTTTATAGTAAACCCACTCGAATTTTAACCGAGTAAAAAGCTCAAAATTTCAGTTTAAGCTGTATAATTAGATTCAAAAGCCCATAATTAACTTTTTGAACCCATAAAATTTATTTTAATATCATTTTCGATCTTTTTGAAGGTATCAGAGTGTGCATGTCTAAATGGGCTTTATAGTGAACCCGTTCGAATTTTAACCGAGTAAAAAGCCAATAATTAACTTTTTGTACCCAAAAAATTTGATTGAATATCATTTTCGATCATTTTGTATGGTTTAGGGCGTGCATGTCTAAATGGGCTTGATAGTGAACCGTTCGAATTTTAACCGAGTAAAAATCTCAAAATTTGACATTAAGTTGTATAATTAGGTTCAAAAGCCCATAATTAACTTTTTGAACGCATAAAATTTGATTTAATATTATTTTCGATTGGTTTGTATGGTTTAGAGTGTGCATGTGTAAATGGGCTTTATAGTGAACCCGTTCAAATTTTAACCGAGTATGTAACCCCCTCGACACGGTCTAGACACCACCCGACTCGAACGAGCTACACGGGGAATACCGAGGCTAATCCGAAGACTCGCCCTGATAAATAACCTTAAAAATTCTTTTATCTTTTCTAAATGCATTAACTAGATCCTAAATGTTCGTGCAAGGAATGAGTTCATTTACAACGGAAATTAGTGAGAAACGATTCCTAATTTATTCGAACAAGTTTTTAAGGATCTAATTGTAATTTTCCAGATAATTATGATCAAAATATGAAATTAAGGTTATCAATACTTAATGAAGAATATTACATGCTTAAGTCTTAAATTTTAGATTAAAATAATATATATTAGTCATCTAATTGCATTATTAAAGTTTGGTGTGTAAGGTGTAAATTTCCAGAGCTTAAATCAACCTATAATGACTTTAACTAGCAGAGGTATCGAAACACCCTTCTAGATGCATTTAATCACCTATAGACCATAAACCACATATTTTAACAAGATTTCTAGATGCAAATAATCCTAGTTCTATGTTCTTAATATAAATTAAAAACAATATTCATCAAGGTAAACATGTTGAGACTATCGGCACACCCCATGGTGCAGCGGAACAAAATTACTTCGTTCTTTCTAGTGATCCATGTACGTTTAATCCGAAATTGGGAGGAAGAGATGCGATAACTTATATTGGGTTCCTTGATAAACAGCAAAGACAACAACGGGATCTGCTATAGTTACAATCGTTCAATAATCGAATCTTTAGCTTCCACGGATATCGTCTTGGCCTCTACTCAGTTCACCCGGTTGAGAGAGCAAATCTCGAAAAACTATTTTTCGTGATTTTAGGGTTTAGAATTCGGAATTCTCTATGATGGCTGCTAGACCGAAGATCCTTTATATAGGTGTAACCCTAGGTATAAGAGTTTGATTCCGAATTTGTTTATAGGAAATAATTACTTTAATTATTTCCTTAAATTTTGGAATCTATATTTAATTCGAAATTAAAAGGGATATAATTACTTTAATTATATCCTTTATTAAAAATTGGGATTAAATATATTCTACTTATACTTATATATTTTTTGCTCCTTTTCAACCATTGGGTGTGACCCTGTAGGCTCATTGTAACATTAGTAATAATATTAGAAGAATTCTAATATTACAAACAATGAGTGACATCTAGCAATATATCATTGTCATCTAAGTTACAAGAGATCATGATTCGATGTATCATGTCCGTGACTAACTATCTTAATGTATTATATCCTTTTGTCCTTTTATATCTTTAATAGGCACAAGTCTTGGAATAGTCACACTTGTATAGCTTATTTTAATGTTTCTTGATATCTAGAGTGGACTACTTTTAATGAATAATTTGTGATATCTCATATCAACGTATTCAAGCATGGCCATGCATTTCTAGTCGCACTCAATCAAGTGGCCTTTGATATAATTTCCAATTATGTAGGAAGGACAAATCCTATCTTGATCATTCACATCTCACTACATACATTGTAATATGTCCAATGTCAGTTTTTATAGTGTAATTAATTACGAGACACGTTTAACTGCATCAAAACATAAAACAACATATGTTGAGATAGTAATAATCTCAAGTCTAAGGATCATACATATAGTTGTCACGATGAGCAATATCGTGATCGTCACATAATAATCCAAGATATATGCTCATAGTGGGTCAATCCAATATATTATTCTCTACTAATATATTCATGTATTAATTCTGACATCTCTATGTCAATGACAACTCATTGTCATCAATTAATCACATGTTAGTCTTAAGCGTATTATTATTGTCCATACCCATAATAATACTTGACTAAGGATATTTAATAATATTACATATATTATTATATGGACATTATTGCTTCTCAGTTTATGTTTATACATTGACACATATATCTGAAAACAACAATGGCAATTCCTTTATTCAATAAAATTAGTAAATAAAAGTATCCTTACAATCATCATATGATTGGTCTTTGGGAATACTCTAACAAAACATACTTCAAATTCATCATGGATTTCATCATAAATACTTTTAAAGCAAAACAATATCATAAAGAATATTAAAACAGTGCTCCATTGCTATCATCTACTTTAAGGTTCTTAATTGAATTCAAAATATACTTGAGCCTAAGAAAATATAAATAGTTACTCGACTTCCTTGCTTCTTGCCGGCACCTAATCACTTATTTCTCTGCATTGCAAGTAAAGGAGAGTGGTTAAGCAAAAGCTTAGTTAGTGACAACTTAAAAACATAAGTAAAATAACTTGCAATGCAGCCCATAAAAGCCAAAGTTTTATAAAAACATGTCATGTTCAACTCATGAAATAATCACATGGCTATCAATGCCATCAACATAAAAAACAACAAGTATCCATGGCCTAAGCCACAAAATCTTTTTGAAATACTTTTGAAAAATACATGCTCAATAAGCATCACTCAAGTCTTACATGCCCATTGCAAAGCATCATTGAAAACACTTTTCAATTAAGAAAACATACTTGCTTTTAACATTGTATTGGTATTAGTGAACCGTCTAAACGTTAGGCTAAACGGAAACGATAAGCATGGGGCCAATAGCCAACATGCCACATATGAGAGCCAACAGCTACTCATATCACGTGTGAAGGCCAATTGCCTAATCACACCCATGATGGAATAAAACCAATCATGAAACACACCTTAGCTTCCGGGATAAACAACACTTACAAAAAGTTAATTATTGGATTTTGAACCTAATTATACAGCTTAAACTAAGATTTTGAGCTTTTTACTTAGTTAAAATGGAACGGGTTCACTATAAAGCCCATTTAGACGTACACACTCTTAACTTTACAAAATGATCGAAAATGATATTAAATCAAATTTTATGGGTTCAAAAATTTATTTTTGGGATTTTGAACCTAATTATACTGCTTAAACTCAAATTTTGAGATTCATATTCAGTTAAAATTCGAACGGGTTGACTATAATGCCCATTTAGACAAACACGCTCTAAACCGTACAAAACGATCGAAAATGATATTCATTCAAATTTTTTGGGTACAAAAAGTTAATTATGGGCTTTTCAATCTAATTATGCTGCTTAAACTCCAATTTCAGCTTTTTACTCGGTTAAAATTAGAACGTGTACACAATAAAGCCCTTTTGACATGGACGCTCTAGCCTCTTGAAAAATGATCGAAATTGGTATTAAATCAAATTTTATGAGATCAAATTGATAATTAAAGGCTTTTGAACCTAATTATATAGCTTAATGTCAAATTTTGAGTTTTTAAATCGGTTAAAATTCGAAATTGTTCACTATAAAGCCCATTTAGACATGAATGCTCTGAACTCTACAAAGCGATCGGAAATGATATTGAATCAAATTTTTTGGGTAAAAAAAGTTAATTATAGGCTTTTGAACCTGATTATACAGCTTAAACTCAAATTTTGAGCTTTTTAATCGGTTAAAATTGAACGGGTTCACTATAAAGCCCATTTAGACAGGCAAGCTCTAAACCCTACAAAACGATCGAAAATGATATTCAATCAAATTTTTTGGGTACAAAAAGTTAATTATAGGCTTTTGAACCTAATCATACAACTTAATGTAAAATTTTGAGCTTTTTACTCTGTTAAAATTCGATTGGGTTCATTATAAAGCCCTTTTAGACATGCACGCTCTAAACCACACAAAATGATCGAAAATGACTTTTAATCAAATTTTATGAGTTCAAATTGTTAATTATGGGCTTTTGAACCTAATTATACAACTTAAACACAAATTTTGAGCTTCTTACTCGGTTAAAATTCGAACGGGTTCACTATAAAGCTCATTTAAACATGCACGCTCTAAACCCTACAAACAGATCGAAAATGATATTAAATCAAATTTAATGGGTTTAAAAAGTTAATTATGGGCTTTTGAACCTAATTATACAACTTAATGTGAAATTTTGAACCTAATTATATGGTTAAAATTCGAACGGTTTCACTATAAAGCCCATTTAGACATGCATGTTCTGAACCCTACAAAATGATCGAAAATGTTATTCAATCAAATTTTTTGGATAAAAAAAGTTAATTATGGGCTTTTGAACCTAATTATATAGATTAAACTTAAATTTTGAGCTTTTTACTTGGTTAAAATTTGACCGGGTTCACTATAAAGCCCTTTAGACATGCACGCTCTAAACCCTACAAAACGATCGAAAATGATTTTCAATCAAATTTTATGAGTTCAAATTGTTAATTCTGGGCTTTTCAACCTAATTATACAGCTTAAATTCAAAATTTGATCTTTTTACTTGGTTAAAATTCGAACAGGTTCACTATAAAGCCCATTTAGACATACACGCTCTTAACTTTACAAAACGATCGAAAATGATATTAAATCAAATTTTATGGGTTAAAAAAGTTATTTATGGGATTTTGAATCAAATTATACTGCTTAAACTCAAATTTTGAGCTTCATATTAAGTTAAAATTCAAACGGGTTGACTATAAAGCCCATTTAGACACACACGCTCTAAACCCAACAAACCGATCGAAAATGATGTTAAATCAAATTATTTGGGTTCAAAAAGTTAATTATGGGCTTTTGAACCTAATTATATAGCTTAATATCAAATTTTGAGCTTTTTACTCGGTATTTTAACGGGTTCACTATAAAGCCCATTTAGACATGCACGCTCTAAACCCTACAAAACGATCGAAAATGATATTTAATCAAATTTTATGGGTTCAAAAAGTTAATTATTGGCTTTTGAACCTAATTATACAGCTTAATATCAAATTTTGAGCTTTTCACTAAGTTAAAATTGAACGGGTTCACTATAAAGCCCATTTAGACATATACGCTCTTAACTTTACCAAACGTTCGAAAATGATATTAAATCAAATTTTATCGGTTCAAAAAGTTATTTATGGGATTTTGAACCAAATTATACTGCTTAAACTCAAATTTTGAGCTCCATATTCAGTTAAAATTCGAACGGGTAGACTATAAAGCCCATTTAGACATACACTCTCTGAACCCTACAAACCTAACGAAAATGATGTTAAATCAAATTTTATGGGTTCAAAAAGTTAATTATGGGCTTTTGAACCTAATTATACAGCTTAAACTCAAATTTTGAGATTTTTAATCGGTAAAAATTCAAACGTGTTCATTATAAAGCCCATTTAGACATGAATACTCTAAACCCTACAAAACGATCGAAAATGATATTGAATCAAATTTTTTGGATACAAAAAGTTAATTATTGAATTTTGGACCTAATTATATAGCTTAAACTCAAATTTTGAGCTTTTTACTCAGTTAAAATGGAACGGGTTCACTATAAAGCCCATTTAGACGTACACGCTCCTAACTTTACAAAACTATCGAAAATGATATTAAATCATATTTTATGGGTTCAAAAAGTTAATTATGGATTTTTGAACCTAATTATATAGCCCATTCAAAAAGTTGGATTTGCATTTTAGTCCCGAATATCTTTCTATGTTTAATTATGGTAGCTACGAATGTTATTTTGAGTTGAAATTTCACCTTGATGCATAAAGTTGACTTAATTTCAAGTTGTCTAACTTAAATTGGAGGTAGTCCCTAGAAATTAGAAGTTTTACATTTTGGTCCCTAGTTAGTGAAGCATGTAATTGATGATGTTAGAATGCTCCGTTTGGTTTGAAATTTATCATGAGATTTCTTTGCATGTTTAATTGAACTTTGATGGAATGAATTTCTACCTTGTCAAAAGAATTTAAAATATTCAAGTTTTAGTCCTTAAGTTGCTCATGTGTTAATTGAGTGCTCATTTGTGATCGAATTGCTACCGTTCTTGTTTTGCATGAAATCGAAACACATAGGAACATAATTATGCCTTTAGATAAGATAAAGAAAAAAATATATAACGTTTTTTAGGGTCGTTTATCGAATCGAGCCTTCACAGGTTTGGTTTAGTATTCCCCGTATGACCCATTAGAGCCGGTTCTGTCTAGGCCGGACTAAAGGGGTTACATTTGGTGGTATCAGAGCCAGATTTAGAATCTTTTGGGGAGTCGATGTTTAAGATGGTGATGTATCTCGTTTGTTGTATAACATGGACTGTTGTTCTACTATGCACGGTGATTGATTATTGTTTAAATGCAAGCACGTTGCTAAGTATTAATGCTAAATGTTTGATCTATGTTATGGTATGCTAGAAATAGTCTTGTATAACAATATGGTGTATGCAAGTATATTTTTATCTTGTTGCATTAATATGTCATGGGTTGATAAATAAAAGTAAACATGATCTTTTGCTGATAAAAGAATGGTTTGAGCATTGTATGACTATTTTGTGGATAAGCATGGTGATTGTATTATGCTTTGGTGAGATGATATTAATATCATGGTATATGGTTGTTGTGTCATGTAATGGTTGAATTTGTTTTATTGGGGGAATTATTCCAGGAGACCCATTGCTCTAACTACTTTTAGAAAAAAATGTGTTTTATATTATACTTGAGCTACTTGGAACTTGCTTTGTGCTGGCCTTATTATTTTGTAAAAAAAAATGTTGTTATTCATTGTAATATTATGATGTTTTCTGATATGGGACTGATAAGAGAGTTGAGATTTGTTAATACAGGAATTGTGGAGGAACGACGAGTTCATGTTATGATATGGTGTTGAGATGACAAATTTTGAGTCGATTGAGTCCTCAATCGTGTCTGAGTGTGAAAGGGATTTTGGATCAACTCAGTCTGGGAACCTAATGTGGTTGTGTGTAGCAGGTGGCTACGTCTCTAAGAGTACCTTAGAAGGTTTCAGAGTATTGATATGCAAGATGAATCGAATGTTTAGAGAACATTTAGAGCCTGGCAGAGTTGTGTACTCTATGAGTACCAGGCTTCGAAGGTTTTATGTGTTGATGTGTGGGAGACGTTTGCAAGTTAGTAGTTGGATTGTTGGAGTTTGGATGTTATTTGTGAGTGTGAACAATAATCATGCATAGTGTAAGAGAACCTATATGTATATATCTATAGATATTATAGGATATGCATGCATTCCCAAGCATAACATTAGAAATTGCATTTACATGCACTTGCATAGGCATTTATGAGGGCATATAAGAAATCATGCATACATTTGTTCACACTTACGGGTATCTCCTTTGAAGATAGAAGTGGTGCAGGGTTGGTGGTTTGGAGTTAAAAAAAATGGGTGTATTGAAAGACCCTCCTTGTTGGTCTTGAGCTTGATATGCTATGGGCGAATTACTCTTTTGGTTAGGGTATAATCCATAATAAAGATTGGTTAGTTGGGCGGAGTTGTGAGTGTTTGAACCCGAGGGGAATACCCTGAGTTATGGTTAGTTTTGAGTTGGTTATTAAGAGATGTAAGCTAGAGTTTTGCGGATTCTCACCAGTTGGGGTTCGGAGGTTGTAAAAAGGTTGTAGTATGTTATGTAATGTAAGGCGTTTTGGTGTTTTTCAGTGTAGTGTGGTTTTGTTTTGGGAAAAAAAAGAGGTGTGTTGTTTAATCATCATGTTTGATGGAAAAAGAAGAAAGAACGGGGAATCCTTTGTGGTATGGTTTAGTGTGCGGTTTGATTGGGGGTTATGACCGATCTGGTGTTTTTCTGTGAGGAGTACTGGTCGGAGTTTTGAAAATAAAGTAGGAGATATATTAGTATGGGAGTTGTGGTATCATGGGTTTGAATCATGGTTTGTTGTGACCCTGAGAGGTTTAGTTGTGCTGTAAAGGTGAAAAGTGCACATGTTGTGTTTATAAGGAGTTAAGTTGGGTTTACCTCGGTTAAAGTTAGGTTGTCGTAATGTTTGAAGTGGTGTATCGAGGATCGCTGGACAGTTTATGGTTTGTATCAGTTGTTCGATCTTGTGGGCTTGCTTTTATTGAAAAGTGTTGTGAGAGTCTGTGTTCAGTGGGTTCATGTCTGTGGATGTTTCATCAATATGGATACTTCTTTGGCAAGGTTGTTAAAAAAAAAGAGATTTTGGAGCGAGTGGAAGGAATAGTTTTACAAGCTTGGATTTTGTTGTGGTATAGGTGTGATAAGAGTTGGTTTATCGATGAGTTGATTTTGGGAAGGAGTTTTGAGTTAAGTGTCAAGGCACTTAACGATGTGTGGATCTTAAAGTTTGAAATATGGTGTTGAGTTAGATGTGGTAGCTAAAACTTAAGTTGGAAGTATTGTTGTTGAGATGAGTATAATGTTGGGTATTGGCACAAAGTTGGTAAGGTCCTTGTATGGTATGTTTCGTGGAATGTTAGCTATCGAGGATTACTTGGCTTACATAAGGATGCTTGCGATGGGAGTTTGTTTTGTGGGGTAAGCTAGGGTTGTTGTGGAATTACGAGGGAAGTTGTTCGGTTAATCTATATGGAGACCTAGTAAAATGGTGGAGCTATGAGCGGGACTCTACCTTGGTTAAGTTGGTCAGGGATAAGTCGTGGTCAGATGTTTGTTAAGGGTCTAGTTGAGGATGTGTTTGGCAAGGTTTAGTTTTGTATTGAGAAGCTTTTATGTTATATGAGTTGCGTGGTTGTTTCGAAGGGTGCTGAGTTAGAGTGGTATCTTAATTGGGGTATATGGTAATCTTTCCTATGTGTTTGGTGGTACGATGTTGTGGTAGAAGTTTGGGAGCAGGTGTTTTTGAGTGGGCTTGTTTTGGATATCGTTGAATTATGGGTGGATGTTATCCTGCCGATAAGTTAAGTTGGAGTATCATTTTTTTCTTTGGGTTTTGGTATAAGTCAAGGTACCAAGGTAAATTCGGAAAGAATCATCATGAGTTTGGTGGTAAAGTTTTGGGGATGGTATGGAGTTTTCCTATGAGTGTTGGTGGATCAATCGTTTGTTTGAGTACGGTTTTTCTTGGGTTTCTAAGTCCCATTGGAAATATGGGTGACTGGTGTATCTATAATATGTTAAGATTCGAGGTTTTTGAGGCCGACGTTGGTTTCCGTTTGAGTGTCGGGTTTTATCATCCATAGGTGGATGGATGGTATGTTGAGATATTATGTTATGATTACCATGTCTCTTAGTGGAGGTGTTGTTGTTGATGGGTTTGCTTAAGACAATGTTTAACGGTTTTGTGTTAAGTTAATTTGAGGCTTGTTGGTTGAGCATCGTTGTGTGGAGTGAAGGTTAGTGAAAGGCTTAGATGGTTACCTGATATGTGGGAGGATATCGAAAAAAGGGCTAGTTCGACGGTGGTAGTATGAAAACTGTTGTGGTTGTCAGGAGTTGGTTATTGATCTTAAATAAGAAAAAGGGTTTCTCTTTGAGTTATGTTCTTTTTGTGAGAGTTGAGATGGGGTAGTAGTTTATATGTTGTTGCTTTGGTATGAGGGACAGATCTGTTGTTGTCAAAGGAGGGTAAATGTTTGATTGGAATCTTGTATTTCTTCGTGGATGAAAGGTTTGTTAAGATCTTATTTTATAGGATCAAGGTTTGGGTGGCAGGTTTGTTGTGTGGTTTAGAGCACTTTTGGTGGTGGCAAGGTGCTAAAGGACTTGTGTAAAAGTGAAAGAAGTTTGGATGTGAGTAGTTCCTTACCTCTTCTCGCTATTTAAATTTTGAGGATGAAATTTCTTAAGTGGGGGAGAGTTGTAACATCTCAAAAATGGGCCTAGATATAATCAAGGTCGGATCAAGGGTTCGGTTGAGCCGGTCAAGCCAATTAGCCTAAATCCGGGAATTAATTTTTATAAATGGTTTTCAAAGGAAATAAAATATGGAAAAATACTCAAATTCTTATTTTGACTCTATTTGAGTTTGGTAAACTCAATTTTGTAAAATTACACTATGAACCTTGACATTTTGGAAAATAGTGACTATTTTGTAAAAATGACAATTTTAGTGACTAAAATATAAATGTGTCAAAACTTAGAATCTTTAAGGGGCTATTTATCCAATCTTTCTCATCAGATCCAAACTTCCAAAAATCTCTTTATATACTCATTTTAATTACCATAAAGATTTTATTAAGATATATTTCCCATTTTTCACCAAAATCACAATTTCTTGTAACTTCCCATTTTCTCTCAACTTCTCCTAATTTTCTTGGTTTCCAATCAGAATTCTCTTCAATTTTATCAAGGTAAATCAAATCTTTTTGATTCAATTTCGTTCACATTATTTTCTCCTTATTTCTCTCTAATTTCCTTACATTTTACAGCTTGTTTTCATGGGTTTTTCAATTGGAAGGAGGTTGGATCTTGTTTGGAGGTAAGAAACCATTCAAACCTCTGAACTTTGAGTTCTTTATTGAAATTCCCAAGTGTTTGATCTATTGCATTGAGTTCTTGATTTGTTTTATGGTTTTAATTGATGATTTTCGGTTTTTATCGATTAATTTTGATTGAATCGATGTAATCCCGTAATAAGGTGATACCTGATGGTTTTCCATGGTTAAATCAATGAATTTTGTTGTGTTTTAACATGGAATTAATGGTTCTTGGATGGGTAAACCCGGATCTTAAGTTTTGGTGGTGTTAATTGGCTTAGATTTTCGATTTATGGCTTGTTTGGGTGGCTGAATGTTTGCTGCTGGTTTAGGATGGTTATAACTTGGTTCTTGGTTGTGTTTTGATGCTGATAAGTTGTGGTTTTCGTTGGCTAAGGGCTAGAGGTCGTTCGGATAAGTTTCGGATGTGTTTTCGGTTTTCTTAAGTGTAGTTTTTGGGGCTGCTTGTTTGGAAAGTGTGGGAGGTTGATTGAATGCATTAATATGCATTAATACCTCTATTTTGATTTGTTAAAAACAGGTCAAGGTGTTGAGCCAAAAGTTGAAGGTGTTTCGGAAAAGGCGAGAATGTCGGTTAGCTTCGGCAAGCTAGTTTCGGACAAGTTTTGAGTGGGATGCCTTATCGGCAAGGTTTTACTTGTTTTATCAAAGCTTTGAGAGTGTAGGGATGGTGTGAAAAAACTCCCTACACTCGGAAGTAATTAAATGGTTTTGCTCTCTTAACGGTTCCCATATCTTTCCATAATTGCCATATTTTAGACATGCTCTTAAAGTAGTTTTTGGCATTCATGATTTATGCACGAGAATTGATAAATGCTTTGGCTAAAAGATGTTTTTATTATTGTCCATTGGTATTGGTTATGTTTTGGCAATCAATCATTTCATGAGTTTTAGTAATATCTATGTTTTTGGCAACAAATCCAATGATTGATAATGTTGCATTGATTTTATGAAAAATGCATGTGAAGGAATGGTTTTCCAATGCATGAATTGAATTTGAAAGTGATGCATCCATGAGTTAGCTGTTGTATATGCATGGTTAATGATGGTTTCCATGTCTTTTAAAGCATGAGAATGATTTGGATTAAAGTATGGTTATTTCCCTTTCCCCGAATAAAGCCGTTAAGAATGATTTGGTTTATTTTGTTGAATATATATTTAGTGCATTGTAAAACAGTGATAAGTGCTCAACTCACTATCACTTTGTACACCTTTTATGGGCATTAATCACCGAATATACACCCACTCGGACCAATGCATGTACTTAATGTGATATATTTAGAATTTATGCCTATAGAGATAATATTTACAGAAAAGGAACGTTTTACTGCATTTTTATATCTATGTAGGAGAACCAGTGCCGCGGCAGCAACATGGCCGAGGCAGGACCTGATGCCGAGGCAGCAGCTGAGAGCCAGGAAGCAAGATTGTAGGCGATTGGAAGATAAAAATACAAGGGACATGTCTGGACATAAAGCCCATGGATCAGAGCTGGCTAGCATGAGGAAAAGCCCAAGACAAGGCCACGCGGGAAAGCCCCCTTAGTTGAATTAAACTTTGGAAATATTTTAATTATGTACATGACTTGTTCCCTACTCCAAGTTGTATTCTACTTAGGAAAGGTTTGCCCTAGGTCTAGCCTATATAAAGACCTAACCGTCCAATGTAATATAGACGGAATACCTAGGGAGAGAAAGCCGAATCATAACTTGTTCTCTTTCTCTCAATCATGTTCTAAGCTTTCTTAGGGTTTAGGTGAAGGTTGTTTAGTATATGTGAGAGGAGATTGTACTTTGCCTTTGTTTCAATGCAATAAAATTATCAAGGTTTTCTTATCCTTTGTTATTCCTTGTTCTTGCATTCAAGCTCGGGAGAGAAGTTTGTGAGTAATCCATTTATCTAAGCTCGGGAGAGTTAGATTCACGAAAGGGGTAAGTACGGTGTTTCAATCGCGAAATACTAACTCGGCCTAAGGATAGGTTAAGAGTTTCAGCGGCTAAAAGAAGTGTGAGATTGGTTGGTGAGTATAATTGGTTCACGCCGGAAGGTATCATCAAGGACCAGTCATCAACGGCACTCTGACTTAGGGATAAGCGGAGTCATTCAAGGACACTTTGTCGAACTTTGGTAAAGTCCACCCACGAGCAAGGGATTGCCGCGGCGGACAGTATTATCGCTGCCAAGGCAGTAATCTGCAGTGCTGTCGAGGCAGAGATATACGATTGTATTGAGCAGAGACAAGTCAATCAAATCCGCAATACAACGCAATTGGATCCTGACCCATCTCTCTCTAATATTCAATCTCTTTACTTTGCTTAGTTATTTTAGTTTAGTTAAACCAAACTCAATCACTTGTGTTTTATTTTATTTCTTTCTACAGAACAAGAAGACGAAGAAGACATATTAAGTCTACCAGTCCCTGTGGAGACGATAATCCGATAAATACTTATCACTTCTTACTTTCGATGTGTCCACTTGCACTAAACGCGCACTTTTGACACATGACAAGTTTTTGGCGCCGTTGCCGGGGACTGGCAACTAAATTTTGTTTTCTTTATTTTCTTGTTTATTTTTATTTTTATTTTACTCTTGTTTTTCTTGGTGTATGAACAGGGCCAACCCAACCAACTCTTTGTACGAGTTAGACCCAGAGATCGAACGAACAAGGCAAAGGTTAATGAGGCAAATCTAGGAAGCCATGGTAGATCACCCGGCAGGACAAAACTTACCTGCCGGTAATGGAGGTCTTCCACCGCCACCTGGGCCGCGACAGCTCACTGTCAGAGACTTCCTAGAGGAGGATTTAAATGGATTAAACACAAGAGTTGTTATACCGGAGATAGAAGCAACCCACTTTGAACTGAAACCTGTTATGTTCAATATGTTTAACACTATTGGACAATTTGGTGGGTCTGCAACTGAAGACGCAAGGCAACACCTTAAGTCCTTCATGGAAATTTGCATCTCTTTCAAAATCCAAGGAGTCCATGAAGATGTCTTGCGATTGAAGCTATTTCCCTATTCACTGAGGGATAGGGCGAAAGCTTCGCTGAATATCATTCCAGCAGGATCTATTGCATCTTGGAGTGAACTCTGCCGTGATTTTATTACTCATTTCAACCCTACAAACTTATATGATAGAATTTGTAATGAAATCACTTCTTTTCGACAGGCAGACGGTGAACCTATGTACGAGGCATGGGAGCGCTACAGGGAGTTACTACACAAGTGTCCTTTGCATGGATTTACCCTATGGACACAAGTGACAATGTTCTATAATGCCAGGAATGCCCCGACAAGGATGATGTTAGATGCCTCGGCAAACGGAACACTCCTTGATAAAGCACCTGAGGAAGCTATCGAGATACTAAACAAACTCGCGGAAAATGATTTTCAATTTCCTACATCTAGGCGAGGAGGAGTAAGACGCCAAGCCACGGTAAATGAATTAGACACATCGAATTTAGTGCCAGCACAATTGGCCTCTCTTACCAAGATGGTGCAGAACCTACAATTACAGCAAAATACCCGTGAGGTTAAGGTAATTGATTCTTAGTGTGACTTATGTGGAGGTAACCACAGTTCCTCTGATTGTATGAATCAAGAAACCGGTATGTATGTTGGGAACTACAACCGAAACAATATGATGTCCAACACATACAATCCCTCCTGGAAGAGACATCCAAACCTATCATGGAGCAACCCTAACAATGCCTTAAACCCAATCACCCAACATTCAGGATTTCAGCAACCGATGCAGCAACTGCCGCAGCAACTAGCATGAAACTTTTTGTAGAACTGACAAGCCAAAGCTTTTCCGGAATTTCCCGTGCTATGAACAGAGGCCACTGGGGCTACGGGTCTATTTGCCGACTGAGGTCTCGGCACATAACGATTCTTGGACTCATGGTGGTAAGTCGAGGAGCCTTCTTTCTGTTGCTTGGCTCTCTTCACATTCCAATAGGATCTATCCTCCCATTTACGCTTCTTATCATCCCTATTTCCACCCTTTCTCCTTTCCGAAGCTTTCATCTTGGCTTCGGTAGCAATAGCCCGATTGACTAAAATTTGGAAATCGGTAATTCCCAAAGCAGTAAACATGGGGCTCATCTCATCATTTAGCCCATCAATGAACATCTAGCATTTCTGTTTCTCAGTCTTGATGTACTCGGCTCCGTACTTGCAATACTTACAGAAGTCTGCCACATACTACTCAATAGGCCTATTAGCTTGCCTCAAATACAAGAACCGTCTTCGTCTTTCAGCCAGGTACTGCTCACTAATATACTTCTTCTTGAACTCCTCTACAAAGAAGTCCCAAGTGATGGCATCGGCAGGAGCAGTCAAGATCGTAGTTTCCCACCAACTCAAGGCTTCGTCAGCTAGAAGCGATATAGCACATTCGAGCTTGTGCTCATCGGAGCATTGCAACTGCTTGGTCAGAATCTGAGTGGTCCTTTCTAACCACTGTTCTGGTTCCTCGGGCTTTTCCTCATTAACACTCGCAAAAGTATAAGCTCGATACCTAGCCAATTTCTCAATAGGAGCCCTACTCGGTGTAGCATCAACAGGGGCAATAGGACGATTCTGTCTCAAGTCGGACACTAATTGATCGAACATCCCCTTCATACTTAGGAGACATTCCCTCTGAACATCTTGTATAACCGGGGCTACCATCTCAGGGGCACCTTCCATGGGAGGTAACTCTTGTTCTTGAGGAGGATTCGGTTCCATCCTCACATTTTCATTCTCATTGGAGGAGCCCTCGGGACTTTCATCTCCCAAGGCTAATCTCGTCTCTACCATACTACAAAAGATAGGCAAACATTATTCAATTAAGCAAGAACACAAGCAAGTACGGTATAAATAACTCCTAGGTGGCATAGTTCAATCCTATATGATGCATGCATATTACTTTCGGTCCGAGAATCATGCAACCGAAAGCTCTGATACCAATGAATATGACACCCTCGCCCCGGGTTAGGAGACGGGGGTGTCGACCGGACTTATAAGCTTGTAATTAAACCGGGAATTGTGTTCGATTCAATGGTAATTCAATACAATTTACAAGTTGTGCCTACAAATTTCAAGGCCAATTTAAAACTTTTTCGCACTTATTCAATTCACCAATTCGATCCGTATAATCCATTCGTTTATCAATTTTAATTCTAATTAATGTTGATCTTAACTTACAATCAATTTTATTTTATTTAATCATTATTATCAATATCTTATTGATCAAGTAAACTTTCATTTCAAGTTGGACGAAAATTTGCCTAAGGGTATCGATACACCCTATAGAGGGGTATCGAACCCTAGTTCGATACAAGTCAACTATGTTGACCTGTTGACCATGGCTGGGGAGCCTAGTTCGAAACAGGTATCGATGCAATTTCGATTCTGGAAGCCCTAGCACCGAACCATGTATCGATGCTAGTCTTCCTCGTTGACTTGTTTGACTAAGGATGAGTAGCCTAGTTCGATACTGGCATCGATGCCATTTCGTTACTGGAACTCCCAGTATCGAACCAGGTACCGATGCTGGTCTATTCCAAAGACTCAATGACTTAAGGCAATAATGGCCTGGCTCGATACTAGCATCGAACCAGGGAGATCTTAGTGAAGCTTGGCATCGAACCAAGCTTCGATGCCATTATGAATCTACCAAAGGTGGTATCGATACCCATGTAATTGGTATCGATACCCTCGGTTCAAATTCCAGATTTCCAACCTTTTAAAACACTTAGACTCTGCCAAAGGCCATCTATAGGGTCACAACCATTTCTAAACCATAAAGGGACAACACTCAACATAATTAGACATCATTTATCAATTTGCTACCTATATGCTTAAGCCAACTAATCATCCAAACCATTTACCATTCGCATAGACATTCTCAAATTTGGTTCTATGCTATGTATGTCAACATAGCTATCCTACAATTTCCAATTCCACATATGTAAATATTTTTCTATCGAGACCAATATGTATTCCATGGACCTAGTCCTTAACTACCAATGTTAGCATAAGTAAGACTTCCATAACGAGTAGCCTAGCTTCATTTGATCATAAGACTTATAGGCTAGATGCACAAAACGAGAATCTATGCAAGTTTAGACCACAAGCTAAATCTAATATGTTCAACATGCCTTCTGGCTTACCAACCAAGACAAATAACAAGCCATACATACAAAACCATGGGACAAGCCCTCAAATGCAAGATGCTAACATATTATGTTCACTAATGCCACCATTCTAGGAGTTAACGAAATCTTACAAAATACCATACATTTGCTTGCTTGTTGTCCTTGCTCCCGATCAATCTCGATCTAGCTCCTTAGCTCGATAACCTGTTAGTTGGGAAGGAGGAAATATGAGTGGTAAGTACTATGAAGTACTTAGTGAGGTAGTCCTAGTCTAACCATATTGGACATATAAAACATAACAAGTAGCATGCTCAATTCAGACATTGTAACAATTACATAGCATTAAAAGTGACATGCTTCAATACATCAATAAGTCAATCATGGCTTTTGTATCAAACGATATACAAGATTAACATGCTTCTCATATCAATTACAAGTCTAACATACTATTCAAAGCATATAGTTCATTATTCAATTTCAAATTTCAAGTTTTCAAATAACAATTCATTTCAAGGGCTATTTATAGTCGAATGTTCATTTCCAATATCAATAACCATTTCACATTCGAGTGCTACTTATAACATCAATTTCATTACAAGGCTCTATAGCAATTCTTAATCAATTACAATGCTTCATTAAGAATCACATATGCATATGAATCACAATTAATCGTTAATCTTTCAAATTCAATTTCGGTTGGTGCCTTGGAATAGTTAGACAAGGTAAGCGGGTCAACAAGAGTGTCACGAAGACACTAACAAGAGTACCACAAAGGCACTAACAAGAGTACCACAAAGGTACTAACAAGAGATACCCATGGTATCTAACAATTGGTGACTAACCACCAAAATCACGGTACCCACAGTACCAAACAAAAGTGTCGTAGCACTAAACAATGAGCTCAAAACCCTAGGCATGCCGTACTACCTATGACCAACTACCAATCAAGGCTCAATAACGTTTTCATTTTCCATTGATCAATATTCAATTTACATTACCAAATTCATATCATCAAGAGCAAGTGTACATATCATGCTGTCATATAAGCAACAATCATGATCCAACATGCCATATGAACATATAGTCATGCATATCATATTACCGAGCGATTAATCATATCATCCTAAGCATGTATGAATCACGTACCTGGCATCCGTAGCCGCGTGCAATACTTACCTCGGCATTTCCGAGCTATGCATATGTACTAAGCTATTACTATCAACTAACAAACAATTCATATCAAACAAAACATTTAACATTAGCCTCCTTCCCTTTTTAATTACCAATTATAGATTAGTCCAATTGCATAATAAGATCAAATTAAATAACAAAGAGATGGTTAGGACCCTAGGTCCTAACCCTAAGGTTTGCCACACTCACGGTTAATTCCGAGCTATTAGGGGTTGTAAATCGCGATCTCTTTGCCTCGTTTCCTCGCTACTTCGAGCCTCTCTTGTTCTTCAATATCCTTTTCTCTCGGACTCTCTAATAATTCATACAAAATATAGCATTCATCAAGACATATTTAATCATTTATTTCAAGTGTTCTTAATCTTAACAATTATAAACATATGCATTTACGTGTTACGGACAGCTTTGTTACCCCATAAAGAATCGCTTATATCTCCTAACTCCGATGTCCGATTTTAGTCCATTTTACCTCTTTGGAAAGCTAGAAGAATCCTCTACAATGGCCAATTAACCTTAAATTTTAATTCCTATTCGATCAGCTCCAGATTTAATTCGAATCGGGTCTGTCCAGAACCGGGACTGTTCGGACAGCCCTTACGGAAACGCTTATATTTTTTTCTTCCGAACTCCAATCGAGGTTCCGTAAATTTTCCCTTAAACTAGGTATATGGGAGTATCTTACTGCAAATTTTCAGCTCCTAAATCCTTCCTACGTGGCCTAGGGAATTTCTCAAAGATAGCTACTTAAAATTGTGTTCCTAGGCATTTTCGGCAATTTCTCATTGCATACATTTAATCCCTAACCCCCAATTCATTTCTATAAATTTCCAACATCACAAATATGAAATTAACATCAATAATTTATCATTTCCATCAACCTAATCTCATGCAATTCTAACATTTAATCAATTAACACACTTTGCACTTCCAAAATCCTAATCCCAAGTTCTCATTCCCTCTTTCTCATGCTTAAGCTAAACCCAAACAATTTCAATCTTCATTCTAAACATGTAAACATCATAGAGGCTCTAAGACTTAAGAGTTAAAGCTTTCAAGGTTCGGGTTTTAGAAGAAGAAACTTACCAAGATTATTAGCTTTGATTTCTAGACCAAATCTCACAACCATGCAAGCTCTTGTTTCCTTCTTCAATGGCTTCCCATGGATTTTCTCTCTTTTTCCTTTCTTTGTATTTAACGTGAATGAGGGGAGAAGAAGGAAACATGTGCTGATTTTGGTTGATTGTCTTTGTGGGTAAAATGACCATTTTGCCCCTTTTTATTTACCTAGACATGGTTTATTACTAGGGTAGTTCATGGAACTGGTGCATTCACCATGCAACCCTCACATTCCTTGTTCAATTTAATTTAGTCACTATTTTTACTCCAATCAATCACATGATTTATTTTAATTTACAATCTATTCGAATCGTTATTCTAACCCGGTTTTTGGGGTGTTACAACTACCTAGCAATACTGAAGTTGCTAAGGTAATGGTCCATGAACAGTGCAAAGCAATCACTACTAGGAGTGGTCTACAGCTGAAGGAAAAGATCCCAGAGAGCCAAATTCAATCAGCGGATCCAGCAAAAGAAGAGGCTGAGTAAACTAATGCTGATAACACTGCCCCGGCAGAGAGCACAACAGCTCCTGAACAGCCTGCCGAGACAGTAACAACCCCAGTGGTGCCAGGTATTAAATTCCAAACTAAAGAAACCCTGGATGAGATGAGACCACCACCACCTTTCCCACAAAGGTTGAAAAAGCAAAAACAGGACCAGCAATTCAAGAAATTCCTTGATATTCTAAAGCAAGTCCACATTAACATACCGTTCGTAGAGGCAATTGAACAAATGCCTAATTATGCCAAGTTCTTAAAGGACATGGTGTCAAAGAGGAAACAAATAGGTGAGTTTGAGACAGTGGCTGCTACCGAGGGATGCATGGCAATGCTGCACAATTGCATGCCACCGAAATTAAAAGATCCTGGCTGCTTTATCATACCTTGTGCAATAGGTAAAAATTATGAAGGTAAGGCCCTATGCGACCTTGGAGCGAGCATAAATCTAATATTCAAATCAGTCTTTCAAAAGCTTGGAATAGGAAGGGCAAAACCTACAACAGTTATGCTCCAACTAGCGGATCGATCCTATGTGCAACCTGAAGTCAAAATCGAGGACATACTGGTAAGAGTTGATAAGTTTATTTTTCCTGCTGATTTTCTTGTCCTTGGTTGTGAAGCAGATGATAATGCACCGATCATCCTGGGGAGACCTTTCCTTGCAACTGGACGTACCTTAATTGACGTGGAAAAAGGAGAGTTGACAATGCGGGTCAATGACCAACAAGTCAAACTCAATGTATTCCATAACTTAAAAAAATATGATGATCCAGAGGAGTGCAACGTCATTCACACAGGAAGTACCAAAATTTCCTGCCTTGGCAGAATGCTCGGCAAATTAATTAGCAAAAAGATTAAGCCCAAAGTGGATGGACACACAACAAAAGGGAGTGGCCCACAACCGATTCACAATTCTGGCCAACGAGAGAGAATCATCTTGGGAGATGCATTTGCATGCTCTCCACCAGTAACATGATCTCCTCCCTTTTCTTTATTAATATATTAGGATTAGTTTAGTTTATATTTATTTTTCGAATTTATTTTTGCTTTAAGTATTTTTCTTTTTGTGTGTTTAATTTTTATTTAGGATAAGAAGCATCAATAAAGGAGAAATAGTTCACAACAGGAACTCTGCCGAGGCAGAAAAACAGTGTCAGGGCCGCAACAGTCTCAACGGGCAGAACAGTGTAACGGCTAGTCTGCCGAGATTCCTGCCGCGGCAGAAAAGGAAACGACAGTAAAGAATAACGGCTACAAAACGGCTAGTGGCTTCAAACGGTCACAAGGCCGAGGCCTATATAAGAAACTCCTTCCTCTTGAACTATTCACTCTTGCTTTCTTGTTTTCTTTAGAATTCATAACAATCTTCCTCTCACATTACTCTCTGCCTACTCACAATTCTTCGTGAAATTTCAGATTCTTTTCAAGAAATACTCCAAGAAATCAAATCTCTCACAAATTTTGATAGCCACTTACAAGCGATTTGCCCCAACAAACGTTGAAGATCGCTTCAATCGATCTTTCATCGCCCAACAATTGTGGGAAGAACAAGGTTTCCAGAATTCGGATGATGAAAACTACGGCTTCGAGCACTATCTCTTTGACAGAATCAAGTACCAAGATTGGGAAATTTTCTGTCTTCAACCTGCCCAGGCGAATGCTACTATCGTGCGGGAATTCTATGCGCACGGGCCCAACAAAGATTCCCTCTTTGTTCACTGCCGCGGCAGACCAGTTCAGTTAGATGCCGAGATCATCAACGACTTCTACGGCCTCACTCCAAACAGTGATGTTCACGCTGAATTCATGGAAGACATCACTACAGAGGACTACGAGTTAATCAAAGATGATCTTTGTTACGCAAATACTCCATGGGAAACCGGTACCCATAGAGGATCCGTAACAAGGCAAATCCTAAAGCCCGAGGCCAAGATGTGGAATACCTTTATCAAGCGACGCCTCATCCCCGCGTCCCACAATAGCACGGTGGACCGCAAGCGATTGGTGCTTATCCAATCAATCATCAACAAAAGGACCATCAATGTTGGAGAGATCATCCTATGGGAAATTCACGAGTGTGGTAAGAAAGATAGGGGACCATTGTATTTCCCATGTTTGATCACGGGTTTGTGTGTTGCCGCAGGTGTGCCAATCGAAGATACAGACGAATACACTCCCCAACAGCGAGGATGGAACAGAGACTTTTGTCACAAAGTCATGCAGATCACGCAAGCGGAGCCAGTCCAAGCAACGCCCCAGTAGTTCACTGCTGATACTGCTGCCGGGGCCCAGTACACGGCAGACATGCCAGACACTGCCCACACCTCTGTCGCAGCAGACCCGTACCAGGAGATTTTGCAAAGGATGGCAGCAATGGACCCCAGGCAACAGAGGTACATGGAGTACCAAAGAGATTTCAACGGCACATTAGCCCAAATGATGCTGCACGCTTTTTCGGACCAAGGAGCGCAATTTCCAGATTTTCCCAACAATATGTTCGCCACAGCCACCCCTTACATAGAGACTACACCAGCTCCGAGAGGACCAAGGCCGTTCTTCCACGCGGACCCCCAACCGCAGTACCAGGCTGCCGGCCCATCCAGGGCAGCGGATTCTGCTGCGGCATCGTCTGCCAGCAGAAGACCATCCAAGCGGAGGGCAGTTTTCAGCACTCCACCCCGATCCCCAATCATCATAGGCAGTCTATCAGCTGAGATAGATGCCTATGTGCACCAAACCTCCACCGTCGTCGAACCAAGTACACACCACATCGGAGGAGCCACAGCAATGGGAGGTGGAACGGACATAATGATAACCGAAGAGATGGCCGATGTAGAAGAAGGAGAAGAGGTAGAGGCCCCAATGCAACGGACACCACCCACAAGAGTCCAACCACCCCGGCAAGCAAAAGCTCAACCATCGCCCTCACCAAGAACAAAGCAATCGACAGCAAGGCCAAGCAAAAAAATTGTTACAAGCAGCTCCTCGGAGTCGCTTTAAATTTTTGTTCTTACTTCAATATTAATTGCTTTTGCTATCTTTATATGCTGCTTATTTCATATTTGTGTTGCCCGCTTATTTCTTCAAATATAAAGCATTGAGGACAATGCTTGGTTTGAGTTTGGGGGTGTAGATTCACTACCAAGGCAGCAATCTACTGCCGATGCCTTGCCAAAAAGGGAGTATTCCAGTGATTTTTTTTTAATTTTCATGCTCCCCGCCTTACTTGAATTAACTACCTACACTTTTGCACTGCTTATCATCAGTTTTGCCTTAGTTTATTCTTTAAGGCTATAGAAATCTTTCTCCTTACCATGATTAGGTTCTGTTAAGAAGGTTTAACCTTAGGATACTTAAGTATGAAAACTTAGAAGCTTACTATAGGAAGAAATCTAAACACTTTTGGGACTTGTTGGATTACTTGAATTCTTTTAATGAACTTAGGTGATAAAGACTTAGATTTTTGGGAAAGTAACTAGAGGTGCCTATCACCGGCTCTAGGAAGTACTCTTCTTCATGCTAGAGGTGCCCGAAATTGGCTCTAGTATGCTTTAAGGAATATCAAAAAGAAAGAAAGAATTAGTGAAGGAAAAAAAAACACAATCCTTGAGGTGCCCGAAATTGGCTCAAGAATTGGTTGTTTAGAAAAGAAGAGAACACTTAACCCAATTCTACTTGTCTTGAACTTAGAGTTTATCTAAGAAAGCCTTTAATCAAACTTGTCCACAAAAACGCACACACTCACAATTCTTATAGTTTGTTTCTAGGTAAACCCTTGGGTAGCCGAAAGGTTAAGACTAAAGAATAGGACTAGCTATGGTGAGGAGAATAGATGGAAATGCAAGACCAAGAGAGAGTAGAGTTCAGCAAATTGATGGTTTGCATTGCTTGAGGACAAGCAATAGTTCGAGTTTGGGTGTGTGATAAGTGCTCAACTCACTATCACTTTGTACACCTTTTATGGGCATTAATCACCGAATGTACACCCACTCGGACCAATGCATGTACTTAATGTGATATATTTAGAAGTTATGCCTATAGAGATAATATTTACAGAAAAGGCACGTTTTACTGCATTTTTATATCTATGCAGGAGAACTAGTGCCGCGGCAGCAACATGGCCGAGGCAGGACCTGATGCCGAGCAACAGTTAAGAGCCAGGAAGCAAGACTGTAGGCGATTGGAAGATAAAAATACAAGGGACGTGTCTGGATATAAAGCCCATGGATCGGAGCTGGCTAGGATGAGGAAAAGCCCAAGACAAAGCCACAAGGGAAAGCCCCCTTAGCTGAATTAAACTTGGAAATATTTTAATTATGTACATGACTTGTTCCCTACTCCAAGTTGTATTCTACTTAGGAAAGGTTTGCCCTAGGTCTAGCCTATATAAAGACCTAGCTGTCCAATGTAATACAGACGGAATACCTAGGGAGAGAAAGCCGAATCATAACTTGTTCTCTTTCTCTCAATCATGTTCTAAGCTTTCTTAGGGTTTAGGAGAAGGTTGTTTAGTATATGTGAGAGGAGATTGTACTTTGTCTTTGTTTCAATGCAATAAAATTATCAAGGTTTGCTTATCCTTTGTTATTCCTTGTTCTCGCATTCAAGCTCGGGAGAGAAGTTTGTGAGTAATCCATTTATCTAAGCTCGGGAGAGTTAGATTCACGAAAGGGGTAAGTACGGTGTTTCAATCGCGAAATACTAACTCGGCCTAGGGATAGGTTAAGAGTTTCAGCGGCTAAAAGAAGTGTGAGATTGGTTGGTGAATATAATTGGTTCACGCCGGGAGGTATCATCAAGGACTAGTCATCAACAACACTCTGACTTAGGGATAAGCGGAGTCATTCAAGGATACTTTGCCGAACTTTGGTGAAGTCCAACCACGAGCAAGGGATTGCCGCGGCAGACAAGTATCGTCGCTGCCAAGACAATAAACTGTAGTGCTGCCGAGGCAGTGATATACGATTGCATTGATCAGAGACAAGTCAATCAAATCCACAATACAACACAACTGGATCTTGACCCATCTCTCTCTAATATTCAATCTCTTTACTTTGCTTAATTATTTTAGTTTAGTTAAACCAAACTCAATCACTTGTGTTTTATTTTATTTCTTTCTACAGAACAAGAAGAAGAAGAAGACATATTAAGTCTATCAGTCCCTGTGGAGACGATAATCCGATAAATACTTATCACTTATTACTTTCGATGTGTCCACTTGCACTAAACGCGCACTTTAAAGTGCGTATGGTTTAAGCTTTGCTAGGTGTATAGCATATAAGACTTGAGATGATGCATAGAGATGCATATGTATTAAAAAGGCCATAAGTATTGTTGTTGTTTTAAAAGCATGAAAGTCTTGTGAATTTTAGTTTGGAGTTGCATGAGATAATTGACACTTGATAAGGAAACGGATTTGGTTTTGCAAACCATGTTTGAGATACCTTACAATGCAAAGACATTAATCGAGGCGGCCAAGGAAAGCAAGGTTCCATGTGTATGTCGATGAATAGCTCAAGTATGTGTTCTAAAATGTAGTAGTAGTAAAATGTAGTAGTAGTAAGAGAGCAATAGAGTATAGTTACATTGTTGTAAGAATTGGCTTTTGATTTGTAAACGTTGCTTTGGTTATTTGAACTTGAGTATGTATTGGATGTTTAAGTTGCTCATGGTGCCTAGGAATTATGCATATAGTTAATGGTGATCATTGGTGGTGTTTTAAATGAGTTAAATCTACTTAAAAGGGATTGATTTTATGTTTCTGGGCATATTGTTTCGAAACCTTAGGGAAAGTTTCGAAACCTTTAACAAATAGTTTCGAAACTTCCAGGAAGGTTTCGAAACCTTGCGGGCTAGTTGGATATTAGAACCTTACTGGAATGAAAGTTTCGAAACTTTCAAGGAAAAGTTTCGAAACCTTTAATGAAGGTTTCGAAACCTTTGTTTGGTCATTAGTTGATAGTTGTTGGATTTGCATTTTAGTCCCGAATATCTTTCTATGTTTAATTATGGTAGCTACGAATGTTATTTTGAGTTGAAATTTCACCTTGATGCATAAAGTTGACTTAATTTCAAGTTGGCTAACTTAAATTGAAGGTAGTCCCTAGAAATTAAAATTTTTACATTTTGATCCCTAGTTAGTGAAGCATGTAATTGATGATGTTAGAATGCTCCGTTTGGTTTGAAATTTATCATGAGAGTTCTTTGCATGTTTAATTGAACTTTGATGGAATGAATTTCTACCTTGTCAAAAGAATTTAAAATATTCACGTTTTAGTCCTTAAGTTGCTCATGTGTTAATTGAGTGCTCATTTGTGATTGAATTGCTACCGTCCCTGTTTTGCATGAAATCGAAACACATAGGAACATAATTATGCCTTTAGATAAGATAAAGAAAAAAAATATAACGGTTTTTAGGGTCGTTTATCGAATCGAGCCTTCACGGGTTTGGTTCGGTATTCCCCGTGTGACCCATTAGAGTCAGTTCTGTCTAGGCCGGGCTAAGGGGGTTACATTACAAACCGATCGAAAATGATATTAAATCAAATTTTATGGGTTCAAAAAGATAATTATGGGATTATTAACCTAATTATACAACTTAATGTCAAATTTTGAGCTTTTTTCTCGGTTAAAATTCGAACGGGTGCACTATAAAGCCCAATTAGACATGCACGCTCTGAACCCTACAAAACGATCGAAAATGATATTCAATCAAATTTTTTGGGTACAAAAAGATATTTATGGGCTTTTGAACCTAATTATACTACTCAAACTCCAATTTTGAGTTTTTTACTCGGTTAAAATTAGAACGGGTTCAGTATAAAGCCATTTTGACTTCCACGTTCTAAACCTTATAAAACGATCGAAAATGGTATTAAATCAAATTTTATGAGTTCAAATTTTTAATTTTGGGCTTTTGAACCTAATTATACAACTTAATGTCAAATTTTGAGTTTTTTAATCGATTAAAATTCGAACGGGTTCACTATAAAGCCCATTTAGACATGAATGCTCTAAACCCTACAAAACGATCGAAATTGATATTGAATCAAATTTTTTGGGTTCAGAAAAGTTAATTATGAGATTTTAAATCTAATTATATAGCTTAATGTAAAATTTTAAGCTTTTTACTCTGTTAAAATTCGAACGGGTTCACTATAAAGCCCTTTTAGAAATGCATGCTCTAAACTGTACTAAACGATCGAAAATGATTTTCAATCAAATTTTTTGAGTTCAAGTTGTTATTTATGGGCTTTTCATCCTAATTATACAGCTAAAACTCAAAAGTTGACCTTCTTAATCGGTTAAAATTCGAACGGGTTTACTACAAAGCCCATTTAGACATGCACGCTCTGAACCCTACAATACCATCGAAAATGATATTCGATCAAATTTTATGAGTTGAAAACATTAATTATGGGATTTTAAATCTAATTATACAGCTTAAACTCAAATTTTGAGATTTTTAATCAATAAAAATTCGAACGTGTTCACTATAAAGCTCATTTAGACATGAATACTCTAAACCCTACAAAACGATCGAAAATGATTTTGAATCAAATTTTTTAGATACAAAAAGTTAATTATTGGATTTTGAACCTAATTATACAGCTTAAACTCAAATTTTGAGCTTTTTACTCAGTTAAAATTGAACGAGTTCACTATAAAGCCCATTTAGACGTACACGCTCTTAACTTTACAAAACGATCGAAAATGATATTAAATCAAATTTTATGTGTTCAAAAAGTTAATTATGGATTTTTGAACCTAATTATACAGCTTAATGTCAAAATTTGAGTTTTTTACTCGGTTAAAATTCGAACGGGATGACTATAAAACCCATTTAAACACACACGCTCTAAACCCTACAAACCGATCGAAAATGATGTTAAATCAAATTATTTGGGTTCAAAAAGTTAACTATGGGCTTTTGAACCTAATTATACAGCTTAATATCAAATTTTGAGCTTTTTACTCGGTTAAAATTCTAACGGGTTCACTATAAAGCCCATTTAGACATGCACGCTCTAAACCCTACAAAACGATCGAAAATGATATTTAATAAAATTTTATGGGTTCAAAAGTTAATTATTGGCTTTTTAACCTACTTATACAGATTAATATCAAATTTTGAGCTTTCTACTCGGTTAAAATTCTAACGGGTTCACTATAAAGTCCATTTAGACATGCACGCTCTGAACCCTAGAAAACGATTGAAAATGATATTTAATCAAATTTTATGGGTTCAAAAAGTTAATTATGGTCTTTTGAACCTAATTATAAAGCTTAATGTGAAATTTTTGAGCTTTTTACTCGATTAAAAATCGAACGATTTCACTATAAAGCCCTTTTAGACATACACGCTCTGAACCGTACAAAACGATCGAAAATGATTTTCAATCAAATTTTATGAGTTCAAGTTGTTATTTATGGGCTTTTGAACCTAATTATACTGCTAAAACTCAAATTTTGAGCTTTTTACTCGGTTAAAATTCTAACAGGTTCACTATAAAGCCCATTTAGATATGCACGCTCTGAACCCTACAAAACGATCGAAAATGATATTTAATCAAATTGTATGCATTCAAAAAGTTAATTATTGGCTTTTGAACCTAATTATACTGCTTAATATCAAATTTTGAGCTTTCTACTCGGTTAAAATTCTAACGGGTTCACTAGAAAGCCCATTTAGACATGCATGCTCTGAACCCTACAAAACGATCGAAAATGATATTAAATCATTTTTTTTGGAATTTGAACCTAATTATACAGCTTAAACTCAAACTTTGAGCTTTTTACTAAGTTAAAATTGAATGGGTTCACTATAAAGCCCATTTAGACATAAATGCTCACTTAGACATGAATGCTCTGAACCCTACAAATCGATCGAAATTGATATTTAATAAAAAAATTTGGGTTCATAAAGTTAATTATTGGATTTTGAACCTAATTATAAAGCTTAAACTCATATTTTGATCTCTTTACTCGGTTAAAATTCGAACGGGTTCACTATAAAGCCCTTTTAGACATACACGCTCTTAACTTTACAAAACGATCGAAAATGATATTAAATCAAATTTTATGGGTTCAAAAAGTTATTTATGGGATTTTGAACCAAATTATACTGCTTAAACTCAAATTCTGAGCTTCATATTCAGTTAAAATTCGAATAGGTTGACTATAAAGCCCATTTAGACATGCACGCTCTGAACCCTACAAACCGATCTAAATTGATATTAAATCAAATTTTATGGGTTCAAAAAGTTAATTATGGGCTTTTGAACCTAATTATACAGCTTAATGTCAAATTTTATGGTTTTTACTCGGTTAAAATTCGAACGGGTTCATTGTAAAGCCCAATTAGACATGCACGCTCTGAACTCTACAAACCGATCGAAAATGATATTAAATCAAATTTATTGGGTTCAAAAAGTTAATTATGGAATTTTGAACCTAACTATACAGCTTAATATAAAATTTTGAGCTTTTTTACTCGGTTAAAATTCGAACGGTTTCACTATAAAGCCCATTTAGACATGCTTGCTCTAAACCCTACAAAACGATCGAAAATGAATTCAATCAATATTTTTTGGGTACAAAAAGTTAATTATGGGCTTTTGAACCTAATTATACAGCTTAAACTCAAATATTAAGCTTTTTACTCGGTTAAAATTCGAACGGGTTCACTATAAAGCCCATTTAGACATGCACGCACTAAACAATACAAACCGATCGCAAATGATATTAAATCAAATTTTATGGATTCAAAAAGTTAATTATGGACTTTTGAACTTAATTATAAAACTTAATGTCAAATTTTGACCTTTTTACTCGGTTAAAATTCGAACGGTTTCACTATATAGCCCATTTAGACATGCACTCTCTGAACGGTCTAAACCCTACAAAATGATCGAAAATGATTTTCAATCAAATTTTTTGTGTAGAAAATGTTAATTATGGCCTTTTGGACCTAATTATACAGCTTGAACTCCAATTTTGAGCTTTTTACTCGATTAAAATTCGAACGGGTTCACTATAATGCCTATTTAGACATGCAAACACTGAACACTACAAAACGATCAAAAATGATATTAAATCAAATTTTATGAGTTCAAATAGTTAATTATGGGCTTTTGAACCTAATTATACAGCTTAATGTCAAATTTTGATCTTTCTAATCAGTTAAAATTTGAATGGGTTCACTATAAAGCCCATTTAGACATGCACGCTCTGAACCCTACAAAACAATTGAAAATGATATTCAGTCAAATTTTTTGGGTAAAAAAAGTTAATTATAGTGTTTTGAACTAATTATAAATCATAAACTTAAATTTTAAGCCTTTTTCTCTATTAAAATTTGAACGGGTTCATTATAAAGCCCATTAAGACATGCACGCTCTGAACGCTCTAAACCCTACAAAATGATCGAAAATGATTTTCAATCAAATTTTTTAGTTACAAAATGTTAATTATGGGCTTTTGAACCTAATTATATAGCTTAAACTCCAATTTTGAGCTTTTTACTCGGTTAAAATTCGAACTGTTTCAAAATAAAGCCCATTTAGACATGCACGCTTTGAACCCTACAAAACGATCGAAAATGATATTCAATCAAATTTTTTGGGTACAAAAAGTTAATTATGGGATTTTGAACCTAATTATACAACTTAAACTACAATTTTGAGCTTTTTACTCGGTTAAAATTCGAACGGGTTCACTATAATGCCCATTTAGACATGCACGCTTGGTGTGTTCTGTGTAGTGCTATAAATGATGTATGTGAACACATATTTGTGCAAGTATACACAGTAATAGAAGTAACAATAGGGTGAATGAGTATCGTTCCCGCGAGGATCTATGTAAAGCGTGTAGTCAAATTTGCCAAGACAAAAGGGGTTGTCACAAACTAAAAAGGAAAACAAAGGTAAAGATATAAACAAGAGAAAATGGTTATGTACGATGAAGGTGTAAAATGGAAATGCTATGACAATTCTAGAATGCAAGCAACTAAAATATGCCAAGGCAAAATCGTATGGATAATGATGGCAAGGTGAATGTATGGAGGTGGTATGTGAGTGAATAGTAGAGAGATCACTAAGTAACAAGCAAAACAATGAAAGTAAGTTGTAAATGCAGAGGCAAAAACAGAATGCAGGAACACGTTAAACAATATATTGAACTTCTCCTCTATTAATGAACTCTCTCGTGAATGACTGATGGTGGCTTCTATGGTTTCCTACCCCTTACCCCTACCTAACATATATCCACTACGGTGTATACATACTCGAAAGAGGTTTCTAAAGTGTTCCCGCTCTCTCGAGTCATAGGAACATGATATTCTAAAATGCCATGATATTTTCGCCTGTCACGCGAATGAAACCTTAGTCTATCGGTAAAGCACACTCCTTTTCGTCGTTGAAGCCTTCACCTACGCCTCTCTCGAGTGCTCTAGGATCCAACTAGGCCCTATTTTCAGTCTAGAACCCATTGCTCACGTAGATCCTCCCTTAGCTCCTCTCGGATGATCTAAGGATCTATAGTTACGCCTCTCTCGAGTGCTCTAACATGTATCTAAACAAGGGACACTCTCGTGCCTCTTACAATGCTTAAATAATTACTAACAATGAGCAAAGCAAATATACAAACACTTAGTAGGCAATATATTAAATAGAAATAAAAGTTAATTATCCATAAAAGCAACCACTGAAACAAAGCTACATGGTGGCGCTAAATGTTAAGATAAATCATGCACATAAATCTTAAACATCTAACAATCATCCTCATGAAAAGATAAACAAAATAAAGCAAGGAAGGAGGACTAGAAGACACCCTCGGTGTGCACTGCCATCGGCTCTTCAACCACCATGGGACGCCTTGGTGTGCTAGCCCCTCTCGGGTGCCTAGCACACCACTCCCTTCGAGCTCTATCAATGGAGGTCCCCTTGGCCAAAGTTTGGAGGAGAAAGGTGGAAGCTTTCCGCCGCCGCAAAGACCGCCTCAAAGGTCTCTCTTTTCTGGTTGTTCCTCTAAAAAACCTCTCTTTTTGTGTAGGTCACCATGTCTTTTAAAGAGGGTGGAAAACCCTAAAAGATGTGTAATAGTCCATTTCTGCCCTCATTTTGTCCTGGCATTTCTACAGGACTGACAGAGGTGACAGTGGTCCCCTACCCAGGTGGCTCGCATACAGGCAATATGGCAGTGGTCCCCTACTGAGGTGGTTGTAGCCAGCTGCAGTGGTCCCGAGCGGCTGTGGTAGCACCAGTTGGCACTCTTATCAAAATATCTCTTTGTCGTTTAGCTTAGTCCAGGAGTTCTCTAGCTTTTCCATGGCATTTTCCTTTTGCTATCCTTCTGCAAATGCCATGACAAATTGCCTCAACTTTTGTTTCTGCTTCCCTGCACAACACCACTAAAAAGAACTACCTTTCTCGTGAAATAGCACTTATTACCATATGAAAATGCCAAGGCATAACCAAAAGACTAGATGCAATGTTATGACCCTAAATGCAACTACATGATCCTATATGAGCTTAAGGGCACTCAACAACTTAAGTAAAAAGGCCTAAAATATAGCCTTTTTGCGGAGTTATCACACCCCCAAACTTAAGCTATTGCTTGTCCTCAAGCAATGGATAGCAGCTAGCAGAGAAAGAATGTCATGACAAATTCAAAATCTAGGCAAGCAATAGGTTAGAGTTTCAGCCCTCAGAAAGTGTCATGGCATAAACATAAAAAAAGGTCGACTGCGTGTGTGTGTGCATGAGTGTGTGTATCTAATCTATTCTTAGTTAACTTAAAAAAAATCTAAGGAATGTTCACTATTCTAGCAAGGCATGTTTGTTCATTAAAGCATATTTTTAATACTCCCCATATCTATATATACACTTTTTTTATGCATGCCAACAAACTGCTACGAGAGGAGCCAGCCTGTCACACTACCTTGTACTCATACCATAGTTGCCATTTATTTAAACGCAGTATCCAGGCAATGACAAGGCAAGTTAAAAGTGTAGCGTCACCCTGTGCCTCTTTCAGTAACTCATATGCACATGGAAATGCGGAAATGCCATGGCATAGCGGAGTATCCCTCTACAGATATGTCTAGGCATTTATTTTCAACTTCTAATACTAACTATTGGGGGTTCTCTATTAACATCAAAATTCATTTAAGCATGCTAAGCTATTCAAGTTTTCAATCTATAAAATTTTTTCTAACTTTCCTAAGCATGGAGAACATACACTCGTATAACAATAAAATAATCTCGACCAACCAAATTCTAAGGCAGGTTCTATTCAAATCCCCAGTCATGCATTCAATTCAATACTGGCCATATAAGGAATATCATCATCGGACATCACTAACTATAACACTAAAAACTTAACCTAAACTTTTACAAATGTCATGGTATTTTTCTACAACTGCAACTATCATGCGCATAAAAAAGAGTTGAGAACGATACCTCCCCCAAGCTTGAGGCAAGCATTGTCCTCAATGCACCTAAAAAAATTAAACTATATGCTATGCAATGCAAGTAAATGAAATGCAGTGAGATGTACCTTGGCTACTTGGGCGGTGTGGTGGCAATTCGACGCGAGGTTCGACGCTTCAACGGGGGTGGGCTGACTTCAGGGTCAGTCTCTTCATCGGTTCCCCGTGATTTTGATTTGCTAGCAGCTGAAGGTGGGGTTGGGAGCTTCCCAGCCGACATTTTGAGTTTGCGCTTCGATTTCTTCCTCTGAGGAGAGGGCATTTATGATTCAACTGTCGGAGCTGCTGGGTGGTGTTCTTCTTGTTGTTGTGCTGGCGGTGCTAGCGGGTCTTCGAAAAGTGAAGAAATAAACTCGACTTCTTTTTCTTTTTCAGCAGTGGGGTCCGGTTGTTCTTGAGTCTGGGCTTGCTCCTCTGAAATGTCGTGACATTTTCAGGAGTTTGTTCTTGTGCTGGTGATTGCGCTTCTAGGGCTTGTTCCTCGTTCTCCGGCTCTGTTGGTCGTGCCTCCTCTGACGGCTCAGCTGGGGATGGTACCTGATTTAGATCAGGTGCAGCTCGCCTGGTCGGAGTTGAAGCAGCTGTAAATGTCGTGGCATTCCTTGATACATTGGGCAATATTGAGTCTGGGAAAGCGGGAAATTCTTGATTGAGCGGAGGAAGCAGCTCTGCCAGGTAAGCTTTGATGACTTCGTCTCTTTGCTTCGTGTAGAGAAAAAATTCTTTAAGATCTTTGGACAAGTCATCCACTTTTGCCAGGGCATTCTTGGACAGCTCCAGTGCCTCATCCTTGTAGAATGGAGATCTTCCTCGAGCAGCAGCAGCGTGAGCAGATTCTGGTTGCTCATCTACGCTTCCCATTAAGGCGGTCGCCTTCTTGGGCGAAAGCCCTTTCATGCCTTCTAAAATTTCATCGTACTGATCTTCCGGGACATCCTTTTTCCGGCACAAAGTCATGATCAGATTTGGGAACACGAGGGTGCTCTTAGGTCTCTTCCAACAAGCGTGCGTCTCTTGCACAATAATTCTCCCGATATCCATGAGGCAACCAAAGAGAATGGAGTGTAACAGCATAAGGTGGGGCAAACTTACAGTGGTGTGATGCAAAGTTGGCATAAACTTGTATCGAACAAAGTGGCTCCACAACCGGGCGGTGGGAAGTAGCGACTCTCGGTTCATCGTGCGCCGTGCTGCTTGTTGACCATTCCATTCTGTCCCGGGCAAACACAAATCTTCCTTCACTCCTTGGTAGGTTTCATAATAAGCCTCCTCTTCCATTTTGGCGTGGCGGTCCACTCCTTGGGGAATCTTGAAGAATCGGTTGATAGCGGTGTTGGTGAAGTGAACGTTTTTGCCCCGGACATAAACAGATTTCTGGTCCGGGCTATGGATGTTGGCGTAAAATTCGCGCACTATTGTTGCGTTGACGGAGCCTAGATGTGCGGCGAACTTCTCCCAATGGTGTTGCTCCACCACATCTTTTACCTCTGGTCCCATCTCATCGGAGAGATTGAAGCCTAGTTCGAACAAAATCTTTCGGTTCTTGAAGCTCTTGAATCTTTCTTCCGCCGCTTGGTCCACAAAAACGGGAGGAGGGGGTGGTGCGGATCCTAAAGGTCTTGTGTGTACCATCTTTGAGTGAAAAGTAAGGAGAGAAAGCAAGAAAGCTTTAAACTTTTCTTTAATGGAGGAGGGGGGTTTCGGCTATGGAGGGGGTTTGAAGAAGAAGAAGATGAAGGTTAAAGAAAATAAAGGTGTAACCTTTATTTGTTTCCTAGTGGGGGTGTGGGCTAGAGACGTGTGGAGGGGGTTAATTGGGGGGGTGGGGAATAAAGGTGTCAGGTTTTTAATAGGAGAGAGAGAGGGTTGAATTTGAAATTCAAAATAAAATAAAGAAAAGGCTCCTCGTTTTATCTTTTGCCGCCCAAAGTTTCAAAGTAGGGTTTCCTACTTTTCTCCTTCTTTTTCCTTCAGCCGTCCGCCTCTAAGGGTGTATAATAACCTAATAAAAATAAAACAACGGATTAAAAAGGATTAAGCAAATAAAAGCAAATAAAAACAAACTCAAAGATTATTTATTTATGAACAGGAGTAAACTGAAAATGCCATGACATTTCAGTATGTCATGCATCTATCAGATATGCGATAGGTTTATCTCGCATCATGTGGGCTCCAGTATAGATCTAGACGCTGGCCATTAACTTTGAAAATTGTCCCATCGTCCGGATTTTTGATGTCTACAGTTCCATGGGGATACACATGGTGAATTTCAAATGGCCCGGACCACCTCGATTTCAGCTTCCTAGGAAGAGGTTCAACCTTGAGTTGAATAGGAGCACCTGTTGTCCCGCATGAAAATGTCGTGGCAAAATCGCTTGATCATGCCATCTCTTGGTTCGCTCCTTGTAGAGTTTATCATTCTCATAAGCTTGGGTCTTGAATTCCTCCATCTCATTCAACTCTAGAAGTCTTCTCTCACCAGCTAAATCGGCGTCCAAATTGAGTTTCTTGATTGCCCAATAAGCCCTATGCTCTAGTTCGACCGGGAGGTGACATGCTTTGCCATAGACTAGCTTAAATGGAGACATCCCTAGTGGGGTTTTGAAAGTTGTTCGGTACGCCCACAACGCCTCATCAAGCTTTGGTGACCAATCTTTCCTTCTCAGATTCACCATTTTTTCCAAAATTTGCTTGATTTCACGGTTGGAAACCTCGGCTTGCCCATTGGTCTGGGGATGATATGCCGTGGCAATTTTGTGTCGCGCCCCATATCTTTGTAATGCCTTGGCAATTAACTTGTTGTCAAAATGGGTACCTTCATCACTGATGATAGCCCTTGGCACACCAAATCTTGTGAAAATGTGCTTATGCAAAAATTTAAGCACTGTCTTTGCATCGTTCCTTGGTGTTGGAATGGCTTCAACCCATTTAGACACATAGTCCACTGCCAAAAGGATGTATAAATCTCCAAATAAGGATGGGAATGGTCCCATAAAGTCTATGCCCCATGCGTCAAATAACTCGACCTCCAATATATTTTGTCGTGGCATTTCATGCCGTCTGGAAATGTTCCCAGTTCTCTGACATTGGTCGCAGGCTTGGTAAAATGCCTGGGCATCTTTGAATAATTTAGGCCAATAGAAACCTGATTGGAGGACTTTTGCAGCAGTCCTCATTCCTCCAAAGTGACCTCCACATGGGCCTGTGTGACAGTGATGCAAAATATCACGTTGCTCTTCTTCCGACACACATCTTCAGATGATTTGATCGGCACAACGCTTGAACAGATACGATTCATCCCAGAAATATAACCGCACGTCGTGTCTAAATTTCTTCCTTCCCTGGCTAGTCATGTCAAAAGGCAAAACACCACTAACGAGAAAATTAGCAAGGTCAGCGTACCACAGAATTGCCGTGACATAAAGAATTTTCTCATCAGGAAATTCATCATGTATATCAATTTTGTCATGACATTCCAGGTTAACTTCTAGCCTAGAAAAATGATCAGCAACTTGGTTCTCGGTGCCCTTCCTATCTACCACTTCTATATCAAATTCTTGCAACAACAATATCCATCTAATGAGCCTAGGTTTGATATCCTTTTTAGTCACTAAGTACTTAATTGCTGAGTGATCGGCGTGAACAATGACCTTAGTGCCTATCAAATATGACCTAAACTTGTCAAATGCAAATACCACGGCAAGTAGCTCTTTCTCGGTGGTAGTATAGTTAAGCTGTGCATCATTTAAAGTACGGCTAGCATAATAAACAACATGAAAAATTTTACCTCGACGCTGCCCTAAGACTGCTCCCACGGCGTAGTCGCTCGCGTCACACATCAGCTCGAACGGTAGTGTCCAATCTGGGGGAACAACAATTGGTGCAGTGATCAGGCTTTGCTTCAGCTCTGTGAAAGCACCATGACATTTTTGATCGAACACAAAAGGTTGGTTCTGCTGCAACAACATGCACAAGGGCTTGGAGATCTTGGAGAAATCCTTGATGAATCTCCGGTAGAATCCCGCATGTCCAAGAAAACTTCTTATGCCCTTGACATTTGTCGGTGGTGATAGCTTCTCGATCACCTCGATCTTGGCTCTGTCTACCTCAATGCCTTTGTGTGAGATCTTATGGCCCAACACAATACCTTCCGTCATCATGAAGTGACATTTCTCCCAATTTAGCACAAGGTCATCCTCTTCACATCGCTTCAGGACCTTTGCTAAATTGCCAAGACTTTCTGGAAACTGTCTCCAGAAACAGAAAAGTCATCCATAAAAATCTCAAGAGAGTCTTCAACCATATCGGAGAAGATAGCTTGCATGCAGCGCTGGAAAGTTGTCGGGGCATTACACAATCCAAAGGGCATCCTTCGAAAAGCGTAAGTGCCATAAGGACAAGTGAAAGTGGTCTTCTCTTGGTCCTCCGGTGCTATAGCTATTTGATTATAACCCGAATATCCATCCAAGAAACAATAGTAAGCTTTATCCGCCAAGAGATCTAACATTTGGTCAATGAATGGTAGAGGAAAGTGGCCCTTCTTCGTAGCTTTGTTGAGCTTGCGATAGTCCATGCAAATCCTCCATCCGGTCACTACTCACGTTGGCAATAACTCATTGTCCTCATTGCTCACCACGGTCGTGCCTCTTTTCTTTGGCACACATTGAATCGGGATTACCCATGAACTATTCGATACTGGGTAAATTACTCCAGCATCAAGCCTTTTAAGAATCTCCTTCATAACAACTTGCTTCATGATGGGGTTGAGTCTACGCTGTGGCTCAACGGATTTGCCATGACATTCTTGCAGAAGTATCTTATGCATACAGATGGTTGGACTAATTCCCTTTAAGTCTGCCATGGTCCATCCTATTGCTCGTTTATGTTGTGACAAAATAGCAAGTAGACTCCTCTCTTGATCAACGTTTAAGTTCGCAAAAATAATAACAGGCAGGGTCTCGTCTTTACCCAGATAAGCATATTTCAAATGTTGTGGCAAAATTTTTAGTTCCAGATTCGGTGCATCGAGTAATGAAGGCTTAGGAGTAATGAATTCCTCGAAATCAAGAGGTTTAAAGATTGAATTGCTTCTAGCTATCAGCAGACTAGACTGATGCTCCTCCAATGAAGGTTCACTAGCTTCTTCCTCTTCTTCATTCGTGAGCTCTTCATACTCATCCAGTTGCACGAAATTGCTGTGGCAAAATTGATCAGCTTCTGTAGATTGCTCATAATCTGCTTCCAAAATGCTCCAGCATTCTTCAGACTCATCAATGTACTTTAGAGAATTGTTGATGTTCACGGTCAATCTTTGATTTGCTACTCGCATTGTAAGCTCACCCTTCTCACAATCAATGAGAATGCGACCGGTTGCTAGGAAAGGCCTCCCTAAGATGATGGGTGTATTAGCATCAGCCTCGCAATCAAGTATGAGGAAGTCGGCTGGAAAAACGAACTTGTCCACCCTCACTATGACATCTTCGATCTTCCCCTCGGGTCTCACATGGGAACGATCGGCTAGCTGCAATATGACGGATGTAGGCCTCGCATTTCCCATGCCAAGCTTCACGAAAATTGACTTGGGCATCAGATTTACACTCAATCCAAGATCACATAGTGCTTTCCCAAAAAACTTTTCTCCAGTGGCACAAGGAATAATGAAGCTGCCTGGATCCTTCTTCTTTGATGGTAGATTACTCAAAGCAGAGCAATATTCTTTTGTCGTGGCAATTGTCTTGAACTTCTCCACTTTACGCTTCTTCGTGACTATCTCCTTCAAAAAATTAGCGTAGGTGGGCATCTGGTCAATTGCCTTCAATAGTGAGACATTTATATATAGCTGATCCAACTTGTCCACAAACTTCTTAAATTGAACTTCATCATTGTGCTTCTTCAGCCTCTGGGGAAAGGGTGGTGGGGGTCTAACTTCTTCCATAGGTGGTGTAGGAACTGGTTTTGCCGTGGCATTTTTGCTCGCTCCATCGGCAGGTTCCTTTGTCAAACCTTCCTCCTGGTCCTTTTCCTCGATATTTTGCTCAGACATTTCTTCTTGCACAGGTTCTGGTAGGGAATCATCAGACTTCTTCCCCCCAAACTTATCTTGCTGATTAAGTTGAGTACCACTTCTAAGTGTGATCGCGCTACAATGCTCTTTACCATGCGGCTTAGTGACTTCAGTATCACTCGACAAACGTCCAGGCTGACGCTCTTGCAATGCCGTGGCAATTTGGCCAACCTGACTCTCCAGATTTCGCAACGAAGCACTGTGACTTTGCAGTAGAGTACCTTGGTTCTTGATGGCAGTTGTATGCTCTTGAAGCATCGTCTTGGTACTTAGAATAAAATCTTATTGTTGCCTCCAAAGAACTGGTATTAGATGATGATGCAGCTCCCTTGCTCTGATTATGCCAGGGAATATTCGGTTGAAAATTCTGGGCATCATGCTGATTTTGGTTCCGCACTGGGGGATTAGGATTGTTGGGTCCTTGGTTTCCCCATGAAAAAATCGGATGCTATCTCCATCCTGGATTGTAGGTGTTTGAGTAGGGATTGTTGTTGCTTCGGTTGAAATTGCTCACATAATTAGCTGTTTCATGGCTTCCTGGGCACTCACTCTCGTGATGATTGCCATGACATAATAGACATGCTGAACTGGCCATCTTTACTTCCTTTACTTCATTGGAACGTTGAATGCTCTTCAACATGTTGGCGATAGCTGAGAGTTGGGCGGATAGTGAGTCTTTCACATCAAGATCAAATGTCCCTTGTGCCTTCCTCCCGGTTCCAAGTCTCGTAGAAGGAAATTGATAGTCATTGTTGGCAATTCTATAAGAATGTCAAATGCCTCCTCGGGTGATTTGTCTAACAAATTTCCATTTGCTGAAGCATCTAGCATCATCCTAGTTGGTGCATTGACTCTGTTGTAAAACATCACAACTTGAGTCCAATCTTGAAATCCATGATTTGTACACTTGCGTAGCAGTCCCTTATATCGATCCCAACATTCGCACATCGACTCGTCGTCACCTTGTCGAAAAGAAGCAATGTCATTTCTAAGTTGAGTATTGAGATTCGGAGGATTATACCGTAGCAAAAACCTTTTGCATAGATCAGCCCATGACTCCATCGATCCGGATGGTACTCCACTCAACCATCCCCTTGCTCAACCACATAAAGAATAAGGAAATAACTTGAGCTTCAACACATCCTCATGAACTCCTTGTTGATGGAATGAGTCACAAACTTCTAAAAATGCCCCGATATGTTGCCTTGCATCTTCATGCGCCATTCCTCCAAATTGCCCAATCGAGTTAAGCATGTTGAACATAACTGGCTTAAGTTCGAAATGTGTAGCTGTAATTTTTGGTGCCACGATGCCAGGATTAAGATCATCCAAGATGGGATTTAAATGATCCCTAATAGCTCTCGGTCGAGGTGCAACAATAAGCTGATTTGCCCCGACATTTTGAACTACTGGGTCTTGAACTGGTGGTGGGTCCATGTCTCTACGCTGAGTACGCCTTCTTTGACGAAACAAACGCTCAATTTCACGCACTATAGGATAGAGAGGTCCGTCAGTAGACCGTCTGGACATGCACTGAAAAGAAAAACAAATAAAACAAGTAAAACATAACTAGAAAAATAAACTAAACAAAACAAAAATGTCAACACAAAATTGACAATCTTTACTCTAGATGATAGATAGATAGATCCCCGGCAATGGCGCCAAAAACTTGGTGTGTTTTGTGTAGTGCTATAAATGATGTATGTGAACACACATATATGTGCAAGTATACATAGTCATACAAGTAATAATAGGGTGAGTGAGTATCGTTCCCACAAGGATCAATGTAAAGCATGCAGTCAAATTTGCCAAGACAAAAAGGGTTGTCACAAACTAAAAAGGAAAACAAAGGTAAATATATAAACAAGAGAAAATGGTTATGTACGGTGAAGGTGAAAATGGAAATGCTATGGTAATTCTAGAATGCAAGCAACTAAAATATGGCAAGGTAAAATGGTATGGATGATGATGGCAAGGTGAATGTATGGAGGTGGTATGTGAGTGAATAGTAGAGAGATCGCTGAGTAACAAGCAAAACAATGAAAGTAAGTTGTAAATGCGGAGGCAAAAACAGAATGCAGGAACACGTTAAAAAATATATTGAACTTCTCCTCTATTAATGAACTCTCTCGAGAATGACTGATGGTGGCTTCTATGGTTTCCTACCCCTTACCCCTACCTAACATATATCCACTACGGTGTATACCTACTCGAAAGAGGTTTCTAAAGTGTTCCCGCTCTCTCGAGTCATAAGAACCTGATATTCTAAAATGCCATGGTATTTTCGCCTGTCACGCGAATGACACCTTAGTCAATCGGTAAAGCACACTCCTTTTAGTCGTTGAAGCCTTCACCTACGCCTCTCTCGAGTGCTCTAGGATCCAACTAGGCCCTATTTTCAGTCTAGAACCCATTGCTCACGTAGATCCTCCCTTAGCTCCTCTCGGATGATCTAAGGATCTATAGTTACGCCTCTCTCGAGTGCTCTAACATGTATCTAAACAAGGGACACTCTCGTGCCTCTTACAATGCTTAAATAATTACCAACAATGAGCAAAGCAAATATAAAAACACTTAGTAGGCAAAACAAAAGTTAATCATCCATAAAAGCAAACACCGAAACAAAGCTACATAGTGGGGCTAAATGTTAAGATAAATCATCCACATAAATCTTAAACATCTAACAATCATCCTCATGAAAAGATAAACAAAATAAAGCAAGGAAGGAGGACTAGAAGACACCCTCGGTGTGCACTGCCGCCGGCTCTTCAACCACCATGGGACGCCTTGGTGTGCTAGCCCCTCTCGGGTGCCTAGCACACCACTCCCTTCGAGCTCTATCAATGGAGGTCCCCTTGGCCGGAGTTTGGAGGAGAAAGGTGGAAGCTTTCCGCCTCCGCAAAGACCGCCTCAAAGGTCTCTCTTTTCTGGTTGTTCCTCTAAAAAGCCTCTCTTTTTGTGTAGGTCACCATGTCTTTTAAAGAGGGTGAAAAACCCTAAAAGATGTGTAAAAGTCCATTTCTGCCCTCATTTTGTCCTGGAATTTCTGCAGGACTGGCAGAGGTGACAGTGGTCCCCTACCCAGGTGCCTCGCATACAGGCAATATGGCAGTGGTCCCCTACTGAGGTGGTTGTAGCCAGTTGTAGTGGTCCCGAGCGGCTGTGGTAGCACCAGTTGGCACTCTTATCAAAATATCTCTTTGTCGTTTAGCTCAGCCCAGGAGTTCTCTAGCTTTGCCATGGCATTTTCCTTTTGTTATCCTTCTGCAAATGCCATGACAAATTGCCGCAACTTCCGTTTCTGCTTCCTTGCACAACACCACTAAAAAGAACTACCTTTCTCGTGAAAAAGCACCTATTACCATATGAAAATGCCAAGGCATAACCAAAAGACTATATGAAATGTTATGACCCTAAATGCAACTACATGATCCTATATGAGCCTAAGGGCACTCAATAACTTAAGTAAAAAGGCCTAAAATATAGCCTTTTTGCGGAGTTATCAACGCTCTAAACCTTACAAAATAATCGAAAATGGTATTAAATCAAATTTTATGAGTTCAAATTGTTAATTATGGGATTTTGAAACTAATTATACAACTTAATGTCAAATTTTGAGTTTTTTAATCGGTTAAAAATCGAACGTGTTCACAAAAAGCCCATTTAGACATAAACGCTTTGAACCCTACAAAACGATCAAAAATGATATTGAATCAATTTTTTTGGTTACAAAACGTTAATTATGGGCTTTTAAACATAATTATACAGGTTAAACTCAAATTTTGTGCTTTTTACTCGGTTAAAATTCGAACGAGTTCACTATAAAGCCCATTTAGACATGCACGCTCTCAACCTTACAAAACGATGGAAAATGGTATTAAATCCAATTTTATAAGTTTAAATTGTTAATTATGGGATTTTGAACCTAAATATACAACTTCATGTCAAATTTTGAGCTTTTTACTCTATTAAAATTCGACCGGGTTTACTATAAAGCCCATTTAGACATGCACACTCTGAACCCTACAAACCGATCGAAAAGGGTATTAAATCAAATTTTATGGGTTCAAAAAGTTAATTATGGGCTTTTGAACCTAATTATACATCTTAATGTCCAATATTGAGCTTTTTAATCCGTTAAAATTCGAACGGGTTCACTAGAAAGCCCATTTAGACATGCATGCTCTGAACCCTACAAAACGAACGAAAATGATATTAAATCAAATTTTATTGGTTCAAAAAGCCAATTTAGACATATATGCTCTGAAACCTACAAAATAATAAAAAATGATATTAAATCAAATTTTATGAGTTCAAATTGTTAATTATGGGCTTTTGAACCTAATTATACAGCTTAAACTCAAATTTTGAGCTTTCTACACAGTTAAAATTTGAATGGGTTCACTATAAAGACCATTTAGACATGCGCGCTCTAAACCCTACAAAACGATCGAAAATGATATTGAATCAAATTTTATGAGTTCAAATTGTTAATTATGGGCTTTTGAACCTAACTATTCAACTTAATGTCAAATTTTGAGCTTTTTAATCGGTTAAAATTCGAACGTGTTAAATATACAGTTCATTTAGACATAAACGCTCTTAACCCTACAAAACGATCGAAAATGATATTCAATCAAATTTTATGGGTTCACAAAGTTAATTATGGGATTTTGAACCTAATTATACTGCTTAAACTCGAATTTCGAGCTTCTTACTCGGGTAAATTTCGAACGGGTTCACTATAAAGCGCATTTAGACATGCATGCTCTAAACCCTACAAAACGATCGAAAATGATATTAAATAGATATTTATGGGTTAAAAAGTTAATTATGGGCTTTTGAACCTAACTATACAGCTTAATGTCAAATTTTGAGTTTTTTAATCGGTTAAAATTCGAACGTGTTCACTATATAGTTCATTTAGACATAAACGCTCTTAACTCTACAAAACGATCAAAAATGATTTTAAATTAAATTTTATGGGTTCACAAAGTTAATTATGGGATTTTGAATCTAATTATACTGCTTAAACTCAAATTTTGAGCTTCTTACTCGGGTAAATTTCGAACGGGTTCACTATAAAGCGCATTTAGACATGCATGCTCCAAACCCTACAAAACGATCGAAAATGATATTAAATCGAAATTTAGGGGTTCAAAAATTTAATTATGGGACTATGAACCTAATTATACTGCTTAAACTCAAAATTTGAGCTTCTTACTCGGTTAAAATTTGAACGGGTTCACTATAAAGCCCATTTAGATATGTCCGCTCTAAACCCTACAAAATGATAAAAATGATATTAAATCAAATTTTATGAGTTAAAGCTGTTAATTATAGGCTTTTGAACCAAATTATACATTTTAATGACAATTTTTAAGCTTTTTTTCTAGGTTAAAATTCGAACTGTTTCACTATAAAGCCCTTTTAGATATCACGCTCTGAACCCTACAAAACGATCGAAAAAGATATTCAATCAAATTTTTTGGGTACAAAATGTAAATTATGGTCTTTTGAACTTAATTATACAACTTAAACTCCAATTTTGACCTTTTTACTCGGTTAAAATTCGAACAAGTTCACTATAAAGCCCATTTAGACATGCATGCTCTAAACCCTACAAAACAATCGAAAATGATATTGAATCAAATTTTTTGGGTTCAAAAAGTTAATTATGGCCTTTTGAACCTTATTATACAGCTTAATGTCAAATTTTGAGCTTTTTACTCGGTTTAAATTCGAACAATTTTACTATAAAGCCCATTTAGACTTGCACGCTCTGAACCCTACAAAACGATCGAAAATGATTTTTAATCAATTTTTTTGGGTACAAAAAGTTAATTATGGACTTTTGAACCTAATATAAATTTAAACTCAAATTTTAAGCTTTTTACTCGGTTAAAATTCGAACAGTTTCACAATAAAGCCCATTTAGACATGCACGCTCTGAACCCTACAAAGCGATCGAAAATGATATTCAATCATGTTTTTTGGGAAAAAAAGTTAATTATGGGATTTTGAACCTAATTATACAACTTAAACTCCAATTTTGAGGTTTTTACTCGGTTAAAATTCGAACGGGTTCACTATAAAGCCCATTTAGACATGTACGCTTTGAACCTTACAAAACAATCGAAAATGGTATTAAATCAAATTTTTTGGGTGCAAAAAGTTAATTTTGGGCTTTTGGACCTAATTATACATCTTAATGTAAAATTTTGAGCTTTTTACTCGGTTAAAATTTGAATAGTTTCACTATAAAGCCTATTTAGACATGCACTCTCTAAACACTACAGAACGATCGAAAATGATATTGAATCAATTTTTTGGGTTCAAAAAGTTAATTATGGGCTTTTGAACCTAATTATATAGCTTAATGTCAAATTTCGAGCTTTTTACTCGGTTAAAATTCGAACAGTTTTACTATAAAGCCCATTTAGACATGCACGCTCTGAACCCTACAAAACGATAGAAAATGATTTTCAATCAAAATTTTTTGGTACCAAAAGTTAATTATGGGATTTTGAACCTAATTATATAACTTAAACTCCAATTTTGAGCTTTTTACTCGGTTAAAATTCGAACGGGTTCACTATAAAGACCATTTAGACATGCACGCTCTGAACCTTAAAAAACTATCGATAATGGTATTATATCAAATTTTATGAGTTCAAATTTTTAATTATGGGCTTTTAAACTAAATTATACAACTTAATGTCAAATTTTGAGTTTTTTAATCGGTTAAAATTCGAACGTTTTCACTACAAAGTCATTTAGACATGAACGCTTTGAAACCTACAAAACGATAGAATATGATATCGAAACAATTTTTTGGGTAAAAAAAGTTAATTAAGGGCTTTTAAAACTAATTATACATGTTAAACTCAAATTTTGTGCTTTTTACTTGGTTAAAATTCGAATGGGTTCACTATAAAGCCTATTTAGACATGCACGCTCTGAACCTTACAAAACGATCGAAAATGGTATTAAACCAAATTTTATGAGTTCAAATTGTTAATTATGGGCTTTTGAACCTAATTATACTGCTTAAACTCAAATTTTGTACTTTTTACTCCGTTAAAATTCGAACGAATTCACTATAAAGCCCATTTAGACTTGCACGCTCTTAACTCTACAAAACGATCGAAAATGATATTAAATAAAAATTTTTGGGTTCAAAAAATTAATGATGGGATTTTGAACCTAATTATACTGCTTAAACTCAAATTTTGAGGTTCTTACTCTGTTAACATTCGAACGGGTTCACTATAAAGCCCATTTAGACATAAACGCTCTAAACCCTACAAAATGATCGCAAATGATTTTTAATCAAATTTTTTGGGTACAAAAAGTAAATTATGGGCTTTTGAACCTAATTATACTGCTTAATGTTAAATTTTGACCTTTTTACTTGGTTAAAATTCGAACGGGTTCACAATAAAGCTCATTTAGACATGTACGCTCTGAACCCTACAATACGATCGAAAATGATATTCAATCAAATTTTTTGGGTAAAAATAGTTAATTATGGGCTTTTGAACCTAATTATATAGTTTAAACTCAAATTTTGAGCTTTTTACTCGGTTAAAATTCGAACAGGTTTACTATAAAGCCCATTTAGACATGCACGCTCTGAACCCTACAAAACGATCGAAAATGATACTGAATCAAGTTTTTTAGGTTCAAAAAGTTAATTATGGGCATTTGAACCTAATTATACAGTTTAATGTCAAATTTTGAGCTTTTTAATTGGTTAAAATTCGAACTGGTCACTATAAAGCCCATTTACACATGCACACTTTCAACCCTACAAAATGATCGAAAATGATATTGAATTAAATTTTTTGGGTTCAAAAAGTTAATTATAGGCTTTTGAACTTAATTATACAGCTTAATATCAAATTTTGAGCTTTTTAGTCGGTTAAAATTCGAATGGGTTCACTATAAAGCCCATTTAGACATGAACGCTCTAATACCTACAAAATTATCGAAAATGATTTTCAATCAAATTTTTTGGGTACAAGAAGTTAATTATGGGCTTTTGAACCTAATTATACAACTTAATGTTAAATTTTGTGTTTTTTACTTTGTTAAATTTCGAACGGGTTCACAATAAAGCTCATTTAGACATGCGTGCTCTAAACCCTACAATACGATCGAAAATGATATTCAATCAAATTTTTTGGTTCAAAAAGTTAATTATGGGTTTTGAACCTAATTATACAGCTTAAACTCTAATTTTAGCTTTTTACTCGGTTAAAATTCGAACGAGTTTACTATAAATCCCATTTAGACATTCACACTCTTAACCCTACAAAACGATCGAAAAAGATATTAAATCAAATTTTATGGGTTCAAAAAGTTAATTATGGGATTTTGAACCTAATTATGCAGCCTAAACTCAAATTTTGATCTTTTTATTGGGTTAAAATTCGAACGGGTTCTTTATAATGCCCATTTATACATGCAGTCTAAAAACCCTATAAAACGATTGAAAATGATATTCAATCAAATTTTTTGGGTACAAAAATTTAATTATGGGCTTTTGAACCTAATTATACAGCTTAAACTACAATTTGATCTTTTTACTTGGTTAAAATTCGAACGAGTTTATTATAAAGCCCATTTAGACATACACGCTATGAACCTTACAAAACGATCGAAAACGGTATTAAATCAAATTTTATGGGTTCGAAAAGTTAATTATGGGCTTTAGAACATAATTATACAGCTTAAACTCAAATTTTGAGCTTTTTACTCGGTGAAAGTACAAACGGGTTCACTGTAAAGCCCATTTAGACATGCACGCTCTAAACCATACAAAACGATCGAAAATGATATTGAATTAAATTTTTTGGGTTCAAAAAGTTAATTATAGGCTTTTGAACCTAATTATATAGCTTAATATGAAATTTTGAGCTTTTTACTCTGTTAAAATTCGAACGGGTTCACTATAAAGCCTAATTTGACATGAACGCTCTAAACCCTACAAAATGATTGAAAATGATTTTCAATCAAATTTTTTGGGTAGAAAAAGTTAATTATGGGATTTTGAACCTAATTATACAGCTTAATGTCAAATTTTAAGCTTTTTACTCGAGTAAAATTCGAATAGGTTCACTATAAATCCCATTTAGACACACCCACTCTAAACTCTACAAAACGATCGAAAATGATATTAAATCAAATTTTATGTGTTCAAAAAGTTAATTATGGGATTTTGAACCTAATTATACAACTTAAACTCAAATTTTGAACTTTTTACTCGGTTAAAATTCGAACGGGTTCACTATAAATCCCATTTCGATACGCCCACTCTAAACTTTACAAAACGATCGAAAATGATTTTAAATCAAATTTTATGTGCTCAAAAAAGTTAATTATGAGATTTTTAACCTAATTATAGAGCTTAAACTCAAATTTTGACCTTCTTATTCGGTTAAAATTCGAACGGGTTCACTATAAAGACCATTTAGACATGCACGCTCTAAACTCTACAAAACGATCGAAAATGATATTAAATCAAAGTTTCTGGGTTCAAAATTTTAATTATGAGATTGTGAACCGAATTATACAGCTTAAACTCAAATTTTGAGCTTCTTACTCCGTTATAATTCGAACGAGTTCACTATAAAGCCCATTTAGACATACACTCTCTGTACTTTACAAAGTGATCGAAAATGGTATTAAATCAAATGAGTTTAAATTGTTAATTATGGGCTATTGAACCTAATTATACAGCTAAAAATCAAATTTTGAGCTTTTTACTCTGGTAAAATTCGAACGGGTTCACTATAAATCCCATTTAGACACACCCGCTTTACTCTACAAAACGATTGAAAATTATATTAAATCAAATTTTATGGGCTCAAAAAGTTAATTACGGATTTTGAACCTAATTATACAGCTTAAACTCAAATTTTGAGCTTCTTATTCGGTTAAAATTCGAACGGGTTCACTAAAAAGACCATTTAGACATGCACGCTCTAAACTCTACAAAACGATCGAAAATTATATTCAATCAATTTTTTTGGGTACAAAAAGTTAATTATGAGCTTTCGAACCTAATTATAAAACTTAAACTCCAATTTTGAGCTTTTTACTCTGTTAAAATTCGAACGGGTTCACTATAATGCTCATTTAGACATGCACGCTCTGAACCTTACAAAACGATCGAAAATGGTATTAAATCAAATTTTATGAGTTCAAATTGTTAATTACTGGATTTTGAACCTAATTATACAACTTAATGTCAAATTTTGAGTTTTTTAATCAATTAAAATTCGAACATGTTCATTATAAAGCGTATTTAGACATGAACGCTCTGAACACTACAAACCGATCGAAAATGATATTAATCAAATTTTTGAGTATAAAAAATTAATTATGGGCTTTTAAACCTAATTATACATGTTAAAATCAAATTTTTTGCTTTTTACTCGATTAAAATTTGAACGGGGTCACTATAAAGCCCATTTAGACATACACGCTCTTAACTCTACAAAGCGATCGAAAATGATATTAAGTCAAATCTTAGGGGTTCAGAATTTTAATTATGTGATTTTAAACCTAATTATACTACTTAAACTTAAATTTTGAGCTTCTTACTCGGTTAAAATTCGAACTGGTTCACTATAAAGCCCATTTAAACATGCAAACTTTCAACCCTACAAAACGATCGAAAATTATATTGAATCAATTTTTTTGGTTTCAAAAAGTTAATTATAGGCTTTTGAACCTAATTATACATCTTAATATCAAATTTTCAGCTTTTTACTCTGTTAAAATTCGAACGGGTTCACTATAAAGCCCATTAAGACATGAACGCTCTAAACCCTACAAAATGATTGAAAATGATTTTCAATCAAATTTTTTGGGTACAAAAAGTTAATTATGGGCTTTTGAACCTAATTATACAACTTAATGTCAAATTTTGAGCTTTTTACACGGTTAAAATTCGAACGAGTTCACTATAAATCCCATTTAGACACACCCGCTCTAAACTCTACAAAATGATCGAAAATGAAATTAAATCAAATTTTATGGGTTCAAAAAAGTTAATTATGTGATTTTAAACCTAATTATACAACTTAAACTCAAATTTTGAACTTTTTACTCCGTTAAAATTCGAACGGGTTCACTATAAATCCCATTTAGACACGACCGCTATAAACTCTACAAAACGATCGAAAATGATATTAAATCAAATTTTATGTGTTCAAAAAAGTTAATTATGGGATTTTGAACCTAATTATACAACTTAAAATCAAATTTTGAGCTTCTTAATCGGTTAAAATTCAAACGAGTTCATTATAAAGACCATTTAGACATGCACGCTCTAAACCCTACAAAATGATCGAAAATGATTTTCAATCAAATTTTTTGCGTACAAAAAGTTAATTATGGGGTTTTAAACCTTATTATACAACTTAATGTTAATTTTTGAGCTTTTTTCTAGGTTAAAATTCGAATGGGTTCACAATAAAGCTCATTTAGACTTGCACGCTTTGAACACTATAATACGATCGAAAATGATATTCAATCGAATTTTTTGGTACAAAAGTTAATTATGAGCTTTTGAACCTAATTATATAGCTTAGACTCCAATTTTGTGCTTTTTACTCGGTTAAAATTCAAACGAGTTTACTCTAAATTCTATTTAGACATACACGCTCTTAACCCTACAAAACGATCGAAAATGATATTAAATCAAATTTTATGGGTTCAAAAAGTTAATTATCAGATTTTGAACCTAATTATGCAGCTTAAACTCAAATTTTGAGCTTTTTACTGGGTTAAAATTCGAACGGGTTCTTTATAAAGCCCATTTATACATGCACGCTCTAAACCCTACAAAACGATCGACAATGATATTCAATCAAATTTTTTGGGTAAAAAAAGTTATTTATGGGCTTTTGAACCTAATTATACATCTTAAACTCCAATTTTGATCTTTTTACTCAGTTAAAATTCAAGCGGGTTCATTATAAAGTACATTTAGACATGCACGCTCTGAACCTTACAAAACTATCGAAAATGGTATTAAATCAAATTTTATGGATTCAAAAAGTTAAATATGGGCTTTTGAACCTAATTATACAACTTAAGCTCAAATTTTGCGCTTTTTACTCGGTTAAAATTCGAACGGGTTCACTATAAAGCCCAATTAGACATGCACGCTCTGAACCCTACAAAACGATCAAAAATGATATTGAATCAAATTTTTTTGGTTCAAAAAGTTAATTATAGGCTTTTGAACCTAATTATATAGCTTAATATGAAATTTTGAGCATTTTAGTCGGTTAAAATTCGAATGGGTTCACTATAAAGCCCAATTATACATGAACGCTATAAACCATAAAAAATGTTCGAAAATGATTTTCAATCAAGTTTTTTGGGTGCAAAAAGTTAATTATGGGATTTTGAACCTAATTATACAGCTTAATGTCAAATTTTGAGCTTTTTACTCGGTTAAAATTCTAACGGGTTCACTATAAATCCAATTTAGACACACCCGCTCTAAACTCTACAAAATGATCGAAAATGATATTAAATCAAATTTTATGGGTTAAAAAAGTTAATTTTGGGATTTTGAACCTAATTATACAACTTAATCTCAAATTTTGAAGTTTTTACTCGGTTAAAATTCAAACGGGTTCACTATAAATCTCATTTAGACACGCCCGCTATAAACTCTACAAAACGTTCGAAAATGATATTAAATCAAATTTTATGTGTTCAAAAAAATTAATTATGGGATTTTGAGCCTAATTATACAACTTAAACTCAAATTTTGAGCTTCTTATTCGGTTAAAATTCGAACGGGTTCACTATAAAGACCATTTAGACATGCACGCTCTAAACTCTATAAAATGATCGAAAATGATATTAAATCAAATTTTATGGGTTCAAAAATTTAATTATGAGATTGTGAACTGAATTATATAGCTTAAACTCAAATTTTTAGCTTCTTACTCCGTTATAATTCGAACGAGTTCACTATAAAGCCCATTTAGACATACACGCACTGAACCATACAAAGTGATCGAAAATGGTATTAAATCAAATTTTATGAGTTTAAATTGATAATTATGGGCTATAGAACCTAATTATACAGCTTAAACTCAAATTTTGAGCTTTTTACTCGGGTAAAATTCGAACGGGTTCACTATAAATCCCATTTAGACACGCCTATTATAAAGCCCGTTTAGACCTGGACGCTCTAAACCTTACAAAATGATCGAAAATGGTATTGATTCAAATTTTATGAGTTCAAATAGTTAATTATGGCCTTTTAAACCAAATTATCCATCTTAAACTCAAATTTTGAGCTTTTTACTCGGTTAAAATGTGAACGTGTTCACTATAAAGCCCATTTAGACATTCACGCTCTTAACCCTACAAAACGATCGAAAATGATATTCAATCAAATTTTTTGGGTACAAAAACTTCGTTATGGGCTTTTGAACATAATTATACAGCTTAAACTCAAGTTTTGAGCTTTTTACTCGGTTAAAATTCAAACGGGTTCACTATAAAGCCCATTTGCACATGCACGCTCTCAACCCTATAAAACGATCGAAAATGATATTAAATCAAATTTTATGAATTTAAAAAGTTTATTATGGGCTTTTGAACCTAATTATACAGCTTAAACTCAAATTTTGAGCTTTTTACTCGGTTAAAATGTGAACGTGTTCACTATAAAGCCCATTTAGACATTCACGCTCTTAACCCTACAAAACGATCGAAAATGATATTCAATCAAATTTTTTGGGTACAAAAACTTCGTTATGGGCTTTTGAACATAATTATACAGCTTAAACTCAAGTTTTGAGCTTTTTACTCGGTTAAAATTCAAACGGGTTCACTATAAAGCCCATTTGCACATGCACGCTCTCAACCCTATAAAACGATCGAAAATGATATTAAATCAAATTTTATGAATTTAAAAAGTTTATTATGGGCTTTTGAACCTAATTATACAGCTTAAACTCAAATTTTGAGCTTTTTACTCGGTTAAAATTCGAACGAATTCTCCATAAAGTCCATTTAGACATGCACGCTCTGAACCCTATAAAACGATCGAAAATGATATTGAATCAAATTTTTTGGGTACAAAAGTTAATTATGGGCTTTTGAACCTAATTATATAACTTAAAATCAAATTTTGCGCTTTTTACTTGGTTAAAATTCGAACGGGTTCACTCAAAAGCCCATTTAGACATGAACGCTCTAAACCCTACAAAACGATCGAAAATGATATTCAATCAAATTTTTTATTTACAAAAAGTTAATTATGGGCTTTTAAACTTAATTATACAGCTTAAACACAAATTTTGAGCTTTTCGCTCGTATAAAATTCGCTCGGGATCACAATAAAGCCGATTTAGACATTAACGCTCTAAACCCTACAAAACGATAGAAAATGATATTCAATCAAATATTTGTGGTACAAAAAGTTAATTATGGTTTTTTAAACCTAATTATACAGCTTAAACCCAAATTTTGAGCTTTTTACTCGTTTAAAATTCGTACGCGTTCACTATAAAGCCCATTTAGACATGACCGCTCTAAACCCTACAAATGAACGAAAATGATATTCAATCGAATTTTTTAGGTAAAAAAAGTTAATTATGTGCTTTTGAACCTAATTGTACAACTTAAACCCAAATTTTGAGCTTTTTACTCGTTTAAAATTCGTAAGCGTTCACTATAAAGCCCATTTAGACATGACCGCTCTAAACCCTACAAACGAACGAAAATGATATTCAATCAAATTTTTTGGGTACAAAAAGTTAATTATGGGCTTTTAACCTAATTATACAACTTAAACTCAAATTTTGTGCTTTTTACTCGATTAAAATTCGAAGGGACTCACTATAAAGCCTATTTAGACATGCACGCCCTTAACCCTACAAAAATATCGAAACTTATATTCAATCAAATTTTTTGGGTACAAAAAGTTAATTATGGGCTTTGAAACCTAATTATACAGCTTAAACTCAAATTTTGAGCTTTTTACTCGGTTAAAATTCGAACGGATTCTCCATAAAGCCCATTTAGACATGCACGCTCTAAACCCTACAAAACTATCGAAAATGATATTGAATCAAATTTTTTGGGTACAAAAGTTAATTATGGGCTTTTGAACCTAATTATATAACTTAAAATCAAATTTTGCGCTTTTTACTTGGTTAAAATTCGAACGGGTTCACTATAAACGCCATTTAGACGTGCATGCTCTAAACCCTATAAAACGATAAAAAATGATATTGATTCAAATTTTTTGTGTACAAAAAGTTAATTATGGATATTTTGAACCTAATTATTGGGTTTAAATTCAAATTTTGTTCTTTTCACTCGGTTAAAATTCGAGCGGGTTCACTATAAAGCCCATTTAGACATGAACGCTCTAAACCTCCAAAACAAAGGAAAATGATATTCAATCAAATTTTTGTGGTACAAAAAGTTAATTATGGGTTTTTAAACCTAATTATACAACTTAAACTCAAATTTTGAGGTTTTTACTCGGTTAAAATTCCAATAGATTCACTATAAAACCCATTTAGACATGCACGCTTAGAACCCTACAAAACTATCGAAATTGATATTGAATCAAATTTTTTGGGTACAAAAGTTAATTATGGGTTTTTGAACCTAATTATATAACTTAAAATCAAATTTTGCGCTTTTTAATTGGATAAAATTCGAACGGGTTCACTATAAAGCCCATTTAAACATGCATGCTCTAAACCCTATAAAACGATAAAAAATGATATTGAATCAAATTTTTTGTGTACAAAAAGTTAATTATGAATATTTTGAACCTAATTATACAATTTAAATTCAAATTTTGAGCTTTTCACTCTGTTAAAATTCGAGCGGGTTCACTATAATGCCCATTTAGACATGAACGCTCTAAACCCTACAAAACGATCGAAAATGATATTCAATCAATTTTTTTATGTACAAAAAGTTAATTATGGGATTTTAAACTTAATTATACATCTTAAACACAAATTTTGAGCTTTTCGCTCATAAAATTCGCTCGGGATCACAAAAAAGCCGATTTAGACATTAACGCTCTAAACCCTACAAAACGATAGAAAATGATATTCAATCCAATTATTGTGGTACAAAAAGTTAATTATGGGTTTTTAAACCTAATTATACAGCTTAAACTCAAATTTTGAGGTTTTTACTTGGTTAAAATTCGAACAGATTCACAATAAAACCCATTTAGACATGCACGCTCAAAACCCTACAAAACGATCGAAAATAATATTCAATCGAATTTTTTGGGTACAAAAAGTTAATTATGGGCTTTTGAACCTAATTGTAAAACTTAAACTCAAATTTTGAGCTTTTTACTCGTTTAAAATTTGAACGGGTTCACTATAAAGCCCATTTAGACATGACCGCTCTAAACCCTACAAAACGATCGAAAATGATATTCAATCAATTTTTTGGGTACAAAAAGTTAATTACTGGCTTTTAAACCTAATTATACATCTTAAACTCAAATTTTGAGCTTTTTACTCAGTTAAAATTCGAACGGATTCTCCATAAATCCTATTTAGACATGCACGCTCTAAACCCTACAAAACTATCGAAAATGATATTGAATCAAATTTTTTTGGGTACAAAAGTTAATTATGGGCTTTTGAACCTAATTATATAACTTAAAATCAAATTTTGCGATTTTTACTTGGTTAAAATTCGAACGGCTTCACTACAAAGCCCATTTAGACATGCATGCTCTAAACCCTATAAAACGATAAAAAATGATATTGAATCAAATTTTTTGTGTACAAAAAGTTAATTATGGATATTTTGAACCTAATTATACAGTTTAAATTCAAATTTTGAGCTTTTCACTAGGTTAAAATTCGAGCGGGTTCACTATAAAGCTCATTTAGAAATGAACGCTCTAAACCCTACAAAACGATCGAAAATGATATTCAATCAAATTTTTTATGTACAAAAAGTTAATTGTGGGCTTTTAAAGTTTTTTATACAGCTTAAACAGAAATTTTGAGCTTTTAGCTCGAATAAAATTCAAACGGGTTCAATATAAAGCCATTTAGACATGAACGCTCTAAACCCTGCAAAACGACCGAAAAAGATATCCAATCAAATTTTTTATGTATACAACTTAAATTCAAATTTTGAGCTTTTTACTCGGTTAAAATTCGAACTGATTGACTATAAAGCCCATTTAGACATGCATGCTCTGAACCCTACAAAACGGTCTAAAAAGATATTAAAATAAAATTTTATGGGTTCAAAAATTTAATTATGGACTTTTAAACCAAATTATATAGCTTAAACTCAAATTTTGAGCTTTTTACTCGGTTAAAATTCAAACGGTGTCACTATAAAGCCCATTATACATGAACGCTCTAAATCCTACAAAACGATGAAAAATGATATTCAATCAAATTTTTTGGGAACAAAAAGTTAATTATGGGTGTTTAAACCTAATTATACAGCTTAAACTCAAATTTTGAGCTTTTTACTCTGTTAAAATTCCAAAGGATTCACTATAAAGCCCATTTAGACATGCACACTCTGAACCCTACAAAACGATCGAAAAAGATATTAAATAAAAGTTTATGGGTTCAAAAATTTAATTCTGGGATTTTGAACCTAATTATACAGCTTAAACTCAAATTTTGATCTTGTTAATCTGTTAAAATTCGAAAGGGTTCACTATATAGCCCATTTAAACATGCATGCTCTGAACATTATAAAACGATCAAAAATGGTATTAAATCAAATTTTATGAGTTTAAATTGTTAATTATCGGATTTTGAACCTAATTATATAGTTTAAACTCAAATTTTGAGCTTTTTAATCGGTTAAAATTCGAAAGGATTCACTATAAAGCCCATTCAGACATGCACAATCTGAACCATACAAAAAGATCGAAAATGACATTAAATCAAATTTTATGGGTTCAAAAATTTAATAATGGGATTTTGAACCTACTTATACAGCTTAAACTCAAATTTTGATCTTCTTACTCGGTTAATATTCGAACGGGTTCACTATAAAGCACATTTAGACATGCATGCCATAAACCCTATAAAACGATCAAAAATGCTATTGAATCAAACTTTAATGTACAAAAAGTTAATTATTGGTATTTTGAACCTAATTATACAACTTAAATTCAAATTTTGAGCTTTTCACTCGATTAAAATTCTAGTGGGTTCACTATAAAACCCATTTAGACATGAATGCTCTGAACCCTACAAAATGATCGAAAATGATATTCAATCAAATTTTTTATGTACAAAAAGTTAATTATGGGCTTTTAAACTTAATTATACAGCTTAAACATAAATTTTTAGTTTTTTACTTGGTTAAAAGTTGAACGGAAATGGTATCAAATCAAATTTTATGAGTTCAATTTGTTAATTATGAGCTTTTGAACCTAATTTTACAGCTTAATGTCAAATTTTTTGCTTTTTAATCGGTTAAAATTCGAACGGGTTCACTATAAAGACCATTTAGACATGCACGGTTAAATAGAAATTTAATTATATAGCTTAAACAGAAATTTTGAGCTTTTTACACGGTTAATACTCGAACGGGTTCACTATAAAGCCCATTTAGACATGCACGCTCTGAACCCTACAAAACGATCGAAAATGATATTCAATCAAATTTTTTGAGAAAAAAAGTTAATTATGGACTTTTGAACCTAAATATACATCTAAAACTCAAATTTTGAGCTTTTTACTCGGTTAAAATTCGAACGGGTTCAGCATAAAGCCCGTATGAACATGCACGTTCGGAACCCTACAAAACGATCGAAAATGATATTAAATCAAATTTTATGGGTTCAAAAACTTAATTATGGGATTTTGAACCTAATTATACAACTTAAACTCAAAATTTTAGATTCATACTCTGTTAAAATTCGAACGGGTTCTCTATAAAGCCTATTTAGACATGCACGCTCTAATCGGTTCAAATTTTGAACTTAATTTTACAGATTAAAGTCAAATTTTGAGTTTTTTGATCGGTTCAAATTCGAACGGATTCACTATAAAGCTCATTTAGACATGCACGCTTTTAATCCTACAAAACGATCGAAAATGATATTCAATCAAATTTTTGGGTACAAAAAGTTAATTATGGATTTTTGAACCTAATTATACTACTTAAACTCAAATTTTGAGCTTTTTACTCGGGTTAAAATTCGAATGGGTTCACTATAAATCCCATCTAGACATGCACGCTCTGAACCCTACAAAATGATCGAAAATGAAATTAAATCAAATTTTATTTGTTCAAAAAGTTAATTATGGGATTTTGAACCTAATTATACAACTTAAACTCAAAATTTGAGCTTCATACTCGGTTAAAATTTGAATGGCTTCACTATAAAGACCATTTAGACATGCACGCTTAAACCATACAAAATGATCGAAAATGATATTAAATCAAATTTTATGTGTTCAAAAAGTTAATTAGGGGATTTTGAACCTAATTAAACAGCTTAAATTCAAATTTTGAGCTTTTTACAATGTTAAAATTCGAACGTGTTCACTATAAAGCCCATTAAGACATGCACGCTCTGAACCATTCAAAACGATCAAAAATGATATTCAATCAAATTTTTTGGGTACAAAAAGTTAATTATTGGCTTTTGAACCTAATTATACATCTTAAAATCAAATTTTGAGCTTTTTACTCGGTTAAAATTCGAACGGGTTCACTATAAAGCCCATCTACACATGCACGCTCTAAACCCTACAAAACGATCAAAAATGGTATCAAATCAAATTTTATGTGTTCAATTTGTTAATTATGGGCTTTTGAACCTAATATTATAGCTTAATGTCAAATTTTGAGCTTTTTAATCGGTTAAAATTCGAACGGGATCACTATAAAGCCAATTTAGACATGCACGCTCTGAACCCTACAAAACGATCAAAAATGATATTAAATCATTTTTTGGGGTAAAAAAATTTAATTATGGTCTTGTGAACCTAATTATTTAGCTTAAACTGAAATTTTGAGCTTTTTACTCGGTTAATATTCGAACGGGTTCACTATAAAGCCCATTTAGATATGCACGCTCTGATCCCTACAAAACGATCGAAAATGATATAAAATCAAAATTTTGGGTACATAAATTTAATTATGGTATTTTGAACCTAATTATACAGCTTAAACTCAAATATTGAGCTTTTTACTCTGTTAAAATTCGAATGAGTTCACTATAAAGCCCATTTAGACATGCACACTCTTAATCCTACAAAACGATCGAAAATGATATTTGATCAAATTTTTTGGGTACAAAAAGTTAATTATGGGTTTTTGAACCTAATTATATAGCTTAATGCCAAATTTTAAGTTTTTTACTCGGTTAAAATTCGAACAGGTTCACTATAAAGCCCATTTAGACATGTACGCTCTAAAACCTACAAAATGATAAAAAATGATATGAAATTTAATTTTATGAGTTCAAATTGTTAATTATGGGCTTTTCAACTTAATTATACAGCTTAATGTCAAATTTTCAACTTTTTACTTGGTTATAATTTGAACGGGTTCACTATAAAGCCCATTTAGACATGCACGCTCTAAACTATACAAAATGATCGAAAATGATATTCAATCAAATTTTTTAGGTACAAAAATTTAAATATGGGCTTTTGAATCTAATCATACAGCTTAAACTCAAATTTTGAGATTTTTACTTGGTTAAAATTCGAACGGGTTCACTATAAAGCCCATTTAGACATTTACGTTCTAAACACTACAAAACGATAAAAATGGATATTAAATCAAATTTTATGAGTTCAAATTGTTAATTATGGGCTTTTGAACTTAATTATATAACTTAAACTCATATTTTGAGCTTTTTACTCGGTTAAAATTCAAACGGTTCACTATAAAGCCCATTTAGACATGCACGCTCTGAACCTTTCAAAATGATAGAAAATGATACTAAATCAAATTTTATGGGTTCAAAAAGTTATTTATGGGATTTTGAACCTACTTTTACAGCTTAAACTCAAATTTTAAGCTTTTTACAAGATCAAAATTCGAACGGGTTCACTATAAAGCCCATTTAGATATGTACACTCCGAACCTATAAAATGATAAAAAAATGATATTAAATCAAATTTTATGAGTTCAAATTGTTAATTATGGGCTTTTTAACCTAATTATACATCTTAAACTCAAATTTTGAGCTTTTTACAAGGTTAAAATTCGAACGGGTTCAATATAAAGTCCATTTAGACATGCATGCTCTATACCTACAAAACGATCAAAAATGATATTCAATTAATTTTTTGGGTACAAAATGTTAATTACGGGCTTTTGAATCTAATCATACAACTTAAACTCAAATTTTGAGCATATTTCTCTGTTAAAATTCGAATGGGTTCACTATAAAATCCATTTAGACATGCACGCTCTAAAACCTACAAAATGATCAAAAATGATATTCAATCAAATTTTTAAGGTAAAAAAAGTTAATTAGGGATTTTGAACCTAATTATACTGCTTAAACTCAAGTTTTGAGCTTTTTACTCGGTTAAAATTCAAACAGGTTCACTATAAAGCTCATTTAGACATGCACGCTCTGAACCCTACAAAACTATTGAAAATGACATTAAATCAAATTTTATGGGTTCAAAAAGTTAATTATGGGATTATGAACCTACTTATACAGCTTAAACTCAAATTTTGAGCTTTTTACTCGATTAAAATTCAAACGGGTTCACTATAAAGCCTATTTAGACATGCATGCTCTGAACTTTACAAAACGATCAAAAATGATACTAAATCAAATTTTATGGGTTCAAAAAGTTAATTATGGGATTTTGAACCTACTTATACAGCTTAAACTTAAATTTTGACCGTTTTACTCGGTTAAAATTTGAACGGGTTCAATATAAAGCCCATTAGACATATACGCTCTGAAATCTACAAAATAATAAAAAAATAATATTAAATCAAATTTTATGAGTTCAAATTGTTAATTATGGGCTTTTGAACCTAATTATACAACTTAATGTCAAATTTTGAGATTTTTATCGGTTAAAATTTGAACGGGTTCACTATAAAGCCCATTTAGACATGCACACTCTAAACTCTACAAAAGGATCGAAAATGGTATTCAATCAAATTTTTTGGGTACAAAAAGTTAATTATGGGCTTTTGAATCTAATCATATAGCTTAAACTCAAGTTTTGAGCTTTTTACTAGGTTAAAATTCGAACGAGTTCACTATAAAGCCCATTTAGACATGTACGCTCTAAACCCTACAAAACGATAAAAAAGGATATTAAATCAAATATTATGAGTTCAAATTGTTAATTATGGGCTTTTTAACCTAATTATATAGCTTAAACTCATATTTTGAGCTTTTTACTCGGTTAAAATTCAAACGGGTTCACTATAAAGCCCATTTAGACATGCACGCTCTAAAGCTTACAAAATGATACTAAATCAAGTTTTATGGGTTCAAAAAGTTAATTATGGGACTTTGAAACTACTTATACAGCTTAAACTCAAATTTTGAGCTTTTTACAAGGTTAAAATTCGTACGGGTTCACTATAAAGCCCATTTAGACATGTACGCTCTGAACCCTACAAAACGATAAAAAATGACATTAAATCAAATTTTATGAGTTCAAATTGTTAATTATCAGATTTTGAACCTAATTATACAGCTTAATGTCAAATTTTGAGATTTTTTTACTCGGTTAAAATTCGAACGGGTTTAGTATAAAGTCCATTTACACATGCATGCTCTAAACCCTACAAAACGATCGAAAATGATATTCAATTAATTTTTTGGGTACAAAATGTTAATTATGGGCTTTTGAATCTAATGATACAACTTAAACTAAAATATTGAGCTTATTACTCGGTTGAAATTCGAATGGGTTCACTATAAAGCCCATTTAGACATGAACGCTCTAAACCCTTCAAAACGATCGAAAATGATATTCAATCAAATTTTTGTGGTACAAAAAGATAATTATGGGTTTTTAAACCTAATTATAAAGCTTAAACTCAAATTTTGAGGTTTTTACTCGGTTAAAATATAAATAAATTCACTATAAAACCCATTTAGACATGCACGCTCTGAACCCTACAAAACGATAAAAAATGATATTCAATCGAATTTTTTGGGTAAAAAAGCTTTTGAACCTAATTGTACAAATCAAACTCAAATTTTGAGCTTTTTACTCGGTTAAAATTCGAACGGGTTCACTATAAAGCCCATTTAGACATGACCGCTCTAAACCCTACAAAACGATCGAGAATAACATTCAATCAAATTTTTTGGGTACAAAAAGTTAACTATGGGATCTTAAACCTAATTATACAGCTTAAACTCAAATTTTGAGCTTTTTACTCGGTTAAAATTCGAACGGATTCACTATAAAACTCATTTAGACATGCACGCTCTGAACCATACAAACGATCGAAAATGATATTAAATCAAATATTATGAGTTCAAAAATTTAATTAAGGGATTTTTGAACCAAATTATATAGCTTAAACTAAAATTTTGAGCTTTTTACACAATTAAAATTCGAACGGGTTCACTATAAAGCCCATTTAGACATGCAGGCTCTGAACCCTACAAAACGATCAAAAATGATATTCAATCGAATTTTTTGGGTAAAAAAAATTTAATTATGGGATTTTGAACCTAATTGTACAACTCAAACTCAAATTTTGAGCTTTTTACTCAGTTAAAATTCGAAAGGGTTCACTATAAATCCCATTTAGAAATGCACACTCTGAACCCTACAAAATGATAAAAAATGTTATTCAATCAAATTTGTTGGGTACAAAAAGTTAATTATGGGCTTTTAAACCTAATTATATAGCTTAAAATCAAATTTTGAACTTTTTACTCGTTTAAAATTCGAACGGATTCACTATAAAGCCCATTTAGACATGCACGCTCTGAACCAGACAAAAAGATCGAAAATAACACTAAATCAAATTTTATTGTTCAAAATTTTAATTATGGGATTTTGAATCTAATTATACAACTTAAAGTCAAATTTTGAGCTTTTTACTCGAATAAATTTCAAACGGGTTCACTATAAAGCCCATTTAGACAAGCACGCTCTGAACCCTACAAAACGATCGAAACTTATATTCAATTAAATTTTTTGGGTACAAAAAGTTAATTATGGGCTTTTAAACCTCATTATACAGCTTCAACTCAAATTTTGTGCTTTTTACTCGGTTAAAATTCGAACAGATTCTCTATAAAGCCCATTTAGACATGCACTCTCTAAACCCTACAAAACTATCGATAATGATATTGAATCAAATTTTTTGGGTAAAAAGTTAACTATGACCTTTAGATCCTAATTATACAACTTAAAATCAAATTTTGCGCTTTTTACTCGGTTAAAATTCGAACGGGTTCATTATAAAGCCCATTTAGATATGCATGCTCTAAACCCTATAAAACGTTCAAAAATGACATTGAATCAAATTTTTTGTGTACAAAAAGTTAATTATGGATATTTTGAACCTAATTATATAGTTTAAATTCAAATTTTAAGCTTTTCACTAAGTTAAAATTCGAGCGGGTTCACTATAAAGCCCATTTTTTATGTACAAAAAGTTAATTATGGGCTTTTAAACTTAATTATACAGCTTAAACACAAATTTTGAGCTTTTTACTTTGTTAAAATTCGAAATGGTTCAATATAAAGCCCATTTAGACATGCATGCTCTGAACCCTAAAAAACGTTCGAAAATGATATTAAATCAAATTTTATGAGTTCAAAAATTTAATTAAGGGATTTTGAACCTAATTATTCAGCTTAAACTCAAATTTTGAGCTTCTTACTCGGTTAAAATTCGAACGGGTTCACTATAAAGCCCATTTTGATATGTACTCCCTCAACACTACAAAACAAACGAAAAAGATATTCAATCAATTTTTTAGGTACGGAAAGTCAATTTTGGGCTTTTGCACCTAATTATACATCTTAAACTCTAATTTTGAGCTTTTTACTCAGTTAAAATTCGCACCGGTTCACAGTAAAGCCGATTCAGACATGAACGCTCTAAACCCTACAAAACGATCGAAATTGATATTCAATCATATTTTTGTGGTACAAAAAGGTAATTATGGGATTTTAAACCTATAATTTCGAACAGATTCACTATAAATCCCATTTAGAAATGCACGCTCTAAACCCTACAAAACGATCAAAAATGATATTCAATCAAATTTGTTGGGTACAAAATGTTAATTATGGGCTTTTAAACCTAATTATATGGCTTAAACTCAAATTTTGAGCTTTTTACTCGGTTCGAACGTATTCACTATAAAGCCCATTTAGACATGCACGCTCTAAACAACACAAAACGATCGAAAATGATATTAAATCAAATTTTATGGGTTGAAAATTTTAATTATGGGATTTTGAATCTAATTATACAACTTAAACTCAAATTTTGAGCTTTTTAGTCGAATAAATTTCGAACGGATTCACTATAAAGCCCATCTAGACATGCACGCTCTGAACCCTACAAAACGATCGAAAATGATATTCAATCAAATTTTTTGGGTACAAAAAGTTAGTTATGGGCTTTTTAACCTAATTATATAGCTTAAACTCAAATTTTGAGCTTTTTACTCGGTTAAAATACGAACGGGTTCACTATAAAGCTCATTTAGACATGCACGCTATGAACCTTACAAAACGATAAAAATGATATTAAATCAAATTTTATGGGTTCAAAAAGTTAATTATGGGCTTTTGAACCTAAATATACAGCTTAAAGGAAAATTTTGAGCGTCTTACTCGGTTAAAATTCGAACGGGTTCACCATAAAGCCCATTTAAACATGCATTTTCTGAACCTTAAAAAACGATGAAAATGATATTAAATCAAGTTTTATGAGTTCAAAAAGTTAATTATGGGATTGAACCTAATTATACAGCTTAACTGCAAATTTTGAACGTCTTACTCGTTTAAAATTCGAACGAGTTCACTATAAAGCCCATTTTGACATGCACGCTCTAAACCCTACAAAACGATCAAAATTGATATTAAATCAAATTTTATGAGTTCAAATTGTTAGTTATGGGATTTTGAACTTTATTAAACAACTTAATGTCAAGTTTTGAGCTTTTTACTCGATTAAAATTTGCATGGGCTCACTATAAAGCCCATTTAGAAATGTAGACTATGAACCCTACAAAACGATAAAAAATGATATTCAATTAAATATTTTGGGTACAAAAAGTTAATTATGGGCCTCTAAACCTAATTGTACAAATTAAACTCAAATTTTGAGCTTTTTACTCAGCTAAAATTCGAACGGATTCACTATAAAGCCCATTTAGACATGCACGCTATGAACCCTACAAAAAGATCGAAAATGATATTAAATCAAATTTTTTGGGAACAAAAAGTTAGTTAATGGCTTTTTAACCTAATTATATAGCTTAAATTTAAATTTTGAGGTTTTTACTCGGTTAAAATTCGAATGGGTTCATTATAAATCCCATTTAGACATGAACGCTATGAACCCTACAAAAAGATCGAAAATGATATTAAATCAAATTTTTTGGGAACAAAAAGTTAGTTAATGGCTTTTTAACCTAATTATATAGCTTAAACTTAAATTTTGAGCTTTTTACTCGGTTAAAATTCGAACGGGTTCACTATAAAGCCCATTTAGACATGAACGCTCTGAACCCTACAAAACGATCGAAAATGATATTCAATCAAATTTTTTGGGTATAAAAAGTTAATTATGGGCTTTTAAACCTAATTATACAACTTAAACTCAAATTTTGAGCTTTTTACTCGGTTAAAATTTGAATAGATTCACTATAAAGCCCATTTAGACATGCACGCTCTGAACCCTACAAAACGATCGAAAATAATATTAAATCAAATTTTTTGGGAACAAAAAGTTATTTATGGGCTTTTTAACCTAATTATATAGCTTAAACTCAAATTTTAAGATTTTTACACTGTTAAAATTCGAACGGGTTCACTATAAGGCCCATGTAGACATGAACGCTCCGAACCCTACAAAACGATCGAAAATGATATTCAATCAATTTTTTTGGGAACAAAAAGTTAATTATGGGCTTTTAAACCTAATTATCCAGCTTAAACTTAAATTTTCAGCATTTTACTCGGTTAAAATTCGAACTGATTCACTAGAAAGCCCATCTAGACATGCAAGCTATGAACCCTACAAAACGATCGAAAATGATATTCAATAAAATTTTTTGGGTAAAAAAAGTTAATTATGGGCTTTTGAACCTAATTGTACAACTTAAACTCAAATTTTGAGCTTTTTACTCGGCTAAAATTCGAACGGATTCACTATAAAGCCCATTTAGACATGCACGCTCTGAACCCTACAAAATGATAAAAAATGATATTCAATCAAATTTTTTGGCTACAAAAAGTTAATTATGGGCTTTTAAACCGAATTATACAGCTTAAACTCAAATTTTGAGCATTTTACTCGGTTAAAATTCGAACTGACTCACTAGAAATCCCATTTAGACATGCACGCGGTGAACCTTAAAAAACGATCGAAAATGATATTCAATCAAATTTTTTTGGTACAAGAAGTTAATTATGGTCTTTTGAACCTAATTGTACAACTTAATCTCAAATTTTGAGCTTTTTACTCGGCTAAAATTCGAACGTATTCACTATAAAGCCCATTTAGACATCAACGCTCTAAACCCTACAAAACGATCGAAAATTATATTCAATCAAATTTTTTGGGTACAAAAAGTTAATTATGGGCTTTTAAACCTAATTATACAGCTTAAACTCAAATTTTGAGCTTTTTACTCGGTTTAAATTTGAACAGATTCACTATAAAGCCCATTTAGACATGCATGCACTGACCGCTATAAAACGACCGAAAATGATATTGAATCAATTTTTGTGTACAAAAAGTTAATTCTTGGCTTTTGAATCTAATTATATATCTTAAATTCAAATTTTGAGCTTTTTACTCCGTTAAAATTCGAACGGGTTCAGTATAAAGCCCATTAAGACATGACAGCTCTAAATCCTACAAAACGATCCAAAATGATATTCAATAAAAATTTTTGGGTAAAATAAGTTAATTTTTGGCTTTGAACCTAATTATATATCTTAAATTCAGATTTTGAGCTTTTTACTCGGTTAAAATTCGAACGGGTTCAGTGTAAAGCCCATTAAGACATGAATGCTCTGAACCCTACAAAAAGATCAATAATGATTTTAAATCAATTTTTTTGGATACAAAAAGTTAGTTATTGGCTTTTTAACCTAATTATACAACTTAAACTCAAATTCTGAGCTTTTTACTCGGTTAAAATTGGAATGGATTCACTATAAAGCTCATTTAGACATGCACGCTCTAAACCCAACAAAACGTTCGAAAATGATATTAAATCAAATTTTATGAGTTCAAAAAGTTAATTATGGGATTTTAAACCTAATTATACAACTTAAACTCAAATTTTGAGCTTCTTACTCGGTTAAATTTCGAACGGGTTCATTATCAAGCCCATTTAGACATGCACGGTCTGAACCCTAAAAAATGATCGAAAATGGTGTTAAATCAAATTTTATGACTTCAAATTGTTAATTTTGGGCTTTTGAACCTAATTATACAACTTAATATCAAATTTTGAGTTTTTTACTCAGTTAAAATTCGAACGAGTTCATTATAAAGCCCATTTAGACATGCACGCTCTGAACCCTACAAAACTATCGAAAATGATATTCAATCAAATTTTTTGGGTACAAAAAGTTAATTATGGGCTTTTGAAACCAATTATAAAGCTTAAACTCAAATTTTGAGCTTTTTACTCGGTTAAAATTCGAACGTGTTCACTATAAATCCCATTTAGATATGCACGCTCTGAACCCTACAAAACGATTGAAAATGATATTCAATCAAATTTTATGGGTTAAAAATGTTAATTATGAAATTTTGAACCTAATTATACAGCTTAAACTCAAATTTTGAGCTTTTTACTCTGTTAAAATTCGAATGGGTTCACTAAAAAGCCCATTTAGACAATGCATGCTCTAAACCCTACAAAATGATCGAAAATGATATTAAATCAAATTTTTTGGGTAAAAAAAGTTAATTATGGGCTTTTGAACCTAATTATACAGCTTAAACTCAAATTTTGAGCTTTTTACTCGGTTAAAATTCGAAACGGGTTCACTATAAAGCCCATTTAGACATGCATGCTCTCAACCCTACAAAATGATCGAAAATGATATTAAATCAAATTTTATAGATTCAAAAAGTTAATTATGGGTTTTTGAACCTAATTATATAGCTAAAATGATATTAAATCAAATATTATGAGTTCAAAAATTTAATTAAGGGATTTTTGAACCTAATTATATAGCTTAAACTCAAATTTTGAGCTTTTTACTCGGTTAAAATTTGAACGGGTACATTATAAAGCTCATTTAGACATACACGCTCTGAACCCTAAAAAATGATCGAAAATTGTATTAAATCAAATTTTATGGTTTCAAAAAGTTAATTATTGCCTTTTGAACCTAATTATACAACTTAATGTCAAATTTTGAGTTTTTTACTCGGTTAAAATTCGAACGAGTTCATTATAAATCCCATTTAGACATGCACGGTATGAACCCTACAAAACGATCGAAAATGATATTCAATCAAATTGTTTGGGTACAAAAATTTTATTATGGGCTTTTTAAACTAATTATAAAGCTTAAACTCAAATTTTGAGCTTTTTAGTCAGTTAAAATTCGAACGTGTTCACTATAAATCCCATTTAGACATGCACGCTCGAAAGCATACAAAACGATCGAAAATGATATTCAATCAAATTTTATGGGTTCAAAAAGGTAATTTTGGGATTTTGAACCTAATTATACAACTTAAACTCATAATTTGAGCTTCTTACTCGGTTAAAATTCAAACGGGTTCACTATAAAGCTCAATTAGACATGCACGCTCTGAACCTTACAATACGTTCGAAAGTGATATTAAATCAAATTATATGGGTTTAAAAAGTTAGTTATAGGATTTTGAACCTAATTATACAACTTAAACTCAAATTTTGAACTTTTTACTCGGTTAAAATTCGAAAAAGTTCACTGTAAAGCCCATTTAGACATGCACGCTCTGATCCCTACAAAACGATCAAAAATGATATTCAATCAAATTTTTTGGGTAAAAAAAGTTAATTATGGGCTTTTGAACCTAATTATACAGCTTGAACTCAAATTTTGCGTTTTTTACTCGGTTAAAATTCGAACGGGTTCACTATAAAGCCCATTTAGATATGCACGCTCTAATCACTACAAAACGATCGAAAATGATATTCAATCAAAATTTTTGGGTACAAAAAGTTAATTATGGACTCTTGAACCTAATTATACAGCTTAATCTCTAATTTTGAGCTTTTAACTCAGTTAAAATTCAAATGGGTTCACTATAAAGTCCATTTAGACATGCATGTTTCTGAACCCTAAAAAACGATCAAAAATGATATTAAATCAAATTTTATGGGTTAAAATTTTAAAGAGTTCACAATAAAGCCCATTTAGACATGCACGATTTGAACCATACAAAACGAGTAAAGAAGATATTAAATCAAATTTTATGAGTTAAAATTGTTAATTTATGGGCTTTTGAACCTAATTATATAGCTTAATGATAAACTTTGAGCTTTTTTCACGATTAAAATTTGAACGGGTTCGCTATAATGCTCATTTAGACATGAAAGCTCTAAACCCTACAAAACGATCGAAAATTATATTAAATCAAATTTTATGGGTTCAAAAAGTTAATTATAGGATTTTGAACCTAACTATACATCTTAAACTCAAATTTTGAGCTTTTTACTCGGTTAAAATTAGAACGGGTTCACTATAAAGCCCATGCTCTAGTCCTTACAAAACGATCGAAAATGATATTAAATCAAATTTTTTGGGCACAAAAAGTTAATTATGGGCTTTTGAACCTAATTATACAGCTTAAACTCAAATTTTGAGCTTCTTAATCGGTTAAAATTTGAACGGGTTCACTATAAAGCTCATTTAGACATGCACGCTCTGAATCCTACAAAATGATCGAAAATGATATTAAATCAAATTTTATGGTTTCAAAAAGTTAATTATGAGAATTTGAACCTATTTATACAGCTTAAACTCAAATTTTGAGCTTTTTACTAGGTTAAAATTTGAACGGGTTCATTATAAAGCTTATGTAGACATGCATACTCTAAACCCTACAAAACGATCGAAAATGATATTAAATCAAATTTTATGGGTTCAAAAAGTTAATTATGAGATTTTGAACCTAATTATACAACTTAAACTCAAATTTTGAGTTTCATACTCGGTTAAAAATAGAACGGGTTCACTATAAAGCCTATTTAGACATGCACTCTCTGAACCCTACGAAATGATCAAAAATGATATTAAATCAAATTTTATGGATTCAAAAAGTTAATTGTGGGATTTTGAATCTATTTATATATCTTAAACTCAAATTTTCAACATTTTAATCGGCTAAAATTCTAACGGGTTCACTATAAAGCCCAATTAGATATGCATGCTCTAATCCCTACAAAATGATCGAAAATGATATTAAATAAAATTTTATGGTTTCAAAAATTTAATTATGAGATTTTGAACCTATTTATACATCTTAAACTCAAATTTTGAGCTTTTTACTTAGTTAAAATTCGAACGGGTTTACTATAAAGCCCATTTAGACATGCACACTTTGGACCCTACAAAACGATCGAAATTGATATGAAATCAAATTTTATGGGTTCAAAAAGTTAATTATGTGCTTCTGAACCTACTTATACAGCTTAATGAAAAATTTTGAGCTTTTTACTTGGTTAAAATTCGAACGGGTTCACTATAATGCCCACTAAGACATGCACGCTCTGAACCCTACAAAACGATAAAAAAAGATATTAAATCAAATTTTATGAGTTAAAATTGTTAAATATGGGCTTTTGAACCTAATTATATAGCTTAATGAAAAACTTTGAGCTTTTTTCTCGGTTAAAATTTGAACGGGTTCACTATAATGCTCATTTAGACATGAAAGCTCTAAACCCTACAAAATGATCGAAAATGATATTCAATCAAATTTTTGGGTACAAAAATTTAATTATGGGATTTTGAAGTGATAAGTGCTTAATTCACTATATTTTTTACACCTTTCATGGACAATAATCACTTAATCTACACCTACTCGGACTAAAGCATGTACTTAATGTGAGATATTTAGATATTCTACTTGTGTGACTTATAAAGATGATATTTAGAGAAAATACAAGCTTTACAGCACCTTTTATGCAATTGCAGGAATATCCACTGCCGCGGCAGTTTGCGAGGCCGAAGTAGAACCTGAGGCCGCGGCAGCTGCTGAAGGACAAGTAACGATATTGTAGGTGACTTGAAGAGAAAAATGAGGTGGACGTTTCTGGACAAATAGCACAAGAATCGGAGTTGGGAAGCAAGCAAAAAGCCCAAGTCAAAGGCCACGCGGAAAAGAATCCTTGTGGTTATAAACTTGGAAATAAAACAAATAAATTATTTATGTACTTGACTTGTGTTTTACTCCAAGTTATATTCCTACTTAGGAAAAGTTTGTCCTAGGTCAAGCCTATATAAACCGTAGCCGTCCAAGGAGAATCATCATCAAGTGCAAGAGAGAAATTAGTTTAGAGTTTTCTTTGTTTCATTATGTTCTAAATTATTTTAGGCTTAGGTGAAGGTTGTTTAGTATTTGTGAGAAGAGATTGAACTTTGTTTTCTTGTTTCAATGCAATAAAATATCAAGATTTGCTTATTCTTTGCTATTTATTGATCTTGCATTCAAGCTCGTGAGAGAAGTTTGTGAGAGTTTTATTTGTCTAATATCGGGAGAGTTAGGCTCACGAAAGGAATAAGTACGGTATTTTTTTATATGGAAAATACTAACTCGGCCTAGGGATAGGTTAGAGTTTCAACGGCTAAAAGAATTGTGGGATTCGTTGGTGAGAATAATTGATTCACGTCGGGAGGTATCATCAAGGATTGGTCATCAACAATACTTCGACTTAGGGATAAGCGGAGTCATCAAAGGACACTTTGTCGAATCTTGGTAAAGTCTACCCAAGAGCAAGGGATTGTCGCGGAGGACGAACATCATCACTGTCGAGGCAGTAAAACTGTAGTGCTACAGAGGCAGTGTTGTGTGATTGTATTGGACAGAGACAAGTCAATTGAATCCACAAATACAATACAACTGGATCCTGGCCATCTTCTCATTCTGATTTTTTTTTCTCTTTATTTAGTTTGTTTTATTATTCACGTTATTTAGTTTACTCCAACCCAAATCACTTGTGTCTTTATTTTAATTCTTCTACAGAGCAAGAAGACGTAAGAAAGCATATTAAGTAGATCAATCCCTGTGGAGACGATATCCGATAATACTTATCACTTTATTACTTGAGACATGTACACTTGCACTAATTGCGCACTCTTTTTACACGCAACATGAACCTAATTATACAGTTTAAACTTAAATTTTGAGCTTTTTACTCGGTTAAAATTCGAACGCGTTCACTATAAAGCCTATTTAGACATGCACGCTCTGAACCCCACAAAACAATCGAAAATGATATTCAATAAAATTTTATGAGTTCAAATTGTTAATTATGGGGTTTTGAACCTAATTATACAGCTTAATGTCAAATTTTAAGCTTTTTACTCAGTTAAAATTCGAACAGGTTCACTATAAAACCCATTAAGACATGCACGCTCTAAACCCAACAAAACGATCGAAAATGATATTCAATGAATTTTTTTGGGTACAAAAACTTAATTATGGGATTTTGAACCTAATTATTCAACTTAAAATCAAATTTTGAGTTTCATACTTGGATAAAAATCGAACGGATCACTATAGAGCCCATTTAGACATGCATGCTATGAACCTTACAAAACGATCGAAAATGATATTAAAACAAAGTTTTTGGTTACAAAAAATTAATTATGGGATTTTGAACCTAATTATACAGCTTAAACTCAAATTTTGAGCTTTTTATTCGGTTAAAATTCAACGGGTTCACTATAAAGCCCATTTAGACATGCACGGTCTAAACACTACAAAGCGATCGAAAATGATATTCAATCAAATTTTATGTTTTCAAAAATTTAATTATGAGATTTTGAACCTATTTATACATCTTAAACTCAAATTTTGAGCTTTTTACTGTGTTAAAATTCAAACGGGTTCACTATAAGGCCCATTTAGACAAGCACGCTCTAAACCGAACAAAATAATCGAAAATGATATTCAATCAAGTTTTTTTGGTACAAAAATTTAATTATGGGATTTTGAACTTAATTATACAGCTAAAACTCAAAATTTGAGCTTCTTAATCGCTTAAAATTCGAACGGGTTCATTATAAAGCCCATTTAGACATGTACGCTCTGAACACTACAAAACAATCGAAAATTATATTAAATCAAATTTTATGGGTTCAAAAAGTTAATTATGGGATTTTGAAACTAATTACACATCTTAAAATCAAATTTTGAGCTTTTAAGTAGGTTAAAATTTGAACGAGCTCACAATAAAGCCCATTTAGACATGCACGCTCTGAACACTACAAAACAATAAAAATTGATATTAAATCAGATTTTATGAGTTCAAATTCTTAATTATGGGCTTTTGATTCTAATTATACAGCTTAATGTCAAACTTTGAGCTTTTTACTCGGTCAAAATTCGAACTGGTTCACTTTAAATCCCTTTTAGACCTGCACGCTTTGAACCCTACAAAACAATCAAAAATGATATTAAATCAAATTTTATGAGTTCAAATTGTTAATTATGAGGTTTTGAACAAATTATACAACTTAATGTCAAATTTTGAGCTTTTTACTCGGTTAAAATTCGAACGGGTTCACTATAAAGCACATTAAGACATGCTCGCCCTAAACCCTACAAAACGATGGAAAATGATATTAAATCAAATTTTATGAGTTCAAATTCCTAATTATGGCTTTCGATCCTAATTATACAACTTAATGTCAATTTTTGAGCTTTTTAATTTGTTAAAATTTGAACGGGTTCACTAGAAAGCCCACTTAGACATGCACGCTCTAAACCCTACAAAACATTCGAAAATGATATTCAATCAAATTTTATGAGTTAAAGTTGTTAATTATGGGGGTTTAAACCTAATTATATAGCTTAATGTCAAATTTTTATCTTTTTACTCGGTTAAAATTCAAACGGGTTCACTATAAAGCCCGTTTAGACATGCACGCTCTGAACCCTAGAAATGATCGAAAATGATATTCAATCAAATTTTTTGGGAACAAAAAGTTAATTATTGGATTTTGAACTTAATTATACAGCTTAATGTCAAATTTTGAACTTTTTAATGAACTAAAATTCGAATGGGTTCACTATAAAGCCCATTTAGACATGCACGCTCTGAACCCTACAAAAGATCAAAAATGATATTAAATCAAATTTTATGAGTTCAAATTTTATGGGTTTAAAAAGTTAATTATGGGGTTTTGAACCTAATTATATAGCTTAATCTCAAATTTTTAGCTTTTTACTCTGTTAAAATTCGAACGGGTTCACTATAAAACTCATTAAGACATGCACGGTCTAAACCTAACAAAACGATCGAAAATGATATTCAATCAATTTTTTGGGTACAAAAAGTTAATTTTGGGATTTCGAACCAAATTATATGATGGAGTCTAGAAAGTCCTGCTTTTATGATGAAGCATTCGTCCTTCCACCTTTTGTCAGATTGTAGTATTTAAGATGTCGAACCCACAGGGATTGGCTTTACTTACGCAATTTATTCTTCCTGCACTTTGGAAAGGTAAAGACACAGATAATTGAGCTGGATCATAACTAAGGAAACTAATTAAAGCAATAAATATAAATGATCAAGAAATCAGGGATGGAAAAGTGGGGTAGGTTAGAGTGCTTCGTAGTGTGGATTTGATTGACTTGTCTTTGTCCAATGCAATTGTACATCACTGCCTCGACAGTACTACAGATTACTGCCTTGGCAGCAACGATACTTGTCCGCCGCGGCAATTCCTTGCTCTTGGGTGAACTTTATCAACGTTCGACAAAGTGTCCTTTGATGACTCCGCTTATCCCTAAGTCGAAGTACTGTTGGTGATCAATCCTTGATGATACCTCCCGGCGTGAATCAATTATAATCATCAACCAATCTCACACTTCTTTTAGCCGCTGAAACTCTTAACCTATCCCTAGGCCGAGTTAGTATTTCGCGATTGAAATACCGTACTTTTGAACCTAATTATATAGCATAAACTCAAATTGTTAATTATGGACTTTTGAACCTAATTTATGAGTTCAAATTGTTAATTATGGACTTTTGAACCTAATTATATAGCATAAACTCATATTTTGAGCTTTTTACTCGTTTAAAATTCAAACGGGTTCACTATAAAGCCCATTTAGACATGCACGCTCTAAAGCTTTCAAAACGATAGAAAATGATATTAATTCAAATTTTATGGGTTCAAAAAGTTAATTATGGGATTTTGAACCTACTTATACAACTTAAACTCAAATTTTGAGCTTTTTACAAGGTTAAAATTCGAACGGGTTCACTATAAAGCCCATTTAGACATATACGCTCTAAACCCTACAAAACGATAAAAGAGGATATTAAATCAAATATTATGAGTTCAAATTGTTAATTATGGGCTTTTGAACCTAATTATATAGCTTAAAATCCAATTTTGAGCTTTTTACTCGGTTAAAATTCGAACGGGTTCACTATAAAGCCCATTTAGACATGCACGCTCTGAACCTTACAAAACGAGAGAAAATGATATTAAATCAAATTTTATGGGTTCAAAAAGTTAATTATGGGATTTTGAACCTACTTATACAGCTTAAGCTCAAATTTTGAGCTATTTACATGGTTAAAATTCGAACAGGTTCACTATGAAGCCTGTTTAGACATATACGCTCTGAACCCTACAAAACGATAAAAAATGATATTAAATCAAATTTTATGTGTTCAAATTGTTAATTACGGGCTTTTGAACCTAATTATACATCTTAAACACAAATTTTGAGCTTTTTACAAGGTTAAAATTCGAACGGGTTCACTATAAAGTCTATTTAGACATGCATGCTCTATACCCTACAAAACGATCAAAAATGATATTCAATTAATTTTTTGGGTACAAAAAGTTAATTATGGGCTTTTGAATCTAATCATACAAATTAAACTCAAATTTTGATCATATTACTCGGTTAAAATTCGAATGGGTTCACTAAAAAGCCCATTTATATAGGCACGCTCTAAATCCTACAAAATGATCGAAAATGATATTCAATCAAATTTTTAAGGTACAAAAAGTTAATTAGGGATTTTGAACCTAATTATACTGCTTAAACTCAAATTTTGCCCTTTTTACTCGGTTAAAATTCAAACGGGTTCACTATAAAGCTCATTTAGACATGTACGCTCTAAACCTACTTATACAGCTTAAACTCAAATTTTGAGCTTTTTACTCGGTTAAAATTCAAACGATTGAAAATGATATTAAATCAAATTTTATTGGTTCAAAAAGTTAATTATGGGATTTTGAAGAGTTTTTTACTCGGTTAAAACTCAAACGGGTTCACTATAAAGCCCATTTAGACATGCATGCTTTGAACTTTACAAAACGATAAAATATGATATTAAATCAAATTTTATAAGTTCAAATAGTTAATTTTTGGATTTTGAACCTACTTATACAAATTAAACTCAAATTTTGAGCTTTTTACTCGATTAAAATTCGAACGGGTTCACTATTAAGCACAATTAGACATACACGCTCTGAAACCTACAAAATGATAAAAAAATGATATTAAATCAAATTTTATGTGTTCAAATTGTTAATTATGGTCTTTTGAACCAAATCATACAACTTAATGTCAAATTTTGAGATTTTTACTCGGTTAAAATTTGAACGGGTTCACTATAAAGCCCATTTAGACATGCGCACTCTAAACTCTAAAAAATGATCGAAAATGGTATTCAATAAAAATTTTTGGTTACAAAAAGTTAATTATTGGCTTTTGAATCTAACCATACAGCTTAAACTCAAATTTTGAGATTTTTACCAGGATAAAATTCGAACGGATTCACTATAAAGCCCATTTAGACATGTACGCTCTAAACCCTACAAAACGATAAAAAAATGATATTAAATCAAATATTATGAGTTCAAATTGTTAATTATGGGCTTTTGAACCTAATTATATAGCTTAAACTCATATTTTGAGCTTTTTACTCGGTTAAAATTCAAACGGGTTCACTATAAAGCCCATTTAGACATGCACGCTCTGAAGCTTTCAAAACGATAGAAAATGATATTAAATCAAATTTTATGGGTTCAAAAAGTTAATTATGGGATTTTGAACCTACTTATACAGCTTAAACTCAAATTTTGAGCTTTTTACAAAGTTAAAATTCGAACGGGTTCACTATAAAGCCCATTTAGACATTTACGCTCTGAACCCTACAAAACGATAAAAATGATATTAAATCAAATTTTATGAGTTCAAATTGTTAATTATCGGCTTTTGAACCTAATTATACAGCTTAATGTCAAATTTTGAGATTTTTACTCGGTTAAAATTCAAACGGGTTCACTATAAAGTCCATTTAGACATGCATGCTCTAAAACCTACAAAACGATCGAAAATGATATTCAATTAATTTTTTGGGTAAAAAAAGTTAATTATGGGCTTTTGAATCTAATCATACAACTTAAACTCAAATTTTGAGCTTATTTCTCCGTTAAAATTCGAATGGGTTCACTATAAAGCCCATTTAGACATGCACGCTCTAAACCCTACAAAATGATCGAAAATGATATTCAATCAAAATTTTAAGGTACAAAAAGTTAATTATGGGATTTTGAACTTAATTATACTGCTTAAACTCTAATTTTGAGCTTTTTACTCGGTTAAAATTCAAACGGGTTCACTATAAAGCCCATTTAGACATGCACGCTCTGAACCCTACAAAATGATTTAAAATGATATTAAATCAAATTTTATGGGTTCAAAAAGTTAATTATGGGATTTTGAACGTACTTTACAGCTTAAACTCAAATTTTGAGCTTTTTAGTCGATTAAAATTCAAACGGGTATTTCAATTGTTGTGATTGTTTTCTCTCCTCTACCTTTTCTCTCTCGGCTTCTCTCCTCCTTCATGAACCTTCCTTCCTGATTCGCTCACCTCTTCCACCGTCGTTCTTTCGGCATTGCTGATGGAGAACCTTTATTTGGACGATCTTTACCAATCTGCATCATATCTCCATCGCTGGGAGAGGAAGGAACAATCACAACACCTGTTAAACCACAAAGGTATGTTTTGAATCTTTATTTTCTATTTTTCTTCCATCTAACTATCCGGATCATTCATGGATCTAGCTTGAAGATCCATGTTCTTGTTTGTTTTACTTTTTTTGAGTTATTGTTTTCACCAAATCGTTCAAAATATCCAACCATGGCTCAATGTGAATCAGCTTCACGTCGATATATTTGTTGGTATCCCCATTTGTTTTGTTCTTCTTTATCTTCTCTTCTAATGTTTCGGTGTGTTTCTTACTATTATCACAAGTTCTTGTTTCGAATCTTGTTTTCTTATGTTATATCCAATCTTTCTTTCTTTACTTTCTTTTTCAATGAAAACTCTAAGTTTGAAGACTTTTATGATTTTATATTTGGAGAAAGATTAATTAGTCTTCAATGGGATGGTTTGCACTCCCTTGATCGCCGGATTTATGGAGTTGATAAGCATCATCTTGAACGACTCCATTCCTTTTCACAAAGATCTATCCGTATTGAATCTTATTTTTTCACTTCTTGCGAGACCCTTATGGAAGAGATTTACTTTGGCTCTCAAAGGTCTTACATTGTCTTTTATCTAGGAGATTTTATTTTTCAAGTTTTTAACAAGAAAGAAACTTGGTTCTTATCTCTATCTTCTCCTCAAAGTTTTATTTTATTTACTATATCCTTTAATTTCAATAATTTATCTAATCTACTAATGCATGTTTTGTTTTTTGATGTTCCTGGAGTTTTAATCTACTTCTCTGCCACGAAGCTTTCAACTTTTCACCAAACTTTTGTGCAATTCCACTGTTATCGACAATTATTTTTTTTTCAAGCATGAATTTTCCAGGTACACTTTTCTCTTTTACTCTTTTATCAATCTCAAATATTATATTTGAACATTTGTCAATTCACTTCTATCTTACAATAATCTTAAAATTAAATAAACCTATTTTACTTATACCTTTTTTTGGTTTCCGAACAATCTGTGTTTTTGTCATACCAACCCTTTATCGGGTACCCACAAAAATCCAACCATTTATTTGTATCCTATACAATCTTATTTTATTCAGACCAACCCGTTCTTGGGTCCCATCAATTAATCTCATACAATCAACTATATGGAAGACCACACTATTAGAACACAAAAATATCACTATTAATTTCTACTTACATAAACGACCATGCTCAAGTTGTTTAACTGGGAATGATAAGGTTATTGATAGTATGTTTACACCTTTTATCTCATTACCAATCTCGATGAATATAGGTATTTTTTATGCCTTTAACCATATCAACCTTACTTCATCATTTCTTACCATTACCATGTCTCCTATTATCAGTTTGTTATTATCACGACCATTCGAACCAGAATCTTATCTTCTTTTGTATCTATTTATTTTTTACGCTTTTTTCAAAATAATCACACCAATCATGATCATGATCTTATTTGTAAGACAAATCATAACGCAGAAACACATGCTATACAATATCTATATCAATTTACACAAAGACCTTTTAATCTCAAACAAAATTTCCATACCATATTTTTCAATTCCTAAAATAAATTTAAACCATCCACCAATAAATTATAATCTATTTACATATCAAAAGTAAAAATTTTCCACAAATAATCCCCTAATTTTACCAAATCCTCTAAAATTTCCAATATCTCACCCTTACCTTATCACTAAAATCTTGCTTTTAACCCAAATAGATTCGCAAACACTCAAAATCTTTCCAAATAAACTTAAAAAACATTATCTAAACTTTTCCTTCCATATATCTCCAAAACTATTTTATTGTTTCCACTCCCCCCTAAAACTAAAATTCATGCCATTTCTTACCATATACCTCTAATCCTTATGACACTTAATATCTCCAGCAATAATTCAATATAATTTACCCATATAATACTATTAAATTATAAAAAAATTATATTCTCAAACTTTAAACATAATTTCAACATTACCAAAAAAATATTACTTACCAATTTCCTTTAATTTCTCCACCTATCTTTTTTACAATTTACCTCTTTATTATTTCCCAATTCAAACACTTACCTTTTATTACCATATATCTATAATTTTTATACTAATTAAATTCTATAAATCCCCTTTTATGACAATTTCGATTTCAAAAATAGGAAACTATCAAATACTCAAACTCTTTCTAAATATATATAAAAAATATTTCTTAACAATTTTTTCTCATTTCACACCTTTTCCACTTACCATAATTTTAAAAATGACAATATCAAAAAAATATATCACCTACTTAAATTTATACTAGTTTGAAAAAGTAATAATACTAATTAAAAAATTTATAAACTTTTCAACTATATTCTACATACCTTTTTCATATATCCAATTTAAACCCCTTCCCATAACTAGTTTTATCTACTCCAAATACATTGATATAAAAATACCAACATCTCTCCAAATGTTAATATGTCAAACCTATCTCTTTACAAAATTATTAATCTTTATAAAACTATATTCCCAAATTTTAAAAATATTTCCTAAACCCTCTAAAAAATATAATCTATTTAACATTTTCCATATCTCTTCTTACCTTTTCTACCATTCACTTTGTCCTTATTTCCTATTTGAAATCCATATCTTTTCTTACCATATACCTTTCCTTTTCAAAAAAAATAATTTTCACATTCCTTTTCATATAATTTTTTTCAAACTCTTAATATCTCCAGCAATAATTCTATACAATTTACATATATAATACTATTAACTTATGGGTAAACTACTACGCTAGTCACTTTCGTTTACCCTCAGTACACTTTTAGTCACCAATTTTGAAAAACGACTAGTAAGGTCATTATCGTTTTCGGGGTGTAAAGTTTTGGTCACTACAACGTTAAGTGTCATTAAATATTGACGAAAAGATTATCTGACATAATAAAAAAATGATAAATTACTTAAATAGTCCTTAAACTATTATTATATCTTTATTTTATCTTTAATTTGACCCTAAAAATTCAAAACTTTATATTTTTACCATCTTCTCAAAAAAACTCATTCCCTATCCCTATCCAAACCTCAAAATCCTCATCCAAATAACATTAAAATAAATCTCATTCCCTTATGTTTGATAATTGAAACAAAATAATTTTATTCAGATCTTCTGATTTTAGATCATAACTAAACATCCAGAAATAAACGCCAAATAAAATAGTTAGCTACCATATATAGCATTGGGAGAAAATGGATGAGAAAAGAACCTACTTTCAGTCTGCTTGCTAAATTTCTCAATCTCCTCTTGATTTCTACTCTAATAATAAAACAATAGTAAATTAATTTTTTTTAGTGGTGAAACAAACAACGAAAAACAATTTTCCTTATCACTCTGCATGTTACTAAAGAGAAAATACCTCCATGGCTTCTTGCAAATCCGCATTAGCATCTACCCTCTTCAAATAACTACGTAATAAATTTTGAATAAAAACATAAAAAAGCAGCATTTTACTCGTTAGGTTCCAGCAATATTGAAGAGGGGGAAGTAATAAAGAATTTGCATAAATTGCACCAAAGTACGGCTTAGCAAGCTCTTATTTGACCTTTTTATCTGAATAGATACACACTTCATATATCGTATTAGGAAAGATATAATTAAAAATTACTCCATATACGGGGAAAAGTAACAATTTTATGCTATTAATGGTGCCTTGCAGAGCTACTTTTGTATTTGATCTTGGGATGCCTTGTGGTGTTGTAAGTCTAGTATTGACTACCTTGATTTCTTGGTTCACAATAGTATTTGAGTATATCAAGGAGAAATTTAGACTTTCTACTATAATCTGCCATGCTTTAGGTGGTTTAGGAGCTGGAATGATAACTCTCAACTATTCTGGAATATTATACTGGGTTTTACAAACGTCAATGAAATCCTACATATCGAAAAGTCTGCATCAACTCCAGGAATATAGTTGCTAACCCAACTTGCAGCGGTTAAAGTTGTAGCCACTGCTTTATGTAAGAGGTATGGGCTTGTAGGTGACTTTTATTCACCAAGTTTGATGATTGTTGCTGATGTCGGTGCTGTATGTGGAGGCTGAGTGGCGCAGCTTATTAATTCAGCTATTTCAAGCAATGTTGCCGTTGTACAACGACAAGCATATGCATTGATAAACTTTTGGTTGGTTTTGCCGTTGCACGAGCATATTCCACCGGTTTCACTTCATATTGGATTGGTTTTGTTGTGAAATTATTTTTGTTTCAATTATCAGATACAAAGGAGGAGATTTTGTTACGATGTTATTTGGACGAGGATTTTGAGGTTTGGATAGAGTTAGGGAATGGGTTTTTTTGGAGAAGATGGTAAAAATATAAAGTTTTAAATTTTTAGGGTCAAATTAAAGATAAAATAAAATATAATAATAGTTTAAGGACTATTTAAATAATTTATCATTTTTTATTATGCCAGATAATCTTTTCGTCAATATTTAACGACACTTAATGTTGGAGTGACCAAAACTTTACACCCCGAAAACGATAATGACCTTATTGGTCGTTTTTTAATATCGGTGACTAAAAGTGTACTGAGGGTAAACAAAAGTGATTAGCGCAGTAGTTTACCCTTAACTTATACAAATTTATATTCTCAAACCTTAAACATAATTTCAACATTACCAAAAAAATTTACTTACCGATTTCCTTTAATTTCTCCACCTATCTTTTTCATAATTTACCACTTCATTATTTTCTAATTCAAACACATATCTTTTATTACCATATATCTGTAATTTTTATACTAATTAAATTCTATAAATCCCCTTTTATGACAATTTTGATTTCAAAAACAGGAAACTATCAAATACTCAATGTAACCCCCTTAGCCCGGCCTAGACGGAACCGACACTAACGGGTTACACGGGGAATATCGAACCAAACCCCCGAAGGTCTGATTCGATAAACAACCCTGAAACCGATGTATTTTTTTTGTTTTTTTTAATCTAGATGCATAATTAATTATGTTCCTAAAAGTCTTGATCTCATACAGAGCATTAACGGAAGCAATCCGATCACAAACAAGCATTCGATTAAACACTTAAGTAAATTAAGGACTAAAACGTAAAACTTCTACGTTCTAATAACAAAGTAGAAATTCTTTCCATCAAAGTTTAATTAAGCATACAAGTATCCCTCACGGTAAATCTCAAAACAAACGGAGCATTCTAACATCATCAATTGCATGTTTCACTAATCTAGGGACCAAAATGTAAATCTTAGAAATTATAAGGACTTTGTCAAAGTTAAGTTATCCGTCTTGAAATTTAATCAACTTTATGCATCCATGTGAAATTTCAGCTCAAAATAACATCTGTAGATACCCTAATTGAACAAAGAAGGATATTCGGGACTAAAATGCAATTTCCAGCAACTTCCATTTCCTGGCAGCCAAAGGTTTCAAAACCTTCCTCAGAGGTTTTGAAACTTTATGAAAAAGGTTTCGAAACTTTTCGCGTCCAGTAAGGGTCTAGAATCAAAATTGCCCGCAAGGTTTCGAAACCTTCCTGAAGGTTTCGAAACTATTTGTCAAAGGTTTCGAAACCTTCCCTAAGGTTTCGAAACCTTCCTTAAGGTTTTGAAACTTTGTGTCTGGAACCTAAAAATTCCGTCACACCAAGTGGATTCAACCGACTCATGACACAACCATTAATCACCATCAACTATATGCATAATTCCTAAACATAAATAATGATAATAATCACACAATTATCAACAACAAAGACTCCATACAATCTATAGGCATGCTTCCTAAAATATGATTAAAAACAAGAACGTTCATGCATGTACATGCTTCAACAATCCAAACAACACCATAGTCCATCAATTAATAATCCAAAACATTATAGGTCTTATTACAACATTAACCAAAGCAAAAATCACACACTTCACATGGGTTTGATTTACACATTGCCAAGCCCCAAGTTATTTGCCAAAACATACCAAAAATTGAGATAACCTCTCCCCTTGGTTCCCTTGCTCCGAATGTAGCCTCGAATATCTATATTTTTCTGCAAAGATGAAAGGAGAGCTTAAGCAAAACATGCTTAGTGAGGAAGCTCTAAATAAAATCATCAATGCATCAAATTAAAACCATATTTAAAAACCATAACTTGTAATGCCTTTCTAAAACCAAGCATGCTTAACAAATCATGTTCATGTTCAATACCAAAAACCTTCCTTGAGTATGCATGGCATTATCAATTCATTTCACAAATGATGCACAATGTTCCAAATATTTTCATGTTTGTATATTGGCTTTCTAGTGATCACTTAATGTGAACCATAAGTTCACCGAATACGCGGATCCATTGATTAGAGACCTTTAGTCTCGTCTTGACACAAAGTCACCATGGACCTGACACGAAGTCACCATTGACATGACACGAAGTCACCATTGACATGACACGAAGTCACCATTATCAAGCTCTACCACGCACAGTTGGACACAAAGTCACCCTTGTTACGTGTAGGCGGCTTTACCATGCACGGTTGGACACAAAGTCACCCTTGTTACGTGTAGGCATTTTTCCTTTATTTCCATAATGTTTATAGTGCACTCAATCCTAATGACATGTCATTTGTATTCGAATCTAAAGTTAGTGTCACTACGCCAATATCAAGTTCAAGTATGCATGCTAATTTGCTGCTCATAATGCATCCATAATGTGTTCAACAAATGAACCAAAAGTCATGCCCAATGGCACCATCATATGTAAGGCAAATAACCATATCATATTCCACTTCATTTTTCATGTTTTCATAAACCATGGATGTCTTTATAAACCATGCATTTCCAGCAATTAACACATGCATGCATCCTTTCAAAATCAAATATATGCAATTCCAAAATCATATTGAATCATTGTTCACATATATGCCATTACCAAAAATAACCGAAAATCGAGGTAATGCATCAACAACATTTAAACACTTACTCTTGAACTATGGAAAGTTTTCACACTATTCCATAGCCCCCAAAACAGAACCGAACCAATGTGATTCACTTTAAACCCAAAACCACTCACCGACAAACGAAACGAGCCCTCGCCGATGTTCCGACAGCAACACCAAAGCACCAGCCACTTATGCACCTTCTTGCACTTCCTCTACAACATTAAAAACAGAGCATATTCACATTATAACATGCTCAAAACAGCAGCCACAACCAATCACCACAAAACTACCAAAAACCTAGCCGAAAAGACTGAAACCTAGCCGAAACGCATCCGAAACATCATCAGCCCAAAACCTAATGAATCTAACATCTAATCCACCTCAATTATGAACCAAAAACACTTACAAACCATCCTTATACCTCCAGAAACATTAGAACACCTAAAACAGCCCCTAAAACAATCGAAAACCACCTTAAAACACTACCGATTACATTATTCCGGGATTAAATTAATGTGCCATCAATTCAACACTTAATTAATCATTTAATTGACATAATATCATAATTAAATCAACCTAATTACAACATTAATTGAGATCTAAAAAGATTTCACAAAAACCTCTATAAAATCTATAGATCTAGAATTAAAAACACAAAATTAAGTTTCCATTGTTGATTAGCAAGCCAATACTTGGGAATTTCAATAAAGAACCTTAGAAAGATTAGAAATCAGCAAAGTTACCTTAAAGGTTTGCTCCACCAAAAGATGAGAAATCCTCCCTTGATTTCTTGAAAATGGATGTTGATTTTGCAAAATTGATGAGTAGGCTTTGTAGAGAATGAAAGGATGAATAAAATGAAGTAAATCTTGTTGAAAAATGATGAAGAAATCAGCAAGAAATTGAAGAAATTTGGAGAAGAAGATGGAGAGAAAATGAGAGAAAATCTTGAGAGAAAAGTTGGGAAAATGGGAAGTTACAAAAGAAAATGAAATTATTATTTAAATAAAACAATTTAAAAACAATTTTGGTGGATAAATCATTAATTAAAAATAAATTGGGTTTATGGCCCTCTAAGGATTCTAAGTATGGCTTGCTTTCCAATTTAGTCACCAAAAATCCTAATTGCCGAAAATTACTAATTAAATCCCCAAAACTTTCCCAAAATTACAATTTAGTCACTAGTACAAAATTAGCCTAATTAAAAATCAAATTAAAGTTCAAATAATATTCCTCTAACTTTAAAACACCATTTTAATATTTTTAGAACCATTTCACAAAATTATTACTTATCCGATTAAAATATTATTATTTTAATTTTTCCCGGAATAACGAACCCTAGGAATCCGATTCGACCCGAATCGAATTTCCCCAACTAACACTCAAACTACTAACCCCAAAATCGGGATGTTTTATTTTCTAATTCAAACACTTACCTTTTATTACCATATATCTATAATTTTTATACTAATTAAATTCTATAAATCCCCTTTAATGACAATTTCGATTTCAAAAACAGGAAACTATCAAATACTCAAACTCTTTCTAAATATATATAAAAAATATTTCTTAACAATTTTTTCTCATTTCACACCTTTTCCACTTACCATAATTTTAAAAATGACAATATCAAAAAAATATATCACCTACTTAAATTTATACTATTTTGAAAAAGTAATAATACCAATTAAAAAATTTATAAACTTTTCAACTATATTCTACATACCTTTTCCATATATCCAATTTAAACCCCTTCCCATAACTAGTTTTACCTACTCTAAATATATTGATATAAAATTAGCAACATCTCTCCAAATGTCAATATGTCAAACTTACCCTTTTACAAATTTATTAATCTATATAATACTATACTCCCAATTTTTGAAAATATTTCCTAAACCTTCTAAAAAATATAACCTATTTAACATTTTCCATATCTATTCTTACCTTTTCTACAATTCACTTTGTCCTTATTTCCTAATTGAAATCCATATCTTTGCTGGAAAGAAACGTTCCCCTCCAACGCATGAAAGCCAAAACCAAAAGAAACCAAAGCACACACCTATGAAAAAAGTTAGGATGAGCAGCGAAAAAAACTCTATGGCGGAGGTTGACAAGGCTCACCCCCGCCGATCGAAATGAAAATCTTATGTTAGAACTGCCAAGGCCTTGGTAAAGCCCAAGCAGTTCTAAATCTCAAAATAAATAATTACTAATTATGATCCAGATGTCTTATTCCTATGTGAAACTAGACTAAATAAAACTAGATGTAATTCTCTTAGTGCATCACTTGATATGCAAGGATGCTTATCGGTAGAACATAGTCCAACTTGTACTGGCCTTGCCTTACTTTGGAATAATAAAATTCAAACTGATATACTTTCTTACTCTGATCGCCATATCGATTGCATTATTAACCATGATAACTCCAAATTCCATTTTACCGGTTTACATGGTTATGCTAATACAAATCATAAATTCAAAACTTGGCAATTAATAGATTCTTTAAGATCATCCTCCAACCTCCCATGACTTTTAGGTGAAGACTTTAATGAAATACTATATGACAACGAAAAACAAGGAGGATGTCGTCGTGCAAGATCCCAAATCATCAATTTTCATGAATGTTTATCCAGAAATGAACTCATTGATTGTAAACCTAATTCAGGATGGTTCACATGGTTCAAACATGGACCCAATTCACAACCAATCTTCGAACGTTTGGATCAGTTCATTGGGTTAATCAACTGGATAAATATGTATCCTAATTACAAAATAACTTCTCATTTCCAATCCAAATCTAACCATTGTTCTATTATGCTTGACACCTCTCCCACTACTTTTACTAGAAAACGAAATCTTAAGAAAACATTTCGCTTTGAGGAATGTTGGGCCACCAATGATGAAAGCAAAAACCTAATCAAAGATATTTGGATCAACACAAATGGGAACACTCTAAACAAAATACAAAAGATTGGCAACAGATTAAATTCACGGCAAAATTCGCAAAGGAAAAAAATAAATGAACGCCTTCAATATCTAACCACATACATTAATAATAGTCTAAGACAACCAATACCATCCTCTGAGGAACACCGCCTCATTGAAGCATAAAAAGAACTGCAAGTACTTCAACATAACAACGAAATATATTGGGCCCAACGCTCTAGAACTAACTAGCTACAACATGGAGACAAAAATACTTCTTTCTTCCACGCCCGAGCCAATGGACGTCGCAAGAAAAATGCTATTCAAGTCCTCTTTGATAATTCCAACACTTGGCACACGGAAGAATCCAACATTCTATCAGTTGCTACAGACTATTTCCAAAACCTTTTCTCTACATCCAATCCAACTCCTTCGACTGATATCCTTGATAACATTCCAACTACAATCACACCACAAATGAATGAAAATTTAAATAAACCTTACACAGAAGAAGAAGTTATAAATGCTTTTCGTGAAATAGATCCTAGGAAAGCTCCAGGGATCGATGGTTTTCCAAGTAGTTTTTATCGACAACACTGGGATACACATGGTAAGGACATAATACGACTATGCCTTGATCTGCTCTCGGGTGCAACCAACATGGTTGAGGTCAATCAAACTATTCTTGTCCTAATCCCGAAAAAACAAAATCCAACGACAATGAGGCAACTTCGTCCAATAGGCCTTTGCACCGTTATATACAAAATTGTATCTAAAGTTTTAGTCAATCGTCTCAAAACATTCATACCTCTATGTATTAGTAACAACCAAGCAGCTTTTACTAAAGGTAGAAACATCACGGACAATATCCTAATTGCCATGAACTACTTCACACCCTCAATACGGGAGATTCCCACCTCTCTAAAGGTGCAAGTCTGAAGCTAGACATGGAAAAAGCCTTCGATCGTGTGGAATGGCCTTTCTTACAACAAATTATGCAACGTATGGGTTTCAACAACATATGGATTTCTACTATAATGAAATGTGTCACTATTGTTTCATACCAAGTCCGGGTAAACGACTCTTTATCTTAATCTTTTAAACCACAACGAGGTCTGCGACAAGGAGACCCTCTCTTTCCATTCCTCTTCCTATTCTGCACCCAAGGATTAATAGCTATACTAAATGCTCAAAATGCTAATGGCAACCTCCCTAGACTCAGTGCTAGTCGGTATGGCCCAAAAATAAACCATCTCCTTTTCGCTGATGATTGCTTGGTCTTCATAAAAAACAACACCACTGAAGCTAATCATCTCAAAAATGCTCTATACCAATATGCTACCTCCTCAGGTCAAGCTATTAATTTTGAAAAATCTACAATCTACTTTTCCCCCAAAACTTCTCTATCTCAAAGAGCAGTTGTTAACAATATTCTCCAAGTCCAAGAGGTTAGTGACCCTGGTATTTACCTGGGTGTCCCTCTCTTAATTGGAAAAAACAAAATAGCTTCGTTAGGATTTACCAGAGATAAAGTTAACGCAAGTCTCTCCAAATGGGATAAACACCTATTATCTTTTAGCGGTAGAGAGGTATTCATAAAATATGTCATTCAATCTCTTCCACAATATGTCATGTCATGCTACCTTCTTCCACATAATATTATCGATGACATGACCACTTCTATTCGCCGATACTGGTGGTCAGGAAATGGTAACAAAAATGGCTGGCACATGCTTCCTTGGGGCCAACCAAAATCAGTAGGGGGCATGGGCTTCCGCGACCTCCACAACTTTAATATCGCTCTATTAGGAAAACAAATATGGAGACTACTCTGTTAACCATCTAACCTCCTTGGCCAGGTATATCAAGCTAAATACTACCCTTCTAGCAACATCCTCGATGCTACTTCGACAAAACAATCTTCTTTTGCTTGGAAGGGCATCTGTACGGCTCTGAAAAAACTCATTCCTGGTTTTGTTACAAGACCAGGAATAAATAGAAAGATTAACATATTCCATGATCTATGGGCAGGCTCCTCTCCGGTTCAACTCTTTGGCAAATATGAAATTTCTATTGAAATTCCAAAACGAGCTCAAGATTTTATGATTCCTGGGCAACCACAATGGGATGAGCCTAAAATACGTTCCTTTTTTGATAGAGAGGATGCCAACGCTATTCTAAACATTCCTATAATTAATGACCATCGAGCTACAACCATATGGAAGAACAATGAGTGTGGAATTTATTCTGTTAGATCAGGTTATTTATTCTTACAAAAACCACGTGGACCTCTAAATAGACCTACACGCATTTGGAAAACCATTTCTAAGCTACCAGCTTTACCAAAGGTTGGAGCCTTTGGATGGAGACAAGGTCACAGTGCTCTTTCTACGGGATCCAAATTACTGAATGCTAACCTAGGAAATGGCATTTGTCCAATTTGTGCAACTACAATTGAAACTCCAATGCATGCTCTACGCGACTGTCCTGATGCTTATGAAACTATTCGTTTAGCAGGTTTTCCTACATTAATCCAATCAGGAAATTTTACATCGTCACTTCATTGGATGGAGACTGCAGGGTCTAAACTCAACAACCAGGAGTTTGCTCTTTTTCTAACGATACTATGGAATATTTGGAATAGACGCAATGATTGGATCCATAATAACCATCTCCAACCACCATGGTTAACCCTGGAAAATGCCAAATCCTTATTGAATGACTATCAAAATGCAAACTGATAAGTGCTCAACACACTATCACTTTTTACTCCTTTTGCGGGCATTAATCACCAAATATACACCCACTCGGACCAATGCATGTGCTTAATGTGATATATTTAGAAGTTATGCTCATATAAATAATATTTACAGAAAAAGACACGTTTTACTGCGTTTTCATATATGTGTAGGAGAACCAGTGCCGCGGTAGTAACAAGGCCGAGGCAGGACCTGATGCTGAGGCAGCAACAGAAAGATAGGAAGCAAGATTGTAGGCGATGAAAAGACAAAAATCCAAGGAACGTGTATGGACTTGAAGCCCATGGATCGGAGCTAGCTAGCACAAGGAAAAGCCCAAAGGAAGACCAAGCGGGAAAGCCCCTTAGCCGAATTCAAACTTGGAAATATTTTAATTATGTACTTGACTTGTTCCCTACTCCAAGTTGTATTCTACTTAGGAAAGGTTTTCCCTAGGTCTAGCCTATATAAAGAGCTAGCCACCCCATGTATCAAACACGGAATACCTAAAGAGAGAGTCGATTTCTATTCTTGTCTTCATCCTCTACATTATGTTCTAAACCTTCTTAGGGATTAGGTGAAGGTTGTCGAGTATATGTGAGAGGAGATTGTACTTTGTCTTCGATTCAATGCAATAAAGTTATCAGGGTTTGCTTATCCTTTGTTATTCCTTGTTCTCACAATTGAGCTCGGGAGAGGAGATTGTGAGTCATCCATTTATCTAAGCTCGGGAGAGTTAGATTCACGAAAGGGGTAAGTACGGTGTTTCAATCGCGAAATACTAACTCGGCCTAGGGATAGGTTAAGAGTTTCAGGGTCTAAAAGAAGTGTGAGATTGGTTGGTGAGTATAATTGGTTCACGCCGGGAGGTATCATCAAGTACTAGTCATCAACAACACTCTGACTTAGGGATAAGCGGAGTCATTCAAGGACACTTTGCCGAACTTTGGTAAGGTCTACCCACGAGCAAGGGATTGCCGCGGCAGACAGTATTATCGCTGCCAAGGCATTAAACTGCAGTGCTGCCGAGGCGGTGATATACGATTGCATTGGACAGAGACAAGTCAATCAAATCCACAATACGATGCAACTGGATCCTAGCCCATCTCTCTCTATTATTCCAACTCTTTATTTAGTTATTTTAGTTTAGATAAATCAACTCAATTTACTTGTGTTTTTACTTTTCTACAGAACAAGAAGGTGAAGAAAGCATATTAAGTATATCAGTCCCTGTGGAGACGATAATCCAATAAATTGCTTATCACTTATTACTTTCGATGTGTCCACTTGCACTAAACGCACACTTTTGACACGCGACAAGTTTTTGGCAGGCCATTAAAACACTAGAAACCCAGGTTGGGCAGTTTGCTCAAACCATTAACTCTAGACCACAAGGAGGACTACCTAGCAATACTGATGTTGCTAAGGTAATGGGCCATGAACAGTGTAAAGCCATCACTACTAGGAGTGGTCTACAGCTGAAGGAAAAGATCCCAGAGAGCCAAAATCAGTCAGCTGATCTAACAAAAGATCTAACAAAACAGTGTAAAACCATTATGGGCTTTTGAACCTAATTATACAACTTAACATCAAATTTTGAGCTTTGTACTCGGTTAAAATTCTAACGGGTTCGCTATAAAGCCCATTTAGATAGGCTCGCCCTAAACCCTACAAAATGATCGAAAATGACATTAAATCAAATTTTATGAGTTCAAATTCCTAATTATGGACTTTCGATCCTAATTATACAACTTAATGTCAGTTTTTGAGCTTTTTAATTGGTTAAAATTCGAACTGGTTCAATATAAAGCCCATTTAGACATGCACGCTCTGTACCTTACAAAACGATCGAAAATGATATTCAATCAAATTTTATGAGTTAAAATAGTTAATTATGGAGTCTTGAACCTAATTATATAGCTTAATGTCAAATTTTTAGCTTTTTACTCGGTTAAAATTCGAATGGGTTCACTATAAAGCCCATTTAGACATGCATGTCTAAACCCTACAAAACGATCGAAAATGATATTCAATCAAATATTTTGGGTACAAAAAGTTTATTATGGGCTTTTGAACCTAATTATACAGTTTAAACTCAAATTTTGATCTTTTTACTCAGTTAAAATTCAAACGGGTTCACTATAAAGCCCATTTAGACATGCACGCTCTTAACCCTACAGAACGATAAAAAATTGATATTAAATCAAATTTTATGTGTTCAAAAAGTTAATTATGGGATTTTGAAACTAATTACACATCTTAAACTCAAATTTTGAGCTTTTAACTAGGTTAAAATTTGAACGAGTTCACAATAAAGCACATTTAGACATGCACGCTCTGAACCCTACAAAATGATCCAAAATTATATTAAATCAAATTTTATGAATTGAAATTGTTAATTATGGGCTTTTGAACCTAATTATACATCTTAATATCAAATTTTGAGCTTTTTACTCGGTTTAAATTCTAACGGGTTCACTATAAAGCTCATTTAGACATGCACGCTTTGAACCCTACAAAAGATAAAAAATTATATTAAATCAAATTTTATGTGTTCAAAATTCTAATTATGGGATTTTGAACCTAATTATACAGCTTAAACTCAAATTTTGAGTCACGTACTCGGTTAAAATTCGAACGAGTTCACAATAAAGCCAATTTAGACATGCATTCTCTTAACCCTACAAAACGATCCAAAATGATATTAAAAGAAATTTTTTGAGTTCAAATTATTAATTATGGGCTTTTGAACCTAATTATACAACTTAACATCAAATTTTGAGTTTATTACTCGGTTAAAATTCGAACGAGTTCACTATAAAGCCCATTTAGACAGGCTCGCCCTAAACCCTACAAAACGATCGAAAATGATATTAAATCAAATTTTATGAGTTCAAATTCCTAATTATGGGCTTTCGATCCGAATTATACAACTTAATGTCAATTTTTGAGCTTTTTAATTGGTTAAAATTCAAACGGGTTCACTATATAGCCCATTTAGACATGCACGCTCTAAACCCTACAAAACGATCGAAAATGATATTCAATCAAATTTTATGAGTTAAAATTGTTAATTATGGGGTTTTGAACCTAATTATATAGCTTAATGTCAATTTTTAGCTTTTTACTCGGTTAAAATTCGAATGAGTTCACTATAAATCCCTTTAGACATGCACGCTCTAAACCATACAAAACGATCGAAAATGATATTCAATCAATTTTTTTGGATACAAAAAGTTAATTATGTGCTTTTGAACCTAATTATACAACTTAAACTCAAATTTTGATCTTTTTACTCGGTTAAAATTCGAACGGGTTCACTATAAAGCCCATTTAGACATACACGCTCTTAATCCTACAAAACGATCAAAAATGATATTAAATCAAATTTTATGGTTTCAAAAAGTTAATTATGGGATTTTGAAACTAATTACACATCTTAAACTCAAATTTTGAGCTTTTAACTAGGTTAAAATTTGAACGAGTTCACAATAAAGCCCATTTAGATATGCACGCTCTGAACCATACAAAAGATCAAAAATGATATTAAATCAAATTTTATGAGTTCAAATTCCTAATTATGGTCTTTTGTTCCTAATTATACAGCTTAATGTTAAACTTTGAGCTTTTTACTTGGTTAAAATTCTAACGGGTTCACTTTAAATCCCATTTAGACCTGCACACTTTGAACCCTACAAAACAATCAAAAATGATATTAAATCAAATTTTATGAGTTCAAATTGTTAATTATGATCTTTTGAACATTATTATACATCTTAATGTCAAATTTTGAGCTTTTTACTCGGTTAAAATTCGAACGGGTTCACTATAAAGCCCATTTAGACATGCACGCACTGAACCCTACAAAACGATCCAAAATGATATTAAATCAAATTTTATGAGTTCAAATTGTTAATTATGGGTTTTTGAACCTAATTATACAACTTAATATCAAATTTTGAGCTTTTTACACGGTTAAAATTCGAACAGGTTCACTATAAACCCATTTAGACATCCTCGCCCTAAACCCTACAAAACGATCAAAAATGATATTAAATCAAATTTTATGAGTTCAAATTCCTAATTATGGGCTTTCGATCCTAATTATACAACTTAATGTCAATTTTTGAGCTTTTTAATTGTTTAAAATTCGAACGGGTTCACACTATAAAGCCCATTCAGACATGCACGCTCTAAACCTTACAAAACGATCGAAAATGATATTCAATCAAATTTTATGAGTTAAAATTGTTAATTATGGGGTTTTGAACCAAATTATATAGCTTAATGTCAAATTTTTAGCTTTTTACTCGGTTAAAATTCGAACGGGTTCACTATAAAGCCCATTTAGACATGCACGCTCTAAACCCTACAAAACGATCGAAAATGATATTGAAACAAATTTTTTCGTGTAAAAAAAGTTAATTATGGGCTTTTGAACCTAATTATATAGCTTAAAATCAAATTTTGAGCTTTTTACTCGGTTAAAATCCAAACTGGTTCACAATAAAGCCCATTTAGACATGCACGCTCTGAACCCTATAAAACGATCCAAAATGATATTAAATCAAATTTTATGAGTTCAAGTTGTTAATTATGGGCTTTTGAACCTAATTATACAACTTAATATCAAATTTTGAGCTTTTTACTCGGTTAAAATTCGAACGGGTTCACTATAAAGCCCATTTAGACATGCTCGCTCTAAACCCTACAAAACGATCGAAAACGGTATTAAATCAAATTTTATGAGTTCAAATTCCTAATTATGGGCTTTCGATCCGAATTATACAACTTAATGTCAATTTTTGATCTTTTTAATTGGTTAAAATTCGAACGAGTTCACTACAAAGCCCATTTAGACATGCACGCTCTGAACCCTACAAAATGATCGAAAATGATATTCAATCAAATTTTTTGGGCTTAAAAAGTTAATTATGGGCTTTTGAACCTACTTATATAGATTAATGACAAATTTTGAGCTTTTTGCTCAGTTAAAATTCGAACAGGTTCACTTTAAAGCTCATTTAGACATGCACGCTCTGAACCCTACAAAATGATAAAAAATGATGTTAAATCAAATATTATGAGTTCAAATTGTTAATATTGAAATTTTTAACCTAATTATACAGCTTAATGTCAGATTTTGATCTTTTTAATCGGTTAAAATTCGAATGGGTTCACTATAAAGCCCATTTAGACATGAACGCTCTTAACCCTACAAAACAATCGAATATGATATTAAATCAAATTTCATAGGTTCGAAAAGTTAATTGTTGCGTGTAAAAAGAGTGTGCAGATAGTGCAAGTGTACACGTCGCAAGTAATAAAGTGATAAGTATCAAGTATCGTCTCCACAGGGATTGGTGTACTTAATATGCTTTCTTTTCTCTTCTCGCTCTGTAAAAGAAATACAAGACACAGGTTAAATTGGTTGATTTGAAAACTAAAATAACTAAAAAATAAAAGAAGAATGGTGAATGGAAATAAGATCAAGTTTAGATAATGGGTAGGATCCAGTTGAATCGTATTGTGAGTTCAATTGACTTGTTTCTGTTCTGTGCAATAATGCAACACTGCCTCGGCAGAACTGCAGTTTCCTGCCTCGACCGTGAAGAACAGCGTCCGCCGCAACAATCCCTTGCTCTTGGGTGTACTTCTTCAAGGTTCGACAAAGTGTCCTTGGATGACTTCGCTTATCCCTAAGTCGAAGTACTGTTGATGACTAGTCCTTGATGATACCTCCCGGCGTGAATCAATGATAACCACTGTCGTGTGTCAAAACTGCGCGTTTAGTGCAAGTGGACACATTGAAAGTAATAAGTGATAAGTATTTATCGGATTATCGTCTCCACAGGGACTAGTAGACTTAATATGTCTTCTTTGTCTTCTTATTCTGTAGAAAGAAATAAAATAAAGCACAAGTGATTGAGTTTGGTTTAACTAAACTAGAACAACTAAGTAAAGTAAAGAGATTTAATAATAGAGAGAGGTGGGTCAGGATCCAGTTGCGTTGTATTGTGGATTTGATTAACTTGTCTCTGCTCAATGCAATCGTATATCACTGCCTCGGCAGCACTACAGTTTACTGCCTTGACAGTGACGATACTTGTCCGTCGTGGCAACCCCTTGCTCGTGGTTGGACTTTACCAAAGTTTTGCAAAGTTTCCTTGAATGACTCCGCTTATCCCTAAGTCAGAGTGCTGTTGATGACTAGTCCTTGATGATACCTCTCGGCGTGAACCAATTATACTCACCAACCAATCTCACACTTCTTTTAGCCGCTGAAACTCTTAACCTATCCCTAGGCCGAGTTAGTATTTCGCGATTGAAACACCGTACTTACCCCTTTCGTGAATCTAACTCTCCCGAGCTTAGATAAATGGATTACTCACAAACTTCTCTCCCGAGCTTGAATGCGAGAACAAGGAATAACAAAGGATAAGCAAACCTTGATACTTTTATTGCATTGAATCAAAGACAAAGTACAATCTCCTCTCACATATACTAGACAACCTTCACCTAATCCCTAAGAAAGTTTAGAACATAATGGAGAGAAAGAAGATAAGTATAGAATTTGGCTCTCTCCCTAGGTATTCCGTGTTTTGTACATTGGATGGCTAGGTCTTTATATAGGCTAGACCTAGGGCAAACCTTTCCTAAGTAGAATATAACTTGGAGTGGGGAACAAGTCAAGTAAATAATTAAAATATTTCCATGTTTAATTCGGCTAAGGGGCTTTCCCGCGTGATCTTGTCTTGGGCTTTTCCTCATGCTAGCCAGCTCCGATCCATGGGATTTAAGTCCAGACACGTCCCTTGGATTTTTATCTTCCAATCGCCTACAGTCTTGCTTCCGGTCTTCCTGTTGCTGCCTCGGCATCAGGTCCTGCCTAAGCCATGTCGCTGTCGTGGCACTAGTTCTCCTGCGCAAATAAAAATCAGTAAAATGTGCCTTTTTTGTAAATATCAACTCTATAAGCATAACTTCTAAATATATCATATTGGGTATATGCATTGGTCTGATTGGGTGTATATTTGGTAATTAATGCCCATAAAAGGAGTAAAAAGTGATAGTGAGTTGAGCACTTATCACACCCCCAAACTCGAACTATTGCTTGTCCTCAAGCAATGCAAACCATCATTTTTCCGAACTCTACTCTCTCTTGGTCTTACATTTCCATCTATTCTCCCCACCATAGCTAGGCCTATTCTTTAGTCTTAACCTTTCGGCTACCCAAGGGTTTACTTAGAAACAAACTATAAGAATTGTGAGTGTGTGCGCTTTTGTGGACAAGTTTGATTAAAGGCTTTCTTAGACAAACTCTAAGTTCAAGACAAGTAGAATTTGGTTAAGTGTTCTCTTCTTTTCTCAACCACCAAATCTTGAGCCAATTTCGGGAACCTCAAGGATTTGTGTTTTTCTTTTCACTAATTCCTTCTTTCTTTTTGCTATTCCTTAAAGCATACTAGAGCCAATTTCGGGCACCTCTAGCATGAAGAAGAGACTTTCTAGAGCCGGTGATAGGCACCTCTAGTCACTTTCCAAAGATCTAAGTCTTTATCACCTAAGTTCATTAAAAGAATTCCTATAATCCAACAAGTCCCAAAAGTGTTTAAACTTCTTCCTATAGTAAGCTTCTAAGTTTTCATCCTTAAGTATCCTAAGGTTAGACCTTCTTAACAGAACCTAACCATGGTAAGGAGAAAGATTTCTATAGCCTTAAAGAGTAAATTAAGGCAATACTGATGATAAGCAGTGCAAAAGTATAGGCAGTTAATTCAAGTAAGGTGGGGAGCATGAAAATTAAAAAAAAATCACTGGAATACTCCCTTTTTGGCAAGGCCTCGGCAGTAGATTGTTACCTTGGCAGTGAATCTGCACCCCCAAACTCAAACAAAGCATTGTCCTCAATGAAATAAGCAGCATATAGAAACAACAAAAACAATTAATATTGAATTAAGAACAAAAATTTTAAAGCGACTCCGAAGAGCTGCTTGTAACAATTTTTCTCCTCGACCTTGCTGTCGATTGCTTTGTCCTTGGTGAGGGTGATGGTTGAGCTTTCGCTTGTTGGGGCGGTTTGACTCGTGTGGGTGGTGTCCGTTGCATTGGGGCCTCCACCTCTTCTCCTTCTTCCACATCGGTCATCTCTTCTTTTATCATTATGTCCGTTCCACCTCCCATTGTTGTGGCTCCTCCAGTGTGGTGTGTACTTGGTCCGGCGGCGGTAGATCTTTGGTGCACATAGGAATCTATCTCAGCTGATTGGGGATCGGGGTGGAGTGCTGAAAACTACCTTCCGTTTGGATGGTCTTCTGTTGGCAGACGATGCCGCGGCAGAATCTGCTGCCCTGGATGGGCCGACAGCCTGGTATTGGGGCTGAGGGTCCGCATGGAAGAACGACCTTGGTCCTCCCGGAGCTGGTGTAGTCTCTGTGTAAGGGGCGGCTGTGACGAACATATTGCTTGGGAAATCTGAAAATTGTGCTCCTTGGTCCGGAAAAGCGTGCAGCAGCATCTAGGCTAATGTGCCGTTGAAATCTCTTTGGTACTCCATGTACCTCTGTTGCCTGAGGTCCATTGCTGCCATCCTTTGCAAGATCTCCTGGTATGGGTCTGCTGCGGCAGAGGTGTGGGCAGTATCAGGCATATCTGCCGTGTATTGGGCCCCCGCAGCAGTATCAGCAGTGAACTGCTGGGGCGTTGCTTGGACTGGCTCCGCCTGCGTGATCTGCATTGAAAATGATATTAAATCAAATTTTATGGGTTCAAAAAGTTAATTATGGGATTTTGAACCTAATTATATAGCTTAAACTCCAATTTTGATCTTTTTACTCGGATAAAATTTGAACGGGTTCACAATAAAGCCCATTAAACATGGACGCTCTGAACCCTACAAAATGATCGAAAATGATATTAAATCAAATTTTAAGGGTTTAAAAGGTTAATTATTGGATTTTGAACCTAATTATTCGTCTCAAAATCAAATTTTGAGCTTCTTACTCGGTTAAAATTTGAACGGGTTCACTATAAAGCCCATTTAGACATGCATGCTCTGATCCCTACAAATAATCAAAATGATATTAAATCAAATTGTATGAGTTCAAATTGTTAATTATGGGCTTCTCAACCTAATTATACAACTTAATTTCAAATTTTGAACTTTTTACTCGGTTAAAATTCGAACGAGTTTACTATAAAGCCAATTTAGACAAGAACACTCTAAACACTACAAAACGATCGAAAATGATATTAAATCAAATTTTAAGGGTAAAAAAAGTTAATTATGAGATTTTGAACCTAATTATACAACATAAAATCTAATTTTGAGCTTTTTACTCGGTTAAAATTCAAACGCGTTCACTATAAAGCCCATTTAGACATGCACGCTCTGAACCTTACAAAATGATCGAAATGGTATTAAATCAAATTTTTTGGGTACAAATAATTAATTATGGGCTTTCAAACCTAATTATGCAGCATAATCTCCAATTTTGAGTTTTTTCTAGGTTAAAATTCGAACGGGTTCATTATATAGCCCCTTTAGACATGCACGCTCTGAACCCTACAAAAAGATCATAAATGATATTGAATCAAATTTTATGAGTACAAAAAGTTAATTATAGGCTTTTGGACCAAATTATACATCGTCAACTCAAATTTTGAGCTTTTTACTTGGTTAAAATTTGAACAGGTTCACTATAAAGCCCCTTTAGACATTCACGCTCTAAACCTTACAAAACGATGGAAAATGGTATTAAATCAAATTTTATGAGTTCAAATTGTTAATTATGGGCTTTTGAACCTAATTATACAGCTTAATGTCAAATTTTGAACTTTTTAGTAGCTTAAAATTTGAACGAGTTCACTATAAAGCCCATTTAGATAAGAACGCTCTAAACCCTACAAAACGATTGAAAATGATACTCAATCAAACTTTTTTGGTACAAAAAGTTAATTATCTACTTTTGAACCTAATTATACGACCTAAATTCAAATTTTGAGCTTTTTACTCGGTTAAAATTCGAACCGGTTCACTATAAAGCCCATTTAGATATGCACGCTCTGAACCCCACAAAACGATCGAAAATGATATTAAATCAAATTTTATGGTTTAAAAAAGTTAATTATGGGATTTTAAATCTAATTATACAGCTTAAACTCTAATTTTGAGCTTTTTACTCGGTTAAAATTTGAACGGGTTCGCTATAAAGCCCATTTAGATATGCGCGCTCTGAACCCTACAAAATGATCGAATATGATATTAAATCAAATTTTATGGGTTTAAAAAGTTAATTATGGTCTTTTGAATCTAATTATACACCTTAAACTCAAATTTTATGCTTTTTACTCGGTTAAAATTCGAACGGGTTCACCAAAAAGCCCATTTACACATGCACGCTCTGAACCCTACAAAATGATCGAAAATAATATTCAATCAAATTTTTTGTGTACAAAAAGTTAATTATGGGCTTTTAAACCTAATTATAAAGCTTATAAACAAATTTTGAGCTCTTTACTCGGTTAAAATTCGTACGGGTTCACCATAAAGCCCATTTAGACATGCACGCTCTAAACCCTGCAAAACGATCGAAAATGATATTCATTCAAACTTTTTGGGTACAAAAAGTTAATTTTGGGCTTTTGAACAAAATTATACAGCTTAAACTCAAATTTTGAGCTTTTTACTCTATTAAAATTCGAACGGGTTCACTATAAAGCCAGTTTAGACATGCATGCTCTGAACCCTAGAAAACGATCGAAAATGACATTAAATCAAATTTTATGAGTTTAAAAAGTTAACTATGGGCTTTTGAATCTAAATATACAACTTAAACTCAAATTTTGAGCTTTTTAATCGGTTAAAGTTCAAACGGGTTCTCTATAAAGCCCTTTTAGACATGCACTTTCTGATCCCTACAAATTATCAAAAATGATATTAAATCAAATTTTATGAGTTTAAATTGTTAATTATGGGCTTTTGAACCTAATTATACATCTTAATGCCAAGTTTTGAGCTTTTTAATCGGTTAAAATTCGAACGGGTTAAATATAAAGCCCATTTAGACATGAACGCTTTAAACCCTACAATACGATCGAAAATGATATTCAATCAAATTTTTCGTGCACAAAGAGTTAATTATGGGCTTTTGAACCTAATTATACAACTTAAACTCAAATTTTGAGCTTTTTAGTCGGTTAAAATTCGAACGGGTTCTCTATAAAGCCCATTTAGATATGCATGCTCTAAACACTACAAAACGATCGAAAATAATATTCAATCAAATTATTTTGGTTCAAAAAGTTATTTATGGGATTTTGAAACTAATTATATAGCTTAAAATCAAATTTTGAGCTTTTTACTCGGTTAAAATTTTGAACTGGTTCACTATAAAGCTGTAGAACTAATGTTTTGATATAATAATTGAAATATAGTTTTGGACTAATTTGAAAAGATTTCAAAAATGGTTCTTATGTCTAAACTCCTTGAAAATATATTTAAGATGATTTGAGAGATTTTATCCCAGGTGTTTCGATACACCCTCAAGGTGTTTCGATGCATGTTCTTCAATGACATGTTTTCAAAGGCAAAATCACAGTGGTATCAAGCCACATCAAGCCCAACAAAAGCCCGTGTAGACATGCACGCTCTGAACCCTACAAACCGATCAAAAATGATATTCAATCAAATTTTTTGGCTTCAAAAAGTTATTTATGGGATTTTGAATCTAATTATACAGCTTAAACTCAAATTTCGAGCTTTTTACTTGATTAAAATTTGAACGGGTTCACTATAAAAACCATTTAGACATGCACGCTCTAAACCCTACAAAACGATCGAAAATGATATTCAATAAATTGTTTGGGTACAAAAAGTTAATTATGGGCTTTTGAACCTAATTATACAGCTTAAACTCCAATTTTGGGCTTTTTACTTTGTTAAAATTCAAACGTGTTCACTAAAAAGCCCATTTAGACATGCATGCTCTGAACCCTACAAATCGATCAAAAATGATATTAAATCAAATTTTAAGAGTTCAAAAATTTAATTATTGCATTTTGAACCTAATTATTCATCTCAAAATTAAATTTTGAGCTTCTTACTCGATTAAAATTTGAACGGGTTCACTATAAAGCCCATTTAGACATGCACGCTCCGATCCCTACAAAATGATCAAAATGATATGAAATCAAATTTTATGAGTTCAAATTGCTAATAATGGGCTTCTGAACCTAATTATACAACTTAATTTCAAATTTTGAGCTTTTTACTTGGTTAAAATTCGAACGGGTTCACTATAAAGCTCATTTAGACAAGCACGCTCTAAACACTATAAAACGATCGAAAATGATATTAAATCAAATTTTAAGGGTAAAAAAAGTTAATTATGGAATTTTGAACCTAATTATACAACTTAAACTCCAATTTTGAGCTTTTTACTCGGTTAAAATTCGAACGAGTTCACTATAAAGCCCATTTAGACATGCACGCTCTGAACGTTACAAATCGATCGAAAATGGTATTAAATCAAATTTTTTGGGTACGAAAAATTAATTCTTTTAAACCTAATTATACAGCTTAAACTATAATTTTGAGCTTTTTACTCGGTTATAATTCAAGCGGGTCCACTATATAGCCCCTTTAGACATGCACGCTCTAAACCCTACAAAAAGATAAAAAATGATATTAAATCAAATTTTATGAGTACAAAAAGTTAATTATAGGCTTTTGAACCTAATTATAAATCTTCAACTCAAATTTTGAGCTTTTTACTTGGTTAAAATTCGAATGGGTTCACTATAAAGCCCATTTAGACATTCACGCTCCGAACCATACAAAACGATCGAAAATGGTATTAAATCAAATTTTATGAGTTCAAATTGTTAATTATGGGCTTTTGAACCGAATTATACAGCTTAATGTCAAATTTTGTGCTTTTTAATCGGTTAAAATTCGAATGGGTTCTCTATAAAACCCATTTATCGCTCTAAACCCTACAATACGATCCAAAATGATATTCAATCAAATTTTTTGTGTACAAAAAGTTAATTTTGGGCTTTTGAACCTAATTATACAGCTCAAAATGAAATTTTGAGCTTTTTACTCTGTAACACCCCAAAAATGAGCCTAGAAGTTAATGGGTCGGTTTAGCCTATTTCTAGATTAAATACTTAAAAATTGATTTTTAATCAAAATAAATTATGGAAAAATATCCTAAAAGAATTATTTAGGATATATTTAACTTAGGTCAAATCAATTTTGAAAATTGACCGTTGAATCCCTAAGATTTTGAAATTAGTGATTATTTTGTAAAAATTGAAAACTTGAGGATAATTTTATAAACTAAACCAAAATTTGGATCTACAAGTTAATTTGATATAATCCTAATCCTATTTGATATAAACCTTTCAAGAGCTTATATAAACAACCTTTAATCCCTTGTTTTAACGTAAGTAATCAAAATTCTCTAATTTTGATTTAAAACCCAAAAATTCACTTTTTAAAAATACCCATTCTTTAAATTTTGGTTTCTTCTTCTCCAAGTCAGCCTATTCATCATCTTTTCAAGGAAAACATTCATTTTTTTTAATAAAATTTCGTTGGTTTATTTTCCTATATTTTTCTTCATCAAAATCTCTTCGTTTTTCTACGGGTTTTCTAGTTTTTAAAACTTTAAATGGGTGAGATCAATTTTGGAGGTAAGAATCATTCAAACCTATGAAACCTAAAGTTGTTTAATGAAATTCCTACGTTCTTGGCTGATCAAAACAATCTTTAAAGTCTTGAATCAACAAAATCGTTTTTTTTTATAAAAATTCTATTATTTTCTTGATTTTCGTTCAAGGGTTTTCCATGGCTGTTTTTGATGCCTAAATAAATGAATCTTGAAGTTTTTAGATGTAATTAAGATGTCTTTTAAGTATCTAATCCTGGACATAAGGTTTAGGGGTGTTTGGAGAGGTTTTTGGTGAGTTTCAGTTAGCTTTTATGGTGTTTTTAGGGGCTGCCATGTATTGGTCCGACTTGAGGGATGTTTGGGTGTGTTATAATACCCTAAAACCTCTGGTTTTGATGCTTGAATTAGGTCAGGAGGTAGAGGAACAAGTTTGAGGGAGATGGGAAAGCCGGATCGCGTTTTCGGGTGACTTGTCGAGCAAGTTTTGGTTATTGGTGAGTGATTTTGAGAGTGGGCTACTTCGGCAGTGTCTTAAATCTATTTGTAAAAGGTTTGAGGGTGTAGGGAAGGTGTGAAAAATCTCCCTATACTCCGAAGTAAGTGTTTTAAGTTTTTCTTTCTTGAAAATCCCATATTACGCCTTTCTTTACTATGTGTTTTGTCATGTTCAAGTTTTAATGGTGCATAAGAAATTATGCACGTGATTAGATGCTCATGATACTTTTTTTAAAACGTTTTGATGCTCCCATGGTTTTGTTTTCAAAATTTGATAAAAAGAGATTTTATCGGTTTTTGCACTTGATGCAAGTATTGATAGGAAGCATGAGTTCTGATTCACTGTTTTTGTTTTAAAACTTGAGTATCATGTTTTGTTTTTAGTATTGGTATTAAAGATGATGAAACGTGGATAAGTTGATCGATCAATAGGATTTGAGTGCACTATAATTAAAATGCGTACGTGTATAAATGCCTTGGTGATGCATTAGAGCTAATACTTACATTGTGATATATGTTTTGTATTACATGTAAGTGTTGCTTATCCCGGAAGCTAAGGTGTGTTTCATGATTTGTTTTATTCCATCATGGGTGTGATTAGGCGATTGGCCTTCACATGTGATATGAGTAGCGGTTGGCTCTCATATGTAGCATGTTGGCGATTGGCCCCATGCCTACCGTTTCTGTTTATCCTACCGTTTAGTGATAGTCTAAACGATTCACTAATACCAATACAACGTTAAAAGCAAGTATGTTTTCTTAATTGAAAAGTGTTTTCAATGAAGCTTTGCGATTGGCATGTAAGAGTTGAGTGATGCTTATTGAGAATGTATTTTTCAAAAGTTTTTCAAAAAGGTTTCGTGGCTTATGCCATGGATACTTGTTGTTTTTCATGTTGATGGCATTGATAGCCATGTGATTATTTCATGAGTTGAACATGACATGTTTTTATAAAACTTCGGCTTTTATGGGCTGCATTGCAAGTTGTTTTACTTATGTTTTTAAGTTGTCACTCACAAAGCTTTTGCTTAACCACTCTCCTTTACTTGCAATGCAGAGAAATAAGTGATTAGGTGCCAGCAAGAAGCAAGGAAGTCGAGTAACTATTTATATTTTCTTAGGCTCAAGTATGTTTTGAATTTAATTAAGAACCTTAAAAGTAGATGAGAGCAATGGAGCACTGTTTTGATATTCCTTATGATATTGTTTTGCTTTAAAAGTATTTATGATGAAATCCATGATGAATTTGAAGTATGTTTATCTTGATGAATATTGTTTTCAATTTATATTAAGAACATGGAACTAGGATGATTTGCATCTAGAAATCTTGTTAAAATATGTGGTTTAGGGTCTATAGGTGATTAAATGCATCTACAAGGGTGTTTCGGTACCTCTGTTAGTTAAAGTCGTTATAGGTTGATTTAAACTCTGAATATTTACACCTTACTCACCAAACTTTAATAATGCAATTAGATGACTAGTAGATATTATTTTAATCTGAAATTTAAGATATAAGCATGTAATATTCTTCATTAAGTATTGATAACCTTAATTTCACATTTTGATCATAGTTATCTGGAAAATTACAATTAGATCCTTGAAAACATGTTCGAATAAATTAGGACTCGTTTCTCATTAATTTTCGCTGTAAATGAACTCATTCCTTGCATGAACATTTAGGATCTAGTTAATGCATTTATAAAAGATAAAAGAATTTTTTTAGGGTTGTTTATCGGGGTGAGTCTTCAGATTAGCCTTGGTATTCCCCGTGTAGCTCATTTGAGTCAAATGGAATCTAGACCGGGTCAAGGGGGTTACATCAGGTGGTATGAAAGCTTAGGTTTACGAAACCTTTTGGGAAGTTTTGTTTTCTTTGCTATGTTGATATGCACGGTGATTGTTAACCATATTTTGTTGATATGCACGGTGATTGTTAACCATATTTTGTTGATGTTGCTAAGAATAAAGCATGTTAGACCTATATCTCCATTGCTCTACTACTTTAGGTTGGTTTTGATAAAAACTTGAGCTAGTTGACTCCTTGCTTCTGGTAGAATCACTTAATTTTAAATTTTGATTTTGATGCATAGTAATAGTAATAGTAATAGTAATAGTAATAGTAATAGTAATAGTAAGTAATAGTAATAGTAATAGTAATAGTAATAGGGGATCGAAAAGAGAGCTAAAACTTGGTAATAGAGGAGTTATAGATATTGGAAGGTATGGAAAAGTTTGTGGTGTTGTGATATGCGATCTTGAGTCGACAGAGTCCTCGATCGTGTTTAAGTGAAGATTGGTTTTGAATCTGTTTAGTTTAAGAATTTATTATGCTACTGAGTAGTAGGTAACTACATCTCTAAGAATGCCTTTGAGATTTCAGAATGCTTGTGTGTAAAGTGAATCGAATGTGCTAGAAACGTTCGGGTTATGGTGAGGATGTGTATCCCTTATGTATCAAGCTTCTGTGGTTTTGAACATTGAGTTGTAGCAAAGGTTTGAAGTAGGAAGTTGAAGGTTTGGATTTGAGGATGTGGTTTGTGAGTATGGACAATAATCATGCATAGCATAAAAGCGCTTGCACATATACATTAGACATCTTAGGACATGTATGCATTCTTGAGCATGACATTAGAATGCATTTTCATGCACTTGCATAGGCATCTAGGGTGACATATAGGACTCATGCATACATTGTCCATATCTACAAATAATTCCCTCATGAAAATGGAAGTTGTGTTGTGGTCAGTCATGTAGGAAGAAGATGTAGGTTTAAAGAGGTGTTTGAAAGATAACCTTATTGGCGTCGAGTCTATTATGTAGTGGGTCGAGTTATTTTTCTGGTTGGGAAGTAATTCTTGCTAAGGATTGGTTAGTTGGGATTGGAATAATGGATGGTTGAACCTAGGATCATTGCCTTGAGTTTGATATCAGTTGGGTTTGGTTGTTAGTGAAGCGAAAGGTTGAATTTCGCAAGTTTTTTTTTTCAGTGAAAGTTCAGTTTGTTTAAGAGGTGTTTTTTTATCGTTTTGTTTGGTAGAAGTACGACTTGGTATTTTCTGTTTGGTATGGTTCAGAAAGTGGTTAGGTTTTTGTAAAAAAAGAATATAAGAGAAAGGGAGTTGAAGTGTCTAAGGATACGTAACGGAATTTTATGGACTTGAGAAGTTACGCTTTGAACCCTACAAAACGATCGAAAATGATATTAAATAAAATTTTAAGGGTTCAAAAAGTTAATTATGTGATTTTGAACCTAATTATACATCTCAAAATCAAATTTTGAGCTTCTTACTCGGTTAAATTTCGAACAGGTTCACTATAAAGCCCATTAAGACAAACACGCTCTGATCCCTACAAAACGATCAAAATGATATTAAATAAAAATTTATGAGTTCAACTTGTTAATTATGGGCTTTTGAACCTAATTATACAGCTTAATTTCAAATTTTGAGCTTTTTACTCGATTAAAATTCGAACGGGTTCACTATAAAGCCCATTTATACATGCACGCTCTAAACACTATAAAACAATCGAAAATGATATTAAATCAAATTTTAAGGTACAAAAAATTAATTATGGGCTGTTGACTCTAATTATACAGCTTAAACTCAAATTTTGAGCTTTTTACATGGTTGAAATTCGAATGGGTTCACTATAAAGCCCATTTAGACATGCACGCTAAACCCTACAAAACGATCGAAAATGTTATTCAATCAAATTTTTTGGGTACAAAAAGTTAATTATGGGCTTTTGAATCTAATTATATAGCTTAAACTCAAATTTTGAGCTTTTTACTCGGTTAAAATTCGAACGGATTCACTATAAAGCCCATTTAGACATGCACGCTCTGAACCTTACAAAACGATCGAAAATGATATTAAATCAAATTTTAAGGGTTCAAAAAGTTAATTCTGGGATTTTGAACCTAATTATATATCTCAAAATCAAATTTTGAGCTTCTTACTCGGTTAAAATTCGAACAGGTTCACTATAAAACCCATTTAGACATGCACGCTGATAACTGATAAGTGCTCAACTCACTATCACTTTTTACACCTTTTATGGGCATTAATTACCGAATGTATAAATGCATGTACTTAATGTGATATATTTAGAAGTTAAGCTTATGAAGATAATATTTACAGAAAACGCAAATTTTACTACATTTTTATATCTGTGCAGGAGAAGCAAGTGCCGCGGCAGCAACATGGCCGAGGCAGGACCTGATTCCGAGGCAGCAGCTGAGAGCCAAAGAGCAATACTGTAGGCGATTGGAAGAGAAAAATCCAAGGGACGTTTTTGGACATAAAGCACATGGATCGGAGCTGGCTAGCATAAGGAAAGGCCCAAGACAAGGCCACGCGGGAAAGCCTCTTAGTTGAATTAAACTTGGAAATATTTTATTTATGTACATGACTTGTTTCCTACTCCAAGTTGTATTCTACTTAGGAAAGGTTTGCCCTAGGTCAAGCCTATATAAGACCTAGCTGTCCAATGTATAGGGATATACCGAGAGAGAGTGTCGATTCATAGAGTTTACCATAAGACACTTTGTTTTCTTTCTCTCAAATTATGTTCTAAGCTTTCTTAGGATTTAGGTGAAGGTTGTTTAGTATTTGCGAGAGGAGATTGTACTTTGTCTTTGTTTCAATGCAATAAAACTATCAAGGTTTGCTTATCCTTTGCTATTCTTTGTTCTTGCATTCAAGCTCGGGAGAGAAGTTTGTGAGTAATCCATTTATCTAGACTCGGGAGAGTTAGATTCACGAATGGGGTAAGTACGGTGTTTCAATCGCGAAATACTAACTCGGCCTAGGAATAGGTTAAGAGTTTTAGTGGCTAAAAAAAGTGTGAGATTTGTTGGTGAGTATAATTGATTCACGCCGGGAGGTATCATCAAGGATTAGTCATCAACAGTACTTCGACTTAGGGATAAGTGGAGTCTTCCAAGGACACTTTGCCGAACTTTGGTAAAGTCCACCCACGAGCAAGGGATTGCCGCGGCGGACAGTATCGTCGCTGCCAAGGCAGTAATCTGCAGTGCTGCCGAGGTAGTGATATACGATTGCATTGGGCAGAGACAAGCCAATCAAATCCACAATACAACGCAACTGGATCCTGACCCCTCTCTCTATTAATCAACTCTCATTCTTTTACTTAGCAGTTTTATTTCAATTTATTTAGTTTCATCCAAACCCAAATCACTTGTGTTTTATTTTATTTCTTTTTACAGAACAAGAAGACGAAGAAGACATATTAAGTATACCAATCCCTGAGGAGACGATAATCCGATAAATACTTATCACTTATTACTTGCGATGTGTCCACTTGCACTAAACTCGCACTTTTGACACGCGACAAGTTTTTGGCGCCGTTGCCGGGCATTGGCAACTAAATTTTGTTTTCTTTATTTTTTTGTTTCTTTTTTTTATTTTTATTTTACCTTTTGTTTTTCTCGGTGTATGACCAGGGCCAACCCAACCAACCGTTAGAGATCGAACGAACAAGGCAAAGGTTGATGAGACAAATCCAAGAAGCTATGGCAGATCATCCGGCAGGACAAAACTTACCTGCTGGTAATGGAGGTCTTCTGCCGCCACCAGGGCCGCGGCAGCTCACTGTCAGAGACTTCCTGGAAGAGGATTTAAACGGATTAAACCCAGGAGTCGTTACACCAGAGATAGAAGCAGCCCACTTTGAACTGAAACCTGTCATGTTCAATATGCTTAACACTATTGGACAGTTTGGTGGGTCTGTAACTGAAGATGCAAGGCAGCATCTCAAGTCCTTCATGGAGATATGCAATTCCTTTAAAATCCAAGGAGTCCATGAAGATGTCTTGAGATTGAAGCTATTCCCCTATTCACTGAGGGATAGGGCGAAAGCCTGGTTAAATAGCATTCCAGTAGGATCTATTGGATCTTGGAGTGAACTCTGCCATGATTTTATTACACGCATTAATCGTACAAATTTATATGATAGAATTCGTAATGAAATCACTTCTTTTCGACAAGCAGATGACGAACCTATGTACGAGGCATGGGAGCGCTACAGGGAGTTATTGCACAAGTGTCCTTTGCGTGGATTTCGCCTATGGACACAAGTGACCATGTTCTATAATGCCACGAATGCCCCGACAAGGATGATGTTAGATGCCTCAGCAAACGGAACACTCTTGGATAAGGCACCTGAGGAAGATATTGAGATACTGAACAAACTCGCAAAGAACGATTTTCAATTTCCTACATCTAGGTGAGGAGGAGTAAGACGCCAAGCCACGGTGAATGAGTTAGACACATCAAATTCAGTGGCAGCACAATTGGCTTCTTTTACTAAGATGGTGCAAAATTTGCAACTACAACAAAATACCCGTGAGGCTAAGGTGATTGATTCTTTTTTTGATTTTTGTGGAGGTAACCACAATTCCTCTGATTGTATGAATCAAGAAATCGGTATGTATGTTGGAAACTACAACCGAACCAATATGATGTCCAACACATACAATCCCTCATGGAAGAGGCATCCAAACCTGTCATGGAGCAATCCTAACAATGTCTTAAACCCAACCACCCAACCCTCAGGATTCCAGCAACCAATGCAACATCTGCCGCAGCAGCAAGTCCAACAGCCAATGCTGCAGCAGCAGATACAGTAGCAATCGGTAAGTTCTTTGGAGAACACTCTCAAAGCCTTTATGATGAAAACAGAATCATACATGGTAGAGAATAGTAATTTCATCAAAAGGATAGATGCTTTCATGAATAGGACTGAGATGAGGTTGCAAAATCAAGAAGCAGCTATTAAAACTCTAGAAACTCAGGTTGGGCAGTTTGCTCAAAACATAAACACTAGACCACAAGGAGGACTGCCTAGCAATACTGAAGTTGCTAAGGTAATGGGCCATGAACAGTGTAAAGCAATCACTACTAGGAGTGGTCTACAGCTGAAGAAAAAGATCCTAGAGAGCCAAATTCAATCAGCGGATCCAGCAAAAGAAGAGGCTCAGCAAACTAATGCTGATAACACTTCCCCGGCAGAGAGCACAACAGCTTCTGTACAGCCTGCCGAGACAGTAACAACCCCAGTGGTGCCAGATATTAAATTCCAAACTAAAGAAACCCTGGATGAGATGAAACCACCACCACCTTTCGCACAAAGGTTGAAAAAGCAAAAACAAGACCAGCAATTCAAGAAATTCCTTGATATTCTAAAGCAAGTCCACATTAACATACCGTTCGTAGAGGCAATTGAACAAATGCCTAATTATGCAAAGTTCTTAAAGGACATGGTGTCAAAGAGGAAACAAATAGGTGAGTTTGAGACAGTGGCTGCTACCGAGGGATGCATGGCAATGCTGCACAATCGCATGCCACCGAAATTAAAAGATCTTGGCTGCTTTATCATACCTTGTGCAATAGGTAAAAATTATGAAGGTAAGGCCCTATGCGACCTTGGAGCGAGCATAAATCTAATGTCCAAATCAGTCTTTCAAAAGCTTGGAATAGGAAGGGCAAAACCTACCACAATTATGCTCCAACTAGCGGATCGATCATATGTGCAACCCAAAGGCAAAATTGAGGACATACTGGTAAGAGTCGATAAATTTATTTTTCCTGCTGATTTTCTTGTCCTTCATTGTGAAGCAGATGATAATGCACCGATCATCTTGGGGAGACCTTTCCTTGCAACTGGACGCACCTTAATTGATGTGGAAAAAGCAGAATTGATGTTGCGTGTCAAAAGTGCGCGTTTAGTGCAAGTGGGCACATCGCAAGTAATAAGTGATAAGTATTTTATCGAGTTATCGTCTCCTCAGGGACCGGTATACTTAATATGCTTTCTTCACCTTCTTGTTCTGTAGAAAAATAAAAACACAAGTGAGTTGATTTGATTTATCTAAACTAAAATAACTAAATAAAAGATAAAAGGTTGAAATAGTAGAGAGAGATGGGCTAGGATCCAGTTGCGTCGTATTGTGGAATTGAATGACTTGTCTCTGTCCAATGCAATCGTATATCACTGCCGCGGCAGCACTGCAGTTTAATGCCTTGGCAGCGACAATACTGTCTGCCGCGGCAATCCCTTGCTCGTGGGCAGACTTTACCAAAGTTTGGCAAAGTGTCCTTGGATGACTCCGCTTATCCCTAAGTCAGAGTGTTGTTGATGACTAGTCCTTGATGATACCTCCCGGCGTGAACCAATTATACTCACCAACCAATCTCACACTTCTTTTAGCCGCTGAAACTCTTAACCTATCCATAGGCCGAGTTAGTATTTCGCGATTGAAACACCGTACTTACCCCTTTCGTGAATCTAACTCTCCCGAGCTTAGATAAATGGATGATTCACAATATCCTCTCCCGAGCTCAATTGTGAAAACGAGGAATAACAAAGGATAAGCAAACCTTGATAACTTTATTGCATTGAATCAAAGACAAAGTACAACCTCCTCTCACAAATACTCGACAACCTTCACCTAATCCCTAAGAAGGTTTAGAACATAATGGAGAGGAAAGAAACAAGAATAGAAATCGGCTCTCTCCCTAGGTATTCCGTCTATTGTACATTGGGTGGCTAGGTCCCTTATATAGGCTAGACCTAGGGCAAACCTTTCCTAAGTAGAATACAACTTGGAGTAGGGAACAAGTCAAGTACATAATTAAATATATTTCCAAGTTTATATTCGGCTAAGGGGCTTTCCCGCGTGGTCTTCCTTTAGGCTTTTTCTTGTGCTAGCCAGCTCCGATTCATGGGCTTCAAGTCCAGACACGTTCCTTGGATTTTTGTCTTTCCATCGCCTATAGTCTTGCTTCCTGTCTTTCTGCTGCTGCCTCGGCATCAGGCCCTGCCTCGGCCTTGTCCCTGCCGCGGCACTGGTTCTCCTGCACAGATATTAAAATGCAGTAAAACGTGCCTTTTTTTGTAAATATTAGCTATATGAGTATAACTTCTAAATATATCACATTAAGCACATGCATTGGTTCGAGTGGGTGTATATTTGATGATTAATGCCCATAAAAGGAGTAAAAAGTGTTCTCTTCTTTTTCAAACCTCAAATCTTTAGCTGGTTTCGGGCACCTCAAAGACTTGTGTTTTTCTTTTCACTAAATTCCTTCTTTCTTTTTAATATTCCTTAAAACATACTAGAGCCAATTTCGGGCACCTCTAGTATGAGGAAGAGACTTTCTAGAGCCGGTGGTAGGCACCTCTAGTTACAGCCTCAGTAGGGTACAACCATGGCCATTACAGTCAGCCATGGCCATTACAGCCTGGCTACAACCACCTCAGTAGGGTACCACAACCAATATCGTAGGACCATGAGCCACCTCAGTAGGGGACTATTGTCACCACTACCATTTCCGCAGAAATGTCATCACGTGAAAGGGGGCAGGAATGGAATTTTCACTATCTTTTAGGGTTTTTCACCCCTTTTAAGGCACGATAACCTATAAGAAAAAGAGAGACCTTTTGAGGAGTAAGAACATAAAAAAAGAGGTACCTTTGGAGAGGTTTGCGGCGGAGGTAAGCTCCCACCTTTCTCCTCCAAACTCCAGCCGAAGTGTCCTCCATTGATAGAGCTCAAAGGGAATGGTGTGCTAGGCACCCAAGAGGGGCTAGCACACCAAGGCGTCTCGTGGTGGTTGAAGAGCCGGCGGCCTGCGCAACCGAGGGTGTCTTCTAGTCCTCTTTCCTTCGCTTTAATTTTCATATTTTTATGAGGATGATTGTTGAATGTTTTAATATGCATGTGGATGATATTTCTTTAACATTTCGCACCACCACGTGTTGCTTTGTTTAGGTGGTTGCACTTATGGATGATTACCTTTTGCTTTTATTAATATATTTTCTTCTATGTGTTTGTATATTTGCTTTGCTCATTGTTGTTAATCATCTAGGCATTGTAAGAGGCACGAGAGTGTCCCGTGTTTAGGTGCATGCTAGAGCACTCGAGAGAGGCGTAACTATAGATCCTTAGATCATCCGAGAGGAGCTAAGGGAGGATCTACGTGAGCAATGGGTTCTAGACTGCAAATAGAGACTAATGTAATCCTAGAGCACTCGAAAGATGCGTAGGTAAGGGTTTCAACTGTTGGGACCGTCGGCACACCCCATGGCGCAGCGGAACAAAATTACGACGGTCTTTCCAGTGATCCATGTACGTTTAATCCGAAATCGGGAGGAAGAGATGCGATAACTTACATTGGGTTCCTTGATAAACAGCAAAGACAGCAACGAGATCTGTTGCAGTTACGATCGTTCAACAATCGAATCTTTAGCCTCCACGAATATCGTCTTGGCCTCTACTCAGTTCACCCGGTTGAGAGAGCAAATCTCGAAAAACTGTTTTTCGTGATTCTAGGGTTTGGAATTCGGAATTCTATGTTATGGCTACTAGACCAAAGATCCTTTATATAGGTATAACCCTAGGTATAAGAGTTTGATTCCGAATTTGTTTATAGGAAATAATTACTTTAATTATTTCCTTAAATTTCGGAATATATATTTAATTCGAATTTAAAAGGGATATAATTACTTTAATTATATCCTTTATTAAAATTCGGGATTAAATATATTCTTCTTATACTTATATATATTTTTGCTCCTTTTCAACCATTGGGTGTGACCCTGTAGGCTCATGGTAACGTTAGTAGTAATATTAGAACAATTCTAATATTACAAACAATGAGTGACATCTAGCAATATATCATTGTCATCTAAGTTACAAGAGATCATGATTCGATATATCATTTCCGTGACCAATTATCTTAATGTATTATATCCTTTTGTCCTTTTATATCTTTAATAGGCACAAGTCTTAAATAGTCACACTTGTATATCCTATTTTAATGTTTCTTGATATCTAGAGTGGACTACTTTTAATTAATAATTTTTGATATCTCATATCAACGTATTCAAGCATGGCCATGCATTTCTAGTCTCACTCAATCAAGTGGCCTTTGATATATTTTCCTATTATGTAGGAAGGACAAATCCTATCTTGATTATTCACATCTCACTACATACATTGTAATATGTCCAATGTCAGTTTTTATAGTGTAACTAATTACGCGACACGTTTAACTGCATCAAAACATAAAACAACATATGTTGAGATAGTAATAATCTCAAGTCTAAGGATCATACATATAGTTGTCACTATGAGCAATATCGTGACTATCACATAATAATCCAAGATATATGCTCATAGTGTGTCAATCCAATATATTATTCTCTATTAATATATTCATGTATTAATTCTGACATCTCTATGTTAATGACAACTCATTGTCATCAATTAATCACATGTTAGTCTTAAGCGTATTATTATTGTCCATACCCATAATAATACTTGACTAAGGATCTTTTAATAATAATACATATATTATTATATGGACCTTATTGTTTCTCAGTTTATGTTATACATTGACACATATATCTGAAAACAACAATGGCAATGCCTTTATTCAATAAAATTGGTAAATAAAAGTATCCTTACAATCATCATATGATTGGTCTTTGGGCATACTCTAACAATCTCCCACTAGCACTAAGACCAATCACTCACATATCTAATACCGAGTGACTCAATGTGACGATCATGCTTTTGTTGCGTCAGAGGCTTCGTCAAGGGATCAACAATGTTATCATCCGTGCGTACTTTACATATCTCCACATCTCCACGATCTATGATCTCTCGAATGAGATGGAAGCGTCTAAGAATATGTTTGGATCGTTGATGAGATCTAGGTTCCTTTGCTTGTGCAATAGCTCCATTGTTGTCACAACGGAGTTCTATAGCATCTGATATGCTTGGAACAACCCCTAGTTCGGATATGAACGTTTTGATCCAAACAACTTCCTTTGCTGCTTCACTGGCTGCAATATACTCAGCCTCTGTCATAGAATCAGCTACTGTGTCTTGCTTAGAACTTTTCCAGCTTACAGCACCTCCATTAAGGAAAAACACAAATCCAGATTGCGATCTTGAGTCATCCTTGTCTTTTTGGAAACTAGCATCAGTATAACCTAATTATACATCTTAAAATCAAATTTTGAGCTTCTTACTCAGTTAAAATTCAAACGGGTTTGTAAACCTAACTCAGGATGGTTCACATGGTTCAAACATGGACCCAATTCACAACCTATCTTCGAACGTTTAGATCGGTTCATTGGGTCTATCAATTGGATAAATATGTATCCTAATTACACCATAACTTCTCATTTCCAATCCAAATCTGACCATTGTTCTATTATGTTTGACACCTCACCCATTACTTTTACTAGAAAAGGAAATCTTAAGAAAACATTACATTTTGAGGAATGTTGGGCCACCAATGATGAAAACAAAAACCTAATCAAAGATGTTTGGATCAACACGAATGAGAACACCTTAAACAAAATACAAAAGATCGGAAACCGATTAAATTCATGGCAAAACTCTCAAAGGAAAAAAGCAAATCAACGCCTTCAATATCTAACAACATACATTAATAATAGTCTCAAACACCCAATACCATCTTCTGAGGAACACCACCTCATTGAAACAAACAAAAAACAGAACTGCAAGTACTTCAACATAACAACAAAATATATTGGACCCAATGCTCTAGCACTAACTGGCTACAACATGGAGACAAAAATACTTCTTTCTTCCATGCACGAGCCAATGGACGTTGCAATAAAAATACTATTCAAGGCCTCTTTGAGAATTCCAACACTTGGCACACGGAAGAATCAAACATTTTATCAATTGCTACAGACTATTTCCAAAACCTCTTTTCTACATCCAACCCAACTACTTCGATTGATATCCTTGGTAACATCCCAACTACAATCACACCACAAATGAATGACAATTTAAATAAACCTTGCACAAAAGAAGAAGTAATAAATGCTTTTCGTGATATAGATCCTAGGAAAGCTCCAGGGATCGATGGTTTTCCAAGTAGTTTTTACCGACAACACTGGGATACACTTGGTAAGGACATAGTATGACTATGCCTTGATCTGCTCTCGGGTACAACCAACATGGCTGAGGTCAACCAAACTATTCTTGTCCTAATCCCGAAAAAACAAAATCCAACGACAATGAGGCAACTTCGTCCAATAAGCCTTTGCACTGTTATATACAAAATTGTAACTAAAGTTTTAGTCAACCGTCTCAAATCTTTCATACCTCTATGTATTAGTAACAACCAAGCAGCTTTTATTCAGGGTAGAAACATTACGGACAATATACTAATTGCACGTGAACTACTTCACACTCTCAATACGGGAGACTCCCACCTATCTAAAGTAGCAAGTCTGAAACTAGACATGGAAAAAGCCTTCGATCATGTTGAATGTCCTTTCCTACAACAAATTATGCAACGCATGGGTTTCAACGACACATGGATTTCTACTATAATGAAATGTGTCACTACCGTTTCATACCAAGTCCGTGTAAACGACTCTTTATCTCAATCTTTTAAACCACAACGAGGTCCGCGACAAGGAGACCCTCTCTCTCCATTCCTCTTCCTATTCTGCACCCAAGGATTAATAGCTATCCTAAATGCTCAAAATGCTAATGGCAACCTCTTTGGTCTCAGTGCTAGTTGGCATGGCCCAAAAATAAACCATCTCATTTTCGCTGATGATTGCTTGGTCTTCATAAAAAACAACACCACTGAAACTAATCATCTCAAAAATGCTCTACAACAATATGCTACCTTCTCAGGTCAAGCTATTAATTTTAAAAAATCTACATTCCACTTTTTCCCAAAAACTACTCTATCTCAAAGAGTAGCTGTTAACAATATTCTCCAAGTCCAAGAGGTTAGTGACCCTTGTATTTACCTAGGTGTCCCTCTCTTAATTGTAAAAAACAAAACAACTTCGTCAGGATTTACTAGAGATAAATTTAACGCAAGTCTCTCCAAATGGGATAAACACCTATTATCTTTTAGCGGTAAAGAGGTATTCAAAAAATCTGTCATTCAATCTCTTCCACAATATGTCATGTCATGCTACCTTCTTCCACATAATATTATTGATGACATGACCACTTCTATTCGCCGATACTGATGGTCAGGAAAAGGTAACAAAAATGGTTGACACTTGCTTGCTTGGGAGATTGTATGCCAACCAAAATCAGTAGGGGGCATGGGCTTCCGCGACCTCCAAACTCCAATATCACTCTGTTAGGAAAAGAAATATGGAGACTACTCTGTGAACCATCAAACCTCCTTGGCCAGGTATATCAAGCTAAATACAACCCTTCTGCCAACATCCTCGATGCTACTTCGACGAAACAATCTTCTTTTGCTTGGAAGGGCATCTGTACGGCTCTGAAAAAACTCCTTCCTAGTTTTGTTACAAGACCAGGAATAAATAGCAAGATTAACATATTCCATGATCTATGGGGAGGCTCCTCTCTGGTTCAACTTTTTGACGAATATGAAATTTCCATTGAAATTCCAAAACAAGCTCGGGATTTTATGATTCCTAGGAAACCACAATGGGATGAGCCGAAAATATGTTCCTTTTTTGATAGAGAGGATGTCAACGCTATTCTAAGCATTCCTATAATTAATGACCATCGAGATACAACCATATGGATGAACAATGACTGTGGACTTTATTCTGTTAGATTAGGTTATTTAATCTTACAAAAACCACGAGGACCTCTAAATAGACCAACACGCATTTGGAAAACCATTTCTAAGCTACCAGCTTTACCAAAGGTTAGAGCCTTTGGATGGGGACTAGGTCACGATGCTCTTCCTACGGGATCCAATTTGTGCAACTATAATTGAAACTCCGATGCATGCTCTACGCGACTGTCTTGATGCTTATGAAACTATTCATTTAGCAGGTTTCCGTACTTTAATCCAATCAGGAAATTTTACATCGTCACTTCATTCGATGAAGACTACAGGGTCTAAACTCAACAACCAGGAGTTTATTCTTTTTCTAACGATACTATGGAATATTTAGAATAGACGAAATGATTGGATCCATAATAACCATCTCCAACCACCATGGTTAACCCTGGAAAATGCCAAATCCTTATTGCATGACTATCAAAATGCAAACATTTTCTCCTCTACTAGTAACCCACATAGACCCATTCTTCAAAACCAAACTTGGAAAAAACCAAGCACTGGTTCTATCAAAATAAACTCGGATGGGGCTTTTGATCCCATCTTTGGAAGTGCTGCAATTGGTGTTATAGCACGTAACTCGGACGGTGTGATTTTGGGAGGAATTTCTCTTCCTATTGTTGGATGTCTTGACGCTGCCTCGACTGAAGCACAAGCAAACCTAGCTGGACATCGACTTGCATCTCCAAAAGGTTGGACGAATATTACCTTTGAGACAGATTCAGCCTCCATTGCTAATAAAGTCAAACAGGGTGGACCAGATCTCTCAACTTTACAACCTTTTGTGTCCACGATACGCACGTACATTATGTACTCTTCACTTTGACTCCGATATGCCCGATTTTATAAGGGCTTTTGTAAACTATGAGAGATTTAACTCTCCTTCTCAATAAAATTTTAGGGGTACTCTTTTCCCCATAGGAACTTCAACCCTCTTTTGTTTGGAAGTGTTAGGGGGTTTTAACGAGGCCCTTTTTTCGTCAAAAAAAATCGAACGGGTTCACTATAAAGCTCATTTAGACATTCACGCTCTGATTTCTACAAAACGATCAAAAATGATATTAAATCAAATTTTATGAATTTAAATTGTTAATTATGGGCTTTTGAACCTAATTATACAACTTAATGTTAAATTTTGATCATTTTACATGGTTAAAATTCGAACAGGTTCACTATAAAGACCATTTAGACATGCACGCTCTAAACCCTACAAAATGATCGAAAATGATATTCAATCAAATTTTAAGGGTACAAAAAGTTAATTATGGGCTTTTGAACCTAATTATACTACTTAAACTCTAATTTTGAGCTTTTTACTCGGTTAAAATTCGAACGGGTTCACTATAAAGCCCATTTAGACATGCACGCTCTGATCCCTATAAAATGATCAAAAATGATACTAAATCAAATTTTATAGTTTCAAAAAGTTAATTATGGGCTTTTTAATCTAATTATACAGCTTAAACTCAAATTTTGAGCTTTTTACTCGGTTAAAATTAGAACGCGTTCACTAAAAAGCCCATTTACGCATGCACGCTCTGAAACCTACTAAACGATCGAAAATGAGATTCAATCAAACTTTTTGGGTACCAAAAGGTAATTAATGGCTTTTGAACCTAATTATACAGCTTAAACTCCAATTTTGAGCTTTTTACTCGGTTAAAATTCAAACGGGTTCACTATAAAGCCCATTTAGACATACACGCTCTGAACCCTACAAAATGATCTAAAATGATATTAAATCAAACTTTATTGGTTCAAAAAGTTAATTATGGGCTATTGAACCTAATTATACAGCTTAAACTCAAATTTTGAGCTTTTTACTCGGTTAAAATTCGAACGAGTTCACTATAAAGCCTATTTAGACATGCACGCTCTGAACCCTACAAAACAATCGAAAATAATATTAAATCAAATTTTAAGGGTTCAAAAAGTTAGTTATGAGATTCTGAACCTAATTATACATCTTAAAATCAAGTTTTCAGCTTCGTACTCGGTTAAAATTCGAACGGGTTCACTATAAAGCCTATTTAGACATTAACACTCTGATTCCTACAAAACGATCAAAAATGATATTAAATCAAATTTTATGAGTTCAAATTGTTAATTATGGGATTTTGAACCTCATTATACATCTTGATGTCAAATTTTGAGCTTTTTACTAGGTTAAAAATCGAACTAGTTCACTCTAAAGCCCATTTAGACATACACGCTCTGAACCCTACAAAATGATCGAAAATGTTATTCAATCAAATTTTTTGGTTACAAAAAGTTAATTATGGGATTTTGAAACTAATTACAGAGCTTAAACTCAACTTTTGATCTCCTTACTCGGTTAAAATTCGAACGAGTTCACTATAAAGCCAATTTAGTCATGCACGCTCTGAACCCTACAAAACGATCGAAAATGATATTAAATCAAATTTTATGGGTTCAAAAATTTAATTATGGGATTTTGAACCTAATTATACAGCTTAAACTTAAATTTTGAGCTTTTTATATGGTTAAAATTCGAACGGGTTCACTATAAAGCCCATTTAGACATGAACGCTCTAAACCGTACAAAACTCTCAAAAATGATATTCAATCAATTTTTTTGGTACAAAAAGTTAATATGGTCTTTTGAACCTAATTATACAACTTAAACTCAAATTTAGAGCTTTTTACTTGGTTAAAATTCGAACGGGTTCACTATAAATCCCATTTAGACATGCACGCTCTGAGCCCTACAAAACGATCGAAAATGATATTAAATCAAATTTTTTGGGTTCAAAAACTTAATTATGGGTTTTTGAACCTATTTATACAGCTTAAACTCAAATTTTGAGCTTTTTACTCGGTTAAAATTCGAACGGGTTCAGTATAAAGCCTATTTAGATATACACGCTCTGAACACTCAAACCGATCGAAAATGATATTAAATCAAATTTTATATGTTCAAAAAGTTAATTATGGGCTTTTTGACCCTAATTATATAGCTTAATGTCAAATTTTGAGCTTTTTACTCGGTTAAAATTCAAACAGGTTCACTATAAAGCCCATTTAGACATGCACGCTCTGAACTCTACAAAATGATCGAAAATGATATTCAATCAAACGTTTAGGGTACTAAAAGTTAATTATGGGTTTTGAACCGAATTATACAGGCTTAACTCAAATTTTGAGTGTAACCCCCTTATCCCGGCCTAGGCGGAACCGGCACTAACGGGTTACACGGGGAATATCGAACCAAACCCGCGAAGATCCGATTCGATAAACAACCCTGAAAACCGATATGTTTTTTTTCTTCTTGACTAGATGCATAATTAAGTTCCTATGTGTGTCGAGGTCATGCATAACGGAAATGGAAACATTCAATTCACAATTGAACATTCAACTCGCATACAAGTACATAAGGACCAAAATGCAAATAACTTTAATTCCTATAATAAACCGAAAATTCAAACTACCATAATTCAATTAAACATGCATAGCATACTCACAACAAAATTCAGATCAATCGGAGTAGTATAGCATCATCAATTTCATGTTTCAATGTTTAGGGACCTAATTGTAAAGTTCACAAATCTTGGGGACTAAAACCAGCATTAACTACCCAATACGGAGTTAATCGAAACTCATTTATCAAGGTGATATTTCAACCCAAAATGATATTCATAGCATCCCTATTCGAATACAAGAAGACGAACGACAACACTCGAAATTCCAACACTTAAAATTCTTCCTTTTTGGTCATGGGTATCAATACAATTAAGCATGGTATTGATACCATGTCATGGCTATGGCTAATTAAGCCTTCGAAGGCCAAGGGTATCGATACCTCCTTGGGTGGTATCGATACCTTGGTGTCCAGTGAGGTAATGGCATTGAACCATGGTTCAATGCCGCCCCAAAATTGCCTTGGGGTAACGATACCACTAGAGGGTGTTTCAATACCCCTGTCTAGAATCACTAATTAGGCAATTTTGGTTGGTTTAAACCCCATCCAAACACAACCATTGATCACCCTCAGCTATATGCATACTTCCTAAGCATAATGAACAATTTTAAGCACACATTTACCAACATCTAAGACCCCAAAATTATCTATAGGCATGCACCCTATGTTATGATTAAAAACAAGAAAACATACATGCATGATCATATTTCAAACAATCCAAAACATTACCACAATCCATCCAACAACAACTAAAGCAAAATAAGGTCTTATTACAAGTCATTAACCAAAGCAAAACACACTCTCATAAGGGATAGGTTTACACATTGCCGAGCCCCTATTTATTTGCCAAATCATACCAAAAATGTGAGGTCTTTTCCCTTTGGTTCTCTTGCTCCAAATGCAGCCCCAAATGTCTCTATTTTTCTGCAAAGATGAAAAGAGAGCTTAAGCAAAATATGCTTAGTGAGGAAGCTCTAAACAAGATCATCAATGCATCAAATTAAAACCATATTTAAAAACTATAACTTGTAATGCCTTTCTAAATCCAAGCATGCTTAACAAATCATGTTCATGTTCATAATACCAAAAACCTTTCCTTGAGTATGCATGGCATTATCAATTCATTGCATAAATAATGCTCAATGTTCCAAATTATTCCATGTATGTATATTGGCTTTCTAGTGATCACTTAATGTGAACCTTAAGTCACCACTGACATGACACGAAGTCACCATTGACATGACACGAAGTCACCATTGACATGACACAAAGTCACCATTATTAGCTCTACCACGTACGGTTGGACACATAGTCACCCTTGTTACGTGTAGGCGGCTCTACCACGCACGGTTGCACACAAAGTCACCCTTGTTACGTATAGGCATTTTTCCTTTATTTCCATAATATTTATAGTGCACTCAATCCTAATGACATGCCATTTGTATTCGAATCTAAAGTTCGTGTCACTAAGCCAATATCAAGTTCAAGTATGCATGCTAATTTGCTGCTCATAATGCATCCATAATGTGTTCAATAAATGAACCAAAAGTCATGTCCAATGGCACCATCATATGTAAGGAAAATAACCACATCATATTCCACTTCATTTTTCATGTTTTCATAAACCATGGATTTCCAGCAATTAACACATGCATGCATCATTTCAAAATCATACTTATGCATTTCCAAAATCTCTCTAAATCATCATCATAAATGTCGTTACCGAAAATAGCCAAAACTCACAATAATGCATCAAAATCATTTACTTTACTTACTCTTGAGCTATGGAAAGTTTTCACACTATTCCATAGTCCCCAAAACAGAACCGAATCTTTGCGAAACACTTTTAATCCGAAATCACTTACCGACAAGCGAAACAAGCCCTCGCCGACGCTCCGATGGCAACACCAACGCACCAGCCACTTACGGACCTTCTTGCACTTCTTCTACAACATTAAAAGCAGATCATATTCACATCATAAGATGCTCAAAAAAGCAGCCACATTAAACCTTCACAAAACTATCGAAAACCTTGCCGAAAAGACCTAAAACTAAGCCGGAACTTATCCGAAACAACATCAGCCCTTAACCTTATTAATCTAAAATCTAATCCACCTAAATTATGAACTAAAAACACTTTCAAACCACCCTTAAACCTCCAGCAAGAGCAGAACACCTAAAACAACCCCTAAAATAACCGAAAACCACCTTAAAACACCACCGATCGTATTATTCCGAGATTAATTTGATGTTAACTCATTTCAAGACTCAATCAAACATTTAATTAACCTGATATCATAATTAAATCATCCTAATTCTAGCATCAATTGATATCTAAAAAGATTTCACAAAAACTATCATAAAACTCATAGATCTTGAATTAAAAACACAAAAATTAAATAGCAATTGTTGATGAGCAAGCCAATACTTGGGAACTTCAATAAAGAACCTTAGAAAAAGATTAGAAATCAAAATTTTACCTTTGAGATTAACTCCACAAAAAGATGAGAAATCCTCTCTTGATTTCCTTGAAAATGGATGTTGATTTTGCAAAATTGATGAGTAGGTTTTGTAGAGAATGAAAGGATGAGTAAAATGAATTAAATCTTGTTGAAAATGAAAAAGAAATCAGCAAGTAATTGAAGAATTTTGGAGAAGAAGATGGAGAGAAAATGGAGAGAAAATTTTGAGAGAAAAGATGAGAAAATGGGAAGTTACAAAAGAAAATGGAAATAAGCTTTTTATTAAAATTAATTAAAACATATTTGGTGGATAATCTTTAATTAAAAATAAATTGGGTTAATGACTGTCTAAGGATTGTAAGTATGGCTTACTTTCCAATTTAGTAACTAAAAATCTTAATTTTCGAAAATCACCAATTAAATCCCTAAACTTTTCGAAAATTCACAATTTAGTCACTAGTACAAAATTAAGCCTAATTAAAAATCAAATTAAGACTCAATAATATTCCTTTAACTTTAAAAAACCATTTTAGTATTTTTAAACCTTTTCGAAAAAAAATTATTTCTTGTCCGATTAAATTATTATTATTTTAATTTTTCCCGGAATTAATGAACCGAAGAATTTGATTCAACCCGAATCGAATCCCCCAAACCAACACTCAAACTACTAACCCCTAAAACCGGGATGTTACAAATCTCCCCCTCTTAAGAAAATTTCATCCTCGAAATTCTTACCTGAAGCAAACAAGTGAGGAAACTGCTCTTCCATATTTTTCCTTGTCTCCCAAGTTGCCTCTTCAACACCTCGGTGTCTCCAAAGCACTTTAACCAAATCTATGGTCTTCCCTCGAAGAACCTTTGTATCTACATCCAAAATCTTCACCGGCTCTTCCTCATAACTCATATCCGCTCTTAACTCAATCTCCTCAACTGGAACAATATGAGAAGGATGTGATCTATACTTACGAAGCATCAATACATGAAAAACATCATGCATCCTACTCAACTCCTCGGGCAACCTCAACCGATAAGAAACAAGACCAACACGCTCTAACACTTCGTACGACCCAATGAAACGAGAACTCAATGATAAGTGCTCAACTCACTATCACTTTTTACTCCTTTTATGGGCATTAATCACCGAATATACACCCACTCAGACCAATGCATGTGCTTAATATGATATATTTAGAATTTATACTCATATAGATAATATTTATAGAAAAAGGCATGTTTTACTACATTTTCATATCTGTGCAGGAGAACCAGTGCCACGGCAACGACAAGGCCGAGGCAGGACCTGATGCCGAGGCAGCAACAAAAAGACAGGAAGCAAGACCTGATGCCGAGACAGGAACGTGTCTGGACTTGAAGCCCATGGATCGGAGCTGGCTAGCACAAGGAAAAGCCCAAGGCAAGACCACGCGGGAAAGCCCCTTAGCCGAATTAAACTTGGAAATATTTTAATTATGTACTTGACTTGTTGTTCCCTACTACAAGTTGTATTCTACTTATGAAAGGTTTGCCCTAGGTCTAGCCTATATAAAGACCTAGCCACCCAATGTATTATACACGGAATACCTAGGGAGAGAGCCGAATTTTATACTTGCCTTCTTCCTCTCCATTATGTTCTAAACCTTCTTAGGGATTAGGTGAAGGTTGTCGAGTATATGTGAGAGGAGATTGTACTTTGTCTTTGATTCAATGCAATAAAAATTATCAAGGTTTGCTTATCCTTTATTAATTCCTGTTCTCACATTCAAGCTCGGGAGAGGAGATTGTGAGTCATCCATTTATCTAAGCTCGAGAGAGTTAGATTCACGAAAGGGGTAAGTACGGTGTTTCAATAGCGAAACACTAACTTGGCCTAGGGATAGGTTAAGAGTTTCAGCGGCTAAAAGAAGTGTGAGATTGGTTGGTGAGTATAATTGGTTCACGCCAGGAGGTATCATCAAGGACTAGTCATCAACAACACTCTGACTTAGGGATAAGCGGAGTCATTCAAGGACACTTTGCCGAACTTTGGTAAAGTCTACCCACGAGCAAGGGATTGCCGCGGCGGACAGTATCGTCGCTGCCAAGGCAGTAAACTGTAGTGCTGCCGAGGCAGTGATGTACGATTGCATTGGACAGAGACAAGTCAATCAATTCCACAATACAACGCAACTGGATCCTGACCCTTCTCTCTCTATTATTCCAACTCTTTACTTTTATTTAGTTATTTTAGTTTAGATAAACCAACTCAAATTACTTGTGTTTTTACTTTTCTACAGAACAAGAAGACAAAGAAGACATGTTAAGTATACCAGTCCCTGTGGAGACGATAATCCGATAATACTTATCACTTATTACTTTCGATGTGTCCTCTTGCACTAAACGCGCACTTTTGACACGCGACAAGTTTTTGGCGCCGTTGCCGGGGACTGACAACTAAATTTTGTTTTCTTTATTTTCTTGTTTATTTTTATTTTTATTTTACTTTTGCTTTTCTTGGTGTATGACCAGGGCCAATTCAACCAACCCCTTGTACGAGTTAGATCCAGAGATCGAAAGAACAAGGCAAAGGTTGAGAAGACAGATCCAAGGAGCCATGGCAGATCACCCGGCAGGATAAAATTTACCTGCCGGTAATAGAGGACTTCCGCCGCCACCTGGGCTGCGGCAGCTCACTGTCAGGGACTTCCTGGAAGAGGACTTAAAGGGACTAAACCCAGGAGTTGTTACACCAGAGATTGAAGCAGCCCACTTTGAACTAAAACCTGTTATGTTCAATATGCTTAATACAATTGGACAATTTGGTGGGTCTGTAACTGAAGATGCAAGGCAGCATCTCAAGTCCTTCATGGAAATTTGCAACTCTTTCAAAATCCAAGGAGTCCATGAAGATGTCTTGCGATTAAAGCTATTCCCCTATTCACTAAGGGATAGGGCGAAAGCTTGGTTGAATAGCATTCCAACAGGATCTATTGGATCTTGGAGTGAACTTTGCCGTGATTTTATTACTCGTTTTAATCCTACAAATTTATATGATAGAATCCGTAATGAAATCACTTCTTTTCGATAAGCAGAAGATGAACCAATGTACGAGGCATGGGAGCGCTACAAGGAGCTATTGCACAAGTGTCCTTTGCATGGATTTCCCCTATGGACACAAGTGACAATGTTTTACAATGCCACGAATGCCCCGACAAGGATGATGTTAGATGCCTCGGCAAACGGAACACTCCTTGACAAAGCACCTGAGAAAGCTATTGAGATACTAAATAAACTCGCAAAGAATGATTTTCAATTTCCTACATCTAGGCGAGGAGGAGTATGACGCCAAGCCACGGTGAATGAATTAGACACATCGAATTCAGTGGCAACACAATTGGCCTCTCTTACCAAGATGGTGCAAAACCTACAATTACAACAAAATACCCGTGAGGTCAAGGTAATTGATTCCTACTGTGACTTATGTGGAGGTAACCACAGTTCCTCTTATTGTATGAATCAAGAAACCGGTATGTATGTTGGGAACTACAACCGAAACAATATGATGTCCAACACATACAACCCCTCATGGAAGAGGCATCCAAACCTATCATGGAGCAACCCTAACAATGCCTTAAATCAAATCACCCAACCTTCAGGATTTCAGCAACCGATGCAACAACTGCCGCAGCAGCAAGCGCAGCAGCCAATGTCGCAGCAGCAGATGTAGTAGCAACCGGTAAGTTCGTTGGAGAATACGCTTAAAGCCTTTATGATGAAAACTGAGTCATACATGGCAGAGAACAGTAATTTCATCAAGAGGACAGACGCATTTAAGAATAGAACTGAGATGAGGTTGCAAAATCAAGAGGCTGCCATTAAAACGCTAGAAACTCAGGTTGCAAAAATTTAATTACGGGCTTTTGAACCTACTTATACAGCGTAATGATAAATTTTGAGCTTTTTAATCGGTTAGAATTCGAACGGGTTAACTAGAAAGCCCATTTAGACATGCACGTTCTGAACCCTAAAAAACGATCGAAAATGATATTCAATCAAATTTTTTGGGTACAAAAAGTTGATAATGGGCTTTTGAACCTACTTATACAGCTTAATGTAAAATTTTAAGCTTTTTTCTCGGTTATAATTGGAACGGGTTCAATATAAAGCACATTTGGACATGCACGCTCCGAAACCCAATAAAACGATCGAAAATTATATTCAATCAAATTTTTTGGGTACAAATAGTTAATTATGGGCTTTTGAACATAGTTATACAACTTAAAATCAAATTTTGAGCTTTTCACTCGGTTAAAATTTGAACGGGATCACTATAAAGCCCATTGAGAGATGCACGCTCTGACCCTACAAACTGATAGAAAATGATATTCAATCAAATTTTTTGGGTACAAAAAGTTAATTATGGGTATTTAAACCTAATTATACATCTTAATGATAAATTTTGAGCTTTTTAATCGGTTGAAATTCAAACGGGTTCGCTCTAAAGCCCATTTAGACATGCAAGCTCTGAATCCTAAAAAACGATCGAAATTGTATTCAATCAAATTTTTTGGGTACAAAAAGTTAATTAGGGGTTTTTGAACCTACTTATACAGCTTTATGTCAAAATTTGAGCTTTTTTCTCGGTTAAAATTCGAACGGGTTCACAATAAAGCCCATTTAGACATGCACGCTCTAAACCCTACAAAACGATCGAAAATGATATTCAATCAAATTTTTGGGTTACAAAAAGTTAATTATGGGCTTTCGAACCTACTTATACAGCTTAATGTCAAATTTTGAGCTTTTTTCTCGGTTAAAATTCGAACGGGTTCACTATAAAGCCCATTTACACATACACGCTCTAAACCCTACAAAACGAACGAAAATGATATTCAATCAAATTTTATGAGTTCAAATTGTTAATTATGGGCTTTTGAACCTAATTATATAGCCTAATTTTAAATTTTAAGCTTCCTACTCGGTTAAAATTCGAACGAGTTCACTATAATGCCCATTTAGACATGCACGCTCTGAACCCTACAAAACGATCGAAAATGATGTTCAATCAAATATTTTGGGTACAAAAAGTTATTTATGGGCTTCTTAACCTTATTATATAGCTTAAACTCAAATTTTGAGCATTTTAATCGGTTAAAATTCGAACGGGTTCACTATAAAGCCCATTTAGACTTGCAAGCTCTAAACCTACAAAAAGATCGAAAATGATATTAAATGGAAATTTTTACGTACAAAAAGTTAATTATGGGCGTTTGAACCTAATTATACAACTTAAACATAAATTTTGAGCATTTTACTTAGTTAAAATTCGAACGGGTTCACTATAAAGCCCATTTAGTCATGTAAGCTGTAAACCCTACAAAACGATTGAAAATAAAATTCAATCAATTTTTTTGGGTAGAAAAAGTTAATTATGGTCTTTTGAACCTACTTATACAGCTTATTGATAAATTTTGAGCTTTTTAATCGGTTAAAATTTGAACGGGTTCACTATAAAGCCCATTTAGATATGCACGCTTTGAACCCTAAAAATGATCGAAAATGATATTCAATCAAATTTTTTGGGTACAAAAAGTTAATTATGGGATTTTGAACCTACTTATATAGCTTAATGACTAATTTTGAGCGTTTTACTCGTTTAAAATTCTAACGGGTTCACTATAAAGCCCGTTTAGACATACACGCTCTGAACCCTACAAAACGATCAAAAATGATATTCAATCAAATTTTATGATTTAAAATTGTTAATTATGGGCTTTTGATACTAATTATGCATCTTAATTTTAAATTTTGAGCTTTATATTCGATTATAATTCAAAAGGGTTCTCTATATAGCCCATTTAGACATGCACGCTCTAGACCCTAAAAAACGATCGAAAATGATATTCAATCAAATTTTTGGGTAAAAAAAGTTAATTATTGGCTTTTGAACCTACTTATATATTTTAATGTTAAATTTTGAGCTTTTTACTTGGTTAAAATTCAAAAGGTTCACTATAAAGCCTATTTAAACTTGCACGCTCTAAAAACTACGAAAAAAACAAAAATGATATTCAATAAAATTTTATGTGTTAAAATTGTTAATTATGGGCTTTTGAACCAAATTATATAGCTTAATGTCAAATTTTTAGCTTTTTACTCGGTTAAAATTCGAACAGGTTCACTATAAAGCCCATTTAGACATGCACGCTCTGAACTCTACAAAACGATCGAAAATGATATTTAATCAAATTTTTTTGGTACAAAAAATTAATTATGGGATTTTTAACCTAATTATACAACTTAAACTCCAATTTTGAGCATTTTATTCGGTTAAAATTCGAACGAGTTCAGTATAAAGCCCATTTAGACATACATGCTCTGAACCCTACAAAACGGTCGAAAATAATATTCAATCAAATTTTATGAGCTCAAATTTTTAATTATTGGCTTTTGAACCTAACTACACAACTTAATTTTAAATTTTGAGCTTTTTACTCGGTTAAAATTCGAACGAGTTCACTATAAAGCCCCATTATATATGCACGCACTAAACCCTACAAAACGATCGAAAATAATATTCAATAAAAAATTTTATGTACAAAAATTTAATTATGGGCTTTTGAACCTAATTATACAACTTAATCAAATTTTGAGCTTTTTACTCGGTTAAAATTCGAACGGGATCACTTTAAAGCCCATTAAGACATGCACGCTCTAAACCCTACAAAATGATCGAAAATGATATTCAATCAAATTTTTGGGTAAAAAAAGTTAATTATGAGCTTTTGAACTTACTTATACAGCTTAATAGCAAATTTTGAGCTTTTTACTCGTTTAAAATTCGAAGGGGTTCACTAAATAGCCCATTTAGACTTGCACCCTCAGAACCTTAAAAAACGATCGAAAATGGTATTAAATCAAATTTTATGAGTTCAAATTGTTAATTATGGGCTTCTGATACTAGTTATACAACTTAATGTTAAATTTTGAGCTTTTTTATAGGTTAAAATTCAAACGGGTTCACTATAAAGCCCATTTAGATATGCACACTCTGAAACCCAATAAAACGATCGAAGATGGTATTCAATCAACTTTTTGGGGTAGAAAAATTTTATTATGGGCTTTTGAACCTACTCATACAACTTAATGTCAAATTTTGAGCGTTTTACTTAGTTAAAATTTGAACGGGTTCACTAAAAAGGCCATTTAGACATGCATGCTCTAAACCCTACAAAGCGATCGAAAATGATATTTAATCAAATATTTTGGGTACAAAAAGTTAATTATGAGCATTTGAACATAACTATACAACTTAAACTCAAATTTTGAGCTTTTTACTTGGTTAAAATTCGAATTGGTTCACTATAAAGCCCATTTAGACATGTACGCTCTGAACCCTACAAAACGATCAAAAATGATAATCAATCAAATTTTTTGGGTACAAAAAGTTAATTATGGGCTTTTGAACCTAATTATACAGCTTAATGAAAAAATTTGAGCTTTTTAGTCTCTTAAAATTTGAATGGGTTAACTATAAAGCCCATTTAGACATGCACGCTCTGAACCCTACAAAACGATCGAAAATGATATTCAATCAAACTTTTGTGTACAAAAAATTAATTATGGGCTTTTAAATCTAATTATACAGCTTAAACTCAAATTTTAAGCTTTTTACCCGGTTAAAATTTGAACAGATTCTCTATAAAGCCCATTTAGACATACACGCTCTGAACCCTACAAAACGATCGAAAATGACATTCAATCAAATTTTATGGGTACAAAAAGTTAATTATGGGTTTTTGAACCTAATTAAAAAACTTAAACTCAACTTTTGAGCTTTTCACTCGGTTAAAATTCAAATGGGATTACTATAAAGCACATTTACACATGCACGCTCTAAACCCTACAAACTGATCGAAAATGATATTCAATCAATTTTTTTTGGGTACAAAAAGTTAATTATGGGCTTTTGAACCAAATTATACAACTTAAACTCAAATTTTAAGCTTTTTACTTGGTTAAAATTCAAACGGGTTCACTATAAAGCCCATCTAGACATGCACGCTCTAAACCCTACAAAACGATCGATAATGATATTCAATAAAATTTTATGAGTTCAAATTATTAATTATGGGCTTTTGAACCTAATTATACAACCTAATTTTAAATTTTGAGCTTTTTCCTCGGTTAAAATTTGAACGAATTCACTATAAATCCCATTTAGACATGCACGTTCTGAACCCTTCAAAACGACTGAAAATGATATTCAAACAAATTTTTGTGTAAAAAAGTTAATTATGGGCTTTTGAACCTAATTATACAACTTAAACTCAAAATTTGAGCTTTTTACTCGGTTAAAATTTAAAAGAGTTCACTATAAATCCCATTTAGACATGCACGCTCTTAACCTTACAAAACGATCGAAAATGATATTCAATCAAATTTTTTGGGTATAAAAAGATAATTATGGACTTTTGAACCTTCTTATACATCTTAATGTCAAATTTTGAGCTTTTTCTCGGTTAAAATTCGAACGGGTTCACTATAAAGCCCCTTTAGATATGCACGCTCCGAAACCAAATAAAATGATCGAAAATGGTATTCAATCAAATTTTTTGGGTACAAAAAGTTAATTATGGGTTTTTGAACCTATTTATACACCTTAATGCCAAATTTTGAGCTTTTTACTCAGTTAAAATTCGAACGAGTTCACTATAAAGCCCATTTAGACATGCACGCTCTGTGTAACATCCCGATTTTGGGGTTAGTAGTTTGAGTGTTGGTTTGGGGGATTCAATTCGGGTCGAATCAGATTCTTCGATTCATTAATTCTGGGAAATTTAAAGTGATAATAATTTAATCGGATAAATAATAAATTGTGGAAATGTTTTAAAAATATTAAAATGGTATCTTTGAATTAAAGGAATATTATTTGGGTTTTAATTGGATTTAATTAAGCCTAATTATTTTGTTAGTGACTAAATTGTAAATTTTGGAAAAGATTAGGGGTTAAATTGTAATTTTCGGAAAGATTGATTTTTAGTGACTAAATTGGAAAGTAAGCCAAAGCTTAGAATCCTTAGAGGGACATTAACCCAAATTATTTTTTTTGAAAAGATTATCCACCAAAAATTTGTTTTTAATTAATTTTAATTAAGAAGTTATTTTCATTTTTCATTTCTAACTTCCTATTTTCTCATCTTTTCACCCAAATTTTCTCTCCATTTTCTCTCTATTTTATCTCCTTAATTTCTTTAATTACTTGCTGAATTCTTCTCTATTTTCAACAAGATTTATCTTATTTTACTCATCATTCCATTCTCTACAAAACCTACTCATCAATTTTGCAAAATCAACATCCATTTTCAAGAAAATCAAGAGGAGAATTCTCATCTTTTTGGTAGAGTTAATCTCAAAGGTAATTTCTCATTTCTCTTCTTTTTCTAAGGTTCTTTATTGATATTCCCAAGTATTTGGCTTCCTAATCAACAATTGAAACTTAATTTTGTATTTTTAATTCAAGATCTTTGAGTTTTATGGTAGTTTTTGTGAAATCTTTTTAGATCTCAATTAATGTTGTAATTAGGATGATTTTTTAATGATATTATGTCAATTAAATGATTGATTGAGTCTTGTAATGATTTAACATCAAATTAATCCCGGAATAATTGAATCAATGTTGAATTAAGGTGGTTTTCGGTTGTCTTATGGGTTGTTTTAGATGTTCTGCTTTTGCTGGAGGTATAAGGATGGTTTGAAAGTGTTTTTAGTTCATAATTGAGGTGGATTAGATGTTATATTCATTAGGTTAAGGGATGGTGTTGTTTCGGATGCGTTTCGGCTTAGTTTTCGGTCTTTTCGGCTAGGTTTTCGATAGTTTTATGGAGGTTTGATGTGGCTGCTGTTTTGAGCATGTTATGATGTGCATATGCTCTATTTTTAATGTTTTAGAGGAAGTGCGAGAAGGTTCATAAGTGGCTGGTGCATTGGTGTTGCCGTCGGAGCATCAGCGAAGGCTTGTTTCGCTTGTCGGTGAGTGAATTTTGGTTAGAAATGAACTTCAATGTTCGGGTTTGTTTTGGGGACTATGGAATAGTGTGGAAACTTTCCATGGTTCAAAAGTAAGTGACCTTAATGTGTTTGATTAATTGCCTTGAACTTTGGTTACAAATACATTGGTTTTATGGAAGAAATTTACATTGATGTTTTGGAAATGCATAGCTTTAATTTTACAATGATGCATGCATGTGTTAATTGTTGGAAATGCATGGTTTATAAAGACATTCATGGCTTATGGAAACATGAAAATGAAATGGAATAATATGAGGTTATTTTCCCTACATTTTGTAACGCCGTTGAGCATGATTTGTGGTTCACATGATGAACATATTATGAATGCATTATGAGCAACAAGTTAAAATACATGATTGGAATTGATATTGGCTTAGTGACACTAACTTTAGATACAAATACAAATGACATGTCATTAGGATAGAGTGCACTATAAAAATTATGAAATTGAAGAAAAATGCCTACACGTTGCGAGGGTGACTATGTGTCTAACTGTGCGTGGTAGAGCCGCCCACACGTAACAAGGGTGACTTTGTGTCCAACCGTACGTGGTGGAGCTAACAACGGTAACTTTGTTTCATGTCAAGGGTGACTTCGTGTCGTGTCAATGGTGACTTAGTGTCTTGACGAGACTAAGGGTCTATAAAACAATGGATCCGAGTATTCGGTGAACTTAAGGTTCACAACAAGTGATCACCGAAAGTCAATATGCATACATGAAATGATTTGGTATCAATGTGCATTACATATGGAATGATTTGATTATGATGATGAGCATAAACTAGTTTTGTATACTTGATCAAGCATAAGAGTGCAAGCATGGCTTTTAAATAATTTTTATATTGCATTGATGATCTTGTTTAGAGCTTCCTCCCTAAGCATGTTATACTTAAGCTCTCTTTTCATCTTTGCGGAGAATTAGAGACATTTTGGGGCTGCATTTGGAGTAAGAGGACCAAGGGCAAAGTCTACATATTTTTGGTATGATTTGGCAAATAAAAAGGGCTTTGCAATGTGTAAACCAATCCCATAGGAGAGTGGGTGTTTTGCTTAGTTAAAGACTTGTAATGAGACCTTATATTTCCTTGGTTGTTGTTTGATGGATTATGGTATTGTTTTGTATTGTTTGAAGCATGTTCATGCATGAATGTTTCTTGTTTTTAATCATAACATAGGAAGCATGCTTATAGGTAATTTTGGGGTCTTTGATGTTGGTAATTGGGTGCTTTAAATTGTTCATTATGCTTAGGAATTATGCAAATAGTTAGGGGTGATCAATGGATATGTTTGGATGGAGTTAAACCAACCTAAATTGCCTAAACTTATTTTCTGCGCATAGGGGTATCGATACACCCTATTTTGGTATCGATACCCCAAGGCAATTTTGGGCGGCATCAAACCATGGCTCGATGCCATTAGCTCACTGGACACAAGGGTATCGATACCGTCCAGGCTGTATCGATACCTCTGGTATTTTGGAGGCTCGTTTAGCCACTGCCACGTCATGGTATCGATACCATGCTTAGAGGTATCGATACCCCTGACCTAAAAGGAAGAAATTGAAGTGCTGGAATATTGTGTGGCACCGGTTATCTTCATGTACTCGATTAGGGATGCTATGAATATTATTTTGAGACGAAATTTCACTTCGATGCATGAAATTAACTTAATTTCAAGTTGGTTAATTAAAGTTGGATATAGTCCCTAGAATCTATGTGCTTTACTTGAACCCATAAAATTTGATTAAATATCATTTTCAATCGTTTTGTAGGGTTCAGAGCGTGCATGTCTAAATGGGCTTTATAGTGAACCTGTTAGAATTTTAACCGAGTAGAAAGCTCAAAATTTGATATTAATCTGTATAATTAGGTTCAGAAGCCAATAATTAACTTTTTGAACCCATAAAATTTTATTAAATATCATTTTCGATCGTTTTGTAGGGTTCAGAGCGTGCATGTCTAAATGGGCTTTCTAGTGAACCCGTTAGAATTTTAACCGAGTAAAAAGCTCAAAATTTGATATTAAGCTCTATAATTAGGTTCAAAAGCCCATAATTAACTTTTTCAACCCATAAAATTTGATTTAACAACATTTTCTATCGTTTTGTAAAGTTAAGAGCGTGTACGTCTAAATGGGCTTTATAGTGAACCCGTTCAATATTAACTGAGTAAAAAGCTCAAAATTTGATTTTAAGCTGTGTAATTAGGTTCAAAATCCAATAATTAACTTTTCGTATCCAAAAAATTTGATTCAATATCATTTTCGATCGTTTTGTAAGGTTTAGAGTATTCATGTCTAAATGGGCTTTATAGTGACACGTTCAAATTTTTACCGATTAAAAATCTCAAAATTTGAGTTTAAGCTGTATAATTAGATTTAAAATCCCATAATTGACGTTTTGAACCCATAAAATTTGATTGAATATCATTTTCGATGGTCTTGTAGGGTTCAGAGCGTGCATGTCTAAATTGGCTTTATAGTGAAACTGTTCGAATTTTAACCGATTAAGAAGCTCAAAATTTGAGTTTTAGCAGTATAATTAGGTTTAAAAGCCCATAAAAAACAACTTGAACTCATAAAATTTGATTGAAAATCATTTTCGATCGTTTTGTACGGTTTAGAGCGTGTATGTCTAAAAGGGCATTATAGTGAACCCGTTCGAATTTTAACCGAGTAAAAAGCTCAAAATTTGACATTAAGTTGTATAATTAGGTTCAAAAGCCCATAATTAACTTTCTGAACCCAAAAAATTTGATTCAATATCAATTTTGATCGTGTTTTAGGGTTTAGAGCATTCATGTATAAATGGGCTCTATAGTGAACCCGTTCGAATTTTAATCGATTAAAAATCTCAAAATTTGACATTAAGCTTTATAATTAGGTTCAAAAGCCCATAATTAAAAATTTGAACTCATAAAATTTGATTTAATACCATTTTCGATCGTTTTATAAGGTTTATAGTCAACCCATAATTAACTTTTTGAACCTATAAAATTTGATTTAATATCATTTTCGATCGGTTTGTAGGGTTCAGAGCATGCATGTCTAAATGGGTTTTATAGTCAACCAATTCGAATTTTAACTGAATATGAAGGTCAAAATTTGAGTTTAAGCAGTATAATTTGGTTCAAAATCCCATAGATAACTTTTTGAACCCATAAAAATTGATTAAATATCATTTTCGAATATTTTGTAAAGTTTAGAGCGTGCATGTCTAAATGGGCTTTATAGTAAAACTGTTTGAATTTTAACCGAGTAAAAAGCTCAAAATTTCACATTAAGCTATATAATTAGGTTCAAAAGCCCATAATTAACTTTTTGAACCCAAAAAAATTGATTCAATATCATTTTCGATCGTTCTATTGGGTTTAGGGAGTGCATGTCTAAATGGGCTTTATAGTGAATACGTTCGAATTTTAACAAAATGAAAAGCTCAAGATTTGAGTTTAAGCTGTATAATTAGGCTCAAAAGCCCATAATAAAATTTTTGTACCTAAAATTTTTTAATGAATATCATTTTCGATCGTTTTGTATGGTTTAGAGCGTGCATGTCTAAATGGGCTTTCTCGTGAACCCGTTCGAATTTTAACCGATTAAGAAGCTCAAAATTTGATTTTAAGTTGTATAATTAGGTTCAAAAGCCCATAATTAACAATTTGAACTCATAAAATTGATTAAAAATCTTTTTCGATCATTTTGTACGGTTTAGAGCGTGTATGTCTAAAAGGGCTTTATAGTGAACCCGTTCAAATTTTAACCGAGTAAAAAGCTCAAAATTGGAGTTTAAGCAGTTTAATTAAGTTAAAAATCCCATAATTAACTTTTTGTACCCAAAAAATTTGATTGAATATCATTTTCGATCGTTTTGTAGGGTTTACAGCGTGCATGTCTAAATGCTCAAAATTTGACATTAAGCTGTATAATTAGGTTCGAAAGCCCATAATTAACTTTTTGAAACCATAAAATTTGACTTAACATCATTTTCGATCAGTTTGTAGGGTTTAGAGCGTGTATGTCTAAATGGGCTTTATAGTCAACCCGTTCGAATTTTAACTGAATATGAAGCTCAAAATTTGAGTTTAAGCAGTATAATTTGTTTCAAAATCACATAAATAACTTTTTGAGCCCGTAAAATTTGATTTAATATCATTTTCGAACGTTTGGTAAAGTTAAGAGCATGTATGTCTAAATGGGCTTTATGGTGAAACCGTTCGAATTTTAACCGAGTAAAAAGCTCAAAATTTGATATTAAGCTTTATAGTTAGGTTTAAAATCCCATAATTAACTTTTTCAACCAATAAAATTTAATTTAGCATCATTTTCGATCGGTTTGTAGGGTTCAAAGCGTGTATGTCTAAATGGGCTTTATAGTTAACCCGTTCGAATTTTAACTAAATATGAAGCTCAAAATTTGAGTTTAAGCAGTATAATTTGTTTCAAAATCACATAAATAACTTTTTGAACCCGTAAAATTTGATTTAATATCATTTTCGAACGTTTGGTAAAGTTAAGAGCATGTATGTCTAAATGGGCTTTATGGTGAAACCGTTCGAATTTTAACCAAGTAAAAAGCTCAAAATTTGATATTAAGCTGTATAGTTAGGTTCAAAATCCCATAATTAACTTTTTCAACCAATAAAATTTGATTTAGCATCATTTTCGATCGGTTTGTAGGGTTCAAAGCGTGTATGTCTAAATGGGCTTTATAGTCAACCCGTTCAAATTTTAACTGAATATGAAGCTCAAAATTTGAGTTTAAGCAGTATAATTTGGTTCAAAATCACATAAATAACTTTTTAAACCCATAAAATTTGATTTAATATCATTTTCGAACGTTTGGTAAAGTTAAGAGCGTGTATGTCTAAATGAGCTTTATAGTGAAACCGTTTGAATTTTAACCGAGTAAAAAGCTCAAAATTTGATATTAAGTTGTATAGTTAGGTTCAAAATCCCATAATTAACTTTTTCAACCAATAAAATTTGATTTAGCATCATTTTCGATTGGTTTGTAGGGTTCAAAGCGTGTATGTCTAAATGGGCTTTATAGTCAACCCGTTCGAATTTTAACTGAATATGAAGCTCAAAATTTGAGTTTAAGCAGTATAATTTGGTTAAAAATCACATAAATAACTTTTTAAACCCATAAAATTTGATTTAATATCATTTTCGAACGTTTGGTAAAGTTAAGAGCGTGTATGTCTAAATGGGCTTTATAGTGAAACCGTTTGAATTTTAACCGAGTAAAAAGCTCAAAATTTGATATTAAGCTGTATAATTAGGTTCAAAATCCCATAATTAAATTTTTGAACCCATAAAATTCGATTTAGCATCATTTTCAATCGGTTTGTAGGGTTTAGAACGTGTATGTCTAAATGGGCTTTATAGTCAACCCGTTCGAATTTTAACTGAATATGAAGCTCAAAATTTGAGTTTAAGCAGTATAATTTGGTTCAAAATCACATAAATAACTTTTTAAACCCGTAAAATTTGATTTAATATCATTTTCGAACGTTTGGTAAAGTTAAGAGCGTGTATGTCTAAATGGACTTTATAGTGAACCCGTTCAATTTTAACTTAGTAAAAAGCTCAAAATCTTAGTTTAAGCTGTATAATTAGGTTCAAAATCCAATAATTAACTTTTTTGTACTTAAAAAATTTGATTCAATATCATTTTCGATCGTTTTGTATGGTTTAGAGCGTGTATTTCTAAATGGGATATATAGTGAAACCGTTCGAATTTTAACCGAGTGAAAAACTCAAAATTTGACATTAAGCTATATAATTAGGTTCAAAAATCTATAATTAACTTTTTGAAACCATAAATTTTGATTTAATATCATTTTCGATCGTTTTGTAAAGTTAAAAGCGTGTACGTCTAAATGGGCTTTATAGTGAACCCGTTCCATTTTAACAGAGTAAAAAGCTCAAAATTTGAGTTTGAGCTGTATAATTAGGTTTAAAATTCAATAGTTAACTTTTTGTATCCAAAAAATTTGATTCAATATCATTTTCGATCGTTTTGTAGGGTATAGAGCATCCATGTCTAATTCGGCTTTATAGCGAACACGTTCGAGTTTTTACTGATTAAAAATCTCAAATTTGAGTTTAAGCTATATAATTAGGTTCGAAAGCCCATAATTATCTTTTTGAACCATAAAATTTGATTTAACATCATTTTCTTTAGGTTTGTAGGATTCAGAGCGTGTATGTCTAAATGGGATTTATAGTCAACCCGTTTGAATTTTAACTGAATTTGAAGCTCAAAATTTGAGTTTAAGCAGTATAATTTAGTTCAAAATCCCATAAATAACTTTTTGAACCCATAAAATTTGATTTAATATCATTTTCGATCGTTTTATAAAGTTAAGAGCGTGTTTGTCTAAATGGGCTTCATAGTGAACCTGTTCTAATTTTAACGGAGTAAAAAGCTCAAAATTTGAGTTTAAGCTGTATAATTAGGTTGAAAAACCTAGAATTAACAATTTGAATTCATAAAATTTGATTGAAAATCATTTTAAATTAAGCTGTATAATTAGGTTCAAAAGCCCATAATTATCAATTTGAACTCATAAAATTTTATTTAATACCATTTTCGATCGTTTTTTAAGGGTTTAGAACGTGCATGTCAAATGGGCTTTATAGTGAACCCGTTAGAATTTTAACTGAGTATAAAGCTCAAAATTCGAGTTTAAGCAGTATAATTATGTTCAAAAGCCCATAATTAACTTTTTGTACCCAAAAAATTTGATTGAATATCATTTTCGATCGTTTTGTAGGGTTCATAGCGTGCATGTTTAAATGGGCTTTATAGTGAACACGTTTGAACTTTAATCGAGTAAAAAGCTCAAAATTTGACATTAAGCTGTATAATTAGGTTCAAAAGCCTATAATTAACTTTTTGAACCAATAAAATTTGATTAAAAATCATTTTCGATCGTTTTGTAGGGTTCAGAGCGTGCATGTCTAAATGGGCTTTATAATAAACCCGTTAGAATTTTAATCGAGTAAAAAGCTCAACATTTGATATTAAGCTGTATAATTAGGTTCAAAATCCCATAAATAACTTTTTGAACCTATAAAATTTGATTTAATATCATTTTCGAACGTTTGGTAAAGTTAAGAGCGTTTATGTCTAAAATGCTCAAAATTTGATTTTAATCTCTATAATTAGGTTCAAAAGCCCATAATTAACTTTTTGTACTCAAAAAATTTGATTCAATGTAATTTTCGATCGTTTTGTAGGGTTTAGAGCGTTCATGTCTAAATGGGCTTTATAGTAAACACATTCGAATTTTTACTGATTAAAAATCTCAAAGTTTAAGTTTAAGTTTTATAATTATGTTCAAAATCCCATAATTAACGTTTTGAACCCATAAAATTTGATTGAATATCATTTTCGATCGGTTTGTAGGGTTTAGAGCGTGCATGATTAAATGGGCTTTACAGTGAAACCGTTTGAATTTTAACCAAGTAAGAAGCTCAAAATTTGAGTTTAAGTTATATAACTAGGTTCAAAAGCCCATAATTAACAATTTGAACTCATAAAATTTGATTGAAAATCATTTTCGATTGTTTTGTATGGTTCAGAGCGTGCATGTCTAAAAGGGCTTTATAGTGAACCCGGTCAAATTTTAACCGAGTAAAAAGCTCAAAATTTGACATTAAGCTGTATGATTAGGTTCAAAAGCCCATAATTAACTTTTTGTACCGAAAAAATTTGATTGAATATCATTTTCGATAGTTTTGTAGGGTATAGAGTGTGCATATCTAAATGGGCTTTACGAAGCTCAAAATTTGAGTTTAAGCAGTATAATTGGGTTCAATATCCCATAAATGACTTTTTGAACCCATAAAATTTGATTTAATATCATTTTCGATCGATTTGTAAAATTAAGAGCGTGTATGTCTAAATGGGCTGTATAGTGAACCCGTTCGAATTTTAATCGAGTAAAAAGCTCAAAATTTGAGTTTAAGCTATATAATTAGGTTCAAAATCCCATAATTAACTTTTTAACAAATAAAATTTGATTGAATATCATTTTTGATCATTTTGTAGGGTTCAGAGCGTGCATGTTTAAATGGGCTTTATAGTGAAACGATTCGAATTTTAACCAAGTAAAAAGCTCAAAATTTCACATTAAGTTGTATAATTAGGTTCAAAAGCACATAATTAACTTTTTGTACCCAAAAAATTTAATTGAATATCATTTTCGATCGTTTTGTAGGGTTTATAGCGTGCGTGTGTAAATATGCTTTTTAGTGAACCCGTTGGAATTTTAACCTTGTAAAAAGCTCAAAATTTGAGTTTAAGTTGTATAATTAGATTCAAAAGCCCATAATTAACTTTTTGAACCCTTAAAATTTGATTTAAAATCATTTTCGATCGTTTTGTAGGGTTCAGAGCGTGCATGTCTAAATGGGCTTTATAGTAAACCCGTTCGAATTTTAACCGAGTAAAAAGCTCAAAATTTCAGTTTAAGCTGTATAATTAGATTCAAAAGCCCATAATTAACTTTTTGAACCCATAAAATTTGTTTTAATATCATTTTCGATCTTTTTGAAGGTATCAGAGTGTGCATGTCTAAATGGGCTTTATAGTGAACCCGTTCGAATTTTAACCGAGTACAAAGCCAATAATTAACTTTTTGTACCCAAAAAATTTGATTGAATATCATTTTGGATCATTTTGTATGGTTTAGGGCGTGCATGTCTAAATGGGCTTTATAGTGAACCGTTCGAATTTTAACCGAGTAAAAATCTCAAAATTTGACATTAAGTTGTATAATTAGGTTCAAAAGCCCATAATTAACTTTTTGAGCGCATAAAATTTGATTTACTATTATTTTCGATTGGTTTGTATGGTTTAGAGTGTGCATGTCTAAATGGGCTTTATAGTGAACCCGTTCAAATTTTAACCGAGTAGGTAACCCCCTCGACCCGGTCTAGACACCACCCGACTCGAACGAGCTACACGGGGAATACCGAGGCTAATCCGAAGACTCGTCCCGATAAATAACCCTAAAAAATTCTTTTATCTTTTCTAAATGCATTAACTAGATCCTAAATGTTCGTGAAAGGAATGAGTTCATTTACAACGGAAATTAGTGAGAAACGATTCCTAATTTATTCGAACAAGTTTTTAAGGATCTAATTGTAATTTTCCAGATAATTATGATCAAAATATGAAATTAAGGTTATCAATACTTAATGAAGAATATTACATGCTTAAGTCCTAAATTTTAGATTAAAATAATATATATTAGTCATCTAATTGCATTATTAAAGTTTGGTGAGTAAGGTGTAAATTTCCAGAGCTTAAATCAACCTATAACGACTTTAACTAGCAGAGGTATCAAAACACCATTCTAGATGCATTTAATCACCTATAGACCATAAACCACATATTTTAACAAGATTTCTAGATGCAAATAATCCTAGTTCTATGTTCTTAATATAAATTAAAAACAATATTCATCAAGGTAAACATGTTGAGACTATCGGCACACCCCATGGTGCAGCGGAACAAAATTACTTCGTTCTTTCCAGTGATCCATGTACGTTTAATCCAAAATTGGGAGGAAGAGATGCGATAACTTATATTGGGTTCCTTGATAAACAGGAAAGACAACAACGAGATCTGCTATAGTTACAATCGTTCAATAATCGAATCTTTAGCTTCCACGGATATCGTCTTGGCCTCTACTCAGTTCACCCGGTTGAGAGAGCAAATCTCGAAAAACTATTTTTCGTGATTTTAGGATTTGGAATTCGGAATTTTCTATGATGGCTGCTAGACCGAAGATCCTTTATATAGGTGTAACCCTAGGTATAAGAGTTTGATTCCGAATTTGTTTATAGGAAATAATTACTTTAATTATTTCCTTAAATTTCGGAATCTATATTTAATTCGAAATTAAAAGGGATATAATTACTTTAATTATATCCTTTATTAAAATTTGGGATTAAATATATTTTACTTATACTTATATATTTTTTGCTCCTTTTCAACCATTGGGTGTGACCCTGTAGGCTCATTGTAACGTTAGTAATAATATTAGAACAATTCTAATATTACAAACAATGAGTGACATCTAGCAATATATCATTGTCATCTAAGTTACAAGAGATCATGATTCGATGTATCATGTCCGTGACCAACTATCTTAATGTATTATATCCTTTTGTCCTTTTAAATCTTTAATAGGCACAAGTCTTGGAATAGTCACACGTGTATAGCTTATTTTAATGTTTCTTGATATCTAGAGTGGACTACTTTTAATAAATAATTTGTGATATCTCATATCAACGTATTCAAGCATGACCATGCATTTCTAGTCTCACTCAATCAAGTGGCCTTTGATATAATTTCCTATTATGTAGGAAGGACAAATCCTATCTTGATCATTCACATCTCACTACATACATTGTAATATGTCCAATGTCAGTTTTTATAGTGTAATTAATTACGAGACACGTTTAACTGCATCAAAACATAAAACAACATATGTTGAGATAGTAATAATCTCAAGTCTAAGGATCATACATATAGTTGTCACGATGAGCAATATCGTGATCGTCACATAATAATCCAAGATATATGCTCATAGTGGGTCAATCCAATATATTATTCTCTACTAATATATTCATGTATTAATTCTGACATCTCTATGTCAATGACAACTCATTGTCATCAATTAATCACATGTTAGTCTTAAGCGTATTATTATTGTCCATACCCATAATAATACTTGACTAAGGATATTTAATAATATTACATCTATTATTATATGGACATTATTGCTTCTCGGTTTATGTTTATACATTGACACATATATCTGAAAACAACAATGGCAATTCCTTTATTCAATAAAATTAGTAAATAAAAGTATCCTTACAATCATCATATGATTGGTCTTTGGGAATACTCTAACAAAACATACTTCAAATTCATCATGGATTTCATCATAAATACTTTTAAAGCAAAACAATATCATAAAGAATATTAAAACAGTGCTCCATTGCTATCATCTACTTTAAGGTTCTTAATTGAATTCAAAATATACTTGAGCCTAAGAAAATATAAATAGTTACTCGACCTCTTTGCTTCTTGCCGGCACCTAATCACTTATTTCTCTGCATTGCAAGTAAAGGAGAGTGGTTAAGCAAAAGCTTAGTTAGTGACAACTTAAAAACATAAGTAAAACAACTTGCAATGCAGCCCATAAAAGCCGAAGTTTTATAAAAACATGTCATGTTCAACTCATGAAATAATCACATGGCTATCAATGCCATCAACATAAAAAACAACAAGTATGCATGGCCTAAGCCACAAAACCTTTTTGAAATACTTTTGAAAAATACATGCTCAATAAGCATCACTCAAGTCTTACATGCCCATCGCAATGCATCATTAAAAACACTTTTCAATTAAGAAAACATACTAATCACACCCAACATGGGGCTACTCATATCACGTGTGAAGGCCAATTGCCTAATCACACCCATGATGGAATAAAACCAATCATGAAACACACCTTAGCTTACGGGATAAACAACACTTACAAAAAGTTAATTATTGGATTTTGAACCTAATTATACAGCTTAAACTAAGATTTTGAGCTTTTTACTTAGTTAAAATGGAACGGGTTCACTATAAAGCTCATTTAGACGTACACGCTCTTAACTTTACAAAATGATCGAAAATGATATTAAATCAAATTTTATGGGTTCAAAAATTTATTTTTGGGATTTTGAACCTAATTATACTGCTTAAACTCAAATTTTGAGATTCATATTCAGTTAAAATTCGAACGGGTTGACTATAATGCCCATTTAGACAAACACGCTCTAAACCCTACAAAACGATCGAAAATGATATTCATTCAAATTTTTTGGGTACAAAAAGTTAATTATGGGCTTTTCAATCTAATTATGCTGCTTAAACTCCAATTTTTAGCTTTTTACTCGGTTAAAATTAGAACGTGTACACAATAAAGCCCTTTTGACATGGACGCTCTAACCTCTTGAAAAACGATCAAAATTGGTATTAAATCAAATTTTATGAGATCAAATTGATAATTATGGGCTTTTGAACCTAATTATACAGCTTAATGTCAAATTTTGAGTTTTTAAATCGGTTAAAATTCGAAATTGTTCACTATAAAGCCCATTTAGACATGAATGCTCTGAACTCTACAAAGCGATCGGAAATGATATTGAATCAAATTTTTTGGGTAAAAAAAGGTAATTATAGGATTTTGAACCTGATTATACAGCTTAAACTCAAATTTTGAGCTTTTTAATCGGTTAAAATTGAACGGGTTCACTATAAAGCCCATTTAGACAGGCAAGCTCTAAACCCTACAAAATGATCGAAAATGATATTCAATCAAATTTTTTGGGTACAAAAAGTTCATTATAGGCTTTTGAACCTAATCATACAACTTAATGTAAAATTTTGAGCTTTTTACTCTGTTAAAATTCAACTAGGTTCACTATAAAGCCCTTTTAGACATGCACGCTCTAAACCATACAAAACGATCGAAAATGACTTTTAATCAAATTTTATGAGATCAAATTGTTAATTACGGGCTTTTGAACCTAATTATACAACTTAAACTCAAATTTTGAGCTTCTTACTCGGTTAAAATTCGAACGGGTTCACTATAAAGCCCATATAAACATGCATGCTCTAAACCCTACAAACAGATCGAAAATGATATTAAATCAAATTTAATGGGTTTAAAAAGTTAATTATGGGCTTTTGAACCTAATTATACAGCTTAATGTGAAATTTTGAACCTAATTATACGGTTAAAATTCGAACGGTTTCACTATAAATCCCATTTAGACATGCATGTTCTGAACCCTACAAAACGATCGAAAATGATATTCAATCAAATTTTTTGGATAAAAAAAGTTAATTATGGGCTTTTGAACCTAATTATATAGATTAAACTTAAATTTTGAGCTTTTTACTTGGTTAAAATTTGACCGGGTTCACTATAAAGCCCTTTAGACATGCACGCTCTAAACCCTACAACACGATCGAAAATGATTTTCAATCAAATTTTATGAGTTCAAATTGTTAATTCTGGGCTTTTCAAACTAATTATACAGCTTAAATTCAAATTTTGATCTTTTTACTTGGTTAAAATTCGAACAAGTTCACTATAAAGCCCATTTAGACATACACGCTCTTAACTTTACAAAACGATCGAAAATGATATTAAATCAAATTTTATGGGTTAAAAAAGTTATTTATGGGATTTTGAATCAAATTATACTGCTTAAACTCAAATTTTGAGCTTCATATTAAGTTAAAATTCAAACGGGTTGACTATAAAGCCCATTTAGACACACACGCTCTAAACCTTACAAACCGATCGAAAATGATGTCAAATCAAATTATTTGGGTTCAAAAAGTTAATTATGGGCTTTTGAACCTAATTATACAGCTTAATATCAAATTTTGAGCTTTTTACTCGGTATTCTAACGGGTTCACTATAAAGCCCATTTAGACATGCACGCTCTGAACCCTACAAAACGATCGAAAATGATATTTAATCAAATTTTATGGGTTCAAAAAGTTAATTATTGGCTTTTGAACCTAATTATACAACTTAATATCAAATTTTGAGCTTTTTACTAAGTTAAAATTGAACGGGTTCACTATAAAGCCCATTTAGACATATACGCTCTTAACTTTACCAAACGTTCGAAAATGATATTAAATCAAATTTTATAGGTTCAAAAAGTTTTTATGGGATTTTGAACCAAATTATACTGCTTAAACTCAAATTTTGAGCTCCATATTCAGTTAAAATTCAAACGGGTTGACTATAAAGCCCATTTAGACATACACTCTCTGAACCCTACAAACCTAACGAAAATGATGTTAAATCAAATTTTATGGGTTCAAAAAGTTAATTATGGGCTTTTGAACCTAATTATACAGCTTAAACTCAAATTTTGAGATTTTTAATCAGTAAAAATTCAAACGTGTTCATTATAAAGCCCATTTAGACATGAATACTCTAAACCCTAAAAAACGATCGAAAATGATATTGATTCAAATTTTTTGGATACAAAAAGTTAATTATTGAATTTTGAACCTAATTATATAGCTTAAACTCAAATTTTGAGCTTTTAATCAGTTAAAATCGAACGGGTTCACTATAAAGCCCATTTAGACGTACACGCTCTTAACTTTACAAAACTATCGAAAATGATATTAAATCATATTTTATGGGTTCATAAAGTTAATTATGGATTTTTGAACCTAATTATATAGCTTAATGTCAAATTTTGAGTTTTTTACTCGATTAAAATTCGAACGGTTTCACTATAAATCCCATTTAGAAATACACGCTCTAAACCATACAAAATGATCAAAAATGATATTGAATCAAATTTTTTAAGTACAAAAAGTTAATTATTGGATTTTGAACCTAATTATACATCTTAAACTAAGATTTTGAGCTTTTTACTAAGTTAAAATGGAACGGGTTCACTATAAACCCATTTAGACAGACACGCTCTTAAATTTACCAAACGTTCGAAAATGATATTAAATCAAATTTTATGAGTTAAAAAAGTTATTTATGAGATTTTGAACCTAATTATACTACTTAAACTCAAATTTTGAGCATCATATTTAGTTAAAATTCAAACGGGTTGACTATAAAGCCCATTTAGACATACACGCTGTGAACCCTACAAACCGATTGAAAATGATGCTAAATCAAATTTTATGGGTTCAAAAAGTTAATTATGGGATTTGAACCTAATTATACAACTTAATATAAAATTTTGAGCTTTTTACTCGGTTAAAATTCGAACGGTTTCACTATAAAGCCCATTTAGACATACACGCTCTTAACTTTACCAAACGTTCGAAAATGATATTAAATCAAATCTTACGGGTTCAAAAAGTTATTTATGTGATTTTGAACCAAATTATACTGCTTAAACTAAAATTTTGAGCTTCATATTCAGTTAAAATTCGAACGGGTTGACTATAAAGCCCATTTAGACATACAAGCTCTGAACCCTACAAACCGAATGAAAATGATGTTAATTTTATGGGTTCATAAATTTAATTTTGGGCTTTTGAACCTAATTATACATCTTAATGGGTTCATATAGTGTTGAAGGTGTTTCGAAAAAGGCGAGAATGTCGGTTAGCTTCGACAAGCTAGTTTCGGACAAGTGTTGAGTGGGATGCCTTATCGGCAAGGTTTTACTCGTTTTAGCAAAGCTTTGGGAGTGTAGGGATGGTGTGAAAAAACTCCCCACACTCGGAAGTAATTAAATGGTTTTGCTTTCTTAACGGTTCCCATATCGTTCCATAATTGTCATATTTTAGACATGCTCTTAAAGTAGTTTTTGGCATTCATGATTTATGCATGTGAATTGATAAATGCTTTGGCTAAAAGATGTTTTTATTATTGTCCATTGGTATTGGTTATGTTTTGGCAATCAATCATTTCATGAGTTTTAGTAATATCTATGTTTTTGGTAACAAATCCAATGATTGATAATGTTGCATTGATTTTATGAAAAATGCATGTGAAGGAATGGTTTTCAAATGCATGAATTGAATTTGAAAGTGATGCATGCATGAGTTAGCTGTTGTATATGCATGGTTAATGATGGTTTCCATGTCTTTTAAAGTATGAGAATGATTTGGATTAAAGTATAGTTATTTCCTTTTCCCTGAATAAAGCCGTTGAGCATGATTTGGTTCATTTTGTTGAATATATATTTAGTGCATTGTAAAACAACAAGCTACCATGCATAATGAGCATGATATTGGCTTAGTGACACTATTTAAGACCATGAATACAAATGAAATGTCATTAGGATTAAGTGCACTATAAAGATTATGAGAATAATGATGTTGCCTACACGTAAACAAGGGTGACTTTGTGTCCGACCGTGCGGGTAGAGCTTGCCTATATGTAAACAAGAGTGACTTTGTGTCCGACCGTGCATATAGTTGACCCATACGTAAACAAGGGTGACTTTATATCTGACAGTATGTAGTGGGGTTAACATGTATACAAGGGTGACTTTGTGTCCAACCGATGCATGTTGAGACCAAGTGTCTCTTGACAAGGAATAAGGAATCCGAGTATTCGATGGGTATAAGGTTTGAACAAAGCTAATCACTTAGTTACCAATATGCATAGTTTATGATTTGAGATTTTTGTGCATTGAAAAGCATGAGATTGTGTCACATGTTGATATAGAATTGTTTATAAAATGTAATGTTTCTCACAAGCATATGTTTTAAATAAGTTTTGTGCAAGGATATGAGCACAAGAGAATGGCCTAAGTGTTGCTATGTGTTTAGCAAATAATACTTGTGATGTGCACATTAAAGTGCGTATGGTTTAAGCTTTGCTAGGTGTATAGCATATAAGACTTGAGATGATGCATAGAGATGCATATGTATTAAAAAGGCCATAAGTATTGTTGTTGTTTTAAAAGCATGAAAGTCTTGTGAATATTAGTTTTTAGTTGCATGAGATAATTGACACTTTATAAGGAAACGGATTTGGTTTTGCAAACCATGTTTGAGATAGTTTTAGTGAGCATGATATGGCATGATTTAAAGAGTTTATTGATGGACTTATAGGATGCATTGTAAAGGTGTTTTCTATATATTTTACCCCTCACTAAGCTTATGCTTACCCTCTCTTTTACCTTACGATGCAGAGACATTAATCGAGGCGGCCAAGGAAAGCAAGGTTCCAAGTGTATGTCGATGAATAGCTCAAGTATGTGTTCTAAAATGTAGTAGTAGTAAGAAAGCAATGGGGTATAGTTACATTGTTGTAAGAATTGGCTTTTGATTTGTAAACGTTGCTTTGATTATTTGAACTTGAGTATGTATTGGATGTTTAAGTTGCTCATGGTGCCTAGGAATTATGCATATAGTTAATGGTGATCATTGGTGGTGTTTTGAATGAGTTAAATCTACTTAAAAGGGATTGATTTTATGTTTCTGGGCATATAGTTTCGAAACCTTAGGGAAAGTTTTGAAACCTTTATCAAATAGTTTCGAAACTTTCAGGAAGGTTTTGAAACCTTGCGGGCTAGTTGGATATTAGAACCTTATTGGAATGAAAGTTTCGAAACTTTCAAGGAAAAGTTTCAAAATCTTTTCCATAAAGTTTCGAAACCTTTAATGAAGGTTGCGAAACCTTTGTTTGGTCATTAGTTGATAGTAGTTGGATTTGCATTTTAGTCCCGAATATCTTTCTATGTTTAATTATGGTAGCTACGAATGTTATTTTGAGTTGAAATTTCACCTTGATGCATAAAGTTGACTTAATTTCAAGTTGTCTAACTTAAATTGGAGGTAGTCCCTAGAAATTAAAAGTTTTACATTTTGGTCCCTAGTTAGTGAAGCATGTAATTGATGATGTTAGAATGCTCCGTTTGGTTTGAAATTTATCATGATATTTCTTTGCATGTTTAATTGAACTTTGATGGAATGAATTTCTACCTTGTCAAAAGAATTTAAAATATTCAAGTTTTAGTCCTTAAGTTGCTCATGTGTTAATTGAGTGCTCATTTGTGATCGAATTGCTACCTTTCTTGTTTTGCATGAAACCGAAACACATAGGAACATAATTATGCCTTTAGATAAGATAAAGAAAAAAAATATATAACATTTTTTAGGGTCGTTTATCGAATCGAGCCTTCACGGGTTTGGTTCAGTATTCCCCGTATGACCCATTAGAGCCGGTTCTGTCTAGACCGGGCTAAAGGGGTTACATTTGGTGGTATCAGAGCCAGGTTTAGAATCTTTTGGGGAGTCGATGTTTAAGATGGTGATGTATCTCGTTTGTTGTATAACATGGAATGTTGTTCTGGTATGCACGGTGATTGATTATTGTTTAAATGCAAGCACGTTGCTAAGTATTAATGCTAAATGTTTGATCTATGTTATGGTATGCTAGAAATGGTCTTGTATAACAATATGGTGTATGCAAGTATAATTTTATCTTGTTGCATTAATATGTCATGGGTTGATAAATAAAAGTAAACATGATCTTTTGCTGATAAAAGAATGGTTTGAGCATTGTATGACTATTTTGTGGATAAGCATGGTGATTGTATTATGCTTTGGTGAGATGATATTAATATCATGGTATATGGTTGTTGTGTCATGTAATGGTTGAATTTGTTTTATTGGGGGAATTATTCCAGGAGACCCATTGCTCTAACTACTTCTAGAAAAAAAAGTGTTTTATATTATACTTGAGCTACTTGGAACTTACTTTGTGCTGGCCTTATTATTTTGTAAAAAAAATGTTGTTATTCATTGTAATATTATGATGTTTTCTAATATGAGACTGATAAAAGAGTTGAGATTTGTTAATAGAGGAATTGTGGAGGAACGACGAGTTCATGTTATGATATGGTGTTGAGATGATAGATTTTGAGTCGATTGAGTCCTCAATCGTGTCTGAGTGTGAAAGGGATTTTGGATCAACTCAGTCTGGGAACCTAATGTGGTTGTGTGTAGCAAGTGGCTACGTCTCTAAGAGTACCTTAGAAGGTTTCAGAGTATTGATATGCAAGATGAATCGAATGTTTAGAGAACATTCAGAACCTGACAGAGTTGTGTACTCTATGAGTACCAGGCTTCGAAGGTTTTATGTGTTGATGTGTGGGAGAGGTTTGCAAGTTAGTAGTTGGATTGTTGGAGTTTTGGATGTTATTTGTGAGTGTGAACAATAATCATGCATAGTGTAAGAGCACCTATATGTATATATCTATAGATATTATAGGATATGCATGCATTCCCAAGCATAACATTAGAAATTGCATTTACATGCACTTGTACAGGCATTTATGAGGGCATATAGGAAATCATGCATACATTTGTTCACACTTACGGGTATCTCCTTTGAAGATAGAAGTGGTGCAGGGTTGGTGGTTTGGAGTTAAAAAAATGGGTGTATTGAAAGACCCTCCTTGTTGGTCTTGAGCTTGATATGCTATGGGCAAATTACTCTTTTGGTTAGGGTATAATCCAGAATAAAGATTGGTTAGTTAGGCGGAGTTGTGAGTGTTTGAACCCGAGGGGAATACCCTGAGTTATGGTTAGTTTTGAGTTGGTTATTAAGAGATGTAAGGTAGAGTTTTATGGATTCTCACCAGTTGGGGTTCGGAGGTTGTAAGAAGGGTGTAGTATGTTATGTAATGTAAGGCGGTTTGGTGTTTTTCAGTGTAGTGTGGTTTTGTTTTGGGAAAAAAAAAGAGGTGTGTTGTTTAATCATCATGTTTTATGGAAAAAGAAGAAAGAACGGGGAATCCTTTGTGGTATGGTTTAGTGTGCGGTTTGATCGGGGGTTATGACTGATCTGGTGTTTTTCTGTGAGGAGTACTGGTCGGAGTTTTGAAAATAAAGTAGGAGATATATTAGTATGGGAGTTGTGGTATCATGGGTTTGAATCATGGTTTGTTGTGACCCTGAGAGGTTTAGTTGTGCTGTAAAGGTGAAAAGTGCACATGTTGTGTTTATAAGGAGTTAAGTTGGGTTTACCTCGGTTAAAGTTAGGTTATCGTAATGTTTGAAGTGGAGTATCGAGGATCGCTGGACAGTTTATGGTTTGTATCAGTTGTTCGATCTTGTGGGCTTGCTTTTATCGAAAAGTGTTGTGAGAGTCTGTGTTCAGTGGGTTCATGTCTGTGGATGTTTCATCAATATGGATACTTCTTTGGCAAGGTTGTTAAAAAAAAAAGAGATTTTGGAGCGAGTGGAAGGAATAGTTTTACAAGCTTGGATTTTGTTGTGGTATAGGTGTGATAAGAGTTGGTTTATCGATGAGTTGATTTTGGGAAGGAGTTTTGAGTTAAGTGTCAAGGCACTTAATGATGTGTGGATCTTAAAGTTTGAAATATGGTGTTGAGTTAGTTGTGGTAGCTAATACTTAAGTTGGAAGTATTGTCGTTGAGATGAGTATAATGTTGGGTATTGGCACAAAGTTGGTAAGTTCCTTGTATGGTATGTTTCGTGGAATGTTAGCTATCGAGGATTACTTGGCTTACATAAGGATGCTTGCCATGGGAGTTTGTTTTGTGGGGTAAGCCAGGGTTGTTGTGGAATTACGAGGGAAGTTGTTCGGTTAATCTATATGGAGACCTAGTAAAATGGTGGAGCTATGAGCGGGACTCTACCTTGGTTAAGTTGGTTAGGGATAAGTCGTGGTCAGATGTTTGTTAAGGGTCTAGTTGAGGATGTGTTTGGCAAGGTTTAGTTTTGTATTGACAAGCTTTTATGTTATATGAGTTGCGTGGTTGTTTCGAAGGGTGCCGAGTTGGAGTGGTATCTTAATTGGGGTATATGGTAATCTTTCCTATGTGTTTGGTGGTACGATGTTGTGGTAGAAGTTTGGAGCAGGTGTTTTTGAGTGGGCTTGTTTTGGATATCGTTGAATTATGGGTGGATGTTATCCTGCCGATAAGTTAAGTTGGAGTATCATTTTTTTCTTTGGGTTTTGGTATAAGTCAAGGTGCCAAGGTAAATTCGGAAAGAATCATCATGGGTTTGGTGGTAAAGTTCTGGGGATGGTATGGAGTTTTCCTATGAGTGTTGGTGGATGAATCGTTTGTTTGAGTACGGTTTTTCTTGGGTTTCTAAGTCCAATTGGAAATATGAGTGACTGGTGTATCTATAATATGTTAAGATTCGAGGTTTTTGAGGCCGACGTTGGTTTCCGTTTGAGTGTCGGGTTTTATCATCCATAGGTGGATGGATGGTATGTTGAGATATTATGTTATGATTACCATGTCTCTTAGTGGAGGTGTTGTTGTGGATGGGTTTGCTTAAGACAATGTTTAACGGTTTTGTGTTAAGTTAATTTGAGGCTTGTTGGTTGAGCATCGTTGTGTGGAGTGAAGGTTAGTGAAAGGCTTAGATGGTTACCTGATATGTGGGAGGATATCGAAAAAGGGTTAGTTCGACGGTGGTAGTATGAAAACTGTTGTGGTTGTCAGGAGTTGGTTATTGATCTTAAATAAGAAAAAGGGTTTCTCTTTGAGTTATGTTCTTTTTGTGAGAGTTGAGATGGGGTAGTAGTTTTTATGTTGTTGCTTTGGTATGAGGGACGGATCTGTTGTTGTCAAAGGAGGGTAAATGTTTGATTGGAATCTTGTATTTCTTCGTGGATGAAAGGTTTGTTAAGATCTTATTTTATAGGATCAAGGTTTGGGTGGCAGGTTTGTTGTGTGGTTTAGAGCACTTTTGGTGGTGGCAAGGTGCTAAAGGACTTGTGTAAAAGTGAAAGAAGTTTGGATGTGAGTAGTTCCTTACCTCTTCTCGCTATTTAAATTTCGAGGACGAAATTTCTTAAGTGGGGGAGAGTTGTAACATCTCAAAAATGGGCCTAGATATAATCAAGGTCGGATCAAGGGTTCGGTTGGGCCGGTCAAGCCAATTAGCCTAAATCCGGGAATTAATTTTTATAAATGGTTTTCAAAGGAAATAAAATATGGAAAAATACTCTAAAATTCTTATTTTGACTCTATTTGAGTTTGGCAAACTCAATTTTGTAAAATTACACTATGAACCTTGACATTTTGGAAAATAGTGACTATTTTGTAAAAATGACAATTTTAGTGACTAAAATATAAATGGGTCAAAACTTAGAATCTTTAAGGGGCTATTTATCCAATCTTTCTCATCAGATCTAAACTTCCAAAAATCTCTTTATATACTCATTTTAATTACCATAAAAATTTTATTAAGATATATTTCCCATTTTTCACCAAAATCACAATTTCTTGTAACTTCCCATTTTCTGTCAACTTCTCCTAATTTTCTTGGTTTCCAATCAGAATTCTCTTCAATTTTATCAAGGTAAATCAAATCTTTTTGATTCAATTTCGTTCACATTATTTTCTCCTTATTTCTCTCTAATTTCCTTACATTTTACAACTTGTTTTCATGGGTTTTTCAATTGGAAGGAGGTTGGATCTTGTTTGGAGGTAAGAAACCATTCAAACCTCTGAACTTTGAGTTCTTTATTGAAATTCCCAAGTGTTTGATCTATTGCATTGAGTTCTTGATTTGTTTTATGGTTTTAATTGATGATTTTCGGTTTTTATCGATTAATTTTGATTGAATTGATGTAATCCCGTAATAAGGTGATACCTGATGATTTTCCATGGTTAAATCAATGAATTTTGTTGTGTTTTAACATGGAATTAATGGTTCTTGGATGGGTAAACCCGGATCTTAAGTTTTGGTGGTGTTAATTGGCTTAGATTTTCGATTTATGGCTTGTTTGGGTGGCTGAATGTTTGCTGTTGGTTTAGGATGGTTATATCTTGGTTCTTGGTTGTGTTTTGATGTTGATAAGTTGTGGTTTTCGTTGGCTAAGGGCTAGAGGTCGTTCAGATAAGTTTCGGATGTGTTTTCGGTTTTCTTAAGTGTAGTTTTTGGGGCTGCTTGTTTGGAAAGTGTGGGAGGTTGATTGAATGCATTAATATGCATTAATACCTCTATTTTGATTTGTTAAAAACAGGTCAAGGTGTTGAGCCAAGTGTTGAAGGTGTTTCGGAAAAGGCGAGAATGTCGGTTAGCTTCGGCAAGCTAGTTTCGGACAAGTTTTGAGTGGGATGCCTTATCGGCAAGGTTTTACTTGTTTTATCAATGCTTTGGGAGTGTAGGGATGGTGTGAAAAACCTCCCCACACTCGGAAGTAATTAAATGGTTTTGCTCTCTTAACGATTCCCATATCTTTCCATAATTGCCATATTTTAGACATGCTCTTAAAGTAGTTTTTGGCATTCATGATTTATGCACGAGAATTGGTAAATGCTTTGGCTAAAAGATATTTTTATTATTGTCCATTGGTATTGGTTATGTTTTGGCAATCAATCATTTCATGAGTTTTAGTAATATCTATGTTTTTGGTAACAAATCCAATGATTGATAATGTTGCATTGATTTTATGAAAAATGCATGTGAAGGAATGGTTTTCCAATGCATGAATTGAATTTGAAAGTGATGCATCCATGAGTTAGTTGCTGTATATGCATGGTTAATGATGGTTTCCATGTCTTTTAAAGCATGAGAATGATTTGGATTAAAGTATGGTTATTTCCCTTTCCCCGAATAAAGCCGTTGAGAATGATTTGGTTTATTTTGTTGAATATATATTTAGTGCATTGTAAAACAGTGATAAGTGCTCAACTCACTATCACTTTGTACACCTTTTATGGGCATTAATCAACGAATATACACCCACTCGGACCAATGCATGTACTTAATGTGATATATTTAGAATTTATGCCTATAGAGATAATATTTACAGAAAAGGCACGTTTTACTGCATTTTTATATCTATGCAGGAGAACCAGTGCCGCGGCAGCAACATGACCGAGGCAGGACCTGATGCCGAGGCAGCAGCTGAGAGCCAGGAAGCAAGACTGTAGGCGATTGGAAGATAAAAATACAATGGACGTGTCTGGACATAAAGCCCATGGATCGGAGCTGGCTAGCATGAGGAAAAGCCCAAGACAAGGCCACGCGGGAAAGCCCCCTTAGCTGAATTAAACTTGGAAATATTTTAATTATGTACATGCTTGTTCCCTACTCCAAGTTGTATTCTACTTAGGAAAGGTTTGCCCTAGGTCTAGCCTATATAAAGACCTAGCCGTCCAATGTAATACAGACGGAATACCTAGGGAGAGAAAGCTGAATCATAACTTGTTCTCTTTCTCTCAATCATGTTCTAAGCTTTCTTAGGGTTTAGGTGAAGGTTGTTTAGTATATGTGAGAGGAGATTGTACTTTGCCTTTGTTTCAATGCAATAAAATTATCAAGGTTTGCTTATCCTTTGTTATTCCTTGTTCTTGCATTCAAGCTCGGGAGAGAAGTTTGTGAGTAATCCATTTATCTAAGCTCGGGAGAGTTAGATTCACGAAAGGGGTAAGTACGGTGTTTCAATCGCGAAATACTAACTCGGCCTAAGGATGGTTAAGAGTTTCAGCGGCTAAAAGAAGTGTGAGATTGGTTGGTGAGTATAATTGGTTCACGCCGGGAGGTATCATCAAGGACTAGTCATCAACAGCACTCTGACTTAGGGGATAAGCGTAGTCATTCAAGGACACTTTGTCGAACTTTGGTAAAGTCCACCCACGAGCAAGGGATTGCCGCGGTGGACAGTATTATCGCTGCCAAGGCAGTAATCTGCAGTGCTGTCGAGGCAGAGATATACGATTGTATTGAGTAGAGACAAGTCAATCAAATCCGCAATACAACGCAATTGGATCCTGACCCATCTCTCTCTAATATTCAATCTCTTTACTTTGCTTAGTTATTTTAGTTTAGTTAAACCAAACTCAATCACTTGTGTTTTATTTTATTTCTTTCTACAGAACAAGAAGACGAAGAAGACATATTAAGTCTACCAGTCCCTGTGGAGACGATAATCCGATAAATACTTATCACTTCTTACTTTCGATGTGTCCACTTGCACTAAACGCGCACTTTTGACACATGACAAGTTTTTGGCGCCGTTGCCGGGGACTGGCAACTAAATTTTGTTTTCTTTATTTTCTTTTTTTTTTTTTATTTTACTCTTGTTTTTCTTGGTGTATGAACAGGACCAACTCTTTGTACGAGTTAGACCCAAAGATCGAACGAACAAGGCAAAGGTTAAGGAGGCAAATCCAAGAAGCCATGGCAGATCACCCGGCAGGACAAAACTTACCTGCCGGTAATGGAGGTCTTCCGCCGCCACCTGGGCCGCGGTAGCTCACTGTCAGAGACTTCCTAGAGGAGGATTTAAATGGATTAAACACAAGAGTTGTTACACCGGAGATAGAAGCAGCCCACTTTGAACTGAAACCTGTTATGTTAAATATGCTTAACACTATTGGACAATTTGGTGGGTCTGCAACTGAAGACGCAAGGCAGCACCTTAAGTCCTTCATGGAAATTTGCAACTCTTTCAAAATCCAAGGAGTCCATGAAGATGTCTTGCGATTGAAGTTATTTCCCTATTCACTGAGGGATAGGGCGAAAGCTTCGCTGAATATCATTCCAGCAGGATCTATTGCATCTTGGAGTGAACTCTGCCATGATTTTATTACTCGTTTCAACCCTACAAACTTATATGATAGAATTTGTAATGAAATCACTTCTTTTCGACCGGCAGACGGTGAACCTATGTACGAGGCATGGGAGCGCTATAGGGAGTTACTACACAAGTGTCCTTTGCATGGATTTACCCTATGGACACAAGTGACAATGTTCTATAATGCCAGGAATGCCCCGACAAGGATGATGTTAGATGCCTCGGCAAACGGAACACTCCTTGATAAAGCACTTGAGGAAGCTATCGAGATACTAAACAAACTCGCGAAAAATGATTTTCAATTTCCTACATCTAGGCGACGAGGAGTAAGACGCCAAGCCACGGTAAATGAATTAGACACATTGAATTTAGTGGCAGCACAATTGGCCTCTCTTACCAAGATGGTACAGAACCTACAATTACAGCAAAATACCTGTGAGGTTAAGGTAATTGATTCTTATTGTGACTTATGTGGAGGTAATCACAGTTCCTCTGATTGTATGAATCAAGAAACCGGTATGTATGTTGGGAACTACAACCGAAACAATATGATGTCCAACACATACAATCCCTCCTGGAAGAGACATCCAAACCTATCATGGAGCAACCCTAACAATGCCTTAAACCCAATCACCCAACATTCAGGATTTCAGCAACCGATGCAACAACTGCCGCAGCAACAGGCCCAGTAGTCAATGCCGCAGCAGCAGTTGCAGCAGCAACCGGTAAGTTCGTTGGAGAACACTCTCAAAGCCTTTATGATGAAAACTGAGTCATACATGGCAGAGAACAATAATTTCATCAAAAGGACAGACGTTTTTATGAATAGAACTGAGATGAGTTTGCAAAATCAAGAAGCGGCCATTAAAACGCTAGAAACTCAGGTTGGGCAGTTTGCTTAAAACATAAACACTAGACCACAAGGAGGACTACTGTGACACCCTCGCCCCGGGTTAGGAGACGGGGGTGTCGACCGGACTTATAAGCTTGTAATTAAATCGGGAATTGTGTTCGATTCAATGGTAATTCAATACAATTTACAAGTTGTGCCTACAAATTTCAAGGCCAATTTAAAACTTTTTCGCACTTATTCAATTTACCAATTCGATCCGTATAATCCATTCGTTTATCAATTTTAATTCTAATTAATGTTGATCTTAACCTACAATCAATTTTATTTTATTTAATCATTATTATCAATATCTTATTGATCAAGTAAACTTTCATTTTAAGTTGGACCAAAATTTGCCTAAGGGTATCGATACACCCTATAGAGGGGTATCGAAACAAGGGTATCGAACCCTAGTTCGATACAGGTCAACTATGTTGACCCGTTGACCATGGCTGGGGAGCCTAGTTCGAAACAAGTATCGATGCAATTTCGATTCTAGAAGCCCTAGCATCGAACCATGTATCGATGCTAGTCTTCCTCGTTGACTTGTTTGACTAAGGATGAGTAGCCTGGTTCGATACTTGCATCGATGCCATTTCGTTACTGGAACTCCCAATATCGAACCAGGTACCGATGTTGGTCTATTCCAAAGACTCAATGACTTAAGGCAATAATGGCCTGGCTCGATACTAGCATCGAACCAGGGAGATCTTAGGGAAGCTTAGCATCGAACCAAGCTTCGATGCGATTATGAATCTGTCAAAGGTGGTATCGATACCCATGTAATTGGTATCGATACCCTCGGTTCAAATTCCAGATTTCCAACCTTTTAAAACACTTAGACTCTGCCAAAGGCCATCTATAGGGTCACAACCATTTCTAAACCATAAAGGGACAACATTCAACATAATTAGACATCATTTATCAATTTGCTACCTATATGCTTAAGCCAATTAATCATCCAAACCATTTACCATTCGCATAGACATTCTCAAATTTGGTTCTATGCTATGTATGTCAACATAGCTATCCTACAATTTCCAATTCCACATATGTAAATATTTTTCTATCGAGACAAATATGTATTCCATGGACCTAGTCCTTAACTACCAATGTTAGAATAAGTAAGACTTCCATAACGAGTAGCCTAGCTTCATTTGATCATAAGACTTATAGGCTAGATGCACAAAACGAGAATCTATGCAAGTTTAGACCACAAGCTAAATCTAATATGTTCAACATGCCTTCTGGCTTACCAACCAAGACAAATAACAAGCCATACATACAAAACCATGGGACAAGCCCTCAAATGCAAGATGCTAACATATTATGTTCACTAATGCCACCATTCTAGGAGTTAACGAAATCTTACAAAATACCCTACATTTGCTTGCTTGTTGTCCTTGCTCCCGATCAATCTCGATCTAGCTCCTTAGCTCGATAACCTGTTAGTTGGGAAGGAGGAAATACGAGTGGTAAGTACTATGAAGTACTTAGTGAGGTAGTCCTAGTCTAACCATATTGGACATATAAAACATAACAAGTAGCATGCTCAATTCAGACATTGTAACAATTACATAGCATTAAAAGTGACATGCTTCAATACATCAATAAGTCAATCATGGCTTTTGTATCAAACGATATACAAGATTAACATGCTTCTCATATCAATTACAAGTCTAACATACTATTCAAAGCATATAGTTCATTATTCAATTTCCAATTTCAAGTTTTCAAATAACAATTCATTTCAAGGGCTATTTATAGCCGAATGTTCATTTCCAATATCAATAACCATTTCACATTCGAGTGCTACTTATAGCATCAATTTCATTACAAGGCTCTATAGCAATTCTTAATCAATTACAATGCTTCATTAAGAATCACATATGCATATGAATCACAATTAATCGTTAATCTTTCAAATTCAATTTCGGTTGGTGCCTTGGAATAGTTAAACAAGGTAAGCGGGTCAACAAGAGTGTCACGAAGACACTAACAAGAGTACCACAAAGGCACTAACAAGAGTACCACAAAGGTACTAACAAGAGATACCCATGGTATCTAACAATTGGTGACTAACCACCAAAATCACGGTACCCACAGTACCAAACAAGAGTGTCGTAGCACTAAACAATGAGCACAAAACCCTAGGCATGCCGTACTACCTATGACCAACTACCAAGCAAGGCTCAATAACGTTTTCATTTTCCATTGATCAATATTCAATTTACATTACCAAATTCATATCATCAAGAGCAAGTGTACATATCATGCTGTCATATAAGCAACAATCATGATTCAACATGCCATATGAACATATAGTCATGCATATCATATTACCGAGCGATTAATCATATCATCCTAAGCATGTATGAATCACGTACCTGGCATCCGTAGCCGCGTGCCATACTTACCTCGGCATTTCCGAGCTATGCATATGTACTAAGCTAGTACTATCAACTAACAAACAATTCATATCAAACAAAACATTTAACATTAACCTCCTTCCCTTTTTAATTACCAATTATAGATTAGTCCAATTGCATAATAAGATCGAATTAAATAACAAATAGATGGTTAGGACCCTAGGTCCTAACCCTAAGGTTTGCCACACTCACGGTTAATTCCGAGCTATTAGGGGTTGTAAATCGCGATCCCTTTGCCTCGTTTCCTCGCTACTTCGAGCCTCTCTTGTTCTTCAATATCCTCTTCTCTCGGACTCTCTAATAATTTATACAAAATATAGCATTCATCAATACATATTTAATCATTTATTTCAAGTGTTCTTAATCTTAACAATTATAAACATATGCATTTACGTGTTACGGACAGCTTTGTTACCCCATAAAGAATCGCTTATATCTCCTAACTCCGATGTCCGATTTTAGTCCATTTTACCTCTTGGGAAAGCTAGAAGAATCCTATACAAGGACCAATTAACCTTACATTTTAATTCCTATTCGATCAGCTCCAGATTTAATTTGAATCGGGTCTGTCCAGAACCGGGACTGTTCGGACAGCCCTTACGGAAACGCTTATATTTTTTTTCTTCCGAACTCCAATCGAGGTTCTGTAAATTTTCCCTTAAACTAGGTATATGGGAGTATCTTACTGCAAATTTTCAGCTCCTAACTCCTTCCTACGTGGCCTAGGGAATTTCTCAAAGATAGCTACTTAAAATTGTGTTCCTAGGCATTTTCGGCAATTTCTCATTGCATACATTTAATCCCTAACCCCCAATTCATTTCTATAAATTTCCAGCATCACAAATATGAAATTAACATCAATAATTTCTCATTTCCATCAACCTAATCTCATGCAATTCTAACATTTAATCAATTAACACACTTTGCACTTCCAAAATCCTAATCCCAAGTTCTCATTCCCTCTTTCTCATGCTTAAGATAAACCCAAACAATTTCAATCTTCATTCTAAACATGTAAACATCATAGAGGCTCTAAGACTTAAGAGTTCAAGCTTTCAAGGTTCGGGTTTTAGAAGAAGAAACTTACCAAGATTATTAGCTTTGATTTCTAGACCAAATCTCACAACCATGCATGCTCTTGTTTCCTTCTTCAATGGCTTCCCATGGATTTTCTCTCTTTTTCCTTTCTTTGTATTTAACGTAAATGAGGGGAGAAGAAGGAAACATGTGTTGATTTTGGTTGATTGTCTTTGTGGGTAAAAAGACCATTTTGCCCCTTTTTATTTACCTAGACATGGTTTATTACTAGGGTAGTTCATGGAACTTGTGCATTCACCATGCAACCCTCACATTCCTTGTTCAATTTAATTTAGTCACTATTTTTACTCCAATCAATCACATGATTTATTTTAATTTACAATCTATTCGAATCGTTATTCTAACCCGGTTTTTGGGGTGTTACAATTCTCCCCTCCTTAAAAAGAAATTCGCCCTCGAATTTACCTGGAGGGAACAAATGTGGGTATTGCACTTTTACTGTGTCCTCGGGTTCCCAAGTGGCTTCTTTTTTCTTGTGATTCCTCCAAAGGACTTTCACCAAAGGTACGTTCTTGTTTCGGAGCCTTTTATCTTCTTGATCGAGGATCTGGACCGGTTCCTTTTCATAAGATAGATCGGGATTTAATTCCAATTCTTCCGATTCCAAGACATGAGAGGGGTCAGATCGGTACTTCCTCAACATTGAAACATGGAAGACATTGTGTATCTTGTCAAAATCACTAGGGAGTGCAAGACGATAGGCCACCGGGCCAATTCTTTCAATAACCTCAAAAGGTCCAATGAACCGTGGACTAAGCTTCCCCCTTTTTCCGAATCTAAAGGCTTTCTTCCAAGGAGAGACTTTTAGGAAGACCTTGTCTCCCACATTGTACTAAATATCTCTTCGTCTCAAGTCTGCATAAGCCTTTTGTCTATCGAAGGCTTATTTCAATCGATCATGAATAACCCGAATCTGTTCCTCAGTTTCCCGGATCATTTGAGGTCCCAAAACCTTGTTCTCTCCCAATTCAGACCAACATAGAGGAGTTCTACATTTCCTCCCGTATAAAGCTTCAAAGGGAGCCATTTAAATTGATGTCTGATAGCTACTGTTATACGCAAATTTCACCAAGGGTAGGGACTTTTCCCAATTCTTCCCAAAGTCTATAACACAAGCTCGTAGCATATCTTCCAGGACTTGTATCACCCTTTCGGATTGACCATCAGACTGCGGATGGAAGGCGGTGCTGAGATGCACTTTGGTTCCGAGAGCCCTTTGCAAAGACTTCCAAAATCGAGATGTAAAATTCGGATCTCTATCAGAAATAATCGATGTCGGTACACCATGTAACCGAATCACTTCTCGGATATACAACTCGGCCAGGGTCTCCGAGTTCATATTCTTTCGAACCGAGATGAAATGTGCAGACTTGGTGAGTCTATCCACAATCACCCAAATAGCATCATTCTTTCTCGGTGTAACAGGCAAACCAGTGACAAAATCCATTGTTACTCGATCCCATTTCCATTCAGGCAATTCAATAGGCTGAAGCAATCCCGTAGGAGCTCGGTGTTCAGCCTTAACTTTCTAACAAGTCAAACATCGGGATACAAAATCTGTGATGGCTGCTTTCATGCCAGGCCACCAATACAAGGATTTCAAGTCCTTATACATTTTAACAGAACCAGGATGGATCGAGAACGAACTTTGGTGTGCTTCTTGTAGGATGTCTCTTTTCAATTCCTCATTATTCGGAACACACACCCTATCTCTGAAGCAGAGCAATCCATTCTGATTGAGGGAGAATTCGACATTAGCTTTCGAATCAAGCTTGGATGCAATAGCTTGAAGCTCGGAATCAAATTGCTGAAGGTCTTTTATTCTCAAAATCAAATCAGACTGAACTTGAAGTTTAGATAAATATCCTTGCTTTCGATATACTCGAAGGTGAGCATTTATCGCATTCGGGGCTACAAGGAAATTTTCAAAATTAGACACGTAAATTCAAGGGAGTTTTAATATTTCAAGATTATCAAATAGCTTACCCAACATTGGTTTACGACTAAGGGCATCGGCCACCACGTTGGCTTTTCCGGGATGGTAATCAATGACCAAGTCATAGTCTTTTAGCAATTCCATCCATCTTCTTTGTCTCAAATTCAAGTCCTTCTGAGTCAGGAGGTATTTAAGACTTTTGTGATCAGTGTATAGGTAACACTTCTCACCATATAAGTAGTGCCTCCATATTTTGAGGGTAAATACGATAGCAGCTAACTCGAGGTCATGTGTCGGATAATTCAGTTCATGAGGCTTTAATTGCCTAGATGCATAAGCAACCACATTATTTCCTTGCATCAAAACACATCCTAGCCCTGAATATGAAGCATCACTATACGCAGTGAATTCTTTGCCGGATTCCGGTTGAACAAGAACGGGAGCATGGGTCAAAGCTTGTTTAAGCTGATCAAAGCTTCTTTGTTGGTCCTCTGACCATTCAAACAATTTATCCTTTCTAAGAAGTTTTGTTAAGGGCAAGGCAATAGTGGAAAATCCCTTAACGAACCTCCTATAATATCCGGCTAAACCAAGGAAACTCCTAACTTAATTAACATTTTTCGGAGGTCTCCAATCTAGTATAGTCTGCACTTTCTTTGCATCGACTTTGATTCCTTCTGCCGAGATGACATGGCCAAGGAATGACACTTCTGATAACCAAAACTCACATTTGGAGAACTTGGCAAACAATTGACGTTCACGGAGAGTTTGCAAAACAATTCGGAGGTGTTCTGCGTGATCCTCCTTATCCCGAGAATACACCAGAATGTCATCAATAAAGACGACCACAAACTTATCAAGATATGGCTGGAAGATTCGATTCATGAGATCCATGAATGCAGATGGGGCATTAGTTAACCCAAATGGCATCACCAAGAATTCAAAATGGCCATAACGAGTTCGGAAAGCCGTCTTAGGAACATCTTCCTCTTTTACTCTCATCTGATAGTACCCCGATCGAAGATCAATCCGAGAGAACACCGTAGCATTCTTGAGTTGATCAAACAAGTCTTCAATTCTAGGCAATGGGTACTTGTTCTTAATGGTCACCCGATTTAATTGTCGATAATCAATACAAAACCTCATGGTGCCATCTTTCTTCTTCACGAACAAAACAGGAGCACCCCATGGAGATGAGCTGGGACGGATGAATCCCTTATCTTGTAGCTCTTGGAGTTGGTTCTTAAGCTCTTTCAACTCAATAGGTGTCATTCTATAAGGTGCAATTGACACCGGATTAGTCCCAGGCTGGACTTCTATCCCGAATTCAACTTCTCTAGTCGGAGGAAGACTAGGAAGTTCCTCCGGAAAAACATCAACAAATTCAGATACCACTGGGATTTTCGGCAACCCGAAATCATACTCATCTTGCAAAGCCATAACAGCAAAGATCGAAATTGGCTTTTTATCAATTAGGAGGATTGACTCCTTTCCCAAGCCCCGAAGATACAATCTCCGATTCTGACAGTCGATCCAAGCTTCATGTTTGATCAACCAGTCTAACCCCAATATTAGGTCAAACTCACATTCCGGTAGTACAAATAGATCAATTCGAAAAGGAATGTTCCGAATTGTGATCGGAGAATCTTTACAAACAAGGTTAACATTCATTATTCTTCCTATTGGGTTTCACACTACAAGACCCCTATCAACATTTTTAGGCTCTAACTTAACCTTTACAAGCATTCTAGAACATACAAAGGAGTGAGTGGATCCTGAATCTATTAAAGCATATGCAGGACTTAAATTTAACTCAACGGTACCTGCAATAACATCGGGAGATTCTTCCTCTCCTCTACCACGAACGGTGTACATTCTAGCTGGGGCTCGAGATTCTTGATGAGGAGGGGTTGATTGACGTTCCTTTCCCTTGCTTTGATTCCCGGAATGAGCCTGTCCCGGGCCCTTGTTTCTGTTCTGAGGTGGAGGACTCTAATAGGCACGAGACTGAGGTGTGCCTCTATTAGGATTCTGAGGGCAATCCTTAACAAAGTGGTCCGATCCTCCACAAGCATAACACAATCTCATCTGGAGTCGACAAGGACTAGCATAAAACTTTTTGCAGAACTGACAAGCCGAAGCTTTTCCGGAATTTCCCGTGCTATGAATAGAGGCCACTGGGGCTACGGGTCTATTTGCCGACTGAGGTCTCGGCACATAACGATTCTTGGACTCATGGTTGTAAGTCGAGGAGCCTTCTTTCTGTTGCTTGGCTCTCTTCACATTCCAATCGGATCTATCCTCCCATTTACGCTTCTTATTATCCCTATTTCCACCCTTTCTCCTTTCCGAAGCTTTCATCTTGGCTTCGGTAGCAATAGCCCGATTGACTAAAATTTGGAAATCGATAATTCCCAAAGCAGTAAACATGGGGCTCATCTCATCATTTAGCCCATCAATGAACATCTAGCATTTCTGTTTCTCAGTCTTGATGTACTCGACTCCGTACTTGCAATACTTACAGAAGTCTGCCACATACTGCTCAATAGGCCTATTAGCTTGCCTCAAATACAAGAACCGTCTTCGTCTTTCAGCCAGGTACTGCTCACTAATATACTTCTTCTTGAACTCCTCTACAAAGAAGTCCCAAGTGATGGCATCGGCAGGAGCAGTCAAGATCGTAGTTTCCCACCAACTCAAGGCTTCGTCAGCTAGAAGCGATATAGCACATTCGAGCTTGTGCTCGTCGGAGCATTGCAACTGCTTGGTCAGAATCTGAGTGGTCCTTTCTAACCACTGTTCCGGTTCCTCGGGCTTTTCCTCATTAACACCCGCAAAAGTATAAGCTCGATACCTGGCCAATTTCTCAATAGGAGCCCTACTCGGTGTAGCATCAACAGGGGCAATAGGACGATTCTGTCTCAAGTCGGACACTAATTGATCGAACATCCCCTTCATACTTAGGAGACATTCCCTCTGAACATCTTGTATAACCGGGGCTACCATCTCAGGGGCAGCTTCCATGGGAGGTAACTCTTGTTCTTGAGGAGGATTCGGTTCCATCCTCACATTTTCATTCTCATTGGAGGAGCCCTCGGGACTTTCATCTCCCAAGGCTAACCTCGTGTCTACCATACTACAAAAGATAGGCAAACATTATTCAATTAAGCAAGAACACAAGCAAGTACGGTATAAATAACTCCTAGGTGGCATAGTTCAATCCTATATGATGCATGCATATTACTTTCGGTCCGAGAATCATGCAACCGAAAGCTCTGATACCAATGAATGTGACACCCTCGCCCTGGGTTAGGAGACGGGGGTGTCGACCGGACTTATAAGCTTGTAATTAAAACGGGAATTGTGTTCGATTCAATGGTAATTCAATACAATTTACAAGTTGTGCCTACAAATTTCAAGGCCAATTTAAAACTTTTGCGCACTTATTCAATTTACCAATTCGATCCGTATAATCCATTCGTTTATCAATTTTAATTCTAATTAATGTTGATCTTAACTTACAATCAATTTTATTTTATTTAATCATTATTATCAATATCTTATTGATCAAGTAAACTTTCATTTCAAGTTGGACCAAAATTTGCCTAAGGGTATCGATATACCCTATAGAGGGGTATCGGAATAGGGGTATCGAACCCTAGTTCGATACAGGTCAACTATGTTGACCCGTTGACCATGGCTGGGGAGCCTAGTTCGAAACAGGGATCGATGCAATTTCGATTCTGGAAGCCCTAGCATCGAATCATGTATCGATGCTAGTCTTCCTCGTTGACTTGTTTGACTAAGGATGAGTAGCCTGGTTCGATACTGGCATCGATGCCATTTCGTTACTGGAACTCCCAGTATCGAACAAGGTACCGATGTTGGTCTATTCCAAAGACTCAATGACTTAAGGCAATAATGGCCTGGCTCGATACTAGCATCGAACCAGGGAGATCTTAGGGAAGCTTAGCATCGAACCAAGCTTCGATGCCATTATGAATCTGTCAAAGGTGGTATCGATACCCATGTAATTGGTATCGATACCCTCGGTTCAAATTCTAGATTTCCAACCTTTTAAAACACTTAGACTCTGCCAAAGGCCATCTATAGGGTCACAACCATTTCTAAACCATAAAGGGACAACATTCAACATAATTAGACATCATTTATCAATTTGCTACCTATATGCTTAAGCCAATTAATCATCCAAACCATTTACCATTCGCATAGACATTCTCAAATTTGGTTCTATGCTATGTATGTCAACATAGCTATCCTACAATTTCCAATTCCACATATGTAAATATTTTTCTATCGAGACAAATATGTATTCCATGGACCTAGTCCTTAACTACCAATGTTAGAATAAGTAAGACTTCCATAACGAGTAGCCTAGCTTCATTTGATCATAAGACTTATAGGCTAGATGCACAAAACGAGAATCTATGCAAGTTTAGACCACAAGCTAAATCTAATATGTTCAACATGCCTTCTGGCTTACCAACCAAGACAAATAACAAGCCATACATACAAAACCATGGGACAAGCCCTCAAATGCAAGATGCTAACATATTATGTTCACTAATGCCACCATTCTAGGAGTTAACGAAATCTTACAAAATACCCTACATTTGCTTGCTTGTTGTCCTTGCTCTCGATCAATCTCGATCTAGCTCCTTAGCTCGATAACCTGTTAGTTAGGAAGGAGGAAATACGAGTGGTAAGTACTATGAAGTACTTAGTGAGGTAGCCCTAGTCTAACCATATTGGACATATAAAACATAACAAGTAGCATGCTCAATTCAGACATTGTAACAATTACATAGCATTAAAAGTGACATGCTTCAATACATCAATAAGTCAATCATGGCTTTTGTATCAAACGATATACAAGATTAACATGCTTCTCATATCAATTACAAGTCTAACATACTATTCAAAGCATACAGTTCATTATTCAATTTCCAATTTCAAGTTTTCAAATAACAATTCATTTCAAGGGCTATTTATAGCCGAATGTTCATTTCTAATATCAATAACCATTTCACATTCGAGTGCTACTTATAGCATCAATTTCATTACAAGGCTCTATAGCAATTCTTAATCAATTACAATGCTTCATTAAGAATCACATATGCATATGAATCACAATTAATCGTTAATCTTTCAAATTCAATTTCGGTTGGTGCCTTGGAATAGTTAGACAAGGTAAGCGGGTCAACAAGAGTGTCACGAAGACACTAACAAAAGTACCACAAAGGCACTAACAAGAGTACCACAAAGGCACTAACAAGAGATACCCATGGTATCTAACAACTGGTGACTAACCACCAAAATCACGGTACCCACAGTACCAAACAAGAGTGTCGTAGCACTAAACAATGAGCTCAAAACCCTAGGCATGTCGTACTACCTATGACCAACTACCAACCAAGGCTCAATAACGTTTTCATTTTCCATTGATCAATATTCAATTTACATTACCAAATTCATATCATCAAGAGCAAGTGTACATATCATGCTGTCATATAAGCAACAATCATGATTCAACATGCCATATGAACATATAGTCATGCATATCATATTAGCGAGCGATTAATCATATCATACTAAGCATGTATGAATCACGTACCTGGCATCCGTAGCCGTGTGCCATACTTATCTCGGCATTTCCGAGCTATGCATATGTACTAAACTAGTACTATCAACTAACAAGCAATTCATATCAAACAAAACATTTAACGTTAGATCCTTCCCTTTTTAATTACCATTATAGATTAGTCCAATTGCACAATAAGATCGAATTAAATAACAAATAGATGGTTAGGACCCTAGGTCCTAACCTTAAGGTTTGCCACACTCACGGTTAATTCCGAGCTATTAGGGGTTGTAAATCGCGATCCCTTTGCCTCGTTTCCTTGCTACTTCGAGCCTCTCTTGTTCTTCAATATCCTCTTCTCTCGGACTCTCTAATAATTCATACAAAATATAGCATTCATCAATACATATTTAATCATTTATTTCAAGTGTTCTTAATCTTAACAATTATAAACATATGCATTTACGTGTTACGGACAACTTTGTTACCCCATAAAGAATCGCTTATATCTCCTAACTCCGATGTCCGATTTTTGTCCATTTTACCTCTTTGGAAAGATAGAAGAATCCTCTACAATGACCAATTAACCTTACATTTTAATTCCTATTCGATCAGCTCCAGATTTAATTCGAATCGGGTCTGTCCAGAACCGGGACTGTTCGGACAGCCCTTACGGAAACGGTTATATTTTTTTCTACCGACCTCTAATCGAGGTTCCGTAAATTTTCCCTTAAACTAGGTATATGGGAGTATCTTACTGAAAATTTTCAGCTCCTAACTCCTTCCTACGTGACCTAGGGAATTTCTCAAAGATAGCTACTTAAAATTGTGTTCCTAGGCATTTTCGGCAGTTTCTCATTGCATACATTTAATCCCTAACCCCCAATTCATTTCTATAAATTTCCAGCATCACAAATATGAAATTAACATCAATAATTTCTCATTTCCATCAACCTAATCTCATGCAATTCTAACATTTAATCAATTAACACACTTTGCACTTCCAAAATCCTAATCCCAAGTTCTCATTCCCTCTTTCTCAAGCTTTCAAGGTTCGGGTTTTAGAAGAAGAAACTTACAAAGATTATTAGCTTTGATTTCTAGACCAAATCTCACAACCATGCAAGCTCTTATTTCCTTCTTCAATGGCTTCCCATGGATTTTCTCTCTTTTTCCTTTCTTTGTATTTAACGTGAATGAGGGGAGAAGAAGGAAACATGTGCTGATTTTGGTTGATTGTCTTTGTGGGTAAAAAGACCATTTTGCCCCTTTTTATTTACCTAGACATGGTTTATTACTAGGGTAGTTCATGGAACTTGTGCATTCACCATGCAACCCTCACATTCCTTGTTCAATTTAATTTAGTCACTATTTTTACTTCAATCAATCACATGATTTATTTTAATTTACAATCTATTCGAATCGTTATTCTAACCCGGTTTTTGGGGTGTTACAACTACCTAGCAATACTGAAGTTGCTAAGGTAATGGTCCATGAACAGTGCAAAGTAATCACTACTAGGAGTGGTTGCTAAGGTGAGTTTGAGACAGTGGCTGCTACCGAGGGATGCATGGCAATGCTGTACAATTGCATGCCACCGAAATTAAAAGATCCTAGCTGCTTTATCATACCTTGTGCAATAGGTAAAAATTATGAAGGTAAGGCCCTATGCGACCTTGGAGCGAGCATAAATCTAATATTCAAATCAATCTTTCAAAAGCTTGGAATAGGAAGGGCAAAACCTACAACAGTTATGCTCCAACTAGCGGATTAATCCTATGTGCAACCTGAAGGCAAAATCGAGGACATACTGGTAAGAGTTGATAAGTTTATTTTTCCTGCTGATTTTCTTGTCCTTGATTGTGAAGCAGATGATAATGCACCGATCATCCTTGGGAGACCTTTCCTTGCAACTGGACGTACCTTAATTGACGTGGAAAAAGGAGAGTTGACAATTCGGGTCAATGACCAACAAGTCAAACTCAATGCATTCCACAACTTAAAAAAATATGATGATCCAGAGGAGTGCAAGGTCATTTACACAGGAAGTACCAAAATTTCCTGCCTTGGCAGAATGCTCGGCAGATTTATTGGCAAAAAGATTAAGCCCAAAGTGGATGGGCACACAGCAAAAGGGAGTGGCCCACAACCGATTCAAAATTCTGGCCAACGAAAGAGAATCATCTTGGGAGATGCATTTGCATGCTCTCCACCAGTAACATGATCTCCTCCCTTTTCTTTATTAATATATTAGGATTAGTTTAGTTTATTTTTATTTTTCGAATTTATTTTTGCTTTAAGTTTTTTTTGTGTGTGTTTAATTTTTATTTAGGATAATAAGCATGAATAAAGGAGAAATAGTTCACAGCAGGAACTCTGCCGAGGCAGAAAAACAGTGTCAGGGCCGCAACAGTCTCAACGGGCAGAACAGTGTAACGGCTAGTCTGCCGAGATTCCTGCCGCGGCAGAAAAGGAAACGGCAGTAAAGAATAACGGCTACAAAACGGCTACAAAACAGCTAGTGGCTTCAAACGGTCACAAGGTCGAGGCCTATATAAGAAACTCCTTCCTCTTGAACTATTCACTCTTGCTTTCTTGTTTTCTTTAGAATTCATAACAATCTTCCTCTCACATTACTCTCTGCCTACTCACAATTCTTCGTGAAATTTCAGATTCTTTTCAAGAAATACTCCAAGAAATCAAATCTCTCACAAATTTTGATAGCCACTTACAAGCGATTTGCCCCAGCAAACGTTGAAGATCGCTTCAACCGATCTTTCATCGCCCAACAATTGTGGGAAGAACAAGGTTTCCAGCATTCGGATGATGAAAACTACGGCTTCGAGCACTATCTCTTTGACAAAATCAAGTACCAAGATTGGGAAATTTTCTATCTTCAACTTGCCCAGGCAAATGCTACTATCGTGCGGGAATTCTATGCGCACGTGCCCAACAAAGATTCCCTCTTTGTTCACTGCCGCGGCAGACCGGTTTAGTTAGATGTCGAGATCATCAACGACTTCTACGGCCTCACTCCAAACAGTGATGTTCACGCCGAATTCATGGAAGACATCACTGCAGAGGACTACGAGTTAATCAAAGATGATCTTTGTTACGCAAATACTCCATGGGAAACCGGTACCCATAAAGGATCCGTAACAAGGCAAATCCTAAAGCCCGAGGCCAAGATGTGCAATACCTTTGTCAAGCGACGCCTCATCCCCGCGTCCCACAATAGCACGATGGACCGCAAGCGATTGGTGCTTATCCAATCAATCATCAACAAAAGGACCATCAATGTTGGAGAGATCATCCTATGGGAAATTCACGAGTGCAGTAAGAAAGATAGGGGACCATTGTATTTCCCATGTTTGATCACGGGTTTGTGTGTTGCCGCAGGTGTGCCAATCGAAGATACGGACGAATACACTCCCCAACGACGAGGATGGAACAGAGACTTTTGTCACAAAGTCATGCAGATCACGCAAGCGGAGCCAGTCCAAGCAACGCCCCAGCAGTTCACTGCTGATACTGCTGCCGGGGCCCAGTACACGGCAGACATGCCAAACACTGCCCACACCTCTGTCGCAGCAGACCCGTACCAGGAGATTTTGCAAAGGATGGCAGCAATGGACCTCAGGAAACAGAGGTACATGATGTACCAAAGAGATTTCAATGGTACATTAGCCCAAATGATGTTGCACGCTTTTCCGGACCAAGGAGCGCAATTTCCAAATTTTCCCAACAATATGTTCGTCACAGCCACCCCTTACACAGAGACTACACCAGCTTCGAGAGGACCAAGGCCGTTCTTCCACGCGGACCCTCAACCGCAGTACCAGGCTGCCGGCCCATCCAGGGCAGCGGATTCTGCTACGGCATCGTCTGCCAGTAGAAGACCATCCAAGCGGAGGTCAGTTTTCAGCACTCCACCCCGATCCCCAATCATCATAGGCAGTCTATCAGCTGAGATAGATGCCTATGTGCACCAAAGCTCCACCGTCGCCGAACCAAGTACACACCACATCGGAGGAGCCACAGCAATGGGAGGTGGAACGGACATAATGATAACCGAAGAGATGGCCGATGTAGAAGAAGGAGAAGAGGTAGAGTCCCCAATGCAACGGACACCACCCACAAGAGTCCAACCGCCCCGGTAAGCAAAAGCTCAACCATCGCCCTCACCAAGAACAAAGCAATCGACAGCAAGGCCAAGCAAAAAAATTGTTACAAGCAGCTCCTCGGAGTCGCTTTAAATTTTTGTTCTTACTTCAATATTAATTGCTTTTGCTGTCTTTATATGCTGCTTATTTCATATTTGTGTTGCCCGCTTATTTCTTCAAATATAAAGCATTGAGGACAATGCTTGGTTTGAGTTTAGGGGTGTAGATTCACTGCCAAGGCAGCAATCTACTACCGAGGCCTTGCCAAAAAGGGAGTATTCCAGTGATTTTTTTTTTAATTTTCATGCTCCCCGCCTTACTTGAATTAACTACCTACACTTTTGCACTGCTTATCATCAGTATTGCCTTAGTTTATTCTTTAAGGCTATAGAAATATTTCTCCTTACCATGATTAGGTTCTGTTAAGAAGGTTTAACCTTAGGATACTTAAGTATGAAAACTTAGAAGCTTACTATAGGAAGAAATCTAAACACTTCTGGGACTTGTTGGATTACTGGAATTCTTTTAATGAACTTAGGTGATAAAGACTTAGATTTTTGGGAAAGTAACTAGAGGTGCCTATCACCGGCTCTAGGAAGTACTCTTCTTCATGCTAGAGGTGCCCGAAATTGGCTCTAGTATGCTTTAAGGAATATCAAAAAGAAAGAAAGAATTAGTGAAGGGAAAAAAAAACACAATCCTTGAGGTGTCCGAAATTGGCTCAAGAATTGGTTGTTTAGAAAAGAAGAGAACACTTAACCCAATTCTACATGTCTTGAGCTTAGAGTTTATCTAAGAAAGCCTTTAATCAAACTTGTCCACAAAAACGCACACACTCACAATTCTTATAGTTTGTTTCTAGGTAAACCCTTGGGTAGCCGAAAGGTTAAGACTAAAGAATAGGCCTAGCTATGGTGAGGAGAATAGATGGAAATGTAAGACCAAGAGAGAGTAGAGTTCGGCAAATTGATGGTTTGCATTGCTTGAGGACAAGCAATAGTTCGAGTTTGGGTGTGTGATAAGTGCTCAACTCACTATCACTTTGTACACCTTTTATGGGCATTAATCACCGAATATACACCCACTCGGACTAATGCATGTACTTAATGTGATATATTTAGAAGTTATGCCTATAGAGATAATATTTACAAAAAAGGCACGTTTTACTGCATTTTTATATCTATGCAGGAGAACTAGTGCCGCGGCAGCAACATGGCCGAGGCAGGACCTGATGCCGAGGCAGCAGTTAAGAGCTAGAAAGCAAGACTGTAGGCGATTGGAAGATAAAAATACAAGGTACGTGTCTGGACATAAAGCCCATGGATCGGAGCTGGCTAGCATGAGGAAAAGCCCAAGACAAAGCCACGAGGGAAAGCCCCCTTAGCTGAATTAAACTTGGAAATATTTTAATTATGTACATGACTTGTTCCCTACTCCAAGTTGTATTCTACTTAGGAAAGGTTTGCCCTAGGTCTAGCCTATATAAAGACCTAGCTGTCCAATGTAATACAGACGGAATACGTAGGGAGAGAAAGCTGAATCATAACTTGTTCTCTTTCTCTCAATCATGTTCTAAGCTTTCTTAGGGTTTAGGAGAAGGTTGTTTAGTATATGTGAGAGGAGATTGTACTTTGTCTTTGTTTCAATGCAATAAAATTATCAAGGTTTGCTTATCCTTTGTTATTCCTTGTTCTCGCATTCAAGCTCGAGAGAGAAGTTTGTGAGTAATCCATTTATCTAAGCTCGGGAGAGTTAGATTCACGAAAAGGGTAAGTACGGTGTTTCAATCGCGAAATACTAACTCGGCCTAGGGATAGGTTAAGAGTTTCAGCGGCTAAAAGAAGTGTGAGATTGGTTGGTGAATATAATTGGTTCACGCCGGGAGGTATCATCAAGGACTAGTCATCAACAACACTCTGACTTAGGGATAAGCGGAGTCATTCAAGGACACTTTGCCGAACTTTGGTGAAGTCCAACCACGAGCAAGGGATTGTCGCGGCAGACAAGTATCGTCGCTGCCAAGACAATAAACTGTAGTGCTGCCGAGGCAGTGATATACGATTGCATTGAGCAGAGACAAGTCAATCAAATCCACAATACAACGCAACTGGATCCTGACCCATCTCTCTCTAATATTCAATCTCTTTACTTTGCTTAATTATTTTAGTTTAGTTAAACCAAACTCAATCACTTGTGTTTTATTTTATTTCTTTCTACAGAACAAGAAGAAGAAGACATATTAAGTCTAGCAGTCCCTGTGGAGACGATAATCCGATAAATACTTATCACTTATTACTTTCGATGTGTCCACTTGCACTAAACGCGCACTTTAAAGTGCGTATGGTTTAAGCTTTGCTAGGTGTATAGCATATAAGACTTGAGATGTTGCATAGAGATGCATATGTATTAAAAAGGCCATAAGTATTGTTGTTGTTTTAAAAGCATGAAAGTCTTGTGAATTTTAGTTTTGAGTTGCATGAGATAATTGACACTTGATAAGGAAACGGATTTGGTTTTGCAAACCATGTTTGAGATACTTTTAGTGAGCATGATATGGCATGATTTAAAGAGTTTATTGATGGACTTATGGGCTGCATTGTAAAGGTGTTTTCTTTATATTTTACCCCTCACTAAGCTTATGCTTACCCTCTCTTTTACCTTACAATGTAGAGACATTAATCGAGGCGGCCAAGGAAAGCAAGGTTCCAAGTGTATGTCGATGAATAGCTCAAGTATGTGTTCTAAAATGTAGTAGTAGTAAAATGTAGTAGTAGTAAGAGAGCAATAGGGTATAGTTACATTGTTGTAAGAATTGGCTTTTGATTTGTAAACGTTGCTTTGGTTATTTGAACTTGAGTATGTATTGGATGTTTAAGTTGCTCATGGTGCCTAGGAATTATGCATATAGTTAATGGTGATCATTGGTGGTGTTTTGAATGAGTTAAATCTACTTAAAAGGGATTGATTTTATGTTTCTGGGCATATTGTTTCGAAACCTTAGGGAAAGTTTCGAAACCTTTATCAAATAGTTTCGAAACTTCCAAGAAGGTTTCGAAACCTTGCGGGCTAGTTGGATATTAGAACCTTACTGGAATGAAAGTTTTGAAACTTTCAAGGAAAAGTTTCGAAACCTTTAATGAAGGTTTCGAAACCTTTGTTTGGTCATTAATTGATAGTTGTTGGATTTGCATTTTAGTCCCGAATATCTTTCTATGTTTAATTATGGTAGCTACGAATGTTATTTTGAGTTGAAATTTCACCTTGATGCATAAAGTTGACTTAATTTCAAGTTGGCTAACTTAAATTGAAGGTAGTCCCTAGAAATTAAAATTTTTACATTTTGGTCCCTAGTTAGTGAAGCATGTAATTGATGATGTTAGTATGCTCCGTTTGGTTTGAAATTTATCATGAGAGTTCTTTGCATGTTTAATTGAACTTTGATGGAATGAATTTCTACCTTGTCAAAAGAATTTAAAATATTCACGTTTTAGTCCTTAAGTTGCTCATGTGTTAATTGAGTGCTCATTTGTGATCGAATTGCTACCGTCCTGGTTTTGCATGAAATCGAAACACATAGGAACATAATTATGCCTTTAGATAAGATAAAGAAAAAAATATATAACGGTTTTTAGGGTCGTTCATCGAATCGAGCCTTCACGGGTTTGGTTCGGTATTCCCCGTGTGACCCATTAGAGTCGGTTCTGTCTAGGCCGAGCTAAGGGGGTTACATTACAAACCGATCGAAAATGATATTAAATCAAATTTTATGGGTTCAAAAAGATAATTATGGGATTTTTAACCTAATTATACAACTTAATGTCAAATCTTGAGCTTTTTTCTCGGTTAAAATTCGAACGGGTGCACTATAAAGCCCAACTAGACATGCACGCTCTGAACCCTACAAAACGATCGAAAATGATATTCAATCAAATTTTTTGGGTACAAAAAGATATTTATGGGCTTTTGAACCTAATTATACTACTAAAACTCCAATTTTGAGCTTTTTACTCGGTTAAAATTAGAACGGGTTCAGTATAAAGTCATTTTGACTTCCACGCTCTAAACCTTATAAAACGATTGAAAATGGTATTAAATCAAATTTTATGAGTTCAAATTTTTAATTTTGGGCTTTTGAACCTAATTATACAACTTAATGTCAAATTTTGAGTTTTTTAATCGATTAAAATTCGAACGGGTTCACTATAGAGCCCATTTAGACATGAATGCTCTAAACCCTACAAAACGATCGAAATTTATATTGAATCAAATTTTTTGGGTTCAGAAAAGTTAATTATGGGATTTTGAATCTAATTATATAGCTTAATGTAAAATTTCGAACGGGTTCACTATAAAGCCCTTTTAGAAATGCATGCTCTAAACCGTACAAAATGATCGAAAATGATTTTCAATCAAATTTTTTGAGTTCAAGTTGTTATTTATGGGTTTTGAACCTAATTATACAGCTAAAACTCAAAATTTGAGCTTCTTAATCGATTAAAATTCGAACGGGTTCACTATAAAGCCCATTTAGACATGCACGCTCTGAACCCTACAATACCATCGAAAATGATATTCGATCAAATTTTATGAGTTGAAAACATTAATTATGGGATTTTGAACCTATTTATACAGCTTAAACTCAAATTTTGAGCTTTTTACTCAGTTAAAATTGAACGAGTTCACTATAAAGCCCATTTAGACGTACACGCTCTTAACTTTACAAAACGATCGAAAATGATATTAAATCAAATTTTATGTGTTCAAAAAGTTAATTATGGATTTTTGAACCTAATTATACAGCTTAATGTCAAAATTTGAGTTTTTTACTGGGTTAAAATTCTAACGGGTTCACTATAAAGCCCATTTAGACATGCACGCTCTAAACCCTACAAAACGATCGAAAATGATATTTAATAAAATTTTATGGGTTCAAAAAGTTAATTATTGGCTTTTGAACCTAATTATACAGATTAATATCAAATTTTGAGCTTTCTACTCGGTTAAAATTCTAACGGGTTCACTATAAAGTCCATTTAGACATGCACGCTCTGAACCCTACAAAACGATTGAAAATGATATTTAATCAAATTTTATGGGTTCAAAAAGTTAATTATGGTCTTTTGAACCTAATTATAAAGCTTAATGTGAAATTTTTGAGCTTTTTACTCGGTTAAAAATCGAACGATTTCACTATAAAGCCCTTTTAGACATACACGCTCTAAACCGTACAAAACGATCGAAAATGATTTTCAATCAAATTTTATAAGTTCAAGTTGATATTTATGGGCTTTTGAACCTAATTATACTGCTAAAACTCAAATTTTGAGCTTTTTACTCGGTTAAAATTCTAACAGGTTCACTATAAAGCCCATTTAGACATGCACGCTCTGAACCCTACAAAACGATCGAGAATGATATTTAATCAAATTGTATGGGTTCAAAAAGTTAATTATTGGCTTTTGAACCTAATTATAATGCTTAATATCAAATTTTGAGCTTTCTACTCGATTAAAATTCTAACGGGTTCACTAGAAAGCCCATATAGACATGCATGCTCTGAACCCTACAAAACGATCGAAAATGATATTAAATCAATTTTTTTTGGAATTTGAACCTAATTATACAGCTTCAACTCAATTTTTGAGCTTTTTACTAAGTTAAAATTGAATGGGTTCACTATAAAGCCCATTTAGACATGAATGCTCACTTAGACATGAATGCTCTGAGCCCTACAAACCGATCGAAATTGATATTTAATAAAAAAATTTGGGTTCATAAAGTTAATTATTGGATTTTGAACCTAATTATACAGCTTAAACTCATATTTTGACCTCTTTACTCGGTTAAAATTCGAACGGGTTCACTATAACGCCATTTTAGACATACGCGCTCTTAACTTTACAAAACGATCGAAAATGATATTAAATCAAATTTTATGGGTTCAAAAAGTTATTTATGGGATTTTGATCCAAATTATACTGCTTAAACTCAAATTCTGAGCTTCATATTCAGTTAAAATTCGAATAGGTTGACTATAAAGCCCATTTAGACATGCACGCTCTGAACCCTACAAACCGATCTAAAATGATATTAAATCAAATTTTATGGGTTCAAAAAGTTAATTATGGGCTTTTGAACCTAATTATACAGCTTAATGTCAAATTTTGTGGGTTTTACTCGGTTAAAATTCGAACGGGTTCATTGTAAAGCCCAATTAGACATGCACGCTCTGAACTCTACAAACCGATCGAAAATGATATTAAATCAAATTTATTGGGTTCAAAAAGTTAATTATGGACTTTTGAACCTAACTATACAGCTTACTATAAAATTTTGAGCTTTTTACTCGGTTAAAATTCGAACGGTTTCACTATAAATCCCATTTAGACATGCTCGCTCTGAACCCTACAAAACGATCGAAAATGATATTCAATCAATATTTTTTGGGTACAAGAAGTTAATTATGGGCTTTTGAACCTAATTATACAGCTTAAACTCAAATATTAAGCTTTTTACTCGGTTAAAATTCGAACGGGTTCACTATAAAGCCCATTTAGACATGCACGCAATAAACAATACAAACCGATCGAAAATGATATTAAATCAAATTTTATGGATTCAAAAAGTTAATTATGGGCTTTTGAACTTAATTATATAACTTAATGTCAAATTTTGAGCTTTTTACTCGGTTAAAATTCAAACGGTTTCACTATAAAGCCCATTTAGACATGCACTCTCTGAACGCTCTAAACCCTACAAAATGATCGAAAATGATTTTCAATCAAATTTTTTGTGTAGAAAATGTTAATTATGGCCTTTTGGACCTAATTATACAACTTGAACTCCAATTTTGATCTTTTTACTCGATTAAAATTCGAACGGGTTCACTATAATGCCTATTTAGACATGCACGCACTAAACACTACAAAACGATCAAAAATGATATTAAATCAAATTTTATGAGTTCAAATAGTTAATTATGGGCTTTTGAACCTAATTATACAGCTTAATGTCAAATTTTGATCTTTCTAATCAGTGAAAATTTGAATGAGTTCACTATAAAGCCCATTTAGACATGCACGCTATGAACCCTACAAAACAATTGAAAATGATATTCAGTCAAATTTTTTGGGTAAAAAAAGTTAATTATAGTCTTTTGAACTAATTATAAAGCATAAACTTAAATTTTAAGCCTTTTTCTCTGTTAAAATTTGAACGGGTTCATTATAAAGCCCATTAAGACATGCACGCTCTGAACGCTCTAAACCCTACAAAATGATCGAAAATGATTTTCAATCAAATTTTTTGGTTACAAAATGTTAATTATGGGCTTTTGAACCTAATTATACAGCTTAAACTCCAATTTTGAGCTTTTTACTCGGTTAAAATTCGAACTGTTTCACAATAAAGCCCATTTAGACATGCCCGCTTTGAACCCTACAAAACGATCGAAAATGATATTCAATCAAATTTTTTGGGTACAAAAAGTTAATTATGGTATTTTGAACCTAATTATACAACTTAAACTACAATTTTGAGCTTTTTACTCGGTTAAAATTCGAACGGGTTCACTATAAAGCCCATTTAGACATGCACGCTTGGTGTGTTCTGTGTAGTGCTATAAATGATGTATGTGAACACATATATGTGCAAGTATACACAGTAATAGAAGTAATAATAGGGTGAGTGAGTATCGTTCCCACGAGGATCTATGTAAAGCATGTAGTCAAATTTGCCAAGACAAAAAGGGTTGTCACAAACTAAAAAGGAAAACAAAGGTAAAGATATAAACAAGAGAAAATGGTTATGTACGGTGAAGGTGTAAAATGGAAATGCTATGACAATTCTAGAATGCAAGCAACTAAAATATGCCAAGGCAAAATCGTATGGATACTGATGGCAAGGTGAATGTATGGAGGTGGTATGTGAGTGAATAGTAGAGAGATCACTAAGTAACAAGCAAAACAATGAAAGTAAGTTGTAAATGCGGAGGCAAAGACAGAATGCAGGAACACGTTAAACAATATATTGAACTTCTCCTCTATTAATGAACTCTCTCGTGAATGACTGATGGTGGCTTCTATGGTTTCCTACCCCTTACCCCTACCTAACATATATCCACTACGGTGTATACCTACTTGAAAGAGGTTTCTAAAGTGTTCCCGCTCTCTCGAGTCATAGGAACTTGATATTCTAAAATGCCATGGTATTTTCGCCTGTCACGCGAATGAAACCTTAGCCTATCGGTAAAGCACACTCCTTTTAGTCGTTGAAGCCTTCACCTACGCCTCTCTCGAGTGCTCTAGGATCCAACTACGCCCTATTTTCAGTCTAGAATCCATTGCTCACGTAGATCCTCCCTTAGCTCCTCTCGGATGATCTAAGGATCTATAGTTACGCCTCTCTCGAGTGCTCTAACATGTATCTAAACAAGGGACACTCTCGTGCCTCTTACAATGCTTAAATAATTACCAAAAATGAGCAAAGCAAATATACAAACACTTAGTAGGCAATATATTAAATAGAAATAAAAGTTAATTATCCATAAAAGCAACCACAGAAACAAAGCTACATGGTGGGGCTAAATGTTAAGATAAATCATTCACATAAATCTTAAACATCTAACAATCATCCTCATGAATAGATAAACAAAATAAAGCAAGGAAGGAGGACTAGAAGACACCCTCGGTGTGCAGTGCCGCCAACTCTTCAACCACCATGGGACGCCTTGGTGTGCTAGCCCTTCTCGGGTGCCTAGCACACCACTCCCTTCGAGCTCTATCAATGGAGGTCCCCTTCGCCAGAGTTTGGAGGAGAAAGGTGGAAGCTTTCCGCCACCGCAAAGACCGCCTCAAAGGTCTCTCTTTTCTGGTTGTTCCTCTAAAAAACCTCTCTTTTTGTGTAGGTCACCATGTATTTTAAAGAGGGTGAAAAACCCTAAAAGATGTGTAATAGTCCATTTCTGCCCTCATTTTGTCCTGGCATTTCTGCAAGACTGGCAGAGGTGACAGTGGTCCCCTACCCAGGTGGCTCGCATACAGGCAATATGGCAGTGGTCCCCTACTGAGGTGGTTGTAGCCAGCTGTAGTGGTCCCGAGCGGTTGTGGTAGCACCAGCTGGCACTCTTATCAAAATATCTCTTTGTCGTTTAGCTTAGTCCAGGAGTTCTCTAGCTTTGTCATGGCATTTTCCTTTTGCTATCCTTCTTCAAATGCCATGACAAATTGCCTCAACTTTTGTTTCTGCTTCCCTGCACAACACCACTAAAAAGAACTACCTTTCTCGTGAAATAGCACTTATTACCATATGAAAATGCCAAGGCATAACCAAACGACTAGATGCAATGTTATGACCCTAAATGCAACTACATGATCCTATATGAGCTTAAGGGCACTCAACAACTTAAGTAAAAAGGCCTAAAATATAGCCTTTTTGCGGAGTTATCACACCCCCAAACTTAAGCTATTGCTTGTCCTCAAGCAATGGATAGCAGCTAGCAGAGAAAGAATGTCATGACAAATTCAAAATCTAGGCAAGCAATAGGTTAGAGTTTCAGCCCTCAGAAAATGTCATGGCATAAACATATAACACTTGAGGAATTTTCAAGAACACTGCCCTAGGACCAGGTCGACTGCGTGTGTGTTTGCATGAGTGAGTGTATTTAATCTATCCTTAGTTAACTTAAAAAAATTCTAAGGAATGTTCATTATTCTAGCAAGGCATGTTTGTTCATTAAAGCATATTTTTAATACTCCCCATATCTATAGATACATTTTTTTTATACATGCCAACAAACTGCTACGAGAGGAGCCAGCCTGTCACACTACCTTCTACTAATACCATAGTTGCCATTTATTTAAACGCAGTATCCAAGCAATGCCATGGCAAGTTAAAAGTGTAGCGTCACCCTGTGCCTCTTTCAGTAACTCATATGCACATGGAAATGCGGAAATGCCATGGCATAGCGGAGTATCCCTCTACAGATATGTCCAGGCATTTATTTTCAACTTCTAATACTAACTATTGGGGGTTCTCTATTAACATCAAAATTCATTTAAGCATGCTAAGCTATTCAAGTTTTCAATCTATAAAAATTTTTCTAACTTTCCTAAGCATGGAGAACATACACTCGTATAACAATAAAATAATCTCGACCAACCAAATTCTAAGGCAGGTTCTATTCAAATCCCCAGTCATGCATTCAATTCAATATTGGCCATATAAGGAATATCATTATCGGACATCACTAACTATAACACTAAAAACTTAACCTAAACTTTTACAAATGTCATGGCATTTTTCTACAACTGCAACTATCATGCGCATAAAAAAGAGTTGAGAACGATACCTCCCCCAAACTTGAGGCATGCATTGTCCTCAATGCACCTAAAAAAATTAAACTATATCCATCTAATGATCAGAAAAATGATCAGCAACTTGGTTCTCGGTGCCCTTCCTATCTACCACTTCTAAATCAAATTCTTGCAACAACAATATCCATCTAATGAGCCTAGGTTTGGCATCCTTTTTAGTCACTAAGTACTTAATTGCTGAGTGATCGGCGTGAACAATGACCTTAGTGCCTATCAAGTATGACCTAAACTTGTCAAATGCAAATACCACGGCAAGTAGCTCTTTCTCGGTGGTAGTATAGTTAAGTTGTGCATCATTTAAAGTACGGCTAGCATAATAAACAACATGAAAAATTTTACCTCGACGCTGCCCCAAGACTGCTCCCACGGCGTAGTCGCTCGCGTCGCACATCAGCTCGAACGGTAGTGTCCTATCTGGGGGAACAACAATTGGTGCAGTGATCAGGCTTTGCTTCAGCTCTGTGAAAGCGCCATGACATTTTTCATCGAACACAAAAGGCTGGTTCTGCTGCAACAACATGCACAAGGGCTTGGAGATCTTGGAGAAATCCTTGATGAATCTCTGGTAGAATCCCGCATGTCCAAGAAAACTTCTTATGCCCTCGATCTTGGCTCTGTCTACCTCAATGCCTTTGTGTGAGATCTTATGGCCCAACACAATACCTTCCGTCACCATGAAGTGACATTTCTCCAAATTTAGCACAAGGTCATCCTCTTCACATCGCTTCAAGACCTTTGCTAAATTGCAAGACTTTCTGGAAACTGTCTCCAGAAACAGAAAAGTCATCCATAAAAATCTCAAGAGAGTCTTCAACCATATCGGAGAAGATAGCTTGCATGCAGCGCTGGAAAGTTTTCGGGGCATTACACAATCCAAAGGGCATCCTTCGAAAAGCGTAAGTGCCATAAGGACAAGTGAAAGTGGTCTTCTTTTGGTCCTCCGATGCTATAGCTATTTGATTATAACCCGAATATCCATCCAAGAAACAATAGTAAGCTTTAACCGCCAAGCGATCTAACATTTTGTCAATGAATGGTAGAGGAAAGTGGTCCTTCTTTGTAGCTTTGTTGAGCTTGCGATAGTCCATGCAAATCCTCCATCCGGTCACTACTCACGTTGGCAATAACTCATTGTCCTCATTGCTCACCACGGTCGTGCCTCCTTTCTTTGGCACACATTGAATTGGGCTTTGTGACACCCCCACCCTGGGCCGGTAGGAAAAGGGGCGTCACCGATCCTTGAGCACTCCGATAACCCAGCCCGAACAATGGTTTACCAACTTAACTTAACTCGAAAGTACCGATTTTAGGGGTAAATTAAAACTTTTTCCTATTACTAGGCCTTTAAACCACTTAGCAACTTATATTCATTACTAAACATTCCCGAAACCTATTGTTCATTCAATAGTTCGATAATTCATTTATCCATTCCATATAACAATATCAATAGTTCGTTCCATTCCATTCCATAACATGCAATCCATTACCAATATACATACATATTAAACGTATCAACTATGTCATCATTCTTAAGTTATACAAATCTAAGCCCGAAGCTACCAAAATGTGGTTCACTATGTACAAACCGTCTAAAGTAAACAAAATGCATGGTCTAACTAAACAAGACTAGCCACCACTAGGAGATTACAAAAAGATCATACTTGGCTTGTGAAGCTTGCCGATCCGAACGACGGAAAATCCGGGACCGAGCTATTAATCGATCAACCTGAAATGTTTGGGAAGAGCGAAGGGAGCGGGGTAAGTACATAAGGTACTTAGTGAGGTAACGGAAAATCAAACCAATCCAAAACAGACCAAACATGTAATCCTTTCAATCTAAACATGAACCAATACAATCCAACATATATCAATTTAATCGGACATATAACAAATCAATCGAACATGAATCAGTCCAAAAGGCATATACCAAGTCAAGTACACATACCAATTCAATGTATAACAACCCAATTCAAGGTTCAACATGTGACAATCCGATTACATGTATCGATTTAATGTTCACTATATGACAATCCAAATGCATGTAACAATCCAATGTTCGATATATGACAATCCGATAAGTAATATGCCAATAACAAGTGCATTTTCATAACAAGTAATCATGCTTGCATTTAACTAACAATTATAGTGCAATTTAAATTCAAGTTAATTAAATCATTACAACCACCTTGGTATTTAGCTAGAAGATAATCGAATCTCCAACCAACTGTCGCCACAATATGCACCTATAGTGCTGGTCAAACCCTCCTACTGTCGCCAATGACCAAAAACGTACCCTCCGTCTGTCGCCAATAAGGGCCAATTGCCCCGGACCGAAGTCCTACCCGATACAATGAGCTCTTAGATTCTAAGGCATACCCTCCTATCTAACTAACTAGCTACCAAGGTTGTCGATTATCAATTTAAGCATATCAATCCAATATTCAATATCATTTCAATAACACGGTCCTCATAGACCAAGCCTCTTAGGCCATTGTGCCTAGGCTCATAAGAATTCATTTCATGTCATTTCATATACATTACATTAAACATGCCAAGCACAAGCAAAATCAAAACTTTAATTGCATGGAACAAATGCATGTACACGTACCTTGCATCCCAAGCTTAAGCATGCCATTCATACCTCGGCATATGCAATGCATGTTTATGAACAAACCAAAACAAATACTTAACAAGCAATTCATATTCAATCAACATGCTAACAAATAACATGGCAACAAGCAAGTTCACATAGCATTTCACTCTTCCCTTAAAGATTAGCCAAGTTTATATTAAGTCATATTTCATACCGGTTTAATCATAAACAACAAAAATCAGAATTGGGTTAGGACCTAGTCCCAACCCCAAAGAAAGTCACACTCACAAACAATCCAAGCAAAACTCCTAAGGATTATGGATGATTGGCCCCTTGCTCCTTCTTTTGGCAAGCTCTTGCCTCAGCTCCTCTTCACTATCAACCTCTTTAGAGACCTCTAATACACACAAAATCACATACACAATATCAAAATACATTCAATTCACACATTTCATAATTAACAATTCCAAAACAACCAAAACGGTGAGATTAGTTTCCAGGACAGTTTGTGCAATGCTCACTAAACTATTTTTATCTTTTGATCCACATGTCCAAAATTTGCCCACTTTACCTCGTTTTAAAGCTAACGAAACCATCTTTTAAGCCATATAAAGCTTGAATTTTTCCTACGAACCCATCAATATCAATCGTTTTAAAGCTACTGTCCAGTACAGGCCTATTCTGGACAGATTTCACCTACAATAATTTTAGCTCAAATTCATCAACCTTATCACCAATTCAACTCATCCAACACTTGTAAACTTTAGTAGGCTCAATTTTTAAGCACATTTTACCTATGCAACCATTTTTTAATTATGCAATTCAACAAAGTTATCAGCTCATTTTACGAAGCCACCAAAATGTCACCTAATAGCTAGTCCAAAGCACTTTACCAATTCTAACACTTTCTTTCCTTCATCTTTTCAACCAAAACACCTACAATTTAATTTCCACACTCTTAAAACATTATCCTATGAATTCAACATTAAATTTCCAGATTCAACAATAACAATTAAGTCCATCAATTTCTCAATTCTAGCAAAACAGTCCAAACAATACATTTAGCACTTAATTCACTACCAAATTTTCTCATGCTTCATTTTACTTCAAATCAGTCCACATAAGACCATTTTAAGCATCCTAACATCAAAATCCTTCATAAATTTAACCATAAAACAGTCCCTACAACTTTCAAATTCATGCAATTAAATCCTCAAGCTCAAAGTCTCAACCAATCACAACAATACCAATTTCCAGCAACCTCCATTCAAGTTCTAACTTAAAAATAAACTAACTATAAGCAACATACTAAATTTTCAGCCATGGAATTCAAGCTAACAACATTCAGTTTCATTTTTAACCAAGTTTTCAATAAGAAAAATACCTTACCTTGCTTAGGAACCTTCCTAACTCAAGAATCTAGCTTCAATCCTTCAAAATCCCTCTTAAAATCTCACATGCAAGATGAGAGAATTTTTCTCTCTAGGAAGCTTCATGGCTGGCCAAACCAAAGAAAGAAGAAGGGTGAATAATGGTGATCTTCTCTCTCCCACTAACTTAAGGTAATTGTCATCTTTTTTCTTACTTTTCCTAATTATTTTAAATCAAACATAAATTTTAATCACATGGGACAAGGGTGGCTGGTCAAAGGAGGTCTTGACATGTGTCCAAGGCCACCATTTCCCATTTTATTACATGCAATCACCCTTTTCTTGAATTTTCACTTTTTGGTCCTTTTTCAATTTGGGCTCTAATTTTCAATTTCATTCAATTTAGTCCTTAAATTTTGAATTTTATTAAGCTCTAATTTAATTTATTTAGTCCTTAACTTCTAGGCTATGTTTAGGGTATTACAATTCTCCCCCCTTAAAGGAAATTCGTCCTCGAATTTGTACCTGAAGGAAATAGACGTGGGTATTGCTCTTTCATGGTTGCTTCCGGTTCCCACGTAGCTTCCTCTACCTTGTGGTTTCTCCAAAGAACTTTCACGAGAGGAACAGACTTATTTCGAAGCCTTTTGATTTCTCGGTCAAGAATCTGAACCGGTTCCTCTTCGTAAGATAAGTCCGGATTCAATTCCACATCTTCAGGTTCAAGAACATGAGAGGGATCAGATCTATACTTCCTGAGCATTGAGACATGGAAGACATTGTGGATCCTGTCGAATTCAGCAGGGAGTGCTAGTCGGTAAGCCACGGGACCAATCCTCTCAATAACCTCGAAAGGTCCGATGAAACGAGGGCTAAGCTTGCCTCTCTTTCCGAACCGAAAGATCTTCTTCCATGGTGATACTTTCAAAAAGACTTTATCTCCCACACTATGCTGAATATCTCTCCTTTTGAGGTCCGCATAAGATTTTTGCCTATCGAAGGCCTGTTTCAATCTTGCATGTATGATCTTGACTTTCTCTTCAGTTTCCCGAAGCAATTGAGGCCCTAAAACTTTGCTTTCACCCAACTCGGACCAACATAAAGGAGTTCTGCACCTCCTACCATATAAAGCTTCAAACGGGGCCATCTGAATGGAAGCTTGGTAGCTATTGTTATATGCGAACTCCACAAGAGGTAGCGATTTCTCCCAGTTCTTTCCGAAGTCCACAATACAAGCTCGTAACATATCCTCAAGGACCTGAATAACTCTCTCAGATTGTCCATCAGTCTGAGGATGGAAAGCTGTACTCAAATGTACTCTAGTTCCCAAAGCATCCTTTAGAGATCTCCAAAACCGCGAGGTGAACTTAGAGTCTCGATCAGAGATGATAGAAGTAGGAATTCCATGCAGACGTACCACTTCACGAATATACAAATCGGCCAAAATATCTGAACTCATGTTCACTCTGATCGGGATGAAGTGAGCTGACTTAGTGAATCTGTCCACAATTACCCATACGACATCATTCTTTCTCAGAGTTAGTGGAAGACCCGTCACAAAGTCCATTGTGATCTTTTCCCATTTCCACTGAGGGATTTCAATTGGCTGAAGCAACCCAGCCGGAACTTGATGCTCAGCCTTAATTCTCTGACACGTTAAGCACTTAGACACAAAGTCTGTAATGGCTGACTTCATGCCTGGCCACCAATACAATGGTTTCAGATCTTTGTACATCTTTACCGATCCAGGGTGAACCGATAAAGAACTCTGGTGGGCTTCTTGCAATATTTCCCTCTTCAATTCTTCGTCATTAGGGACACAAATTCTATCTCTGAAGTATAGAATGTCATTCTCATGAATAGAAAAGTCTTGGTTGGCCTTTGAATCAAGCTTTGACATGATAGCCTGAAGTTCAGAATCGGTTTGTTGGAGGTCTTTGATTCGGGAAATCAAAGTAGATTGAACATGAAGTTCTGACAAGAACCCTCGCCTTCGATACACTCGAAGATGAGCATTAATAGCATTAGGAGCTACAAAAGAAATTTAGGAAATCAGACATTTACTTAGGAGGAAAGCTTTTGAATTTAGTAAGGAATTCAATTTCTTACTCAGAATTGGTTTGCGACTAAGAACATCCGCAACCACATTGGCCTTGCCGGGATGATAGTCGATGACAAGATCATAATCTTTTAATAGCTCCATCCATCTTCTTTGTCTTAAGTTGAGATCTTTCTGAGTCAGAAGATACTTGAGGCTTTTGTGATCGGTGAACAAGTAGCACCTTTCACCATACAAATAATGCCTCCAGATTTTGAGTGCAAAAACAATCGGAGCTAGCTCAAGATCATGAGTGGGATAATTAAGTTCATGGGGTTTCAACTGTCGTGAGGCATATGCCACCACTTTCCCCTCTTGCATTAAGACACATCCTAATCCCAATTGCGATGCATCACTATACACGGTGTACTCCTTCCCTGATTCTGGCTGAATAAGAATAGGGGCATGAGTAAGAGTTTGCTTGAGCTGATCAAAGCTTCTCTGTTGTTTCTCTGACCAAACGAATGGCTCATCCTTTCGGAGCAGCTTTGTCAAGGGAGCAGCAATGGACGAGAATCCCTTAACGAAGCGCCTGTAATATCCGGCCAAACCGAGAAAACTTCTGATCTCATTGATATTCCTCGGAGGCCTCCAATCCAGAACGGTCTGTACCTTTCTCGCATCCACTTTGATTCCTTCTGCCGAAATGACATGGCCAAGGAATGAAACTTCCGATAGCCAGAACTCACACTTTGAGAATTTTGCAAACAACTGGCATTCTCGGAGAGTTTGCAAGACAATTCGGAGATGCTCAGAATGTTCCTCCTTATTCCGGGAGTAGACAAGTATATCATCAATGAAAACCACAACAAACTTGTCTAAATAAGGCTTGAACATACGGTTCATGAGATCCATGAAAGCAGCCAGAGCATTCGTCAATCCGAATGGCATCACAAGGAACTCGAAATGACCATAACGAGTCTGGAAAGCTGTCTTAGGCACATCCTCATCCTTTATTCTCATCTGATAGTAACCTTACCGCAAGTCAATCTTTGAGAACGCTGCAGCATCCTTAAGCTGATCAAACAGGTCCTCAATTCTGGGCAAAGGATACTTGTTCTTGATAGTGACTTTGTTCAACTGCCTGTAATCAACACAAAGTCTCATTGTGCCATCTTTCTTCTTCACAAATAAGACTGGAGCACCCCAGGGAGACGAGCTAGGTCTAATGAAACCCTTATCTTGCAGCTCCTGGAGTTGCTTCTTTAGCTCTTTCAACTCTATCGGTGCCATTCTATAGGGAGCGATGGACACCGGACTTGTCCCAGGCTGAACCTCAATTCCGAATTCCACTTCCCTATTCGGAGGAAGACCAGGGAGTTCCTCGGGAAAGACATAAACAAATTCGGATACAACCGGAACAGTAGGCAACCCAAAGTCATACTCATCTTGTAATACCATGGCAATAAACACTGACGTCGGTTTCTTGTCAATGAGTAAGATAGACTCCTTACCCAAACCCCGAAGGTAGAGTCTCCGATTTTGGCAATCAATCCAAGCCTCATGCTTAACCAACCAGTCTAAGCCCAGAACCAAGTCAAACTCACATGTCGGTAGCACAAACAAGTCAACCCGGAAAGGGACATTTCGAATTGTAACAGGGGAGCTCTTACAAACAAGATTAATATTCAATAAACCTCCTATAGGGTTTGACACTACAAGACCCCTAGTGACTACCTCAGGTTTCAAACTTGCTTTTGCAACCATAGCAGAGCAAATAAAGGAATGAGTAGACCCAGAATCAATCAAAGCATATGCAGGACTCGAATTTAATTCAATCATACCTGCTATTACATCCGGTGACTCCTCATCATCCTTTCCTTTGATGTGATAGATCCGTGCAGGAGCTCGAGATTCCTGGTGCGTGGCACTAGAAGGCTGACCCTTATTCTTTCCCTGACTACCAGATTGAGCCTGTCTGGAACCCTTGTTTCTGACATACGGAGAAGCACTGTCCATTGCAGAAGCTCTAGCAGGGACCTTGTTGGGATTCTGAGGGCAGTTCCTGATATAGTGATCGGAAGCTCCGCACAAATAGCACAAATTCTGCTGAGTCCTACACTAACCCGGATGGTGTTTCTGACAGAACTTGCAAGCAGGATACTGAGTGCCTCTGTTAGAATTCCCCGTGCTATCTACAGAAATGACCGGGGCCGTGGGCCTGGATACTGTCTGAGGCTTCGGTATGTACCCATCTCTCTGAACAGAGGTATAACCAGAAGGAGACTCCTTGGTCTGCTTGGACTTCTTGTTCTTCCACTGAGGCCTATCATCAGTTCTGGCTCGTTTGTCCTTCCAAGAACTACCACCCTTGCGTTTCTCGGAAGCTTTCATCTTTGCCTCTGTCGCAATGGCCCGATTTACCAAGTTCTGGAAGTCGGTAATCCCAAGGGCAGTGAACATTGGACTCAACTCATCGTTAAGACCATCGGTGAATTTCCGGCATTTCTCTTCCTCGGTCTTAATATACTCGGAGCCATACTTACAATATTTGCAGAAATCGGCAACATACTGCTCGATCGGCCGGTTGGCTTGTTTCAGATACAAGAACTTCTTCCGGCGCTCGGCTAGATATTGTTCACTGATATATTTCTTCTTAAATTCCTCAACAAAGAACTTCCATGTAACAACTTCTGCCGGGGCAGTCAATGTAGTGGTTTCCCACCAACTCAGAGCTTCATCGGCCAACAGGGCTATGGCACACTCTAGCTTGTGCTCATCTGAGCAATGTAGCTGCTTGGTCAGAATCTGGGTGGTGCGTTCTAACCAATACTCTGCATCCTCCGGTTTCTCTTCACTAACACCCGCAAATGTATAAGCCCGACACCGAGCAAGCTTATCTATCGGAGCACAACTGGGTGCATCAGTGGCAGGAGCATCAGACTGGCTCTGCTTCAGATTTACTAGAAGTTGATCGAACATCTCCTTCATGCTAAGGAGACATTCCTATTGAATGTTTTGCATTGCCGGAGTTCCCGGTTGAGGAGCAACAGGGGGCGGAGGAGGTGGAGCTAGTTGCGGAGGGTTCTGACCCATCTCCACGCTATCTCCGTCGGTCGAAGAGGCTGCGGGATTCGGGTCATCCACCGCCAACCTCGTATCGGACATTCTACAATTGAAAAACAAACAAGAAAGAGTTTAGATCGAGCAAGCACAAGCACATTATTGTATATAACTCCTAGGTGGCATAGTTCGATCCTATATGATGCATGCGGTCTCGGTTTTAGTACTAGAATCCTAACCTAAATGCTCTGATACCAATCAAGTGTGACACCCCCACCCCGGGCCGGTAGGAAAAGGGGCGTCACCGATCCTTGAGCACTCCGATAACCCGGCCCGAACAATGGTTTACCAACTTAACTTAACTCGAAAGTACCGATTTTAGGGGTAAATTAAAACTTTTTCCTATTACTAGGCCTTTAAACCACTTAGCAACTTATATTCATTACTAAACATTCCCGAAACCTATTGTTCATTCAATAGTTCGATAATTCATTTATCCATTCCATATAACAATATCAATAGTTTGTTCCATTCCATTCCATAACATGCAATCCATTACCAATATACATACATATTAAACGTATCAACTATGTCATCATTCTTAAGTTATACAAATCTAAGCCCGAAGCTACCAAAATGTGGTTCACTATGTACAAACCGTCTAAAGTAAACAAAATGCATGGTCTAACTAAACAAGACTAGCCACCACTAGGAGATTACAAAAAGATCATACTTGGCTTGTGAAGCTTGCCGATCCGAACGACGGAAAATCCGGGACCGAGCTATTAATCGATCAACCTGAAATGTTTGGGAAGAGCGAAGGGAGCGGGGTAAGTACATAAGGTACTTAGTGAGGTAACGGAAAATCAAACCAATCCAAAACAGACCAAACATGTAATCCTTTCAATCTAAACATGAACCAATACAATCCAACATATATCAATTTAATCGGACATATAACAAATCAATCGAACATGAATCAGTCCAAAAGGCATATACCAAGTCAAGTACACATACCAATTCAATGTATAACAACCCAATTCAAGGTTCAACATGTGACAATCCGATTACATGTATCGATTTAATGTTCACTATATGACAATTCAAATGCATGTAACAATCCAATGTTCGATATATGACAATCCGATAAGTAATATGCCAATAACAAGTGCATTTTCATAACAAGTAATCATGCTTGCATTTAACTAACAATTATAGTGCAATTTAAATTCAAGTTAATTAAATCATTACAACCACCTTGGTATTTAGCTAGAAGATAATCGAATGTCCAACCAACTGTCGCCACAATATGCACCTATAGTGCTGGTCAAACCCTCCTACTGTCGCCAATGACCAAAAACGTACCCTCCGTCTGTCGCCAATAAGGGCCAATTGCCCCGGACCGAAGTCCTACCCGATACAATGAGCTCTTAGATTCTAAGGCATACCCTCCTATCTAACTAACTAGCTACCAAGGTTGTCGATTATCAATTTAAGCATATCAATCCAATATTCAATATCATTTCAATAACACGGTCCTCATAGACCAAGCCTCTTAGGCCATTGTGCCTAGGCTCATAAGAATTCATTTCATGTCATTTCATATACATTACATTAAACATGCCAAGCACAAGCAAAATCAAAACTTTAATTGCATGGAACAAATGCATGTACACGTACCTTGCATCCCAAGATTAAGCATGCCATTCATACCTCGGCATATGCAATGCATGTTTATGAACAAACCAAAACAAATACTTAACAAGCAATTCATATTCAATCAACATGCTAACAAATAACATGGCAACAAGCAAGTTCTCATAGCATTTCACTCTTCCCTTAAAGATTAGCCAAGTTTATATTAAGTCATATTTCATACCGGTTTAATCATAAACAACAAAAATCAGAATTGGGTTAGGACCTAGTCCCAACCCCAAAGAAAGTCACACTCACAAACAATCCAAGCAAAACTCCTAAGGATTATGGATGATTGGCCCCTTGCTCCTTCTTTTGGCAAGCTCTTGCCTCAGCTCCTCTTCACTATCAACCTCTTTAGAGACCTCTAATACACACAAAATCACATACACAATATCAAAATACATTCAATTCACACATTTCATAATTAACAATTCCAAAACAACCAAAACGGTGAGATTAGTTTCCAGGACAGTTTGTGCAATGCTCACTAAACTATTTTTATCTTTTGATCCACATGTCCAAAATTTGCCCACTTTACCTCGTTTTAAAGCTAACGAAACCATCTTTTAAGCCATATAAAGCTTGAATTTTTCCTACGAACCCATCAATATCAGTGTTCGATCAAAGACAAGGCAATGCTGTTTCGGGACAGTCTGGACCAATCTTTTTGTTTCTCTTATATCTCCTAATTTACAAGGGCAAACGAGGTGAGGTTTTTTTCTAATTAAAGTAGACTCATCCAAGTTCTAGAATGCTCATTTCCAGACTTAAATTCCTTGTACATTAATCTAGGGAATTTTCCAAAGCTACTGTCCAGTACAGGCCTATTCTGGACAGATTTCACCTACAATAATTTTAGCTCAAAATTCATCAACCTTATCACCAATTCAACTCATCCAACACCTGTAAACTTTAGTAGGCTCAATTTTTAAGCACATTTTACCTATGCAACCATTTTTTAATTATGCAATTCAACAAAGTTATCAGCTCATTTTACGAAGCCACCAAAATGTCACCTAATAGCTAGTCCAAAGCACTTTACCAATTCTAACACTTTCTTTCCTTCATCTTTTCAACCAAAACACCTACAATTTAATTTCCACACTCTTAAAACATTATCCTATGAATTCAACATTAAATTTCCAGATTCAACAATAACAATTAAGTCCATCAATTTCTCAATTCTAGCAAAACAGTCCAAACAATACATTTAGCACTTAATTCACTACCAAATTTTCTCATGCTTCATTTTACTTCAAATCAGTCCACATAAGACCATTTTAAGCATCCTAACATCAAAATCCTTCATAAATTTAACCACAAAACAGTCCCTACAACTTTCAAATTCATGCAATTAAATCCTCAAGCTCAAAGTCTCAACCAATCACAACAATACCAATTTCCAGCAACCTCCATTCAAGTTCTAACTTAAAAATAAACTAACTATAAGCAACATACTAAATTTTCAGCCATGGAATTCAAGCTAACAACATTCAATTTCATTTTTAACCAAGTTTTCAATAAGAAAAATGCCTTACCTTGCTTAGGAACCTTCCTAACTCAAGAATCTAGCTTCAATCCTTCAAAATCCCTCTTAAAATCTCACATGCAAGATGAGAGAATTTTTTTCTCTCTAGGAAGCTTCATGGCTGGCCAAACCAAAGAAAGAAGAAGGGTGAATAATGGTGATCTTCTCTCTCCCACTAACTTAAGGTAATTGTCATCTTTTTTCTTACTTTTCCTAATTATTTTAAATCAAACATAAATTTTAATCACATGGGACAAGGGTGGCTGGTCAAAGGAGGTCTTGACATGTGTCCAAGGCCACCATTTCCCATTTTATTACATGCAATCACCCTTTTCTTGAATTTTCACTTTTTGGTCCTTTTTCAATTTGGCCTCTAATTTTCAATTTCATTCAATTTAGTCCTTAAATTTTGAATTTTATTAAGCTCTAATTTAATTTATTTAGTCCTTAACTTCTAGGCTATGTTTAGGGTATTACAGGCTTACCCATGAACTGTTCGATACTGGGTAAATTACTCCAGCATCAAGCCTTTTAAGAATCTCCTTCATAACAACTTGCTTCATGATGGGGTTGAGTCTACGCTGTGGCTCAACGGATTTGCCATGACATTCTTGCAGAAGTATCTTATGCATACAGATGGTAGGACTAATTCCCTTTAAGTCTGCCATGGTCCATCCTATTGCTCGTTTATGCTGTGACAAAATAGCAAGTAGACTCCTCTCTTGATCAACGTTTAAGTTCGCAGAAATAATAACAGGCAGGGTCTCGTCTTTACCCAGATAAGCATATTTCAAATGTTGTGGCAAAATTTTTAGTTCCAGATTCGGTGCATCGAGTAATGAAGGCTTAGGAGGAATGAATTCCTCGAAATCAAGAGGTTCAAGGATTGAATTGCTTCTAGCTATCAGCAGACTAGACTGATGCTCCTCCAATGAAGGTTCACTAGCTTTTTCCTCTTCTTCATTCGTGAGCTCTTCATACTCATCCAGTTGCACGAAATTGTTGTGGCAAAATTGATCAGCTTCTGTAGATTGCTCATAATCTGCTTCCAAAATGCTCCGACATTCTTCAGAATCACCAATGTACTTGAGAGAATTGTTGATGTTCACGGTCAATCTTTGATTTGCTACTCGCATTGTAAGCTCACCCTTCTCACAATCAATGAGAATGCGACCGGTTGCTAGGAAAGGCCTCCCTAAGATGATGAGTGTATTAGCATCAGCCTCACAATCAAGTATGAGGAAGTCGGCTGGAAAAACGAACTTGTCCACACTCACTATGACATCTTCGATCTTCCCCTCGGGTCTCACATGGGAACGATCGGCTAGCTGCAATATGACGGATGTAGGCCTCGCTTTTCACATGCCAAGCTTCACGAAAATTGAATTAGGCATCAGATTTACACTCAATACAAGATCACAGAGTGCTTTCCCGAAAAACTTTTCTCTAGTGGCACAAGGAATAATGAAGCTGCCTGGATCCTTCTTCTTTGATGGTAGATTACTCAAAGCAGAGCAATATTCTTTTGTCGTGGCAATTGTCTCAAACTTCTCCACTTTACGCTTCTTCGTGACTATCTCCTTCAAAAAATTAGCGTAGGTGGGCATCTGGTCAATTGCCTTCAATAGTGGGACATTTATATATAGTTGATCCAACTTGTCCACAAACTTCTTAAATTGAACTTCATCATTGTGCTTCTTCAGCCTCTGGGGAAAGGGTGGTAGGGGTCTAACTTCTTCCATAGGTGGTGTAGGAACTGGTTTTGTCGTGGCATTTTTGTTTGCTCCATCGGCAGGTTCCTTTGTCAAACCTTCCTCCTGGTCCTTTTCCTCGATATTTTGCTCAGACATTTCTTCTTGCATAGGTTCTGGTAGGGAATCATCAGACTTCTTCCCCCCAAACTTATCTTGCTGATTAAGTTGAGTACCACTTCTAAGTGTGATCGCGCTACAATGCTCTTTACCATGCGGCTGAGTGACTTCAGTATCACTCGACAAACGTCCAGGCTGACGCTCTTGCAATGCTGTGGCAATTTGGCCAACCTGACTCTCTAGATTTCGCAACGAAGCACTGTGACTTTGCAGTAGAGTACCTTGGTTCTTGATGGCAGTTGTATGCTCTTGAAGCATCGTCTTGGTACTTAGAATAAAATCTTATTGTTGCCTCCAAAGAACTGGTATTAGATGATGATGCAGCCCTCTTGCTTTGATTATGCCAGGGCATATTCGGTTGAAAATTCTAGGGCTCATGCTGATTTTGGTTCCGCACTGGGGGATTAGGATTGTTGGGTCCTTGGTTTCCCCATGAAAAATTCGGATGTTGTCTCCATCCTGGATTGTAGGTGTTCGAGTAGGGATTGTTGTTGCTTCGGTTGAAATTGCTCACGTAATTAGCTGTTTCATGGCTTCCTGGGCATTCACTCTCGTGATGATTGCCATGACATAATAGACATGCTGAACTGGCCATCTTTACTTCCTTTACTTCATTGGAACATTGAATGCTCTTCAACATGTTGGCGATAGCTGAGAGTTGGGCGGATAGTGAGTCTTTCACATCAAGGTCAAATGTCCCTTGTGCCTTCCTCCCGGTTCCAAGTCTCGTAGAAGGAAATTGATAGTCATTGTTGGCAATTCTATCAAGAATGTCAAATGCCTCCTCGGGTGATTTGTCTAACAAATTTCCATTTGCTGAGGCATCTAGCATCATCCTAGTTGGTGCATTGACTCTGTTGTAAAACATCACAACTTGAGCCCAATCTTGAAATCCATGATTTGTACACTTGCGCAGCAGTCCCTTATATCGATCCCAACATTCGCACATCGACTCGTCGTCACCTTGTCGAAAAGAAGCAATGTCATTTCTAAGTTGAGTATTGAGATTCGGAGGATTATACCATAGCAAAAACCTTTTGCATAGATCAGCCCATGACTCCATCGATCCGGATGGTACTCCACTCAACCATCCCCTTGCTCAACCACCTAGAGAATAAGGAAATAACTTGAGCTGCAACACATCCTCATGAACTCCTTGTTGACGGAATGAGTAACAAACTTCTAAAAATGCCCTGATATGTTGCCTTGCATCTTCATGCGCCATTCCTCCAAATTGCCCAATCGAGTTAAGCATGTTGAACATAACTGGCTTAAGTTCGAAATGTGTAGCTGTAATTTCTGGTGCCACGATGCCAGGATTAAGATCATCCAAGATGGGATTTAAATGATCCCTAATAGCTCTCAGTCGAGGTGCAGCAACAAGCTAATTTGCCCCGGCATTTTGAACTACTGGGTCTTGAACTGGTGGTGGGTCCATGTCTCTACGCTGAGTACGCCTTCTTTGACGAAACAAACGCTCAATTTCACGCACTATAGGATAGAGAGGTCCGTTAGTAGATCGTCTGGACATGTACCGAAAAGAAAAACAAATAAAACAAGTAAAACAGAACTAGAAAAATAAACTAAACAAAACAAAAATGTCAAGACAAAATTGACAATCTTTACTCTAGATGATAGATAGATAGATCCCCGGCAACGACGCCAAAAACTTGGTGTGTTTTGTGTAGTGCTATAAATGATGTATGTGAACACACATATATGTGCAAGTATACATAGTCATACAAGTAATAATAGGGTGAGTGAGCATCGTTCCCACAAGGATCTATGTAAAGCATGCAGTCAAATTTGCCAAGACAAAAAGGGTTGTCACAAACTAAAAAGGAAAACAAAGGTAAAGATATAAACAAGAGAAAATGGTTATGTACGGTGAAGGTGTAAAATGGAAATGCTATGACAATTCTAGAATGCAAGCAACTAAAATATGGCAAGGTAAAATGGTATGGATGATGATGGCAAGGTGAATGTATGGAGGTGGTATGTGAGTGAATAGTAGAGAGATCGCTGAGTAACAAGCAAAACAATGAAAGTAAGTTGTAAATGCGGAGGCAAAAACAGAATGCAGGAACACGTTAAACAATATATTGAACTTCTCCTCTATTAATGAACTCTCTCGAGAATGACTGATGGTGGCTTCTATGGTTTCCTACCCCTTACCCCTACCTAACATATATCCACTACGGTGTATACCTACTCGAAAGAGGTTTCTAAAGTGTTCCCGCTCTCTCGAGTCATAAGAACCTGATATTCTAAAATGCCATGGTATTTTCGCCTGTCACGCGAATGACACCTTAGTCAATCGGTAAAGCACACTCCTTTTATTCGTTGAAGCCTTCACCTACACCTCTCTCGAGTGCTCTAACATGTATCTAAACAAGGGACACTCTCGTGCCTCTTACAATGCTTAAATAATTACCAACAATGAGCAAAGCAAATATACAAACACTTAGTAGGCAATATATTAAATAGAAACAAAAGTTAATCATCCATAAAAGCAACCACCGAAACAAAGCTACATAGTGGGGCTAAATGTTAAGATAAATCATCCACATAAATCTTAAACATCTAACAATCATCCTCATGAAAAGATAAACAAAATAAAGCAAGGAAGAAGGACTAGAAGACACCCTCGGTGTGCATTGCCGCCGGCTCTTCAACCACCATGGGACGCCTTGGTGTGCTAGCCCCTCTCGGGTGCCTAGCACACCACTCCCTTCGAGCTCTATCAATGGAGGTCCCCTTGGCCGTAGTTTAGAGGAGAAAGGTGGAAGCTTTCCGCCTCCGCAAAGACCGCCTCAAAGGTCTCTCTTTTCTGGTTGTTCCTCTAAAAAGCCTCTCTTTTTGTGTTGGTCACCATGTCTTTTAAAGAGGGTGAAAAAACTTAAAAGATGTGTAAAAGTCCATTTCTGCCCTCATTTTGTCCTGGAATTTCTGCAGGACTGGCAGAGGTGACAGTGGTCCCCTACCCAGGTGGCTCGCATACAGGCAATATGGTAGTGGTCCCCTACTAAGGTGGTTGTAGCCAGTTGTAGTGGTCCCGAGCGGCTGTGGTAGCACCAGTTGGCACTCTTATCAAAATATCTCTTTGTCGTTTAGCTCAGCCCAGGAGTTCTCTAACTTTGCCATGGCATTTTCCTTTTGCTATCCTTCTGCAAGTGCCATGACAAATTGCCTCAACTTCCGTTTCTGCTTCCCTGCACAACACCACTAAAAAGAACTACCTTTCTCGTGAAATAGCACCTATTACCATATGAAAATGCCAAGGCATAACCAAAAGACTATATGAATGTTATGACCCTAAATGCAACTACATGATCCTATATGAGCCTAAGGGCACTCAATAACTTAAGTAAAAAGGCCTAAAATATGGCCTTTTTGCGGAGTTATCAATGCTCTAAACCTTACAAAACAATCGAAAATGGTATTAAATCAAATTTTATGAGTTCAAATTGTTAATTATGGGATTTTGAAACTAATTATACAACTTAATGTCAAATTTTGAGTTTTTTAATCGGTTAAAATTCGAACGTGTTCACAAAAAGCCCATTTAGACATAAACGCTTTGAACCCTACAAAACGATCAAAAATGATATTGAATCAATTTTTTTTGGTTACAAAACGTTAATTATGGGCTTTTAAACATAATTATACAGGTTAAACTCAAATTTTGTGCTTTTTACTCGGTTAAAATTCGAACGAGTTCACTATAAAGCCCATTTAGACATGCACGCTCTCAACCTTACAAAACGATGGAAAATGGTATTAAATCCAACTTTATGAGTTTAAATTGTTAATTATGGGATTTTGAACCTAAATATACAACTTCATGTCAAATTTTGAGCTTTTTACTCTATTAAAATTCGACCGGGTTTACTATAAAGCCCATTTAGATATGCACACTCTGAACCCTACAAACCGATCGAAAAGGATATTAAATCAAATTTTATGGGTTCAAAAAGTTAATTATGGGCTTTTGAACCTAATTATACATCTTAATGTCCAATATTGAGCTTTTTAATCCGTTAAAATTCGAACGGGTTGACTAGAAAGCCCATTTAGACATGCATGCTCTGAATCCTACAAAACGAACGAAAATGATATTAAATCAAATTTTATTGGTTCAAAAAGTTAATTGCGGGATTTTGAACCTAATTATACAGCTTAAACTCAAATTTTGAGTTTTTTACTCTGTTAAAATTCGAACGGGTTGACTATAAAGCCCATTTAGACATATACGCTCTGAAACCTACAAAATAATAAAAAATAATATTAAATCAAATTTTATGAGTTCAAATTGTTAATTATGGGCTTTTGAACCTAATTATACAGCTTAAACTCAAATTTTGAGCTTTCTACAAAGTTAAAATTTGAATGGGTTCACTATAAAGACCATTTAGACATGCGCGCTCTAAACCTTACAAAACGATCGAAAATGATATTGAATCAAATTTTATGAGTTCAAATTGTTAATTATGGGCTTTTGAACCTAACTATACAACTTAATGTCAAATTTTGAGTTTTTTAATCGGTTAAAATTCGAACGTGTTAAATATACAGTTCATTTAGACATAAACGCTCTTAACCTTACAAAACGATCGAAAATGATATTCAATCAAATTTTATGGATTCACAAAGTTAATTATGGGATTTTGAACCTAATTATACTACTTAAACTTAAATTTTGAGCTTCTTACTGGGGTAAATTTCGAACGGGTTCACTATAAAGCACATTTAGACATGCATGCTCTAAACCCTACAAAACGATCGAAAATGATATTAAATAGATATTTATGGGTTAAAAGTTAATTATGGGCTTTTGAACCTAACTATACAGCTTAATGTCAAATTTTGAGTTTTTTAATCGGTTAATATTCGAACGTGTTCACTATATAGTTCATTTAGACATAAACGCTCTTAACTCTACAAAACGATCAAAAATGATTTTAAATCAAATTTTATGGGTTCACAAAGTTAATTATGGGATTTTGAATCTAATTATACTGCTTAAACTCAAATTTTGAGCTTCTTACTCGGGTAAATTTCGAACGGGTTCACTATAAAGCGCATTTAGACATGCATGCTCTAAACCCTACAAAACGATCGAAAATGATATTAAATCGAAATTTATGGGTTCAAAAAATTAATTATGGGACTATGAACCTAATTATACTACTTAAACTCAAAATTTGAGCTTCTTACTCGGTTAAAATTTGAACGGGTTCACTATAAAGCCCATTTAGATATGTCCGCTCTAAACCCTACAAAATGATAAAAATGATATTAAATCAAATTTTATGAGTTAAAGTTGTTAATTATGGGCTTTTGAACCTAATTATACATCTTAATGACAAATTTTAAGCTTTTTTTCTAGGTTAAAATTCGAACAGTTTCACTATAAAGCCCTTTTAGATATCACGCTCTGAACCCTACAAAACGATCGAAAAAGATATTCAATCAAATTTTTTGGGTACAAAATGTAAATTATGGTCTTTTTAACTTAATTATACAACTTAAACTCCAATTTTGACCTTTTTACTCGGTTAAAATTCGAACAAGTTCACTATAAAGCCCATTTTGACATGCATGCTCTAAACCCTACAAAACAATCGAAAATGATATTGAATCAAATTTTTTGGGTTCAAAAAGTTAATTATGGGATTTTGAACCTTATTATACAGCTTAATGTCAAATTTTGAGCTTTTTACTCGGTTTAAATTCGAACAGTTTTACTATAAAGCCCATTTAGACTTGCACGCTCTGAACCCTACAAAACGATCGAAAATGATTTTTAATCAATTTTTTGGGCACAAAAAGTTAATTATGGGCTTTTGAACCAAATATAAATTTAAACTCAAATTTTAAGCTTTTTACTCGGTTAAAATTCGAACAGTTTCACAATAAAGCCCATTTAGACATGCACGCTCTTAACCCTACAAAACGATCAAAAATAATATTCAATCATGTTTTTGGGAAAAAAAGTTAATTATGGGATTTTGAACCTAATTATACAACTTAAACTCCAATTTAGAGGTTTTTCCTCGGTTAAAATTCCAACGGGTTCACTATAAAGCCCATTTAGACATTTACGCTTTGAACCTTACAAAACGATCGAAAATGGTATTAAATCAAATTTTTTGGGTACAAAAAGTTAATTTTGGGCTTTTGGACCTAATTATACATCTTAATGTAAAATTTTGAGCTTTTTACTCGGTCAAAATTTGAATAGTTTCACTATAAAGCCAATTTAGACATGGACACTCTAAACCATACAAAACGATCGAAAATGATATTCATTCAAATTTTTTGGGTACAAAAATTTTATTATGGGCTTTTGACCCTAATTATACAGCTTAAACTCAAATTTTAAGCTTTTCATTTTGTTAAAATTCGAACGTGTTCACTATAAAGCCCATTTAGACAAGCACTCTCTAAACACTACAGAACGATCGAAAATGATATTGAATCAATTTTTTGGGTTCAAAAAGTTAATTATGGGCTTTTGAAACTAATTATATAGCTTAATGTTAAATTTCGAGCTTTTTACCCGGTTAAAATTCGAACAGTTTTACTATAAAGCCCATTTAGGCATGCACGCTCTGAACCCTACAAAACGATAGAAAATGATTTTCAATCAAAATTTTTTGGTACCAAAAGTTAATTATGGGATTTTGAACCTAATTATACAACTTAAACTCCAATTTTGAGCTTTTTACTCGGTTAAAATTCGAACGGGTTCACTATAAAGACCATTTAGACATGCACGCTCTGAACCTTAAAAAACTATCGATAATGGTATTATATCAAATTTTATGAGTTCAAATTTTTAATTATGGGCTTTTAAACTAAATTATACAACTTAATGTCAAATTTTGAGTTTTTTAATCGGTTAAAATTCGAACTTTTTCACTACAAAGTCATTTAGACATGAACGCTTTGAAACCTACAAAACGATAGAATATGATATCGAATCAATTTTTTTGGGTAAAAAAAGTTAATTAAGGGCTTTTAAAACTAATTATACATGTTAAACTCAAATTTTGTGCTTTTTACTAGGTTAAAATTCGAATGGGTTCACTATAAAGCCCATTTAGACATGCACACTCTAAACCTTACAAAACGATCGAAAATGGTATTAAACCAAATTTTATGAGTTCAAATTGTTAATTATGGGCTTTTGAACCTAATTATACTGCTTAAACTCAAATTTTGTACTTTTTACTCCGTTAAAATTCGAACGAGTTCACTATAAAGCCCATTTAGACTTGCACGCTCTTAACTCTACAAAACGATCGAAAATGATATTCAATAAAAAATTTTGGGTTCAAAAAATTAATTATGGGATTTTGAACCTAATTATACTGCTTAAACTCAAATTTTGAGGTTCTTACTCTGTTAACATTCGAACGGGTTCACTATAAATCCCATTTGGACATAAACGCTCTAAACGCTACAAAATGATCGCAAATGATTTTCAATCAAATTTTTTGGGTACAAAAAGTAAATTATGGGCTTTTGAACCTAATTATACTGCTTAATGTTAAAATTTGAGCTTTTTACTTGGTTAAAATTCGAACGGGTTCACAATAAAGCTCATTTAGACATGCACGCTCTGAACCCTACAATACGATCGAAAATGATATTCAATCAAATTTTTTGGGTAAAAATAGTTAATTATGGGCTTTTTAACCTAATTATAAAGCTTAAACTCAAATTTTGAGCTTTTTACTCGGTTAAAATTTGAACAGGTTTACTATAAAGCCCATTTACACATGCACACTTTTAACCCTACAAAATGATCGAAAATGATATTGAATCAAATTTTTTGGTTTCAAAAAGTTAATTATAGGCTTTTGAACTTAATTATACAGCTTAATATCAAATTTTGAGCTTTTTAGTCGGTTAAAATTCGAATGGGTTCACTATAAAGCCCATTTAGACATGAACGCTCTAATACCTACAAAATTATCGAAAATGATTTTCAATCAAATTTTTTGGGTACAGAAAGTTAATTATGGGCTTTTGAACCTAATTATACAACTTAATGTTAAATTTTGAGCTTTTTACTTTGTTAAATTTCGAACGGTTTCACAATAAAGCTCATTTAGACATGCGCGCTCTAAACCCTACAATACGATCGAAAATGATATTCAATCAAATTTTTTGGTTCAAAAAGTTAATTATGGGTTTTGAACCTAATTATACAGCTTAAACACTAATTTTAGCTTTTTACTCGGTTAAAATTCGAACGAGTTTACTATAAATCCCATTTAGAAATTCACGCTCTTAACCCTACAAAACGATCGAAAAAGATATTAAATCAAATTTTATGGGTTCAAAAAGTTAATTATGGGATTTTGAATCTAATTATGCAGCCTAAACTGAAATTTTGATCTTTTTACTGGGTTAAAATTCGAACGGGTTCTTTATAATGGCCATTTATACATGCACTCTAAAAACCCTATAAAACGATCGAAAATGATACTCAATCAAATTTTTTGGGTACAAAAATTTAATTATGGGCTTTTAAACATAATTATACAGCTTAAACTCAAATTTTGAGCTTTTTAGTCGGAGAAAACACAAACGGGTTCACTATAAAGCCCATTTAGACATGCACGCTCTAAACCATACAAAACGATCGAAAATGATATTGAAATAAATTTTTTGGGTTCAAAAAGTTAATTATAGGCTTTTGAACCTAATTATATAGCTTAATATGAAATTTTGAGCTTTTTGCTCTATTAAAATTCGAACGGGTTCACTATAAATCCCAATTTGACATGAACGCTCTAAACCCTACAAAATGATTGAAAATGATTTTCAATCAAAATTTTTGCGTAGAAAAAGTTAATTATAGGATTTTGAACCTAATTATACAGCTTAAAGTCAAATTTTAAGCTTTTTACTCGAGTAAAATTCGAATAGGTTCACTGTAAATCCCATTTAGACACACCCGCTCTAAACTCTACAAAACGATCGAAAATGATATTAAATCAAATTTTATGTGTTCAAAAAAGTTAATTATGGGATTTTGAACCTAATTATACAACTTGAACTCAAATTTTGAACTTTTTACTCGGTTAAAATTCGAACGGGTTCACTATAAATCCCATTTAGATACGCCCACTCTAAACTTTACAAAACGATCGAAAATGATTTTAAGTCAAATTTTATGTGTTCAAAAAAGTTAATTATGAGATTTTTAACCTAATTATAGAGCTTAAACTCAAATTTTGAGCTTCTTATTCGGTTAAAATTCGAACGGGTTCACTATAAAGACCATTTAGACATGCACGCTCTTAACCCTACAAAACGATCGAAACTTATATTCAATCAAATTTTTTGGGTACAAAAAGTTAATTATGGGCTTTTAAACCTAATTATTCGGTTAAAATTCGAACGGGTTGACTATAAAGCCCATTTAGACATATACGCTCTGAAACCTACAAAATAATAAAAAATGATATTAAATCAAATTTTATGAGTTCAAATTGTTAATTATGGGCTTTTGAACCTAATTATACAGCTTAAACTCAAATTTTGAGCTTTCTACAAAGTTAAAATTTGAATGGGTTCACTATAAAGACCATTTAGACATGAACGCTCTAAACTCTACAAAACGATCGAAAATTATATTCAATCAATTTTTTGGGTATAAAAAGTTAATTATGGGCTTTCGAACCTAATTATAAACCTTAAACTCCAATTTTGAGCTTTTTACTCGGTCAAAATTCGAACGGGTTCACTATAATGCCCATTTAGACATGCACACTCTGAACCTTACAAAACGATCGAAAATGGTATTAAATCAAATTTTATGAGTTCAAATTGTTAATTATTGGATTTTGAACCTAATTATACAACTTAATGTCAAATTTTGAGTTTTTTAATCGATTAAAATTCGAACATGTTCATTATAAAGCGTATTTAGACAAGAACACTCTGAACACTATAAACCGATCGAAAATGATATTAATCAAATTTTTGGGTATAAAAAATTAATTATGGGCTTTTAAACCTAATTATACAGGTTAAACTCAAATTTTTTGCTTTTTACTCGATTAAAATTTGAACGGGGTCACTATAAAGCCCATTTAGACATACACGCTCTTAACTCTACAAAGCGATCGAAAATGATATTAAGTCAAATCTTAGGGGTTCAAAATTTTAATTCTGTGATTTTAAACCTAGTTATACTACTTAAACTTAAATTTTGAGCTTCTTACTCGGTTAAAATTCGAACTGGTTCACTATAAAGCCCATTTAAACATGCAAACTTTCAACCCTACAAAACGATCGAAAATTATATTGAATCAATTTTTTTGGTTTCAAAAAGTTAATTATAGGCTTTTGAACCTAATTATACATCTTAATATCAAATTTTGAGCTTTTTACTCTGTTAAAATTCGAACGGGTTCATTATAAAGCCCATTAAGACATGAACGCTCTAAACCCTACAAAATGATTGAAAATGATTTTCAATCAAATTTTTTGGGTACAAAAAGTTAATTATGGGCTTTTGAACCTAATTATACAGCTTAATGTCAAATTTTGAGCTTTTTACACGGTTAAAATTCGAACGGGTTCACTATAAATCCCATTTAGACACACCCGCTCTAAACTCTACAAAACGATCGAAAATGAAATTAAATCAAATTTTATGGGTTCAAAAAAGTTAATTATGGGATTTTAAACCTAATTATACAACTTAAACTCAAATTTTGAGCTTCTTAATCGGATAAAATTCAAACGTGTTCACTATAAAGACCATTTAGACATGCGTGCTCTAAACCCTACAAAATGATCGAAAATGATTTTCAATCAAATTTTTTGCGTACAAAAAGTTAATTATGGGGTTTTGAACCTTATTATACAGCTTAATGTTAAATTTTGAGCCTTTTTCTAGGTTAAAATTCGAACGGGTTCACAATAAAGCTCATTTAGACTTGCACGCTCTGAACCCTATAATACGATCGAAAATGATATTCGATCGAATTTTTTGGTACAAAAGTTAATTATGGGATTTTGAACCGAATTATATAGCTTAGACTCCAATTTTGAGCTTTTTACTCGGTTAAAATTCGAACGAGTTTACTCTAAATTCTATTTAGACATACACGCTCTTAACCCTACAAAACGATCGAAAATGATATTAAATCAAATTTTATGGGTTCAAAAAGTTAATTATCAGATTTTGAACCTAATTATGCAGCTTAAACTCAAATTTTGAGCTTTTTACTAGGTTAAAATTCGAACGGGTTCTTTATAAAGCCCATTTATACATGCACGCTCTAAACCCTACAAAACGATAGAAAATGATATTCAATCAAATTTTTTGGGTAAAAAAAGTTATTTATGGGCTTTTGAACCTAATTATACATCTTAAACTCCAATTTTGATCTTTTTACTCGGTTAAAATTCAAACAGGTTCATTATAAAGTACATTTAGACATGCACGCTATGAACCTTACAAAACGATCAAAAATGGTATTAAATCAAATTTTATGGATTCAAAAAGTTAAATATGGGCTTTTGAAACTAATTATACATCTTAAGCTCAAATTTTAAGCTTTTTACTCGGTTAAAATTCGAACGGGTTCACTATAAAGCCCAATTAGACATGCACGCTCTGAACCCTAAAAAACGATCAAAAAATGATATTGAATCAAATTTTTTTGGTTCAAAAAGTTAATTAAGGCTTTTGAACCTAATTATATAGCTTAATATGAAATTTTGAGGTTTTTAGTCGGTTAAAATTCGAACGGGTTCACTATAAAGCCCAATTATACATGAACGCTATAAACCTTAAAAAATGTTCGAAAATGATTTTCAATCAAGTTTTTTGGGTGCAAAAAGTTAATTATGGGATTTTGAACCTAATTATACAGCTTAATGTCAAATTTTGACCTTTTTACTCGATTAAAATTCTAACGGGTTCACTATAAATCCCATTTAGACACACCCGCTCTGAACTCTACAAAACGATCGAAAATGATATTAAATCAAATTTTATGGGTTAAAAAAGTTAATTTTGGGATTTTGAACCTAATTATACAACTTAATCTCAAATTTTGAAGTTTTTACTCGGTTAAAATTCAAACGGGTTCACTATAAATCTCATTTAGACACGCCCGCTATAAACTCTACAAAACGTTCGAAAATGATATTAAATCAAATTTTATGTGTTCAAAAAATTTAATTATGGGATTTTGAGCCTAATTATACAGCTTAAACTCAAATTATGAGCTTCTTATTCGGTTAAAATTCGAACGGGTTCATTATAAAGACCATTTAGACATGCACGCTCTAAACTCTATAAAATGATCGAAAATGATATTAAATCAAATTTTATGGGTTCAAAAATTTAATTATGAGACTGTGAACTAAATTATATAGCTTAAACTCAAATTTTTAGCTTCTTACTCCGTTATAATTCGAACGAGTTCACTATAAAGCCCATTTAGACATACACGCACTGAACCTTACAAAGTGATCGAAAATGGTATTAAATCAAATTTTATGAGTTTAAATTGTTAATTATGGGCTTTAGAACCTAATTATACAGCTTAAACTCAAATTTTGAGCTTTTTACTCGGGTAAAATTCGAACGGGCTCACTATAAATCCCATTTAGACACGCCCATTATAAAGCCCGTTTAGACGTGGACGCTCTAAACCTTACAAAATGATCGAAAATGGTATTGAATCCAATTTTATGAGTTCAAATAGCTAATTATGGGCTTTTAAACCAAATTATCCATCTTAAACTCAAATTTTGAGCTTTTTACTCGGTTAAAATGTGAACGTGTTCACTATAAAGCCCATTTAGACATGCACACTCTGAACCCTACAAAACGATCGAAAATGATATTCAATCAAATTTTTTGGGTACAAAAACTTAGTTATGGGCTTTTGAACATAATTATACAGCTTAAACTCAAATTTTGAGCTTTTTACTCGGTTAAAATTCAAACGGGTTCACTATAAAGCCCATTTACACATGCACACTCTGAACCCTATAAAACGATCAAAAATGATATTTAATCAAATTTTTTGGGTACAAAAATTTAATTATGCACTTTTGTACCTAATTGTACAGCTTAAACACAAATTTTGATCTTTTTACTTGGTTAAAATTCGAACGGGTTCACTATAAAGCCGATTTAGACATTGACACTGATAATCTACAAAACGGTCGAAAATGATACTAAAACAAATTTTATGGGTTCAAAACCTAAATTATAGGATTTTGAACCTAATTATACTTCTTAAAATCAAATTTCGAGCTTCTTACTCTACAAAACGATCAAAATTTATATTCAATCAAATTTTTTTGGTACAAAAAGTTAATTATGGGCTTTTAAACCTAATTATATAGCTTAAACTCAAATTTTGAGCTTTTTACTGGGTTAAAATTCGAACGGATTCTCCATAAAGCCTATTTAGACATGCACGCTCTAAACCCTACCAAACTATCGAAAATGATACTGAATCAAATTTTTTTGGGTACAAAAGTTAATTATGGGCTTTTGAACCTAATTATATAACTTAAAATCAAATTTTGCGATTTTTACTTGGTTAAAATTCGAACAGGTTCACTATAAAGCCCATTTAGACATGCACGCTCTTAACCCTACAAAACGATCGAAACTTATATTCAATCAATTTTTTTGGGTAAAAAAAGTTAATTATGGGCTTTTAAACCTAATTATACATCTTAAACTCAAATTTTGAGCTTTTTACTCGTTTAAAATTCGAACGGATTCTCCATAAAGCCCATTAAGACATGCACGCTCAAAACCCTACAAAACTATCGAAAATGATATTGAATCAAATTTTTTTTGGTAAAAAAGTTAATTATGGGCTTTTGAATCTAATTATATAATTTAAAATCAAATTTTGCGATTTTTACTTGGTTAAAATTCGAACGGGTTCACTATAAAGCCCATTTAAACATGCATGCTCTAAACCCTATAAAACGATAAAAAATGATATTGAATCAAATTTTTTGTGTACAAAAAGTTAATTATGAATATGTTGAACCTAATTATACAGTTTAAATTCAAATTTTGAGCTTTTCACTCGGTTATAATTCGAGCGGGTTCACTATAAAGCCCATTTAAACATGAACGCTCTAAACCCTACAAAACGATCGAAAATGATATTCAATCAAATTTTTGTGGTTCAAAAAGTTAATTATGGGTTTTTAAACCTAATTATACAGCTTAAACTCAAATTTTTAGGTTTTTACTCGGTTAAAATTCCAACAGATTCACTATAAAACCCATTTAGACATGCACGCTCAGAACCCTATAAAATGATCGAAAATGATATTAAATCGAACTTTTTGGGTACAAAATGTTAATTATTGGCTTTTGAAACTAATTGTACAACTTAAACTCAAATTTTGAGCTTTTTACTCGTTTAAAATTCGCACGGGTTCATAATAAAGTCGATTTAGACATTAATGCTCTAAACCCTACAAAACGATCGAAAATGATATTCAATCAAATTTTTGTGGTACAAAAAGTTAATTATGGGTTTTAAAACCTAATTATACAGCTTAAACTCAAATTTTGAGCTTTTTACTCGACTAAAATTCGAAAGGATTATCTATACAGCCCATTTAGACATGCACGCTCTTAACCCTACAAAACGATCAAAATTTATATTCAATCAAATTTTTTGGGTAAAAAATGTTAATTATGGGCTTTTAAACCTAATTATATAGCTTAAACTCAAATTTTGAGCTTTTTACTCGGTTAAAATTCTAACGGATTCTCTATAAAGCCCATTTAAACATGCACGCTCTAAACCCTACAAAACTATCGAAAATGATATTGAATCAAATTTTTTGGGTACAAAAATTAATTATGGGTTTTTGAACCTAATTTTATAACTTAAACTCAAATTTTGCGATTTTTACTTGGTTAAAATGCGAACGGGTTCCCTATAAAGCCAATTTAGACATGACCGCTCTAAACCCTACAAAACGATCGAAAATGATATTCAATCAAATTTTTGTGGTTCAAAAAGTTAATTATGGGTTTTTAAACCTAATTATACAGCTTAAACTCAAATTTTGAGGTTTTTACTCGGTTAAAATTCCAACAGATTCACTATAAAACCCATTTAGACATGAACGCTCAGAACCTTATAAAATGATCGAAAATGATATTCAATCGAATTTTTTGGGTACAAAATGTTAATTTTTGGCTTTTGAAACTAATTGTACAACTTAAACTCAAATTTTGAGCTTTTTACTCGTTTAAAATTCGCACGGGTTCATAATAAAGTCGATTTAGACATTAATGCTCTAAACCCTACAAAACGATCGAAAATGATATTCAATCAAATTTTTGTGGTACAAAAAGTTAATTATGGGTTTTAAAACCTAATTATACAGCTTAAACTCAAATTTTGAGCTTTTTACTCGGCTAAAATTCGAAAGGATTATCTATACAGCCCATTTAGACATGCACGCTATTAACCCTACAAAACGATCAAAATTTATATTCAATCAAATTTTTTGGGTAAAAAAAGTTAATTATGGGCTTTTAAACCTAATTATATAGGTTAAACTCAAATTTTGAACTTTTTACTCGGTTAAAATTCTAACGGATTCTCTATAAAGCACATTTAGACATGCACGCTCTAAACCTTACAAAACTATCGAAAATGATATTGAATCAAATTTTTTGGGTACAAAAATTAATTATGGGTTTTTGAACCTAATTTTATAACTTAAACTCAAATTTTGCGATTTTTACTTGGTTAAAATGCGAACGGGTTCCCTATAAAGCCAATTTAGACATGACCGCTCTAAACCCTACAAAACGATCGAAAATGATATTCAATCAAATTTTTTGGGTATAAAAAGTTAATTATGGGTTTTTAAACCTAATTATAAAACTTAAACTCAAATTTTGAGCTTTTTACTCGGTTAAAATTCGAACAGATTCACTATAAAGCCCATTTAGACATGCACGCTCTTAACCCTACAAAACGATCAAAAATAATATTCAATCGAATTTTTTGGGTACAAAAAGTTAATTATGGGATTTTAAACCTAATTATACATCTTAAACTCAAATTTTGAGCTTTTTACTCGTTTAAAATTCGCACGGGTTCACAATAAAGCCGATTTAGACATTAATGCTCTAAACCCTACAAAACGATCGAAAATGATATTCAATCAAATTTTTGTCGTACAAAATGTTAATTATGGATTTTTAAACCTAATTATACAGCTTAAACTCAAATTTTGAGGTTTTTACTCGGTTAAAATTCGAATGGATTATATATACAGCCCATTTAGACGTGCACGCTCTTAACCCTACAAAACGATCAAAATTTATATTCAATCAAGTTTTTTGGGTAAAAAAAGTTATTTATGGTCTTTTAAACCTAATTATATAGCTTAAACTCAAATTTTGAGCTTTTTACTCGGTTAAAATTCTAACGGATTCTCTATAAAGCCCATTTAGACATGCACGCTCTAAACCCTACAAAACAATCGAAAATGATATTGAATCAAATTTTTTGGGTACAAAAATTAATTATGGGTTTTTGAACCTAATTTTATAACTTAAACTCAAATTTTGCGATTTTTACTTGGTTAAAATGCGAACGGGTTCCCTATAAAGCCAATTTAGACATGACCGCTCTAAACCCTACAAAACGATCTTAAATGATATTCAATCAAATTTTTTGGGTATAAAAAGTTAATTATGGGTTTTTAAACCTAATTATAAAACTTAAACTCAAATTTTGAGCTTTTTACTCGGTTAAAATTCGAACAGATTCACTATAAAGCCCATTTAGACATGCCTGCTCTTAACCCTACAAAACGATCGAAACTTATATTCAATCAAATTTTTTGGGTACAAAAAGTTAATTATGGGATTTTAAACCTAATTATACATCTTAAACTCAAATTTTGAGCTTTTTACTCGTTTAAAATTCGCACGGGTTCACAATAAAGCCGATTTAGACATTAATGCTCTAAACCCTACAAAAAGATCGAAAATGATATTCAATCAAATTTTTGTCGTACAAAATGTTAATTATGGATTTTTAAACCTAATTATACAGCTTAAACTCAAATTTTGAGGTTTTTACTCGGTTAAAATTCGAATAGATTATATATACAGCCCATTTAGACGTGCACGCTCTTAACCCTACAAAACGATCAAAATTTATATTCAATCAAGTTTTTTGGGTAAAAAAAGTTATTTATGGTCTTTTAAACCTAATTATATAGCTTAAACTCAAATTTTGAGCTTTTTACTCGGTTAAAATTCTAACGGATTCTCTATAAAGCCCATTTAGACATGCACGCTCTAAACCCTACAAAACTATCGAAAATGATATTGAATCAAATTTTTTGGGTACAAAAATTAATTATGGGTTTTTGAACCTAATTTTATAACTTAAAATCAAATTTTGCGATTTTTACTTGGTTAAAATGCGAACGGGTTTCCTATAAAGCCAATTTAGACATGACCGCTCTAAACCCTACAAAACGATCGAAAATGATATTCAATCAAATTTTTTGGGTTTTTTGGGTTTTTAAACCGAATGGATTATCTTAAAATTCGCACGGGATCACAATAAAGCCGATTTAGACATTAACGCTCTAAACCCTACAAAACGATCGAAAATGATATTCAATCAAATTTTTGTGGTTCAAAAAGTTAATTATGGGTTTTTAAACCTAATTATACAGCTTAAACTCAAATTTTGAGGTTTTTACTCGGTTAAAATTCCAACAGATTCACTATAAAACCCATTTAGACATGCACGCTCAGAACCCTATAAAATGATCGAAAATGATATTCAATCGAATTTTTTGGGTACAAAATGTTAATTATTGGCTTTTGAAACTAATTGTACAACTTAAACTCAAATTTTGAGCTTTTTACTCGTTTAAAATTCGCACGGGTTCACAATAAAGCCGATTTAGACATTAATGCTCTAAACCCTACAAAACGATTGAAAATGATATTCAATCAAATTTTTGTGGTACAAAAAGTTAATTATGGGTTTTAAAACCTAATTATACAGCTTAAACTCAAATTTTGAGCTTTTTACTCGGTTAAAATTCGAACGGATTATCTATACAGCCCATTTAGACATGCACGCTCTTAACCCTACAAAACGATCAAAATTTATATTCAATCAAATTTTTTGGGTAAAAAAAGTTAATTATGGGCTTTTAAACCTAATTATATAGCTTAAACTCAAATTTTGAGCTTTTTACTCGGTTAAAATTCTAACGGATTCTCTATAAAGCCCATTTAGACATGCACGCTCTAAACCCTACAAAACTATCAAAAATGATATTCAATCAAATTTTTTGGGTACAAAAATTAATTATGGGTTTTTGAACCTAATTTTATAACTTAAACTCAAATTTTGCGATTTTTACTTGGTTAAAATGCGAACGGGTTCCCTATAAAGCCAATTTAGACATGACCGCTCTAAACCCTACAAAACGATCGAAAATGATATTCAATCAAATTTTTTGGGTATAAAAAGTTAATTATGGGTTTTTAAACCTAATTATAAAACATAAACTCAAATTTTGAGCTTTTTACTCGGTTAAAATTCGAACAGATTCACTATAAAGCCCATTTAGACATGCCCGCTCTTACCCCTACAAAACGATCGAAACTTATATTCAATCAAATTTTTTGGGTACAAAAAGTTAATTATGGGCTTTTAAACCTAATTATATAGCTTAAACTCAAATTTTGAGCTTTTTACTGGGTTAAAATTCGAACGGATTCTCCATAAAGCCCATTTAGACATGCACGCTCTAAACCCTACCAAACTATCGAAAATGATACTGAATCAAATTTTTTTGGGTACAAAAGTTAATTATTGGCTTTTGAACCTAATTATATAACTTAAAATCAAATTTTGCGATTTTTACTTGGTTAAAATTCGAACGGGTTCACTATAAAGCCCATTTAGACATGCACGCTCTTAACCCTACAAAACGATCGAAACTTATATTCAATCAATTTTTTTGGGTAAAAAAAGTTAATTATGGGCTTTTAAACCTAATTATACATCTTAAACTCAAATTTTGAGCTTTTTACTCGTTCAAAATTCGAACGGATTCTCCATAAAGCCCATTAAGACATGCACGCTCTAAACCCTACAAAACTATCGAAAATGATATTGAATCAAATTTTTTTTGGTAAAAAAGTTAATTATGGGATTTTGAATCTAATTATATAATTTAAAATCAAATTTTGCGATTTTTACTTGGTTAAAATTCGAACGGTTTCACTATAAAGCCCATTTAAACATGCATGCTTTTAACCCTATAAAACGATAAAAAATGATATTGAATCAAATTTTTTGTGTACAAAAAGTTAATTATGAATATTTTGAACCTAATTATACAGTTTAAATTCAAATTTTGAGCTTTTCACTCGGTTAAAATTCGAGCGGGTTCACTATAAAGCCCATTTAAACATGAACGCTCTAAACCCTACAAAACGATCGAAAATGATATTCAATCAAATTTTTGTGGTTCAAAAAGTTAATTATGGGTTTTTAAACCTAATTATACAGCTTAAACTCAAATTTTGAGGTTTTTACTCGGTTAAAATTCCAACAGATTCACTATAAAACCCATTTAGACTTGCACGCTCAAAACACTATAAAATGATCGAAAATGATATTCAATCGAATTTTTTGGGTACAAAATGTTAATTATTGGCTTTTGAAACTAATTGTACAACTTAAACTCAAATTTTGAGCTTTTTACTCGTTTAAAATTCGCACGGGTTCATAATAAAGCCGATTTAGACATTAACGCTCTAAACCCTACAAAACGATCGAAAATGATATTCAATCAAATTTTTGTCGTACAAAAAGTTAATTATGGGATTTTAAACCTAATTATACATCTTAAACTCAAATTTTGAGCTTTTTACTCGTTTAAAATTCGCACGGGTTCAATCAAATTTTTTGTGTACAAAAAGTTAATTATGAATATTTTGAACCTAATTATACAGTTTAAATTCCAATTTCGAGCTTTTCACTCGGTTAAAATTTGAGCGGGTTCACTATAGAGCCCATTTAAACATGAACGCTCTAAACCCTACAAAAAGATCGAAAATGATATTCAATCAAATTTTTTGGGTATAAAAAGTTAATTATGGGTTTTTAAACCTAATTATAAAACTTAAACTCAAATTTTGAGCTTTTTACTCGGTTAAAATTCGAACAGATTCACTATAAAGCCCATTTAGACATGCACGCTCTTAACCCTACAAAACGATCAAAAATAATATTCAATCGAATTTTTTGGGTACAAAAAGTTAATTATGGGATTTCAAACCTAATTATACATCTTAAACTCAAATTTTGAGCTTTTTACTCGTTTAAAATTCGCACGGGTTCACAATAAAGCCGATTTAGACATTAACGCTCTAAACCCTACAAAACGATCGAAAATGATATTCAATCAAATTTTTGTCGTACAAAAAGTTACTTATGGGCCTTTAAACCTAATTATACATCTTAAACTCAAATTTTGAGGTTTTTACTCGGTTAAAATTCGAATGGATTATATATACAGCCCATTTAGACGTGCACGCTCTTAACCCTACAAAACGATCAAAATTTATATTCAATCAAATTTTTTGGGTAAAAAAAGTTATTTATGGTCTTTTAAACCTAATTATATAGCTTAAACTCAAATTTTGAGCTTTTTACTCGGTTAAAATTCGAACGGATTCTCTATAAAGCCCATTTAGACATGCACGCTCTAAACCCTACAAAACTATCGAAAATGATATTGAATCAAATTTTTTGGGTACAAAAATTAATTATGGGTTTTTGAACCTAATTTTATAACTTAAACTCAAATTTTGCGATTTTTACTTGGTTAAAATACGAACGGGTTCCCTATAAAGCCAATTTAGACATGACCGCTCTAAACCCTACAAAACGATCGAAAATGATATTCAATCAAATTTTTTGGGTATAAAAAGTTAATTATGGGTTTTTAAACCTAATTATAAAACTTAAACTCAAATTTTGAGCTTTTTACTCGGTTAAAATTCGAACAGATTCACTATAAAGCCCATTTAGACATGCCTGCTCTTAACCCTACAAAACGATCGAAACTTACATTCAATCAAATTTTTTGGGTACAAAAAGTTAATTATGGGCTTTTAAACCTAATTATACATCTTAAACTCAAATTTTGAGTTTTTTACTCGGTTAAAATTCGACCGGATTCTCCATAAAGCCCATTTAGACATGCACGCTCTAAACCCTACAAAACTATCGAAAATGATATTGAATCAAATTTTTTTGTGTACAAAAGTTAATTATGGGCTTTTGAACCTAATTATATAACTTAAAATCAAATTTTGCGATTTTTACTTGGTTAAAATTCGAACGGGTTCACTATAAAGCCCATTTAGACATGCACGCTCTTAACCCTACAAAACGATCGAAACTTATATTCAATCAAATTTTTTGGGTACAAAAAGTTAATTGTGGGCTTTTAAACCTAATTATACATCTTAAACTCAAATTTTGAGCTTTTTACTCGGTTAAAATTCTAACGGATTCTCTATAAAGCCCATTTAGACATGCACGCTCTAAACCCTACAAAACTATCGAAAATGATATTGAATCAAATTTTTTGGGTACAAAAATTAATTATGGGCTTTTGAACATAATTATATAATTTAAAATCAAATTTTGCGATTTTTACTTGGTTAAAATTGGAGCGGGTTCACTATAAAGCCCATTTAAACATGCATGCTCTAAACCCTATAAAACGATAAAAAATGATATTGAATCAAATTTTTTGTGTACAAAAAGTTAATTATGAATATTTTGAACCTAATTATACAGTTTAAATTCCAATTTCGAGCTTTTCACTCGGTTAAAATTTGAGCGGGTTCACTATAGAGCCCATTTAAACATGAACGCTCTAAACCCTACAAAAAGATCGAAAATGATATTCAATCAAATTTTTTGGGTATAAAAAGTTAATTATGGGTTTTTAAACCTAATTATAAAACTTAAACTCAAATTTTGAGCTTTTTACTCGGTTAAAATTCGAACAGATTCACTATAAAGCCCATTTAGACATGCACGCTCTTAACCCTACAAAACGATCAAAAATAATATTCAATCGAATTTTTTGGGTACAAAAAGTTAATTATGGGATTTCAAACCTAATTATACATCTTAAACTCAAATTTTGAGCTTTTTACTCGTTTAAAATTCGCACGGGTTCACAATAAAGCCGATTTAGACATTAACGCTCTAAACCCTACAAAACGATCGAAAATGATATTCAATCAAATTTTTGTCGTACAAAAAGTTACTTATGGGCCTTTAAACCTAATTATACATCTTAAACTCAAATTTTGAGGTTTTTACTCGGTTAAAATTCGAATGGATTATATATACAGCCCATTTAGACGTGCACGCTCTTAACCCTACAAAACGATCAAAATTTATATTCAATCAAATTTTTTGGGTAAAAAAAGTTATTTATGGTCTTTTAAACCTAATTATATAGCTTAAACTCAAATTTTGAGCTTTTTACTCGGTTAAAATTCGAACGGATTCTCTATAAAGCCCATTTAGACATGCACGCTCTAAACCCTACAAAACTATCGAAAATGATATTGAATCAAATTTTTTGGGTACAAAAATTAATTATGGGTTTTTGAACCTAATTTTATAACTTAAACTCAAATTTTGCGATTTTTACTTGGTTAAAATACGAACGGGTTCCCTATAAAGCCAATTTAGACATGACCGCTCTAAACCCTACAAAACGATCGAAAATGATATTCAATCAAATTTTTTGGGTATAAAAAGTTAATTATGGGTTTTTAAACCTAATTATAAAACTTAAACTCAAATTTTGAGCTTTTTACTCGGTTAAAATTCGAACAGATTCACTATAAAGCCCATTTAGACATGCCTGCTCTTAACCCTACAAAACGAACGAAACTTACATTCAATAAATTTTTTGGGTACAAAAAGTTAATTATGGGCTTTTAAACCTAATTATACATCTTAAACTCAAATTTTGAGCTTTTTACTCGGTTAAAATTCGACCGGATTCTCCATAAAGCCCATTTAGACATGCACGCTCTAAACCCTACAAAACTATCGAAAATGATATTGAATCAAATTTTTTTGGGTACAAAAGTTAATTATGGGCTTTTGAACCTAATTATATAACTTAAAATCAAATTTTGCGATTTTTACTTGGTTAAAATTCGAACGGGTTAACTATAAAGCCCATTTAGACATGCACGCTCTTAACCCTACAAAACGATCAAAATTTATATTCAATCAAATTTTTTGGGTAAAAAAAGTTATTTATGGTCTTTTAAACCTAATTATATAGCTTAAACTCAAATTTCGAGCTTTTTACTCGGTTAAAATTCTAACGGATTCTCTATAAAGCCCATTTAGACATGCACGCTCTAAACCCTACAAAACTATCGAAAATGATATTGAATCAAATTTTTTGGGTACAAAAATTAATTATGGGCTTTTGAACCTAATTTTATAACTTAAACTCAAATTTTGCGATTTTTACTTGGTTAAAATACGAACGGGTTCCCTATAAAGCCAATTTAGACATGACCGCTCTAAACCCTACAAAACGATCGAAAATGATATTCAATCAAATTTTTTGGGTATAAAAAGTTAATTATGGGTTTTTAAACCTAATTATAAAACTTAAACTCAAATTTTGAGCTTTTTACTCGGTTAAAATTCGAACAGATTCACTATAAAGCCCATTTAGACATGCCTGCTCTTAACCCTACAAAACGATCGAAACTTACATTCAATCAAATTTTTTGGGTACAAAAAGTTAATTATGGGCTTTTAAACCTAATTATACATCTTAAACTCAAATTTTGAGCTTTTTACTCGGTTAAAATTCGACCGGATTCTCCATAAAGCCCATTTAGACATGCACGCTCTAAACCCTACAAAACTATCGAAAATGATATTGAATCAAATTTTTTTTGGGTACAAAAGTTAATTATGGATTTTTGAACCTAATTATATAACTTAAAATCAAATTTTGCGATTTTTACTTGGTTAAAATTCGAACGGGTTCACTATAAAGACCATTTAGACATGCATGCTCTAAACCCTATAAAACGATAAAAAATTATATTGAATCAAATTTTTTGTGTACAAAAAGTTAATGATGGATATTTTGAACCTAATTATACAGTATACATTCAAATTTTGAGCTTTTCACTCGGTTAAAATTCGAGCGGGTTCACTATAAAGCCCATTTAAACATGAACGCTCGAAACCCTACAAAACGATCGAAAATGATATTCAATCAAACTTTTGTGGTTCAAAAAGTTAATTATGGGTTTTAAACCTAATTATACAGCTTAAACTCAAATTTTGAGGTTTTTACTCGTTTAAAATTCGCACGAGTTCACAATAAAGCCGATTTAGACATTAACGCTCTAAACCCTACAAAACGATCGAAAATGATATTCAATCAAATTTTTGTGGTACAAAAAGTTAATTATGGGTTTTAAAACCTAATTATACAGCTTAAACTCAAATTTTGAGCTTTTTACTCGGTTAAAATTCGAACGGATTCACTACAAAGCCCATTTAGACATGCACGCTCTTAACCCTACAAAACGATCAAAATTTATATTCAATCAAATTTTTTGGGTACAAAAAGTTAATTATTGGCTTTTAAACCTAATTATATAGCTTAAACTCAAATTTTGAGCTTTTTACTCGGTTAAAATTCTAACGGATTCTCTATAAAGCCCATTTTTTGTGTACAAAAAGTTAATTATCTATATTTTGAACCTAATTACACAGTTTAATTACACAGTTCAAATTCAAAATTCTAACAGACATGCATGCTCTGAACCCTACAGAACAGTCTGAAAAGATTTTAAAATCAAATTTTATGGGTTCAAAAATTTAATTATGGACTTTTAAACCAAATTATATAGCTTAAACTCAAATTTTGAGCTTTTTACTCGGTTAAAATTCAAACGGTTTCACTATAAAGCCCATTATACATGAATGCTCTAAATCCTACAAAACGATGAAAAATGATATTCAATCAAATTTTTTGGGAACAAAAAGTTAATTATGGGTGTTTAAACCTAATTATACAGCTTAAACTCAAATTTTGAGGCTTTTACTCGGTTAAAATTCGAACAGATTCACTGTAAAACCCATTTAGACATGCACGCTCAAAACCCTACAAAACGATCGAAAATAATATTCAATCGAATTTTTTGGGTACAAAAAGTTAATTATGGGCTTTTGAACCTAATTATACAGCTTAAACTCAAATTTTGATCTTGTTACTCTGTTAAAAATCGAACGGGTTCACTATAAAGCCCATTTAGACATGCATGCTCTGAACATTACAAAACGATCAAAAATGGTATTAAATCAAATTTTATGAGTTCAAATTGTTAATTATCGGATTTTGAACCTAATTATATAGCTTAAACTCAAATTTTGAGCTTTTTAATCGGTTAAAATTCGAAAGGATTCACTATAAAGCCCATTCAGACATGCACAATCTGAACCTTACAAAAAGATCGAAAATGACATTAAATCAAATTTTATGGGTTCAAAAATTTAATAATGGGATTTTGAACCTACTTATACAACTTAAACTCAAATTTTGATCTTCTTACTCGGTTAATATTTGAACGAGTTCACTATAAAGCACATTTAGACATGCATGCCATCAACCCTATAAAACGATAAAAAATGCTATTGAATCAAACTTTAATGTACAAAAAGTTAAGTATTGGTATTTTGAACCTAATTATACAGCTTAAATTCAAATTTTGAGCTTTTCACTCCATTAAAATTCTAGTGGGTTCACTATAAAACCCATTTAGACATGAATGCTCTAAACCCTACAAAATGATCGAAAATGATATTCAATCAAATTTTTTATGTACAAAAAGTTAATTATGGGCTTTTAAACTTAATTATACAGCTTAAACATAAATTTTTAGCTTTTTACTCGGTTAAAATTTGAACGGATTCACTATAAAGCTCATTTAGACATGCACGCTCTAAACCCTACAAAACGATCGAAAATGGTATCAAATCAAATTTTATGAGTTCAATTTGTTAATTATGAGCTTTTGAACCTAATTTTACAGCTTAATGTCAAATTTTTTGCTTTTTAATCGGTTAAAATTCGAACGGGTTCACTATAAAGACCATTTAGACATGCACGGTTAAACAGAAATTTAATTATATAGCTAATTATATAGCTTAAACAGAAATTTTGAACTTTTTACACGGTTAATACTCGAACGGGTTCACTATAAGCCCATTTAGACATGCATGCTCTGATCCCTACAAAATGATCAAAAACGATATTCAATCAAATTTTCTGGGTAAAAAAAGTTAATTATGGACTTTTGAACCTAAATATACATCTAAAACTCAAATTTTGAGCTTTTTACTCGGTTAAAATTCGAACGGGTTCACTATAAAGCCCGTCTAAACATGCACATTCGGAACCCTACAAAACGATCGAAAATGATATTAAATCAAATTTTATGGGTTCAAAAAGTTAATTATGGGATTTTGAACCTAATTATACAACTTAAACTCAAAATTTTAGATTCATACTCTCTTAAAATTCGAACGGGTTCTCTATAAAGCCTATTTAGACATGCACGCTCTAATCGGTTCAAATTTTGAACTTAATTTTACAGATTAAAGTCAAATTTTGAGCTTTTGAATCGGTTCAAATTCGAACTGATTCACTATAAAGCTCATTTAGACATGCACGCTCTTAATCCTAAAAAACGATCGAAAATGATATTTAATCAAATTTTTGGGTACAAAAAGTTAATTATGGATTTTTGAACCTAATTATACTGCTTAAACTCCAATTTTGAGCTTTTTACTCGGGTTAAAATTCGAATGGGTTCACTATAAATCCCATCTAGACATGCACGCTCTGAACCCTACAAAATGATCGAAAATGAAATTAAATCAAATTTTATTTGTTCAAAAAGTTAATTATGGGATTTTGAACCTAATTACACAACTTAAACTCAAAATTTGAGCTTCATACTCGGTTAAAATTTTAATGGCTTCACTATAAAGACCATTTAGACATGCACGCTTAAACCCTACAAAATGATCGAAAATGATATTAAATCAAATTTTATGGGTTCAATAAGTTAATTAGGGGATTTTGAACCTAATTAAACATCTTAAATTCAAATTTTGAGCTTTTTACACTGTTAAAATTCGAACGTGTTCACTATAAAGTCCATCTAGACATGCACGCTCTAAACCCTACAAAACGATCAAAAATGGTATCAAATCAAATTTTATGTGTTCAATTTGTTAATTATGGGCTTTTAAACCTAATATTATAGCTTAATGTCAAATTTTGAGCTTTTTAATCGGTTAAAATTCGAACGGGATCACTATAAAGCCCATTTAGACATGCACGCTCTGAACCCTACAAAACTATCAAAAATGATAGTAAATCATTTTTTTGGGGTAAAAAAATTTAATTATGGTCTTGTGAACCTAATTATTTAGCTTAAACTAAAATTTTGAGCTTTTTACACGGTTAATATTCGAACGGGTTCACTGTAAAGCCCATTTAGATATGCACGCTCTGATCCCTACAAAACGATCGAAAATGATATAAAATCAAATTTTTGGGTATATAAATTTAATTATGGTATTTTGAACCTAATTATACAGCTTAAACTCAAATATTGAGCTTTTTACTCTATTAAAATTCGAATGGGTTCACTATAAAGCCCATTTAGACATGCACACTCTTAATCCTACAAAACGATCGAAAATGATATTTGATCAAATTTTTTGGGTACAAAAAGTTAATTCTGGGTTTTTGAACCTAATTATACAACTAAAACTCAAATTTTGAGCTTTTTACTCAGTTAAAATTCGAACGGGTTCACTATAAAGCCCATTTAGACATGTACGCTATGAAACCTACAAAATGATAAAAAATGATATTAAATTAAATTTTATGAGTTCAAATTGTTAACTATGGGCTTTTCAAACTAATTATACAGCTTAATGTCAAATTTTCAACTTTTTACTTGGTTATAATTTGAACGGGTTCACTATAAAGCCCATTTAGACATACACGCACTGAACCTTACAAAGTGATCGAAAATGGTATTAAATCAAATTTTATGAGTTTAAATTGTTAATTATGGGCTCTAGAACCTAATTATACAGCTTAAACTCAAATTTTGAGCTTTTTACTCGGGTAAAATTCGAACGGGTTCACTATAAAGCCCATTTAGACATATACGTTCTAAACCCTACAAAACGATAAAAAGGGATATTAAATCAAATTTTATGAGTTCAAATTGTTAATTATGGGCTTTTGAACTTAATTATATAACTTAAACTCATATTTTGAGCTTTTTACTCGGTTAAAATTCAAACGGTTCACTATAAAGCCCATTTAGACATGCACGCTCTGAACCTTTCAAAATCATAGAAAATGATACTAAATCAAATTTTATGGGTTCAAAAAGTTATTTATGGGATTTTGAACCTACTTATACAACTTAAACTCAAATTTTGGGCTTTTTACAAGGTCAAAATTCGAACGGTTTCACTATAAAGCCCATTTAGACATGAACACTCTGAACCTACAAAATGATAAAAAATGATATTAAATCAAATTTTATGAGTTCAAATTGTTAATTATGGGCTTTTGAACCTAATTATACATCTTAAACTCAAATTTTGAGCTTTTACAAGGTTAGAATTCGAACGGGTTCAATTTAAAGTCCATTTAGACATGCATGCTCTATACCCTACAAAACGATCAAAAATGATATTCAATTAATTTTTTGGGTACAAAAAGTTAATTACGGGCTTTTGAATCTAATCATACAACTTAAACTCAAATTTTGATATTATTTCTCGGTTAAAATTCGAATGGGTTCACTATAAAATCCATTTAGACATGCACGCTCTAAACCCTACAAAATGATCAAAAATGATATTCAATCAAATTTTTAAGGTAAAAAAAGTTAATTAGGGATTTTGAACCTAATTATACTGCTTAAACTCAAGTTTTGAGCTTTTTACTCGGTTAAAATTCAAACAGGTTCACTATAAAGCTCATTTAGACATGCACGCTCTGAACCCTACAAAACTATTGAAAATGATATAAATCAAATTTTATGGGTTCAAAAAGTTAATTATGGGATTATGAACCTACTTATACAGCTTAAACCCAAATTTTGAGCTTTTTACTCGATTAAACTTCAAACGGGTTCACTATAAAGCCCATTTAGACATGCATGCTCTGAACTTTACAAAACGATCAAAAATGATACTAAATGAAATTTTATGGGTTCAAAAAGTTAATTATGGGATTTTGAACCTACTTATACAGCTTAAACTTAAATTTTGACCTTTTTACTCGGTTAAAATTTGAACGGGTTCACTATAAAGCCCATTTAGACATATACGCTCTAAAACCTACAAAACAATAAAAAATGATATTAAATCAAATTTTATGATTTCAAATTGTTAATTATGGGCTTTTGAATCTAATTATACAGCTTAATGTCAAATTTTGAGATTTTTACTCGGTTAAAATTTGAACGGGTTCACTATAAAGCCGATTTAGACATGCATGCTCTAAACTCTACAAAAGGATCGAAAATGGTATTCAATCAAATTTTTTGGGTACAAAAAGTTAATTATGGGCTTTTGAATCTAATCATACAACTTAAACTCAAATTTTGAGATTTTTACTAGGTTAAAATTCGAACGGGTTCACTATAAAGCCCATTTAGACATGTACGCTCTAAACCCTACAAAACGATAAAAAAGGATATTAAATCAAATATTATGAGTTCAAATTGTTAATTATGGGCTTTTTAACCTAATTATATAGCTTAAACTCATATTTTGAGCTTTTTACTCGTTTAAAATTCAAACGGGTTCACTATAAAGCCCATTTAGACATGCAAGCTCTGAAGCATACAAAATGATACTAAATCAAGTTTTATGGGTTCAAAAAGTTAATTATGGGACTTTGAAACTACTTATACAGCTTAAACTCAAATTTTAAGCTTTTTACAAGGTTGAAATTCGTACGGGTTCACTATAAAGCCCATTTAGACATGTACGCTCTGAACCCTACAAAACGATAAAAAATGATATTAAATCAAATTTTATGAGTTCAAATTGTTAATTATGGGCTTTTGAAGCTAATTATACAGCTTAATGTCAAATTTTGAGATTTTTACTCGGTTAAAATTCGAACGGGTTCACTATAAAGTCTATTTAGACATGCATGCTCTAAACCTTACAAAACGATCGAAAATGACATTCAATTAATTTTTTGGGTACACAATGTTAATTATGGGCTTTTGAATCTAATGATACAACTTAAACTAAAATTTTGAGCTTATTACTCGGTTGAAATTCGAATGGGTTCACTATAAAGCCCATTTAGACATGAACGCTCTAAACCCTTCAAAACGATCGAAAATGATATTCAATCAAATTTTGAGGTTTTTACTCGGTTAAAATACAAATAAATTCACTATAAAACCCATTTAGACATGCACGCTCTAAACCCTACAAAACGATCAAAAATGATATTCAATCGAATTTTTTGGGTAAAAAAATTTAATTATGGGCTTTTGAACCTAATTGTACAACTCAAACTCAAATTTTGAGCTTTTTACTCGGTTAAAATTCGAACGGGTTCACTATAAAGCCCATTTAGACATGACCGCTCTAAACCCTACAAAACGATCGAGAATGACATTCAATCAAATTTTTTGGGTACAAAAAGTTAATTATGGGATCTTAAACCTAATTATACAGCTTAAACTCAAATTTTGAGCTTTTTACTCGGTTAAAATTCGAACGGATTCACTATAAAGCCCATTTAGACATGCACGCTCTGAACCCTACGAACGATCAAAAATGATATTAAATCAAATATTATGAGTTCAAAAATTTAATTAAGGGATTTTTGAACCAAATTGTATACCTTAAACTCAAATTTTGAGCTTTTTACACAGTTAAAATTCGAACGGGTTCACTATAAAGCCCACATAGACATGCAGGCTCTGAACCCTACAAAACGATCAAAAATGATATTCAATCGAATTTTTTGGGTAAAAAAATTTTAATTATGGGCTTTTGAACCTAATTGTACAACTCAAACTCAAATTTTGAGCTTTTTACTCGGTTAAAATTCGAACGGGTTCACTATAAATCCCATTTAGAAATGGACACTCTGAACCCTACAAAACGATAAAAAATGTTATTCAATCAAATTTGTTGGGTACAAAAAGTTAATTATAGGCTTTTAAACCTAATTATATAGCTTAAACTCAAATTTTGAGCTTTTTACTCGTTTAAAATTCGAACGGATTCACTATAAAGCCCATTTAGACATGCACGCTCTGAACCACACAAAAAGATCGAAAATAACACTAAATCAAATTTTATGGGTTCAAAATTTTAATTATGGGATTTTGAATCTAATTATACAACTTAAAGTCAAATTTTGAGCTTTTTACTCGAATAAATTTCAAACGGGTTCACTATAAAGCCCATTTAGACATGCACGCTCTAAACCCTACAAAACGATCGAAACTTATTTTCAATCAAATTTTTGGGTACAAAAAGTTAATTATGGGCTTTTAAACCTCATTATACAACTTAAACTCAAATTTTGTGCTTTTTACTCGGTTAAAATTCGAACAGATTCTCTATAAAGCCCATTTAGACATGCACTCTCTAAACCCTACAAAACTATCGAAAATGATATTGAATCAAATTTTTTGGGTAACAAGTTAACTATGAGCTTTTGAACCTAAATATACAACTTAAAATCAAATTTTGCATTTTTTACTCGGTTAAAATTCGAACGGGTTCATTATAATGCCCATTTAGACATGCATGCTCTAAAACCTATAAAACTATCAAAAATGACATTGAATCAAATTTTTTGTGTACAAAAACTTAATTATGGATATTTTGAACCTAATTATATAGTTTAAATTCAAATTTTAAGCTTTTCACTAAGTTAAAATTCGAGCGGGTTCACTATAAAGCCCATTTTTTATGTACAAAAAGTTAATTATGGGCTTTTAAACTTAATTATACAGCTTAAACACAAATTTTGAGCTTTTTACTCTGTTAAAATTCGAAATGGTTCAATATAAAGCCCATTTAGACATGCATGCTCTGAACCCTAAAAAACGTTCGAAAATGATATTAAATCAAATTTTATGAGTTCAAAAATTTAATTAAGGGATTTTGAACCTAATTATTCAGCTTAAACTCAAATTTTGAGCTTCTTACTCGGTTAAAATTCGAACGGGTTCACTATAAAGCCCATTTAGATATGTACTCCCTCAACCCTACAAAACGAACGAAAATGCTATTCAATCAATTTTTTGGGTACGGAAAGTCAATTTTGGGCTTTTGTACCTATTTATACATCTTAAACTATAATTTTGAGCTTTTTACTCAGTTAAAATTCGCACCGGTTCACTGTAAAGCCGATTTAGACATGAACGCTCTAAACCCTACAAAACGATCGAAATTGATATTCAATCATATTTTTGTGGTACAAAAAGTTAATTATGGGATTTTAAACCTATAATTTCGAACAGATTCACTATAAATCCCATTTAGACATGTACGCTCTGAACCCTACAAAACGATCGAAAATGATATTCAATCAAATTTTTTGGGTACAAAAAGTTAGTTATGGGCTTTTTAACCTAATTATATAGCTTAACTAAAACTTGGAGCTTTTTACTCAGTTAATATTCGAACGGGTTCACTATATAACCCATTTAGACATACACGCTCTGAACCCTACAAAACGATCGAAAATGATATTCAATGAAATATTTTTGTTACAAAAAGTTAATTATGGGCTTTTAAACCTAATTATACAGCTTAAACTCAAACTTTGAGCTTTTTACTCGGTTAAAATTCGAACAGATTCTCTATAAAGCCCATTTAGACATGCACTCTCTAAACCCTACAAAACTATCGAAAATGATATTGAATCAAATTTTTTGGGTAACAAGTTAACTATGAGCTTTTGAACCTAAATATACAACTTAAAATCAAATTTTGCATTTTTTACTCGGTTAAAATTCGAACGGGTTCATTATAATGCCCATTTAGACATGCATGCTCTAAAACCTATAAAACTATCAAAAATGACATTGAATCAAATTTTTTGTGTACAAAAACTTAATTATGGATATTTTGAACCTAATTATATAGTTTAAATTCAAATTTTAAGCTTTTCACTAAGTTAAAATTCGAGCGGGTTCACTATAAAGCCCATTTTTTATGTACAAAAAGTTAATTATGGGCTTTTAAACTTAATTATACAGCTTAAACACAAATTTTGAGCTTTTTACTCTGTTAAAATTCGAAATGGTTCAATATAAAGCCCATTTAGACATGCATGCTCTGAACCCTAAAAAACGTTCGAAAATGATATTAAATCAAATTTTATGAGTTCAAAAATTTAATTAAGGGATTTTGAACCTAATTATTCAGCTTAAACTCAAATTTTGAGCTTCTTACTCGGTTAAAATTCGAACGGGTTCACTATAAAGCCCATTTAGATATGTACTCCCTCAACCCTACAAAACGAACGAAAATGCTATTCAATCAATTTTTTGGGTACGGAAAGTCAATTTTGGGCTTTTGTACCTATTTATACATCTTAAACTATAATTTTGAGCTTTTTACTCAGTTAAAATTCGCACCGGTTCACTGTAAAGCCGATTTAGACATGAACGCTCTAAACCCTACAAAACGATCGAAATTGATATTCAATCATATTTTTGTGGTACAAAAAGTTAATTATGGGATTTTAAACCTATAATTTCGAACAGATTCACTATAAATCCCATTTAGACATGTACGCTCTGAACCCTACAAAACGATCGAAAATGATATTCAATCAAATTTTTTGGGTACAAAAAGTTAGTTATGGGCTTTTTAACCTAATTATATAGCTTAACTAAAACTTGGAGCTTTTTACTCAGTTAATATTCGAACGGGTTCACTATATAACCCATTTAGACATACACGCTCTGAACCCTACAAAACGATCGAAAATGATATTCAATGAAATATTTTTGTTACAAAAAGTTAATTATGGGCTTTTAAACCTAATTATACAGCTTAAACTCAAACTTTGAGCTTTTTACTCAGTTAAAATTCCAACGGATTCACTATAAAGCCCATTTAGACATGCACGCTCTAAACCCTACAAAACGATCGAAAATGATATTCAATCAAATTTTTTGGGTACAAAAAGTTAGTTATGGGCTTTTTAACCCAATTATATAGCTTAAACTCAAATTTTGAGCTTTTTACTCGGTTAAAATACGAACGGGTTCACTATAAAGCTCATTTAGACATGCACGCTATGAACCTTACAAAACGATAAAAATGATATTAAATCAAATTTTATGGGTTCAAAAAGTTACTTATGGGCTTTTGAACCTAAATATACAACTTAAACGAAAATTTTGAGCATCTTACTCGGTTAAAATTCGAACGGGTTCACCATAAAGCCCATTTAAACATGCATTTTCTGAACCTTAAAAAACGATGAAAATGATATTAAATCAAATTTTATGAGTTCAAAAAGTTAATTATGGGATTTTAAACCTAATTATACAGCTTAACTGCAAATTTTGAGCGTCTTACTCGTTTAAAATTCGAACGAGTTCACTATAAAGCCCATTTTGACATGCACGCTCTAAACCCTACAAAACGATCAAAATTGATATTAAATCAAATTTTATGAGTTCAAATTGTTAGTTATGGGATTTTGAACTTTATTAAACAACTTAATGTCAAATTTTGAGCTTTTTACTTAATTAAAATTTGCATGGGCTCACTATAAAGCCCATTTAGAAATGCAGACTATGAACCCTACAAAATGATCGAAAATGATATTCAATCAAATATTTTGGGTACAAAAAGTTAATTATGGGCCTTTGAACCTAATTGTACAAATTAAACTCAAATTTTGAGCTTTTTACTCAGCTAAAATTCGAACGGATTCACTATAAAGTCCATTTAGACATGCACGCTATGAACCCTACAAAAAGATCGAAAATGATATTAAATCAAATTTTTTGGGAACAAAAAGTTAGTTAATGGTTTTTTAACCTAATTATATAGCTTAAACTTAAATTTTGAGCATTTTACTCGGTTAAAATTCGAATGGGTTCACTATAAATCCCATTTAGACATGAACGCTATGAACCCAACAAAAAGATCGAAAATGATATTAAATCAAATTTTTTGGGAACAAAAAGTTAGTTAATGGCTTTTTAACCTAATTATATAGCTTAAACTTAAATTTTGAGCTTTTTACTCGGTTAAAATTCGAACGAGTTCACTATAAAGACCATTTAGACATGAACGCTCTGAACCCTACAAAACGATCGAAAATAATATTAAATCAAATTTTTTGGGTACAAAAAGTTAGTTATGGGCTTTTTAACCTAATTACATAGCTTAAACTAAAATTTTAAGATTTTTACACTATTAAAATTCGAACGGGTTCACTATAAGGCCCATTTAGACATGCACGCTCTAAACCCTAAAAAACGATCGAAAATGATATTCAATCAATTTTTTGGGAACAAAAAGTTAATTATGAGCTTTTAAACCTAATTATACAGCTTAAACTCAAATTTTGAGCATTTTACTCGGTTAAAATTCGAACTGACTAACTAGAAAGCCCATTTAGACATGCACGCTCTGAACCCTACAAAACGATCGAAAATGATATTCAATAAAATTTTTTGGGTACAAAAAGTTAATTATGGGCTTTTGAACCTAATTGTAAAACTTAAACTCAAATTTTGAGCATTTTACTTGGCTAAAATTCGAACGGATTCACTATAAAGCCCATTTAGACATGCACGCTCTGAACCCTACAAAACGATCGAAAATGATATTCAATCAAATTTTTTGGTTACAAAAAGTTAATTATGGGCTTTTAAACCTAATTATACAGCTTAAACTCACATTTTGAGCGTTTTAGTCGGTTAAAATTCGAACTGATTCACTATAAAGCCCATTTAGACATGCACGCTATGAACCCTAAAAAATGATCGAAAATGATATTCAATCAAATTTTTTTGGTACAAAAAGTTAATTATGGACTTTTGAACCTAATTGTACAACTTAAACTCAAATTTTGAGCTTTTTACTCGGCTAAAATTCGAACGGATTCACTATAAAGCCCATTTAGACATGCACGTTCTGAACCCTAAAAAACAATCGAAAATGATATTCAATCAAATTTTATGGGTTCAAAAAGTTAATTATGACTTAATTATACAGCTTAAACTCAAATTTTGATCTTTTTACTCAGTTAAAATTCAAACAGGTTCACTATAAAGCCCATTTAGACATGCACGCTCTACACCCTATAAAATGATCAAAAATGTTATCAAATCAAATTTTACGATTTCAAAATGTTAATTATGGGCTTTTGAACTTCATTTTACACCTTAATGACAAATTTTGAGCTATTTAATCGGTTAAAATTCGAACGGGTTCACTATAAAGCCCATTTAGACATGAACGCTCTAAAGCCTACAAAACGATATAAAATGATATTAAATCAAATTTTATGGGTTCAAAAATTTAATTATGGGATTTTGAACCTAATTATACAACTTAAACTCAAATTTTGAGGTTCTTACTCGGTTAAAATTCGAACGGGTTCACTATAAAGCCTATTTAGGCATGCATTCTCTGACCCCTATAAAACGACCGAAAATGATATTGAATCAAATTTTTTGTGTACAAAAAGTTAATTCTTGGCTTTTGAATCTAATTATATATCTTAAATTCAAATTTTGAGCTTTTTACTCGGTTAAAATTCGAACAGATTCACTATAAAGCCCATTTACACATGCACGCTATAAACGCTACAAAACGATTGAAAATGATATTCAATAAAAAAAATTTTGGGTACAAAAAGTTAATTATGGGCTTTTGAACCTAATTATATAGCTTAAACTCAAATTTTGAGCTTTTTACTCGGTTAAAATTCGAACAGAGTCACTATAAAGCCCATTTAGACATGCATGCACTGACCGCTATAAAACGACCAAGAATGATATTGAATCAATTTTTGTGTACAAAAAGTTAATTCTTGGCTTTTGAATCTAATTATATATCTTAAATTCAAATTTTGAGCTTTTTACTCGGTTAAAATTCGAACGGGTTCATTATAAAGCCCATTTAAGACATGACCGCTCTAAATCCTACAAAACGATCCAAAATGATATTCAATAAAATTTTTTGGGTAAAATAAGTTAATTCTTGGCTTTGAACCTAATTATATATCTTAAATTCAGATTTTAAGCTTTTTACTCGGTTAAAATTCGAACGGGTTCAGTGTAAAGCCCATTAAGACATGAATGCTCTGAACTCTACAAAAAGATCAAAAATGATTTAAATCAATTTTTTTGGATACAAAAAGTTAGTTATTGGCTTTTTAACCTAATTATACAACTTAAACTCAAATTTTGAGCTTTTTACTCGGTTAAAATTAGAATGGATTCACTATAAAGCTCATTTAGACATGAACGCTCTAAACCCAACAAAACGTTCGAAAATGATATTAAATCAAATTTTATGGGTTCAAAAAGTTAATTATGGGATTTTAAACCTAATTATACAACTTAAACACAAATTTTGAGCTTCTTACTCGGTTAAATTTCGAACGGGTTCAATATCAAGCCCGTTTAGACATGCACGGTCTCAACCCTAAAAAATGATCGAAAATGGTGTTAAATCAAATTTTATGATTTCAAATTGTTAATTTTGGGCTTTTGAACCTAATTATACAACTTAATATCAAATTTTGAGCTTTTTACTCAGTTAAAATTCGAACGAGTTCATTATAAAGCCCATTTAGACATGCACGCTCTGAACCCTACAAAACGATCGAAAATGATATTCAATCAAATTTTTTGGGTACAAAAAGTTAATTATGGGCTTTTGAAACCAATTATAAAGCTTAAACTCAAATTTTGAGCTTTTTACTCGGTTAAAATTCGAACGTGTTCACTATAAATCCTATTTAGATATGCACGCTCTGAACCCTACAAAATGATTGAAAATGATACTCAATCAAATTTTATGGGTTAAAAACGTTAATTATGAAATTTTGAACCTAATTCTACAGCTTAAACTCAAATTTTGAGCTTTTTACTCAGCTAAAATTCGAACGGATTCACTATAAAGCCCATTTAGACATGCACGCTATGAACCCTACAAAAAGATCGAAAATGATATTAAATCAAATTTTTTGGGAACAAAAAGTTAGTTAATGGTTTTTTAACCTAATTATATAGCTTAAACTTAAATTTTGAGCATTTTACTCGGTTAAAATTCGAATGGGTTCACTATAAATCCCATTTAGACATGAACGCTACGAACCCAACAAAAAGATCGAAAATGATATTAAATCAAATTTTTTGGGAACAAAAAGTTAGTTAATGGCTTTTTAACCTAATTATATAGCTTAAACTTAAATTTTGAGCTTTTTACTCGGTTAAAATTCGAACGGGTTCACTATAAAGACCATTTAGACATGAACGCTCTGAACCCTACAAAACGATCGAAAATAATATTAAATCAAATTTTTTGGGTACAAAAAGTTAGTTATGGGCTTTTTAACCTAATTACATAGCTTAAACTAAAATTTTAAGATTTTTACACTATTAAAATTCGAACGGGTTCACTATAAGGCCCATTTAGACATGCACGCTCTAAACCCTAAAAAACGATCGAAAATGATATTCAATCAATTTTTTGGGAACAAAAAGTTAATTATGAGCTTTTAAACCTAATTATACAGCTTAAACTCAAATTTTGAGCATTTTACTCGGTTAAAATTCGAACTGACTCACTAGAAAGCCCATTTAGACATGCACGCTCTGAACCCTACAAAACGATCGAAAATGATATTCAATAAAATTTTTTGGGTACAAAAATTTAATTATGGGCTTTTGAACCTAATTGTAAAACTTAAACTCAAATTTTGAGCATTTTACTTGGCTAAAATTCGAACGGATTCACTATAAAGCCTATTTAGACATGCACGCTCTGAACCCTACAAAACGATCGAAAATGATATTCAATCAAATTTTTTGGCTACAAAAAGTTAATTATGGGCTTTTAAACCTAATTATACAGCTTAAACTCACATTTTGAGCGTTTTAGTCGGTTAAAATTCGAACTGATTCACTATAAAGCCCATTTAGACATGCACGCTATGAACCCTAAAAAACGATCGAAAATGATATTCAATCAAATTTTTTTGGTACAAAAAGTTAATTATGGACTTTTGAACCTAATTGTACAACTTAAACTCAAATTTTGAGCTTTTTACTCGGCTAAAATTCGAACGGATTCACTATAAAGCCCATTTAGACATGCACGTTCTGAACCCTAAAAAACAATCGAAAATGATATTCAATCAAATTTTATGGGTTCAAAAAGTTAATTATGACTTAATTATACAGCTTAAACTCAAATTTTGATCTTTTTACTCAGTTAAAATTCAAACAGGTTCACTATAAAGCCCATTTAGACATGCACGCTCTACACCCTATAAAATGATCAAAAATGTTATCAAATCAAATTTTACGATTTCAAAATGTTAATTATGGGCTTTTGAACTTCATTTTACACCTTAATGACAAATTTTGAGCTATTTAATCGGTTAAAATTCGAACGGGTTCACTATAAAGCCCATTTAGACATGAACGCTCTAAAGCCTACAAAACGATATAAAATGATATTAAATCAAATTTTATGGGTTCAAAAATTTAATTATGGGATTTTGAACCTAATTATACAACTTAAACTCAAATTTTGAGGTTCTTACTCGGTTAAAATTCGAACGGGTTCACTATAAAGCCTATTTAGGCATGCATTCTCTGACCCCTATAAAACGACCGAAAATGATATTGAATCAAATTTTTTGTGTACAAAAAGTTAATTCTTGGCTTTTGAATCTAATTATATATCTTAAATTCAAATTTTGAGCTTTTTACTCGGTTAAAATTCGAACAGATTCACTATAAAGCCCATTTACACATGCACGCTATAAACGCTACAAAACGATTGAAAATGATATTCAATAAAAAAAATTTTGGGTACAAAAAGTTAATTATGGGCTTTTGAACCTAATTATATAGCTTAAACTCAAATTTTGAGCTTTTTACTCGGTTAAAATTCGAACAGAGTCACTATAAAGCCCATTTAGACATGCATGCACTGACCGCTATAAAACGACCAAGAATGATATTGAATCAATTTTTGTGTACAAAAAGTTAATTCTTGGCTTTTGAATCTAATTATATATCTTAAATTCAAATTTTGAGCTTTTTACTCGGTTAAAATTCGAACGGGTTCATTATAAAGCCCATTTAAGACATGACCGCTCTAAATCCTACAAAACGATCCAAAATGATATTCAATAAAATTTTTTGGGTAAAATAAGTTAATTCTTGGCTTTGAACCTAATTATATATCTTAAATTCAGATTTTAAGCTTTTTACTCGGTTAAAATTCGAACGGGTTCAGTGTAAAGCCCATTAAGACATGAATGCTCTGAACTCTACAAAAAGATCAAAAATGATTTAAATCAATTTTTTTGGATACAAAAAGTTAGTTATTGGCTTTTTAACCTAATTATACAACTTAAACTCAAATTTTGAGCTTTTTACTCGGTTAAAATTAGAATGGATTCACTATAAAGCTCATTTAGACATGAACGCTCTAAACCCAACAAAACGTTCGAAAATGATATTAAATCAAATTTTATGGGTTCAAAAAGTTAATTATGGGATTTTAAACCTAATTATACAACTTAAACACAAATTTTGAGCTTCTTACTCGGTTAAATTTCGAACGGGTTCAATATCAAGCCCGTTTAGACATGCACGGTCTCAACCCTAAAAAATGATCGAAAATGGTGTTAAATCAAATTTTATGATTTCAAATTGTTAATTTTGGGCTTTTGAACCTAATTATACAACTTAATATCAAATTTTGAGCTTTTTACTCAGTTAAAATTCGAACGAGTTCATTATAAAGCCCATTTAGACATGCACGCTCTGAACCCTACAAAACGATCGAAAATGATATTCAATCAAATTTTTTGGGTACAAAAAGTTAATTATGGGCTTTTGAAACCAATTATAAAGCTTAAACTCAAATTTTGAGCTTTTTACTCGGTTAAAATTCGAACGTGTTCACTATAAATCCTATTTAGATATGCACGCTCTGAACCCTACAAAATGATTGAAAATGATACTCAATCAAATTTTATGGGTTAAAAACGTTAATTATGAAATTTTGAACCTAATTCTACAGCTTAAACACAAATTTTGAGCTTTTTACTCAGCTAAAATTCGAACGGATTCACTATAAAGCCCATTTAGACATGCACGCTATGAACCCTACAAAAAGATCGAAAATGATATTAAATCAAATTTTTTGGGAACAAAAAGTTAGTTAATGGTTTTTTAACCTAATTATATAGCTTAAACTTAAATTTTGAGCATTTTACTCGGTTAAAATTCGAATGGGTTCACTATAAATCCCATTTAGACATGAACGCTACGAACCCAACAAAAAGATCGAAAATGATATTAAATCAAATTTTTTGGGAACAAAAAGTTAGTTAATGGCTTTTTAACCTAATTATATAGCTTAAACTTAAATTTTGAGCTTTTTACTCGGTTAAAATTCGAACGGGTTCACTATAAAGACCATTTAGACATGAACGCTCTGAACCCTACAAAACGATCGAAAATAATATTAAATCAAATTTTTTGGGTACAAAAAGTTAGTTATGGGCTTTTTAACCTAATTACATAGCTTAAACTAAAATTTTAAGATTTTTACACTATTAAAATTCGAACGGGTTCACTATAAGGCTCATTTAGACATGCACGCTCTAAACCCTAAAAAACGATCGAAAATGATATTCAATCAATTTTTTGGGAACAAAAAGTTAATTATGAGCTTTTAAACCTAATTATACAGCTTAAACTCAAATTTTGAGCATTTTACTCGGTTAAAATTCGAACTGACTCACTAGAAAGCCCATTTAGACATGCACGCTCTGAACCCTACAAAACGATCGAAAATGATATTCAATAAAATTTTTTGGGTACAAAAATTTAATTATGGGCTTTTGAACCTAATTGTAAAACTTAAACTCAAATTTTGAGCATTTTACTTGGCTAAAATTCGAACGGATTCACTATAAAGCCCATTTAGACATGCACGCTCTGAACCCTACAAAACGATCGAAAATGATATTCAATCAAATTTTTTGGTTACAAAAAGTTAATTATGGGCTTTTAAACCTAATTATACAGCTTAAACTCACATTTTGAGCGTTTTAGTCGGTTAAAATTCGAACTGATTCACTATAAAGCCCATTTAGACATGCACGCTATGAACCCTAAAAAACGATCGAAAATGATATTCAATCAAATTTTTTTGGTACAAAAAGTTAATTATGGACTTTTGAACCTAATTGTACAACTTAAACTCAAATTTTGAGCTTTTTACTCGGCTAAAATTCGAACGGATTCACTATAAAGCCCATTTAGACATGCACGTTCTGAACCCTAAAAAACAATCGAAAATGATATTCAATCAAATTTTATGGGTTCAAAAAGTTAATTATGACTTAATTATACAGCTTAAACTCAAATTTTGATCTTTTTACTCAGTTAAAATTCAAACAGGTTCACTATAAAGCCCATTTAGACATGCACGCTCTACACCCTATAAAATGATCAAAAATGTTATCAAATCAAATTTTACGATTTCAAAATGTTAATTATGGGCTTTTGAACTTCATTTTACACCTTAATGACAAATTTTGAGCTATTTAATCGGTTAAAATTCGAACGGGTTCACTATAAAGCCCATTTAGACATGAACGCTCTAAAGCCTACAAAACGATATAAAATGATATTAAATCAAATTTTATGGGTTCAAAAATTTAATTATGGGATTTTGAACCTAATTATACAACTTAAACTCAAATTTTGAGGTTCTTACTCGGTTAAAATTCGAACGGGTTCACTATAAAGCCTATTTAGGCATGCATTCTCTGACCTCTATAAAACGACCGAAAATGATATTGAATCAAATTTTTTGTGTACAAAAAGTTAATTCTTGGCTTTTGAATCTAATTATATATCTTAAATTCAAATTTTGAGCTTTTTACTCGGTTAAAATTCGAACAGATTCACTATAAAGCCCATTTACACATGCACGCTATAAACGCTACAAAACGATTGAAAATGATATTCAATAAAAAAAATTTTGGGTACAAAAAGTTAATTATGGGCTTTTGAACCTAATTATATAGCTTAAACTCAAATTTTGAGCTTTTTACTCGGTTAAAATTCGAACAGAGTCACTATAAAGCCCATTTAGACATGCATGCACTGACCGCTATAAAACGACCAAGAATGATATTGAATCAATTTTTGTGTACAAAGAGTTAATTCTTGGCTTTTGAATCTAATTATATATCTTAAATTCAAATTTTGAGCTTTTTACTCGGTTAAAATTCGAACGGGTTCATTATAAAGCCCATTTAAGACATGACCGCTCTAAATCCTACAAAACGATCCAAAATGATATTCAATAAAATTTTTTGGGTAAAATAAGTTAATTCTTGGCTTTGAACCTAATTATATATCTTAAATTCAGATTTTAAGCTTTTTACTCGGTTAAAATTCGAACGGGTTCAGTGTAAAGCCCATTAAGACATGAATGCTCTGAACTCTACAAAAAGATCAAAAATGATTTAAATCAATTTTTTTGGATACAAAAAGTTAGTTATTGGCTTTTTAACCTAATTATACAACTTAAACTCAAATTTTGAGCTTTTTACTCGGTTAAAATTAGAATGGATTCACTATAAAGCTCATTTAGACATGAATGCTCTAAACCCAACAAAACGTTCGAAAATGATATTAAATCAAATTTTATGGGTTCAAAAAGTTAATTATGGGATTTTAAACCTAATTATACAACTTAAACACAAATTTTGAGCTTCTTACTCGGTTAAATTTCGAACGGGTTCAATATCAAGCCCGTTTAGACATGCACGGTCTCAACCCTAAAAAATGATCGAAAATGGTGTTAAATCAAATTTTATGATTTCAAATTGTTAATTTTGGGCTTTTGAACCTAATTATACAACTTAATATCAAATTTTGAGCTTTTTACTCAGTTAAAATTCGAACGAGTTCATTATAAAGCCCATTTAGACATGCACGCTCTGAACCCTACAAAACGATCGAAAATGATATTCAATCAAATTTTTTGGGTACAAAAAGTTAATTATGGGCTTTTGAAACCAATTATAAAGCTTAAACTCAAATTTTGAGCTTTTTACTCGGTTAAAATTCGAACGTGTTCACTATAAATCCTATTTAGATATGCACGCTCTGAACCCTACAAAATGATTGAAAATGATACTCAATCAAATTTTATGGGTTAAAAACGTTAATTATGAAATTTTGAACCTAATTCTACAGCTTAAACTCAAATTTTGAGCTTTTTACTCAGCTAAAATTCGAACGGATTCACTATAAAGCCCATTTAGACATGCACGCTATGAACCCTACAAAAAGATCGAAAATGATATTAAATCAAATTTTTTGGGAACAAAAAGTTAGTTAATGGTTTTTTAACCTAATTATATAGCTTAAACTTAAATTTTGAGCATTTTACTCGGTTAAAATTCGAATGGGTTCACTATAAATCCCATTTAGACATGAACGCTACGAACCCAACAAAAAGATCGAAAATGATATTAAATCAAATTTTTTGGGAACAAAAAGTTAGTTAATGGCTTTTTAACCTAATTATATAGCTTAAACTTAAATTTTGAGCTTTTTACTCGGTTAAAATTCGAACGGGTTCACTATAAAGACCATTTAGACATGAACGCTCTGAACCCTACAAAACGATCGAAAATAATATTAAATCAAATTTTTTGGGTACAAAAAGTTAGTTATGGGCTTTTTAACCTAATTACATAGCTTAAACTAAAATTTTAAGATTTTTACACTATTAAAATTCGAACGGGTTCACTATAAGGCCCATTTAGACATGCACGCTCTAAACCCTAAAAAACGATCGAAAATGATATTCAATCAATTTTTTGGGAACAAAAAGTTAATTATGAGCTTTTAAACCTAATTATACAGCTTAAACTCAAATTTTGAGCATTTTACTCGGTTAAAATTCGAACTGACTCACTAGAAAGCCCATTTAGACATGCACGCTCTGAACCCTACAAAACGATCGAAAATGATATTCAATAAAATTTTTTGGGTACAAAAATTTAATTATGGGCTTTTGAACCTAATTGTAAAACTTAAACTCAAATTTTGAGCATTTTACTTGGCTAAAATTCGAACGGATTCACTATAAAGCCCATTTAGACATGCACGCTCTGAACCCTACAAAACGATCGAAAATGATATTCAATCAAATTTTTTGGCTACAAAAAGTTAATTATGGGCTTTTAAACCTAATTATACAGCTTAAACTCACATTTTGAGCGTTTTAGTCGGTTAAAATTCGAACTGATTCACTATAAAGCCCATTTAGACATGCACGCTATGAACCCTAAAAAACGATCGAAAATGATATTCAATCAAATTTTTTTGGTACAAAAAGTTAATTATGGACTTTTGAACCTAATTGTACAACTTAAACTCAAATTTTGAGCTTTTTACTCGGCTAAAATTCGAACGGATTCACTATAAAGCCCATTTAGACATGCACGTTCTGAACCCTAAAAAACAATCGAAAATGATATTCAATCAAATTTTATGGGTTCAAAAAGTTAATTATGACTTAATTATACAGCTTAAACTCAAATTTTGATCTTTTTACTCAGTTAAAATTCAAACAGGTTCACTATAAAGCCCATTTAGACATGCACGCTCTACACCCTATAAAATGATCAAAAATGTTATCAAATCAAATTTTACGATTTCAAAATGTTAATTATGGGCTTTTGAACTTCATTTTACACCTTAATGACAAATTTTGAGCTATTTAATCGGTTAAAATTCGAACGGGTTCACTATAAAGCCCATTTAGACATGAACGCTCTAAAGCCTACAAAACGATATAAAATGATATTAAATCAAATTTTATGGGTTCAAAAATTTAATTATGGGATTTTGAACCTAATTATACAACTTAAACTCAAATTTTGAGGTTCTTACTCGGTTAAAATTCGAACGGGTTCACTATAAAGCCTATTTAGGCATGCATTCTCTGACCCCTATAAAACGACCGAAAATGATATTGAATCAAATTTTTTGTGTACAAAAAGTTAATTCTTGGCTTTTGAATCTAATTATATATCTTAAATTCAAATTTTGAGCTTTTTACTCGGTTAAAATTCGAACAGATTCACTATAAAGCCCATTTACACATGCACGCTATAAACGCTACAAAACGATTGAAAATGATATTCAATAAAAAAAATTTTGGGTACAAAAAGTTAATTATGGGCTTTTGAACCTAATTATATAGCTTAAACTCAAATTTTGAGCTTTTTACTCGGTTAAAATTCGAACAGAGTCACTATAAAGCCCATTTAGACATGCATGCACTGACCGCTATAAAACGACCAAGAATGATATTGAATCAATTTTTGTGTACAAAAAGTTAATTCTTGGCTTTTGAATCTAATTATATATCTTAAATTCAAATTTTGAGCTTTTTACTCGGTTAAAATTCGAACGGGTTCATTATAAAGCCCATTTAAGACATGACCGCTCTAAATCCTACAAAACGATCCAAAATGATATTCAATAAAATTTTTTGGGTAAAATAAGTTAATTCTTGGCTTTGAACCTAATTATATATCTTAAATTCAGATTTTAAGCTTTTTACTCGGTTAAAATTCGAACGGGTTCAGTGTAAAGCCCATTAAGACATGAATGCTCTGAACTCTACAAAAAGATCAAAAATGATTTAAATCAATTTTTTTGGATACAAAAAGTTAGTTATTGGCTTTTTAACCTAATTATACAACTTAAACTCAAATTTTGAGCTTTTTACTCGGTTAAAATTAGAATGGATTCACTATAAAGCTCATTTAGACATGAACGCTCTAAACCCAACAAAACGTTCGAAAATGATATTAAATCAAATTTTATGGGTTCAAAAAGTTAATTATGGGATTTTAAACCTAATTATACAACTTAAACACAAATTTTGAGCTTCTTACTCGGTTAAATTTCGAACGGGTTCAATATCAAGCCCGTTTAGACATGCACGGTCTCAACCCTAAAAAATGATCGAAAATGGTGTTAAATCAAATTTTATGATTTCAAATTGTTAATTTTGGGCTTTTGAACCTAATTATACAACTTAATATCAAATTTTGAGCTTTTTACTCAGTTAAAATTCGAACGAGTTCATTATAAAGCCCATTTAGACATGCACGCTCTGAACCCTACAAAACGATCGAAAATGATATTCAATCAAATTTTTTGGGTACAAAAAGTTAATTATGGGCTTTTGAAACCAATTATAAAGCTTAAACTCAAATTTTGAGCTTTTTACTCGGTTAAAATTCGAACGTGTTCACTATAAATCCTATTTAGATATGCACGCTCTGAACCCTACAAAATGATTGAAAATGATACTCAATCAAATTTTATGGGTTAAAAACGTTAATTATGAAATTTTGAACCTAATTCTACAGCTTAAACTCAAATTTTGAGCTTTTTACTCAGCTAAAATTCGAACGGATTCACTATAAAGCCCATTTAGACATGCACGCTATGAACCCTACAAAAAGATCGAAAATGATATTAAATCAAATTTTTTGGGAACAAAAAGTTAGTTAATGGTTTTTTAACCTAATTATATAGCTTAAACTTAAATTTTGAGCATTTTACTCGGTTAAAATTCGAATGGGTTCACTATAAATCCCATTTAGACATGAACGCTACGAACCCAACAAAAAGATCGAAAATGATATTAAATCAAATTTTTTGGGAACAAAAAGTTAGTTAATGGCTTTTTAACCTAATTATATAGCTTAAACTTAAATTTTGAGCTTTTTACTCGGTTAAAATTCGAACGGGTTCACTATAAAGACCATTTAGACATGAACGCTCTGAACCCTACAAAACGATCGAAAATAATATTAAATCAAATTTTTTGGGTACAAAAAGTTAGTTATGGGCTTTTTAACCTAATTACATAGCTTAAACTAAAATTTTAAGATTTTTACACTATTAAAATTCGAACGGGTTCACTATAAGGCCCATTTAGACATGCACGCTCTAAACCCTAAAAAACGATCGAAAATGATATTCAATCAATTTTTTGGGGACAAAAAGTTAATTATGAGCTTTTAAACCTAATTATACAGCTTAAACTCAAATTTTGAGCATTTTACTCGGTTAAAATTCGAACTGACTCACTAGAAAGCCCATTTAGACATGCACGCTCTGAACCCTACAAAACGATCGAAAATGATATTCAATAAAATTTTTTGGGTACAAAAATTTAATTATGGGCTTTTGAACCTAATTGTAAAACTTAAACTCAAATTTTGAGCATTTTACTTGGCTAAAATTCGAACGGATTCACTATAAAGCCCATTTAGACATGCACGCTCTGAACCCTACAAAACGATCGAAAATGATATTCAATCAAATTTTTTGGCTACAAAAAGTTAATTATGGGCTTTTAAACCTAATTATACAGCTTAAACTCACATTTTGAGCGTTTTAGTCGGTTAAAATTCGAACTGATTCACTATAAAGCCCATTTATACATGCACGCTATGAACCCTAAAAAACGATCGAAAATGATATTCAATCAAATTTTTTTGGTACAAAAAGTTAATTATGGACTTTTGAACCTAATTGTACAACTTAAACTCAAATTTTGAGCTTTTTACTCGGCTAAAATTCGAACGGATTCACTATAAAGCCCATTTAGACATGCACGTTCTGAACCCTAAAAAACAATCGAAAATGATATTCAATCAAATTTTATGGGTTCAAAAAGTTAATTATGACTTAATTATACAGCTTAAACTCAAATTTTGATCTTTTTACTCAGTTAAAATTCAAACAGGTTCACTATAAAGCCCATTTAGACATGCACGCTCTACACCCTATAAAATGATCAAAAATGTTATCAAATCAAATTTTACGATTTCAAAATGTTAATTATGGGCTTTTGAACTTCATTTTACACCTTAATGACAAATTTTGAGCTATTTAATCGGTTAAAATTCGAACGGGTTCACTATAAAGCCCATTTAGACATGAACGCTCTAAAGCCTACAAAACGATATAAAATGATATTAAATCAAATTTTATGGGTTCAAAAATTTAATTATGGGATTTTGAACCTAATTATACAACTTAAACTCAAATTTTGAGGTTCTTACTCGGTTAAAATTCGAACGGGTTCACTATAAAGCCTATTTAGGCATGCATTCTCTGACCCCTATAAAACGACCGAAAATGATATTGAATCAAATTTTTTGTGTACAAAAAGTTAATTCTTGGCTTTTGAATCTAATTATATATCTTAAATTCAAATTTTGAGCTTTTTACTCGGTTAAAATTCGAACAGATTCACTATAAAGCCCATTTACACATGCACGCTATAAACGCTACAAAACGATTGAAAATGATATTCAATAAAAAAAATTTTGGGTACAAAAAGTTAATTATGGGCTTTTGAACCTAATTATATAGCTTAAACTCAAATTTTGAGCTTTTTACTCGGTTAAAATTCGAACAGAGTCACTATAAAGCCCATTTAGACATGCATGCACTGACCGCTATAAAACGACCAAGAATGATATTGAATCAATTTTTGTGTACAAAAAGTTAATTCTTGGCTTTTGAATCTAATTATATATCTTAAATTCAAATTTTGAGCTTTTTACTCGGTTAAAATTCGAACGGGTTCATTATAAAGCCCATTTAAGACATGACCGCTCTAAATCCTACAAAACGATCCAAAATGATATTCAATAAAAATTTTTGGGTAAAATAAGTTAATTCTTTGCTTTGAACCTAATTATATATCTTAAATTCAGATTTTGAGCTTTTTACTCGGTTAAAATTCGAACGGGTTCAGTGTAAAGCCCATTAAGACATGAATGCTCTGAACTCTACAAAAAGATCAAAAATGATTTTAAATCAATTTTTTTGGATACAAAAAGTTAGTTATTGGCTTTTTAACCTAATTATACAACTTAAACTCAAATTTTGAGCTTTTTACTCGGTTAAAATTAGAATGGATTCACTATAAAGCTCATTTAGACATGCACGCTCTAAACCCAACAAAACGTTCGAAAATGATATTAAATCAAATTTTATGGGTTCAAAAAGTTAATTATGGGATTTTAAACCTAATTATACAACTTAAACATAAATTTTGAGCTTCTTACTCGGTTAAATTTCGAACGGGTTCAATATCAAGCCCGTTTAGACATGCACGGTCTCAACCCTAAAAAATGATCGAAAATGGTGTTAAATCAAATTTTATGATTTCAAATTGTTAATTTTGGGCTTTTGAACCTAATTATACAACTTAATATCAAATTTTGAGCTTTTTACTCAGTTAAAATTCGAACGAGTTCATTATAAAGCCCATTTAGACATGCACGCTCTGAACCCTACAAAACGATCGAAAATGATATTCAATCAAATTTTTTGGGTACAAAAAGTTAATTATGGGCTTTTGAAACCAATTATAAAGCTTAAACTCAAATTTTGAGCTTTTTACTCGGTTAAAATTCGAACGTGTTCACTATAAATCCTATTTAGATATGCATGCTCTGAACCCTACAAAATGATTGAAAATGATACTCAATCAAATTTTATGGGTTAAAAACGTTAATTATGAAATTTTGAACCTAATTCTACAGCTTAAACTCAAATTTTGAGCTTTTTACTCTGTTAAAATTCGAACGGGTTCACTAAAAAGCCCAATTAGACAATGCACGCTCTAAACCCTACAAAATGATTGAAAATGATATTCAATCAAATTTTATAGATTCAAAAAGTTAATTATGGGTTTTTGAACCTAATTATATAGCTAAAATGATATTAAATCAAATATTATGAGTTCAAAAATTTAATTATGGGATTTTTGAACCTAATTATATAGCTTAAACTCAAATTTTGAGCTTTTTACTCGGTTAAAATTCGAACGGGTACATTATAAAGCTCATTTAGACATACACGCTCTGAACCCTAAAAAATGATCGAAAATTGTATTAAATCAAATTTTATGGTTTCAAAAAGTTAATTATTGCCTTTTGAACCTAATTATACAACTTAATGTCAAATTTTGAGTTTTTTACTCGGTTAAAAATCGAACGGGTTCACTATAAAGCCTATTTAGACATGCACTCTCTGAACCCTACGAAATGATCAAAAATGATATTAAATCAAATTTTATGGATTCAAAAAGTTAATTATGGGATTTTGAATCTATTTATATATCTTAAACTCAAATTTTGAGCTTTTTAGTCGGTTAAAATTCGAACGTGTTCACTATAAATCCCAATTAGACATGCACGCTCGAAAGCATACAAAACGATCGAAAATGATATTCAATCAAATTTTATGGGTTCAAAAAGGTAATTTTGGGATTTTGAACCTAATTATACAACTTAAACTCATAATTTGAGCTTCTTACTCGGTTAAAATTCAAACGGGTTCACTATAAAGCCCAATTAGACATGCACGCTCTGAACCTTACAAAACGTTCGAAAATGATATTAAATCAAATTATATGGGTTTAAAAAGTTAGTTATAGGATTTTGAACCTAATTATACAACTTAAACTCAAATTTTGAACTTTTTACTCGGTTAAAATTCGAAAAAGTTCACTATAAAGCCCATTTAGACATGCACGCTCTGATCCCTACAAAACGATCAAAAATGATATTCAATCAAATTTTTTGGGTAAAAAAAGTTAATTATGGGCTTTTGAACCTAATTATACAGCTTGAACTCAAATTTTGAGCTTTTTACTCGGTTAAAATTCGAACGGGTTCACTATAAAGCCCATTTAGACATGGACGCTCTAAATCCTACAAAAAGATCGAAAATGATATTAAATCAAATTTTTAGGATTTAAAAACTTAATTATGGGCTTTTGAACCTAAATATATAGCTTAAACTCAAACTTTGAGCTTTTTACTCTGTTAAAATTCGAACGATTTCAATATAAAGGCCATTTAGATATGCACGCTTTGAACCCAACAAAACGATCGAAAATGTTATTAAATCAAATTTTATGGGTTCAAGAAGTTAGTTATGGGCTTTTGAACCTAGTAATACAGCTTAAACTCAAATTTTGAGCTTTTTACTCGGTTAAAATTCGAACGGGTTCACTATAAAGCCCATTTAGATATGCACGCTCTGAACCCTACAAAACGATAGAAAATGATATTAAAACAAATTTTATGGGTTCAAAAAGTTAATTTTGTGATTTTGAACCTAATTATAAAGCTTGAAGTCAAATTTTGAGCTTTTTACTCGTTTAAAATTCGAACGGGTTCACAATAAAGCCCATTTAGACATGCACGATTTGTACCATGCAAAACTATCGAAAATGATATTAAATCAAATTTTATGGGTTCAAAAAGTTAATTGTGGGATTTTTAACCTAATTATACAGCTTAAACTCAAATTTTGAGCTTTTTACTCGGTTAAAATTCTTACGGGTTCACTATAAAGCCCATTTAGACATGCACGCTCTAATCCCTACAAAACGATCGAAAATGATATTCAATCAAAATTTTTGGGTACAAAATGTTAATTATGGACTCTTGAACCTAATTATACAGCTTAATCTCTAATTTTGAGCTTTCAACTCAGTTAAAATTCAAATGGGTTCACTATAAAGTCCATTTAGACATGCATGTTTCTGAACCCTAAAAAACGATCGAAAATGATATTAAATCAAATTTTATGGGTTAAAATTTTAAAGAGTTCACAATAAAGCCCATTTGGACATGCACGATTTGAACCATACAAAACGAGTAAAGAAGATATTAAATCAAATTTTATGAGTTAAAATTGTTAATTAGGGGCTTTTGAACCTAATTATATAGCTTAATGATAAACTTTGAGCTTTTTTCACGATTAAAATTTGAACGGGTTCACTATAATGCTCATTTAGACATGAAAGCTCTAAACCCTACAAAACGATCGAAAATTATATTAAATCAAATTTTATGGGTTCAAAAAGTTAATTATAGGATTTTGAACCTAACTATACATCTTAAACTCAGATTTTGAGCTTTTTACTAGGTTAAAATTTGAACGGGTTCACTATAAAGCTCATTTAGACATGCACGCTCTGAATCCTACAAAATGATCGAAAATGATATTAAATCAAATTTTATGGTTTCAAAAAGTTAATTATGAGAATTTGAACCTATTTATACAGCTTAAACTCAAATTTTGAGCTTTTTACTAGGTTAAAATTTGAACGGGTTCATTATAAAGCCTATGTAGACATGCATACTCTAAACCCTTCAAAACGATCGAAAATGATATTAAATCAAATTTTATGGGTTCAAAAAGTTAATTATGAGATTTTGAACCTAATTATACAACTTAAACTCAAATTTTGAGTTTCATACTCGGTTAAAAATCGAACGGGTTCACTATAAAGCCTATTTAGACATGCACTCTCTGAACCCTACGAAATGATCAAAAATAATATTAAATAAAATTTTATGGATTCAAAAAGTTAATTATGGGATTTTGAATCTATTTATATATCTTAAACTCAAATTTTCAACTTTTTAATCGGCTAAAATTCGAACGGGTTCACTATAAAGCCCAATTAGATATGCACGCTCTAAGCCCTACAAAATGATCAAAAATGATATTAAGTAAAATTTTATGGTTTCAAAAATTTAATTATGAGATTTTGAACCTATTTATACATCTTAAACTCAAATTTTGAGCTTTTTACTTGGTTAAAATTCGAACGGGTTTACTATAAAGCCCATTTAGACATGCACACTTTGAACCCTACAAAACGATCGAAAATGATATGAAATCAAATTTTATGGGTTCAAAAAGTTAATTATGTGCTTCTGAACCTACTTATACAGCTTAATGAAAAATTTTGAGCTTTTTACTTGGTTAAAATTCGAACGGGTTCACTATAATGCCCACTAAGACATGCACGCTCTGAACTCTACAAAACGATAAAAAAATATATTAAATCAAATTTTATGAGTTAAAATTGTTAATTATGGGCTTTTGAACCTAATTATATAGCTTAATGACAAACTTTGAGCTTTTTTCTCGGTTAAAATTTGAACGGGTTCACTATAATGCTCATTTAGACATGAAAGCTCTAAACCCTACAAAATGATCGAAAATGATATTTAATCAAATTTTTGGGTACAAAAATTTAATTATTGGATTTTGAAGTGATAAGTGCTTAATTCACTATCATTTTTTACACCTTTCATGGACAATAGTCACTTAATCTACACCTACTCGGACTAAAGCATGTACTTAATGTGAGATATTTAGATATTCTACTTGTGTGACTTATAAAGATGATATTTAGAGAAAATACAAGCTTTACGGCACCTTTTATGCAATTGCAGGAATATCCACTGCCGCGGCAGTTTGCGAGGCCGAAGTAGAACCTGAGGCCGCGGCAGCTGCTGAAGGACAAGTAACGATATTGTAGGCGAGTTGAAGAGAAAAATGAGGTGGACGTTTCTGGACAAATAGCACAAGAATCGGAGTTGGGAAGCAAGCAAAAAGCCCAAGTCAAAGGCCACGCGGAAAAGAATCCTTGTGGGAATAAACTTGGAAATAAAACAAATAAATTATTTATGTACTTGAATTGTGTTTTACTCCAAGTTATATTCCTACTTAGGAAAAGTTTGTCCTAGGTCAAGCCTATATAAACCGTAGCCGTCCAAGGAGAATCATCATCAAGCGCACGAGAGAAATTAGTTTAGAGTTTTCTTTGTTTCATTATGTTCTAAATTATTTTAGGCTTAAGTGAATGTTGTTTAGTATTTGTGAGAAGAGATTGAACTTTGTTTTCTTGTTTCAATGCAATAAAATATCAAGATTTGCTTATTATTTGCTATTCATTGATCTTGCATTCAAGCTCGTGAGAGAAGTTTGTGAGAGTTTTATTTGTCTAATATCGGGAGAGTTAGGCTCACGAAAGGAATAAGTACGGTATTTTTTTAGATGGAAAATACTAACTCGGCCTAGGGATAGGTTAGAGTTTCAACGGCTAAAAGAATTGTGGGATTGGTTGGTGAGAATAATTGATTCACGTCGGGAGGTATCATCAAGGATTGGTCATCAACAGTACTTCGACTTAGGGATAAGCGGAGTCATCAAAGGACACTTTGCCGAATCTTGGTAAAGTCTACCCAAGAGCAAGGGATTGCCGCGGAGGACGAACATCATCACTATCGAGACAGTAAAACTGTAGTGCTACCGAGGCAGTGTTGTGTGATTGTATTGGACAGAGACAAGTCAATTGAATCCACAAATACAATACAACTGGATCCTGGCCATCTTCTCATTCTGATTTTTTTTTCTCTTTATTTAGTTTGTTTTATTATTCACGTTATTTAGTTTACTCCAACCCAAATCACTTGTGTCTTTATTTTAATTCTTCTACAGAGCAAGAAGACATAAGAAAGCATATTAAGTAGATCAATCCCTGTGGAGACGATATCCGATAATACTTATCACTTTATTACTTGAGACATGTACACTTGCACTAATTGCGCACTCTTTTTACACGCAACATGAACCTAATTATACAGTTTAAACTTAAATTTTGAGCTTTTTACTCGGTTAAAATTCGAACGCATTCACTATAAAGCCCATTTAGACATGCACGCTCTGAACCCCACAAAACAATCGAAAATGATATTCAATCAAATTTTATGAGTTCAAATTGTTAATTATTGGGTTTTGAACCTAATTATACAGCTTAATGTCAAATTTTAAGCTTTTTACTTTGTTAAAATTCGAACGGGTTCACTATAAAGCCCATTAAGACAAGAACGCTTTAAACCCTACAAAATGATTGAAAATGATTTTCAATCAAATTTTTTGGGTACAAAAAGTTAATTATGGGCTTTTGAACCTAATTATACAGCTTAATGTCAAATTTTGAGCTTTTTACACGGTTAAAATTCGAACGAGTTCACTATAAATCCCATTTAAACACACCCGCTCTAAACCCTACAAAACGATCGAAAATAATGTTAAAACAAATTTTTTGGGTACAAAAAATTAATTATGGTATTTTGACCCTAATTATACAACTTAAACTCAAATTTTAAGCTTTTTACTCGCTTAAAATTCGAACGGGTTCATTATAAAGCCCATTTAGACATGTACGCTATGAACACTACAAAACGATCGAAAATGATATTAAATCAAATTTTATGGGTTCAAAAAGTTAATTATGGGACTTTGAAACTAATTACACATCTTAAAATCAAATTTTGAGCTTTTAAGTAGGTTAAAATTTGAACGAGCTCACAATAAAGCCCATTTAGACATGCACGCTCTGAACCCTACAAAACAATAAAAAATGATATTAAATCAAATTTTATGAGTTCAAATTCTTAATTATGGGCTTTTGATCCTAATTATACAGCTTAATGTCAAACTTTGAGCTTTTTACTCGGTTAAAATTCGAACGGGTTCACTTTAAATCCCTTTTAGACCTGCACGCTTTGAACCCTACAAAACAATCAAAAATGATATTAAATCAAATTTTATGAGTTCAAATTGTTAATTATGAGGTTTTGAACAAATTATACAACTTAATGTCAAATTTTGAGCTTTTTACTCGGTTAAAATTCGAACGGGTTCACTATAAAGCACATTAAGACATGCTCGCCCTAAACCCTACAAAACGATGGAAAATGATATTAAATCAAATTTTATGAGTTCAAATTCCTAATTATGGCTTTCGATCCTAATTATACAACTTAATGTCAATTTTTGAGCTTTTTAATTGGTTAAAATTTGAACGGGTTCACTAGAAAGCCCATTTAGACATGCACGCTCTAAACCCTACAAAACATTCGAAAATGATATTCAATCAAATTTTATGAGGTAAAGTTGTTAATTATGGGGTTTTAAACCTAATTATATAGCTTAATGTCAAATTTTTATCTTTTTACTCGGTTAAAATTCAAACGGGTTCACAGTAAAGCCCGTTTAGACATGCACGCTCTAAACCCTAGAAAAGATCGAAAATGATATTCAATCAAATTTTTTGGGAACAAAAAGTTAATTATTGGATTTTGAACTTAATTATACAACTTAATGTCAAATTTTGAACTTTTTAATCAACTAAAATTCGAATGGGTTCACTATAAAGCCCATTTAGACATGCACGCTCTGAACCATACAAAAGATCAAAAATGATATTAAATCAAATTTTATGAGTTCAAATTTTATGGGTTTAAAAAGTTAGTTATGGGGTTTTGAACCTAATTATATAGCTTAATGTCAAATTTTTAGCTTTTTACTCTGTTAAAATTCGAACGGGTTCACTATAAAACTCATTAAGACATGCACGCTCTAAACCTAACAAAACGATCGAAAATGATATTCAATCAATTTTTTGGGTACAAAAAGTTAATTTTGGGATTTCGAACCAAATTATATGATGGAGTCTAGAAAGTCCTGCTTTTATGATGAAGCATTCGTCCTTCCACCTTTTGTCAGATTGTAGTATTTAAGATGTCTAACCCACAGGGATTGGCTTTACTTACGCAATTTATTCTTCGTAGTGTGGATTTGATTCACTTGTCTCTGTCCAATGCAATTGTACATCACTGCCTCGACAGTACTGCAGATTACTGCCTTGGCAGCAACGATACTTGTCCGCCGTGACAATTCCTTGCTCTTGGGTGGACTTTATCAACGTTCGACAAAGTGTCCTTTGATGACTCCGCTTATCCCTAAGTCGAAGTACTGTTGGTGATCAATCCTTGATGATACCTCCCGGCGTGAATCAATTATAATCATCAACCAATCTCACACTTCTTTTAGCCGCTGAAAATCTTAACCTATCCCTAGGCCGAGTTACTATTTCGCGATTGAAATACCGTACTTATCCCTTTCGTGAATCTAACTCTCCCGAGTCTAGATAAATAGATTACTTACAAACTTCTCTCTCGAGCTTGAATGCAAGAACAAAGAATGGCAAAGGATAAGCAAACCTTGATATTTTATTGCATTGAAACAAAGAACAAAATAAAATCTCCTCTCACAACTACTCCACAAACTAACCTAAACCCCAAGGGGACGATGGAGGAGTTTAGGGTTTTCTATGAACACTTGATTTCGAGATATCCTCCTCTCTACATAGGCTATGGTTTATATAGGCTTGGCCTAGGGCAAACCTTTCCAAAGTAGGAATACAACTTGGAGTAAAACACAAGTTAAGTACATAAATAAAAGATATTTATGTTTCAGGTGCTGCCGCGACCTCCGATGTTGCCGCGGCCTCCAAGTGCTGTTGAGGCCTTCAAGTGCTGCCGAGGCGGGTACTAATCTGCATTCCATCTTTGGTTTCCAGCATCCATCATGCTATCTGGCATTACCTATATGGTAGTTTCCTGTCTAAGAGAAAAAGCCATTAACCGTACCTGTTTTATGCCAAATAATAGATAAATTCATAATTTAAGTGTTGAGATGCTGAAAAGTGAAAAATAACCAAAAATATCCATTATCGCCTTTAAGTCTGTCTTTATTAGCAATAAATGAGTGGGAAAATGATATAAAAATGAGAACATTTGGGCACTCATCATTATACAACTTAAACTCAAAATTTGAGCTTCATAATCGGTTAAAATTCGAACGGGTTCACTATAAAGCCCATTTAGACACGCATACTCTAAACCCTACAAAACGATCGAAAATGATGTTAAAAAATTTTTTTTGGTACAAAAAATTAATTTTGGTATTTTGAACCTAATTATAAAGCTTAAAACTTTTTACTCGCTTAAAATTCGAACGGGTTAACTATAAATCCCATTTAGACCTGCACGCTCTGAACCCTACAAAAGATTAAAAATGATATTAAATCAAATTTTATGAGTTCAAATTCCTAATTATGGGTTTTGAGCCTAATTATACATCTTAATGTCAAACTTTGAGCTTTTTACTTGGTTAAAATTCGAACGGGTTCACTTTAAATCCCATTTAGACCTGCACGCTTTGAACCCTACAAAACAATCAAAAATGATATTAAATCAAATTTTATGAGTTCAAATTGTTAATTATGAGCTTTTGAACCTTATTCTACAGCTTAATGTCAAATTTTAAGCTTTTTACTCGGTTAAAATTCAAACGGATTCACTATAAAGCCCATTTAGACATGCACGCTCTAAACCCTAGAAATGATCGAATATGATATTTAATCAAATTTTTTGGGTAAAAAAAGTTAATTATGGGAGTTTAAACTTAATTGTACAGCTTAATGTCAAATTTTGAGGTTTTTAATCAATTAAAATTCGAATGGGTTCACTATAAAGCCCATTTAGACATGCTCGCCCTAAACCCTACAAAACGATCGAAAATGATATTAAATCAAATTTTATGAGTTTAGATTCCTAATTATGGGCTTTCGATCCTCATTATACAACTTAATGTCAATTTTTTAGCCTTTTAATTGGTTAAGATTCGAACAAGTTCACTAGAAAGCCCATTTAGACATGCACGCTCTAAACGCTACAAAACGATCGAAAATGATATTCAATCAAATTTTATGAGTTAAGATTGTTAATTATGGGGTTTTCAACCTAATTATATAGCTTAATGTTAAATTTTTAGCTTTCTACTCGATTAAAATTCAAACAGGTTCACTATAAAACCCATTTAGACACGCACGCTCTAAACCCTATAAACGATCGAATATGATATTCAATCAATTTTTTTGGTTACAAAAAGTTAATTATAGGATTTTAAACTTAATTGTACAACTTAATGTCAAATTTTGAGCTTTTTGATCAATTAAAATTCGAACTGGTTCACTATAAAGCCCATTTAGACATGCACGCTCTGAACCCTACAAAACGACCGAAAATAATGTTAAAACAAATTTTTTGGGTACAAAAAATTAATTATGGTATTTTGAACCTAATTATACAGCTTAAACTCAAATTTTAAGCTTTTTACTCGCTTAAAATTCGAACGGGTTCACTATAAAGCCCATCTAGACATGCACGCTGTGAACCCTACAAAAAGATCAAAAATGATATTAAATCAAATTTTATGAGTTCAAATTGTTAATTATTGGATTTTGAACCTAATTATACAACTTTATATCAAATTTTGAAGTTTTTACTCGTTTAAAATTTGAATGGGTTCACTATAAATCCCATTTAGACATACTCGCCCTAAACCCTACAAAACGATCGAAAATGATAATAAATCAAATCTTATTAGTTCAAATTCCTAATCATGGGCTTTCGATCCTAATTATACAACTTAATGTCAATTATTGAGCTTTTTTATTGGTTAAAATTCGAACGGATTCACTATAAAGCCCATTTAGACATGCACGCTCTAAACCCTACGAAATGATCAAAAATGATATTCAATCAAATTTTATGAGTTCAATTTGTTAATTATGGGATTTTGAACCTAATTATAGAACTTAATTTTAAAATTTGAGCTATTTACTCGGTTGAAATTCGAACGAGTTCAATATAAAGCCCATTTAGACATGCACGCTCTGAAACCTACAAAACGATCGAAAATGATATTCAATCAAATTTTTGGGTAAAAAAAGTTAATTATGGGCTTTTGAACCTAATTATACAACTTAGACTCAAATTTTGAGCTTTTTGACATGCACGCTCTAAATTCTACAAAACGATCGAAAATGATATTCAATCAAATTTTATGAGTTTAAAATTGTTAATTTGGGGCTTTGAACCTATTTATATAGCTTAAGGTCAAATTTTTAGGTTTTTACTCGGTTAAAAATCGAACTGGTTCACTACAAAACCCATTTAAACATGCACGCTCTAAACCCTACAAAACGATCAAAAATGATATTAAATCAAATTTTATGAGTTCAAATTCCTAATTATGGGCTTTTGATCCTAATTATACATCTTAATGTCAAACTTTTAGCTTTTTACTTGGTTAAAATTCGAAAGGGTTCACTTTAAATCCCATCTAGACATGCACGCTCTGAACGCTACAAAACGATCGAAAATGATATTAAACCAAATTTTTTGGGTAAAAAAAGTTAATTATGGGCTTTTGAACCTAATTACATAGCTTAAACTCAAATTTTGAGCTTTTTACTCGGTTAAAATTCGAACGGGTTCACTATAAAGCCCATTTAGACATGCACGCTCTGATCCCTACAAAACGATCAAAAATGATATTGAATCAAATTTTATGAGTTCAAATTGTTAATTATTGGATTTTGAACCTAATTATACAACTTAATGTCAAATTTTGAGCTTTTTAATCGGTTAAAATTCGAACGGGTTCACTATAAATCCCATTTAGACATGCTCACCCTAAACCCTACAAAACGATCAAAAATGATATTAAACCAAATTTTATTAGTTCAAATTCCTAATTATGGGATTTCGATCCTAATTATACAACTTAATGTCAATTTTTGAGCTTTTTTATTGGTTAAAATTTGAACGGATTCACTATAAAGCCCATTTAGACATGCACGCTCTAAACCCTACGAAATGATCAAAAATGATATTTAATCAAATTTTATGAGTTCAATTTGTTAATTATGGGATTTTGAACCTAATTATACAACTTAATTTTAAATTTTGAGCTATTTACTCGATTGAAATTCGAACGAGTTTAATATAAAGCACATTTAGACATGCACGCTCTGAACCCTACAAAACGATCGAAAACGATATTCAATCAAATTTTTGGGTAAAAAAAGTTAAATTATGGGCTTTTGAACCTAATTATACAACTTAAACTCAAATTTTGAGCTTTTAGACATGCAGGCTCTAAATTCTACAAAACGATCGAAAATGATATTCAATCAAATTTTATGAGTTAAAATTGTTAATTATGGGGTTTTGAACCTATTTATATAGCTTAACGTCAAATTTTTAGGTTTTTATTCGGTTAAAATTCGAACTGGTTCACTATAAAACCCATTTAAACATGCACGCTCTAAACCCTACAAAACGATCAAAAATGATATTAAATCAAATTTTATGAGTTCAAATTCCTAATTATGGGGTTTTGATCCTAATTATATATCTTAATGTCAAACTTTAAATCCCATCTAGACATGCACGCTCTGAACCCTACAAAACGATCGAAAATGATATTAAACCAAATTTTATTGGTTCAAAAAGTCAATTACGGGCTTTTGAACCTAATTACACAATTTAAACTCAAATTTTAAGCTTTTTAATCGGTTAAAATTCGAACGGGTTCACTATAAAGCCCATTTAGATATGCACGCTATGAACCCTACAAAACGATCAAAAATGATATTAAATCAAATTTTACGAGTTCAAATTGTTAATCATGGGCTTTTGAACCTAATTATACAACTTAATGTCAAATTTTGAGCTTTTTAATCGGTTAAAATTCGAACAGGTTCACTATAAAGCCCATTTAGACATGCACGCTCTAAACCCTACAAAACGATCGAAAATGATATTCAATCAAATTTTTGGGTAAAAAAAGTTAATTATGGGCTTTTGAACCTAATTATACAACTTAAACTCAAATTTTGAGCTTTTAGACATGCATGCTCTAAATTCTACAAAACGATCGAAAATGATATTCAATCAAATTTTATGAGTTAAAATTGTTAATTATGGGTTTTTGAACTTAATTATACAGCTTAAACTCAAATTATGAGCTTTTTACTCGGTTAAAATTCGAACGGGTTTACTATAAAGCCCATTTAGACATGTACGCTCTAATCCCTACAAAACGATCAAAAATGGTATCAAATAAAATTTTATGTGTTCAATTTGTTAATTATGAGCTTTTGAACCTAATTTTACAGCTTAATGTCAATTTTTTTGCTTTTTAATCGGTTAAAATTCGAACGGGTTCATTATAAAGCCCATTTAGACATGCACGCTCAAAACGCTACAAAATGATCAAAAATGATATTAAATCAATTTTTTGGGTAAAAAAAATTTAACTATGGTCTTGTGAACCTAATTATATAGCTTTAACTAAAATTTTGAGCTTTTTACACGGCTAATATTCGAACGGGTTCACTATAAAGCCCATTTAGACATGCTCAATCTGATCTCTACAAAATGATTAAAAATGATATTAAATCAAATTTTATGGGTTCAAAAAGTTAATTAGGGGATTTTTAACCTAATTATACAACTTAAACTCAAAATTTGAGCTTTTTACTCGGTTAAAATTTGAATGGCTTCACTATAGAAACCATTTAGACATGCGCGACCAAACCCTATAAAATGATTGAAAATGATATTAAATCAAATTTTATGGGTTCAAAAAGTTAATTAGGGGATTTTGAACCTAATTAAATAGCTTAAACTCAAATTTTGAGCTTTTTACTCTGTTAAAATTCGAACGGGTTCACTATAATGCCCACTAAGGCATGCACGCTCTGAACCTTTCAAAACGATCGAAAATGATATTCAATCAAATATTTTGGGTACAAAAAGTTAATTATGGGCTTTTTAACCTAATTATACATCTTAAACTCAAATTTTGAGCTTTTTACTCTGTTAAAATCCGAACGGGTTCACTACAAAGCCCATTAAGACATGCATGCTAATGTGCCGTTGAAATCTCTTTGGTACTCCATGTACCTCTGTTGCCTGAGGTCCATTGCTGCCATCCTTTGCAAGATCTCCTGGTATGGGTCTGCTGCGGAAGAGGTGTGGGCAGTATCAGGCATATCTGCCGTGTATTTGGCCCCCGCAGCAGTATCAGTAGTGAACTGCTGGGGCGTTGCTTGGACTGGCTCCGCCTGCGTGATCTGCATTAAAAATGATATTAAATCAAATTTTATGGGTTCAAAAAGTTAATTATGGGATTGTGAACCTAATTATATAGCTTAAACTCCAATTTTGATCTTTTTACTCGGATAAAATTCGAACGGGTTCACAATAAAGCCCATTAAACATGGACGCTCTGAACCCTACAAAATGATCGAAAATGATATTAAAGCAAATTTTAAGGGTTTAAAAGGTTAATTGTTGGATTTTGAACCTAATTATTCGTCTCAAAATCAAATTTTGAGCTTCTTACTCGGTTAAAATTTGAACGGGTTCACTATAAAGCCCATTTAGACATGCACGCTCTGATCCCTACAAATAATCAAAATGATATTAAATCAAATTGTATGAGTTCAAATTGTTAATTATGGGCTTCTCAACCTAATTATACAACTTAATTTCAAATTTTGAACCTTTTACTCGGTTAAAATTCGAACGAGTTTACTATAAAGCCAATTTAGACAAGAACACTCTAAACACTACAAAACGATCGAAAATGATATTAAATCAAATTTTAAGGGTAAAAAAAGTTAATTATGAGATTTTGAACCTAATTATACAACATAAAATCTAATTTTGAGCTTTTTACTCGGTTAAACTTCAAACGCGTTCACTATAAAGCCCATTTAGACCCTTTAGACATGCACGCTCTGAACCCTAATTATGCAGCATAAACTCCAATTTTGAGTTTTTTCTAGGTTAAAATTCGAACGGGTTCATTATATAGACCCTTTAGACATGCACGCTCTGAACCCTACAAAAAGATCATAAATGATATTGAATCAAATTTTATGAGTACAAAAAGTTAATTATAGGCTTTTGAACCAAATTATACATCCTCAACTCAAATTTTGAGCTTTTTACTTGGTTAAAATTTGAACAGGTTCACTATAAAGCCCCTTTAGACATTCACGCTCTAAACCTTACAAAACGATGGAAAATGGTATTAAATCAAATTTTATGAGTTCAAATTGTTAATTATGGCTTTTGAACCTAATTATACAGCTTAATGTCAAATTTTGAACTTTTTAGTAGGTTAAAATTTGAACGAGTTCACTATAAAGCCCATTTAGATAAGAACGCTCTAAACCCTACAAAACGATTGAAAATGATACTTAATCAAACTTTTTTGGTACAAAAAGTTAATTATCTGCTTTTGAACCTAATTATACGACCTAAATTCAAATTTTGAGCTTTTTACTCAGTTAAAATTCGAACGGGTTCACTATAAAGCCCATTTTGATATGCACGCTCTGAACCCCACAAAACGATCGAAAATGACATTAAATCAAATTTTATGGTTTAAAAAAGTTAATTATGGGATTTTGAATCTAATTATACAGCTTAAACTCTAATTTTGAGCTTTTTACTCGGTTAAAATTTGAACGAGTTCGCTATAAAGCCCATTTAGACATGCGCGCTCTAAACCCTACAAAATGATCGAATATGATATTAAATCAAATTTTATGGGTTTAAAAAGTTAATTATGGTCTTTTGAATCTAATTATACACCTTAAACTCAAATTTTATGCTTTTTACTCGGTTAAAATTCGAACGGGTTCACTAAAAAGCCCATTTACACATGCACGCTCTGAACCCTACAAAATGATCGAAAATAATATTCAATCAAATTTTTTGTATACAAAAAGTTAATTATGGGCTTTTAAACCTAATTATAAAGCTTAAAAACAAATTTTGAGCTCTTTACTCGGTTAAAATTCGTACGGGTTCACCATAAAGCCCATTTAGACATGCACGCTCTAAACCTTGCAAAACGATCGAAAATGATATTCATTCAAACTTTTTGGGTACAAAAAGTTAATTTTGGGCTTTTGAACATAATTATACAGCTTAAACTCAAATTTTGAGCTTTTTACTCTATTCAAATTCGAACGGGTTCACTATAAAGCCAGTTTAGACATGCACGCTCTGAACCCTAGAAAACGATCGAAAATGATATTAAATCATATTTTATGAGTTTAAAAAGTTAACTATGGGCTTTTGAATCTAATTATACAACTTAAACTCAAATTTTGAGCTTTTTAATCGGTTAAAGTTCAAACGGGTTCTCTATAAAGCCCTTTTAGACATGCACTTTCTGATCCCTACAAAATGATCAAAAATGATATTAAATCAAATTTTATGAGTTTAAATTGTTAATTATGGGCTTTTGAACCTAATTATACATCTTAATGCCAAGTTTTGAGCTTTTTAATCGGTTAAAATTCGAACGGGTTAAATATAAAGCCCATTTAGACATGAACGCTTTAAACCCTACAATACGATCGAAAATGATATTCAATCAAATTTTTCGTGCACAAAAAGTTAATTATGGGTTTTTGAACCTAATTATACAACTTAAACTCAAATTTTGAGCTTTTTAGTCGGTTAAAATTCGAACGGGTTCTCTATAAAGCCCATTTAGACATGCATGCTCTAAACACTACAAAACGATCGAAAATAATATTCAATCAAATTATTTTGGTTCAAAAAGTTATTTATGGGATTTTGAAACTAATTATATAGCTTAAAATCAAATTTTGAGCTTTTTACTAAGTTAAAATTTGAACTGGTTCACTATAAAGCTGTAGAATTAATGTTTTGATATAATAATTGAAATATAGTTTTGGACTAATTTGAAAAAATTTCAAAAATGGTTCTTATGTCCAAACTCCTTGAAAATATATTTAAGATGTTTTTGAGAGATTTTAAATATGTTTTAAATGATTTAAACAAACCAAAGAAATCATTTTATCCCAGGTGTTTCGATACAACCTCAAGGTGTTTCGATACCTGTTCTTCAATGACATGTTTTCAAAGGCAAAATCACAGTGGTATCGAGCCACATCAAGCCCAACAAAAGCCCGTGTAGACATGCACGCTCTGAACCCTACAAACCGATCAAAAATGATATTCAATCAAATTTTTTGGCTTCAAAAAGTTATTTATGGGATTTTGAATCTAATTATACAGCTTAAACTCAAATTTCGAGCTTTTTACTTGATTAAAATTTGAACGGGTTCACTATAAAACCCATTTAGACATGCACGCTCTAAACCCTACAAAACGATCGAAAATGATATTTAATAAATTGTTTGGGTACAAAAAGTTAATTATGGGCTTTTGAACCTAATTATACAGCTTAAACTCCATTTCTGAGCTTTTTACTTTGTTAAAATTCAAACATGTTCACTAAAAAGCCCATTTAGACATGCATGCTCTGAACCCTACAAATCGATCGAAAATGATATTAAATCAAATTTTAAGAGTTCAAAAATTTAATTATTGCATTTTGAACCTAATTATTCATCTCAAAATTAAATTTTGAGCTTCTTACTCGATTAAAATTTGAACGGGTTCACTATAAAGCCCATTTAGACATGCACGCTCCGATCCCTACAAAATGATCAAAATGATATGAAATCAAATTTTATGAGTTCAAATTGTTAATAATGGGCTTCTAAACCTAATTATACAACTTAATTTCAAATTTTGAGCTTTTTACTCGGTTAAAATTCGAACAGGTTCACTATAAAGCCCATTTAGACAAGCACGCTCTAAACACTATAAAACGATCGAAAATGATATTAAATCAAATTTTAAGGGTAAAAAAAGTTAATTATGGAATTTTGAACCTAATTATACAACTTAAACTCCAATTTTGAGCTTTTTACTCGGTTAAAATTCGAACGAGTTCACTATAAAGCCCATTTAGACATGCACGCTCTGAACCTTACAAATCGATCGAAAATGGTATTAAATCAAATTTTTTGGGTACGAAAAATTAATTCTTTTAAACCTAATTATATAGCTTAAACTCTAATTTTGAGCTTTTTACTCGGTTATAATTCAAGCGGGTCCACTATATAGCCCCTTTAGACATGCACGCTCTAAACCCTACAAAAAGATCAAAAATGATATTAAATCAAATTTTATGAGTACAAAAAGTTAATTATAGGCTTTTGAACCTAATTATAAATCTTCAACTCAAATTTTGAGCTTTTTACTTGGTTAAAATTCGAACGGGTTCACTATAAAGCCCATTTAGACATTCACGCTCTGAACCATACAAAACGATCGAAAATGGTATTAAATCAAATTTTATGAGTTCAAATTGTTAATTATGGGCTTTTGAACCGAATTATACAGCTTAATGTCAAATTTTGTGCTTTTTAATCGGTTAAAATTCGAATGGGTTCTCTATAAAACCCATTTATCGCTCTAAACCCTACAATACGATCCAAAATGATATTCAATCAAATTTTTTGTGTACAAAAAGTTAATTTTGGGCTTTTGAACCTAATTATACAGCTCAAAATGAAATTTTGAGCTTTTTACTCTGTAACACCCCAAAAATGAGCCTAGAAGTTAATGGGTCGGTTTAGCCTATTTCTAGATTAAATACTTAAAAATTGATTTTTAATCAAAATAAATTATGGAAAAATATCCTAAAAGAATTATTTAGGATATATTTAACTTAGGTCAAATCAATTTTGAAAATTGACCGTTGAATCCCTAAGATTTTGAAATTAGTGATTATTTTGTAAAAATTGAAAACTTGAGGATAATTTTATAAACTAAACCAAAATTTGGATCTACAAGTTAATTTGATATAATCCTAATCCTATTTGATATACACCTTTCAAGAGCTTATATAAACAACCTTTAATCCCTTTTTTTAACCTAAGTAATCAAAATTCTCTAATTTTGATTTAAAACCCAAAAATTCACTTTTTAAAAATACCCATTCTTTAAATTTTGGTTTGTTCTTCTCCAAGTCAGCCTATTCATCATCTTTTCAAGGAAAACATTCATTCTTTTTAATAAAATTTCGTTGGTTTATTTTCCTATATTTTTCTTCATCAAAATCTCTTCGTTTTTCTACGGGTTTTCTAGTTTTTAAAACTTTAAATGGGTGGGATCAATTTTGGAGGTAAGAATCATTCAAACCTCTGAAACCTAAAGTTGTTTAATGAAATTCCTACGTTCTTGGCTGATCAAAACAATCTTTAAAGTCTTGAATCGACAAAATCGGTTTTTTTGATAAAAATTCCATTATTTTCTTGATTTTCGTTCAAGGGTTTTCCATGGCTGTTTTTGATGCCTAAATAAATGAATCTTGAAGTTTTTAGATGTAATTAAGATGTCTTTTAAGTATCTAATCCTGGACATAAGGTTTAGGGGTGTTTGGAGAGGTTTTCGGTGAGTTTCAGTTAGCTTTTATGGTGTTTTTAGGGGCTGCCATGTATTGGTCCGACTTGAGGGATGTTTGGGTGTGTTATAATACCCTAAAAGCTCTGGTTTTGATGCTTGAATTAGGTCAGGAGGTAGAGGAACAAGTTTGAGGGAGATGGAAAAGCCGGATCGCGTTTTCGGGTGACTTGTCGAGCAAGTTTTGGTTATCGGTGAGTGATTTTGAGAGTGGGCTACTTCGGCAGTATCTTAAATCTATTTTTAAAAGGTTTGAGGGTGTAGGGAAGGTGTGAAAAATCTCCCTATACTCCGAAGTAAGTGTTTTAAGTTTTTCTTTCTTGAAAATCCCATATTACGCCTTTCTTTACTATGTGTTTTGTCATGTTCATGTTTTAATTGTGCATAAGAAATTATGCACGTGATTAGATGCTCATGATACTTTTTTTAAAACCTTTTGATGCTCTCATGGTTTTGTTTTCAAAATTTGATAAAAAGAGATTTTATCGGTTTTTGCACTTGATGCAAGTATTGATAGGAAGCATGAGTTCTGATTCACTGTTTTTGTTTTAAAACTTGAGTATCATGTTTTGTTTTTAGTATTGGTATTAAAGATGATGAAACGTGGATAAGTTGATCGATCAATAGGATTTGAGTGCACTATAATTAAAATGCATACGTGTATAAATGCCTTGGTGATGCATTAGAGCTAATACTTACATTGTGATATATGTTTTGTATTACATGTAAATGTTGCTTATCCCGGAAGCTAAGGTGTGTTTCATGATTTGTTTTATTCCATCATGGGTGTGATTAGGCGATTGGCCTTCACATGTGATATGAGTAGCGGTTGGCTCTCATATGTGGCATGTTGGCGATTGACCCCATGCCTACCGTTTCTGTTTATCCTAACGTTTAGTGATAGTCTAAACGATTCACTAATACCAATACAACATTAAAAGCAAGTATGTTTTCTTAATTGAAAAGTGTTTTCAATGAAGCTTTGCGATTGGCATGTAAGAGTTGAGTGATGCTTATTGAGAATGTATTTTTCAAAAGTTTTTCAAAAAGGTTTTGTGGCTTATGCCATGGATACTTGTTGTTTTTCATGTTGATGGCATTGATAGCCATGTGATTATTTCATGAGTTGAACATGACATGTTTTTATAAAACTTCGGCTTTTATGGGCTGCATTGCAAGTTGTTTTACTTATGTTTTTAAGTTGTCACTCACTAAGCTTTTGCTTAACCACTCTCCTTTACTTGCAATGCAGAGAAATAAGTGATTAGGTGCCAGCAAGAAGCAAGGAAGTCGAGTAACTATTTATATTTTCTTAGGCTCAAGTATGTTTTGAATTCAATTAAGAACCTTAAAAGTAGATGAGAGCAATGGAGCACTGTTTTGATATTCCTTATGATATTGTTTTGCTTTAAAAGTATTTATGATGAAATCCATGATGAATTTGAAGTATGTTTACCTTGATGAATATTGTTTTCAATTTATATTAAGAACATGGAACTAGGATGATTTGCATCTAGAAATCTTGTTAAAATATTTGGTTTAGGGTCTATAGGTGATTAAATGCATCTACAAGGGTGTTTCGGTACCTCTGTTAGTTAAAGTCGTTATAGGTTGATTTAAACTCTGAATATTTACACCTTACTCACCAAACTTTAATAATGCAATTAGATGACTAGTAGATATTATTTTAATCTGAAATTTAAGATATAAGCATGTAATATTCTTCATTAAGTATTGATAACCTTAATTTTACATTTTGATCATAGTTATCTGGAAAATTACAATTAGATCCTTGAAAACATGTTCGAATAAATTAGGACTCGTTTCTCATTAATTTTCGCTGTAAATGAACTCATTCCTTGCATGAACATTTAGGATCTAGTTAATGCATTTAGAAAAGATAAAAGAATTTTTTTAGGGTTGTTTATCGGGGTGAGTCTTCAGATTAGCCTCGGTATTCCCCGTGTAGCAAATTTGAGTCAAATGGAATCTAGACCGGGTCAAGGGGGTTACATCAGGTGTTATCAAAGCTTAGGTTTAAGAAACCTTTTGGGAAGTTTTGTTTTCTTTGCTATGTTGATATGCACGGTGATTGTTAACCATATTTTGTTGATATGCACGGTGATTGTTAACCATATTTTGTTGATGTTGCTAAGAATAAAGCATGTTAGACCTATATCTCCATTGCTCTACTACTTTAGGTTGGTTTTGATAAAAACTTGAGCTAGTTGACTCCTTGCTTCTGGTAGAATCACTTAATTTTAAATTTTGATTTTGATGCATAGTAATAGTAATATTAATAGGGGATCGAAAAGAGAGCTAAAACTTGGTAATAGAGGAGTTATAGATATTGGAAGGTATGGAAAAGTTTGTGGTGTTGTGATATGCGATCTTGAGTCAACAGAGTCCTCGATCGTGTTTAAGTGAAGATTGGTTTTGAATCAGTTTAGTTTAAGAATTTATTGTGCTACTGAGTAGTAGGTAACTACATCTCTAAGAATGCCTTTGAGATTTCAGAATGCTTGTGTGTAAAGTGAATCGAATGTGCTAGAAACGTTCGGGTTATGGTGAGGATGTGTATCCCTTATGTATCAAGCTTCTGTGGTTTTGAACATTGAGTTGTAGCAAAGGTTTAAAGTAGGAAGTTGAAGGTTTGGATTTGAGGATGTGGTTTGTGAGTATGGACAATAATCATGCATAGCATAAAAGCGCTTGCACATATACATTAGACATCTTAGGACATGTATGCATTCTTGAGCATGACATTAGAATGCATTTTCATGCACTTGCATAGGCATATAGGGTGACATATAGGACTCATGCATACATTGTCCATATCTACAAATATTTCCCTCATGAAAATGGAAGTTGTTGTGGTCAGTCATGTAGGGAGAAGATGTAGGTTTAAAGAGGTGTTTGAAAGATAACCTTATTGGCGTCGAGTCTATTATGTAGTGGGTCGAGTTATTTTTCTGGTTGGGAAGTAATTCTTGCTAAGGATTGGTTAGTTGGGATTGGAATAATGGATGGTTGAACCTAGGATCATTGCCTTGAGTTTGATATCAGTTGGGTTTGGTTGTTAGTGAAGCGAAAGGTTGAATTTCGCAAGTTTTTTTTTCAGTGAAAGTTCAGTTTGTTTAAGAGGTGTTTTTTTATCGTTTTGTTTGGTAGAAGTACGACTTGGTATTTTCTGTTTGGTATGGTTCAGAAAGTTTTTAGGTTTTTGTAAAAAAAAGAATATATGAGAAAGGGAGTTGAAGTGTCTAAGGATACGTAACGAAATTTTATGGACTTGAGAAGTTACGCTTTGAACCCTACAAAACGATCGAAAATGATATTAAATAAAATTTTAAGGGTTCAAAAAGTTAATTATGTGATTTTGAACCTAATTATACATCTCAAAATCAAATTTTGAGCTTCTTACTCGGTTAAATTTCGAACAGGTTCACTATAAAGCCCATTAAGACAAACACGCTCTGATCCCTACAAAACGATCAAAATGATATTAAATAAAAATTTATGAGTTCAACTTGTTAATTATGGGCTTTTGAACCTAATTATACAGCTTAATTTCAAATTTTGAGCTTTTTACTCGATTAAAATTCGAACGGGTTCATTATAAGACCCATTTATACATGCACGCTCTAAACACTACAAAACAATCGAAAATGATATTAAATCAAATTTTAAGGTACAAAAAATTAATTATGGGCTTTTGACTCTAATTATACAGCTTAAACTCAAATTTTGAGCTTCTTACATGGTTGAAATTCGAATGGGTTCACTATAAAGCCCATTTAGACATGCACGCTAAACCTCAAAAAAAAATTTTGGGTACAAAAAGTTAATTATGGGCTTTTGAATCTAATTATATAGCTTAAACTCAAATTTTGAGCTTTTTACTCGGTTAAAATTCGAACGGATTCACTATAAAGCCCATTTAGACATGCACGCTCTGAACCTTACAAAACGATCGAAAATGATATTAAATCAAATTTTATGGGTTCAAAAATTTAATTATGGGCTTTTGAATCTAATTATATAGCTTAAACTCAAATTTTGAGCTTTTTACTCGGTTAAAATTCGAACGGATTCACTATAAAAACCATTTAGACATGCACGCTCTTAACCCTACAAAACGATCGAAAATGATATTAAATCAAATTTTATGGGTTTAAAAAGTGAATTATGGGCTTTTGAATCTAATTATACAGCTTAAACTCAAATTTTGAGCTTTTTACTCTGTTAAAATTCGAACGGGTTCACTAAAAAGCCCATTTACACATGCACGCTTTGAACCCTTCAAACCGATCGAAAATGATATTAAATCAAATTTTAAGGGTTCAAAAAGTTAATTATGGGATTTTGAACCTAATTATATATCTCAAAATCAAATTTTGAGCTTCTTACTCGGTTAAAATTCGAACAGGTTCACTATAAAACCCATTTAGACATGCGCGCTGATAACTGATAAGTGCTCAACTCACTATAACTTTTTACACCTTTTATGGGCATTAATCACCGAATGTACAAATGCATGTACTTAATGTGATACATTTAGAAGTTAAGCTTATGAAGATAATATTTACAGAAAAGGCAAATTTTACTGCATTTTTATATCTGTGCAGGAGAAACAAGTGCCGCGGCAGCAACATGGCCGAGGCAGGACCTGATTCCGAGGCAGCAGCTGAGAGCCAGAGAGCAATACTGTAGGTGATTGGAAGAGAAAAATCCAAGTGACGTTTTTGGACATAAAGCACATGGATCGGAGCTGGCTAGCATAAGGAAAGGCCCAAGACAAGGCCACGCGGGAAAGCCTCTTAGTTGAATTAAACTTGGAAATATTTTATTTATGTACATGACTTGTTCCCTACTCCAAGTTGTATTCTACTTAGGAAAGGTTTGCCCTAGGTCAAGCCTATATAAGACCTAGCTGTCCAATGTATAGGGATATACCGAGAGAGAGTGCCGATTCATAGAGTTTACCATAAGACACTTTGTTTTCTTTCTCTCAAATTATGTTCTAAGCTTTCTTAGGGTTTAGGTGAAGGTTGTTTAGTATTTGCGAGAGGAGATTGTACTTTGTCTTTGTTTTAATGCAATAAAACTATCAAGGTTTGCTTATCCTTTGCTATTCTTTGTTCTTGCATTCAAGCTCGGGAGAGAAGTTTGTGAGTAATCCATTTATCTAGACTCGGGAGAGTTAGATTCACGAAAGGGGTAAGTACGATGTTTCAATCGCGAAATACTAACTCGGCCTAGGAATAGGTTAAGAGTTTCAGTGGCTAAAAGAAGTGTGAGATTTGTTGGTGAGTATAATTGATTCACGCCGGGAGGTATCATCAAGGATTAGTCATCAACAGTACTTCGACTTAGGGATAAGTGAAGTCATCCAAGGACACTTTGCCGAACTTTGGTAAAGTCCACCCACGAGCAAGGGATTGCCGCGGCGGACAGTATCGTCGCTGCCAAGGCAGTAATCTGCAGTGCTGCCGAGGTAGTGATATACGATTGCATTGGGCAGAGACAAGCCAATCAAATCCACAATACAACGCAACTGGATCCTGACCTCTCTCTATTAATCAACTCTCATTCTTTTACTTAGCTGTTTTATTTCAATTTATTTAGTTTCATCCAAACCCAAATCACTTGTGTTTTATTTTATTTCTTTTTACAGAACAAGAAGACGAAGAAGACATATTAAGTATACCAATCCCTGAGGAGATGATAATCCGATAAATACTTATCACTTATTACTTGTGATGTGTCCACTTGCACTAAACTCGCACTTTTGACACGCGACAAGTTTTTGGCGCCGTTGCCGGGGATTGACAACTAAATTTTGTTTTCTTTATTTTCTTGTTTCTTTTTTTTATTTTTATTTTACCTTTTGTTTTTCTCGGTGTATGACCATGGCCAACCCAACCAACCCTTTGTACGAGTTAGACCTAGAGATCGAACGAACAAGGCAAAGGTTGATGAGACAAATCCAAGAAGCTATGGCAGATCATCCGGCATGACAAAACTTACCTGCTGGTAATGGAGGTCTTCTGCCGCCACCAGGGCCGCGGCAGCTCACTGTCAGAGACTTCCTGGAAGAGGATTTAAACGGATTAAACCCAGGAGTCATTACACCAGAGATAGAAGCAGCCCACTTTGAACTGAAACCTATCATGTTCAATATGCTTAACACTATTGGACAGTTTGGTAGGTCTGTAACTGAAGATGCAAGGCAGCATCTCAAGTCCTTCATGGAGATATGCAATTCCTTTAAAAAATCCAAGGAGTCCATGAAGATGTCTTAAGATTGAAGCTATTCCCCTATTGACTGAGGGATAGGGCGAAAGCCTGGTTAAATAGCATTCCACTAGGATCTATTGGATCTTGGAGTGAACTCTGCCATGATTTTATTACACGCATTAATCGTACAAATTTATATGATAGAATTCGTAATTAAATCACTGCTTTTCGACAAGCAGATGACGAACCTATGTACGAGGCATGGGAGCGCTACAGGGAGTTATTGCACAAGTGTCCTTTGCGTGGATTTCCCCTATGGACACAAGTGACCATGTTCTATAATGCCACGAATGCCCCGACAAGGATGATGTTAGATGCCTCAGCAAACGGAACACTCTTGGATAAGGCACCTGAGGAAGATATTGAGATACTAAACAAACTCGCAAAGAACGATTTTCAATTTCCTACATCTAGGTGAGGAGGAGTAAGACGCCAAGCCACGGTGAATGAGTTAGACACATCAAATTCAGTGGCAACACAATTGGCTTCTTTTACTAAGATGGTGCAAAATTTGCAACTACAACAAAATACCCGTGAGGCTAAGGTGATTGATTCTTTTTTTGATTTATGTGGAGGTAACCACAATTCCTCTGATTGTATGAATCAAGAAATCGGTATGTATGTTGGAAACTACAACCGAACCAATATGATGTCCAACACATACAATCCCTCATGGAAGAGGCATCCAAACCTGTCATGGAGCAATCCTAACAATGTCTTAAACCCAACCACCCAACCCTCAGGATTCCAGCAACCAATGCAACATCTGCCGCAGCAGCAGGTCCAACAGCCAATGCTGTAGCAGCAGATGCAGCAGCAATCGATAAGTTCTTTGGAGAACAATCTCAAAGCCTTTATGATGAAAATAGAATCATACATGGCAGAGAACAGTAATTTCATCAAAAGGATAGATGCTTTCATGAATAGGACTGAGATGAGGTTGCAAAATCAAGAAGTAGCTATTAAAACTCTAGAAACCTAGGTTGGGCAGTTTGCTCAAAACATAAACACTAGACCACAAGGAGGACTACCTAGCAATACTGAAGTTGCTAAGGTAATGGGCCATGAACAGTGTAAAGCAATCACTACTAGGAGTGGTCTACAGCTGAAGAAAAAGATCCCAGAGAGCCAAATTCAATCAGCGGATCCAGCAAAAGAAGAGGCTGAGCAAACTAATGCTGATAACACTTCCCCGGCAGAGAGCACAACAGCTCCTGTACAGCATGCCGAGACAGTAACAACCCCAGTGGTGCCAGGTATTAAATTCCAAACTAAAGAAACCCTGGATGAGATGAAACCACCACCACCTTTCGCACAAAGGTTGAAAAAGCAAAAACAGGACCAGCAATTCAAGAAATTCCTTGATATTCTAAAGCAAGTCCACATTAACATACCGTTCGTAGAGGCAATTGAACAAATGCCTAATTATGCCAAGTTCTTAAAGGACATGGTGTCATAGAGGAAACAAATAGGTGAGTTTGAGACAGTGGCTGCTACCGAGGGATGCATGACAATGCTGCACAATCGCATGCCACCGAAATTAAAAGATCCTGGCTGCTTTATCATACCTTGTGCAATAGGTAAAAATTATGAAGGTAAGACCCTATGCGACCTTGGAGCGAGCATAAATCTAATGTCCAAATCAGTCTTTCAAAAGCTTGGAATAGGAAGGGCAAAACCTACCACAGTTATGCTCCAACTAGCGGATCGATCATATGTGCAAACCAAAGGCAAAATTGAGGACATACGGTCAGAGTCGATAAATTTATTTTTCCTGCTGATTTTCTTATCCTTCATTGTGAAGAAGATGATAATGCACCGATCATCTTGGGGAGACCTTTCCTTGCAACTGGACGCACCTTAATTGATGTGGAAAAAGCAGAACTGATGTCGCGTGTCAAAAGTGCGCGTTTAGTGCAAGTGGACACATCGCAAGTAATAAGTGATAAGTATTTTATCGAGTTATCGTCTCCTCAGGGACCGGTATACTTAATATGCTTTCTTCACCTTCTTGTTCTGTAGAAAAATAAAAACACAAGTGAGTTGATTTGATTTATCTAAACTAAAATAACTAAATAAAAGATAAAAGGTTGAAATAGTAGAGAGAGATGGGCTAGGAACCAGTTGCATCGTATTGTGGAATTGAATGACTTGTCTCTGTCCAATGCAATCGTATATCACTGCCTCGGCAGCACTGCAGTTTAATGCCTTGGCAGCGACAATACTGTCTACCGCGACAATCCCTTGCTCGTGGGCAAACTTTACCAAAGTTTGGCAAAGTGTCCTTGGATGACTCCGCTTATCCCTAAGTCAGAGTGTTGTTGATGACTAGTCCTTGATGATACCTCCCGGCGTGAACCAATTATACTTACCAACCAATCTCACACTTCTTTTAGCCGCTGAAACTCTTAACCTATCCCTAGGCCGAGTTAGTATTTCGCGATTGAAACACCGTACTTACCCCTTTCGTGAATCTAACTCTCCCGAGCTTAGATAAATGAATGATTCACAATATCCTCTCCCGAGCTCAATTGTGAGAACAAGGAATAACAAAGGATAAGCAAACCTTGATAACTTTATTGCATTGAATCAAAGACAAAGTACAACCTCCTCTCACAAATACTCGACAACCTTCACCTAATCCCTAAGAAGGTTTAGAACATAATGGAGAGGAAAGAAACAAGAATAGAAATCGGCTCTCTCCCTAGGTATTCCGTCTATTGTACATTGGGTGGCTAGGTCCTTATATAGGCTAGACCTAGGGTAAACCTTTCCTAAGTAGAATACAACTTGGAGTAGGGAACAAGTCAAGTACATAATTAAATATATTTCCAAGTTTATATTCGGCTAAGGGGCTTTCCCGCGTGGTCTTCCTTTGGGCTTTTTCTTGTGCTAGCCAGCTCCGATTCATGGGCTTCAAGTCCAGACACGTTCCTTGGATTTTTGTCTTTCCATCGCCTATAGTCTTGCTTCCTGTCTTTCTGCTGCTGCCTCGGCATCAGGTCCTGCCTCGGCCTTGTCCCTCCCGCGGCACTGGTTCTCCTGCACAGATATTAAAATGCAGTAAAACGTGCCTTTTTCTGTAAATATTAGCTATATGAGTATAACTTCTAAATATATCACATTAAGCACATGCATTGGTCCGAGTGGGTGTATATTTGATGATTAATGCCCATAAAAGGAGTAAGAAGTGTTCTCTTCTTTTTCAAACCTCAAATCTTGAGCTGGTTTCGGGCACCTAAAGACTTGTGTTTTTCTTTTCACTAAATTCCTTCTTTCTTTTTAATATTCCTTAAAACATACTAGAGCCAATTTCGGGCACCTCTAGTATGAAGAAGAGACTTTCTAGAGCCGGTGGTAGGCACCTCTAGTTACTTTCCAAAAATCTAAGTCTATCACCTAAGTTCATTAAAAGAATTCCTATAATCCAACAAGTCCCAAAAATGTTTAAAGTTCTTTCTATAGTAAGCTTCTAAGTTTTCATCCTTAAGCATTCTAAGGTTGAGCCCTCTTAACAGAACCTAAAACATGGTAAGGAGAAAGATTTTTATAGCCATAAAGAGTAAACTAAGGCAATACTGATGATAAGCAGTGCAAAAGTGTAAGCAGTAGATTTAAGTAAGGCGAGGAGCATAAAAATTTAAAAGAAATCACTGGAATACTCCCTTTTTGGCAAGGCCGCGACAATAGATTGTTGCCTTGGCAGTGAATCTGCACCCCCAAACTCAAACCAAGCATTGCCCTCAATGCTTTATATTTAAAGAAGTAAACGGCAAAACGGAATATGAATCATAAACAACAAGTAAAAACAGTAAAAGCAATTTATATTTGAATAAAGGACAAAGAATTTTAAAGCGACTCCGAAGAACTGTTTGTAACAATTTTCCTCCTCGGCCTAGCTGCCGATTGCTTTGTCCTTGGTGAAGGCGATGGTTGTGCCTTTGCTTGCCGGGGCGGTTGGACTCGAGTGGGTGGTGTCCTTTGCATCGGGGCTTCTACCTCCTCTCCTTCTTCTACATCAGTCATCTCTTCGGTTAGCATCACGTATGTTCCTCCTCCCATTGCCGTGGCTCCTCCGGTGTGGTGTGTACTTGGTCCGGCAGCGGTGGAGCTTTGGTGCACATAAGCATCTATCTCGGCCGATAGACTGCCCATGATGACTGGTGATCGGGGTGGAGTGCTAAAAACGGTCCTCCGTTTGGATGGTCTTCTGCTGACAGACGAGGTCGCGGCAGAATCCGCTGCCCTAGATGGGCTGGCAGCCTGGTATTGGGGCTGAGGGTCCGTATGGAAGTACGGCCTTGGTCTTCCCGGGGCTGGTGTAGTCTCGGTGTAAGGTGCAACTGTGACAAACATGTTTCTTGGGAACTTCGGAAATTGTACTCTTGGTCCGGGAAGGCGTGCAGCATCATCTGGGCTAAGGTGCCATTGAAGTCCCTTTGGTACTCCATGTACCGTTGTTGTCTAAGGTCCATTGCTGCCATCCGTTGCAAGATCTCTTGGTACGGGTCTGCTGCGGCAGAGGTGTGGGCAGTACCAGGCATGTCTGCCGTGTACTGGGCCCCGGCAGCAGTATCGGCAGTGAACTGCTGCGGCGTTGCTTGGACAGGCTCTACTTGAGTGATATGCATGACTTTGTGGTAGAAGTCCCTGGTCCATCCTCGTCGTGGGGGCGTGTATTCATCCGTTTGTTCAATGGGTACACCTGCAGAAACACATAAACCCGTAATCAAGCAAGGGAAATACAATGGTCCCCTATCTTTCTTACCGCACTCGTGAATTTCCCGTAGGATGATCTCGCCAACATTGATGGTCCTCTTATTGATGATGGATTGGATAAGCACCAATATCTTGCGATCCACCGTGCTATTGTGTGATGTTGGGATGAGGCGTCGTTTGACGAAGGTATTCCACATCTTGGCCTCCGGCTTTAGACTTTGTCTTGTTACGGATCCTCGATGGGTACCGGTTTCCCATGGGGTGTTCCCGTAACAAAGATCGTCTTTAATGAGTTCATAGTCCTCGGCAGTGATATCTTCCAAGAATTCGGCATGGATATCACTGTCTAGGGTGAGGCCATAGAAGTTGTTAATCGTCTCGGCATCGAGCTGGACTGGCCTACCGCGGCAGTGAACGAATAGGGAGTCTTTGCTGGGCCCATGAGCGTAGAACTCACGCACGATCGTGGCGTTCTCCTGGGCAGGTTGCAGACAGAAAATTTCCCAATTCTGGTACTTAATTCTGTCATAGAGGTAGTGTTCAATGCCGTAGTTCTCTTCGTCCACATGCTGGAAACCTTGCTCTTCCCAAAGTTGCCTAGCGATGAAAGATCGGTTGAATCGATCTTCAACGTTGGTTGGGGCGAATCTTTTGTATGTTGCCATCAAGATAGAGAGATGTGAGTTCTTGGAGTTTTTTCTTGAAGATAATCTGGAGATTTTACAAGAATTAGTAGGCAGAGAGTAATGTGAGTGAGAGATTGTTATGAATACTAAAGAAAACAAGAAAGTAAGAGTGAATAGTTCAAGAGGAAGGAGTTTCTTATATAGGCCTCGGCCTTGTGACCGTTGAAGCCACTAGCCGTTTGTAACCGTTTCCTTTTTCTGTCGCGGCAGGAATCTCGACAGACTAGCCGTTACACTGTTCTGCCCGTTGGGATTGCTACGGCCCTGACACTGTTTTATTGCCTCGGTAGAGTTCCTGCTATGAACTACTTTTCCCTTATTCTTGCTTATTAACCTAAGAAAATAAAACACACGGAAAGAGAAAATACTTAAAGCAAAAGTAATTAGAAAAATAAAAATAAACTACTAACCCTAATATAATAATAAAGAAAAGGGGAGAGGTCATGTTACTGGTGGAGAGCATGCAAATGCATCTCCCAAAATTATTCTCTCCCTTAGGCCCAAATTATGAATCGATTGTGGACCACTCCTTTTTGCTGTCTGTCCATCCATCTTGGACTTAATCTTCTTGCTGAATATTCTGCCGAGCAGACTGCCCAGGCAGGATATCTTATTATCTACTGTGTGGATGGCCTTGCACTCTTCTGGATCATCATACTTCTTTAAGTTGTGGAATGCATTGAGTTTGACTTGTTGGTCATTGATCCGCATTGTCAATTCTCCTTTTTCCACGTCAATTAGAGTGCGTCCAGTTGCAAGGAAAGGTCTCCCAAGGAAAGGTCTCCCAAGGAAGATCGGTGCATTGTCATCTGCTTCACAATCAAGGACAAGAAAGTCGACAGGAAAAATAAACTTGTCAACTCTTACCAGTATGTCCTCGATTTTTCCTTCAAGTTGCACATAGGATCGATCCGCTAGTTGGAGCATCACTGTTGTAGGCTTCGGCCTTCCAATTTCTAGCTTTTGAAAGACGGATTTGGGCATGAGGTTTATGCTGTCTCCAAGGTCGCATAGGGCCTTACCTTCATAATCCTTACCTATCGCACAAGGTATAGTAAAGCAACCAAGATCTTTTAACTTCGGTGGCATGCGGTTATGCAGCATTGCCATGCATCCCTCGATAGCAGCCACTGTCTCAAACTCACCTATTCGTTTTCTCTTTGACACCATGTCCTTTAGGAACTTGGCATAGTTCGACATTTGTTCAATAGCTTCAACGAACGGTATGTTGATGTGGACTTGCTTCAAGATGTCGAGGAATTACTTGAATTGCTGGTCCTGTTTTTGCTTTTTCAACCTTTTTGAAAAAGGTGGTGGTGGTCTCATTTCTTCCAGGGTTTTTTTAGTTTGAAATTTTATACCTGGCACCACTGGAGTTGTTGCTGCCTCGGTAGGCTGCTCAAGAGATGCAGTGCTTTCTGCCGGGGCAGTGTTGTCAGATTCAGTTTGCTCGGCCTCTTCTTTTGCTTGATCTACTGATTGAATTTGGCTCTCTGGGATCTTTTCCTTCAGCTGTAGACCACTCCTAGTAGTGATTGCCTTGCACTGTTCATGGCTCATTACCTTAGCAACTTCAGTATTGCTAGGTAGGCCTCCTTGTGGTCTAGTGTTTATGCATTGAGCAAATTGCCCAACCTGAGTTTCCAGCGTTTTTATGGCCGCTTCTTGATTTTGTAGCCTCATCTCAGTTCTATTCATGAAGGCATCTTTCCTCTTGATGAAATTACTATTTTCTGCCATGTATGACTCAGTTTTCATCATGAAGGCCTTTAGCGTGTTCTCCAGTGAACTTACCGGTTGCTGCTGCATCTGCGGCGGCGGCATCGGTTGCTGGGCTTGCTGCTGCGGCATCAGTTGCTGATATCCCGAAGGTTGGGTGATTGGGTTTAAGGCATTGTTTGGGTTGCTCCATGATAAGTTTGGATGCCTCTTCCATGAGGGGTTGTATGTGTTGGACATCACATTGTTACGGTTGTAGTTCCCAACATACATACCAGTTTCTTGATTCATGCAATTAGAGGAACTGTGGTTACCTCCACATAAGTCACAATATGAATCAATTACCTTGACCTCACGGGTATTTTGTTGTAACTGCAGGTTTTGTATCATCTTGGTAAGAGAGGCCAATTGTGCTGCCACTGAACTTGATGAGTCTAATTCATTTATCGTGGCTTGGCGTCTTACTCCTCCTCGCCTAGATGTAGGAAACTGAAAGTCATTCTTTGCGAGTTTATTTAATATTTCAATAGCTTCCTCAGGTGCTTTATCCAGGAGTGTTCCGTTTGCCGAGGCATCTAACATCATCCTTGTCGGGGCATTCGTGGCATTGTAAAACATTGTCACCTGTGTCCATAGGGGAAATCCATGCAAAGGACACTTGTGCAGTAGCTGTCTGTAGCGTTCTCACGCCTCGTACATTGGTTCGTCTTCTGCCTGTCGAAAAGAAGTAATTTCGTTACGTATCCAATCATATAAATTAGTGGGATTAAAACGAGTAATGAAATCATGGCAAAGTTCACTCCAGGAACCAATAGATCCTGCTGGAATGCTATTTAACCAAGCTTTCGCCCTAACCCTCAGTGAATAGGGGAATAGCTTTAATCGCAAGACATCTTCATGGACTCCTTGGATTTTGAAAGAGTTGCAGATTTCCATGAAGGACTTGAGGTGCTGCCTTGCGTCTTCAGTTGCAGACCCACCAAATTGTCCAATTGTATTTATCATATTGAACATAACGGGTTTGATTTCAAAATGGGCTGCTTCAATCTCCGGTGTAATGACTCCTGGGTTTAATCCGTTTAAGTCTTCTTTCAGGAAGTCCCTGACAGTGAGCTGCCGCGGCCCAGGTGGTGGCGGAAGTCCTCCATTACCGGCAGGTAAGTTTTGTCCTGCCGGGTGTTCTTCCATGGCTCCTTAGATCTGTCTCCTTAACCTCTGCCTTGTTCTTTCGATCTCTGGATCTAACTCGTACAAGGGGTTGGTTGGATTGGCCCTGGTCATACACCAAAACAGACAAGAGTAAAATAAAAATAAAAATAAACAAGAAAATAAAGAAAACAAAATTTAGTTGCCAATCCCCGGCAACGGTGCCAAAAACTTTTCGCGTGTCAAAAGTGCGCGTTTAGTGCAAGTGGACACATCGCAAGTAATAAGTGATAAGTATTTTATCGAGTTATCGTCTCCTCAGGGACCGGTATACTTAATATGCTTTCTTCACCTTCTTGTTCTGTAGAAAAATAAAAACACAAGTGAGTTGATTTGATTTATCTAAACTAAAATAACTAAATAAAAGATAAAAGGTTGAAATAGTAGAGAGAGATGGGCTAGTATCCAGTTGCGTCGTATTGTGGAATTGATTGACTTGTCTCTGTCCAATGCAATCGTATATCACTGCCTCGGCAGCACTACAGTTTACAGCCTTGGCAGCGACAATACTGTCTGCCGCGGCAATCCCTTGCTCGTGGGCAGACTTTACCAAAGTTCAGCAAAGTGTCCTTGGATGACTCCGCTTATCCCTAAGTCAGAGTGTTGTTGATGACTAGTCCTTGATGATACCTCCCGGCGTGAACCAAGTATACTCACCAACCAATCTCACACTTCTTTTAGCCGCTGAAACTCTTAACCTATCCCTAGGCCGAGTTAGTATTTCGTGATTGAAACACCGTACTTACCCCTTTCGTGAATCTAACTCTCTCGAGCTTAGATAAATGGATGATTCACAATATCGTCTCCCGAGCTCAATTGTGAAAACAAGGAATAACAAAGGATAATCAAACCTTGATAACTTTATTGCATTGAATCAAAGACAAAGTACAACCTCCTCTCACAAATACTCGACAACCTTCACCTAATCCCTAAGAAGGTTTAGAACATAATGGAGAGGAAAGAAACAAGAATAGAAATCGGCTCTCTCCCTAGGTATTCCGTCTATTGTACATTGGGTGGCTAGGTTCTTATATAGGCTAGACCTAGGGTAAACCTTTCCTAAGTAGAATACAACTTGGAGTAGGGAACAAGTCAAGTACATAATTAAATATATTTCCAAGTTTATATTCGGCTAAGGGGTTTTCCCGCGTGGTCTTCCTTTGGGCTTTTTCTTGTGCTAGCCAGCTCCGATTCATGGGCTTCAAGTCCAGACACGTTCCTTGGATTTTTTTCTTTCCATCGCCTATAGTCTTGCTTCCTGTCTTTCTGCTGCTGCCTCGGCATCAGGTCCTGCCTCGGCCTTGTCTCTGTCGCGGCACTGGTTCTCCTGCACAGATATTAAAATGTATTAAAACGTGCCTTTTTCAGTAAATATTATCTATATGAGTATAACTTCTAAATATATCACATTAAGCACATGCATTGGTCCGAGTGGGTGTATATTTGATGATTAATGCCCATAAAAGGAGTAAAAAGTGATAGTGTGTTGAACACTTATCAATTGACAATGATGGTTAATGACCAACAAGTCAAACTCAATGCATTCCACAGCTTAAAAAAAATATGATGATCCAGAAGAGTGCAAAGTCATCCACATAACAGACACCAAAATATCCTGCCTTGGCAGCATGCTCTGCAGGCTATTTGGCAAAAAGGTCAAGCTCAAAGTGGATGGAGACACAACAAAATGGAGTGGCAACATCTGATTTATAATTCTGGCCAACAATAGAGAATCATCTTGGGAGATGCATTTGCATGCACTCCACCAGTAACATGATCTCTTCCTTTTTCTTTTTATATTATCATATTAGGATTAGTTTAGTTTATTTTTATTTTTCTAATTCGTTTTTGCTTTAAGTACTTTTCTTGTTTGTGTTTAATTTTTATTTAGGATAATAAGCAAGAATAAAGGAGAAATAGTTCACAGCAGGAACTCTGCTGAGGCAGAAAACAGTGTCAGAGTCGCAGCAGTTTCAACGGGCAGAACAGTGTAACGGCTAGTCTGCCGAGATTCCTGTCGCGACAGAAAAGGAAACGGCAGTAAAGAGTAACGGGTACAAAACGGCTAGTGGATTCAAACGTTCACAAGGCCGAGGCATATATAAGTAACCCCTCCCTCTTGAACTATTCACTCTTGCATTCTTGTTTTCTTTAGAATTCTTCACAATCTTGCTCTCACAATACTCTCAGCCTACTCACAACTCTTCGTGAAATTCCCAAATTCCTTCCAAAAAAATCTCCAAGAAATCAACCTCTCACAATCTTTATGGCCACTTACATTTCCCGAAAATTGTGGGAAGAACAAGGTTTCCAACACTCGGATGACGAAAACTATGGCATCGAGCATTATCTCTTCGACAGAATCAAGTAACAAGATTGGGAAATCTTTTGTCTTCAACCTACCCAGGCGAACGCTACCATCGTGCGGGAATTCTATGCGCTCGGGCCCAACAAAGATTCCCTCTTTGTCCACTGCCGAGGTAGGCCTGTCCATCTAGATGCCGAGACCATCAACAAATTCTACGGCCTCACTCCGAACCATGTTGTTCACGTTGAATTCATAGAGGATATCACTGCTGAGGATTACGAGTTGATCAAAGACGACCTTTGCTACATGAATACTCCATGGGAAATCGGTGCCCATAGAGGATCTGTAGCAAGGCAAAGTTTAAAGCCCGAGGCCAAGCTTTGGAACACCTTTGTCAAGCGACGCCTCATTCCCACATCCCACAACAGCACGGTGGACCAAAAGCGATTGGTGTTCATCCAATCGATCAGCAACAAAAGGAGCATCAACATTGGAGAGATCATCTTACGTGAAATTTACAAATGCGGTAAGAAGGATAGAGGACCATTATATTTCCCATGTTTGATCACTGGTTTGTGTGTTGTCGCAGGTGTACCAATAGAAGACACGGACGAATACACTCCCCAAAGACGTGGATGGACCAGAGATTTTTGCCACAAAGTTATGCAGATCACGCAGGCAGAACCAGTTCAAGCAACGCCCCAACAGTTCACTGCTGATACTGCTGCCGGGGCCCAGTACACGACAGACATGTCAGACACTGCCCACACCTCTACCGCAGCAGACCCGTACCAGGAGATACTACAAAGGATGGCAGCGATGGATCTTAGGCAACAGAGATACATGGAGTATCAGAGAGACTTTAACGGCACATTAGCCCAAATGATGTTTCATGCTTTTCTAGACCAAGGGGCGCAGTTTCCAGAATTTCCTAGCAATATGTTTGTCACAGCCGCCCTTTATACCGAGATTACACCAGCTCCAGGAGGACAGAGGTCGTTCTTCCACGCGGGCCCTCAACCATAGTACCATGCTGCCGTCCCATCCAGGGAAGCAAGCTCTGACACAGCAGCATCTGCCAGCAGAAGACCATCAAAGCGGAGGGCAGTCTTCAGCACTCCACCACGATCCCCAATCATCATGGGCTGTCTATCAGCTGAGATAGATGCCTATGTGCACCAAATCTCAACCGCTGCCAAACGGAGTACACACCATACTGGGGCAACCACAGGAATGGAAGGTGGAACGGACATCATGATCACCGAGGAGATGGCCGACGTGGAAGAAGGAGAAGAAGTGGAAGCTCCGATGCAACAGAAACCACCCACAAGAGTCCAATCGCCCTAGCAAGCAAAAGCTCATCCATCGCCCTCACCAAGAATGAAGCAATCAACAACAAGACCAAGGAGAAAAATTGTTACAAGCAGCTCTTCGGAGTCTCTTTAAATTTTTCATATAATTCAATATTATTTGCTATTGGTTTCTTTAAATGCTGCTTATTTTTTTTCATATTTTTTTGTTGCCCGCTATTTTCTTCTAATTTAAAGCATTGAGGACAATGCTTGATTCGAGTTTGGGGGTGTAGATCCACTGCCAAGGCAGCAATCTATTGCCGAGGCCTTGCCAAGAAAAGGGAGTACTTAAGTGAAATTTTTTTATGCTCCCCGCCTTACTTAAATAAATTGCCAATACTTTTGCACTGCTCATCATCAGTATTGCCTTAGTTTATTCTTTAAGGCTATAGAAATCTTTCTCCTTACCATTATTAGGTCCTGTTAAGAAGGTTTAACCTTAGGATACTTAAGGATGAAAACTTAGAAGTTTACTATAAGATGAATTTCTCAAACACTTTTGGGACTTGTTGGATTATAGGAATTCTTTTAGTGAACTTAGGTGATAGAGACTTAGATTTTTGGGAAAGTAACTAGAGGTGCCTATCACCGGCTCTAGGAAGTACTCTTCTTCATGCTAGAGGTGCCCGAAATTAGCTCTAGTGTGTTATAAGGAATATCAAAAAGAAAGAAGAAATTAGTGAAAAAAAAACACAATCCTTGAGGTGCCCGAAATTGGCTCAAGAATTGGTTGTTTAGAAAAGAAGAGAACACTTAACCCAATTCTACTTGTCTTGAACTTAGAGTTTATCTAAGAAAGACTTTAATCAAACTTGTTCACAAAAACGCACACACTCACCAAATCTTATAGTTTGTTTCTAGGTAAACCCTTGGGTACCCAAAAGGTTAAGTTTAAAAGAATAGGCATAGTTATGGTGGGGAGAATTGATGGAAACGTAAGACCAAGAGAGAGTAGATTTCGGCAAATTGATGGTTTGCATTGCTTGAGGACAAGCAATAGTTCGAGTTTGGGGGTGTGATAAGTGTTCAACTCACTATCACTTTTTACACCTTTTATAGGCATTAATCACCGAATGTACACCCACTCGGACCAATGCATGTACTTAATGTGATATATTTAGAAGTTAAGCTTATGAAGATAATATTTATAGAAAAGGCAAGTTTTACTGCATTTTTATATCTGTGCAGGAGAAACAAGTACCCCGGCAGCAACATGGCCGTGGCAGGACCTGATGCCGAGGCAGCAGTTGAGAGCCAGAGAGCAATACTGTAGGCGATTGAAAGAGAAAAATCCAAGAGACGTTTCTGGACATAAAGCATAAGGATCGGAGCTGGCTAGCATTAGGAAAAGCCCAAGACAAGGCCACGCGGGAAAGCCTCTTAGTTGAATTAAACTTGGAAATATTTTATTTATGTACATGACTTGTTCCCTACTCCAAGTTGTATTCTACTTAGGAAAGGTTTGCCCTATGTCAAGCCTATATAAGACCTAGCCGTCAAATGTATAGGGATATACCGAGAGAGAGAGACGACTCATAGAGTTTACCTTAAGACACTTTGTTTTCTTTCTCTCAAATTATGTTCTAAGCTTTCTTAGGTTTTTGGTGAAGGTTGTTTAGTATTTGCGAGAGGAGATTGTACTTTGTCTTTGTTTCAATGCAATAAAACTATCAAGGTTTGCTTATCCTTTGCTATTCTTTGTTCTTGCATTCAAGCTCGGGAGAGAAGTTTGTGAGTAATCCATTTATCTAGACTCGTGAGAGTTAGATTCACGAAAGGGGTAAGTACGGTGTTTCAATCGCGAAATACTAACTCGGCCTAGGGATAGGTTAAGAGTTTCAATGGCTAAAAGAAGTGTGAGATTAGTTGGTGAGTATAATTGATTCACGCCGGGAGGTATCATCAAGGATTAGTCATCAACAGTACTTCGACTTAGGAATAAGCGGAGTCATCCAAGGACACTTTGCCAAACTTTGGTAAAGTCCACCGACGAGCAAGGGCTATATTTTATTTCTTTGGTAAATTCCAAACCCAAATCACTTTTGTTTTATTTTATTTCTTTTTACAGAACAAGAAGACGAAGAAGACTTATTAAGTATACCAATCCCTGTGGAGACGATAATCCAATAAATACTTATCACTTATTACTTGCGATGTGTCCACTTGCACTAAACGTGCACTTTTGATACGCGACAATAACTTCGCAAAAGGGCTATATTTTAGGCCTCTTTACTTAAGTTATTGAGTGTTCTCAAGCTCATTTAGGCTCATTTAGTTGCATTTAGGCTCATATCATTGCATGTAGTTTTATAGTTATGCCTTGGCATTTTTGTGTGGCAATGAGTGCTATTTCATGAGAAAGGTAGTTCTTTTGAGTTGTGTTGTGCATGTAAAGCAAAAATGGGAAGTTGAGGATATTTTCCATGGCATTCATAGAAGGATAGCGATGGGAAAATGTCGTGGTAAATATGGAGGACTCTTGTGCTAAGCTAAACGACAAGAAGATATTTTGATAAGAGTGCCAGGTGGTGCCATTACAGTCAGCCATGGCCATTACAGCCTGGCTACAACCACCTTAGTAGGGTACCACAACCAATATCGTAGGACCATGAGCCACCTCAGTAGGGGACCATTGTCACCACTACCATTTCCGCAAAAATGTCATCACGTGAAAGGGGGTAGGAATGGAATTTTCACTATCTTTTAGGGTTTTTCACCCCTTTTAAGGCATGATAACCTACAAGAAAAAGAGAGACCTTTTGAGGAGTAAGAACATAAAAAAAGAGGTACCTTTAGAGAGGTTTGCGGCGAAGGTAAGCTCCCACCTTTCTCCTCCAAACTCCAGCCGAAGTGTCCTCCATTGATAGAGCTCAAAGGGAATGGTGTGCTAGGCACCCAAGAGGGGCTAGCACACCAAGGCGTCTCGTGGTGGTTGAAGAGCCGGTGGCCTGCGCAACCGTGGGTGTCTTCTAGTCCTCTTTCCTTCGCTTTAATTTTTATATTCTTATGAGGATGATTGTTGAATGTTTTAAGATGCATGTGGATGATATTTCTTTAACATTTCGCACCACCACGTGTTGCTTTGTTTAGGTGGTTGCACTTATGGATGATTACCTTTTTCTTTTATTAATATATTTTCTTCTATGTGTTTGTATATTTGCTTTGCTCATTGTTTTTAATCATCTAGGCATTGTAAGAGGCACGAGAGTGTCCCGTGTTTAGGTGCATGCTAGAGCACTCGAGAGAGGCGTAACTATAGATCCTTAGATCATCCGAGAGGAGCTAAGGGAGGATCTACGTGAGCAATGGGTTCTAGACTGCAAATAGAGACTAATGTAATCCTAGAGCACTCGAAAGATGCGTAGGTAAGGGTTTCAACTGTTGGGACCGTCGGCACACCCCATGGAGCAGCGGAACAAAATTACGTCGGTCTTTCCAGTGACCCATGTACGTTTAATCCGAAATCGGGAGGAAGAGATGCGATAACTTACATTGGGTTCCTTGATAAACAGCAAAGACAGCAACGAGATCTGTTGCAGTTACGATCGTTCAACAATCAAATCTTTAGCCTCCACGAATATCGTCTTGGCCTCTACTCAGTTCACCCGGTTGAGAGAGCAAATCTCGAAAAACTGTTTTTCGTGATTCTAGGGTTTGGAATTCGAAATTCTATGTTATGGCTACTAGACCAAAGATCCTTTATATAGGTGTAACCCTAGGTATAAGAGTTTGATTCCGAATTTGTTTATAGGAAATAATTACTTTAATTATTTCCTTAAATTTCGGAATATATATTTAATTCGAATTTAAAAGGGATATAATTACTTTAATTATATCCTTTATTAAAATTCGGGATTAAATATATTCTTCTTATACTTATATATATTTTTGCTCCTTTTCAACCATTGGGTCTGACCCTGTAGGCTCATGGTAACGTTAGTAGTAATATTAGAACAATTCTAATATTACAAACAATGAGTGACATCTAGCAATATATCATTGTCATCTAAGTTAAAAGAGATCAAGATTCGATATATCATTTCTGTGACCAAACTATCTTAATGTATTATATCCTTTTCTCCTTTTATATCTTTAATAGGCACAAGTCTTGAATAGTCACACTTGTATATCCTATTTTAATGTTTCTTGATATCTAGAGTGGACTACTTTTAATTAATAATTTTTGATATCTCATATCAACTTATTCAAGCATGGCCATGCATTTCTAGTCTCACTCAATCAAGTGGTCTTTGATATATTTTCCTATTATGTAGGAAGGACAAATCCTATCTTGATTATTCACATCTCACTACATACATTGTAATATGTCCAATGTCAGTTTTTATAATGTAACTAATTACGCGACACGTTTAACTGCATCAAAACATAAAACAACATATGTTGAGATAGTAATAATCTCAAGTCTAAGGATCATACATATAGTTGTCACTATGAGCAATATCGTGACTACCACATAATAATCCAAGATATATGCTCATAGCGTGTCAATCCAATATATTATTCTCTATTAATATATTCATGTATTAATTCTGACATCTCTATGTTAATGACAACTCATTGTCATCAATTAATCACATGTTAGTCTTAAGCGTATTATTATTGTCCATACCCATAATAATACTTGACTAAGGATCTTTTAATAATAATACATATATTATTATATGGACCTTATTGTTTCTCAGTTTATGTTATACATTGACACATATATCTGAAAACAACAATGGCAATGCCTTTATTCAATAAAATTGGTAAATAAAAGTATCCTTACAATCATCATATGATTGGTCTTTGGGCATACTCTAACAATCTCCCACTAGCACTAAGACCAATCACTCACATATCTAATACCGAGTGACTCAATGTGACGATCATGCTTTTGTTGCGTCAGAGGCTTCGTCAAGGGATCAACAATGTTATCATCCGTGCGTACTTTACATATCTCCACATCTCCACGATCTATGATCTCTCGAATGAGATGGAAGCGTCTAAGAATATGTTTGGATCGTTGATGAGATCTAGGTTCCTTTGCTTGTGCAATAGCTCCATTGTTGTCACAACGGAGTTCTATAGCATCTGATATGCTTGGAACAACCCTTAGTTCGAATATGAACTTTTTGATCCAAACAACTTCCTTTGCTGCTTCATTGGCTACAATATACTCAGCCTCTGTCATAGAATCAGCTACTGTGTCTTGCTTAGAACTTTTCCAGCTTACAGCACCTCCATTAAGGAAAAACACAAATCCAGATTGCGATCTTGAGTCATCCTTGTCTGTTTGGAAACTAGCATCAGTATAACCTAATTATACATCTTAAAATCAAATTTTGAGCTTCTTACTCGGTTAAAATTCGAACGGGTTTGTAAACCTAACTCAGGATGGTTCACATGGTTCAAACATGGACCCAATTCACAACCTATCTTCGAACGTTTAGATCGGTTCATTGGGTCTATCAATTGGATAAATATGTATCCTAATTACACCATAACTTCTCATTTCCAATCCAAATCTGACCATTGTTCTATTATGTTTGACACCTCACCCATTACTTTTACTACAAAAGGAAATCTTAAGAAAACATTACATTTTGAGGAATGTTGGGCCACCAATGATGAAAACAAAAACCTAATCAAAGATGTTTGGATCAACACGAATGAGAACACCTTAAACAAAATACAAAAGATCGGAAACCGATTAAATTCATGGCAAAACTCTCAAAGGAAAAAAGCAAATCAACGCCTTCAATATCTAACAACATACATTAATAATAGTCTCAAACACCCAATACCATCTTCTGAGGAACACCACCTCATTGAAACAAACAAAAAAAAGAACTGCAAGTACTTCAACATAACAACAAAATATATTGGACCCAATGCTCTAGCACTAACTGGCTACAACATGGAGACAAAAATACTTCTTTCTTCCATGCACGAGCCAATGGACGTTGCAATAAAAATACTATTCAAGGCCTCTTTGAGAATTCTAACACTTGGCACACGGAAGAATCAAACATTTTATCAATTGCTACAGACTATTTCCAAAACCTCTTTTCTACATCTAACCCAACTACTTCGATTGATATCTTTGATAACATCCCAACTACAATCACACCACAAATGAATGACAATTTAAATAAACCTTGCACAAAAGAAGAAGTAATAAATGCTTTTCGTGATATAGATCCTAGGAAAGCTCCAGGGATCGATGGTTTTCCAAGTAGTTTTTACCGACAACACTGGGATACACTTGGTAAGGACATAGTATGACTATGCCTTGATCTGCTCTCGGGTACAACCAACATGGCTGAGGTCAACCAAACTATTCTTGTCCTAATCCCGAAAAAACAAAATCCAACGACAATGAGGCAACTTCGTCCAATAAGCCTTTGCACTGTTATATACAAAATTGTAACTAAAGTTTTAGTCAACCGTCTCAAATCTTTCATACCTCTATGTATTAGTAACAACCAAGCAGCTTTTATTCAGGGTAGAAACATTACGGACAATATACTAATTGCACGTGAACTACTTCACACTCTCAATACGGGAGACTCCCACCTATCTAAAGTAGCAAGTCTGAAACTAGACATGGAAAAAGCCTTCGATCATGTTGAATGGCCTTTCCTACAACAAATTATGCAATGCATGGGTTTCAACGACACATGGATTTCTACTATAATGAAATGTGTCACTACCGTTTCGTACCAAGTCCGTGTAAACGACTCTTTATCTCAATCTTTTAAACCACAACGAGGTCCGCGACAAGGAGACCCTCTCTCTCCATTCCTCTTCCTATTCTGCACCCAAGGATTAATAGCTATCCTAAATGCTCAAAATGCTAATGGCAACCTCTCTGGTCTCAGTGCTAGTTGGCATGACCCAAAAATAAACCATCTCATTTTCGCTGATGATTGCTTGGTCTTCATAAAAAACAACACCACTGAAACTAATCATCTCAAAAATGCTCTACAACAATATGCTACCTTCTCAGGTCAAGCTATTAATTTTAAAAAATCTACATTCCACTTTTCCCCAAAAACTACTCTATCTCAAAGAGTAGCTGTTAACAATATTCTCCAAGTCCAAGAGGTTAGTGACCCTGGTATTTACCTAGGTGTCCCTCTCTTAATTGTAAAAAACAAAACAACTTCGTCAGGATTTACTAGAGATAAATTTAACGCAAGTCTCTCCAAATGGGATAAACACCTATTATCTTTTAGCGGTAAAGAGGTATTCAAAAAATCTGTCATTCAATCTCTTCCACAATATGTCATGTCATGCTACCTTCTTCCACATAATATTATCGATGACATGATCACTTCTATTCGCCGATACTGGTGGTCAGGAAAAGGTAACAAAAATGGCTGGCACATGCTTCCTTGGGAGATTGTATGCCAACCAAAATCAGTAGGGGGCATGGGCTTTCGCGACCTCCAAACTCCAATATCACTCTGTTAGGAAAACAAATATGGAGACTACTCTGTGAACCATTAAACCTCCTTGGCCAGGTATATCAAGCTAAATACAACCCTTATGGCAACATCCTCGATGCTACTTCGACGAAACAATCTTCTTTTGCTTGGAAGGGCATCTGTACGGTTCTGAAAAAACTCCTTCCTAGTTTTGTTACAAGACCAGGAATAAATAGCAAGATTAACATATTCCATGATTTATGGGGAGGCTCCTCTCTGGTTCAACTTTTTGACGAATATGAAATTTCCATTGAAATTCCAAAACAAGCTCGGGATTTTATGATTCTTGGGAAACCACAATGGGATGAGCCGAAAATATGTTCCTTTTTTGATAGAGAGGATGCCAACGCTATTCTAAACATTCCTATAATTAATGACCATCGAGATACAACCATATGGATGAACAATGACTGTGGACTTTATTCTGTTAGATTAGGTTATTTAATCTTACAAAAACCACGAGGACCTCTAAATAGACCAACACGCATTTTGAAAACCATTTCTAAGCTACCAGTTTTACCAAAGGTTAGAGCCTTTGGATGACGACTAGATCACGATGCTCTTCCTACGGGATCCAATTTGTGCAACTATAATTGAAACTCCGATGCATGCTCTACGTGACTGTCTTGATGCTTATGAAACTATTCATTTAGCAGGTTTCCGTACTTTAATCCAATCAGGAAATTTTACATCGTCACTTCATTCGATGAAGACTACAGGGTCTAAACTCAACAACCAGGAGTTTGTTCTTTTTCTAACGATACTATGGAATATTTGGAATAGACGAAATGATTGGATCCATAATAACCATCTCCAACCACCATGGTTAACCCTGGAAAATGCCAAATCCTTATTGCATGACTATCAAAATGCAAACATTTGCTCCTCTACTAGTAACCCACATAGACCCATTCTTCAAAACCAAACTTGGAAAAAACCAGGCACTGGTTCTATCAAAATAAACTCTGATGGGGCTTTTGATCCCATCTTTGGAAGTGCTGCAATTGGTGTTATAGCACGTAACTCGGACGGTGTGATTTTGGGAGGAATTTCTCTTCCTCTTGTTGGATGTCTTGACGCTGCCTCGACTGAAGCACAAGCAAACCTAGCTGGACATCGACTTGCATCTCAAAAAGGTTGGACGAATATTACCTTTGAGACAGATTCAGCCTCCATTGCTAATAAAGTCACCAGGGTGGACCAGATCTCTCAACTTTACAACCTTTTGTGTCCACGATACGCACGTGCATTATGTACTCTTCACTTTGACTCTGATATGCCCGATTTTATAAGGGCTTTTGTAAACTATGAGAGATTTAACTCTCCTTCTCAATAAAATTTTAGGGGTACTCTTTTCCCCATAGGAACTGTTAGGGGGGTTTTAACGAGGCCCTTTTTTCGTCAAAAAAAATCGAACGGGTTCACTATAAAGCTCATTTAGACATTCACGCTCTGATTTCTACAAAACGATCAAAAATGATATTAAATCAAATTTATGAATTTAAATTGTTAATTATGGGCTTTTGAACCTAATTATACAACTTAATGTTAAATTTTGATCATTTTACATGGTTAAAATTCGAACAGGTTCACTATAAAGACCATTTAGACATGCACGCTCTAAAACCTACAAAATGATCGAAAATGATATTAAATCAAATTTTAAGGGTACAAAAAGTTAATTATGGGCTTTTGAACCTAATTATACTACTTAAACTCTAATTTTGAGCTTTTTACTCGGTTAAAATTCGAACGGGTTCACTATAAAGCCCATTTAGACATGCACGCTCTGATCCCTATAAAACGATCAAAAATGATATTAAATCAAATTTTATAGTTTCAAAAAGTTAATTATGGGCTTTTTAATCTAATTATACAGCTTAAACTCAAATTTTGAGCTTTTTACTCGGTTAAAATTAGAACGCGTTCACTAAAAAGCCCATTTACACATGCACGCTCTGAAACCTACTAAACGATCGAAAATGAGATTCAATCAAACTTTTTGGGTACCAAAAGGTAATTAATGGCTTTTGAACCTAATTATACAGCTTAAACTCCAATTTTGAGCTTTTTACTCAGTTAAACTTCAAACGGGTTCACTATAAAGCCCATTTAGACATGCATGCTCTGAACTCTACAAAATGATCGAAAATGATATTCAATCAAACGTTTAGGGTACTAAAAGTTAATTATGGGTTTTGAACCGAATTATACAGGCTTAACTCAAATTTTGAGTGTAACCCCCTTAGCCCGGCCTAGGCGGAACCGGCACTAACGGGTTACATGGGGAATATCGAACCAAACCCGCGAAGGTCCGATTCGATAAACAACCCTGAAAACCGATATGTTTTTTTTCTTCTTGACTAGATGCATAATTAAGTTCCTATGTGTGTCGAGGTCATGCATAACGGAAATGGAAACATTCAATTCACAATTGAACATTCAACTCGCATACAAGTACATAAGGACCAAAATGCAAATAACTTTAATTCCTATAATAAACCGAAAATTCAAACTACCATAATTCAATTAAACATGCATAGCATACTCACAACAAAATTCAGATCAATCGGAGTAGTATAGCATCATCAATTTCATGTTTCAATGTTTAGGGACCTAATTGTAAAGTTCACAAATCTTGGGGACTAAAACCAGCATTAACTACCCAATACGAAGTTAATCGAAACTCATTCATCAAGGTGATATTTCAACTCAAAATGATATTTATAGCATCCCTATTCGAATACAAGAAGACGAACGACAACACTCGAAATTCCAACACTTAAAATTCTTCCTTTTTGGTCATGGGTATCAATACAATTAAGCATGGTATCGATACCATGTCATGGTTGTGGCTAATTAAGCCTTCGAAGGCCAAGGGTATCGATACCTCCTTGGGTGGTATTGATACCTTGGTGTCCAGTGAGGTAATGGCATTGAACCATGGTTCGATGTCGCCCCAAAATTGCCTTGGGGTAACGATACCACTAGAGGGTGTTTCAATACCCCTATCTAGAATCACTAATTAGGCAATTTTGGTTGGTTTAAACCCCATCCAAACACAACCATTGATCACCCTCAGCTATATGCATACTTCCTAAGCATAATGAACAATTTTAAGCACACATTTACCAACATCTAAGACCCCAAAATTATCTATAGGCATGCACCCTATGTTATGATTAAAAACAAGGAAACATAGATGCATGATCATATTTCTAACAATCCAAAACATTACCACAATCCATCCAACAACAACTAAAGCAAAATAAGGTCTTATTACAAGTCATTAACCAAAGCAAAACACACTCTCATAAGGGATAGGTTTACACATTGTCGAGCCCCTATTTATTTGCCAAATCATACCAAAAATGTGAGGTCTTTTCCCCTTGATTCTCTTGCTCCAAATTCAGCCCCAAATGTCTCTATTTTTTTGCAAAGATGAAAAGAGAGCTTAAGTAAAATTTGCTTAGTGAGGAAGCTCTAAACAAGATCATCAATGCATCAAATTAAAACCATATTTAAAAACTATAACTTGTAATGCCTTTCTAAATCCAAGCATGCTTAACAAATCATGTTCATGTTCATAATACCAAAAACCTTTCCTTGAGTATGCATGGCATTATCAATTCATTGCATAAATAATGCTCAATGTTCCAAATTATTCCATGTATGTATATTGTCTTTCTAGTGATCACTTAATGTGAACCTTAAGTTCACCGAATACACGGATCCATTGATTAGAGACCTTTAGTCTCGTCATGACACAAAGTCACCATTGACATGACACGAAGTCACCATTGACATGACACGAAGTCACCATTGACATGACACGAAGTCACCATTGACATGACACGAAGTCACCATTGACATGACACAAAGTCACCATTATTAGCTCTACCACGTACGGTTGGACACATAGTCACCCTTGTTACGTGTAGGCTGCTCTACCACGCACGGTTGCACACAAAGTCACCCTTGTTACGTATAGGCATTTTTCCTTTATTTCCATAATATTTATAGTGCACTCAATCCTAATGACATGCCATTTGTATTCGAATCTAAAGTTCGTGTCACTAAGCCAATATCAAGTTCAAGTATGCATGCTAATTTGCTGCTCATAATGCATCCATAATGTGTTCAATAAATGAACCAAAAGTCATGTCCAATGGCACCATCATATGTAAGGAAAATAACCACATCATATTCCACTTCATTTTTCATGTTTTCATAAACCATGGATTTCCAGCAATTAACACATGCATGCATCATTTCAAAATCATACTTATGCATTTCCAAAATCTCTCTAAATCATCATCATAAATGTCGTTACCGAAAATAGCCAAAACTCACAATAATGCATCAAAATCATTTACTTTACTTACTCTTGAACTATGGAAAGTTTTCACACTATTCCATAGTCCCCAAAACAGAACCGAATCTTTGCGAAACACTTTTAATCCGAAATCACTTACCGACAAGCGAAACACTTTCAAACACCCTTAAACCTCCAGCAAGAGCAGAACACCTAAAACAGCCCCTAAAATAATCGAAAACCACCTTAAAACACCACCGATTGCATTATTCCGGGATTAATTTGATGTTAACTCATTTCAAGACTCAATCAAATATTTAATTAACCTAATATCATAATTAAATCATCCTAATTCTAGCATCAATTGATATTTAAAAAGATTTCACAAAAACTATCATAAAACTCATAGATCTTGAATTAAAAACACAAAAATTAAATAACAATTGTTGATGAGCAAGCCAATACTTGGGAACTTCAATAAAGAACCTTAGAAAAAGATTAGAAATCAGAATTTTACCTTTGAGATTAACTCCACAAAAATATGAGAAATCCTCTCTTGATTTCCTTGAAAATGGATGTTGATTTTGCAAAATTGATGAGTAGGTTTTGTAGAGAATGAAAGGATGAGTAAAATGAATTAAATCTTGTTGAAAATGAAAAAGAAATCAGCAAGTAATTGAAGAAATTTGGAGAAGAAGATGGAGAGAAAATGGAGAGAAAATTTTGAGAGAAAAGATGAGAAAATGGGAAGTTACAAAAGAAAATGGAAATAAGCTTTTTATTAAAATTAATTAAAACATATTTGGTGGATAATCTTTAATTAAAAATAAATTGGGTTAATGGCTCTCTAAGGATTGTAAGTATGGCTTACTTTCCAATTTAGTAACTAAAAATCTTAATTTTCGAAAATCACCAATTAAATCCCTAAACTTTTCCAAAATTCACAATTTAGTCACTAGTACAAAATTAAGCCTAATTAAAAATCAAATTAAGACTCAATAATATTCCTTTAACTTTAAAAAACCATTTTAGTATTTTTAAACCTTTTCGAAAAAAAATTATTTCTTGTCCGATTAAATTATTATTATTTTAATTTTTCCCGGAATTAATGAACCGAATAATTTGATTCAACCCGAATCGAATCCCCCAAACCAACACTCAAACTACTAACCCCTAAACCTGGGATGTTACAACTCTCCCCCTCTTAAGAAAATTTCGTCCTCGAAATTCTTACCTGAAGCAAACAAGTGAGGAAACTACTCTTCCATATTTTTCCTTGTCTCCCAAGTTGCCTCTTCAACACCTCGGTGTCTCCAAAGAACTTTAACCAAATCTATGGTCTTCCCTCGAAGAACCTTTGTATCTACATCCAAAATCTTCACCGGCTCTTCCTCATAACTCATATCCGCTCTTAACTCAATCTCCTCAACTGGAACAACATGAGAAGGATGTGATCTATACTTACGAAGCATCAATACATGAAAAACATCATGCATCCTACTCAACTCCTCGGGCAACCTCAACCGATAAGAAACAGGACCAACACGCTCTAACACTTCGTACGACCCAATGAAACGAGGACTCAATGATAAGTGCTCAACTCACTATCACTTTTTACTCCTTTTATGGGCATTAATCACCGAATATACACCCACTCAGACCAATGCATGTGCTTAATGTGATATATTTAGAATTTATACTCATATAGATAATATTTACAAAAAAGGCACGTTTTACTACATTTTCATATCTGTGCAGGAGAACCAGTGCCGCGGCAGCGACAAGGCCGAGGTAGGACTTGATGCCGAGGCAGCAACAGAAAGACAGGAAGCAAGACCTGATGCCGAGACAGGAACGTGTCTGGACTTGAAGCCCATGGATCGGAGCTGGCTAGCACAAGGAAAAGCCCAAGGCAAGACCACGCGGGAAAGCCCCTTAGCCGAATTAAACTTGGAAATATTTTAATTATGTACTTGACTTGTTCCCTACTACAAGTTGTATTCTACTTAGGAAAGGTTTGCCCTAGGTCTAGCCTATATAAAGACCTAGCCACCCAATGTATTATACACGGAATACCTAGGGAGAGAGCCGAATTTTATACTTGCCTTCTTCCTCTCCATTATGTTCTAAACCTTCTTAGGGATTAGGTGAAGGTTGTCGAGTATATGTGAGAGGAGATTGTACTTTGTCTTTGATTCAATGCAATAAAAATTATCAAGGTTTGCATATCCTTTGTTAATCCCTGTTCTCACATTCAAGCTCGGGAGAGGAGATTGTGAGTCATCCATTTATCTAAGCTCGGGAGAGTTAGATTCACGAAAGGGGTAAGTACGGTGTTTCAATAGCGAAACACTAACTTGGCCTAGGGATAGGTTAAGAGTTTCAGCGGCTAAAAGAAGTGTGAGATTGGTTGGTGAGTATAATTGGTTCACGCCGGGAGGTATCATCAAGGACTAGTCATCAACAACACTCTGACTTAGGGATAAGCGGAGTCATTCAAGGACACTTTGCCGAACTTTGGTAAAGTCTACCCACGAGCAAGGGATTGCCGCGGCGGACAGTATCGTCGCTGCCAAGGCAGTAAACTGCAGTGCTGCCGAGGCAGTGATGTACGATTGCATTGGACAGAGACAAGTCAATCAATTCCACAATACAACGCAACTGGATCCTGACCCTTCTCTCTCTATTATTCCAACTCTTTACTTTTATTTAGTTATTTTAGTTTAGATAAACCAACTCAAATTACTTGTGTTTTTACTTTTCTACAGAACAAGAAGACAAAGAAGACATATTAAGTATACCAGTCCCTATGGAGACGATAATCCGATAATACTTATCACTTATTACTTTCGATGTGTCCTCTTGCACTAAACGCGCACTTTTGACACGCGACAAGTTTTTGGCGCCATTACCGGGGACTGACAACTAAATTTTGTTTTCTTTATTTTCTTGTTTATTTTTATTTTTATTTTACTTTTGCTTTTCTTGGTGTATGACCAGGGCCAATCCAACCAACCCCTTGTACGAGTTAGATCCAGAGATCGAAAGAACAAGGCAAAGGTTGAGAAGACAGATCCAAGGAGCCATGGCAGATCACCCAGCAGGACAAAATTTACCTGCCGGTAATGGAGGACTTCCGCCGCCACCTGGGCCGCGACAGCTCACTGTCAGGGACTTCCTGGAAGAGGACTTAAATGGACTAAACCCAGGAGTTGTTACACCAGAGATTGAAGCAGCCCACTATGAACTAAAACCTGTTATGTTCAATATGCTTAATACAATTGGACAATTTGGTGGGTCTGCAACTGAAGACGCAAGGCAACACCTCAAGTCCTTCATGGAAATTTGCAACTCTTTCAAAATCCAAGGAGTCCATGAAGATGTCTTGCGATTAAAGCTATTCCCCTATTCACTGAGGGATAGGGCGAAAGCTTGGTTGAATAGCATTCCAACAGAATCTATTGTATCTTTGAGTGAACTTTGACGTGATTTTATTACTCGTTTTAATCCTACAAATTTATATGATAGAATCCGTAATGAAATCACTTCTTTTCGACAGGCAAAAGATGAACCAATGTACGAGGCGTGGGAGCGCTACAAGGAGCTATTGCACAAGTGTCCTTTGCATGGATTTCCCCTATGGACACAGGTGACAATGTTTTACAATGCCACGAATGCCCCGACAAGGATGATGTTAGATGCCTCGGCAAACGGAACACTCCTTGACAAAGCAACTGAGGAAGCTATTGAGATACTAAATAAACTCGCAAAGAATGATTTTCAATTTCCTACATCTAGGCGAGGAGGAGTAAGACGCCAAGCCACAGTGAATGAATTAGACACATCGAATTCAGTGGCAGCACAATTGGCCTCTCTTACTAAGATGGTGCAAAACCTACAATTACAACAAAATACCCGTGAGGTCAAGGTAATTGATTCCTACTATGACTTATGTGGAGGTAACCACAGTTCCTCTTATTGTATGAATCAAGAAACCGGTATGTATGTTGGGAACTACAACCGAAACAATATGATGTCCAACACATACAACCCCTCATGGAAGAGGCATCCAAACCTATCATGGAGCAACCCTAACAATGCCTTAAATCAAATCACCCAACCTTCAGGATTTCAGCAACCGATGCAACAACTATCGCAGCAGCAAGCGCAGCAGCCAATGCCGCCGCCGCAGATGCAGTAGCAACCGGTAAGTTCGTTGGAGAATACGCTTAAAGCCTTTATGATGAAAACTGAGTCATACATGGCAGAGAACAGTAATTTCATCAAGAGGACACACGCATTTAAGAATAGAACTGAGATGAGGTTGCAAAATCAAGAGGCTGCCATTAAAACGCTAGAAACTCAGGTTGGGAAGTTTGCTCAAAACATAAACACTAGACCACAAGGAGGGCTACCTAGCAATACTGAAGTTGCTAAGGTAATGTGCCATAAACAGTGCAAAGCAATCACTACTAGGAGTGGTCTACAGCTGAAGGAAAAGATCCCAGTGAGCCAAAATCAATCAGCGGATCCAGCAAAAGAAGAGGCTGAGCAAACTAAAGCTGATAACACTGCCCCGGCAGAAAGCACTGCAGCTCCTGAGCAGCCTGCCGAGGCAGTAACAACTCCAGAGGTGCCAAGTATTAAATTTCAAACTAATGAAACCCTGGATGAGATGAGACCACCACCACCTTTCCCACAAAGGTTGAAAAAGCAAAAACAGGACCAACAATTCAAGAAGTTCCTCGACATCTTAAAGCAAGTCCACATCAACATACCGTTCGTTGAAGCTATTGAACAAATGCCTAACTATGCCAAGTTCCTAAAGGACATGATGTCAAAGAGTAAGCGAATAGGTGAGTTTGAGACAGTGGCTGCTACCGAGGGATGCATGGCAATGCTGCACAATCGCATGCCACCGAAGTTAAAAGATCCTGGTTGCTTTATCATACCTTGTGCGATAGGTAAAAATTATGAAGGTAAGGCCCTATGCGACCTTGGAGCAAGCATAAATCTAATGCCCAAATCATTCTTTCAAAAGCTTGGAATTGGAAGGGAAAAACCTACAACATTTATGCTCCAACTAGCGGATCGATCCTATGTGCAACCCGAAGGCAAAATCGAGGACATACTGGTAAGAGTTGACAAGTTTATTTTTCCTGCTGATTTCCTTCTCCTTGATTGTGAAGCAGATGATAATGCACCGATCATCCTTGGGAGACCTTTCCTTGTAACTGGACGCACATTAATCGACGTGGAAAAAGGAGAGTTGACAATGCGGGTCAATGACCAACAAGTCAAACTCAATGCATTCCACAACTTAAAAAAATATGATGATCCAGAGAAGTGCAAGGCCATCCACAGAGCAGAGACTAAAGTAACCTGCCTTGGCAGTATGCTTCACAGGATATTCGGCAAAAAGATTAAGCCCACGGTGGATGAACATACAGCAAAAAGGAGTGGCCCACAACCGACTCAAAATTCGGGCCAACGGGAGAGAATAATCTTGGGAGATGCATTTGCATGCTCTCCACCAGTAACATGATCTCTTCCCTTTTCTTTATTAAGATATTAGGATTAGTTTAGTTTATTTTTATTTTTCTTTCGAATTTATTTTTACCTTAAGTGTTTTTCTTTTTTATGTGTGTTTAATTTTTATTTAGGTTAACAAACAAGAATAAAGGAGAAGTAATTCAAGCAGGAACTCTGCCGAGGAAATAAAACAGTGACAGGGCCGCAACAGTCTCAACGGGCAGAACAGTGTAACGGCTAGTCTGCCGAGATTCCTGCCGCGGTAGAAAAGGAAACGACAGTAAAGAGTAACGGCTACAAAACGGCTAGTGGCTTCAAACGGTCACAAGGCCGAGGCCTATATAAGAAACTCCTTCCTCTTGAAGTATTCACTCTTGCTTTCTTGTTTTCTTTAGTATTCATAACAATCTCCCTCTCACATTACTCTCTGCCTACTAATCTTCGCTAAATTCCAGATTCTTTTCAAGAAAACATCCAAGAAATCACATCTCTCAATCTTGATGGCAACATAAAAGCGATTCGCCCCAGCCAACATGGAAGATAGATTCAACCGGTCGTTCATCGCCCGGCAATTGTGGGAAGAAAAAGGTTTCCAGCCTGCGGACGAAGAAAATTACGGCATTGAACATTACCTCTTCGACAGAATCAAGTACCAAAATTGGGAAGTTTTCTGTCTACAACCTGCCCAGGCGAATGCTACGATCGTGCTGGAGTTTTATGCGCACGGGCCCAACAAAGACTCCCTCTTCGTTCACTGCTGCGGCAGACCAGTCCAATTAGATGCCGAGACAATCAACAATTTCTACTGCCTCACTCCTGACAGTGATATCCACGCCGAATTCTTGGAAGACATCACGGCCGAGGACTACGAGCTCATCAAAGATAATCTTTGTTACGCGAACACCCCATGGGAAACCGGTACCCATAGAGGATCCGTAACAAGACAAAGCCTAAAGCCCGAGGCCAAGATGTGGAACACCTTTGTCAAACGATGCCTCATCCCCACATCCCACAATAGCACGGTGGACCGCAAAAGATTGGTGCTTATCCAATCAATCATCAACAAGAGGACCATTAATGTTGGAGAGATCATCCTACGAGAAATTCACGAGTGCGTTAAGAAAGATAGGGGACCATTGTATTTCCCATGTTTGATCACGGGTTTATGTGTTTCTGCAGGTGTACCCATTGAATATACGAACGAATACACTCCCCAAAGACGAGGATAGACCAGGGACTTCTGTCACAAAGTCATGCAAATCACGCAAGCGGAACCTGTCCAAGCAACGCCCCAGCAGTTCATTGCCGACACTGCTGTCGGGGCCCAATACACGGCAGACATGCCAGGTACTGCCCACACCTCTGCCACAGCAGACCCGTACTAGGAGATCTTGCAAAGGATGACAGCAATGGACCTCAGGCAACAAAGGTACATGGAGTACCAAAGAGATTTCAACGGCACTTTAGTCCAGATGATGCTGCAAGCTTTTTCGGACCAAGGTGTGCAATTTCCGGAGTTCCCAAGCAATATGTTTGTCGCGTGTCAAAAGTGCGCGTTTAGTGCAAGTGGACACATCGCAAGTAATAAGTGATAAGTATTTTATCGAGTTATCGTCTCCTCAGGGACCGGTATACTTAATATGCTTTCTTCACCTTCTTGTTCTATAGAAAAATAAAAACACAAGTGAGTTGATTTGATTTATCGAAACTAAAATAACCAAATAAGAATAAAAAGTTGAAATAGTAGAGAGAGATGGGTTAGGATCCAGTTGCGTCGTATTGTGGATTTGATTGGCTTGTCTCTGTCCAATGCAATCGTATATCACTGCCTCGGCAGCACTGCAGTTTATTGCCTTGGCAGCGACAATACTGTCTGCCGCGGCAATCCCTTGCTCGTGGGCAGACTTTACCAAAGTTTGGCAAAGTGTCCTTGGATGACTCCGCTTATCCCTAAGTCAGAGTGTTATTGATGACTAGTCCTTGATGATACCTCCCGGCGTGAACCAAGTATACTCACCAACCAATCTCACACTTCTTTTAGCCGCTGAAACTCTTAACCTATCCCTAGGCCGAGTTAGTATTTCGTGATTGAAACACCGTACTTACCTCTTTCATGAATCTAACTCTCTCGAGCTTAGATAAATGGATGATTCACAATATCCTCTCCCGAGCTCAATTGTGAAAACAAGGAATAAAAAAGGATAAGCAAACCTTGATAACTTTATTGCATTGAATCAAAGATAAAGTACAATCTCCTCTACAAATACTCGAGAACCTTCACCTAATCCCTAAGAAGGTTTAGAACATAATGGAGAGGAAAGAAATAAGAGTAGAAATCGGCTCTCTCCCTAGGTATTCCGTGTATTGTACATTGGGTGGCTAGGTCCTTATATAGGCTAGACCTAGGGCAAACCTTTCCTAAGTAGAATACAACTTGGAGTAGGGAACAAGTCAAGTACATAATAATAATATATTTCCAAGTTTGCTTCGGCTAAGGGGTTTTCCCGCGTGGTCTTCCTTTGGGCTTTTCCTTGTGCTAGCCAGCTCCGATCCATGGGCCTCAAGTCCAGACACGTTCCTTGGATTTTTGTCTTTCCATCGCCTATAGTCTTGCTTCCTGTCTTTCTGCTGTTGCCTCGGCCTTGTCCCTGCTGCGGTACTGGTTCTCCTGCACAGATATGAAAACGCAGTAAAACGTGCCTTTTTCTGTAAATATTATCTGTATGAATATAACTTCTAAATATATCACATTAAGCACATGCATTGGTCCGAGTAGGTGTATATTTGATGATTAATGCCCATAAAAGGAGTAAAAAGTGATAGTGTGTTGAGCACTTATCACACCCCCAAACTCGAACTATTGCTTGTCCTTAAGCAATGCAAACCATCAATTTGCCGAACTCTACTCTCTCTTGGTCTTACATGTCCATCTAATCTCCCCACCATAACTAGGCCTATTCTTAAGCCCTAACCATTCGGTTACCCAAGGGTTTACCTAGAAACAAAATATAAGAATTGTGAGTGTGTGCGTTTTTGTGGACAAGTTGCTTAAAGGCTTTCTTAGATAAACTCTAGGTTCAAGACAAAAAGACATTGGTTAAGTGTTCTCTTCTTTTTCAATCCCCAAATCTTGAGCCGGTTTCGGGCACCTCAAAGACTTGTGTTTTTCTTTTCACTAAATTCCTTCTTTCTTTTTAATATTCCTTAAAACATACTAGAGCCAATTTCGGGCACCTCTAGCATGAAGAAGAGACTTTCTAGAGTCGGTGGTAGTCACCTCTAGTTACTTTCCAAAAATCTAAGTCTTTATCACCTAAGTTCATTAAAAGAATTCCTATAATCCAACAAGTCCCAAAAGTGTTTAAAGTTCTTCCTATAGTAAGCTTCTAAGTTTTCATCCTTAAGCATCCTAAGGTTAAGCCCTCTTAACAGAACCTAAACATGGTAAGGAGAAAGATTTCTATAGCCTTAAAGAATAAACTAAGGCAATACTGATGATGAGCAGTGCAAAAGTGTAGGCAGTTAATTCAAGTAAGGCGGGGAGCATAAAAAATAAAAAAAATCACTAGAATACTCCCTTTTTGGCAAGGCCGCGGCAGTAGATTGCTGCCTTGGCAGTGAATCTGCACCCCCAAACTCAAATCAAGCATTGTTCTCAATGCTTTATAATTGAAGAAGTAAGCGGCAAAATAAAATATGAATATAAAACAGCAAATAGAAACAGTAAAAACAATTAATATTGAATTAAGGACAAAGAATTTAAAGCGACTCCGAAGAGCTGCTTGTAACAATTTTCCTTCGTGGCCTTGATGTCAAATGCTTTGTCCTTGGTGAAGGCGATGGTTGTGTCTTTGCTTGCCGGGGCGGTTGGACTCGAGTGGGTGGTGTCTGTTGCATTGGTGCTCCTACCTCCTCTCCTTCTTCTACATCAGCCATTTCTTCAGTGAGCATTACGTCCGTTCCTCCTCCCATTGCTGTTGCTCCTCCGGTGTGGTGTGTGCTTGGGCCGGCGGCAGTGGAGCTTTGGTGCACATAGGCATCTATCTCGGCTGATAGACTGCCCATGATAATTGGTGATCTGGGTGGTGTGCTGAAAACGACCCTTCGCTTGGATGACCTTTTTACTGACAGACGAGGCCGCGGCAGAATCTACTGCCCTAGATGGGCCAGCAGCCTGGTATTGGGGCTGAGGGTCGGCATGGAAGAATGGCCTTGGTCCTCTCAGGGCTGGTGTAGTCTCGGTGTAAGGGGAGGCTGTAACGAACATGTTGCTGGGAAACTTCGGGAATTGTACTCCTTGGTCCGGGAAGGCGTGCATCATCATCTAGGCTAGGGTGCCATTGAAATCCCTTTGGTACTCCATGTACCTTTGTTGTCGAAGATCCATTGCTGCCATCCTCTACAAGTTCTCTTGGTACGGGTCTGCTGCGGCAGAGGTGTGGGCAGTACCAGGCATGTCTGCCGTGTACTAGGCCCCGACAGCAGTATCAACAGTGAACTGCTGTGGCGTTGCTTGGACAAGCTCCGCTTGCGTTATTTGCATGACTTTGTGGTAGAAGTCCCTGGTCCATCCTCGTCGTGGGGGCGTGTATTCGTCCGTTTCTTCAATGGGTACACCTGCAGAAACACATAAACCCGTAATCAAGCAAGGGAAATACAATGGTCCCCTATCTTTCTTACCGCACTCGTGAATTTCCTGAAGGATGATCTCGCCAACTTATAAGTGCTCAACACACTATCACTTTTTACTCCTTTTATGGGCATTAATCATCAAATATACACCCACTTGGACCAATGCATGTGCTTAATGTGATATATTTAGAAGTTATACTCATATAGATAATATTTACAGAAAAAAGCACGTTTTACTGCATTTTAATATCTGTGCAGGAGAACCAGTGCCGCGGCAGGGACAAGGCCGAGGCTGGACCTGATGCCGAGGCAGCAGCAGAAAGACAGGAAAATTCTAACGGGTGATAGTGTGTTGAGCACTTATCACACCCCCAAACTCGAACCATTGAGTTCACAGCAGGAACTCACTTAAAATTCTAACGGGTTCACTTTAAAGCCCATTTAGACATGCACGCTCTAAACACTACAAAATGATCAAAACGATATTAAATCAAATTTTATGAGTTCAAATTGTTAATTATGGGATTTTGAACCTAAATATACATCTTATTCAAATTTTGAGTTTTTTACTCGGTTAAAATTTTTAACGGGTTTACAACAAAGCCAATTTAGACATGCAAGTTCTAAAACTTATAAAACGATCGAAAAAGATATTCAATCAAATTTTTGGGTTCAAAAAGTTAATTATGGCATTTTGAACCTAATTATACATCTTAAACACAAATTTTGAGCTTCTTACTCGGTTTAAATTCGAACGGGTTCACTATAAAGCTCATTTAGACATGCATGCTCTAAACCCTACAAAACAATCAAAAATGATATTAAATCAAATTTTATGTGTTCAAATTGTTAATTATGGACTTTTGAACCTAATTATATAGCTTAATGTCAAATTTTGAGCTTTTTAATCGGTTAAAATTCGAACGGGTTCACTATAAAGCTCATTTAGACATGCACGCTCAAAACCCTACCAAAGGTTCGAAAATGATATTCAATCAAATTTTTTGGGTACAAAAACTTAATTATGGGCTTCTGATCCTAATTATGCAGCTTAATGTCAAATTTTGAGCATTTTTATTGGTCAAAATTTGAACGAGTTCACTATAAAGCCCATTTAGACAAACACGCTCTGAACCCTACAAAACGATCGAAAATGATATTAAATCAAATTTTATGGGTTCAAAAAGTTAATTAATTATGGGCTTTTGAACCTACTTATACAGCTTAATGATAAGTTTTGAGCTTTTTAATCATTTAAAATTCGAACAGGTTCACTATAAAGCCCATTTAGACATTTAGATATGCACGCTCTAAACCCCAAACCTACTCGGCTAAAATTCGAACAGGTTCACTATAAATTCCATTTACACATGCACGCTCTAAACACTACAAAACGATCGAAAATTAAAATTGAATCAAATTTTTTTCGTTCAAAAAGTTAATTATGAGCTTTTGAACTTAATTATACATCTTAAACACAAATTTTGATCTTCTTACTCGGTTAAAATTCGAACGGGTTCAAAATATAGCTCATTTACATATGCATGCTCTAAACCCTATAAAACGATCAAAAATGATATTGAATCAAATTTTATGAGTTCAAATTGTTAATTATGGGTTTTGAACCTAATTATACAGTTTCAAGACAAATTTTGAGCTTTTTAATCAGTTAAAATTCGAATGGGTTCACTATAAATCCCATTCAGACATGCACGCTCTAAACCTTACAAAACAATCGAAAATGATATTCAATCATTTTTTTGGATAAAAAAGTTATTTATGGGCTTTTGAACATAAATATACAACTTAAACTCAAATTTTGAGATTTTTACTCAGTTAAAATTCGATCGGGTTAACTATAAAGCTCATTTAGACATGCACGCCCAAAACCCTACAAAACGTTTGAAAAAGATAATCAATCAAATTTTTTGGGTAAAAAAACTTAATTATGGTCTTTTGAACCTAATTATACAGCTTAAACTCAAATTTTGAGCTTTTTACTCGGTTAAAATTTGAAAGAGTTCACTATAAAGCCCATTTAGACATGCACGCTTTAAACCCTACAAAACGATCGAAAATGATATTAATTCAAATTTTATGTGTTCAAAAAGTTAATTATGGGCTTTTGAACCTACTTATACAGCTTAATGTCAAATTTTGAGCTTTTTACTCGGTTAAAATTCGAACGGGTTCACTATAAAGCCCATTTACACATACACGCTCTAAAACCTACAAAACGATCAAAATGATATTCAATCAAATTTTATGAGTTCAAATTGTTAATTATGGGCTTTTGAACCTAATTATATAGCCTAATTTTAAATTTTAAGCTTCTTACTCGGTTAAAATTCGAACGAGTTCACTATAATGCCCATTTAGACATGCACGCTCTAAACCCTACAAAACGATCGAAAATGATGTTCAATCAAATATTTTGGGTACAAAAAGTTATTTATGGGCTTTTTAACCTTATTATATAGCTTAAACTCAAATTTTGAGCTTTTTACTCGGTTAAAATTCGAACGGGTTCACTATAAAGCCCATTTAGACTTGCACGCTCTAACCCTACAAAAAGATCAAAAATGATATTAAATGGAAATTTTTACGTACAAAAAGTTAATTATAGGCGTTTGAACCTAATTATACAACTTAAACTTAAATTTTGAGCATTTTACTTAGTTAAAATTCGAACGGGTTCACGATAAAGCCAATTTAGTCATGTAAGCTCCAAACCCTACAAAACGATTGAAAATAAAATTCAATCAATTTTTTTGGGTAGAAAAAGTTAATTATGGTCTTTTGAACCTACTTATACAGCTTATTGATAAATTTTGAGCTTTTTAATCGGTTAAAATTCGAACGGGTTCACTATAAAGCCCATTTAGATATGCACGCTTTGAACCCTAAAAATGATCGAAAATGATATTCAATCAATTTTTTTGGGTACAAAAAGTTAATTATGGGATTTGAACCTACTTATATAGCTTAATGACTAATTTTGAGCTTTTTACTCGTTTAAAATTCGAACGGGTTCACTATAAAGCCCGTTTAGACATACACGCTCTGAACCCTACAAAACGATCGAAAATGATATTTAGTCAAATTTTATGATTTCAAATTGTTAATTATAGGCTTTTGAACCTAATTATCTAGTCTAATTTTAAATTTTGAGCTTTATACTCGGTTAAAATTCGAAGAGTTCACTATAAAGCCCATTTAGCCATGCACACTCTAAACCCTACAAAACGATCGAAAATGATATTCAATCAAATTTTTGGGTAAAAAAAGTTAATTATGGGATTTTTAACCTAATTAGACACCTTAAACTCAAATTTTGAGCTTTTTAGTCGGTTAAAATTTGAAAGAGTTCATTGTAAAGACCATTTAGACATGCACGCTCTAAACCCTTCAAATCGATCGAAAATGATATTAAATCAAATTTTGTAGGTTCAAAAATTTAATTATGGGCTTTTGAACCTACTTATACAGCGTAATGATAAATTTTTAGCTTTTAATTGGTTAAAATTCGAACGGGTTAACTAGAAAGCCCATTTAGACATGCACGTTCTGAACCCTAAAAAACGATCGAAAATGATATTCAATCAAAATTTTTGGGTACAAAAAGTTGATAATGCGCTTTTGAACCTACTTATACAGCTTAATGTAAAATTTTAAGTTTTTTTCTCGGTTATAATTGGAACGGGTTCACTATAAAGCACATTTGGACATGCACGCTCCGAAACCCAATAAAACGATCGAAAATTATATTCAATCAAATTTTTTGGGTACAAATAGTTAATTATGGGCTTTTGAACATAATTATACAACTTAAAATCAAATTTTGAGCTTTTCACTCGGTTAAAATTTGAACGGGATCACTATAAACCCATTGAGAGATGCACGCTCTGACCCTACAAACTGATAGAAAATGATATTCAATCAAATTTTTTGGGTACAAAAAGTTAATTATGGGCATTTAAACCTAATTATACAGCTTAATGATAAATTTTGAGCTTTTTAATCGGTTGAAATTCAAACGGGTTCGCTCTAAAGCCCATTTAGACATGCAAGCTCTGAATCCTAAAAAACGATCGAAATTGTATTCAATCAAATTTTTTGGGTACAAAAAGTTAATTATGGGTTTTTGAACCTACTTATACAGCTTTATGTCAAAATTTGAGCTTTTTTCTCGGTTAAAATTCGAACGGGTTCACAATAAAGCCCATTTAGACATGCACGCTCTAAACCCTACAAAACGATCGAAAATGATATTCAATCAAATTTTTTGGTTACAAAAAGTTAATTACGGGCTTTTAAACCTACTTATACAGCTTACTGTCAAATTTTGAGCTTTTTTCTCGGTTAAAATTCGAACGGGTTCACTATAAAGCCCATTTACACATACACGCTCTAAACCCTAAAAAACGAACGAAAATGATATTCAATCAAATTTTATGAGTTCAAATTGTTAATTATGGGATTTTGAACCTAATTATATAGCCTAATTTTAAATTTTAAGCTTCTTACTCGGTTAAAATTCGAACGAGTTCACTATAATGCCCATTTAGACATGCACGCTCTAAACCCTACAAAACGATCGAAAATGATGTTCAATCAAATATTTTGGGTACAAAAAGTTATTTATGGGCTTTTTAACCTTATTATATAGCTTAAACTCAAATTTTGAGCTTTTTACTCGGTTAAAATTCGAACGGGTTCACTATAAAGCCCATTTAGACTTGCAAGCTCTAACCCTACAAAAAGATCGAAAATGATATTAAATGGAAATTTTTACGTACAAAAAGTTAATTATGGGCGTTTGAACCTAATTATACAACTTAAACTTAAATTTTGAGCATTTTACTTAGTTAAAATTCGAACGGGTTCACTATAAAGCCCATTTAGTCATGTAAGCTCTAAACCCTACAAAACGATTGAAAATAAAATTTAATCAATTTTTTTTGGTAGAAAAAGTTAATTATGGTCTTTTGAACCTACTTATACAGCTTATTGATAAATTTTGAGCTTTTTAATCGGTTAAAATTCGAATGGGTTCACTATAAAGCCCATTTAGATATGCACGCTTTGAAACCTAAAAGTGATCGAAAATGATATTCAATCAAATTTTTTGGGTACAAAAAGTTAATTATGGGATTTTGAACCTACTTATATAGCTTAATGACTAATTTTGAGCTTTTTACTCGTTTAAAATTCGAACGGGTTCACTATAAAGCCCCGTTTAGACATACACGCTCTGAACCCTACAAAACGATCGAAAACGATATTCAATCAAATTTTATGATTTAAAATTGTTAATTATGGGCTTTTGATACTAATTATGCATCTTAATGTTAAATTTTGAGCTTTATAATCGATTATAATTCAAAAGGGTTCTCTATATAGCCCATTTAGACATGCACGCTCTAGACCCTAGAAAACGATCGAAAATGATATTCAATCAAATTTTTGGGTAAAAAAAGTTAATTATTGGCTTTTGAACCTACTTATATATTTTAATGTTAAATTTTGAGCTTTTTACTTGGTTAAAATTCAAAAGGTTCACTATAAAGCCCATTTAAACATGCACGCTCTGAAAACTACAAAAAAAAAACAAAAATGATATTCAATAAAATTTTATGAGTTAAAATTGTTAATTATGGGCTTTTGAACCAAATTATATAGCTTAATGTGAAATTTTTAGCTTTTTACTCGGTTGAAATTCGAACGGGTTCACTATAAAGCTCATTTAGACATGCACGCTCTGAACTCTACAAAACGATCGAAAATGATATTTAATCAAATTTTTTTGGTACAAAAAATTAATTATGGGATTTTTAACCTAATTATACAACTTAAACTCCAATTTTGAGCATTTTATTCGGTTAAAATTCGAACGAGTTCATTATAAAGCCCATTTAGACATACATGCTCTGAACCCTACAAAACGGTCGAAAATAATATTCAATCAAATTTTATGAGTTCAAATTGTTAATTATTGGCTTTTGAACCTAACTACACAACTTAATTTTAAATTTTGAGCTTTTTACTCGGTTAAAATTCGAACGAGTTCACTATAAAGCCCCTTTATATATGCACGCACTAAACCCTACAAAACGATCGAAAATAATATTCAATAAAAAATTTTATGTACAAAAATTTAATTATGGGCTTTTGAACCTAATTATACAACTTAATCGAATTTTGAGCTTTTTACTCGGTTAAAATTCGAAGAGGATCACTTTAAAGCCCATTAAGACATGCACGCTCTAAACCCTACAAAACGATCGAAAATGATATTCAATCAAATTTTTGGGTAAAAAAAGTTAATTATGAGCTTTTCAACTTACTTATACAGCTTAATAGCAAATTTTGAGCTTTTTACTCGTTTAAAATTCGAAGGGGTTCACTATAAAGCCCATTTAGACTTGCACCCTCAGAACCTTAAAAAAGATCGAAAATGGTATTAAATCAAATTTTATGAGTTCAAATTGTTAATTATGGGCTTCTGATACTAGTTATACAACTTAATGTTAAATTTTGAGCTTTTTTATAGGTTAAAATTCAAACGGGTTCACTATAAAGCCCATTTAGACATGCACACTCTGAAACCCAATAAAACGATCGAAGATGGTATTCAATCAACTTTTTGGGGTATAAAAATTTTATTATGGGCTTTTGAACCTACTCATACAGCTTAATGTCAAATTTTGAGCGTTTTACTTAGTTAAAATTTGAACGGGTTCACTAAAAAGGCCATTTAGACATGCATGCTCTAAACCCTACAAAGCGATCGAAAATGATATTTAATCAGATATTTTGCGTACAAAAAGTTAATTATGAGCATTTGAACATAACTGTACAACTTAAACTCAAATTTTGAGCTTTTTACTTGGTTAAAATTCGAATTGGTTCACTATAAAGCCCATTTAGACATGTACGCTCTAAACCCTACAAAACGATCAAAAATGATAATCAATCAAATTTTTTGGGTACAAAAAGCTAATTATGGGCTTTTGAACCTAATTATACATCTTAATGAAAAAATTTGAGCTTTTTAGTCTCTTAAAATTTGAATGGGTTAACTATAAAGCCCATTTAGACATGCACGCTCTGAACCCTACAAAACGATCGAAAATGATATTCAATCAAACTTTTGTGTACAAAAAATTAATTATGGGCTTTTAAATCTAATTATACAGCTTAAACTCAAATTTTGAGCTTTTTACCCGGTTAAAATTTGAACAGATTCTCTATAAAGCCCATTTAGACATACATGCTCTGAACCCTACAAAACGATCGAAAATGACATTCAATCAAATTTTATGGGTACAAAAAGTTAATTATGGGTTTTTGAACCTAATTAAAAAACTTAAACTCAAATTTTGAGCTTTTCACTCGGTTAAAATTCAAACGGGATTACTATAAAGCACATTTAGACATGCACGCTCTAAACCCTACAAACTGATCGAAAATGATATTCAATCAATTTTTTGGGTACAAAAAGTTAATTATGGGCTTTTGAACCAAATTATACAACTTAAACTCAAATTTTAAGCTTTTTACTTGGTTAAAATTCAAACGGGTTCACTATAAAGCCCATTTAGACATGCACGCTCTAAACCCTACAAAGCGATCGATAATGATATTAAATAAAATTTTATGAGTTCAAATTGTTAATTATGGGCTTTTGAACCTAATTATACAACCTAATTTTAAATTTTGAGCTTTTTCCTCGGTTAAAATTCGAACAAATTCACTATAAATCCCATTTAGACATGCACGTTCTGAACCCTTCAAAACGATTGAAAATGATATTCAAACAAATTTTTGTGTACAAAAGTTAATTATGGGCTTTTGAACCTAATTATACAACTTAAACTCAAAATTTGAGCTTTTTACTCGGTTAAAATTTAAAAGAGTTCACTATAAATCCCATTTAGACATGCACGCTCTGAACCCTACAAAACGATCGAAAATGATATTCAATCAAATTTTTTGGGTACAAAAAGATAATTATGGACTTTTGAACCTTCTTATACATCTTAATGTCAAATTTTGAGCTTTTTCTCGGTTAAAATTCGAACGGGTTCACTATAAAGCCCCTTTAGATATGCACGCTCCGAAACCAAATAAAACGATCGAAAATGGTATTCAATCAAATTTTTTGGGTACAAAAAGTTAATTATGGGTTTTTGAACCTATTTATACACCTTAATGCCAAATTTTGAGCTTTTTACTCAGTTAAAATTCGAACGAGTTCACTATAAAGCCCATTTAGACATGCACGCTCTGTGTAACATCCCGGTTTTGGGGTTAAAATTTGAGTATTGGTTTGGGGGATTCGATTCGGGTCGAATCAGATTCTTCGATTCATTAATTCCGGGAAATTTAAAGTGATAATAATTTAATCGGATAAATAATAAATTGTGGAAATGTTTTAAAAATATTAAAATGGTATCTTTGAATTAAAGGAATATTATTTGGGTTTTAATTGAATTTAATTAAGCCTAATTATTTTGTTAGTGACTAAATTGTAAATTTTGGAAAAGATTAGGGGTTAAATTGTAATTTTCTGAAAGATTGATTTTTAGTGACTAAATTGGAAAGTAAGCCAAAGCTTAGAATCCTTAGAGGGACATTAACCCAAATTATTTTTTTTGAAAAGATTATCCACCAAAAATTTGTTTTTAATTAATTTTAATTAAGAAGTTATTTTCATTTTTCATTTCTAACTTCCTATTTTCTCATCTTTTCTCCCAAATTTTCTCTCCATTTTCTCTCTATTTTATCTCCTTAATTTCTTTAATTACTTGCTGAATTCTTCTCTACTTTCAACAAGATTTATCTTATTTTACTCATCATTCCATTCTCTACAAAACCTACTCATCAATTTTGCAAAATCAACATCCATTTTCAAGAAAATCAAGAGGAGAATTCTCATCTTTTTGGTAGAGTTAATCTCAAAGGTAATTTCTCATTTCTCTTCTTTTTCTAAGGTTCTTTATTGATATTCCCAAGTATTTGGCTTCCTAATCAACAATTGAAACTTAATTTTGTATTTTTAATTCAAGATCTTTGAGTTTTATGGTAGTTTTTGTGAAATCTTTTTAGATCTCAATTAATGCTGTAATTAGGATGATTTTTTAATGATATTATGTCAATTAAATGATTGATTGAATCTTGTAATGATTTAACATCAAATTAATCCCGGAATAATTGAATCAATGTTGAATTAAGGTGGTTTTCGGTTGTGTTATGGGTTGTTTTAGATGCTCTGCTTTTGCTGGAGGTATAAGGATGGTTTGAAAGTGTTTTTAGTTCATAATTGAGGTGGATTAGATGTTATATTCATTAGGTTAAGGGATGGTGTTGTTTCGGATGCGTTTCGGCTTAGTTTTCGGTCTTTTCGGCTAGGTTTTCGATAGTTTTATGGAGGTTTGATGTGGCTGCTGTTTTGAGCATGTTATGATGTGCATATGCTCTATTTTTAATGTTTTAGAGGAAGTGCGAGAAGGTTCATAAGTGGCTGGTGCATTGGCGTTGCCGTCGGAGTGTCGGCGAAGGCTTGTTTCGCTTGTCGGTGAGTGAATTTTGGTTAGAAATGAACTTCAATGTTCGGGTTTGTTTTGGGGACTATGGAATAGTGTGGAAACTTTCCATGGTTCAAAAGCAAGTGACCTTAATGTGTTTGATTAATTGCCTTGAACTTTGGTTACAAATACATTGGTTTTATGGGAGAAATTTACATTTATGTTTTGGAAATGCATAGCTTTAATTTTACAATGATGCATGCATGTGTTAATTGTTGGAAATGCATGGTTTATAAAGACATTCATGGCTTATGGAAACATGAAAATGAAATGGAATAATATGAGGTTATTTTCCCTACATTTTGTTACGCCGTTGAGCATGATTTGTGGTTCACATGATGAACATATTATGAATGCATTATGAGCAGCAAGTTAACATACATGATTGGAATTGATATTGGCTTAGTGACACTAACTTTAGATACAAATACAAATGACATGTCATTAGGATAGAGTGCACTATAAAAATTATGAAATTGAAGAAAAATGCCTACACGTTGCGAGGGTGACTATGTGTCTAACTGTGCGTGGTAGAGCCGCCCACACGTAACAAGGGTGACTTTGTGTCCAACCGTACGTGGTGGAGCTAACAAGGGTGACTTTGTTTCATGTCAAGGGTGACTTCGTGTCGTGTCAATGGTGACTTAGTGTCTTGACGAGACTAAGGGTCTATAAAACAATGGATCCGAGTATTCGGTGAACTTAAGGTTCACAACAAGTGATCACCGAAAGTCAATATGCATACATGAAATGATTTGGTATCAATGTGCATTACATATGGAATGATTTGATTATGATGATGAGCATAAACTAGTTTTGTATACTTGATCAAGCATAAGAGTGCAAGCATGGCTTTTAAATAATTTTTATATTGCATTGATGATCTTGTTTAGAGCTTCCTCCCTAAGCATGTTATGCTTAAGCTCTCTTTTCATCTTTGCGGAGAATTAGAGACATTTTGGGGCTGCATTTGGAGTAAGAGGACCAAGGGCAAAGTCTACATATTTTTGGTATGATTTGGCAAATAGAAAGGGCTTTGCAATGTGTAAACCAATCCCATAGGAGAGTGGGTGTTTTGCTTAGTTAAAGACTTGTAATGAGACCTTATATTTCCTTGGTTGTTGTTTGATGGATTGTGGTATTGTTTTGTATTGTTTGAAGCATGTTCATGCATGAATGTTTCTTGTTTTTAATCATAACATAGGAAGCATGCTTATAGGTAATTTTGGGGTCTTTAATGTTGGTAATTGGGTGCTTTAAATTGTTCATTATGCTTAGGAATTATGCAAATAGTTAGGGGTGATCAATGGATATGTTTGGATGGAGTTAAACCAACCTAAATTGCCTAAACTTATTTTTTGCGCACAGGGGTATCGATACACCCTGTTTTGGTATCGATACCCCAAAGCAATTTTGGGCGGCATCGAACCATGGCTCGATGCCATTAGCTCACTAGACACAAGGGTATCGATACCGTCCAGGCAGTATCGATACCTCTGGTATTTTGGAGGCTCGTTTAGCCACTGCCACGTCATGGTATCGATACCATGCTTAGAGGTATCGATACCCCTGACCTAAAAGGAAGAAATTGAAGTGCTGGAATATTGTGTGGCACCGGTTATCTTCATGTACTCGATTAGGGATGCTATGAATATTATTTTGAGACGAAATTTCACTTCGATGCATGAAATTAGCTTAATTTCAAGTTGGTTAATTAAAGTTGGATATAGTCCCTAGAATCTATGTGCTTTACTTGAACCCATAAAATTTGATTAAATATCATTTTCAATCGTTTTGTAGGGTTCAGAGCGTGCATGTCTAAATGGGCTTTATAGTGAACCCGTTAGAATTTTAACCGAGTAGAAAGCTCAAAATTTGATATTAATTTGTATAATTAGGTTCAAAAGCCAAGAATTAACTTTTTGAACCCATAAAATTTTATTAAATATCATTTTCGATCGTTTTATAGGGTTCAGAGCGTGCATGTCTAAATGGGCTTTATAGTGAACCCGTTAGAATTTTAACCGAGTAAAAAGCTCAAAATTTGATATTAAGCTCTATAATTAGGTTCAAAAGCCCATAATTAACTTTTTCAACCCATAAAATTTGATTTAACATCATTTTCAATCGTTTTGTAAAGTTAAGAGCGTGTACGTCTATATGGGCTTTATAGTGAACCCGTTCAATATTAACTAAGTAAAAAGCTCAAAATTTGATTTTAAGCTGTATAATTAGGTTCAAAATCCAATAATTAACTTTTCGTATCCAAAAAATTTGATTCAATATAATTTTCGATCGTTTTGTAGGGTTTAGAGTATTCATGTCTAAATGGGTTTTATAGTGACACGTTCGAATTTTTACCGATTAAAAATCTCAAAATTTGAGTTTAAGCTGTATAATTAGATTTAAAATCCCATAATTGACGTTTTGAACCCATAAAATTTGATTGAATATCATTTTCGATGGTCTTGTAGGGTTCAGAGCGTGCATGTCTAAATTGGCTTTATAGTGAAACTGTTCGAATTTTAACCGATTAAGAAGCTCAAAATTTGAGTTTTAGCAGTATAATTAGGTTCAAAAGCCCATAAAAAACAACTTGAACTCATAAATTTTGATTGAAAATAATTTTCGATCGTTTTGTACGGTTTAGAGCGTGTATGTCTAAAAGGGCATTATAGTGAACCCGTTCGAATTTTAACCGAGTGAAAAGCTCAAAATTTGACATTAAGTTGTATAATTAGGTTAAAAAGCCCATAATTAACTTTCTGAACACAAAAAATTTGATTCAATATCAATTTTGATCGTGTTTTAGGGTTTAGAGCATTCATGTATAAATGGGCTCTATAGTGAACCCATTCGAATTTTAATCGATTAAAAATCTCAAAATTTGACATTAAGCTTTATAATTAGGTTCAAAATTTGAGTTTAAGCAGTATAATTTGGTTCAAAATCACATAAATAACTTTTTAAACCCGTAAAATTTGATTTAATATCATGTTCGAACATTTGGTAAAGTTAAGAGTGTGTATGTCTAAATGGACTTTATAGTGAACCCGTTCAATTTTAACTTAGTAAAAAGCTCAAAATCTTAGTTTAAGCTGTATAATTTGGTTCAAAATCCAATAATTAACTTTTTTGTACTTAAAAAATTTGATTCAATATCATTTTCGATCGTTTTGTATGGTTTAGAGCGTGTATTTTTAAATAGGATTTATAGTGAAACCGTTCGAATTTTAAACGAGTGAAAAACTCAAAATTTGACATTAAGCTATATAATTAGGTTCAAAAATCTATAATTAACTTTTTGAACCCATAAAATTTGATTCAATATCATTTTCGATCGTTTTGTAAAGTTAAAAGCGTGTACGTCTAAATGGGCTTTATAGTGAACCCGTTCCATTTTAACAGAGTAAAAAGCTCAAAATTTGAGTTTAAGCTGTATAATTAGGATTAAAATTCAATAATTAACTTTTTGTATCCGAAAAATTTGATTCAATATCATTTTCGATCGTTTTGTAGGGTATAGAGCATTCATGTCTAATTGGGCTTTATAGCGAACACGTTCGAGTTTTTACTGATTAAAAAACTCAAATTTGAGTTTAAGCTGTATAATTAGGTTCGAAAGCCCATAATTATCTTTTTGAACCATAAAATTTGATTTAACATCATTTTCGTTAGGTTTGTAGGATTCAAAGCGTGTATGTCTAAATGGGATTTATAGTCAACCCGTTTGAATTTTAACTGAATATGAAGCTCAAAATTTGAGTTTAAGCAGTATAATTTAGTTCAAAATCCCATAAATAACTTTTTGAACCCATAAAATTTGATTTAATATCATTTTCGATCGTTTTATAAAGTTAAGAGCGTGTTTGTCTAAATGGGCTTCATAGTGAACCTGTTCGAATTTTAACAGAGTAAAAAGCTCAAAATTTGAGTTTAAGTTGTATAATTAGGTTGAAAAAACTAGAATTAACAATTTGAATTCATAAAATTTGATTGAAAATCATTTTCGATCGTTTTGTAGGGTTTAGAGCGTGCATGTCTAGTAGGGCTTTATAGTGAACCTATTCGAATTTTAACCAATTAAAAAACTCAAAATTTTACATTAAGCTGTATAATTAGGTTCAAAAGCCCATAATTATCAATTTAAACTCATAAAATTTTATTTAATACCATTTTCGATCGTTTTTTAAGGGTTTAGAACGTGCATGTCAAATGGGCTTTATAGTGAACCCGTTAGAATTTTAACCGAGTAAAAAGCTCAAAATTTGAGTTTAAGCTATATAATTAGGTTCAAAATCCCATAATTAACTTTTTAACCCATAAAATTTGATTGAATATCATTTTCGATCATTTTGTAGGGTTCAGAGCGTGCATGTTTAAATGGGCTTTATAGTGAAACGGTTCGAATTTTAACCAAGTAAAAAGCTCAAAATTTCACATTAAGTTGTATAATTAGGTTCAACAGCATATAATTAACTTTTTGTACCCAAAAAATTTGATTGAATATCATTTTCGATCGTTTTGTAGGGTTTATAGCGTGCGTGTGTAAATATGCTTTTTAGTGAACCCGTTGGAATTTTAACCTTGTAAAAAGCTCAAAATTTGAGTTTAAGTTGTATAATTAGATTCAAAAGCCCATAATTAACTTTTTGAACCCTTAAAATTTGATTTAAAATCATTTTCGATCGTTTTGTAGGGTTCAGAGCATTCATGTCTAAATGGGCTTTATAGTAAACCCGTTCGAATTTTAACCGAGTAAAAAGCTCAAAATTTCAGTTTAAGCTGTATAATTAGATTCAAAAGCCCATAATTAACTTTTTGAACCCATAAAATTTGTTTTAATATCATTTTCGATCTTTTTGAAGGTATCAGAGTGTGCATCTCTAAATGGGCTTTATAGTGAACCCGTTCGAATTTTAACCGAGTAAAAAGCCAATAATTAACTTTTTGTACCCAAAAAATTTGATTGAATATCATTTTGGATCATTTTGTATGGTTTAGGGCGTGCATGTCTAAATGGGCTTTATAGTGAACCGTTCGAATTTTAACCGAGTAAAAATCTCAAAATTTGACATTAAGTTGTATAATTAGGTTCAAAAGCCCATAATTAACTTTTTGAGCGCATAAAATTTGATTTTATATTATTTTCGATTGGTTTGTATGGTTTAGAGTGTGCATGTCTAAATGGGCTTTATAGTGAACCCGTTCAAATTTTAACCGAGTATGTAACCCCCTCGACCCGGTCTAGACACCACCCGACTCGAACGAGCTACACGGGGAATACTGAGGCTAATCCGAAGACTCGCCCCGATAAATAACCCTAAAAAATTCTTTTATCTTTTCTAAATGCATTAACTAGATCCTAAATGTTCGTGTAAGGAATAAGTTCATTTACAACGGAAATTAGTGAGAAACGATTCCTAATTTATTCGAACAAGTTTTTAAGGATCTAATTGTAATTTTCCAGATAATTATGATCAAAATATGAAATTAAGGTTATCAATACTTAATGAAGAATATTACATGCTTAAGTCTTAAATTTTAGATTAAAATAATATATATTAGTCATCTAATTGCATTATTAAAGTTTGGTGAGTAAGGTGTAAATTTCAAGAGCTTAAATCAACCTATAACGACTTTAACTAGCAGAGGTATCAAAACACCATTCTAGATGCATTTAATCACCTATAGACCATAAACCACATATTTTAACAAGATTTCTAGATGCAAATAATCCTAGTTCTATGTTCTTAATATAAATTAAAAACAATATTCATCAAGGTAAACATGTTGAGACTATCGGCACACCCCATGGTGCAGCGGAACAAAATTACTTCGTTCTTTCCAGTGATCCATGTACGTTTAATCCGAAATTGGGAGGAAGAGATGCGATAACTTATATTGGGTTCCTTGATAAACAGTAAAGACAACAACGGGATCTGCTATAGTTACAATCGTTCAATAATCGAATATTTAGCTTCCACGGATATCGTCTTGGCCTCTACTCAGTTCACCCGGTTGAGAGAGCAAATCTCGAAAAACTATTTTTCGTGATTTTAGGGTTTGGAATTCGGAATTTTCTATGATGGCTGCTAGACCGAAGATCCTTTATATAGGTGTAACCCTAGGTATAAGAGTTTGATTCCGAATTTGTTTATAGGAAATAATTACATTAATTATTTCCTTAAATTTCGGAATCTATATTTAATTCGAAATTAAAAGGGATATAATTACTTTAATTATATCCTTTATTAAAATTTGGGATTAAATATATTCTACTTATACTTATATATTTTTTGCTCCTTTTCAACCATTGGGTGTGACCCTGTAGGCTCATTGTAACGTTAGTAATAATATTAGAACAATTCTAATATTACAAACAATGAGTGACATCTAGCAATATATCATTGTCATCTAAGTTACAAGAGATCATGATTCGATGTATCATGTCCGTGACCAACTATCTTAATGTATTATATCCTTTTGTCCTTTTAAATCTTTAATAGGCACAAGTCTTGGAATAGTCACACTTGTATAGCTTATTTTAATGTTTCTTGATATCTAGAGTGGACTACTTTTAATGAATAATTTGTGATATCTCATATCAACGTATTCAAGCATGGCCATGCATTTCTAGTCTCACTCAATCAAGTGGCCTTTGATATAATTTCCTATTATGTAGGAAGGAAAAATCCTATCTTGATCATTCACATCTCACTACATACATTGTAATATGTCCAATGTCAGTTTTTATAGTGTAATTAATTACGAGACACGTTTAACTGCATCAAAACATAAAACAACATATGTTGAGATAGTAATAATCTCAAGTCTAAGGATCATACATATAGTTGTCACGATGAGCAATATCGTGACCGTCACATAATAATCCAAGATATATGCTCATAGTGGGTCAATCCAATATATTATTCTCTACTAATATATTCATGTATTAATTCTGACATCTCTATGTTAATGACAACTCATTGTCATCAATTAATCACATGTTAGTCTTAAGCATATTATTATTGTCCATACCCATAATAATACTTGACTAAGGATATTTAATAATATTACATCTATTATTATATGGACATTATTGCTTCTCAGTTTATGTTTATACATTGACACATATATCTGAAAACAACAATGACAATTCCTTTATTCAATAAAATTAGTAAATAAAAGTATCCTTACAATCATCATATGATTGGTCTTTGGGAATACTCTAACAAAACATACTTCAAATTCATCATGGATTTCATCATAAATACTTTTAAAGCAAAACAATATCATAAAGAATATTAAAACAATGCTCCATTGCTATCATCTACTTTAAGGTTCTTAATTGAATTCAAAATATACTTGAGCCTAAGAAAATATAAATAGTTACTCGACTTCCTTGCTTCTTGCCGGCACCTAATCACTTATTTCTCTGCATTGCAAGTAAAGGAGAGTGGTTAAGCAAAAGCTTACTTAGTGACAACTTAAAAACATAAGTAAAACAACTTGCAATGCAGCCCATAAAAGCCGAAGTTTTATAAAAACATGTCATGTTCAACTCATGAAATAATCACATGGCTATCAATGCCATCAACATAAAAAACAACAAGTATGCATGGCCTAAGCCACAAAACCTTTTTGAAATACTTTTGAAAAATACATGCTCAATAAGCATCACTCAAGTCTTACATGCCCATCGCAAAGCATCATTGAAAACACTTTTCAATTAAGAAAACATACTTGCTTTTAACATTGTATTGGTATTAGTGAACCGTCTAAACGTTAGGCTAAACGGAAACGACAAGCATGGGGCCAATAGCCAACATGCCACATATGAGAGCCAACAGCTACTCATATCACGTGTGAAGGCCAATTGCCTAATCACACCCATGATGGAATAAAACCAATCATGAAACACACCTTAGCTTCCGGGATAAGCAACACTTACAAAAAGTTAATTATTGGATTTTGAACCTAATTATACAGCTTAAACTAAGATTTTGAGCTTTTTACTTAGTTAAAATGGAACGGGTTCACTATAAAGCCCATTTAGACGTACACGCTCTTAACTTTACAAAACGATCGAAAATGATATTAAATCAAATTTTATGGGTTCAAATATTTATTTTTGGGATTTTGAACCTAATTATACTGCTTAAACTCAAATTTTGAGATTCATATTCAGTTAAAATTCGAACGGGTTGACTATAATGCCCATTTAGACAAACACGCTCTAAACCCTACAAAACGATCGAAAATGATATTCATTCAAATTTTTTGGGTACAAAAAGTTAATTATGGGCTTTTCAATCTATTATGCTGCTTAAACTCCAATTTTCAGCTTTTTACTCGGTTAAAATTAGAACGTGTACACAATAAAGCCCTTTATGAGATCAAATTGATAATTATGGGCTTTTGAACCTAATTATACAGCTTAATGTCAAATTTTGAGTTTTTAAATCGGTTAAAATTCGAAATTGTTCACTATAAAGCCCATTTAGACATGAATGCTCTGAACTCTACAAAGCGATCGGAAATGATATTGAATCAAATTTTTTGGGTAAAAAAAGTTAATTATAGGCTTTTGAACCTGATTATACAGCTTAAACTCAAATTTTGAGCTTTTTAATCGGTTAAAATTGAACGGGTTCACTATAAAGCCCATTTAGACAGGCAAACTCTAAACCCTACAAAATGATCGAAAATGATATTCAATCAAATTTTTTGGGTACAAAAAGTTAATTATAGGCTTTTGAACCTAATCATACAACTTAATGTAAAATTTTGAGCTTTTTACTCTGTTAAAATTCGACTGGGTTCACTATAAAGCCCTTTTAGACATGCACGCTCTAAACCATACAAAATGATCGAAAATGACTTTTAATCAAATTTTATGAGTTCAAATTGTTAATTATGGGCTTTTGAACCTAATTATACAAATTAAACTCAAATTTTGAGCTTCTTACTCGGTTAAAATTCGAACGGGTTCACTATAAAGCCCATTTAAACATGCACGCTCTAAACCCTACAAACAGATCAAAAATGATATTAAATCAAATTTAATGGGTTTAAAAAGTTAATTATGGGCTTTTGAACCTAATTATACAGCTTAATGTGAAATTTTGAACCTAATTATACGGTTAAAATTCGAACGGTTTCACTATAAAGCCCATTTAGACATGCATGTTCTGAACCCTACAAAACGATCGAAAATGATATTCAATCAAATTTTTTGGATAAAAAAAGTTAATTATGGGCTTTTGAACCTAATTATATAGATTAAACTTAAATTTTGAGCTTTTTACTTGGTTAAAATTTGACCGGGTTCACTATAAAGCCCTTTAGACATGCACGCTCTAAACCCTACAAAACGATCGAAAATGATTTTCAATCAAATTTTATGAGTTCAAATTGTTAATTCTGGGCTTTTCAACCTAATTATACAGCTTAAATTCAAATTTTGATCTTTTTACTCGGTTAAAATTCGAACCAGTTCACTATAAAGCCCATTTAGACATACACGCTCTTAACTTTACAAAATGATCGAAAATGATATTAAATCAAATTTTATGGGTTAAAAAAGTTATTTATGGGATTTTGAATCAAATTATACTACTTAAACTCAAATTTTGAGCTTCATATTAAGTTAAAATTCAAACGGGTTGACTATAAAGCTCATTTAGACACACACGCTCTAAACCCTACAAACCGATCAAAAATGATGTTAAATCAAATTATTTGGGTTTAAAAAGTTAATTATGGGTTTTTGAACCTAATTATACAGCTTAATATCAAATTTTAAGCTTTTTACTCGGTATTCTAACGGGTTCACTATAAAGCCCATTTAGACATGCACGCTCTGAACCCTACAAAACGATCGAAAATGATATTTAATCAAATTTTATGGGTTCAAAAAGTTAATTATTGGCTTTTGAACCTAATTATACAGCTTAATATCAAATTTTGATCTTTTTACTAAGTTAAAATTGAACGGGTTCACTATAAAGCCCATTTAGACATAAATGCTCTTAACTTTACCAAACGTTCGAAAATGATATTAAATCAAATTTTATGGGTTCAAAAAGTTTTTTTATGGGATTTTGAACCAAATTATACTGCTTAAACTCAAATTTTGAGCTCCATATTCAGTTAAAATTCGAACGGGTTGACTATAAAGCCCATTTAGACATACACTCTCTGAACCCTACAAACCTAACAAAAATGATGTTAAATCAAATTTTATGGGTTCAAAAAGTTAATTATGGGCTTTTGAACCTTAATTATACAGCTTAAACTCAAATTTTGAGATTTTTAATCAGTAAAAATTCAAACGTGTTCATTATAAAGCCCATTTAGACATGAATACTCTAAACCCTACAAAACGATCGAAAATGATATAAAATCAAATTTTTTGGATACAAAAAGTTAATTATTGAATTTTGAACCTAATTATATAGCTTAAACTCAAATTTTGAGCTTTTTACTCAGTTAAAATGGAACGGGTTCACTATAAAGCCCATTTAGACGTACACGCTCTTAACTTTACAAAACTATCGAAAATGATATTAAATCATATTTTATGGGTTCAAAAAGTTAATTATGGATTTTTGAACCTAATTATATAGCTTAATGTCAAATTTTGAGTTTTTTACTCGGTTAAAATTCGAACGGTTTCACTATAAATCCCATTTAGACATATAGCTTAAGTACAAAAAGTTAATTATTGGATTTTGATCCTAATTATACATCTTAAACTAAGATTTTGAGCTTTTTACTAAGTTAAAATGGAACGGGTTCGCTATAAACCCATTTAGACAGACACGCTCTTAACTTTACCAAACGTTCGAAAATGATATTAAATCAAATTTTATGGGTTAAAAAAGTTATTTATGAGATTTTGAACCTAATTATACTACTTAAACTCAAATTTTGAGCATCATATTTAGTTAAAATTCAAACGGGTTGACTATAAAGCCCATTTAGACATACACGCTCTGAACCCTACAAACCGATTGAAAATGATGCTAAATCAAATTTTATGGGTTCAAAAAGTTAATTATGGGATTTGAACCTAATTATACAACTTAATATCAAATTTTGAGCTTTTTACTCGGTTAAAATTCGAACGGTTTCACTATAAAGCCCATTTAGACATACACACTCTTAACTTTACCAAACGTTCGAAAATGATATTAAATCAAATTTTACGGGTTCAAAAAGTTATTTATGTGATTTTCAACCAAATTATACTGCTTAAACTAAAATTTTGAGCTTCATATTCAGTTAAAATTCGAACGGGTTGACTATAAAGCCCATTTAGACATACACGCTCTGAACCCTACAAACCGAATGAAAATGATGTTAAATCAAATTTTATGGGTTCATAAATTTAATTTTGGGCTTTTGAACCTAATTATACATCTTAATGGGTTCATATAGTGTTGAAGGTGTTTCGTAAAAGGCGAGAATGTCGGTTAGCTTCGACAAGCTAGTTTCGGACAAGTGTTGAGTGGGATGCCTTATCGGCAAGGTTTTACTCGTTTTAGCAAAGCTTTGGGAGTGTAGGGATGATGTGAAAAACCTCTCCACACTCGGAAGTAATTAAATGGTTTTGCTCTCTTAACGGTTCCCATATCGTTCCATAATTGTCATATTTTAGACATGCTCTTAAAGTAGTTTTTGGCATTCATGATTTATGCATGTGAATTGATAAATGCTTTGGCTAAAAGATGTTTTTATTATTGTCCATTGGTATTGGTTATGTTTTGGCAATCAATCATTTCATGAGTTTTAGTAATATCTATGTTTTTGGTAACAAATCCAATGATTGATAATGTTGCATTGATTTTATGAAAAATGCATGTGAAGGAATGGTTTTCAAATGCATGAATTGAATTTGAAAGTGATGCATGCATGAGTTAGTTGTTGTATATGCATGGTTAATGATGGTTTCCATGTCTTTTAAAGCATGAGAATGATTTGTATTAAAGTATAGTTATTTCTTTTTCCCTGAATAAAGCCGTTGAGCATGATTTGGTTCATTTTGTTGAATATATATTTAGTGCATTGTAAAACAACAAGCTACCATGCATAATGAGCATGATATTGGCTTAGTGACACTATTTAAGACCATGAATACAAATGAAATGTCATTAGGATTAAGTGCACTATAAAGATTATGAGAATAATGATGTTGCCTACACGTAAACAAGGGTGACTTTGTGTCCGACCGTGCGGGTAGAGCTTGCCTATATGTAAACAAGAGTGACTTTGTGTCCGACCGTGCATATAGTTGACCCATACGTAAACAAGGGTGACTTTATATCTGACAGTATGTAGTGGGGTTAACATGTATACAAGGGTGACTTTGTGTCCAACCGATGCATGTTGAGACCAAGTGTCTCTTGACAAGGAATAAGGAATCCGAGTATTCGATGGGTATAAGGTTTGAACAAAGCTAATCACTTAGTTGCCAATATGCATAGTTTATGATTTGAGATTTTTGTGCATTGAAAAGCATGAGATTGTGTCACATGTTGATATAGAATTGTTTATAAAATGTAATGTTTTTCACAAGCATATGTTTTAAATAAGTTTTGTGCAAGGATATGAGCACAAGAGAATGACCTAAGTGTTGCTATGTGTTTAGCAAATAAGACTTGTGATGTGCACATTAAAGTGCGTATGGTTTAAGCTTTGCTAGGTGTATAGCATATAAGACTTGAGATGATGCATAGAGATGCATATGTATTAAAAAGGCCATAAGTATTGTTGTTGTTTTAAAAGCATGAAAGTCTTGTGAATATTAGTTTTGAGTTGCATGAGATAATTGACACTTGATAAGGAAACGGATTTCGTTTTGCAAACCATGTTTGAGATAGTTTTAGTGAGCATGATATCGCATGATTTAAAGAGTTTATTGATGGACTTATAGGCTGCATTGTAAAGGTGTTTTCTATATATTTTACCCCTCACTAAGCTTATGCTTACCCTCTCTTTTACCTTACAATGCAGAGACATTAATCGAGGCGGCCAAGGAAAGCAAGGTTCCAAGTGTATGTCGATGAATAGCTCAAGTATGTGTTCTAAAATGTAGTAGTAGTAAGACAGCAATGGGGTATAGTTACATTGTTGTAAGAATTGGCTTTTGATTTGTAAACGTTGCTTTGATTATTTGAACTTGAGTATGTATTGGATGTTTAAGTTGCTCATGGGGCCTAGGAATTATGCATATAGTTAATGGTGATCATTGGTGGTGTTATGAATGAGTTAAATCTACTTAAAAGGGATTGATTTTATGTTTCTGGGCATATAGTTTTGAAACCTTTATCAAATAGTTTCGAAACTTCCAGGAAGGTTTTGAAACCTTGCGGGCTAGTTGGATATTAGAACCTTACTGGAATGAAAGTTTCGAAACTTTCAAGGAAAAGTTTCGAAATCTTTTCCACAAAGTTTCGAAACCTTTAATGAAGGTTGCGAAACCTTTGTTTGGTCATTAGTTGATAGTAGTTGGATTTGCATTTTAGTCCCGAATATCTTTCTATGTTTAATTATGGTAGCTACGAATGTTATTTTGAGTTGAAATTTCACCTTGATGCATAAAGTTGACTTAATTTCAAGTTGTCTAACTTAAATTGGAGGTAGTCCCTAGAAATTAAAAGTTTTACATTTTGGTCCCTAGTTAGTGAAGCATGTAATTGATGATGTTAGAATGCTCCGTTTGGTTTGAAATTTACCATGAGATTTGTTTGCATGTTTAATTGAACTTTGATGGAATAAATTTCTACCTTGTCAAAAGAATTTAAAATATTCAAGTTTTAGTCCTTAAGTTGCTCATGTGTTAATTGAGTGCTCATTTGTGATCGAATTGCTACCGTTCTTGTTTTGCATGAAATCGAAACACATAGGAACATAATTATGCCTTTAGATAAGATAAAGAAAAAATATATAACGTTTTTTAGGGTCGTTTATCGAATCGAGCCTTCACGGGTTTGGTTCGGTATTCCCCGTATGACCCATTAGAGCCGGTTCTGTCTAGGCAGGGCTAAAGGGGTTACATTTGGTGGTATCAGAGCCAGGTTTAGAATCTTTTGGGGAGTCGATGTTTAAGATGGTGATGTATCTCGTTTGTTGTATAACATGGACTGTTGTTCTGCTATGCACGGTGATTGATTATTGTTTAAATGCAAGCACGTTGCTAAGTATTAATGCTAAATGTTTGATCTATATTATGGTATGCTAGAAATGGTCTTGTATAACAATATGGTGTATGCAAGTATAATTTTATCTTGTTGCATTAATATGTCATGGGTTGATAAATAAAAGTAAACATGATCTTTTGCTGATAAAAGAATGGTTTGAGCATTGTATGACTATTTTTTGGATAAGCATGGTGATTGTATTATGCTTTGGTGAGATGATATTAATATCATGGTATATGGTTGTTGTGTCATGTAATGGTTGAATTTGTTTTATTGGGGGAATTATTACAGGAGACCCATTGCTCTAACTACTTCTAGAAAAAAAAAGTGTTTTATATTATACTTGAGCTACTTGGAACTTGCTTTGTGCTGGCCTTATTATTTTGTAAAAAAAATGTTGTTATTCATTGTAATATTATGATGTTTTCTGATATGGGACTGATAAGAGAGTTGAGATTTGTTAATAGAGGAATTGTGGAGGAACGACGAGTTCATGTTATGATATGGTGTTGAGATGACAGATTTTGAGTCGATTGAGTCCTTAATCGTGTCTGAGTGTGAAAGGGATTTTGGATCAACCCAGTCTGGGAACCTAATGTGGTTGTGTGTAGCAGGTGGCTACGTCTCTAAGAGTACCTTAGAAGGTTTCAGAGTATTGATATGCAAGATGAATCGAATGTTTAGAGAACATTCAGAGCCTGGCAGAGTTGTGTACTCTATGAGTACCAGGCTTCGAAGGTTTTATGTGTTGATGTGTGGGAGAGGTTTGCAAGTTAGTAGTTGGATTGTTGGAGTTTTGGATGTTATTTGTGAGTGTGAACAATAATCATGCATAGTGTAAGAGCACCTATATGTATATATCTATAGATATTATAGGATATGCATGCATTCCCAAGCATAACATTAGAAATTGCATTTACATGCACTTGCACAGGCATTTATGAGGGCATATAGGAAATCATGCATACATTTGTTCACACTTACGGGTATGTCCTTTGAAGATAGAAGTGGTGCAGGGTTGGTGGTTTGGAGTTAAAAAAATGGGTGTATTGAAAGACCCTCCTTGTTGGTCTTGAGCTTGATATGCTACGGGCGAATTACTCTTTTGGTTAGGGTATAATCTAGAATAAAGATTGGTTAGTTAGGCGGAGTTGTGAGTGTTTGAACCCGAGGGGAATACCCTGAGTTATGGTTAGTTTTGAGTTGGTTATTAAGAGATGTAAGGTAGAGTTTTGCGGATTCTCACCAGTTAGGGTTCGGAGGTTGTAAGAAGGTTGTAGTATGTTATGTAATGTAAGGCGGGTTGGTGTTTTTCAGTGTAGTGTGGTTTTGCTTTGGGAAAAAAAAGAGGTGTGTTGTTTAATCATCATGTTTGATGGAAAAAGAAGAAAGAACGGGGAATCCTTTGTGGTATGGTTTAGTGTGCGGTTTGATCGGGGGTTATGACCGATCTGGTGTTTTTCTGTGAGGAGTACTGGTCGGAGTTTTGAAAATAAAGTAGGAGATATATTAGTATGGGAGTTGTGGTATCATGGGTTTGAATCATGTTTTGTTGTGACCCTGAGAGGTTTAGTTGTGCTGTAAAGGTGAAAAGTGCACATGTTGTGTTTATAAGGAGTTAAGTTGGGTTTACCTCGGTTAAAGTTAGGTTGTCGTAATGTTTGAAGTGGTGTATCGAGGATCGCTGGACAGTTTATGGTTTGTATCAGTTGTTCGATCTTGTGGGCTTGCTTTTATCGAAAAGTGTTGTGAGAGTCTGTGTTAAGTGGGTTCATGTCTGTGGATGTTTCATCAATATGGATACTTCTTTGGCAAGGTTGTTAAAAAAAAAAGAGATTTTGGAGCGAGTGGAAGGAATAGTTTTACAAGCTTGGATTTTGTTGTGGTATAGGTGTGATAAGAGTTGGTTTATCGATGAGTTAATTTTGGGAAGGAGTTTTGAGTTAAGTGTCAAGGCACTTAACGATGTGTGGATCTTAAAGTTTGAAATATGGTGTTGAGTTAGTTGTGGTAGCTAAAACTTAAGTTGGAAGTATTGTCGTTGAGATGAGTATAATGTTGGGTATTGGCACAAAGTTGGTAAGTTCCTTGTATGGTATGTTTCGTGGAATGTTAGCTATCGAGGATTACTTGGCTTACATAAGGATGCTGGCCATGGGAGTTTGTTTTGTGGGGTAAGCCAGGGTTGTTGTGGAATTACGAGGGAAGTTGTTCGGTTAATCTATATGGAGACCTAGTAAAATGGTGGAGCTATGAGCGGGACTGTACCTTGGTTAAGTTGGTCAGGGATAAGTCGTGGTCAGATGTTTGTTAAGGGTCTAGTTGAGGATGTGTTTGGCAAGGTTTAGTTTTGTATTGAGAAGCTTTTATGTTATATGAGTTGCGTGGTTGTTTCGAAGGGTGCCGAGTTGGAGTGGTATCTTAATTGGGGTATATGGTAATCTTTCCTATGTGTTTGGTGGTACGATGTTGTGGTAGAAGTTTGGAGCAGGTGTTTTTGAGTGGGCTTATTTTGGATATCGTTGAATTATGGGTGGATGTTATCCTGCCGATAAGTTAAGTTGGAGTATCATTTTTTTTCTTTGGGTTTTGGTATAAGTCAAGGTGCCAAGGTAAATTCGGAAAGAATCATCATGAGTTTGGTGGTAAAGTTCTGGGGATGGTATGGAGTTTTCCTATGAGTGTTGGTGGATGAATCGTTTGTTTGAGTACGGTTTTTCTTGGGTTTCTAAGTCCCATTGGAAATATGGGTGACTGGTGTATCTATAATATGTTAAGATTCGAGGTTTTTGAGGCTGACATTGGTTTCCGTTTGAGTGTCGGGTTTTATCATCCATAGGTGGATGGATGGTATGTTGAGATATTATGTTATGATTGCCATGTCTCTTAGTGGAGGTGTTGTTGTTGATGGGTTTGCTTAAAAAAATGTTTAACGGTTTTGTGTTAAGTTAATTTGAGGCTTGTTGGTTGAGCATCGTTGTGTGGAGTGAAGGTTAGTGAAAGGCTTAGATGGTTACCTGATATGTGGGAGGATATCGAAAAAAGGGTTAGTTCGACGGTGGTAGTATGAAAACTGTTGTGGTTGTCAGGAGTTGGTTATTGATCTTAAATAAGAAAAAGGGTTTCTCTTTGAGTTATGTTCTTTTTATGAGAGTTGAGATGGGGTAGTAGTTTATATGTTGTTGCTTTGGTATGAGGGACGGATCTGTTGTTGTCAAAGGAGGGTAAATATTTGATTGGAATCTTGTATTTCTTCGTGGATGAAAGGTTTGTTAAGATCTTATTTTATAGGATCAAGGTTTGGGTGGCAGGTTTGTTGTGTGGTTTAGAGCACTTTTGGTGGTGGCAAGGTGCTAAAGGACTTGTGTAAAAGTGAAAGAAGTTTGGATGTGAGTAGTTCCTTACCTCTTCTCGCTATTTAAATTTCGAGGACGAAATTTCTTAAGTGGGGGAGAGTTGTAACATCTCAAAAATGGGCCTAGATATAATCAAGGTCGGATCAAGGGTTCGGTTGAGCCGGTCAAGCCAATTAGCCTAAATCCGGGAATTAATTTTTATAAATGGTTTTCAAAGGAAATAAAATATGGAAAAATACTCTAAAATTCTTATTTTGACTCTATTTGAGTTTGGTAAACTCAATTTTGTAAAATTACACTATGAACCTTGACATTTTGGAAAATAGTGACTATTTTGTAAAAATGACAATTTTAGTGACTAAAATATAAATGGGTCAAAACTTAGAATCTTTAAGGGGCTATTTATCCAATCTTTCTCATCAGATATAAACTTCCAAAAATCTCTTTATATACTCATTTTAATTACCATAAAGATTTTATTAAGATATATTTCTCATTTTTCACCAAAATCACAATTTCTTGTAACTTCCCATTTTCTCTCAACTTCTCCTAATTTTCTTGGTCTGCAATCAGAATTCTCTTCAATTTTATCAAGGTAAATCACATCTTTTTGATTCAATTTCGTTCACATTATTTTCTCCTTATTTCTCTCTAATTTCCTTACATTTTACAACTTGTTTTCATGGGTTTTTCAATTGGAAGGAGGTTGGATCTTGTTTGGAGGTAAGAAACCATTCAAACCTCTGAACTTTGAGTTCTTTATTGAAATTCCCAAGTGTTTGATCTATTGCATTGAGTTCTTGATTTGCTTTATGGTTTTAATTGATGATTTTCAGTTTTTATCGATTAATTTTGATTGAATTGATGTAATCCCGTAATAAGGTGATACCTGATGGTTTTCCATGGTTAAATCAATGAATTTTGTTGTGTTTTAACATGGAATTAATGGTTCTTGGATGGGTAAACCCGGATCTTAAGTTTTGGTGGTGTTAATTGGCTTAGATTTTCGATTTATGGCTTGTTTGGGTGGCTGAATGTTTGCTGCTGGTTTAGGATGGTTATATCTTGGTTCTTGGTTGTGTTTTGATGTTGATATGTTGTGGTTTTCGTTGGCTAAGGGCTAGAGGTCGTTCAGATCAGTTTCGGATGTGTTTTCGGTTTTCTTAAGTGTAGTTTTTGGGGCTGCTTGTTTGGAAAGTGTGGGAGGTTGATTGAATGCATTAATATGCATTAATACCTCTATTTTGATTTGTTAAAAACAGGTCAAGGTGTTGAGCCAAGTGTTGAAGGTGTTTCGGAAAAGGCGAGAATGTCGGTTAGCTTCGGCAAGCTAGTTTCGGACAAGTTTTGAGTGGGATGCCTTATCGGCAAGGTTTTACTTGTTTTATCAAAGCTTTGGGAGTGTAGGGATGGTGTGAAAAACCTCCCCACACTCGGAAGTAATTAAATGGTTTTGCTCTCTTAACGATTCCCATATCTTTCCATAATTGCCATATTTTAGACATGCTCTTAAAGTAGTTTTTGGCATTCATGATTTATGCACGAGAATTGGTAAATGCTTTGGCTAAAAGATGTTTTTATTATTGTCCATTGGTATTGGTTATGTTTTGGCAATCAATCATTTCATGAGTTTTAGTAATATCTATGTTTTTGGTAACAAATCCAATGATTGATAATGTTGTATTGATTTTATGAAAAATGCATGTGAAGGAATGGTTTTCCAATGCATGAATTGAATTTGAAAGTGATGCATCCATGAGTTAGCTGTTGTATATGCATGGTTAATGATGGTTTCCATGTCTTTTAAAGCATGAGAATGATTTGGATTAAAGTATGGTTATTTCCCTTTCCCCGAATAAAGCCGTTGAGAATGATTTGGTTTATTTTGTTGAATATATATTTAGTGCATTGTAAAACAGTGATAAGTGCTCAACTCACTATCACTTTGTACACCTTTTATGGGCATTAATCAACGAATATACACCCACTCAGACCAATGCATGTACTTAATGTGATATATTTAGAATTTATGCCTATAGAGATAATATTTACAGAAAAGGCACGTTTTACTGCATTTTTATATCTGTGCAGGAGAACCAGTGCCGCGGCAGCAACATGGCCGAGGCAGGACCTGATGCCGAGGCAGCAGCTGAGAGCCAGGAAGCAAGACTGTAGGCGATTGGAAGATAAAAATACAATGGACGTGTCTGGACATAAAGCCCATGGATCGGAGCTGGCTAGCATGAGGAAAAGCCCAAGACAAGGCCACGCGGGAAAGCCCCCTTAGCTGAATTAAACTTGGAAATATTTTAATTATGTACATGACTTGTTCCCTACTCCAAGTTGTATTCTACTTAGGAAAGGTTTGCCCTAGGTCTAGCCTATATAAAGACCTAGCCGTCCAATGTAATACAGACGGAATACGTAGGGAGAGAAAGCCGAATCATAACTTGTTCTCTTTGTCTCAATCATGTTCTAAGCTTTCTTAGGGTTTAGGTGAAGGTTGTTTAGTATATGTGAGAGGAGATTGTACTTTGCCTTTGTTTCAATGCAATAAAATTATCAAGGTTTGCTTATCCTTTGCTATTCCTTGTTCTTGCATTCAAGCTCGGGAGAGAAGTTTGTGAGTAATCCATTTATCTAAGCTCGGGAGAGTTAGATTCACGAAAGGGGTAAGTACGGTGTTTCAAACGCGAAATACTAACTCGGCTTAAGGATAGGTTAAGAGTTTCAGCGGCTAAAAGAAGTGTGAGATTGGTTGGTGAGTATAATTGGTTCACGCCGGGAGGTATCATCAAGGACTAGCCATCAACAGCATTCTGACTTAGGGATAAGCGGAGTCATTCAAGGACACTTTGTCGAACTTTGGTAAAGTCCACCCGCGAGCAAGTGATTGCCGCGGCGGACAGTATTATCGCTGCCAAGGCAGTAATCTGCAGTGCTGTCGAGGCAGAGATATACGATTGTATTGAGCAGAGACAAGTCAATCAAATCCGCAATACAACGCAATTGGATCCTGACCCATCTCTCTCTAATATTCAATCTCTTTACTTTGCTTAGTTATTTTAGTTTAGTTAAACCAAACTCAATCACTTGTGTTTTATTTTATTTCTTTCTACAGAACAAGAAGACGAAGAAGACATATTAAGTCTACCAGTCCCTGTGGAGACGATAATCCGATAAATACTTATCACTTCTTACTTTCGATGTGTCCACTTGCACTAAACGCGCACTTTTGACACATGACAAGTTTTTGGCACCGTTGCCGGGGACTGGCAACTAAATTTTGTTTTCTTTATTTTCTTGTTTCTTTTTATTTTTATTTTACTCTTGTTTTTCTTGGTGTATGAACAGGACCAACCCAACCAACTCTTTGTACGAGTTAGACCCAGAGATCGAACGAACAAGGCAAAGGTTAAGGAGGCAAATCCAAGAAGCCATGACAGATCACCCGGCAGGACAAAACTTACTTGCCGGTAATGGAGGTCTTCCGTTGCCACCTGGGCCGCGGTAGCTCACTGTCAGAGACTTCCTAGAGGAGGATTTAAATCGATTAAACACAAGAGTTGTTACACCGGAGATAGAAGCAGCCCACTTTGAACTGAAACCTGTTATGTTCAATATGCTTAACACTATTGGACAATTTGGTGGGTCTGCAACTGAAGACGCAAGGCAGCACCTTAAGTCCTTCATGGAAATTTGCAACTCTTTCAAAATCCAAGGAGTCCATGAAGATGTCTTGCGATTGAAGCTATTTCCCTATTCACTGAGGGATAGAGTGAAAGCTTCGCTGAATATCATTCCAGCAGGATCTATTGCATCTTGGAGTGAACTCTGTCGTGATTTTATTACTCGTTTCAACCCTGCAAACTTATATGATAGAATTTGTAATGAAATCACTTCTTTTCGACCGGCAGACGGTGAACCTACGTACGAGGCCTGGGAGCGCTATAGGGAGTTACTACACAAGTGTCCTTTGCATGGATTTACCCTATGGACACAAGTGACAATGTTCTATAATGCCAAGAATGCCCCGACAAGGATGATGTTAGATGCCTCGGCAAATGGAACACTCCTTGATAAAGCACCTGAGGAAGCTATCGAGATACTAAACAAACTCGCGAAAAATGATTTTGAATTTCCTACATCTAGGCGAGGAGGAGTAAGACGCCAAGCCACGGTAAATGAATTAGACACATCGAATTTAGTGGCAGCACAATTGGCCTCTCTTACCAAGATGGTGCAGAACCTACAATTACAGCAAAATACCCGTGAGGTTAAGGTAATTGATTCTTATTGTGACTTATGTGGAGGTAACCACAGTTCCTCTGATTGTATGAATCAAGAAACCGGTATGTATGTTGGGAACTACAACCGAAACAATATGATGTCCAACACATACAATCCCTCCTGGAAGAGACATCCAAACCTATCATGGAGCAACCCTAACAAGGCCTTAAACCCAATCACCCAACATTCAGGATTTCAGCTACCGATGCAACAACTGTCGCAGCAACAGGCCCAGTAGTCAATGCCGCCGCCGCAGCTGCAGCAGCAACCGGTAAGTTCGTTGGAGAACACTCTCAAAGCCTTTATGATGAAAACTGAGTCATACATGGCAGAGAACAATAATTTCATCAAAAGGACAGACGCTTTTATGAATAGAACTAAGATGAGGTTGCAAAATCAAGAAGCGACCATTAAAACGCTAGAAACTCAGGTTGGGCAGTTTGCTTAAAACATAAACACTAGACCACAAGGAGGACTACTGTGACACCCTCGCCCCGGGTTAGGAGACGGGGGTGTCGACCGGACTTATAAGCTTGTAATTAAATCGGGAATTGTGTTCGATTCAATGGTAATTCAATAAAATTTACAAGTTGTGCCTACAAATTTCAAGGCCAATTTAAAACTTTTTCGCAATTATTCAATTTACCAAGTCGATCCGTATAATCCATTCTTTTATCAATTTTAATTCTAATTAATGTTGATCTTAACTTATAATCAATTTTATTTTATTTAATCATTATTATCCATATCTTATTGATCAAGTAAACTTTCATTTCAAGTTGGACCAAAATTTGCCTAAGGGTATCGATACACCCTATAGAGGGGTATCGGAACAGGGTATCGAACCCTAGTTCGATACAGGTCAACTATGTTGACCCGTTGACCATGGCTGGGGAGCCTAGTTCGAAACAGGTATCGATGCAATTTCGATTCTAGAAGCCCTAGCATTGAACCATGTATCGATGTTAGTCTTCCTCGTTGACTTGTTTGACTAAGGATGAGTAGCCTGGTTCGATACTGGCATCGATGCCATTTCGTTACTGGAACTCCCAGTATCGAACCAGGTACCGATGCTGGTCTATTCCAAAGACTCAATGACTTAAGGCAATAATGGCCTGGCTCGATACTAGCATCGAGCCAGGGAGATCTTAGTGAAGCTTAGCATCGAACCAAGCTTCGATGGCATTATGAATCTGTCAAAGGTGGTATCGATACCCATGTAATTGGTATCGATACCCTCGGTTCAAATTCCAGATTTCCAACCTTTTAAAACACTTAGACTCTGCCAAAGGCCATCTATAGGGTCACAACCATTTCTAAACCATAAAGGGACAACATTCAACATAATTAGACATCATTTATCAATTTGCTACCTATATGCTTAAGCCAATTAATCATCCAAACCATTTACCATTCGCATAGACATTCTCAAATTTGGTTCTATGCTATGTATGTCAACATAGCTATCCTACAATTTCCAATTCCACATATGTAAATATTTTTCTATCGAGACCAATATGTATTCCATGGACCTAGTCCTTAACTACCAATGTTAGCATAAGTAAGACTTCCATAACGAGTAGCCTAGCTTCATTTGATCATAAGACTTATAGGCTAGATGCACAAAACGAGAATCTATGCAAGTTTAGACCACAAGCTAAATCTAATATGTTCAACATGCCTTCTGGCTTACCAACCAAGACAAATAACAAGCCATACATACAAAACCATGGGACAAGCCCTCAAATGCAAGATGCTAACATATTATGTTCACTAATGCCACCATTCTAGGAGTTAACGAAATCTTACAAAATACCATACATTTGCTTGCTTGTTGTCCTTGCTCCCGATCAATCTCGATCTAGCTCCTTAGCTCGATAACCTGTTAGTTGGGAAGGAGGAAATACGAGTGGTAAGTACTATGAAGTACTTAGTGAGGTAGTCCTAGTCTAACCAAATTGGACATATAAAACATAACAAGTAGCATGCTCAATTCAAACATTGTAACAATTACATAGCATTAAAAGTGACATGCTTCAATACATCAATAAGTCAATCATGGCTTTTGTATCAAACGATATACAAGATTAACATGCTTCTCATATCAATTACAAGTCTAACATACTATTCAAAGCATATAGTTCATTATTCAATTTCCAATTTCAAGTTTTCAAATAACAATTCATTTCAAGGGCTATTTATAGCCGAATGTTCATTTCGAATATCAATAACCATTTCACATTCGAGTGCTACTTATAGCATCAATTTCATTACAAGGCTCTATAGCAATTCTTAATCAATTACAATGCTTCATTAAGAATCACATATGCATATGAATCACAATTAATCGTTAATCTTTCAAATTCAATTTCGGTTGGTGCCTTGGAATAGTTAGACAAGGTAAGCGGGTCAACAAGAGTGTCACGAAGACACTAACAAGAGTACCACAAAGGCACTAACAAGAGTACCACAAAGGTACTAACAAGAGATACCCATGGTATCTAACAATTGGTGACTAACCACCAAAATCACGGTACCCACAGTACCAAACAAGAGTGTCGTAGCACTAAACAATGAGCTCAAAACCCTAGGCATGCCGTACTACCTATGACCAACTACCAACCAAGGCTCAATAACGTTTTCATTTTCCATTGATCAATATTCAATTTACATTACCAAATTCATATCATCAAGAGCAAGTGTACATATCATGCTGTCATATAAGCAACAATCATGATCCAACATGCCATATGAACATATAGTCATGCATATCATATTACCAAGCGATTAATCATATCATCCTAAGCATGTATGAATCACGTACCTGGCATCCGTAGCCGCGTGCCATACTTACCTCGGCATTTCCGAGCTATGCATATGTACTAAGCTAGTACTATCAACTAACAAGCAATTCATATCAAACAAAACATTTAACATTAGCCTCCTTCCCTTTTTAATTACCAATTATAGATTAGTCCAATTGCATAATAAGATCGAATTAAATAAAAAATAGATGGTTAGGACCCTAGGTCCTAACCCTAAGGTTTGCCACACTCACGGTTAATTCCGAGCTATTAGGGGTTGTAAATCGCGATCCCTTTGCCTCGTTTCCTCGCTACTTCGAGCCTCTCTTGTTCTTCAATATCCTCTTCTCTCGGACTCTCTAATAATTCATACAAAATATAGCATTCATCAAGACATATTTAATCATTTATTTCAAGTGTTCTTAATCTTAACAATTATAAACATATGCATTTACGTGTTATGGACAGCTTTGTTACCCCATAAAGAATCGCTTATATCTCCTAACTCCGATTTCCGATTTTAGTCCATTTTACCTCTTTGGAAAGCTAGAAGAATCTTCTACAAGGACCAATTAACCTTACATTTTAATTCCTATTCGATCAGCTCCAGATTTAATTTGAATCGAGTTTGTCCAGAACCGGGACTGTTCGGACAGCCCTTACGGAAACGCTTATTTTTTTTCTTCCGAACTCCAATCGAGGTTCCGTAAATTTTTCCTTAAACTAAGTATATGGGAGTATCTTGCTGAAAATTTTCAGCTCCTAACTCCTTCCTACGTGGCCTAGGGAATTTCTCAAAGATAGCTACTTAAAATTGTGTTCCTAGGCATTTTCGGCAATTTCTCATTGCATACATTTAATCCCTAACCCCCAATTCATTTCTATAAATTTCCAGCATCACAAATATGAAATTAACATCAATAATTTCTCATTTCCATCAACCTAATCTCATGCAATTCTAACATTTAATCAATTAACACATTTTGCACTTCCAAAATCCTAATCCCAAGTTCTCATTCCCTCTTTCTCATGCTTAAGCTAAACCCAAACAATTTCAATCTTCATTCTAAACATGTAAACATCATAGAGGCTCTAAGACTTAAGAGTTCAATCTTTCAAGGTTCGGGTTTTAGAAGAAGAAACTTACCAAGATTATTAGCTTTGATTTCTAGACCAAATCTCACAACCATGCAAGCTCTTGTTTCCTTCTTCAATGGCTTCCCATGGATTTTCTCTCTTTTTCCTTTCTTTGTATTTAACGTGAATGAGGGGAGAAGAAGGAAACATGTGCTGATTTTGGTTGATTGTCTTTGTGGGTAAAAAGACCATTTTGCCCTTTTTTATTTACCTAGACATGGTTTATTACTAGGGTAGTTCATGGAACTTGTGCATTCACCATGCAACCCTCACATTCCTTGTTCAATTTAATTTAGTCACTATTTTTACTCCAATCAATCACATGATTTATTTTAATATACAATCTATTCGAATCGTTATTCTAACCCGGTTTTTGGGGTGTTACAATTCTCCCCTCCTTGAAAAGAAATTCGCCCTCGAATTTACCTAGAGGGAACAAATGTGGGTATTGCACTTTTATTGTGTCCTCGGGTTCCCAAGTGGCTTCTTCTTTCTTGTGATTCCTCCAAAGGACTTTCACCAAAGGTACGTTCTTGTTTTAGAGCCTTTTAACTTCTCGATCGAGGATCTGGACCGGTTCCTCTTCATAAGATAGATCGGGATTTAATTCCAATTCTTCTGGTTCCAAGACATGAGAGGGGTCAGATCGGTACTTCCTCAACATTGAAACATGGAAGACATTGTGTATCTTGTCAAACTCACTAGGGAGTGCAAGACGATAGGCCACCGGGCCAATTCTTTCAATAACCTCAAAAGGTCCAATGAACCGTGGGCTAAGCTTCCCCCTTTTTCCGAATCTAAAGACTTTCTTCCAAGGAGAGACTTTTAGGAAGACCTTGTCTCCCACATTGTACTGAATATCTCTTCGTCTCAAGTCTACATAAGCCTTTTGTCTATCGAAGGCTTATTTCAATCGATCATGAATAACCCGAATCTGTTCCTCAGTTTCCCGAATCATTTGAGGTCCCAAAACCTTGTTCTCTTCCAATTCAGACCAACATAGAGGAGTTCTACATTTCCTCCCGTATAAAGCTTCAAAGGGAGCCATTTGAATTGATGCCTGATAGCTATTGTTATACGCAAATTTCACCAAGGGTAGGGACATTTCCCAATTCTTCCCAAAGTCTATAACACAAGCTCGTAGCATATCTTCCAGGACTTGTATCACCCTTTCGGATTGACCATCAGACTGCGGATGGAAGGCGGTGCTGAGATGCACTTTGGTTCCGAGAGCCCTTTGCAAAGACTTCCAAAATCGAGATGTAAAATTCGGATCTCTATCAGAAATAATCGATGTCGGTACACCATGTAACCGAATCACTTCTCGGATATACAACTCGGCCAGGGTCTCCGAGTTCATATTCTTTCGAACCGGGATGAAATGTGTAGACTTGGTGAGTCTATCCACAATCACCCAAATAGCATCATTCTTTCTCGGTGTAACAGGCAAACCAGTGACAAAATCCATTGTTACTCGATCCCATTTCCATTCAGGCAATTCAATAGGCTGAAGCAATCCCGTAGGAGCTCGGTGTTCAGCCTTAACTTTCTAACAAGTCAAACATCGGGATACAAAATCTGTGATGGCTGCTTTCATGCCAGGCCACCAATACAAGGATTTCAAGTCCTTATACATTTTAACAGAACCAGGATGGATCTAGAACGAACTTTGGTGTGCTTCTTGTAGGATGTCTCTTTTCAATTCCTCATTATTCGGAACACACACCCTATCTCTGAAGCAGAGCAATCCATTATGAATGAGGGAGAATTCAACATTAGCTTTCGAATCAAGCTTGGATGCAATAGCTTGAAGCTCGGAATCAAATTGCTAAAGGTCTTTGATTCTCGAAATCAAATCAGACTGAACTTGAAGTTCAGATAAATATCCTTTCTTTCGATATACTCGAAGGTGAGCATTTATCGCATTCGGGGCTACAAGGAAATTTTCAAAATTAGACACGTAAATTCAAGGGAGTTTTAACATTTCAAGATTATCAAATAGCTTACCCTACATTGGTTTACGACTAAGGGCATCGGCCACCACGTTGGCTTTTCCGGGATGGTAATCAATGACCAAGTCATAGTCTTTTAGCAATTCCATCCATCTTCTTTGTCTCAAATTCAAGTCCTTCTGAGTCAGGAGGTATTTAAGACTTTTGTGATCAGTGTATAGGTAACACTTCTCACCATATAAGTAGTGCCTCCATATTTTGAGGGCAAATACGATAGCAACTAACTCGAGGTCATGTGTCGGATAATTCAGTTCATGAGGCTTCAATTGCCTAGATGCATAAACAACCACATTATTTCCTTGCATCAAAACACATCCTAGCCCTGAATGTGAAGCATCACTATACACAGTGAATTCTTTGCCGGATTCCGGTTGAACAAGAACGGGAGCATGGGTCAAAGCTTGTTTAAGCTGATCAAAGCTTCTTTGTTGGTCCTCTGACCATTCAAACAATTTATCCTTTCTAAGAAGTTTTGTTAAGGGCAAGGCAATAGTGGAAAATCCCTTAACGAACCTCCTATAATATCCGGCTAAACCAAGGAAACTCCTAACTTCACTAACATTTTTTGGAGGTCTCCAATCTAGTATAGTCTGCACTTTCTTTTCATCGACTTTGATTCCTTCTGCCGAGATGACATGGCCAAGGAATGACACTTTCGATAACCAAAACTCACATTTGGAGAACTTGGCGAACAATTGACGTTCACGGAGAGTTTGCAAAACAATTTGGAGGTGTTCTACGTGCTCCTCCTTATCCCGAGAATACACTAGAATGTCATCAATAAAGACGACCACAAACTTATTAAGATATGGCCGGAAGATTCGATTCATGAGATCCATGAATGCAGCTGGGGCATTAGTTAACCCAAATGGCATCACCAAGAATTCAAATTGGCCATAACGAGTTCGGAAAGCCGTCTTAGGAACATCTTCCTCTTTTACTCTCATCTGATAGTACCCCGATCGAAGATCAATCCGAGAGAACACCGTAGCATTCTTGAGTTGATCAAACAAGTCTTCAATTCTAGGCAATGGGTACTTGTTCTTAATGGTCACCCGATTTAATTGTCGATAATCAATACAAAGCCTCATGGTGCCATCTTTCTTCTTCACGAACAAAACAGGAGCACCCCATGGAGATGAGCTGGGACGGATGAATCCCTTATCTTGTAGCTCTTGGAGTTGCTTCTTAAGCTCTTTCAACTCAATAGGTGCCATTCTATAAGGTGCAATTGACACCGGATTAGTCCCAGGCTGGACTTCTATCCCGAATTCAACTTCTCTAGTCGGAGGAAGACCAGGAAGTTCCTCCGGAAAAACATCAACAAATTCGGATACCACTGGGATTTTCAGCAACCCGAAATCATACTCATCTTGCAAAGCCATAGCAGCAAAGATTGAAATTGGCTTTTTATCAATTAGGAGGATTGACTCCTTTCCCAAGCCCCGAAGATACAATCTCCGATTCTAACAGTCGATCCAAGCTTCATGTTTGATCAACCAGTCTAACCCCAATATTAGGTCAAACTCACATTCCGGTAGTACAAATAGATCAATTCGAAAAGGAATGTTCCGAATTGTGATCGGAGAATCTTTACAAACAAGGTTAACATTCATTATTCTTCCTATTGGGTTTGACACTACAAGACCCCTATCAACATTTTTAGGCTCTAACTTAACCTTTACAAGCATTCTAGAACATACAAAGGAGTGAGTGGATCCTGAATCTATTAAAGCATATGCAGGACTTAAATTTAACTCAACGGTACCTGCAATAACATCGGGAGATTCTTCCTCTCCTCTACCACGAACGGTGTACATTCTAGCTGGGGTTCGAGATTGTTGATGAGGAGGGGCTGATTGACGTTCCTTTCCCTTGCTTTGATTCCCGGAATGAGCCTGTCCCGGGCCCTTGTTTCTGTTCTGAGGTGGAGGACTCTAATAGGCACGAGACTGAGGTGTGCCTCTATTAGGATTCTGAGGGCAATCCTTAACAAAGTGGTCCGATCCTCCACAAGCATAACACAATCTCATCTGGAGTCGACAAGGACTAGCATGAAACTTTTTGCAGAACTGACAAGCCGAAGCTTTTTCGGAATTTCCCGTGCTATGAACAGAGGCCACTAAGGCTACGGGTCTATTTGCCGGCTGAGGTCTCGGCACATAACGATTCTTGGACTCATGGTGGTAAGTCGAGGAGCCTTCTTTCTGTTGCTTGGCTCTCTTCACATTCCAATCGGATCTATCCTCCCATTTACGCTTCTTATCATCCCTATTTCCACCCTTTCTCCTTTCCGAAGCTTTCATCTTGGCTTCGGTAGCAATAGCCCGATTGACTAAAATTTGGAAATCGGTAATTCCCAAAGCAGTAAACATGGGGCTCATCTCATCATTTAGCCCATCAATGAACATCTAGCATTTCTATTTCTCAGTCTTGATGTACTCGGCTCCGTACTTGCAATACTTACAGAAGTCTGCCACATATTGCTCAATAGGCCTATTAGCTTGCCTCAAATACAAGAACCGTCTTCGTCTTTCAGCCAGGTACTGCTCACTAATATACTTCTTCTTGAACTCCTCTACAAAGAAGTCCCAAGTGATGGCATCGGCAGGAGCAGTCAAGATCGTAGTTTCCCACCAACTCAAGGCTTCGTCAGCTAGAAGCGATATAGCACATTCGAGCTTGTGCTCGTCGGAGCATTGCAACTGCTTGGTCAGAATCTGATTGGTCCTTTCTAACCACTGTTCCGGTTCCTCGGGCTTTTCCTCATTAACACCCGCAAAAGTATAAGCTCGATACCTGGCCAATTTCTCAATAGGAGCCCTACTCGGTGTAGCATCAACAGGGGCAATAGGACAATTCTGTCTCAAGTCGGACACTAATTGATCGAACATCCCCTTCATACTTAGGAGACATTCCCTCTGAACATCTTGTATAACCGGGGCTACCATCTCAGGGGCAGCTTCCATGGGAGGTAACTCTTGTTCTTGAAGAGGATTCGGTTCCATCCTCACATTTTCATTCTCATTGGAGGAGCCCTCGGGACTTTCATCTCCCAAGGCTAACCTCGTGTCTACCATACTACAAAAGATAGGCAAACATTATTCAATTAAGCAAGAACACAAGCAAGTACGGTATAAATAACTCCTAGGTGACATAGTTCAATCCTATATGATGCATGCATATTACTTTCGGTCCGAGAATCATGCAACCGAAAGCTCTGATACCAATGAATGTGACACCCTCGCCCCGGGTTAGGAGACGGGGGTGTCGACCGGACTTATAAGCTTGTAATTAAATCGGGAATTATGTTCGATTCAATGGTAATTCAATACAATTTACAAGTTGTGCCTACAAATTTCAAGGCCAATTTAAAACTTTTTCGCACTTATTCAATTTACCAATTCGATCCGTATAATCCATTCGTTTATCAATTTTAATTCTAATTAATGTTGATCTTAACTTACAATCAATTTTATTTTATTTAATCATTATTATCAATATCTTATTGATCAAGTAAACTTTCATTTCAAGTTGGACCAAAATTTGCCTAAGGGTATCGATATACCCTATAGAGGGGTATCGGAATAGGGGTATCGAACCCTAGTTCGATACAGGTCAACTATGTTGACCCGTTGACCATGGCTGGGGAGCCTAGTTCGAAACAGGTATCGATGCAATTTCGATTCTAGAAGCCCTAGCATCGAACCATGTATCGATGCTAGTCTTCCTCGTTGACTTGTTTGACTAAGGATGAGTAGCCTGGTTTGATACTGGCATCGATGCCATTTTGTTACTGGAACTCCCAGTATCGAACCAGGTACCGATGTTGGTTTATTCCAAAGACTAATGACTTAAGGCAATAATGGCCTGGCTCGATACTAGCATCGAACCAGGGAGATCTTAGTGAAGCTTAGCATCGAACCAAGCTTCGATGCCATTATGAATCTGTCAAAGGTGGTATCGATACCCATGTAATTGGTATCGATACCCTCGGTTCAAATTCCAGATTTCCAACCTTTTAAAACACTTAGACTCTGCCAAAGGCCATCTATAGGGTCACAACCATTTCTAAACCATAAAGGGACAACATTCAACATAATTAGACATCATTTATCAATTTGCTACCTATATGCTTAAGCCAATTAATCATCCAAACCATTTACCATTCGCATAGACATTCTCAAATTTGGTTCTATGCTATGTATGTCAACATAGCTATCCTACAATTTCCAATTCCACATATGTAAATATTTTTCTATCGAGACCAATATGTATTCCATGGACCTAGTCCTTAACTACCAATGTTAAAATAAGTAAGACTTCCATAACGAGTAGCCTAGCTTCATTTGATCATAAGACTTATAGGCTAGATGCACAAAACGAGAATCTATGCAAGTTTAGACCACAAGCTAAATCTAATATGTTCAACATGCCTTCTGGCTTACCAACCAAGACAAATAACAAGCCATACATACAAAACCATGGGACAAGCCCTCAAATGCAAGATGCTAACATATTATGTTCACTAATGCCACCATTCTAGGAGTTAACGAAATCTTACAAAATACCATACATTTGCTTGCTTGTTGTCCTTGCTCCCGATCAATCTCGATCTAGCTCCTTAGCTCGATAATTATGGTTAATGTCAAATTTTATGAGTTCAAATTGTTAGTTATGGTCTTTTGAACCTAATTGTACAGCTTAATGTCAAATTTTGAGCTTTTTACTCGGTTAAAATTTGAACGGGTTCACTATAAAATCCATTTAGACATGCACGCTTTGAACCCTTCAAAACGATCAAAAATGATATTCAATCAAATTTTATGGGTACAAAAAGTAAATGATGGGCTTTTGAAACTAATTATACTCCTTAATCTCAAATTTTGAGCTTTTTACTAGGTTAAAATTAGAATGGGATCACTATAAAGCCCATTTAGACATGCACACTCTGAACCCTACAAAACTATCGAAAATGATATTAATCAAATTTTATGGGTTCAAATAGTTAATTAAAGGATTTTGATCCTTATTATACAACTTAAACTCAAATTTTGAGCTTCTTACTCGGTTAAAATTCGAACGGGTTCACTATAAAGCCCATTTAGACATGCACGCTCTAAACCCTACAAAGCGATCGAAAATGATATTCAATCAAATTTTTGGGTAAAAATAGTTAATTATGGGATTTTCAACCTAAAAATACAGGTTGAGCTTTTTACTCTGTTAAAATTCGAACGAGTTCACTATAAAACCCATTTAGACATGCACGCTCTGAACCCTACAAACCGATCGAAAATGATATTAAATCAAATTTTATGGGTTCAAAAAGTTAATTATGGGGTTTTCAACCTAATATTATAGCTTAATGTCAAATTTTGAGATTTTTACTCGGTTAAAATTCAAAAGGGTTCACTATAAATCACATTTAGACTTGCATGCTCCAATCCATACAAAATGATCGAGAATGGTATTAAATCAAATTTTATGGGTTCAAATTGTTAATTATGGGCTTTGGAACCTAATTATAAAGCTCTATGTCAAATTTTGAGCTTTTTAGTCGGTTAAAATTGAACGGGTTGACTATAAAGCCTATTTAGACATGAACGCTCTAAACCCTACAAAACAATCGAAAATGATATTCAATCAAATTTTTTTGGTACAAAAAGTTAATTATGGGCTTTTGAACCTAAAAATACAGCTTAAACTCATATTTTGAGCTTTTTACTCGATTAAAATTCGAAAGGGTTCACTATAACGCCCTTTTAGATTTGCACGCTTTGAACCCTACAAACTGATCAAAAATCAAATTGTTAATTATCGGCTTTTGAACCTAGTTATAAAGCTTAATGTGAAATTTTTAGCTTTTTAAACGGTTAAAATTTGAACGAGTTCACTATAAATCCCATTAAGAAATGAACGCTCTAAACCCTACAAAATGATCGAAAATGGTATTCAATCAAATTTTTTGGGTACAAAAAGTTAATTATGGGCTTTTGAATCTAATTATACAGCTTAAACTCAAATTATGAGCTTTATACTCTGTTAAAATTCGAGCAGGTTCACTATAAAGCCCATTTAGACATGTACATTCTGAACCCTACAAAACGATCGAAAATGATATTAAATAAAATTTTATGGCTTCAAAAAGTTAATTATGGGATTTTGAACCTAATTATACAGCTTAAACAAGAATTTTAAGCTTCTTACTCGGTTAAAATTCGAACTGGTTCACTATAAAGTCAATTTAGACATGCACGGTCTGAACCCTACAAAACGATCGAAAATGATATTCAATCAAATTTTTGGGTACAAAAAGTTAATTATGGGCTTTTGAACCTAAAAATACATCTTAAACTCAAATTTCGGGCTTTTTAATCGTTTAAAATTCGAAAGGGTTCACTATAGAGCCCATTTAGACATGTACTCTCTAAACCCTATAAAACGAACGGAAATGATATTCAATCAAATTTTTTGGGTACAAAAAGTTAACTATGGGATTTTGAAACTAAAAATACATTTTACACTCAAATTTTGACTTTTTTAATTGATTAAAATTCGAACGGGTTCACTATAATGCTCATTTAGACATGCACGCTCTAAACGCTACAAAACGAACGATAATGATATTCAAACAATTTTTTGGGTACAAAAGGGTTTAGGGTTCACTATAGTGCTCATTTAGACATGCACGCTCTAAACGCTACAAAACGAACGGGTTCACTATAATGTTCATTTAGACATGTACAACTTAATGTCAAATTTTGAGCTTTTTACTCGGTTAAAATTTGAACGGGTTCACTATAAAATCCATTTAGACATGCACGCTTTGAACCCTACAAAATGATCGAAAATGATATTCAATCAAATTTTATGGGTACAAAAAGCTAATGATGGGCTTTTGAAACTAATTATACTCCTTAAACTCAAATTTTGAGCTTTTTACTAGGTTAAAATTAGAATGGGATCACTATAAAGCCCATTTAGACATGCACACTCTGAACCCTACAAAACCATCGAAAACGATATTAATCAAATTTTATGGGTTCAAATAGTTAATTAAGGGATTTTGATCCTAATTATACAACTTAAACTCAAATTTTGAGCTTCTTACTCGGTTAAAATTCGAACGTGTTCACTATAAAGCCCATTTAGACATGCACGCTCTAAACCCTACAAAACAATCGAAAATGATATTCAATCAAATTTTTTGGGTAAAAATAGTTAATTATGGGATTTTGAACCTAAAAATAAAGATTGAACTTTTTACTCTGTTAAAATTCGAACGAGTTCACTATAAAGCCCATTTAGACATGCACGTTCTGAACCCTACAAACGGTTCGAAAATGATATTAAATCAAATTTTATGAGTTGAAAAAGTTAATTATGGCTTTTGAACCAAATTATACATCTTAATGTCAAATTTTGAGATTTTTACTCGGTTAAAATGCGAACGGTTTCACTATAAAGCCCATTTAGACATGAATGCTCTGAACCCTACAAAATAAACGAAAATGATATTCAATCAAATTTTTTGGTACAAAAAGTTAATTACGGACTTTTGAACCTAATTATACAGCTTAAACTCAAATTTTTAGCTTTCTACTCAGTTAAAATTCGAACGAGTTCACTATAAAGCCCATTTAGACATGCACGCTCTAAACCCTACAAAACGATCGAAAATGATATTTAATCAAATTTTTTGGTTAAAGAAATTTAATTATAGGCTTCTGAGACTAATTATACTTCTTAAACTCAAAAATTGAGGGTTTTACTCGGTTAAAATTCGAACGGGTTCACTATAAAGCCCATTTAGACTGCACGCTCTGAACCCTACAAAACGATCGAAAATGATATTCAATCAAACATTTTGGGTTCAAAAAGTTATTTATGGGCTTTTGAAACTAATTATACAGCTTAAACTAAAATTTTGAGCTTTTTACTCGGTTAAAATTCGACGGGTTCACTATAAAATCCATTTAGACATGCACGCTCTAAATCCTATAAAATGATCGAAAATAATATTAAATCAAACGTTAGGGTTACAAAATGTTAATTATGGTCTTTTGAACCTAATTATACTACTTAAACTCAAATTTTGAGCTTTTTACTCGGTTAAAATTCGAACTGGTTCATTATAAAACCCATTTAGACATGCACGCTTTGAAACCATCAAAACGATAAAAAATGATATTAAATCAAATTTTATGAGTTAAAATTGTTAATTATCAACTTTTGAACCTAATTATACAGTTTAATGTCAAATTTTGAGATTTTTACTCGGTTTAAATTAGAATGGGTTCACTATAAAGCCTATTTAGACATGCACGCTTTGAACCCTACAAAACGATCGAAAATGATACTCAATCAAATTTTTTTGGTACAAAAAGTTAGTTATGGGTTTTGAACCTAATTATACAACTTAAACTCAAAATTTGAGCTTTTTACTTGGTTAAAATTCGAACGGGTTCACTATAAAGTTAATTTAGACATACATGCTCGGAACCCTACAAAACAATCGAAAATGATATTCAATCAAAATTTTTCGGTACAAAAAGTTAATTATGGGCTTTTGAACCTAAAAATACAGCTCAAACTCAAATTTTGAGCTTTCTACTAGGTTAAAATTCGAACGGGTTCAGTAAAAAGCCCATTTAGTCATGCATGCTCTAAACCATACAAAATAATCGAAAATGATATTAAATCAAATTTTATGAGTTGAAAAAGTTAATTATGGATTTTGAACCAAATTATACATCTTAATGTCAAATTTTGAGGTTTTTACTCGGTTAAAATTCGAACGGGTTCACTATAAAGCCCATTTAGACATGCACGCTCTAAACCCTACAAAACGATCGAAAATGATATTCAATCAAATTTTTTGGTTAAAGAAATTTAATTATAGGCTTTTGAGACTAATTATACTTCTTAAACTCAAAAATTGAGGGTTTTACTCAGTTAAAATTTGAACGGGTTCACTATAAAGCCCATTTAGACATGCACGCTCTAAACCCTACAAAACGATCGAAAATGATATTCAATCAAACATTTTGGGTTCAAAAAGTTATTTATGGGCTTTTGAAACTAATTATACAGCTTAAACTAAAATTTTGAGCTTTTTACTCGGTTAAAATTCGACGTGTTCACTATAAAATCCATTTAGACATGCACGCTCTAAATCCTATAAAATGATCGAAAATGATATTAAATCAAACGTTAGGGGTACAAAATGTTAATTATGGTCTTTTGAGCCTAATTATACTACTTAAACTCAAATTTTGAGCTTTTTACTCGGTTAAAATTCGAACTGGTTCATTATAAAACCCATTTAGACATGCATGCTTTGAAACCATCAAAACGATAAAAAATGATATTAAATCAAATTTTATGAGTTAAAATTGTTAATTATCAACTTTTGAACCTAATTATACAGTTTAATGTCAAATTTTGAGATTTTTACTCGGTTAAAATTAGAATGGGTTCACTATAAAGCCTATTTAGACATGCACGCTTTGAACCCTACAAAATGATCGAAAATGATACTCAATCAAATTTTTTGGTTAAAGAAATTTAATTATAGGCTTTTGAGACTAATTATTCTGCTTAAACTCAAATTTTGAGGTTTTTACTCGGTTAAAACTCGAATGTGTTCACTATAAAGCCTATTTAGACATGCACGCTCTGAACCTACAAAACGATGGAAAATTATATTCAGTCAAACATTTTGGGTTCAAAAAGTTATTTATGGGCTTTTGAAACTACTTATACAGCTTAAACTAAAATTTTGAGGTTTTTACTCGGTTCAAATTCGAACGGCTTCACTATAAAACCGATTTAGACATGCACGCTCTAAATCCTATAAAATGATCGAAAATGATATTAAATCAAACGTTAGGGGTACAAGATGTTAATTATGGTCTTTTGAACCTAATTATACTGCTTAAACTCAAATTTTGAGCTTTTTACTCGGCTAAAATTCGAATTGGTTCATTATAAAACCCATTTAGACATGCACGCTCTAGAACCATCAAAACGATAAAAAATGATATTAAATAAAATTTTATGAGTTAAAATTGTTAATTATCGACTTTTGAACCTAATTATAGTTTAATGTCGAATTTTGAGATTTTTACTAGGTTAAAATTAGAATGGGTTTACTATAAAGCCTATTTAGACATGCACGCTTTGAACCCTACAAAACGATCGACAATGATACTCAATCAAATTTTTTTGGTACAAAAAGTTAGTTATGGGTTTTGAACCTTATTATACAACTTAAACTCAAAATTTGAGCTTTTTACTTGGATAAAATTCGAACGGGTTCACTATAAAGTTAATTTAGACATACACGCTCGGAACCCTACAAAACGATCGAAAATGATATTAAATCAAATTTTTTAGGTAAAAAAAGTTAGTTATGGGCTTCTTAACCTAATTATACAACTTAAACTCAAAATTTGAGATTTTTACTCGGTTAAAATTCGAACGGGTTCAATATAAAGTCAATTTAGACATGCACGCTCCGAACCCTACAAAACGATCGAAAATGATATTAAATCAAATTTTATGTGTTCAAATTGTTAATTATGGTCTTTTGAACCTAATTGTACAACTTAATGTCAAATTTTGAGCTTTTTACTCGGTTAAAATTTGAACGAGTTCACTATAAAATCCATTTAGACATGCACGCTCTAAACCGTACAAAACGATCGAAAATTATATTCAATCAAATTTTATGGGTACAAAAAGTTAATTATGGGCTTTTGAAACTAATTATACTCCTTAAACTCAAATTTTGAGCTTTTTACTAGATTAAAATTTGAATGGTATCACTATAAAGCCCATTTAGACATGCACACTTTGAACCCTACAAAACTATCGAAAATGATATTCAATCAAAATTTTTCGGTACAAAAAGTTAATTATGGGCTTTTGAACCTAAAAATACAGTTCAAACTCAAATTTTGAGCTTTCAACTGGGTTAAAATTCGAACGGGTTCACTAAAAAGCCCATTTAGTCATGCAGGCTCTAAACCATACAAAACGATCGAAAATGATATTCAATCAAACATTTTGGGTTCAAAAAGTTATTTATGGGCTTTTGAAACTAATTATACAGCTTAAACTAAAATTTTGAGCTTTTTACTCGGTTAAAATTCGACGGGTTCACTATAAAATCCATTTAGACATGCACGCTCTAAATCCTATAAAATGATCGAAAATGATATTAAATCAAACGTTAGGGGTACAAAATGTTAATTATGGTCTTTTGAACCTAATTATACTAAAACTCAAATTTTGAGCTTTTTACTCGGTTAAAATTCGAACTGGTTCATTATAAAACCCATTTAGACATGCACGCTCTGAAACCATCAAAACGATAAAAAATGATATTAAATCAAATTTTATGAGTTAAAATTGTTAATTATCAACTTTTGAACCTAATTATACAGTTTAATGTCAAATTTTGAGATTTTTACTCGATTAAAATTAGAATGGGTTCACTATAAAGCCTATTTAGACATGCACGCTTTGAACCCTACAAAACGATCAAAAATGATACTCAATCAAATTTTTTTGGTACAAAAAGTTAGTTATGGGTTTTGAACCTAATTATACAACTTAAACTCAAAATTTGAGCTTTTTACTTGGTTAAAATTCGAACGGGTTCACTATAAAGTTAATTTAGACATACACGCTCGGAACCCTACAAAACAATCGAAAATGATATTCAATCAAAATTTTTCGGTACAAATAGTTAATTATGGGCTTTTAAACCTAAAAACAACTCAAACTCAAATTTTGAGATTTCTACTAGGTTAAAATTCGAACGGGTTTAGTAAAAAGCTCATTTAGTCATGCATGCTCTAAACCATACAAAATAATCGAAAATGATATTAAATCAAATTTTATGAGTTGAAAAAGTTAATTATGGATTTTGAACCAAATTATACATCTTAAACTCAAATTTTGAGCTTTTTACTTGGTTAAAATTCGAACGGATTCACTATAAAGCCCATTTAGACATGCACGCTCTGAACCCTACAAAATGAACGAAAATGATATTCAATCAAATTTTTTGGTACAAAAAGTTAATTACGGACTTTTGAACCTAATTATACAGCTTAAACTCAAATTTTTAGCTTTCTACTCAGTTAAAATTCGAACTTGTTCTCTATAAAGCCCATTTAGACATGCGCATTCTAAACCCTACAAAACAATCAAAAATGATATTAAATCAAATTTTATGGGTTCAAAAAGTTAATTATGAGATTTTGAACCTAATTATACAGCTTAAACTTGAATTTTAAGCTTTTTACTCGGTTAAAATTCGAACGGATTCACTATAAAGCCCATTTAGACATGCACGCTCTAAACCCTACAAAACGATTGAAAATGATATTCAATCAAAATTTTTCGGTACAAAAAGTTAATTATGGGCTTTTGAACCTAAAAATACAGTTCAAACTCAAATTTTGAGCTTTCAACTGGGTTAAAATTCGAACGGGTTCACTAAAAAGCCCATTTAGTCATGCATGCTCTAAACCATACAAAACGATCGAAAATGATATTCAATCAAACATTTTGGGTTCAAAAAGTTATTTATGGGCTTTTGAAACTAATTATACAGCTTAAACTAAAATTTTGAGCTTTTTACTCGGTTAAAATTCGACGGGTTCACTATAAAATCCATTTAGACATGCACGCTCTAAATCCTATAAAATGATCGAAAATGATATTGAATCAAACGTTAGGGGTACAAAATGTTAATTATGGTCTTTTGAACCTAATTATACTACTTAAACTCAAATTTTGAGCTTTTTACTCGGTTAAAATTCGAACTGGTTCATTATAAAAGCCATTTAGACATGCACGCTCTGAAACCATCAAAACGATAAAAAATGATATTAAATCAAATTTTATGAGTTAAAATTGTTAATTATCAACTTTTGAACCTAATTATACAGTTTAATGTCAAATTTTGAGATTTTTACTCGGTTAAAATTAGAATGGGTTCACTATAAAGCCTATTTAGACATGCACGCTTTGAACCCTACAAAACGATCGAAAATGATAATCAATTTTTTTTGGTACAAAAAGTTAGGTATGGGTTTTGAACCTAATTATACAACTTAAACTCAAAATTTGAGCTTTTTACTTGGTTAAAATTCGAACGGGTTCACTATAAAGTTAATTTAGACATACACGCTCTAAAACCTACAAAACGATCGAAAATGATATTCAATCAAACCTTTTAGGTACAAAAAGTTAGTTATGGGCTTTTGAACCTAATTATACAACTTAAACTCAAAATTTGAGCTTTTTACTCGGTTAAAATTCAAACGGGTTCACTATAAAGTCAATTTAGATATGCACGCTCCGAACCCTACAAAACGATCGAAAATGATATTAAATCAAATTTTATGAGTTCAAATTGTTAATTATGGTCTTTTGAACCTAATTGTACAGCTTAATGTCAAATTTTGAGCTTTTTACTCGGTTAAAATTTGAACGAGTTCACTATAAAATCCATTTAGACATGCACGCTCTAAACCCTACAAAACGATCGAAAATGATATTTAATCAAATTTTTTGGGTACAAAAAGTTAATTATGGGCTTTTGAAACTAATTATACTCCTTAAACTCAAATTTTGAGCTTTTTACTAGGTTAAAATTAGAATGGGATCACTATAAAGCCCATTTAGACATGCACACTCTGAACCCTACAAAACTATCGAAAATGATATTAATCAAATTTTATGGGTTCAAATAGTTAATTAAGGGATTTTGATCCTAATTATACAACTTAAACTTAAATTTTGAGCTTCTTTCTCGGTTAAAATTCGAACGGGTTCACTATAAAGCCCATTTAGACATGCACGCTACGAACCCTACAAAACGATCAAAAATGTTATTAAATAAAATTTTATGAGTTCAAATTGTTAATTATGGTCTTTTGAACCTAATTATGGTCTTTGTTACACTTCATCTACTGTAGTTCGAACATGATGAAAATTTATTACGAGTTGTCGAAGAGGCCTGCACCAATTTGTTACCAATGTGTTTCAATCTCTTGGGAGTTATACCTACTTACAAGATTTGAGACATTGTAATCTAGAAACCTTCTTGAAAAGTGTTATAAATTCATATATCATGTGATCTTTGACAATTGCATGCATATCTGATTCAGTTTGTTGGTTGTAAATTCTTATGTCTATTTGTATAATCTACATTACCTCATTCGAATTCAATTTAGCCTCTTCGTCTTTTATTTAATGTTTATTAAATTGTTTTATTTATTTTTAAAACCATATAGTATATCTGTCTAGGACAACACCTAATTTACACGAAGTTAATTAAATTTGAGCATTTTTAGGTTTAGTCACCTTAATTAAATAATTAATTTTAAATGGGGAAATAATTATAGTAACGATGTTATTTTAATCATATACCTCAGATACACTAAGCGGTCGGTGTTTTGACGTAACATTATGTTGACCAAGAGAGTGTACTTTGGTATCGCATTCGACGCGCCATCGAAACCTAAAATATGATAAATAATTTAAGGTTAGAATTAAATAAAATTAATTAAGTGTCGAGATGGTAGTGTCCAATCGTTTGGATGTTATCATAATACACTTGGTATATTAATAATTTAATAGGGTTATAAATATTTAATTAATGGAGCCTTATAGATTAGAACTTAAAATTAACAAGATAATAACCGGTTATGCATTCAAACCTTCTGGAGCAGAACTTATATTTCTTTAAATACGAGTTAAGGTTTCCTATTATAGGACGTCTTATTCAAGCTTGTATTTAAAAGAAATGTGTTTTCTTATCCAAAAGGATATTCTCATTCGAACGATATTCATTTGACAATGACGAATTAAATATATATTATTATTCAAAATGCCAAAATCCCACGTGTCGCGTGTCAAAAGTGCGCGTTTAGTGCAAGTGGACACATCGCAAGTAATAAGTGATAAGTATATTATCGAGTTATCGTCTCCTCAGGGACCGGTATACTTAATATGTTTTCTTCACCTCCTTGTTCTATAGAAAGATAAAAACACAAATAAGTTGATTTGATTTGTCTAAACTAATATAACTAGAATAAAAGTAAAAGATTGAAATAGTAGAGAGAGATGGGCTAGGATCCAGTTGTGTCGTATTGTGGAATTGATTGACTTGTCTCTGTCCAATGCAATTCTATATCTCTGCCTCGGCAGCACTGCAGTTTACTGCCTGGGCAGCGATAACACTGTCTATCGCGGCAATCCCTTGCTCGTGGGCAGACTTTACCAAAGTTCGGCAAACTGTCCTTGAATGACTCCGCTTATCCCTAAGTCAGAGTGTTGTTGATGACTAGTCCTTGATGATACCTCCCGGCGTAAACCAATTATACTCACCAACCAATCTCACACTTCTTTTAGCCACTGAAACTCTTAACCTATCCCTAGGCCGAGTTAGTATTTCGCGATTGAAACATCGTACTTATCCCTTTCGTGAATCTAACTCTCCCGAGCTTAGATAAATGGATGATTCACAATATCCTCTCCCGAGCTCAATTGTGAAAACAAAGAATAATAAAGAATAAGCAAACCTTGATAACTTTATTGCATTGAATGAAAGACAAAGTACAATCTCCTCTCACAAATACTCTACAACCTTCACCTAATCCCTAAGAAGGTTTAGAACATGATGGAGAGGAAAGAAACAAGAGTAGAAGTCGGCTCTCTCCCTAGGTATTTTGTGTCTTGTACATTGGGTGGCTAGGTCTTTATATAGGCTAGACCTAGGGCAAACCTTTCTTAAGTAGAATACAACTTGGAGTAGGGAACAAGTCAAGTACATAATAATAATATATTTCCATGTTTATATTCGGCTAAGGGGCTTTCCCGCGTGGTCTTCCTTTGGGCTTTTCCTTGTGCTAGCCAGCTCCGATTCATGGGCTTCAAGTCCAGACACGTTCCTTGGATTTTTGTCTTTCCATCGCCTATAATCTTGCTTCCTGTCTTTCTGCTGCTGCCTCGGCATCAGGTCCTGCCTCGGCCTTGTCTCTGCCGCGGCACTGGTTCTCCTGCACAGATATGAAAACGCAGTAAAACGTGCCTTTTTCTATAAATATTATCTATATGAGTATAACTTCTAAATATATCACATTGAGTGCATGCATTGGTCCGAGTGGATGTATATTTGGTAATTAATGCCCATAAAAGGAGTAAAAAGTGATAGTGTGTTGAGCACTTATCACACCCCCAAACTCGAACCATTGCTTGTCCTCAAAGCAATGCAAACCATCAATTTGCCGAACTTTACTCTCTCTTGGTCTTACTTGTCCATCTATTCTCCCCACCTTTACTAGGCCTATTCTTAAGTCTTAACCATTCGGTTACCCAAGGGTTTACCTAGGAACAAACTATAAGAATTGTGAGTGTGTGCGTTTTTGTGGACAAGTTGATTAAAGGCTTTCTTAGATAAACTCTAAGTTCAAGACAAATAGACATTGGTTAAGTGTTCTCTTCTTGTTCAAACCCCAAATCTTGAGCCGGTTTCGGGCACCTCAAAGACTTGTGTTTTTCTTTTCACTAAAATCCTTTTTTCTTTTTAATATTCCTTAACACATACTAGAGCCAATTTCGGGCACCTCTAGCATGAAGAAGAGAGTTTCTAGAGCCGGTGGTAGGCACCTCTAGTTACTTTCCAAAAATCTAAGTCTTTATCACCTAAGTTCATTAAAACAATTCCTATAATCCAACAAGTCCCAAAAGTGTTTGAAGTTTAAAGTTCTTCCTATAGTAAGCTTCTAAGTTTTCATCCTTAAGCATCCTAAGGTTAAGCCCTCTTAACAGAACCTAAACATGGTAAGGCGAAAGATTTCTATAGCCTTAAAGAATAAACTAAGGCAATACTGATGATGAGCAGTGCAAGAGTGTAGGCAGTGAATTCAAGTAAGGCGGTGAGCATAAAAAATTAAAAAAATATCACTGGAATACTCCCTTTTTTTGGCAAGGCCGCGACAGTAGATTGCTGCCTTGGCAGTGAATCTGCACCCCCAAACTCAAACCAAGCATTGTCCTCAATGCTTTATATTTGGAAGGAATAAACGGAAAAACAGAATATGAATTATGCGCAGCAAGTAAAAACAGTAAAAATAATTAATATTGAATTAATGGACAAAGAAATTTAAAGCGACTCCGAAGAGCTGCTTGTAACAATTTTCCTCCATGGCCTTGATGCCAAATGCTTTGTCCTTGGGGAGGGCGATGGTTGCGCCTTTGCTTGCCTCGGCGTCTGGACTCGAGTGGGTAGGGTCCTTTGCCTTGGGTCTTCTATCTTGTCTTTGTCCTAATAAAAACAAAAAAAAAACGAAATGTCCTAAAATAACGTTAAAATAAATTATTCCTATAGATGAAAAGAAAAGATAGAAGGTCGCGGCATTAATTCTTTATAGGAGGGCGTGCTAGGGCATCTTCTAAAGTGATGGTCTCCATAGTTTTTATGTCCTGTGGCCCAGAATAGTGCTTCAAGCGTTGGCCATTGACTTTGAATTCATGGCCATCTTTTAGTGATTTGATCGTGACGGCTCCATGGGTGAAAACTCGAACAACCTCAAATGGGCCTGACCATCTGGATTTGAGTTTTCCTAGAAACAGTCTAAGCCTGGAGTTAAAAAGGAGGACGTGCTGCCCCGGCAAGAATTGCCTCGGCAGTAACTTTCGGTCATGCCATTTTTTTGTTTTTTCTTTGTAGATCTTGGCATTCTCATAGGCTGTTGTCCGGAATTCTTCTATCTCATTGAGAACTAGTAGTCTTTTCTGTCCGGCTTTTTCCCAATCCATATTTAAGTTCTTTACTGCCCAATATGCTTTATGCTCGATTTCTACAAGCAAATGAAAAGCTTTCCCGAACACAAGCTTATATGGTGACGTTCCTAATGGGGTTTTGAATGTTGTCCTGTAGGCCCATAAAGCATCATCAAGACGATAAGACCAATCTTTTCTAGATGGGTTTACCACCTTTTCAAGGATCTGTTTTAGTTCCTTATTGGATATTTCAGCTTGCCCATTTGTCTGTGGATGATATGCCGTAGCGAGCTTGTGGGTGATGCCGAGTTTTTTAAATGCTGCAGCAATAAGTCTGTTATCGAAGTGTTTTCCTTCGTCACTTATGATTGCTCTAGGGATTCCAAACCTTGTAAAAATATTTTTCTTGAGAAATTTGTGAACTGTCTTGGAATCATTGTGAGGTGTGGCGATTGCTTCGACCCACTTTGATACGTAATCCACGGCCACTAAGATATAAAGGTTTCCTTGAGAAGATGGAAAGGGCCCCATGAAATCTATGCCCCATACATCGAACAACTCTACTTCTAGTATGGGTTGTAAGGGCATCTCATGTCGTTTTGAAATGTTGCCTGTGCGTTGGCAGCGGTCACAGTTCTTGTAATAGTCATGGGCATCTTTGTAGAGTGTGGGCCAATATAGGCCGGATTACAGTATCTTTGCTGCTGTCCTATTTCCTCCAAAATGCCCACCGCAAGGTGAGTCATGGCAGTGCTTGAGTACTGCTTTTTGTTCTTCTTTTGGCACACATCTTCTTATAACCTGATCTGCATAATGCTTAAACAGAAGAGGGTCGTCCCAGAAATAATGTTTTGCATTATGCTGAAACCTCTTCTTTTCGTTATGATTGAGGTTATAAGGGATAATACCACTAACTAGATAATTAACAAGATCAGCATACTAGGGGGGTGGATGTTACTGCAGCAATGTCTTTTGTCAAAGTTGCGGAGATGTATTCAGACAATGCCGCGGCAGCGCGGTTATATACCGTTGCGGCCTCTGTCTCGGCAGTATCCTTTTGCAGTTGTAGCAATTTGCAGTATTTGTTCATCTGGAAATTCATCTTGTATATCTTCAAGGAAGTGGGTATTGTCCTCATTCTCTAATCTAGAAAGATGGTCGGCCACTTGGTTTTCCGTACCCTTGCGATCTTTGATTTCAACATCAAATTCTTGTAAAAGAAGGATCCATCTAATCAATCTAGGCTTGGCATCCTTCTTTGAGAAGAGGTATTTAGTTGCCGAATGATCTGTGTGGACAGTGACCTTTGTTCCAATAAGATATGATCGAAACTTGTACCACGGCTAGTAATTCCTTTTCTGTTGTGGTGTAGTTGATTTATGCATCATTGAGCGTTTTACTAGCATAATATATCACGTGGAACAGATTATTCTTCCTCTGCCCAAGTGCTGGCCCGACAGCATGATCACTAGCATCACACATCAATTCAAATGGCAACGACCAATCCAGTGGGATTACTATTGGTGCAGTGATTAGCTTCTCCTTTAGAGTGTCGAATGCTTCAGTCCATTCCTTATTAAATTTGAATTTCCTATCTTGTTCGAGCAAGTTGCAAAGAGGTTTAGAAATTTTGGAGAAATTAGAAATAAACCGTCTATAGAAACCTGCATGGCCCAAGAAGCTTCGAACCCTTTTCACAGAAATTGGTAGAGGTAAATTCTTTATCACGTCTATCTTAGCTTTATCCATTTCTATTCCTTGTGATGATATTTTGTGGCCTAACACAATACCTTCATTTACCATAAAATGGCATTTTTCCTAGTTTAGGACTAGGTTGGATTCCTCACATCTTTGCAGCACTTTTTCGAGATTGCCGAGGCAGTGATCAAAGCTGTCTCCAAAGACTGAGAAATCATCCATGAATATCTCTAAGAAGTCCTCTATCATGTTAGAGAAAATTGCCATCATGCATCTTTGGAATGTTGTCGGGGCATTGCAAAGGCCGAACGGCATCCTTCTAAATGCGTAAGTGCCGTATGGACAAGTGAAAGTGGTTTTTGCTTGATCTTCTAGATCAATGGCAATTTGATTGTATCCTGAATAATCGTCAAGAAAACAGTAATAAGGTTTACCGGCAAGTCTATCAAGCATTTCATCAATGAAGGGTAAAGGGAAGTGATCCTTCTTTGTTGCTTTATTCAACTTGTGATAGTCCATACAAACCCTCCAACCGGTCACAGTCCTGGTTGGTATTAGTTCGTTGTTCTCGTTGGTTACTACAGTCATACCACCTTTCTTAGGTACACATTGTACCGGGCTTACCCATGCACTGTCAGAGATAGGATAAATAATTCCTGCATCAAGCCACTTGATTATTTCCTTACGTACTACCTCCTTCATAGCGTGGTTGAGTCTCCTTTGAGCTTCAATAGTAGGCTTATGGTCTTCTTCTAGGAGGATTTTATGCATACATACCGCTGGACTTATTCCTTTCAAATCATCAATTGACCATCCAATTGCCTTTTTGTGCTACCGTAGCATTGCTATTAAGGTATGTTCCTGTTCTGGCAACAACTTAGAAGAAATAATTACCGGCGTCGTGTGGTTATCTCCCAAATAAGCATATTTTAGTTTTTCTGGTAAGGGTTTTAGATCTGTGACAAATGGTTCTTTATTTACAGATTGTTCATTCTTCCCCTTATACTCTAATGCTTCAAAGTACTTACTTGGAAGATGTGCTATCCAGTTAGCTTCCACCTTCTCGGTTGTCTCAGCACTATTCAAAGAACTGTTGTAACAGTCATCCATATCACTGCCGAGGCATCCCTGGGTATGTCATGAAGATCACTGCCGAGGCAGTTGTTGCTAAGACAAGGTGTTGTGTAATTGTCATTTGGGTTATTCAGCATTTGACATTCTTCTTCTAGTTCATCGTGTCTCTTCATCAATTGACACACATTTAATTTGATTTGTTGATCATTGATTCTCATTGTTAATTCTCCTTTTTCCACGTCAATTAATGTGCGTCCAGTTGCTAGAAAGGGTCTCCCAAGGATGATCGGTGCATCGTCATCTGCTTCACAATCAAGGACAAGGAAGTCGGCAGGAAAAATAAACTTGTCAACTCTTACCAGTATGTCCTCAATTTTGCCTTCAGGTTGCACATAGGATCGATCCGCGAGTTGGAGCATCACTGTTGTAGGCTTCGGCCTTCCAATTCCAAGCTTTTGGAAGACTGATCTAGGCATGAGATTTATGCTTGCTCCAAGGTCGCATAGGGCCTTTCCTTCATAACTCTTTCCTATCGCACAAGGTATAGTGAAGCAACCAGGATCTTTTAACTTTGGTGGCATGCGGTTATGCAGCATTGCCATGCATCCCTCGGTAGCAGCCACTGTTTCAAACTCACCTATTCGTTTTCTCTTTGACACCATGTCCTTTAGGAACTTAGCATAGTTGGGCATTTGTTCAATAGCTTCAACGAATGGTATGTTGATGTGGACTTGCTTCAAGATGTCGAGGAACTTCTTGAATTGCTGATCCTGTTTTTGCTTTTTTAACCTTTGCGGGAAAGGTGGTGGTGGTCTCATTTCCTCCAGGGTTTCTTTAGTTTGAAGTTTTATACCTGGCACCACTAGAATTGTTACTGCCTCGGCAGGCTGCTCAGGCGCTGTAGTGCTTGCTGTTGGGGCAGTGTTGTCAGCTTCAGTTTGCTCAGCCTCTTCTCTTGCTTGATCTGCTGATTGAGTTTGGCTCTCTGGGATCTTCTCCTTCAACTGTAGACCACTCCTCGTAGTGATTACCTTACATTGTTCATGGCTTATTACCTTAGCAACTTCAGTATTGCTAGGTAGGCCTCCTTTTGGTCTAGTGTTTATGCATTGAGCAAACAGCCCAACCTGAGTTTCCAACGTTTTTATGGCCGCTTCTTGATTTTGCAGCCTCATCTCAGTCCTATTCATGAAGGCATCTGTCCTCTTGATAAAATTACTATTTTCCGCCATGTATGACTCAATTTTCATCATAAAGGCCTTTAGCGTGTTTTCTAATGAACTTACCGGTTGCTGCTGCATCTGCTACTGAGGCATCGGCTGGTGAAATCCTGATGGTTGGGTGATTGGGTTTAAGGCATTGTTTGGGTTACTCCATGATAGGTTTGGATGCCTCTTCCATGAGGGGTTGTATGTGTTGGACATCACATTGTTGCGGTTGTAGTTCCCAACATACATACCAGTTTCTTGATTCATGCAATCAGAGGAACTGTGGTTACCTCCACATAAGTCACAGTATGAATCAATTACCTTGACCTCACGGGTATTGTGATGTAACTGTAGGTTTTGCACCATCTTGGTAAGAGAGGCCAATTGTGCTGCCACTGAACTTGATGAATCTAATTCATGTACCGTGGCTTGGCGTCTTACTCCTCGCCTAGATGTAGGAAACTGAAAGTCATTCTTTGCGAGTTTGTTTAATATTTCAATAGCTTCCTCAGGTGCTTTGTCCAGGAGTGTTCCGTTTGCCAGGAATCTAACATCAACCTTGTCGGGGCATTCGTGGCATTGTAAAACATTGTCACTTGTGTCCATAAGGGAAATCCATGCAGCGGACACTTGTGCAATAGCTCTCTGTAGCGTTCCCATGCCTCGTACATTGGTTCGTCTTCAGCTTGTCGAAAAGAAGTAATTTCATTACGGATTCTATCATATAGATTAGTAGGATTAAAGCGAGTAATGAAATCACGGCAAAGTTCACTCCAGGATCCAATAGATCCTGCTGGAATGCTATTTAACCAAGCTTTCGCCCTATCCCTCAGTGAATAGGGGAATAGCTTTAATCGCAAGACATCTTCATGGACTCCTTGGATTTTGAAAGAGTTGCAGATTTCCAAGAAGGATTTGAGGTGCTGCCTTGCGTCTTCAGTTGTAGACCCACCAAATTGTCCAATTGTATTTAACATATTGAACATAACGGCTTTTAGCTCAAAATGGGCTGCTTCAGTCTCTGGTGTAACGACTCTTGGGTTTAATCCGTTTAAGTCCTCTTCCAGGAAGTCCCTGATAGTGAGCTGCCGCGGCCCAGGTGGCGGCGAAAGTACTGCATTGCCGGCAGATAAGTTTTGTCCTGCCGGGTGTTCTGCCATGGCTCCCTGGATCTGTCTCCTCAACCTTTGCCTTGTTCTTTCGATCTCTGGATCTAATTCGTACAAGGGGTTGGTTGGATTGGCCCTGGTCATACACCACGAAAAAGAAAGGTAAAATAAAAATAAAAATAAACAAGAAAATAAAGAAAACAAACTATAGTTGCCAGTCCCCGGCAACGGCGCCAAAAACTTGTCGCGTGTCAAAAGTGCGCGTTCAGTGCAAGTGGACACATCGCAAGTAATAAGTGATAAGTATATTATCGAGTTATAGTCTCCTCAGGAACCGGTACACTTAATATGCTTTGTTCACCTCCTTGTTCTGTAGAAAGATAAAAACACAAATAAGTTGATTTGATTTGTCTAAACTAAAATAACTAGAATAAAAGTAAAAGATTGAAATAGTGGAGAGAGATGGGCTAGGATCCAGTTGTGTCGTATTGTGGAATTAATTGACTTGTCTCTGTCCAATGCAATTATATATCTCTGCCTCGGCAGCACTACAGTTTACTGCCTGGGCAGCGATAACACTGTTTGCCACGGCAATCCCTTGCTCGTGGGCAGACTTTACCAAAGTTCAGCAAAGTGTCCTTGAATGACTCCGCTTATCCCTAAGTCAGAGTGTTGTTGATGACTAGTCCTTGATGATACCTCCCGGCGTAAACCAATTATACTCACCAACCAATCTCACATTTCTTTTAGCCGCTGAAACTCTTAACCTATCCCAAGGCCGAGTTAGTATTTCGCGATTGAAACACCGTACTTATCCCTTTCGTGAATCTAACTCTCCCGAGCTTAGATAAATGGATGATTCACAATGTCCTCTCCCGAGCTCAATTGTGAAAACAAAGAATAAGCAAACCTTGATAACTTTATTGCATTGAATGAAAGACAAAGTACAATCTCCTCTCACAAATACTCTACAACCTTCACATAATCCCTAAGAAGGTTTAGAACATGATGGAGAGGAAAGAAACAAGAGTAGAAGTCGGCTCTCTCCCTATGTATTTCGTGTCTTGTACATTGGGTGGCTAGGTCTTTATATAGGCTAGACCTAGGGCAAACCTTTCCTAAGTAGAATACAACTTGGAGTAAGGAACAAGTCAAGTACATAATAATAATATATTTCCAAGTTTATATTCGGCTAAGGGGCTTTCCCGCGTGGTCTTCCTTTGGGCTTTTCCTTGTGCTAGCCAGCTCCGATTCATGGGCTTCAAGTCCAGACATGTTCCTTGGATTTTTGTCTTTCCATCGCCTATAATCTTGCTTCCTGTCTTTCTGCTGCTGCCTCGGCATCAGGTCCTGCCTCGGCCTTGTCTCTGCTGCGGCACTAGTTCTCCTGTACAGATATGAAAACACAGTAAAACGTGTCTTTTTCTGTAAATATTATCTATATGAGTATAACTTCTAAATGTATCACATTGAGTGCATGCATTGGTCCGAGTGGGTGTATATTTGGTAATTAATGCCCATAAAAGGAGTAAAAAGTGATAGTGTGTTGAGCACTTATCACACCCCCAAACTCGAACCATTGCTTGTCCTCAAGCAATGCAAACCATCAATTTGCCGAACTCTACTCTCTCTTGGTCTTACATGTCCATCTATTCTCCCCACCATAACTAGGCCTATTCTTAAGCCTTAACCATTCGGTTACCCAAGGGTTTACCTCCAAGCAAACTATAGGAATTGTGAGTGTGTGCGTTTTTGTGGACAAGTTGATTAAAGGTTTTCTTAGATAAACTCTAAGTTCAAGACAAATAGACATTGGTTAAGTGTTCTCTTCTTGTTCAAACCCCAAATCTTGAGCCGGTTTCGGGCACCTCAAAGACTTGTGTTTTTTTTCTTTTCACTAAAATCCTTCTTTCTTTTTAATATTCCTTAACACATACTAGAGCCAATTTCGGGCACCTCTAGCATGAAGAAGAGACTTTCTAGAGCCGGTGATAGGCACCTCTAGTTACTTTCCAAAAATCTAAGTCTTTATCACCTAAGTTCATTAAAAGAATTCCTATAATCCAACAAGTCCCAAAAGTGTTTAAAGTTTAAAGTTCTTCCTATAGTAAGCTTCTACGTTTTCATCCTTAAGCATCCTAAGGTTAAGCCCTCTTAACAGAACCTAAACATGGTAAGGAGAAAGATTTCTATAGCCTTAAAGAATAAACTAAGGCAATACTGATGATGAGCAGTGCAAGAGTGTAGGCAGTGAATTCAAGTAAGGCGGGGAGCATAAAAATAAAAAAAAAATATCACTGAATACTCCCTTTTTTTGGCAAGGCCGCGGCAGTAGATTGTTGCCTTGGTAGTGAATCTGCACCCCTAAACTCAAACCAAGCATTGTCCTCAATGCTTTATATTTTGAAGGAATAAACGGCAAAACAGAATATGAATTATAAGCAGCAAGTAAAAACAGTAAAAGCAATTAATATTGAATTTCGGACAAAGAAATTTAAAGCGACCTCGAAGAGCTGCTTGTAACAATTTTCCTTCGTGGCCTTGATGCCAAATGCTTTGTCCTTGGGGAGGGCGATGGTTGCGCCTTTGCTTGCCTCGGCGGCTGGACTCGGGTGGGTGGGGTCCTTTGCATCGGGGCTTCTACTTCTTCTCCTTCTTCGACATCCGCTATCTCTTCCGTAATCATCACGTCCGTTCCTCCTCCCATCGCAGTAGCTCCTCCGGTGTCGTGTGTGCTTGGGTCAGTGGCAGTGGAACCTTGATGCACATATGCATCTATCTCGTTAGATAGACTACCCATTATAATTGGCGATCTGGGTGGAGTGCTGAAAACGGCTCTCCGCTTGGATGGCCTTCTACTGACAGACGAGGCCGCGGCAGAGTCTGCCGCCCTAGATGGGCCGGCAGCCTGGTATTGGGGTTGAGGGTCCGGATGGAAGAATGGTCGTGGTCCTCCCGGGGCTGGTGTAGTCTCGGTGTAGGGTGCGGCGGTGACGAAAATGTTGCTTGGGAACTCCGGGAATTGTACGTCTTGGTCCGGGAAGGCGTGCAGCAGCATCTAGGCTAGAGTGCCATTGAAGTCCCGTTGGTACTCCATGTACCGTTGTTATCGAAGATCCATTGCGGCCATTCGCTGCAAGATTTCTTGGTATGGGTCTGCTGCGGCAGAGGTGTGGGCAGTACCAAGCATGTCTGCCGTGTACTGGGCCCCGACAGCAGTATCGACAGTGAACTACTACGGTGTTGCCTGGACAGGTTCTGCTTGTGTGATCTGCATGACTTTATGGCAGAAGTCCCTGGTCCATCCCCGTCGTGGGGGCGTGTATTCATCCGTTTCTTCAATGGGTACACCTGCAGAAACACATAAACCCGTAATCAAGCAAGGGAAATACAATGGTCCTCTATCTTTCTTACCGCACTCGTTAATTTCCCGAAGGATGATTTCTCCAACATTGATGGTCCACTTTTTGATGATGGATTGGATAAGCACCAATCTCTTGCGATCCACCATGCTATTGTGTGATGTTGGGATGAGGCGTCGTTTGACGAAGGTGTTCCACATCTTGGCCTCCGGCTTCAAGCTTTGTCTTGTTACGGATCCTCGATGGGTACCGGTTTCCCATGGAGTATTCCCGTAACAAAGATCGTCTTTGATGAGTTTATAGTCCTCGGCAGTGATATCTTCCAAGAATTCCGCATGGATATCACTGTCTAGGGTGAGGCCGTAGAAGTCGTTGATCGTCTCGGCATCGAGATGGACCGGCCTGCCGTGGCAGTGAACAAATAGGGAGTCTTTGCTGGGCCCATGAGCGTAGAACTCCCGCACGATCGAGGCGTTCGCCTGGGCGGGTTGCAAACAGAAAATTTCCCAATTCTGGTACTTAATTCTGTCATAGGGGTAGTGTTCAATGTCGTAGTTTTCTTCATCCGCATGTTGGAAACCTTGCTCTTCCCTAAGTTGCCTAGCGATGAAAGATCGGTTGAATCGATCTTCAACGCTGGCTGAGGCGAATCTTTTGTATGTAGCCATCAAGATAGAGAGATGTGCGTTCTTGGAGGTTTTTCTTGAAGAGAATCTGGAGATTGTAGAAGGTAGAGAGTAATTGAGAGAGAGATTGTTATGAGTACTAAAGAAAACAAGAATGTAAGAGTGAATAGTTCAAGAGGAAGGAGTTTCTTATAATAGGCCTCGGCCTTGTGACCGTTGAGACCATTAGCCGTTGTAACCGTTTCCTTTTTCTGCCGCGGCAGGAATCTCAGCAGACTAGCCGTTACACTGTTCTGCCCGTTGGGACTGCTGCGGCCCTGACACTATTTTATTGCCTCGGCAGAGTTCCTACTGTGAACTATTTTTCCCTTATTCTTGCTTTTTATTCCTAAATAAAACACACAAAAGAAAAATACTGAAAGTGAAAATAATTAGAAAAATAAAAATAAACTACTAATCCTAATATACTATTTAAAAAAAGGGGAGAGGTTAGGTTACTGGTGGAGAATATGCAAATGCATCTCCCAAAATTATTTTCTCCCATAGGCCCAATTTATGTATCGGTTGTGGGCCATTCCTTTTTGCTATCTATCCATCCATCTTGGGCTTGATTTTCTTTCCGAATATTCTGCCGAGCAAACTTCCCAGGTAGGATATCTTATTGTCCACTGTGTGGATGGCCTTGCATTCCTCTGGATCATCATATTTCTTTAAGTTGTGGAATGCGTTGAGTTTGACTTGTTGGTCATTGACCCGCATAGTCAACTCTCCTTTTTCCACGTCAATTAATGTGCGTCTAGTTGCTAGAAAGGGTCTCCCAAGGATGATCGGTGCATTGTCATCTACTTCACAATCAAGGACAAGGAAGTCGGCAGGAAAAATAAACTTGTCAACTCTTACCAGTATGTCCTCGATTGCCTTCGGGTTGCACATAGGATCGATCCGCGAGTTGGAGCATCATTGTTGTAGGCTTCGGCCTTCCAATTCCAAGCTTTTGCAAGACTGATCTAGGCATGAGATTTATGCTTGCTCCAAGGTCGCCTAGGGCCTTTCCTTCATAACTCTTTCCTATCGCACAAGGTATAGTGAAGCAACCAGGATCTTTTAACTTTGGTGGCATGCGGTTATGCAGCATTGCCATGCATCCCTCGGTAGCAGCCACTGTCTCAAATTCACCTATTCGTTTTCTCTTTGACACCATGTCCTTTAGGAACTTGGCATAGTTGGGCATTTGTTCAATAGCTTCAACGAACGGTATGTTGATGTGGACTTGCTTCAAGATGTCGAGGAACTTCTTGAATTGCTGATCCTGTTTTTGATTTTTCAACCTTTGCGGGAAAGGTGGTGGTGGTCTCATTTCCTCCAGGGTTTCTTTAGTTTGAAGTTTTATACCTAGCACCACTAGAATTGTTGCTGCCTCGGCAGGCTACTCAGGCGCTGTAGTGCTTGCTACTGGGGCAGTGTTGTCAGCTTCAGTTTGCTCAGCCTCTTCTCGTGTTTGATCTATTGATTGAGTTTGGCTCTCTAGGATCTTCTCCTTCAGCTGTAGACCACTCCTAGTAGTGATTGCCTTACACTGTTCATGGCTTATTACCTTAGCAACTTCAGTATTGCTAGGTAGGCCTCCTTGTTGTCTAGTGTTTATGCATTGAGCAAACTGCCCAACCTGAGTGTCCAACATTTTTATGTCCGCTTCTTGATTTTGAAGCCTCATCTCGGTCCTATTCATGAAGGCATATGTCCTCTTGATGAAATTACTATTTTCTGCCATGTATGACTCAGTTTTCATCATAAAGGCCTTTAGTGTGTTTTCTAATGAACTTACCGATTGTTGTTGCATCTGCTGCTGCGGCATTGGCTGTTGAAATCCCGATGGTTGGGTGATTGGGTTTAACGCATTGTTCGGGTTACTCCATGATAGGTTTGGATGCCTCTTCCATGAGGGGTTGTATGTGTTGGACATCACATTGTTGCGGTTGTAGTTCCCAACATACATACCAGTTTCTTGATTCATGCAATCAGAGGAACTGTGGTTACCTCCACATAAGTCACAGTATGAATCAATTGCCATGACCTCACGGGTATTGTGTTGTAACTGTAGGTTTTGCACCATCTTGGTAAGAGAGGCCAATTGTGCTGCCACTGAACTTGATCAATCTAATTCATGTACCGTGGCTTGGCGTCTTACTCCTCCTCGCCTAGATGTAGGAAACTGAAAGTCATTCTTTGCGAGTTTGTTTAATATTTCAATAGCTTCCTTAGATGCTTTGTACAAGAGTGTTCCATTTGCCGAGGCATCTAACATCATCCTTGTCGGGGCATTCGTGGCATTGTAAAACATTGTCACTTGTTTCCATAAGGGAAATCCATGCAGCAGACACTTGTGCAATAGCTCTCTGTAGCGTTCCCATGCCTCGTACATTGGTTCGTCTTCAGCCTGTCAAAAAGAAGTAATTTCATTACGGATTCTATCATATAGATTAGTAGGATTAAAGCGAGTAATGAAATCACGGCAAAGTTCACTCCAGGATCCAATAGATCCTGCTGGAATGCTATTTAACCAAGCTTTCGCCCTATCCCTCAGTGAATAGGGGAATAGCTTTAATCGCAAGACATCTTCATGGACTCCTTGGATTTTGAAAGAGTTGCAGATTTCCATGAAAGGTTTGAGGTGCTGCCTTGCGTCTTCAGTTGTAGACCCACCAAATTGTCCAATTGTATTTAACATATTGAACACAATGGGTTTTAGTTCAAAATGGGCTGCTTCAATCTCTGGTGTAACGACTCCTGGGTTTAATCCGTTTAAGTCCTCTTCCAAGAAGTCCCTGACAGTGAGCTGCCTCGGCCCAGGTGGCGGCGGAAGTACTGCATTGCCGGCAGGTAAGTTTTGTCATGCCGGGTGTTCTGCCATGGCTCCTTGGATCTGTCTCCTCTACCTTTGCCTTGTTCTTTCGATCTTTGGATCTAATTCGTACAAGGGGTTGGTTGGATTGGCCCTGGTCATACACCAAGAAAAACAAAAGTAAAATAAAAACAAAAATAAAAATAAACAAGAAAATAAAGAAAACAAAATTTAGTTGCCAGTCCCCGGCAACGGCGCCAAAAACTTGTCGCGTGTCAAAAGTGCGCGTTCAGTGCAAGTGGACACATCGCAAGTAATAAGTGATAAGTATATTATCGAGTTATCGTCTCCTCAGGGACCGGTATACTTAATATGCTTTGTTCACCTCCTTGTTCTGTAGAAAGATAAAAACAAAAATAAGTTGATTTGATTTGTCTAAACTAAAATAACTAGAATAAAAGTAAAAGATTGAAATAGTAGAGAGAGATGGGCTGGGATCCAGTTGTGTCGTATTGTGGAATTGATTGACTTGTCTCTGTCCAATGCAATTGTATATCTCTGCCTCGGCAGCACTACAGTTTACTGCCTGGGCAGCGATAACACTGTCTGCCGCGGCAATCCTTTGCTCGTGGGCAGACTTTACCAAAGTTCGGCAAACTGTCCTTGAATGACTCCGCTTATCCCTAAGTCAGAGTGTTGTTGATGACTAGTCCTTGATGATACCTCCCGGCGTAAACCAATTATACTCACCAACCAATCTCACACTTCTTTTAGCCGTTGAAACTCTTAACCTATCCATAGGCCGAGTTAGTATTTCGCGATTGAAACACCGTACTTATCTCTTTCGTGAATCTAACTCTCCCGAGCTTAGATAAATGGATGATTCACAATATCCTCTCCCGAACTCAATTGTGAAAACAAAGAATAAGCAAACCTTGATAACTTTATTGCATTGAATGAAAGACAAAGTACAATCTCCTCTCACAAATACTCTACAACCTTCACCTAATCCCTAAGAAGGTTTAGAACATGATGGAGAGGAAAGAAAGAAGAGCAGAAGTCAGCTCTCTCCCTAGGTATTTCGTGTCTTGTTCATTGGGTGGCTAGGTCTTTATATAGGCTAGACCTAGGGCAAACCTTTCTTAAGTAGAATACAACTTGGAGTAGGGAACAAGTCAAGTACATAATAATAATAATAATATATTTCCAAGTTTATATTCGGCTAAGGGGCTTTCCCGCGTGGTCTTTCTTTGGGCTTTTCCTTGTGCTAGCCAGCTCCGATTCATGGGCTTCAAGTCCAGACACGTTCCTTGGATTTTTATCTTTCCATCGCCTATAATCTTGCTTCCTGTCTTTCTGCTGCTGCCTCGGCATCAGGTCCTGCCTCGGCCTTGTCTCTGCCGCGGCACTGGTTCTCCTGCACAGATATGAAAACGTAGTAAAACGTGCCTTTTTCTGTAAATATTATCTATATGAGTATAACTTCTAAATATATCACATTGAGTGCATGCATTGGTCCGAGTGGGTGTATATTTGGTAATTAATGCCCATAAAAGGAGTAAAAAGTGATAGTGTGTTGAGCACTTATCACCACGTATAATTAATAAGGTACCGATTTTGGGCGCTCGTAAGGGTCGTCCTTACGCGTAACCGACTGCCGAACCCAAATGTTTTAAAAATGAATCTCTGGTTTGTTTTATGGTTTTCGACTTACCTAAGTGGCCGGTGGCGACTCTTATTCATTTTTAAAATTCAGATAAAACGTGTTTTTAATAAAATTTCAATTTTCATTATTAAAAGCAATAAAACTCGATTTTTCCCCAAAATTAACTCTCTATGCTATTTTTTACACACTCGATTTTAAAATGGTCAGGACAGCTTGGCGACTCTGCTGAGGATTTTTTGTGAGTCAGGCATAGTAATTAATTACACATGGCATATTGGCATTTTGTATAATAATATAATTTTCTTCAATATATTGTCGAATGAATTTTCCGACGAATGAAGGTAGTATTTTTATTGTGTGATATATCTGTCATTCATGCATAAGCTCTCGACCCAGGCTTTTACCCTTGAGTGGGAGTTAGATATAATCCAACGTGATGCTCTCTAGCTCTGAGTTTCGAGTTTATGTCTACTTCCATTATACTAACCTTACGTGTCATGAGGTCTTCACCTCAGTTGTAAGGGACCTATACTACCGAATCGATGTCTTATCGTCACAATAGATGGTAACGACAGTTCGGGAACCCAGAGCCTAGATCCGAACCTACATGTCTAGAGTAGAAACTCATCCCTATTGGAGCTAGACAAGGACTGTAAGATAAGGCGGTATGCTACCGAAATGCCGCCAAATTAGGGTTTCTTTGTTTAACTGCTCTTTGGTTATTTTTGTACAGCATAATATGCTCTCTGGTTATTTTTTTATGCAATATAATTTGTTCTCTGGTTATTTTTCTCAATTTAAATTATTTTTATATCAATTTATTTTTATTCATATTATTAATTCAGCATATTAACACTTTTTTGTGGTGTGTGTGTGAGTCCATATAGCATGCATTAGAGATATCGATTCATGAGCTAGCTGTATAGACAATGGTCATAAACTAAAGGGTTTGATGTACAAGTGGAAGACAACATGTCGGGATAGATCATATTCGAGCAGACTCAGTATAAGATCAGAGTTAATGTTTGAGAAAACCAAGTACCAATCAAACAAGATTGTTTCAGAAGACTTCAACAATGGTGCATGTATGCCAAAATTAAAGGTAATTTGGAAATTCTTGGACGATAACACGAAGATCCATCCTCGATAAGGTTTCTTAGTTTGTTGTTAGGAGAATAGTTATTACACCAACAATAGGAAATTTGCTACATTGTTCCAATGGGTGAAAAGAGGATTTATAATGGGATTAACATTTGTTCGAGCATTATGTCGGGTTCAGGGGCAAGTGTATACATAAACAAGACACGGTAGCTAAAAGGTGAAGATAGTTATAAAGTGGATATTTAACGGATAAAATAGGGGCACCCCAAGGTTAGTGTTGACGACTGAAGACTCAAAAAAGAAAAGAGAATTGTGAGCCTAGGATCGACGTTCAAATTTCACAAATGACAGAAATTACTAATAGAAGAGGACATCATGAAGTAGAAAACGACATGCAGAAAATCAGTTTGCAATTTTTGAACCAGCGTTTCAAGTAAAGAACACGTCAAAAACCAAGACGAGATAGTTACCTAAATGATGCAAAGAATCGAGGATCAACTTCAAAATTAAGTACATGAAATAACGGATATATATGGATTTTGACTAATAGAGTTGTAGACTTGTCAACAGATTTTCATCGACAGACCAGTACCGTTGCTGAACCAGACTGAACGAGGTGATCAACAAAGAAGCTCGAGACAACTATCTTCTATCAACAAATTGGCTTCTCCATGTATTCGATATTTTAGTTAGATGAGTGTTGTCTAATGACTAGCTCTTGAAATCGATATCTCTTGCATTCATGCATTGTATCATTTAAATAATTGCATTTTTAGGAGAATATAAAACAAAAAGACATTACATTTTGTTTTAGAACATTGCTTTTAAAGTAACATTGCATTTTGAGAAACATAAATTAAAATATGTTAAGATTAAAAAATTTCATAAAAATGTTGAGGATCATTGGGGTAATATGAAAAAGATCAGCTGGTCTCAGAATCAAAATACCAGTTTTCATACTTCTTGGAGTCAGGAAGATCGAAAAAGAAAGTCATCGAGATGAAATGCAGATGAAAGAGATTTGAATGGAAATTTATCTCACATAAGGGTTCAATTTGAAAAGTTTTCTTGAAAAAAAACACAAGAAAAAGTAGAAAAAATAAAAAAATAAAAATGCAAAAAGAAGTCAAAAGTAAAGACGATCAAGTTCAATTCAAAGTAGTTGGGGCATCTACAGAAATTTTAGAAGATCAGATTTTGAGCAATGGAAGCAGCAATGCAGTGTTCGATTACGATGTCGATAAATTGAGAAGACACAAGGTTAACAAGTAGGCAGATCTTATCAAAACTAAGAAGTGACAGAATATCCCCTGAAATGGTGAATGTTTGAAACCAAGTTGAAGACTAAAGTTTACTCAAGTTTTTACCATAGAGTTTTGGGTTGAAAATGTAGCAGATGAAAGTTTGAAATTGGAAAAATTTAGGGACTGATAAGTGCTTAATTCACTATCACTTTTTACACCTTTTATGGACAAATAATCACCTAATCTACACCTACTTGGACTAAAGCATGTACTTAATGTGAGATATTTAGATATTCTACTTTTGTAACTTATGAAGATGATATTTATAGACAATGAAGACTTTACGGCATCTTTTATGCAACTGCAGGAATATACATTGTCGCGGCAGTAAGTGTGGCCGAAGCAGAACCTAAGGCCGCGGCAACAACTGAAGGACAAGTAACGATATTGTAGGCGACTTGAAGAGAAAAATGAGGTGAACGTTTCTGGACAAGCAGCGCAAGGATTGGAGCTGGGAAGAGAGCAGAAAACCCAAGTCAAAGGCCACGCGGAAAAGAATCCTTGTAGGAATAAAATTTGAAATAAAACAAATATTTTATTTATGTACTTGACTTCTGTTTTACACCAAGTTGTATTCCTACTTAGGAAAGGTTTGCCCTAGGTTAAGCCTATATAAACAATAGTCGTACAAGGAGAATCATCATAGAGAGCACAAGAGAAATTAGTTTTGAGTTTTCTTTGTTTTATTATGTTATAAATTCTTTTAGGCTTAGGTGAAGGTTGTTTAGTATTTGTGAGAAGAGATTGAACTTTGTTTTCTCGTTCCAATGCAATAAAATATCAAGATTTGCTTATTCTTTGCTATTCATTGATTTTGCATTCAAGCTCGGGAGAGAAGTTTGTGAGAGATTTATTTGTCTAATATTTGGAGAGTTAGGCTCACGAAAGGGATAAGTACGATATTTTTCTAGCAGGAAAATACTAACTCGGCCTAGGGATAGGTTAGAGTTTCAGCGGCTAAAAGAAGTGTGAGATTGGTTGGTGAGTATAATTGATTCACGCCGGGAGTTATCATCAAGGACTGGTCATCAACAGTACTTCGACTTAGGGATAAGCAGAGTCACCAAAGGACACTTTGCCGAATCTTGGTAAATTCTACCCAAGAGCAAGGGATTGTCGCGGCGGACGAACATCATCACTGTCAAGGCAGTAAAACTGCAGTGCTGCCGAGGCAGTGTTGTGTGATTGCATTGGACAAAGACAAGTCAATTGAATCCACAAATACAACACAACTGGATCCTGGCCATCTTCTCATTCTGATTGTTTTCTCTTTATTTAGTTTGTTTTATTATTCACGTTATTTAGTTTACTCCAACCCAAATCACTTGTGTCTTTATTTTAATTCTTCTATAAAGCAAGAAGACGTAAGAAAGCATATTAAGTAGACCAATCCCTGTGGTGACGATATCCGATAATACTTATCACTTTATTACTTGAGACGTGTACACTTGCACTAATTGTGCACTCTTTTTACATGCAACAAGTTTTTGGCGCTGTTGCTGGGGATTGGCAACTAAATTTTGTTTTCTTTATTTTTTTGCTTTTAGTTATTTTTATTTAACTTTTGTTTTTCTGGTGTTTGACCAGGGCGAACTCAAGCAATCCATTATACAAATTAGATCTAGAGATTGAACGCACGTGTCAAAGGTTGCGAAGACAAATCCGAGAAGTTATGGCAGATCATCCGGCAGAACAAAACTTACCCGCTGGCAATGGAAGGCTTCCGCCGCCACCAGGGCCGCGGCAGCTTACTGTTCGAGACTTCTTGGAAGAGGATTTGAATGGGTTAAATCCAGGAGTCGTTACACCAGAGATCGAAGTAGCCCATTTTGAGCTAAAACCTGTCATGTTTAATATGCTCAATACTATTGGACAGTTTGGTGGGTCGGTCACTGAAGATGCCAGGCAACACCTCAAATCGTCAGCATGATGATGCCTGGAATCTAGCCTTTATGTGGGAAACTATAACCGGAACAACAACATGATGTCCAACACCTACAATCCAGCATGGAAAAGACATCCAAATTTTTCATTGAGCAATCCCAATAATGCTTTGAATCCGACTGCTCAACCCTCAGGTTTTCAGCAATCAATGTCAATGTAACACCCGCCGCAGCAGCAACAGTCACTGTCGCAGCAGCAGATGTCGCAACAGCAGCATACAAGTTCATTGGAAAATACTCTTAAGGCCTTTATGATGAAAACCTAATCATACATGGCTGAGAATAGTAACTTCATTAAGAGAACTAATGCTTTCATGAACAGAACTGAGATGAGGTTGCAAAACCAAGAGGCAACCATTAAGACACTGGAAACTCAAGTTGGGCAGTTCGCTCAAAGTTTGAACACTAGATCTCAAGGAGGATTACCCAGCAATACTGAAGTTGCTAAGGGAGTGTGTCATGAGCAATGTAAGGTAATTACTACTCGGAGTGGCCTACAACTTAAGGAGATGTTAGAAAACTCAACAGACAAAGTCCCACTAGTGGAATAAGAAGAAACAGATAAAGAGGACTTGGATGTTGAACTAAGTGATCATGCCACAGCAATCCCAGAAAAAAGCACTACCTCGGTAGAGAAATCGGCAGTCCCTAGACAAGTGGCCGAGACGGCAAGAAAACCAGTGGTACCAGGTATTAAATTCTAGACCAATGAGACAATAGAGGAGATGCGACCACCACCACCTTTCCCACAAAGGTTGAAAAAGCATAAACAGGACTGTCAATTTAAAAAATTCTTAGACATCTTGAAGCAAGTCCACATTAACTTGCCATTTGTTGAGGCAATAGAACAAATGTTGAATTATGCTAAATTCTTAAAAGACATTGTGTCTAAAAGAAAAAGGCTTGGTGAGTTTGAAACGGTGTCTGCAACTGAAGGATGCATGGCAATGCTTCATAATCGCTTGCCTCCTAAATTAAAGGATCCTGGATGTTCTACTATACCTTGTGCGATAGGAAACCACTATGAAGGAAAGACCTTATGTGACCTTGGGGCAAGTATAAATTTGATGCCGAAATCTGACTTCCAAAAGCTTGGAATAGGAAGGGAAAAACCTACAACCGTGATGCTCCAATTGGCGGATAAATCATATGTGCAACCTGAAGGAAAGATCGAGGACATATTGGTAAGGGTGGATAAATTTATTTTTCCAGCTGACTTTCATGTTCTTGATTTTGAAGCAGATGACAATGCACCGATCATCTTGGGGAGACCTTTTCTAGCCACTAGACGCACTCTTATTGTTGTGGAAAAAGGAGAATTGACAATGAGGGTTAACGACCAGCAAGTCAAACTCAATGCTTTCCATAACTTGAAAAGATATGATGATCCAGAGGAGTGCAAGGTTATCCACACCACAGATTCAGGCAGCAAAATATCCCGTCTCAACAACCACTGCCTCGGTAGTACGCTCGGCAATGTTGTGGATAATAGTTACAACAGAGTCTTGTATAGTTTTGAAACATCAAAGGTGAAGAAAGCCAATTGGACAACACACTTTCTAGGCAAACTTAGATCCAAATGGTCAGAACCACATGAGGCAGTAAAAATCAAATCAAGAAGGGATGGGCATGAGTTCAAAGCGAATGGCCAACAGTTGAAGCTTGATACTGGTTAACATGAGATGAGGACTATAGAGACCATCACTTTAGGAGATGCATTTGCATGCACTCCTCCTGTGACATAATCTATTCATCGTCTCTTTATTTTATCTTTAGGATTAGTTTTAGTTTAGAGTTAATCTTTTTATTTTTGCTTCTTTTTGATTTAATTTTTGTTTGGTGTTTATTTTTAGGACAATAAGCAAGAATGAAGGAGAAGTAGTCACGACACAGAAAATCTTCTACCGTGGCAGTGCATAGTATCAGTGCCACAGCAGTCCCAACGGGCAGAACTATAAAAAATTTCTAAATCTTTATGCTGATTTTATATCCTTACTTGTTCTTTTTCATATTTTGTTTCCTGCTATGTGCCATGATCATAAGCATTGAGGACAATGCTTAGTTCGAGTTTGGGGGTGTAGATCACTGCCGAGGTAACTCACTGTCGCGGCCTTGCCATGAAAGGAAGTATTTAAGTTATTTTTAATTTTTTTTATATCCACCACCTTACTTGAAATATTGCTCACACTTTTGCACTGCTCTACATCAATATTGCCTTAGTTTATTCCTTTAATGCTATAGAAATATTTCTCCTTACCATGGTTAGGTCCTGTTTAGAAGACTTAACTTTAGGATACTTAAGGAAGAAACTTAGAAGCTTGCTATAAAGTTGATTCTAAGATCACTTTTGGGACTTGTGTGATTTTAGGAATTCTTTTAACGAACTTATGTAATAAAGACTTGGATTTATGGAATGATAACTAGAGGTGCCCGAAATTGGCTCTAGTATAAGCTTAAAAAAAATTAGATAATAATAAAACACAACCCTTGAGGTGCCTGAAATTGGCTCAAGTGTTGGTACTATAGGAAGGCATCATAAATTCAAAAGTCTATCTGTCTTGAACTTAGAGTTTGTCTAAGAAAGCCTTTAATCAAACTCGTCCACAAAAAAGCAGACACTCACAAAATCTTATAGCTTGATTCCGAGTAAGTCCTTGGGTAACCAAAAGGTTAAGGCTTAAGAATAGGCATAGTTATGGTAGGGAGAATAGATGAAAAACTAAGACGAAAAGAAAATAAGGTTTGACAATTTGATGGTTTGCATTGCTTGAGGACAAGCAATAGCTCGAGTTTGGGGGTGTGATAAGTGCTTAATTCACTATCACTTTTTACACCTTTCATGGAGAAATAATCACCTAATCTACACCTACATGGACTAAAGCATGTACTTAATGTGAGATATTTAGATATTGTACTTTTGTAACTTATGAAGATGATATTTATAGACAATGCAGACTTTACGACATCTTTTATGCAACTGTAGGAATATCCATTGCCGCGGCAGTAAGTGTGGCCGAAGCAGAACCTGAGGCCGCGACAGCAGCTGAAGGACAAGTAACGATATTGTAGGCGACTTGAAGAGAAAAATGAGGTGAACGTTTCTGGACAAGCAGCGCAAGGATTGGAGCTGGGAAGCGAGCAGAAAGCCCAAGTCAAAGGCCACGCAGAAAAGAATCCTTGTAGGAATAAACTTGGAAATAAAACAAATATTTTATTTATGTACTTGACTTGTGTTTTACTCCAAGTTGTATTCCTACTTAGGAAAGGTTTGCCCTAGGTCAAGCCTATATAAACAATAGCCGTGCAAGGAGAATCATCATAGAGAGCACAAGAGAAATTAGTTTTGAGTTTTCTTTGTTTCATTATGTTCTAAATTCTTTTAGGCTTAGGTGAAGGTTGTTTAGTATTTGTGAGAAGAGATTGAACTTTGTTTTCTCGTTCCAATGCAATAAAATATCAAGATTTGCTTATTCTTTGCTATTCATTGATCTTGCATTCAAGCTCGGGAGAGAAGTTTGTGAGAAATTTATTTGTCTAATATCGGGAGAGTTAGGCTCATGAAATGGATAAGTACAATATTTTTCTTGCTGGAAAATACTAACTCGGCCTAGGGATAGGTTAGAGTTTCTCCGGCTAAAAGAAGTGTAAGATTGGTTGGTGAGTATAATTGATTCACGCCGGGAGGTATCATTAAGGACTAGTCATCAACAGTACTTCGACTTAGGGATAAGCGGAGTCACCAAAGGACACTTTACCGAATCTTGGTAAATTCTACCCAAGAGCAAGGGATTACCGCGGCGGACGAACATCATCATTGTCAAGGCAGTAAAACTGCAGTGCTACCGAGGCAGTGTTGTGTGATTGCATTGGACAGAGACAAATCAATTGAATCCACAAATACAACACAACTGGATCCTAGCCATCTTCTCATTCTGATTGTTTTCTCTTTATTTAGTTTGTTTTATTATTCACATTACTTAGTTTACTCCAGCCCAAATCACTTGTGTCTTTATTTTAATTCTTCTATAGAGCAAGAAGACGTAAGAAAGCATATTAAGTAGACCAATCGCTGTGGAGACGATATCCGATAATACTTATCACTTTATTACTTGAGACGTGTACACTTGCACTAATTGCGCACTCTTTTCACACGCAACAGGGACTATAAAATGTTCAAAGATCTGGGGCATTTGATCACCCTAACGATGAAAATCGGGTAAATTTTGTCGGATAATGGAATTTTAGCGTCATTCTGAAGATGAAAACCAAAAAGTTAAGACTAAACAGGGGGCAACCAAAAGAGATGTTACATTGATGCTTCAAAAACCAAGAATTCAACATTGAAACGAAAGCAAGAAGGAGCAAAGTCGATGGTAAAAATGAGGTGGTTGAAATTCACTCTGGTTTCCTTGATGGAGGATAGAAAATTGAATTATAGGGGATCTGTCTGCATTTTTGGGCCGTTATGGAGTAATACCCTGAATCATCCCAATTGCTTTTGCTCGCGAGCATTGGGGGTTCTTTGTAAGGGAGGCTATTTCAATTTATTTGTTCATGATGTTTGTTTAATATATATTTTTCTCAAGTGGCAAACATTTCATAATCGTTGATTCTTTAATCCTTTGATTCTTTACAATGGGTCAATTTTTGATCGCCCATACATATATGTATATATCGTCACTAACTTCTTTCTTTCTGGTCTTGAATACTAATTGCAGGATTGGCCTTAAACTAAATTCATAGATCAACTTCAATAATTTGACTCGTTTTTACTTTATTTAGACTAAAAGGGGAAAACTAATGTATGTTCAAGAACTACGGGAAAATCCTAAATATAAATTTTGATTGAATTTCCTCTCAAGCATTGTTGACTAAGATCTTTGAATGAGTGATAACCCAAAACATCATCCAACTGAAGGTTGTTTTTCTTCAAAGGTATCCAAGTATGGAATGATATTTGTCATTCCTTGATCTCCCTTCTCAATGAAAGAAAATAAGAAAAATATCTTTTCTTGTCCCATTTTGAGCCTAATGTTATTTTTCTTTCAATTCAACTCAAAACCAAGGATCACCCCTACACTAGGGGAAACATAGATGAAAATGTGTTCGAAGTGAAAGACATTAGGGATGCCTTGAGAATTAAGGGCGTGAGATAAAAGTGAATAGAGTAAAAGTTTGTTTCTGAGGAGTCAAGTTCAAATTGTTAACATGAAAGTTAAAGCGATCGCTAAAAGAAAAATGAAAAAAAAAGTTTTTTTTGAGATATTTTGATAAGATGAACCACTGTCAAAAGAAGCGGTGAAAAGGAAATGACCTCTAGGGTGAAAACCCAAAAAGGGCAGTCTAGAGTGATTCGTAAAGAAAAAATAGAAAAGTATTTCATCAGAGCATATTCATATCAGTGCAACAATGATCCTTGGTTTCATTACCCTTAAATAATTATTTGAGCCTATATATCTTTTATTTGATAGCCATGAACCATAACCTACATTACAAGCCACAAAATACCATTTTGACCATATGTGGGGTGTGTATTAGAGCAAGGAGAGTTAGTCATCAGAATACATCCCGCTTATCAGGGTTAACCTTTTTTCAAAGATTTTTACTCTTCTAATGCTTGATCAAGATCAGAAAAGAGGGAAAGATTGGGCATCGTGAGTTAGTGAGGCAAAGAGTGCCACCTAAACGGGGTAGAATTAGGAAAATATCAATGTTTCTCCTAAAAGTCTAATAAATTAGAAAATGGTCACATCAGAGTCGATCTTTACAAATTGGTTCGAAGGATTTGTTGCACTTGGTATTCAAAGGCCTAATTTTATATTTTCTTATTTGCCATGACTATCAAACTATTCAATGTTCTCAAAATTAGTAAAAATTATATCTTGAGCATTTCGCTTATTGTTTTAGCAAGCATTTTGCAAATAAATTGATTAGATACAAAAAAGCAAAGGATTTCATGGGAATACTATGATGTACTAATCCTTTTAGTGCAGGCAGAACCGGAGGTGGCCTCGATACTTGATTAATGATGAGAAGTGTGATGAGGAACAAATAAAGCTCTGAATGTCGACATATTCAAACAACAAAGATGACGCAAGTAAACTTGGGTCAAAGGGAGAACATTGACCATTATTTGGGGTAAAATATACCAGGATCAATTCATCAAGTGGGGATATTATTACTGTTGAGACACCACAAGACAAAGAAGCTCTACGAGGTGAATATCAAAACGAGAAGACAAGACAATTATGCTCAAATTTGAGTGGGGCAATGCTGCAAAAAGAATGAAACTTTCAAGTTGGAGCAATAGAAATAATGAATTCCTTCAGACCAGAGAATAAATGTTCCAGAGATTAAGTATTTCTTGGTGTTCAAAGGTCGACAATACAAGAGCAAAATTTATATGTTGAATTCATGGAAGACAAGAACAAGTGTCATTGAGATCATGATAGACTTCATTTGTTGCAAAAAAAATGAAAGAAAAAGAAAAGAAAATATGGAAAAAAGACAGAAAAAAGAAAAAAAGAAAGAAAAAATCTAAAGTGAAAACCTGAAAAGGCGCTTTAGAGCAAAAAGCAAAGATCTTAAAAATTGAACCTGAGTGTGGGATGAGTTACCATATCAGTCAGAGAAGATATGTAAGGAGATAAAGCAAATTATGAGCACTCTTTAAAATTTAAAGTTTACCCAAGTGGTCTTCAATTAATGTTCATGCATTATAATAGAAATGTTTGCATTAGGATCATAATAAGAATGAATCATGTTTCTATTAAACGGGATTTGGGAATCATTGAGAAATGATTCAAAGAATAACAACCAAAACAACAACAACAATTCAATCTTTTATAAAATACGAGGAATTTCATAATGAGAAGAACAACCTCGGGTTCCATCACGTTTTGTCTGAAGAAATTCATAATGAGAAGAAAAGCTTCAAACCCTGGAGAATTTCATAATGAGAAGAACAACTTCAGGTTTCCCGGAGACGAGGAATTTCATAATGAGAAGAACAGCCTCGAGTTCCGTCGTTTGATAAGTTTGAAGAATTTCATAATGAGAAGAACAACTTCAAACTTTGGAGAATTTCATAATAAGAAGAACAGCTCCAAATTCCATGGGATACGAGGAATTTCAAAATGAGAAGAACAACCTCGGGTTCCATTACTTTTTGTTTGAAGAATTTCATAATGAGAAAAACAACTTCAGACCGTAGAGAATTTCACAATGAGAAGAACAGCTCCAGATTTCACGTAATGCAAGGAATTTCATAATGAGAAGAATAACCTCGGGTTCCATGACATGTGATTTGCTTGAAGAAATTTAAAATGAGAATAACAACTTCAAGCTTCGTTAGCGTAAAAAAGTGGCCAAGAAGTCTATACGAAATTCGTGTCTTTTCAGTCTTTGCTCGTCTCCTGTTCCACAACATTGAGTAAAGAAGGGCAACGGTAATACCCGAATTTCGTCCGAATACTCGAGAATAAATAAGTCCACAAGTAAATATTAAATAGAAATAGATAAATAACTAATATTATGTATATAAAATAAATAAGTAAAATTCAAAAAATAATAATAATTATTAAAGGATGGGTCGGTTACTAGGAATGGATAATAAGAAGTTAAAAAAGGTTCCAAAAGATGGGGGTAGGGCATTCGGTAAAAGGATCCTATACCATTTGAATATGGAGGAGAATCTTGAAGGAGGGGAAGTTAATGGGGGTTACCAATTGGGGGAATTGGAACCGGTTATCATCATGGTTTTGAGGCAATAGTTTTGATGGGTTAGAAAAGGAGAAAAAACTGAAGCAGAGAGGGGAGGTTAAACGGAAAATAAAGGGAAATTGATTCGGCTATGGAGAGGAAGGGAGGATGGTGGCCATGATGGCTATCATCATTGAGACAATGATTAAAATGATGGGGCAATGATAGGGGATCATGGAGAATCAATGATTAAGAAATGATTGGAGAAAGAAGAAGTCATCATCGGTTTGGCATAATGGAATTATGGAGATGATAGTTGACAACCGTTTCCCACGGTATGGCAGAACAAATTCCCCAGGCAGTTGGTGCTACGTATTCTCTGAAGATGGACCAAAAATGCATGTGTGGTTACTTTGGCGGTGGTGACACAAGTGAGAGGAATTTCCATATTTTTTTCGTTCATGACAAGCAATGCGAAGTGACAGAGAGTAAGGAATACGGGGGTTTCGAATGTTTTGGGATGAAATGGAAGACCATCATTGCTCGGTGATTTGGGGCTTCATGTAACACCCAGAAATAGGCCTAAAAGTTAGTGGGTCGATTTAGTTTGTTTAGCCTAGTTCGAGATTAAATACTTAAAAATTGATTTTTAATCAAAATAAATTATGGAAAAATATCCTAAAATAATTATTTAGTATATATTTGACTTAGGTCAAATCAATTTTAAAAATTAAGCCTTTAATCCCTAAGGTTTTGAAATTAGTGACTATTTTGTAAAAATTAAAAACTTGAGGATAATTTTATAAATTAAGCCAAAATTTTGGATCTATAAGGTAATTTGATATAATCCTAATCCTAGTTGATCTAAACCTTTCAAGAGCCTATATAAATGTTAGGTGTTATAATGTACTGTTTTATTCCCCTATTTACTCTTGTTTATTGCTATACTTAAGCATTTAAGTTGTAGTATTTTAATATTTTCATGCATTATCATTAGTTATCACCTTATATCTATACTTGGTTGTTTTTGGTTAATTTTCGGTGGAAAAAGATGCTGATGTGGTTTGTTTCCTTTGTTTTGCAGATTTTAACCTTTGATGAAGGAGTTATCTTTGGAAAGGAATCATGAGAGAAAGTCAAAATGGGAGATATGGAAAGATTGATGAATCAAAGCAAAGAAGGAAACACATGATGAGAATAAAATTTGAAATGGATATATTCTATCATGATTATTTCCATCTCTAAATTATTCCATCATCCATGTTGACCAAATCTACTCCATATAAGGAGCATGTCGTCCACATCTAGGGAGGAGGCTGGATCGAGAGACTTGAAGAGTGAAGCAAGTGACAATTGTTTTTCATCTTTGTCTCTATTTTATGTGATGAGAGGAATGTTTGTTGGAAACTTTTGCCCTGCCATGAACTAATTTTAAGTTGGCTTGGGTTATTCTATTGTTATGGATGATTTAGTTTGATTTTTATTTAAGTTTCTGATGTGTTCTTAATTGGGGTTTACCTATTCTTGGCATTTAATTTGTTTGCGAGAGAATCGGGAGAGGACCTCGATAAACGATTCTTTTATCCAGATTCGGGAGTATTGGATTCACGAAACGAATAGTTATGGTTCGATCCAAGTGCGAAAGAACTAATCCAGCTTAGGGATAAGTGCAGGATTTCAACGGCTAACAAAAGCAATGCTTGCCAAAGCAATGGTTTACCGAACCTCAAGGATAGTCGCCCAAATTACCCAAGCAATTTCCTCATCGCTATTGTCCAACCACTCTACGAACTAACAACTCGGAGAAATATCATAAGCAATCGATTGAGCCCAATTGCCGAAGCAAGTTGGGTGGTGCGAGCACTCACTTACGAAGAAGGAATCATTCGACAGTCATTCCATAACTCGGAATAACCCGGCCTAGTTTCTCTTATCGATTATCTCAATTATTTTATTTGCTCATTTATTATTTAATTTTATTTCAAATCAATCATCTAAACAATTTGTGTTTTTCATTTCAATGCAAGAGATTAGATTCTTAAAGGCGAACCAATCGCTGTGGATACGATACTTTTTATACTATAACTTGAACGTGTACACTTGCACACAATCGCGACATACTATTTACACGCAACAATAAACAACCTTTAATCCCTTGGTTTAACCTAAGTAATCAAAATTCTCTAATTTTGATTTAAAACCCAAAAATTCACTTTTTAAAAATATTCATTCTTTAAATTTCGGTTTCTTCTTCTCCAAGGCAGCCTCTTCATCGTCTTTTCAAGGTAAATATTCATTCTTTTTAATAAAATTTCGTTGGTTTATTTTTGTATATTTTTCTTCATCAAAATCTCTTCGTTTTTCTATCGGTTTTCTAGTTTTTAAACCTTTAAAGGGGTGAGATCTGATAAGTGCTCAACACACTATCACTTTTTACTCCTTTTGTGGGCATTAATCACCGAATATACACCCACTCGGACCAATGCATGTGCTTAATGTGATATATTTAGAAGTTATGCTCATATAAATAATATTTACAGAAAAAGGCACGTTTTACTTCGTTTTCATATCTATGCAGGAGAACCAGTGCCGCGGCAGGACCTGATGCCGAGGCAGCAACAGAAAGACAGGAAACAAGACTATAGGCGATGGAAAGATAAAAATCCAAGGAACGTGTCTGGACTTGAAGCCCATGGATCGGAGCTGGCTGGCACAAGGAAAAGGCCAAAGAAAGACCACGCGGGAAAACCCCCTTAGCCGAATTAAACTTGGAAATATTTTTATTATTATGTACTTGACTTGTTCCCTACTCCAAGTTGTATTCTACTTAGGAAAGGTTTGCCCTAGGTCTAGCCTATATAAAGACCTAGCCACCCAATGTATGAAACACGAAATACCTAGGGAGAGAGCCGATTTCTATTCTTGTCTTCTTCCTCTCCGTTATGTTCTAAACCTTCTTAGGGATTAGGTGAAGGTTGTCGAGTATATGTGAGAGGAGATTGTACTTTGTCTTTGATTCAATGCAATAAAGTTATCAAGGTTTGCTTATTCTTTGTTATTCCTTGTTCTCACAATTGAGCTCGGGAGAGGAGATTGTGAGTAATCCATTTATCTAAGCTCGGGAGAGTTAGATTCACGAAAAGGGTAAGTACGGTGTTTCAATCGCGAAATACTAACTCTCCCTAGGGATAGGTTAAGAGTTTCAGCGGCTAAAAGAAGTGTGAGATTGGTTGGTGCGTATAATTGGTTCACGCCGGGAGGTATCATCAAGGACTAGTCATCAACAGCACTCTGACTTAGGGATAATCGGAGTCATTCAAGGACACTTTGCCGAACTTTGGTAAGGTCTGCTCACGAGCAAGGGATTGCCGCGACAGCCAGTATTGTCGCTGCCAAGGCACTAAACTGCAGTGCTGCCGAGGCAGTGATGTACGATTGCATTGGACAGAGACAAGTCAATCAAATCCACAATACGACGCAACTGGATCCTGACCCATCTCTCTCTATTATTCCAACTCTTTATTTTTATTTAGCTATTTTAGTTTAGATAAATCAACTCAATTCACTTGTGTTCTTTACTTTTCTACAGAACAAAAAGATAAGGAAAGCATATTAAGTATACCAGTCCCTGTGGAGATGATAATCCGATAAAATACTTATCACTTATTACTTTCGATGTGTACACTTGCACTAAACGCGCACTTTTGACACGCGACAAGTTTTTGGCACCGTTGCCGGGGACTGGCAACTAAACTTTGTTTTCTTTATTTTCTTGTTTATTTTTATTTTTATTTTACCTTTCTTTTTCGTGGTGTATGACCAGGGCCAATCCAACCAACCACTTGTACGAGTTAGATCCAGAGATCGAAAGAACAAGGCAAAGGTTGAGGAGACAGATCCTAGGAGCCATGGCAGATCACCCGACAGGACAAAACTTACCTGCCGGTAATGGAGGTCTTCCGCCGCCACCTCGGCCGCCGCAGCTCACTGTCAGAGACTTCCTAGAGGAGGACTTAAACGGATTAAACCCAGGAGTCGTTACACCAGAGATTGAAGCAGCCCATTTTGAACTAAAACCTGTTATGTTTAATATGTTAAATACAATTGGACAATTTGGTGGGTCTGCAACTAAAGACGCAAGGCAGCACCTCAAGTCCTTCATGGATATTTGCAACTCTTTCAAAATCCAAGGAGTCCAAGAAGATGTCTTGCGATTAAAGCTATTCCAGCAGGATCTATTGGATCTTGGAGTGAACTCTGCCGTGTTTTTATTACTCGTTTTAATCCTACAAATTTATATGATAGAATCCGTAATTAAATCACTTCTTTTAGGCAGGCAGAAGATGAACCGATGTACGAGGCATGGGAGCGCTACAAGGAGCTATTGCACAAGTGTCCTTTGTATGGATTTCCCCTATGGACACAAGTGACAATGTTTTACAATGCCACGAATGCCCCGACAAGGATGATGTTAGATGCATCGGCAAACGGAACACTCCTTGACAAAGCACCTGAGGAAGGTATTGAGATACTAAATAAACTCGCAAAGAATGATTTTCAATTTCCTACATCTAGGCGAGGAGGAGTAAGACGCCAAGCCACGGTGAATGAATTAGACACATCGAGTTCATTGGCAGCACAATTGGCCTCTCTTACCAAGATGGTACAAAACCTACAGTTACAGCAAAACACCCGTGAGGTCAAGGTAATTGATTCATACTGTGACTTATGTGGAGGTAACCACAGTTCCTCTGATTGTATGAATCAAGAAACTGGTATGTATGTTGGGAACTACAACCGAGATAATATGATATCCAACACATACAACCCCTCATGGAAGAGGCATCCAAACCTATCATGGAGCAACCCCAACAATGCCTTAAACCTAATCACCCAACCTTCTGGTTTTCAGCAACCGATGTCGCAGCAGCAAGCCCAGCAGTCATTGCCGCCGCCGCAGATGCAGCAACAATCGGTAAGTTCACTGGAGAACACGCTAAAGGCCTTAATGATGAAAACTGAGTCATACATGGCAGAGAACAATAATTTCATCAAGAGGACAGATGCTTTTATGAATAGAACTGAGATGAGGTTGCAAAATCAAAAGGCGGCCATTAAAACGCTAGAAACCCAGGTTGAGCAGTTTGCTCAAACCATTAACACTAGACCACAAGGAGGATTAGCTAGCAATACTGAGGTTGCTAAGGTAATGGGCCATGAACAGTGTAAAGCCATCACTACTAGGAGTGGTCTACAGCTGAAGGAAAAGATCCCAGAGAGCCAAATTCAATCCGCCGATCTAGCAAAAGAAGAGGCCAAGCAAACTGATACTGATAACACTGCCCCGGCAGAAAGCACTGCAGCTCTTGAGCAGCCTACCGCGGCAGCAACAACTCCAGTGGTGCCAGGTATTAAATTTCAAACTAAAGAAACCCTGGATGAGATGAGACCACCACCACCTTTCCCACAAAGGTTGAAAAAGCAAAAACAAGACCAGCAATTCAAGAAGTTCCTCGACATCTTGAAGCAAGTCTACATCAACATACCGTTCGTTGAAGCTATTGAACAAATGCCCAACTATGCCAAGTTCCTAAAGGACATGATGTCAAAGAGGAAGCGAATAGGTGAGTTTGAGACAGTGGCTGCTACCGAGGGATGCATGGCAATGCTGCATAACCGCATGCCACCAAAGTTAAAAGATCCTGGCTGCTTTACCATACCTTGTGCGATAGGTAAAAGTTATGAAGGTAAGGCCCTATGCGACCTTGGAGCAAGCATAAATCTCATGCCCAAATCAGCCTTTCAAAAGCTTAGAATTGGAAGGCCGAAACCTACAACAGTGATGCTCCAACTAGCGGATCAATCCTATGTGCAATCTGAAGGCAAAATCGAGGACATACTGGTAAGAGTAGATAAGTTTATTTTTCCTGCTGACTTTCTTGTCCTTGATTGTGAAGCATATGAGAATGCACCGATCATCCTTGGGAGACCTTTCCTTGCAACTGGACGCACCATAATTGACGTGGAAAAAGGAGAGTTGACAATGCGGGTCAATGACCAACAAGTCAAACTCAACGCATTCCACAACTTAAAAAAATATGATGATCCAGAGGAGTGCAAGGCCATCCACACCGTAGACAATAAAGTATCCTGCCTTGGTAGTCTGCTCGGCAGGATATTCGGCAAAAAGATTAAGCCCAAAGTGGATGAAAATATAGCAAAAAGGAGTGGCCCACAACCAATTCACAATTTGGGCTCAAGGGAGAGAATAATTTTGGGAGATGCATTTACATGCTCTCCACCAGTAACATGATCTCTTCCCTTTTCTTTATTAATATATTAGGATTAGTTATTTTTTTTTTATTTTTTATTTATTTTTTCTAATTATTTTTCTTTAAGTACTTTTTCTTTTTGGTGTGTTTTAAATTTTTAGGTTAATAAGCAAGAATAAAGGAGGAGGAGTTCACATCAGGAATTCTGCCGAGGCAATAAAATAGTGTCAGGGCCGCAGTAGTCCCAACGGGTAGAACAGTGTAACGGCTAGTCTGCCGAGATTTCTGTCGCGGCAGAAAAGGAAACGGCAGTAAGGAGTAACGGTTACACAACGGCTAGTGGCTTCAAACGGTCACAAGGCCGAGGCCTATATAAGAAACCCCTTCCTCTTGAACTATTCACTCTTGCTTTCTTGTTTTCTTTAGTATTCATAACAATCTCTCTCTCACATTACTCTCTGCGTACTAATCTTCGCTAAATTCCAGATTGTCTTCAAGAAAACCTCCAAGAAATCACATCTCTCAAATCATGATGACAACTTACAAGAGATTCGCCCCAGCCAACGTTGAAGATCGTTTCAACCGATCTTTCATCGCTCGGTAACTGTGGGAAGAACAAGGACTCCAGCATGCGGATGAAGAAAACTATGGCATTGAGCACTACCTCTATGACAAAATTAAGTACGAAAATTGGGAAATTTTCTGTCTCCAACCTGCCCATGCGAACGCCACGATCGTGCGAGAGTTCTATGCGCACGGGCCCAACAAAGACTCCCTCTTTGTCCATTGCCGCGGCAGGCTGGTCCAGTTAGATGCCGATACAATCAACAATTTCTACGGCCTCACCCCTGACAGTGATATCCACGCCGAATTCTTGGAAGACATCACTGCCGAGGACTACAAGCTCATCAAAGATGATCTTTGTTACGTGAACACCCCATGGGAAACCGGTACCCATAGAGGATCCGTAACAAGACAAAGCTTAAAGCCCAAGGCCAAGATGTGGAATACCTTTGTCAAGCGACGTCTCATCCCCACGTCACACAATAGCACGGTGGATTGCAAAATATTGGTGCTTATCCAATCCATCATCAACAAGAGGACCATAAATGTTGGAGAGATCATCCTACGGGAAATTCACGAGTGCGGTAAGAAAGATAGGGGACCATTGTATTTCCCTTGTTTGATCACGGGTTTATGTGTTGCCGCAGGTGTGCCCATCGAAGAGACGGACAAATACACCCCCCCACGACGAGCATGGACCAGGGATTTCTGTCACAAGGTCATGCAGATCACGCAAGCGGAGCCTGTCCAAGCAACGCCCCAGTAGTTCACTGCCGATATTGCTGCCGGGGCCCAGTACACGGCAGACATGCCCGGTACTGCCCACACCTCTGCCGCAGCAGACCCATACCAGGAGATATTGCAAAGGATGGCAGCAATGGACCTCAGGCAACAAAGGTACATGGAGTACCAAAGGGATTTCAATGGCACCTTAGCCCAGATGATGATGCACGCCTTCCCGGACCAAGGAGCACAATTTCTGGAGTTTCCCAGCAACATGTTCGTCACAGCCGCCCTTACACTGAGACTACACCAGCCCCAAGAGGACCAAGGCCGTTCTTCCATGCGGACCCTCAGCCCCAATACCAGGCTGTCGGCCCATCTATGGCACCAGATTCTACTGCGGCCTCGTCTGCCAGCAGAAGGCCATCCAAGCGAAGGGTCGTTTTCAGTACTCCACCCCGATCACCAATTATCATGGGCAGTCTATCAGCCGAGATAGATGCCTATGTGCACCAAAGCTCCACCGTCGCCGGACCAAGTACACACCACACCGGAGGAGCAACAACAATGGGAGGAGGAACGAACGTAATGCTCACCAAAGAGATGGCTGATGTAGAAGAAGGAGAGGAGGTAGAGGCCCCAAGGCAACAGACACCACCCACTCGAGTCCAACCGCCCCGGCAAGCAAAGGCACAACCATCACCCTCACCAAGGACAAAGCAATCGGCAGCAAGGCCGAGGAGGAAAATTGTTGCAAGCAGCTCTTCGGAGTCGCTTTAAAATTCTTTGTCCTTAATTCAATATTACTTGTTTTTACTGTTTTTATTTGCTGCTTCTTATATTCATATTTTGTTTTGCCGCTTATTTCTTCAAATATAAAGCATTGAGGACAATGTTTGGTTTGAGTTTGGGGGTGCAGATTCACTGCCAAGGCAGCAATCTACTGCCGCGGCCTTACCAAAAAGGGAGTATTCTAGTGATTTTTTTAAATTTTTATGCTCCCCGCCTTACTTGAATTAACTGCCTACACTTTTGCACTGCTCATCATCAGTATTGCCTTAGCAGTGAATCTGCACTTAACTCAATTCTACTTATCTTGAACTTAGAGTTTATCTAAGAAAGCCTTTAATCAAACTTGTCCACAAAAACGCACACACTCACAATTCTTATAGTTTGTTTCTAAATAAACCCTTAGGTAGCCGAAAGGTTAAGACTAAAGGATAGGCCTAGATATGGTAGGGAGAATAGATGGAAATATAAGACCAAGAGAGAGTAGAGTTCGGCAAATTGATGGTTTGCATTGCTTGAGGACAAGCAATAGTTCGAGTTTGGGGGTGTGATAAGTGCTCAACACACTATTACTTTTTACTCCTTTTGCGGGCATTAATCACCAAATATACAACCACTCGGACCAAAGACCTAGGCACCCAATGTATGAAACACGGAATACCTAGGGAGAGAGCCGATTTCTATTCTTGTCTTCTTCCTCTCCATTATGTTCCAAACCTTCTTAGGGATTAGGTGAAGGTTGTCGAGTATATGTGAGAGGAGATTGTACTTTGTCTTTGATTCAATGCAATAAAGTTATCAAGGTTTGCTTATCCTTTGTTATTCCTTGTTCTCACAATTGAGCTCGGGAGAGGAGATTGTGAGTAATCCATTTATCTAAGCTCGGGAGAGTTAGATTCACAAAAGGGGTAAGTACGGTGTTTCAATCGCGAAATACTAACTCGGCCTAGGGATAGGTTAAGAGTTTCAACGACTAAAAGAAGTGTGAGATTGGTTGGTGAGTATAATTGGTTCACGCCGGGAGGTATCATCAAGGACTAGTCATCAACAGCACTCTGACTTAGGGATAAGCGGAGTCATTCAAGGACACTTTGCCGAACTTTGGTAAGGTCTGCTCACTAGCAAGGGATTGCCGCGGCAGCCAGTATTGTCGCTGCCAAGGCAGTAAACTGCAGTGCTGCCGAGGCAGTGATGCACGATTACATTGGACAGAGACAAGTCAATCAAATCCACAATACGACGCAACTGGATCCTAACCCATCTCTCTCTATTATTCCAACTCTTTATTTTTATTTAGCTATTTTAGTTTAGATAAATCAACTCAATTCACTTGTGTTCTTTACTTTTCTACAGAACAAGAAGATAAGGAAAGCATATTGAGTATACCAGTCCCTGTGGAGACGATAATCCAATAAAATACTTATCACTTATTACTTTCGATGTGTACACTTGCACTAAATGCGCACTTTTGACACGCTATAGGATCAATTTTGGACGTAAGAATCATTCAAACCTATTAAACCTAAAGTTCTTTAAAGAAATTCCTAAGTTATTGGCTGATCAAAACAATCTTTAAAGTCCTGAATCGATAAAATCGATTTTCTTGATAAAAATCCCATTGTTTTCTTGATTTTCGTTCATGGGTTTTCCATGGCTGTTTTTGATTCCTAAATACATGAATCTTGAAGTTTTTAGATGTAATTATGATGGCTTTTAAGTATCTAATCCCAAACATAAGGTTTAAGGGTGTTTGGAGAGATTTTCGGTGACTTTCGGTTAGGTTTTATGGTCTTTTTAGGGGCTGCCATTTATTGTTCCGACTTGACGGATGTTTGAGTGTGTTATAATACCCTAAAACCTCTGGTTTTGATGCTTTAATTAGGTCAAGAGGTAGAGGAATAAGTTTGAGGGAGATCGGAAAGCCGAATCGCGTTTTCGGGTGACTTGTCGAGCAAGTTTCGGTTATCGGTGAGTGATTTTGAGTGTGGGCTGCTTCGACAGTTTTTTAAATCTGTTTTTCAAAGGTTTGGGGGTGTAGGGAAGGTGTGAAAAACCTCCCTATACTCCAGAGTAAGTGTTTTAAGTTTTTCTCTCTTGAAAATCTCATATTATGCCTTTCTTTACTATGTGTTTTGTCATATTCATGTTTTAATGGTGCATAAGAGATTATGCACGTGATTAGATACTCATGATACTTTTTTTAAAACCTTTTGATGCTCCCATGGTTTTGTTTTCAAAATTTGATAAAAAGAGATTTTATCGGTTTTTACACTTAATGCAAATATTGATGGGAAGCATGAGTTGTGATTCACTGTTTTTGTTTTAAAACTTGAGCATCATGTTTTGCTTTTGGTATTGGTATTAAAGATGATGAAACGTGGATAATTTGATCGATCAATAGGATGTGAGTGCACTATAATTAAAATGCATACGTGTATAAATGCCTTGGTGATGCATTAGAGTTAATACTTACATTGTGATATATGTGTTGTATTACATGTAAGTATTGCTTATCCTAGAAGCTAAGGTGTGTTTTCATGATTGGTTTTATTCCATCATGGGTGTGATTAGGCGATTGGCCTTCACACGTGATATGAGTAGCGGTTGGCTCTGATATGTGGCATGTTGGCGATTGGCCCTATGCCTGCCGTTTCCGTTTATCCTAACGTTTAGTGATAGTCTAAACGGTTCACTAATAACAATACAATGAAAAACAACAAGTATCCATGGCATAAGCCACAAAGCCTTTTTCAAATACTTTTGAAAAACACATGCTTAATAAGCATCACTCAAGTCTTACATGCCAATCGCAAAGCTTCATTGAAAACACTTTTCAATTAAGAAAATATACATGCTCAACGAAATTTTTTGGATACAAAAACTTAATTACGGGATTTTGAACCTAATTATACAACTTAAACTCAAATTTTGAGCTTCTTACTCGGTTAAAATTCGAACGGGTTCACTATAAAGCACATTTGGGCATGCACACTCTGAACCCTATAAAATGACCAAAAATGATACTAAATCAAATTTTATGGGTTCAAAAAGTTAATTATGGGATTTAGAACCTAATTATACTACTCAAAATCAAATTTTTAGCTTCTTACTCGTTTAATATTAGAATGGGTTCACTAAAAAACCTATTTAGACATGCATGCTCTGAACCCTACAAAACGACCGAAAAAAATATTAAATCAAATTTTATTGGTTCAAAAAGTTAATTATGGGATTTAGAACCTAATTATACAACTCAAAATCAAATTTTGAGCTTCTTACTCGTTTAATATTAGCAATGGTTCACTATAAAACCTATTTAGACATGCATGCTCTGAAACCTACAAAACGATCGAAAATGATATTAAATAAAATTTTACGGGATCAAAAAGTTAATTATGGGATTTTGAACCTTATTATACATCTGAAAATCAAATTTTGAGCTTCTTACTCGGATAATATTAGAATGGGTTCCCTATAAAGCCTATTTAGACATACACGCTTTAATCCCAAAAAATGATAGAAAATGATATTAAAGCAAATTTTATGAGTTCAAATTGTTAATTATGGGCTTTGGGACATAATTATACAGCTTAATGTCAAATTTTGAGCTTTATACTCTTCTAAATTTTGAACGGGTTTACTATAAAGCCTATTTAGACATGCACGCTCTGAACCCTACAAAACGATCGAAAATGATATTCAATCAAATTTAATGGATAAAAAAAGTTAATTATGGGATTTTAAACCAAATTATACAGCTTAAACTCAAATTTTGAGCTTCTTACTCGGTTAAAATTCGAACGGGTTCACTATAAAGCTCATTTTGACATGCATGCTCTAAATCCTACAAAATGATCGAAAATGACATTAAATTAAATTTTAGGGTTAAAAGACATTAATTACGTTCTTTTGAACCTAATTATATAACTTAAACTCAAATTTTGAGCTTTTTACTCGGTTAAAATTTGAATAGATTCACTATAAAGCCCATTTAAACATGCACGCTCTAAACCCAACAAAAAGATCAAAAATGATATTAAATCAAATTTTATTAGTTCAAATAGTTAATTATGGTCTTTTGAACCTAATTATAAAGATTAATATCAAATTTTGAGCTTTTTACTCGGTTAAAATTCGAACGGGTTCACTATAAAGTCAAATTAGACATGCACGCTATGAACTCTACAAAATGATAAAAAATGATAATTAATGAAATTTTATGAGTTCAAATAGTTAATTATGAGATTTTAAATCTAATTATACAACTTAAACTCAAATTTTGAGTTTCTTGCTGTGTTAATATTCTAAGGGGTTCACTTTAAAGCCTATTTAGACATGCATGCTTTGAACCCAACAAAATGATCGAAAATGATATTAAATAAAATTTTATGGTTTTGAAAATTTATTTATGGGTTTTGAATCGAATTATAGAGATTAAACTCAAATTTTGAGCTTCTTACTCGGTTAAAATTCGAACGGGTTCACTATAAAGCCCATTTAGACATGCAAGACCTAAATCCAACAAAACGATCGAAAATGATATTGAATCAAATTTTAGGGGTACAAGATGTTAACCATGGTCTTTTGAACCTAATTATACAGCTTAAACTCAAAAAATTTGAGCTTTTTACTCAGTTAAAATTCGAACGATTTCACTATAAAGCCCATTTAGACATATAAGCTCTGATTCCTACAAAAAGATCGAAAATGATATTCAATCAATTTTTTGTGTGTACAAAAAATTAATTATGGGCTTTTTTAAACTAATTATACAGCTTAAAATCAAATTTTGAGATTCTTACTCGGTTAAAATTCGAACGGGTTCACTATAAAGCCCATTTAGACATCCACGCTCTCAACACTACAAAGCGATTGAAAATGATATTCAATCAAATTTTATGAGTTCAAAATGTTACTTATGGGATGTTAAACCTAATTATACAATTTAAAATCAAATTTTGAGCTCTTTACTCGGTTAAAATTCGAACGAGTTCACTATAAAGCCAATTTAGACATGCACGCTCTAAACCCTACAAAACGATCGAAAATGATATTCAATCAAATTTAATGGATACAAAAAGTTAATTATTGGATTTTGAACTGAATTATACAGCTTAAACTCAAATTTTGAGCTTTTTACTTGGTTAAAATTCGAACAGGTTCACTATAAAGCTCATTTAGACATGCATGCTCTAAATCCTACAAAAGGATCGAAAATGATATTAAATCAAATTTTAGGGGTAAAAGATGTTAATTATGAGCTTTTTACTAGGTTAAAATTCTAACGGATTCACTATAAAGCCCATTTAAACATGCACGTTCTAAACCCTACAAAACGATCAAAAATTATATTAAATCAAATTTTATTAGTTCAAATTGTTAATTATGGTCTTTTAAACCTAATTATACAGCTTAATGTCAAATTTTGAGCTTTTTACTCGGTTAAAATTCTAAAGGGTTCACTATAAAGCCCATTTAGACATGCATGATCTGAACCGTACAAAACGATCGAAAATGATATTCAATTAAATTTTTTTGTACAAAAAGTGAATTATTGGCTTTTGAAAATAATTATGAAGCTTAAACTCTAAATTTGAGCTTTTTACTGGGTCAAAATTCAAACGGGTTCACTATAAAATCAATTTAGAAAAATTTAATTATGGGCTTTTAAAACTAATTATACAGCTTAAACTCAAATTTTGAGCTTCTTACACGGTTAAAATTCGTACAGGTTCATTATAAAGCCCATTTAGACATGCACACTCTGAACCCTACAAAGCGATTGAAAATGATATTAAACCAAATTTTATGAGTTCAAAAAGTTAATTATGGGATGTGAACCTAATTATACAATTTAATACCAAATTTTGAGCGCTTTACTCTGTTAAAATTCGAACGGGTTCACTATAAAGACCATTTAGACATGCACGCTCTGAACCCTACAAAACGATCGAAAATGATACGAAATCAAATTTTATGGGTTCAAAAAGTTAATTATGGGATTTTGAACCTAATTATACAGTTCAAGATCAAATTTTGAGCTTCTTACTCGTTTAATATTAGCATGGGTTCACTATAAAGCCTATTTAGACATACATGCTTTGAAACCTACAAAACGATCGAAAATGATATTAAATAAAATTTTATGGGTTCAAATTTTTAATTATGGGATTTTGAACCTAATTATACATCTCAAAATCAAATTTTGAGATTCTTACTCGGTTTATATTAGAATGAGTTCACTATAAAGCCTATTTAGACATGCACGCTTTAAACCCTAAAAAACAATTGAAAATGATATTAAATCAAATTTTGTGAGTTCAAATTGTTAATTATGGGCTTTTGAAATTAATTATACACCTTAAAGTCAAATTTTGAGCATTTTACTCTTTTAAAATTTGAACGGGTTCACTATAAAGCCTATTTAGACATGCTCGCTCTGAACCCTAGAAAATGATCGAAAATGATATTCAATCAAGTTTAATGGATACAAAAATTTAATTATGAGATTTTGAACCGTATTATACAGCTTAAACTCAAATTTTGAGCTTCTTACTCAGTTAAAATTCGAACGGGTTCACTATAAAGCTCATTTAGACATGCATGCTCTAAATCCTACAAAAGGATCGAAAATGATATTAAATCAAATTTTCGGGGTAAAATATGTTAATTATATTCTTTTGAACCTAATTATACAACTTAAACTCAAATTTTGAGCTTTTTACTCGGTTAAAATTCGAACGGTTTCACTATAAAACCCATTTAAACATGCACGCTCTAAACCCTACAAAATGATCAAAAATGATATTAAATCAAATTTTATTAGTTCAAATTGTTAATTATGGTCTTTTGATCCTAATTATACAGCTTAATGTCAAATTTTGAGCTTTTTACTCGGTTAAAATTCGAATGGGTTCACTATAAAGTCAATTTAGACATGCACGCTATGAACTCTGCAAAACTATAAAAAATGATATTAAATAAAATTTTATGGGTTCAAATAGTTAATTATGATATTTTGAATCTAATTATACAATTTAAACTCAAATTTTGAGTTTCTTACTGTGTTAAAATTCGAACGGGTTCACTATAAAGCCTATTTAGACATGCATGCTTTGAACCCTACAAAATGATTAAAAATGATATTTGTAACACACTAAAACCGGGTTAAAAGAATGGATCGAATAATTATTAAATTATAAAGAATTATATGATAATTGAGTTAGAAAAGAGGGATTAAATTGAATTAAAAGAGAAATTAAGAGTTGCATGACAATTTTGAAGATTACCTAAACTACCCCATGTAATAAGATAAGTTTAGATATGTCATGAAGGGTAAAATAGTCCTTTCACCCCCATAAAATGAACAAACAAAAGAGCCAAAATTTCCTCTCCTTCTTCCTCATTTTTCACGGCAAAAAGAGAAACATAGATGAGGGAGAGACTTTCCATGGGAGCTTAAGAGGGGGAGTTCGAAAGCTTTGCATGGTGGAGAAATTGGTCTAGAAATTCAAGTTTAAAGGGCTTTGGTAAGTTCTTTTTCCCTAAATCGAAAATTTTAGGGTTTTAAGCTTTTGGGGATTTGAATAATTTATGATGATTTGAGTGGAATTAAGTTGCTATAAAGCCTAAATAGAAGATTAGCGTTCATTTGAGTGTGGGTTTGAAAGAATGAGCAATGAACTAGGGGTCTTGAAATTAGGTTCTTGTAAATGTTGAATTTATGTTGTTAATTGGATAAGGTGATGAAATTTAGAAGTTATTGATGTTAATTTAATATAGAGATGCTGGAAATTTTAAGAAAAAGATCCAATTTGGAATTAAAAGTATGAATTGAGAATTAGCCGAAAATACTTAGAAATGCTATTCCGAGTAGCCATCTTCGAAAAATCACCTAGGCGTCATTTGGTGGAGTTAGGAGCTGAAATTTTTCTGTATGATGCTCTTTTATATCTAGTTTAAGGGAAAATTTACGGAACCGCAATCCGAGTTCGGTAGAAAAAGTTATAAGCTTCTCCGTAGGGCTGCTCGAGCAGTCCCGAAAGTTTCGGACAGGTCTGATTCGAATGAATTCTGGTACTGATCGGGAAAGTATTAAAATATGAGATTAATTTATCCTTGTATAGGATCCTCTTAGCTTTCCAAAGAGGTATAATAAGCTCGAATCGGATATGGGATCTAGGAGATACGATCAAAATTACAAAAGGGTAGCAAAACTGTTTTTAACGGATAAATGTACATGCTTATATTAGTTAAAGCTTAAGATCACTTGAGTTAAGTGATTATGATGTGTTCTAATAAATGTATATATTTGTATATGGAATTACTAGATAATCAAAGAGAAGAAAATATCGAAGAGGAAGAAAGACTCGAGCAAACTCGAAAGAAGGGCAAAGGAGTCGCGATATACAATCCTTGAGTTGCTTGGAGAAATTGTGAGTGTGACAAACCTTAGGGTTAGGACCTAGGGTCCTAACCATCTTTGTATTATTTGATTTATTTGTATTGTAACCGGACTAATGAAATATTTGGTAATTCGGGAAGGAGGATTAAATGTTAATAACTTGTTTGATGCCATGTTTTAGTGCTAGATGTTAGACTAGCTTAGAACATTTTCATAGCTCGAAAATGCCGAGGTAAGTAATGGCACGCGGTTATGGATGCCAGGTACGTAGGTCATGCATGAGACATGTTTAGATTGATTGATTATTCGATTTGTAACATGATGTGAATGATTTGATATGATAGTATGATATTCGATTTTGACACAGTAGCATGACGTATGCTTTTGACTTGTTAGCATGATATATGCTCTTGAAATGTTAGTATGATATGCTTTGGATATGCTAGCATGATGCATATGCTTTTGAAATGGTAGTTGATGTTAATGCATTGGATATTAGCATGATATGGACAACCTATGTGATAAGAAACTTGCTTAATACAAATGCAAAGATTAAATGAATTGGAAACTCTGATTGAGCCTTGGTCGATAGTTGGTCATAGGTAGTAAGGCATGCCTAGGGTTTGAGCTCATTTGTTAATTTGCCCAGTACTTCGGTACTTTTGTTTAGCACTTCGGTACTTCTGTTGGTACTATGGTTACCTTTGTTGGTGGTTAGTCACCATTTGTAGATACCGTGGGTATCTTTTGTTAGTGCCTTCGTGGCACTTCTTTCAGTACCTTTGTGGTACTTCTGTTGACCCACTTACCTAGTCAAACTATACCAAGGCATCATTTGTAACTAATTCGAAAGATTAAAATTATAATGTTGCTATTGAGCATCCGAAAATGATATTGCCATGAGCATTTGATATGTTATTGCCTTTGTGCATCCGATAATGATAATGCTCAATGATAATGCCATGAGCATTTGATATGTTATTGCCATTGTGCACCCGATAATGATAATGCTATGAGCATTTAATATGACATTAATATTGATCATTTTGAAATGATACGGTTATGAACATTTGAGATGAGGTTGCCATTATGCATTTGAGCATGAAACTGTTATCGAGCATCTAGTTGTAAATTCGGTTTGCATGCTAGTAATATGATACATGAAAGTGAATCAAGCACGAAAAGCATGATACTTTTTACACATGATCGAAATGTTAGTATAAACATGATGGATTGCTAAATTGGAGTATGTTATGCTGATATATATATATAATGTCTAATTGGTTAGACTTAGGGCTGCCTCACTAAGTACTTCGTAAGTACTTACCACCTCTGTTTCCTCCTTCCCAAATCAACAGGTTGTCGAACTAAGGAGATTGATCGGGTTTGATCGCGAGCAAGGACACCAAGCAAGCCCAAGTATGGTATTTTGCACAATTGTAACTCCTAGCTTAGAATTGTTCATGCATTTTGATATTTTGATCATGATTTATATATATATATATAATCATTCGAATATTCGGTATGTAAGCCATAAGGCAAGGTAATTGTAATAGGCTAGTCTTATATGTTTTGGAGACTGATCTATGGTATGTTTATATCGACCTCGTATGAAGCATGCAATGTGTAAGCTATGGAATTAGTAGGAGAATCCTTAGAACCACACTATACATATATATTTGTATATGTTAGTCACATAGTGAAATGTAAGTCATAAGGGTAACTAAATTGTTAGATGGCATACGGTGGTATGAATGGCCATTTGGTTAGAAATTATAGCCTTGGTATGTTGAAGGTCCATGAATGATTAAATTTGATAATGGTTTGGCTAGATGTTAGAATTGGTAAGTGATTGATGCTACCTAAATATGTTGAATATTTCCCCTTATGGTTGAGGAATGTTTTAGACCATATAGGTGGTCTTTTGGTAGAGTCTAAGTGTTTAAAAAGATAGAAATCTGGAAATTGGGTGTGGGTATCGATACCACTTACATGGGTATCGATACCACCTTTGACAGAAACGAAATGGCATCGAAGCATGGTTCGATGCCAAGCTTCATTAAGACCCCCCTGGTTCGATGCCAGTATCGAGCCAGGCCCCTCTCAGCCTTAAGCCATTGAGTCCTAAGAGTAGACCAGCATCGATACCTGGTTCGATGATGGGTCTTCCAGTAACGAAATGGCATCGATGCCAGTATCGAACCAGGCTACTTAACTTTAGTCAACGAGTCAACAAGGAGGTCCAGCATCGAAACATGGTTCGATACTGGGACTTCCAATAACGAAATTGCATCGATACCTGTTTCGAACGAAGCTCCCTAGCCTTGGTCAATGGGTCAACGCAGTTAACCTGTATCGAACTAGGGTTCGATACCCCTGTTCCGATACCCCTAGTTAATTTCGGTTCAGCTCGAATATGAAAAATTTGCTTGATCAATAAGATAATATTAATGGTTATTGATCGAATAGAATTTGGTTAAAGATTCAGATCATGATCAATTGTGATTGTGATTGATAAAGGAATAAAAATTGAGAATTGGAAGGGGTAATTGCATAAGTGTGGAAAAAGTTTTAAATTGACCTCAAAATTGATAGAATTTACATATAATCGACTTGAATTAACTCACAGAATAATCGAAACATTTTGGATTTGGATACAAGATTGGTCTAAAATATAAGTTTGAATGTCCGGTCAACACCTCCGTCTCCTAACCCGGGGCGAGGGTGTCACAATATTAAATAAAACTTTATGGTTTTGAAAATTTAATTTTGGGATTTGAATCGAATTATAGATATTAAAATCAAATTTTGAGCTTCTTACTCGGTTAAAATTTGAACGGGTTCACTATAAAGCTCATTTAGACATACAAGATCTAAATCCTACAAAATGATAGAAAATGATATTAAATCAAATTTTAGGGTACAAGATGTTAATTATGGTCTTTTGAACCTAATTATACATCTTAAAATCAAAAAAATTTAGCTTTATACTCGCTTAAAATTCGAACGAGTTCACAATAAAGCCCATTTAGAAATGCAAGCTCTGAACCATACAAAAAGATCGAAAATGATATTCAATCAATTTTTTTGTGTACAAAAAGTTAATTATGGGCTTTTCAAACAAATTATACAGCTTAAACTCAAATTTTGACCTTCTTACTCGATTAAATTTCAAACGGGTTCACTATAAAGCCGATTTAGACATGAACGCTTTAAACCCTAAAAAACGATAGAAAATGATGTTAAATCAAATTTTATGAGTTCAAATTGTTAATTATGGGGTTTTGAACATAATTATAAGCTTAATGTCAAATTTTGAGCTTTTTACTCTTTTAAATTTTGAACGGTTTCACTATAAAGCCTATTTAGACATGCACGCTCTGAACCTTACAAAACGATCGAAAAGATATTCAATCAAATTTTTTGATACAAAAAGTGAATTATGGGATTTTGAACCGAATTATACAGCTTAAACTCAAATTTTGTGCTTCTTACTCGGTTAAAATTCGAACGGGTTCACTATAAAGCTCATTTAGACATGCATGCTCTAAATCCTAGAAAAGGATTGAAAATAATATTAAATTAAATTTTAGGTGTAAAATATGTTAATTATGTTCTTTTGAACCTAATTATACAACTTAAACTCAAATTTTGAGCTTTTCACTAGGTTAAAATTCGAACGGGTTCACTATAAAGCCCATTTAAACATGCACGCTCTAAACCCTACAAAACGATCAAATTTTATTAGTTCAAATTATTAATTATGGTCTTTTGAACCTAATTATACAGCTTAATGTCAAAGTTTGAGCTTTTTACTCGGTTAAAATTCGAAAGGGTTCACTATAAAGCCCATTTAGACATGCACGCTCCGAACCCTACAAAACGATCAAAAATTGTATTAAATAAAATTTTATGTGTTCAAATTGTTAATTGATAAGTGCTCAAAAGATCATTATTTTATACACCTTTCATGGGCAATAAGCACTTATCTCACACATACTTGGACTGATGCATGCGCTTAATATGCAATATTCAGATATTCTGCTATTATAACTTGTCGCGTGTTAAAAGTGCGCAATTAGTGCAAGTGAACACATCGCAAGTAATAAAGTGATAAGTATTAGCGTGTATCGTCTCCACAGGGATTGGTATACTTACTATGCCTTCTTCGTCTTCTTACTCTGTAAAAAGAAATAAAATAAAAAACACAGGTAATAGTGGTTTTGATGGAACTAAATAAATTGAAATAAAACAAACTAAGAATAAAGATGAAGTCTGATTAATATAGATAGAGGTCAGGAACCAGTTGTGTTGTATTGTGGATTTGATTGACTTGTCTCTGTCCAATGCAATTGTATATCACTGCCTCGGCAGTATTACAGATTACTGCCTTGGCAGCGACGATACTGTCCGCCGCGGCAATCCCTTGCTCGTGGTTGGACTTTATCAAAGTTCGGTAAAGTGTCCTTGGATCCCTAAGTCGAAGTACTGTTGATGACTAGTCCTTGATGAGACCTCACGGCGTGAATCAATTATACTCACCAACCAATCTCACACTTCTTTTAGCCGTTGAAACTCTTAACTTATCCCTAGGCCGAGTTAGTATTTCACGATTGAAACACCGTACTTATCCCTTTCGTGAATCTAACTCTCCCGAGTTTAGATAACTGGATTACTCTCAAACTTCTCTCCCGATCTTGAATGCAAGAACAAAGAATGGCAAAGGATAAGCAAACCTTGATAGTTTTATTGCATTGAAAAAAGAACAAAGTACAATCTCCTCTCACAAATACTTAACAACCTTCACCTAAACCCTAAGAACGCTTAAAACATATTTTGAGAGAAAGAAAACATTGAATCTTAGGGTAAACTCTCTATGAATCGGCCCGTCTAATACATTGGACGGCTAGGTCTTATATAGGCTTGGCCTAGGGCAAACCTTTCCTAAGTAGAATACAACTTGCAGTAGGGAACAAGTCATGTACATAAATAAAATATTTCCAAGTTTAATTCAACTAAGAGGCTTTCCCGCGTGGCCTTGTCTTGGGCTTTTTCTCATGCTAACCAGCTCCGATCCATATGCTTCATGTCCAGAAACGTCCCTTGGATTTTTATCTTCCAATCACCTACAGTATTGCTTCCTGGCTCTCAGCTGCTGCCTCGGCATCAGGTCCTGCCTCGGCCGTGTTGCTGTCGCGGCACTTGTTTCTCCTGCACAGATATAAAAATGCAGTAAAACATGCTTTTTCTGTAAATATTATCTTTATAAGCATAACTTCTAAATATATCACATTAAGTACATGATTTGGTCCAAGTGGGTGTAAATTTAGTGATTAATGCCCATAAAAGGTGTAGAAAGTGATAGTGAATTGAGCACTTATCATAACTCATAAAGCTAATATTTACAAAAAAATGCAGAATTTACGATATCTTTTGTACATAAAGGAACAAGTACCGCCGAGGCAGGGTTGAGGCCGAGGCAAAAGCTGGGCCGCGGCAGCAACTGAAGCTCCAACATCAATACTGTAGGCAATTGGAAGAGAAAAATACGCTGGACGTTTCTGGACATGCAGCACATGGATCGAAGCTGGCTAGCACGAGGAAAGCCCAAGTCAAAGGCCACGAGGGAAAAGCCTCCTAGTTGAAATAAACTTGGAAATATTTGATTTATGGGAATAATTGTAATCCTAATCCAAGTAGTATTCCTACTTAGGAAAGGTTTGCCCTAGACCTAGACTATATATACCATAGCCGTCCAATGTATTAGAAGAGCCGATTCATAGAGAGTTCACCCTAAGACTCATTGTTTTCTTTCTCTCAAATTATTTTCTAAGCTTTCTTAGGGTTTAGGTGAAGGTTGTTAAGTATTTGTGAGAGGAGATTGTACTTTGTTCTTTGTTTCAATGCAATAAAACTATCAAGGTTTGCTTATCCTTTGTCATTCTTTGTTCTTGCATTCAAGCTCGGGAGAGAAGTTTGTGAGTAACCCATTTATCTAGACTCGGGAGAGTTAGATTCACGAAAGGGATAAGTACGGTGTTTCAATCGCGAAATACTAACTCGGCCTAGTGATAGGTTAAGAGTTTCAGCGGCTAAAAGAAGTGTGAGATTGGTTGTTGGTGAGTATAATTGATTCATGCCAGGAGGTATCATCAAGGACTAGTCATCAACAGTACTTCGACTTAGGGATAAGCGGAGTCATCCAAGGACACTTTGCCGAACTTTGGTAAAGTCCACCCACGAGCAAGCGATTGCCGCGGCGGACAGTATCGTTGCTGCCAAGGCAGTAATCTGCAGCACAGCCAAGGCAGTGATATACAATTGCATTGGACAGAGACAAGTTAATCAATTCCGCAATACAACGCAACTGGATCCTGAGCTCTCTCTCTATTAATCAGATCTTATCTTTATTCTTAGTTTTCTTTATTTTAATTTATTTAGTTTCATCAAAACCAAAATTGCTTGTGTCTTTGTTTTTACAGAACAAGAAGACGAAGAAGACATATTAAGTATACCAATCCCTGTGGAGACGATACACGATAATACTTATCACTTTATTACTTGCGACGTGTTCACTTGCACTAACTGTGCACTTTTGACACGCAACATAAATTATTGGCTTTTGAACCTAATTATACAACTTAATGTCAAATTTTGAGCATTTTAATCGGTTAAAATTTGAACGGGTTCACTATAAAGCCCATTTAGACATGCACGCTCTAAACCCTACAAAACGATCGAAAATGGTATTAAATCAAATTTTGTGAGTTTAAATTGTTAATTATGGGCCTTTGAACCTAAAAATACATCTTAATGTCAAATTTTGAGCTTTTTAATTGGTTAAAATTCGATCGGGTTCGCTATACATTTAGACATTTATGCTCCGAACCTTATAAAATTATCGAAAATGATATTAAATTAAATTAATTATGGAATTATGAACCTAATTATAAAGCTCAAACTCAAATTTTGAGCATTTTATTCGTTTAAAATTAGAACGTGTTCATTATAAAACCCATTAAGACATGCACGCTCCGAACCCTTCAAAACGATCGAAATGATATTCAATCAAATTTTAGGGGTAGAAGATGTTAATTATGGTCTTTTTGAACCTAATTATACAGCTTAAACTCAAATTTTGAACTTTTTACTCGGTTAAAATTCGAACATGTTCACTATAAAGCCCATTTAGACGTGCATGCTCTGAACCCTACAAAAAGATCAAAAATGATATTAAATCAAATTTTATGGTTTCAAAAACATAATTATGGGATTTTGAACCTAATTATACAACTTAAATTCAAATTTTGAGCATCTTACTCGGTTAAAATTCGAACGGGTTCACTATAATGCCCATTTAGACATGCAAGATCTAAATCCTACAACACAATCGAAAATCATATTAAAGCAAATTTTAGGGGTACAAGATGTTAATTATGGTCTTTTGAACCTAATTAGAGAGCTTAAACTTAAATTTTGAGCTTTTTACTCGGTTAAAATTCGAACGGGTTCACTATAAAATCCATTTACACTTGCACGCTCTGAACCCTACAAAATGATCAAAAATGATATTCAATCAATTTTTTTGGTTACAAAAAGTTAATTATGGGCATTTGAAACTAATTATATAACTTAAACTAATTTTTTTTGGTTTTTACTCGGTTAAAATTCGAACGGGTTCACTATAAAGCCCATTTAGACATGCACGCTCTAAACCCTACAAAAAGATCGAAAATGATATTAAATCAAATTTTATGGGTTCAAAAAGTTAATTATGGGATTTTGAACCTAATTCCACAACTTAAACTCAAATTTTGAGCTTCTTACTCGGTTAAAATTCGAATGGGTTCACTATAAAGCCCATTTAGACATGCACACTCTGAACTTTACAAAACGATCGAAAATGATATTAAATCTGTAAAACTAAAATTGATTTTGATATAAAAATTATGTTAAAGGACTTATTTTGTAATAAATTTTTAAGTTACTAAGTCAAAATTAAAGTTTCAAGTCAAACCAGAGCTTTGAAATAATTTTTCTAAATATTTTTCTACGAGCGTATCGATACCACTAGGATAGGTATCGATACCGCCCTTTGTTTTTGAAAGAATGTTCTTGAGACTAAGAACAAGTATCGATACCCATTTCGATACCGAGACCTCACTGCCAACAAATGTTTTGAATCCAGTATCGAACCAATTTTAAAGGTTTAATTATTTTAAAATTATTTAAAATTAAGGCTTAGTGTTTCAATACCATTATTGATACCCCTAAAAATCCCCAATGGCTCTTTTAACCATTAAATGAGTTGACCGTTGGTGGCAGTTAAAGCTTTAAATGGTGGTTAACCCGTTTCGATACCAAACTTCACAATTTACTTCAGGTATCGAAACCTATTTCGATACTCCCCTTAATAAATGCACAACGTCTCTTTCTATTTGTGGTCTATTTCGAAATAGGTAACCCGTGTTTCGATATCAATTCTATCAGAGTGCATTTATGATGGAAAGAGAAGGCTCCAACGTCTATATTTACATCTCCAACAACCCCAACGGTTAGAAATCAATGAGAAGGTATAAATTGAAGCATTTTGAGCAGCATTAACAACTATTGAACCTCAAGCAACATCCAAGCATACAAATCCAACTTCAAAGCACTTCATTGCTAAACCTTGACTTCCAACTCTTGTATTTCATTTTAATCCTTTGTAATTGAGTTTGGGGAGAGTGAATCTGTATTTGGGGCGATATTTGTCTTTGAGAGATATCCAAATTTGCCTTTCTTTCATTTGTAATTCTTTGTGAGGTCTAAGTCAATTTCGGGTAGGAAATTGGCTTGTTTGTAAAGGTTAGCCCTTGAACCTAGAAAAAGGTTTAATTCATTTAGTGAATTGGTTTCAAAATCCTTAGTGTGAGCTAAGGTAGTGGATGTAGAGCTTGTTCCGAAGCTTGAACCACTATAATTCTTGTGTTAGAAATTTTCTTTATTTTTTTCCGAAATCTTCCATAAATTCTTAAATAGCCAAATAACCCCCATCTTGGCCAATTTCATTGATTGATCAACTTAACAATTGGTCTCAGAGCTAGGTCTTTGAAGGGATTAACATCCACCAAAGAAGATCCAAGAATAGTTGATCATTCTTTCAAGACAAATCCAATGGCCTCTACTTTCGGAAGTTTGAACGAGTCTCACTCCATCATCAAGCTTCCATTCTTCAATGGTGACAACTACCCATATTGGAAGAATAGAATGAGGTTGTTCATCAACTCCAACGGTTATGTCCTTTGGGATATAATTGAAGATGGCCCTTCAATTCCAATGAAGTAAGAAGGAGATAGGCAAGTGCCAAAGAAGAGGAACGAGATGACCGATGAAGAGAGAAGAAGGATGTCAACAAACGACAAAGCTCTACACATCCTATTTTGTTCTCTTGGTCCCAACATCTACTCCAAGATGTCATCTTGCACAAGTGCCAAAGAAGTATAGGACTCTTTGGAGACAACATACGAGGGCACCAATGATGTCAAGGAGACAAAGAAAGGTCTTCTCAATCTAAACTACGAGAACTTTAAGATGGAGCTAGATGAAGACATCACCAAGATGTTTGATCGGTTTTCCATTATTGTGAATGGTCTCAAGGGATTTGGTGAGATCATACAGGAGGAGAAGCTTGTGAGGAAACTCATCTACTCTCTTCCCGAGTCTTGGGATAGCAAGAGAACGACTATCATTGAAGCTAAAGACCTCAAGACTCTCAAGCTTGATGCTCTCATGGGATCTCTTCTAACGCATGAGATCATGAAGAAAGGAAGAGAAGAAGAGAAAAAGAAGGAAGATGTGAAGCTAGAAAAGAGAGAAGTTGAAAGGAAAAAGCAAGGGATTGCACTAAAAGCTTCAACATCTCAAGAAGAGGTGGATACAAGTGAAGAGGATGAGCTTGAAGAGTTGGCTATGGTAGCCAAACGATTCACAAGGCTCATGAGGGAAAATCGGAATAGGAGATTCCAAAAAAAGAAAGAATTCAAAGGAAAAGGCAAGGAAGATGAGAAGGATCAAATAATTTGCTATGAATGCAAAAAGCCTGGTCACATTAAGACCGATTGCCCTCAATAGAAGAAGAAGGGTTTTGAGAGAAAGAAGAAGCAAAAAGCTCATGTTGCCACATGGAGTGATGAGGAGTCTTCATCCGATGAGGACAACGAAGTAGCAAATCTTTGTCTCGTGACTCTTGATGAGCCCAAGGTAACCCTTGAACCATCTTGTAATGATCTTACTTATGATGAACTATATGATGCATTTGATGAATTACAAGATGTGTATGATGAGTTGGTTTTGAAATTCACGGAATCGGTTTTGAAAAACAAGAAAACTATATGATGCATTTGAAGAAAAGGTTGTTGTTTTAATTGATGATTTAAAATTCTTTCAAAAAGAAAATATGGATTTGAATAACCTTATTTCTAGATTGAGTGAGAATCACCATAAAGTGGTGAATGAGCTCAAAGAACAAATCAAAGTGGTTGGTTGTCCTAATTTTGAAAAAGGAAGTACTTGAAAACCCAACCATATGAAAAAGAATTTTTATGGCCACAAACAAAGAGGTTTTCAAAGACATTCTAGACATAGAAAGATTAGGGTGTATGGGTTCCTAAAGAACTTGTTATTTCTAATAATGTTCAAGCCATTGCATCTTGGATTCCTAAGGGAACCAAGCTTTTAGGAACTAACTCTCATGGACCTAAAATGATTTGGGTACCAAAAATCAAAAACTAAATCTTTGTTTGTAGGTTGAGCATTACTTCAAGGCCAAAGCTTCAAGTCAAAACATGTGGTACCTTGATAGTGGATGCTCAAGGCATATGACCGGAGACAAGGGACGATTTAAGGAGTTAGAGATCAAAAGTGGAGGAGTGGTGACCTTCGGTGACAACTCCAAAGGCCAAATTGAGTGTATTGGCTCTATTGGTAATCACTCCTCGATTCTTATTGAAAATGTTCTTCTTGTTAATGGTCTTAAACATAATTTATTGTGCATTAGTCAATTGTGTGATAAAGGGTTCTATGTATCTTTTGATAGATGTGGTTGCAAAATAATAGACATAGAATCTAATAAAACAATGCTCATAGGTCATCACATAGGAAATATCTATATGGTGCATCTAGATGACATAAATCTATCTCATGCATGCTTGGTAGCTAGTGTTGAAAATGATGCATGGTTATGGCATAGGAAACTAGGACATGTAACCCCCTTAGCTCGGCCTAGATGGAACCGACACTAACGACTTACACGGGGAATATCGAACCAAATCCGCGAAGGTCCGATTCGATAAACAACCCTGAAACCGATATTTTTTTTATTTCTTATCTAGATGCATAATTAATTATGTTCCTAAAAGTCTTGATCTCATACAAAGCATTAACGGAAGCAATCCGATCACAAACAAACATTCGATTAAACACTTAAGTAATTTAAGGAATAAAACGTAAAACTTGTACGTTCTAATGACAAAGTAGAAATTCATTCCATCAAAGTTTAATTAAGCATACAAGTATCCCTCACGGTAAATCTCAAAACAAACGGAGCATTCTAACATCATCAATTGCATGTTTCACTAATCTAGGGACCAAAATGTAAATCTTACAAATTATAAGGACTTCGTCAAAATTAAGTTATCCATCTTGAAATTTAATCAACTTTATGCATCCATGTGAAAATTCAGCTCAAAATAACGATATTGTCCGCCGCGGCAATCCCTTGCTCGTGGGTGGACTTTACCAAAGTTCGGCAAAGTGTCCTTGGATGACTCCGCTTATCCCTAAGTCGAAGTACTATTGATGACTAGTCCTTGATGATACCTCCCGGCGTGAATCAATTATACTCACCAACCAATCTCACACTTCTTTTAGCCGCTGAAACTCTTAACCTATCCCTAGGACGAGTTAGTATTTTGCGATTGAAACACCGTAATTACCCCTTTCGTGAATCTAACTCTCCCGAGTCTAGATAAATGGATTACTCACAAACTTCTCTCCCGAGCTTGAATGCAAGAACAAGGAATAACAAAGGATAAGCAAACCTTGATAGTTTTATTGCATTGAAACAAAGACAAAGTACAATCTCCTCTCACAAATACTAACAACCTTCACCTAAACCCTAAGAAAGCTTAGAACATAGTTGAGAGAAAGAAAACATAGAATCTATGAATCGGCTCTCTCTCTAGGTATTGGTGTCTAATACATTGGACGGCTAGGTCTTTGTATAGGCTTGACTTAGGGAAAACCTTTCCTAAGTAGAATACAACTTGGAGTAGGGAATAAGTCATGTATGTAATTAAAATATTTCCAAGTTTAATTCAACTAAGAGGGTTTCCCGCGTGGCCTTGTCTTGGGCTTTTCCTCATGCTAGCCAGCTCCGATCCATGTGCTTTATGTCCAAACATGTCCCTTGGATTTTTCTCTTCCAATCGCCTACAGTCTTGTTTCCTGGCTCTCAGCTGCTGCCTCCCCATCAGGTCCTGCCTCGGCCATGTTGCTGTCGCGGCACTGGTTCTCCTGCACAGATATAAAAATGCAGTAAAACTTGCCTTTTTCTGTAAATATTATCTCTATGGGCATAACTTCTAAATATATAACATTAAGTACATACATTGGTCCGAGTGGGTGTAAATTCGGTGACTAATGCCCATAAAAGGTGTAAAAATTGATAGTGAGTTGAGCACTTATTAGATACTACACTTTTTATAAAAAGATTTAAAAATGACATCTTAGTAGTTCAAATTTATGTTGATGATATTATTTTTGGATCTACTAATGAATGCTATTGTCAAGAATTTTCTAAGTTAATGCAAGGTGAATTCGAGATGAGCGTGATGGGGGAGCTCTCATTCTTTTTGGGACTCCAAATCAAGCAAAGGAAAGATGACACATTCATCAATCAAGCAAAGTATGTCAAAGATATGCTCAAGAAGTTTGGCTTGGAGAATATGAAACCTCAAGCCACTCCTATGAGCTCATCAACTAAGCTTGACAAAGATGAAGGAGGTAAGTGTGTTGATCCTAAATTGTATAGATCCATGATAGGTTCTTCGCTTTACCTTACCGCAAGTAGACCATATTTTATTTTTAGTATTTTTAGGTACCTTAGAGACACACCTTGTTTAGGTCTTTGGTATCCTAAAGACTCTTCCTTTAACCTTCATGCTTATTCGGATGCGGATTATGGAGGTTGTAAGATAAATAGGAAAAGTACTTCCGGAACATGTCAATTCTTAGGTAGTATGCTCATAACTTGGTTCTCTAAGAAACAAAATAGTGTAGCTTTATCTACCACTGAAGCGGAGTACGTATCCTTAGGGAGTTGTTGTGCTCAAGTGTTATGGATGAAACAACAACTCTTAGATTATGGCATTAAGGTTGAAACTATACCTCTAAAATGTGATAACACTAGTGCCATATGTCTTACTAAGAACCCCATTCAACATTCTAGAACCAAACATAAAGAAATTAGACATCACTTTATTGGAGATCATATGTCTAAAAATGATGTTGTTCTAGAGTTTGTTGACACCTTAAATCAATTAGCGGACATTTTTACCAAACCTTTAGACAAAGAGCGTTTTTGGAACCTTAGGAGAGAGTTAGGCCTAACTAGCCTTTCTTGAACTCTTATGTGTTATTTTGTGCAAAATTATGCTTGAATCTTGGTTGAAATCTTGCCTATGTTATTTTGCATCTTGTTGCTTCTATGCATGTTGCTAGGGGGAGTATAAACTTTTTCATGCATTTTAATCATGTCATAACATCGTATGCATGCTTCTAGGGACTTTAGAGACTCATTTATAGAACTTTAGAAGCCTAAAATGCAAAGCCTAGCTAAGGGGTATCGAAACGGGTGAGGTCGATTTCGATACCTGTTCTTCGTGTTCATCTGGGATGTTTTTGGGTTGGTTTGGTATCGAACCTCGTATCGATACTGGTATCGATACAGTTGTTTCAAAATGCCTATAAGGGCGTATCGAAACGCGCGGCCGCAGAATGTTTTAAATCTCACCCAAACCTAATTTTTACCCAATTAAAACATATAAAAACTCTTCCTCTCTAACCCTAGCCGGAAACCTTCTATAAAAACCCCTCAATCCTTCACTTTTTACCACAAAATCAAATGTTTTTCTTGAGGGTTTTTCATCAACACATCAAAACCAAGGCTATATCAAGAATTGTTGATTCAAAACCTCTTAATTCATCCTGATCAATACTCAAGGTAATTTTCGAAAAACCATATTTTCGTTGATTTTTAGTATGTTAAAATTTAGATTTTGAACTTATTATGCATGTTTATTGTATGGCTTTTCATAATCCTACAAAAACTTTTTCAAAATCAATTTTTTTTCATTCGAATATAAAATATTTTCATCGTATTGGTTTTCGCTGGTTTTTCAACTCTTTTTTCAAAATTTCAAAACCCTTGAATTATTGATTAGTAGGATTGAATTAGGTTTATAGAGCATATATGTTTTAAATGCCTAAAACTAATCCAATTTGTTAAATTATTAGATTATGGCACCCAAGAAGCGTCAACATACCGAGGGCAGTAGTTCATCATCCTCTCGTGCTCCTAAAGCCAACGTCCATTTGGTTTTCGAAAGGAGTTTGGATGGTCATGGTCAAGTTGAAAATTTTCAACAATTTTGCCACCTCCCTCTTAAGAAGGAATGTTGCGTGGATGTGCAATTCATGAACTCCACCAAGTTTCAATTCCGATATCTTCGTTTTTTAAAAGATTGGAAATTCATGACCTTTCTTACCTGTACCAGCAAGTATTATCCTACTCTTGTCCTCCTTTTCTATGGTAATGCCTCTTGCATTCTTTCCAAGGATAGGAGTAAGGTGGTCACCATAGAATCCTACCTCATGTGTCGTACCTTTAGAATCGATGTCGATACCTTTGTTGATGTTTTCGGCCTTGAGGATGAGGGTATTGATGATGAGGATTCTCTTGGCACTTTCAGCAGATCGGTTATTGGACTTGATGTACATGATCGCTTCTTGCATCTTATCATCTCTTGGTGGATTCGTCCATCAAATGATAAGTATTCTTAGATACGTCAAGTTGATAGTTTTTGGCTCAAATGTTTTTGCCAATCCGATCGTTTAAACCTTGCCCAAATAGTTTTCTCCGATATTGTTTGGCATATCAAGCACCGTGCCACTCCCTTGGTCAAATCTTTTCCTTATGCATGTGTCCTTAGTTCTATTTTTGTGCATTTGGGAATTGATTGCTCCTATTACAAAGTGGAGTCCGTCAAAGAACCTATCTGTGAAATCTCTCTTAACCATTCCCATTTTCAATATCTAAATGGTGAATAGGTTCGTGGTGCTCCTCCTCCTCCTCCTCCAGTTGATCCGGAGCCTATTAGACAAGTTGCTCTAGACACCAATATAATGGAATTTCTTACTTCACGATTTGATAACTTGCATGCTCGGTTTGCTAGTTTGGACGCTCGCTTTGATAGCATGTATACTCGTTTTGATTCCCTCACCACTCACATCAACTCTCGTTTCGATGCTATAGACACGAGGTTGACGCGTTTGGAAAATCAAAATCTTTCTATACGTGTCTCGCTCGAAGCTCTTCGGCATGTTCAAGCTACCTCAAATAGAGATGATGAAGACGACGAAGAAGATGACGAGGAAGATGATGTAGATGGTGATGAGGATGGTGAAGGTGATGGTGACGGAGATGAGTGATCCTTAGCTTAGCTATTATGATTTGGCTTTGTTTAGGACTAGTTATGTTTTTCTAAGTTTTATGTTGCATTTTCATTCATGTAGAACAATATGCACCTATGATATTTGATTGTTATGCTTTGAACCTTATGTTGGATTTGGATTATTTTTATTAATGTTATGCTTATTTGATTATTTATTAATGCTCGATCTTATGCTTAAATTTTCTTATGCCTTATTATTGTATTGATTTTGATCTAACAAAAACGAGGATAAGAACTATGCTTTATTTGCTTTATTCTTTTTAAGTTTTTCCTAAGGGGGAGAATACCACTTTTTAAAGCATGCAACTATTTAGAGGGAGTTTTAAAAGTTTTTTTTGAAGTTTTCAAACTTAAAAATTTATGTTGTTTTTGTTATATCAAAAAGGGGGAGATTGTAAAACTAAAATTGATTTTGATATAAAAATTATGTTAAAGGACTTATTTTGTAATAATTTTTTAGTTACTAAGTCAAAATTAAAGTTTCAAGTCAAACCAAGAGCTTTGAAATAATTTTTGTAAGTGTTTTTATACGAGCGTATCATACAACTAGGACAGGTATTGATACCACCCTTTGTTTTTGAAAGAATGTTCTTGAGACTAAGAACAAGTATCGATACCCGTTTCAATACTGAGACCTCACTGCCAACAAATGTTTCGAACCCAGTATCGAACCAATTTTAAATGTTTAATTATTTTAAAATTATTTAAAATTAAGGCTTAGTGTTTCGATACAAGTATCGATACCCCTAAAAATCCCCAACGACTCTTTTAAGCATTAAATCAGTTTACCGTTGGTGACTGTTAAAGCTTTAAATGGTGGTTAACCCGTTTCAATAACAAACTTCACAGTTTACTTCAGGTATCAAAACATGTTTCGATACGTCTCTTAATAAATACACAACGTCTCTTTCTATTTGTGGTCTGTTTCGAAACAGGTAGCCCGTGTTTCGATACCAGTTCTATCAGATTGTATTTTTGATGGAAAGAGAAGGATCTAATGTCTATATTTACATCTCCAACAACCCCAACGGTTAGAAATCAATGAGAAGGTAATTGAAGCATTTTGAGGAGCATTAACAACTATTGAACCTCAAGCAACATCCAAGCATACAAATCCAACTTCAAAGCACTTCATTGCTAAACCTTGACTCCCAATTGTTGTATTTCATTTTAATCCTTTGTAATTGAGTTTGGGGAGAGTGAATCTGTATTTGGGGAAATATTTGTCTTTGAGAGATATCCAAATTTGCCTTTCTTTCATTTGTAATTCTTTGTGAGGTCTAAGTCAATTTCGGGTAGGAAATTGGCTTGTTTGTAAAGGTTAGCCCTTGAACTTGGAAAAAGGTTGAATTCATTTAGTGAACTGGTTTCAAAATCCTTAGTAGGAGCTAAGTGATAAGTGCTCAACACACTATCACTTTTTACTCCTTTTATGGGCATTAATCACCAAATATACACCCACTCGGACCAATACATGTGCTTAATGTGATATATTTAGAAGTTATACTCATATAGATAATATATACAGAAAAAGGCACGTTTTACTGCATTTTCATATCTGTGCAGGAGAACCAGTGATGCGGCAGGGACAAGGCCGAGGCAAGACTTGATGCCGAGGCAGCAGCAGACAGACAGGAAGCAAGACTATAGGCGATGGAAAGAGAAAAATCCAAGGAACGTGTCTGGACTTGAAGCCCATGGATCGGAGCTGAGTAGCACAAGGAAAAGCCCAAAGGAAGACCACGCGGGAAAACCCCTTAGCCGAATATAAACTTGGAAATATATTTAATTATGTACTTGACTTGTTCCCTACTCCAAGTTGTATTCTACTTAGGAAAGGTTTGCCCTAGGTCTAGCCTATATAAGGACCTAGCCACCCAATGTACAACATACGAAATACCTAGGGAGAGAGCCGACTTCTATTCTCGTTTCTTTCCTCTCCATTATGTTCTAAACCTTCTTAGGGATTAGGTGAAGGTTGTAGAGTATTTGTGATAGGAGATTGTACTTTGTCTTTGATTCAATGCAATAAAGTTATCAAGGTTTGCTTATCCTTTGTTATTCCTTGTTTTCACAATTGAGCTCGGGAGAGGATATTGTGAATCATCCATTTATCTAAGCTCGGGAGAGTTAGATTCACGAAAGGGGTAAGTACGGTGTTTCAATCGCGAAATACTAACTCGGCCTAGGGATAGGTTAAGAGTTTTTGCGGCTAAAAGAAGTGTGAGATTGGTTGGTGAGTATAATTGGTTCACGCCGGGAGGTATCATCAAGGACTAGTCATCAACAACACTCTGACTTAGGGATAAGCGGAGTCATCCAAGGACACTTTGCCGGACTTTGGTAAAGTCTGCCCACGAGCAAGGGATTGCCGCGGCAGACAGTATTGTCGCTACCAAGGCAGTAAACTGCAGTGCTGCCGAGGCAGTGATATACGATTGCATTGGACAGAGACAAGTCAATCAATTCCACAATACGACACAACTGGATCCTAGTCCATCTCTCTCTACTATTTCAATCCTTTATTTTTATTTAGTTATTTTAGTTTAGATAAATCAAATCAACTCACTTGTGTTTTTATCTTTCTATAGAACAAGAAGGTGAACAAAGCATATTAAGTATATCGGTCCCTGAGGAGACGATAACTCGATAAAATACTTATCACTTATTACTTGCGATGTGTCCACTTGCACTAAATGCGCACTTTTGACACGCGACACTAAGGTAGTGGACGTAGAGCTTGTTTCGAAGCTTGAACCACTATAATTTTTTTTTCACAAATTTTCTTTACCTTTACCGAAATCTTCCACAAATTTTTAAATAGCCAATTCACCCCCTTTTGGCCAATTTCATTGATTGATCAACTCAAAAAAATCAAATTTTATGAGTTCAAGTTGTTAATTATGGGCTTTGGAACCTAATTATACAGCTTAATGTCAAATTTTGAGCTTTTTACTCGGTTAAAATTCGAACAGGGGGAACCATTAAGGTTTTTCTTGGTGCAGTCACACGGCTAATATTTCAATTGTTTGATTTTTCTTCCTCTCTTTTCTCTCTCGCTCTCCCCTCCCTCTTCATGATCTCTGCCCCTGCAACCACCGCTTTCTTCACCATCGATCCCCCACCGATGTTCCCTTGATCGGCCGACTCACACCATTTCCACGCTCGGGAGAGGAAGAAATAATCAACACAATCTCGACTCCAATGAGGTACATCCGTTCTCCCTCAAGTTTGTTTGTGATGATCTTTCTAACTGTTTCTTCTTGGATATCAATTATTTTTTTGTTTCACCCATAATCGGCGGTTCTAGGTCATACATGTAACGACCCAGATTCGGATCCGATGGACGGGTTTACCCGTGGTGTTGGGATTCGGTTTTGGGCTCGAGTTAGTGTGGTTTTAGCTTAGTTTTGTTGGGCTTGAGTGGTTTAGGGCTTTAGGAGTTTTAAGTGGAGGAGAATTTGGTAATTGTCTAAATGGATGAATAGAGAAGGGTTTGTGGGGGTTTTTCTTGGCAGAGGTGATCTCATCTTTCTTTTCTTTTCTTTTACCCCATCTCCTTCATCTTGTGGCAAGAAAAGAAGGTATGTAAAGGTTGAATCTTGTTGTTTTTGCTGAAGAATCACGTTTTGGTATAGAAGGATAAGTTGTAGAGTTGTTTTTGATCTATAAACTATGGTAAGAATGGTTTTGTTTGGTAGAGAAGAAGGTTGTGTGGGAAATCCGAGAACAAGGTTTTTGAGGGCTTAAGCTGAGTTCTTTTAAGTGTTTTAAGGTTCTGGAAATCTTCCCGAAGTGTCCTAATCCGTTCTTAATCTTTCTCTTGTAGAGAAGGAGGCTTGTGAGCCATCATCAAGCTTGGGAAGATGGAAAGCTTGAAGAGGAAGAAGAGGGTCGTTTTTGTTGTTGCCTGCAAGAGGTTGGTACTCCCAACTTGTTCTTTACATCATACATATCATGGTAGTTGCATACATGTAGATATAGTGTATGTATTGCTTGGTTTGAGCTTGGTATGCTTTAATGGTAGAAATTGTGTTAGTGAGTTAAATGGCTGAAATTTGTGTTAAAACGTCCTAAACATCTCTAGGAACTAATGGAATACTATAGGATTGATTAAGTCAAGTTTGGAATGAATTCCTATAAATTTCTAAGTGCAGACCTGCATTTCGTGCAGGGGGTATCGATACACGGGGTACCGGTACCGATACCCATGAGTGGAAATATGCTTAGTGGCCAGGTGTATCGAACCATGGTTCGATACCGGGACCTCTAGTGGCATAATGGCATCGATACCCGTATCGATGCTGGAGGGTCCTCTTTCGTTGACTTTGGAAATGGTCAAAGGGTATCGATACTGGTATCGATACCCATGGTTCGATGCCTTCTTTGGGTAGGTATCGAGGCAAGGTGGTTCGATACCCCATATAAGGGTATCGATTCCCCTGTGAAAACTTGACGAGATAAGCTTTGTTTGAGGTTCGATAATAGAATTAAAGGTCGCAATGAATCTTATAATTAATGAAATGAATGGTTAACACAAGATTGACGTATTAAACCCTGAATGACTAAATTATGTTAAGTCTTGATATGTTTTGATGTGAGGATCCTAGGTGGATCATTTATGTGTGTTGAGTCCTTGTTTGATGGAAATCCGGATATCCAAAAGTGTTGCAACACGTCGAAGGCCATCCGATGTGACATTCTGGGTGATGATTTTGAAGACAATTCCGAATGTAGGATTTCGATGCTGTGTGGACGCGGGCCTCATTCGATGATACTCGATGTGACATTCCGAGTGTGGGATTTGGAGGATCCCGATGCTGTGTGGACGCGGGCCTCAAATCCCGGATATAGGATCCCGATGCTGTGTGGACGCGGGCCTCATCCTGAGTATGGGATCCCGATGCTTTGTGGACGCGGGCCTCACTACTTTGTGTTGTTGTTTGACATGTATATGCTATGTGCGTCATTATACATTATTATGCCATGTGGTAGGCAAGCATACTAGATCATCATATCATGCACGATATTTTATATGTTATGCTTTACTGCTTATGATATGCAAGATGTTGGCTGAGTTCGGCGTATCCACTGAGCTTTCGTAGCTCAGTGCTCGAAATATGTTTTCGTGCGTAGGTTAGGTGAAGCCGGTTCGTGGAGCACCATCAAGGTTCGGATTTCAGCATCGACCGTGTTGTCAGAGTACATGTATTAGATTTAGTGGGCTTATACTATGTCGAACCCTATGTAATGTAACTCTATTTATTTTAATTTGGGTCGAATGTTTTTTAACGGTTTGTAATATTTTGGAGCTCCATTTACTTATAATCTTTTGGAATTTACTTTTATTCGAGTATTGGGCCTTATGATAATATTTTGGACTTAAACTTGATTTTATTTGATGGGCTTTGAAAAGAAATTTTGGATTACAGGTTTTGGGCCGGAGGCCCAATGTGACATCCGGGTCGGGTATTACATTTAGTGGTATCAGAGCTTAGGTTGAGTCAGTTCTAGGAAGTCCCCGGGGGAGTCTAGTGTGTTATATAGGTGTCAGACAAGTACATGCCCACGAGTTGATAACGTATTTTCTTTAAAGCTGAGATTTTGATGGTGTACTCTTGTTTGTTGTTGTTCTTTGTACAAAAGTGGTTGAGTATGCCGAGACGTGTGAGGGATCAAGAGAAAACCCGGGGTTCTCGTGGAGGAGACTCCAACTACGAGTATGAGCTCGATGAGGAGGTGCTATCGGACGATGCTGTTGGTCAAGGGGCCAAGTACTTTGCTCAGTTGAATCAGACCTTGCGTAGGATCGTGAGAGCTATACCGAGGCCATCTTCTACGCCTCGTGAGGCACCGGTTGAGAGGGTGCGAAGGCAAGGATCTGTTGACTTCTTTGGTACGGGACTGGATTATCCCGTGCAGGCTGATCAGTGGTTGCATGACACAAGGTTGATCATGAGACAGATGAGGCTGAGATCAAAAGATGAGTTGTCCTGTCTGTTGTCGCTTCTGAAAGGCAACGCGAGAGAGTGGTGGGAGACAGTTGAGCAGGGTTGGTATCCTCATCGTCCTAAGTGGGAGGACTTCCTTGAGGAGTTTGAGAGCAAGTATGTGGGTGAGACTCACATCGACACCTTGAGGGAACGTTTACCCATCTTGTTCAGGGGAACTGTTCGGTCTTTGCTTATGAGCAGGAGTTCCTTCAATTGAGCCGATATGCTCCAAAGAAGATGAGATGTAAGAGGTTCTTGAGAGGTCTGAGGAAGGAGATCCAAACTTATCTCACTACTGCACCGCCTAAGGTGTTTTTTAAGTTGGCTGCTAGTGCCATGTCGCTAGAGCAGGTTCAAGGGTTGACCTATGGGCCGTCTGTTGGTCAGGGTGTCACCGGTGGAGCTAGTCAGAGTCATGCAGGCAACTCTCAGTCTTACTCCAGTAGGAGTAGGAGCTGTTGGAATCAAAGTAGAGGAGCATCGAATCAGGGTTCGAGGTCGAACCAGAGATCAGAGTCCGTGGGACGTAGGAGGCAGTCTGTGTCTTCTACTGCTAGAGGTCCGGAGGGTTTGCAACGAAGTGCCAGTGTTCAGGTTTGCAATCAGTATGGCCGGAATCATCGAGGACCGTGTTGGGGCAATGCTAGGGTTTGCTTTCAATGTAGATCTTCGGAGCACTTTGTGAGGGACTGCCCAGAGGTTATGACATCCCCACCAGGTCAGGTCCAGAGAACTGTATTCCAGGCCCAGAGGGGTCGTGGGTTTTCGTGAGGCAGAGCTAGCCATGCATCAGGAGGCACCTTTCAGTCCACTGCTAGAGCACCGGCGAGATAGTATACGGTGAGGGCACAGTAGGACTGTGCTGCGACGGATGTGATCTCAGGTACGTTCAGTTTGTTTTCTGTCCCTATAGTTGCTCTTGTGGACTCAGGATCTACTCACTTGTATATCCGTAGTGGGATATCGGAGCAGTGGGGGTTTCCAGCGGAGGATCTAGAGGTAGGAGTCCGTGTAACCAGTCCGTTGGGGTTAGATGTGTTGGTGGATAAGGTTTATCGGAGGTTTCCGATCGAGGTACAAGGATCTATCTTCCCGGCCGACCTCATGGTTTTGCCGTTTCAGGAGTTCGACGCAATCCTTGAGATTGATTGGTTGTTCGAACACGATGCGAGCTTAGGGTGAAGATCTAAGAGTTTGAAGCTTCGAGTAGCGGATGGTTCTAAGCTTGTTGTGAGGGGTGAGAGAAACTCGTGTTTAGCGAATGTTGTGTCAGCTTTGTCAGCTCAGAGGTTGATCCAGCAGGGTTGTGAGGCTTTCTTAGCTCACTTAGTAGATGTGAGTGTTGAGAGTCCAGCTTTAGAGAGTTTGAGGACAGTTTGTGAGTACCCAGATGTGTTTCCGGAGGAGTTGCCCGGTTTACCACCTTATGGTGAGTTGGAGTTTCGGATAGAGGTGTTGCCAGGGACAACATCGGTGTCCATAGCACCTTATCGTATGGCACCGGAGGAGATGAGAGAGCTGAAACAGCAGATCTAGGAGTTGCTTGAGAGGGGTTTTATTCGACCGAGTTTGTCACCGTGGGGAGCACCGGTTTTTTTATGAAAAAGAAGGACGGATCAATGAGTATGTGCATCGACTACCGTCAGCTCAACAAGGTCACGATCAAGAATCGTTACCCTTTGCCTAGGATCGATGACCTGTTTGATCAGTTGAGGGGTGCTGGTGTGTTTTCTAAGATAGATCTGAGGTCAGGGTACTACCAGCTGAAGTTGGTGGAATAGGATGTCCAAAAGACCGCTTTTAGGACGTGGTATGGGCATTATGAGTTCTTAGTGATGCCGTTTGGGCTCACGAATGCACCTGCAACTTTTATGGACTTGATGAACCGGATCTTTCAGTCGTATCTAGATCAGTTTGTGATTGTGTTCATCGACGACATCTTGGTGTATTCACGCTCGGTGGAGGAGCATGACTATCACCTTAGAGTGGTTCTTCAGGTTTTGAGGGATAGACGTCTGTACGCCAAGTTTAGTAAGTGTGAGTTTTGGTTGTCTGACGTGGCGTTTCTTGGCCACATAGTTGCAGCGGATGGAATTTGATTAGATCCTTAGAAAATCCAAGCTGTGGTGGAGTGGAAACCACCAAGGAATGTATTGGAAGTCCATAGTTTTCTTGGGCTTGCCGGATACTATAGGAGGTTTGTTAAGGGTTTTTCGATCATAGCGGCACCTTTGACCAAGTTGCTTCAGAAGGGTGTTCCGTTTGTGTGGAACAAAAAGAGACAACAAAGTTTTGAGCAGCTTAAGGCTTATCTGACAGAGGCTTCGGTCTTAACGCAATCGGAACCGGGGAAAGATTATGTGGTGTTTAGTGATGCTTCCTTGAATGGGTTGTGTTGTGTGCTTATGCAAGAGGGTAAGGTGGTTGCTTACGCCTCGAGGTAGTTGAAACCCCACGAGAGGAACTATCCTACACATGATCTTGAGCTTGCGACGGTTATCTTCGCTTTGAAGATATGGAGGCATTATCTCTACGGGGAGAAATGCTACATCTACACCGACCACAAGAGTTTAAAGTACCTGCTTACCCAGAAAGAGTTGAATCTGAGACAGCGTCGGTGTATCGAGTTGTTAAAGGACTATGACTGTGTCATAGAGTATCATCCCGACAAGAGGAACGTGGTCGCCGATGCCTTGAGTCGGAAGTCCATGTCGGACTTGAGAGCTTTGTTTGCTCGGTTGAGGATGACAGATGACGGAGGTTTGTTGGCAGAGTTGCGTGTGGAACCCACGCTTGTCCAGGAGATCAAGAGAGCACAAGTGTTAGACGAGGAGTTGGTAGCTCAGTTAGAGGTTGCTTAGAGAGGTGAGTTGTCAGACTTTGAGGTACGAGATGGCGGGTTCTTGTACTTCCAACATCGGTTGTGTGTTCCAGCTTTAGAGGATCTAAGGGATCGTATCTTGAGAGAAGCTCACCGTAGTCCGTTTTCTGTTCATCCAGGTAGTAACAAGATGTATCAGGATCTTCGTCCTTTCTTTTGGTGGTCATGCATGAAAAGAGATGTGTCAGAGTTTGTGACCAGGTGTCTAGCGTGTCATCAAGTGAAAGCGGAACATCAGGTTCTTTCAGGGCTGCTTCAACCTATCCAGATACCACAGTGGAAGTGGGATCGAGTGACCATGGACTTTGTCACCGGGTTACCGATGACGTTGAGGAAGCATGATGCTATATGGGTTATAGTTGACTAGTTGACCAAGTCGGCTCACTTCTTACCGGTAAGGATGGATTACAGTTTGGAAAAGTTGGCTCAGTTGTACATAAAGGAGATCGTGAGGTTACATGGTGTACCTTCATCGATCATATCGGATAGAGACCCGAGGTTTACGGCGAGGTTGTGGAGGTCCATCCACGAGGCTTTAGATACCAAGTTGCACTTCAGTATAGCTTTTCATCCTCAGACAGATGGACAGTCTGAGAGAGTCATCCAGATCTTGGAGGATATTCTTCGGTGTTGTGCTGTGGACTTTGCTCGTATTTGGGAGGAGCAGTTATCGGTGGTAGAGTTTGCTTATAACAACAGTCACCAGTCAAGCATCAAGATGGCTCCTTTTGAGGCCTTGTACGGGCATAGGTGTAGGACACCTTTGTGTTGGACAGAGCTTAATGAGAGGAGGATAGTGGGTTCGGAGCTTGTCAAGGAAACCGAAGAGAAAGTTCAGATCATCAAAGAGAGGTTGCAAGCAGCTTTTGACAAACAGAAGGCTTATGCGGATAAGAATCGTAAGCATATCGAGTATGAACTTGGTGAGAAAGTGTTTCTCAAGGTATCTCCGTAGAAAGGAATCATCCGGTTTGGTCGTAAAGGGAAGTTGAGTCGGAGGTACATAGGGCCTTATGAGGTTCTTTAGAGGGTTGGACCGGTAGCGTATCGGCTAGCTTTACCTCCAGAGTTGGCACGTATACACGATGTGTTCCACGTGTCCATGTTGAGACGTTACCGTTCTGAGCCATCGCATGTGGTCCAGCTTGAGGAAATAGAAGTCAATCTAGATTTGACTTACGAGGAAAGACCTATCGGAATCTTAGACAGAGGAGTTAAAGAGCTTCGGAAGAAATGCATACCCTTGGTAAAGGTTTTGTGGAGGAACCATGGGATCGAAGAAGAAACGCGGGAAGCGGAGAAGGACATGAGAGCTCAGTATCCTCATCTCTTCCTGACAGGTAAATTTCGAGGACGAAATTTTCTTTAAGGAGGGGAGAGTTGTAACAACCCGGATTCGGATCCGAGGGTCAAGTTAACCCGTGGTGTTGGACTTCGGTTTCGGGCTCGAGTTAGTGTGGTTTGGGCTTAGTTTTGTTGGGCTTGAGTGGTTTAGGGCTTTAGAAGTTTTAAGTGGAGGACAATTTGGTAATTGTCTAAATGGATGAATAGAGAAGGGTTTATGAGGGTTTTTGTTGGTAGAGGTGATCTCATCTTTCTTTTCTTTTCTTTTACCCCATCTCCTTCATCTTGTGGCAAGAAAAAAAGGTATGTAAAGGTTGAATCTTGTTGTTTTTGCTGAAGAATCATGTTTTGGGATAGAAGGATAAGTTGTAGAGTTGTTTTTGATCTATAAACTAAGGTAAGAATGGTTTTGTTTGGTAGACAAAATGGTTGTGTGGGAAATCCGGGAACAAGGTTTTTGAGGGTTTAAGCTGAGTTCTTTTAAGTGTTTTAAGGTTCTGGAAATCTTCCCGAAGTGTCCTAATCCGTTCTTAATCTTTCTCTTGTAGAGAAGGAGGCTTGTGAGCAATCATCAAGCTTGGGAAGAGGGAAAGCTTGAAGAGGAAGAAGAGGGTCGTTTTTTGTTGTTGCCTACAAGAGGTTGGTACTCCCAACTTGTTCTTTACATCATACATATCAATGTAGTTGTATACATGTAGATATAGTGTATGTATTGCTTGGTTTGAGCTTGGTATGCTTTAATGGTAGAAATTGTGTTAGTGAGTTAAATAACTGAAAATTTGTGTTAAAACGTCCTAAACATCTCTAGGAACTAATGGGAATACTGTAGGATTGATTAAGTCAATTTTGGAATGAATTCATAGAAATTTCTAAGTGCAGACCTGCATTTCGTGCAGGGGGTATCGATACACGGGCTACCGGTATCAATATCGGGACCTCCAGTGGCATAATGGCATCGATACCCATATCGATGCTGGAGGGTCCTCTTTCGTTGACTTTGGAAATGGTCAAAGGGTATCGATACTGGTATCGATACCCATGGTTCGATGTCTTCTTTGGGTAGGTATCGAGGCAAGGTGGTTCGATACCCCATATAAGGGTATCGATACCCCTGTGAAAACTTGACGAGATAAGCTTTGTTTGAGGTTCGATAATAGAATTAAAGGTCGTAATGAATCTTATAATTAATGAAATGAATGGTTAACACAAGATTGACATATTAAACCCTGAATGACTAAATTATGTTAAGTCTTGATATGTTTTGATGTGAGGATCCTAGGTGGATCGTTTATGTGTGTTGAGTCCTTGTTTGATGTAAATCTGGATATCCAAAAGTGTTGCAACACGTCGAAGGCCATCCTATGTGACATTCCGGGTGATGATTTTGAAGACCATTCCGAATGTAGGATCTCGATGCTGTGTGGACGCGGGCCTCATTCGATGATACTCGATGTGACATTCCGAGTATGGGATTTGGAGGATCCCGATGCTGTGTGGACACGGGCCTCAAATCCCGGATGTAGGATCCCGATGCTGTGTGGACACGGGCCTCATCCTGAGTATGGGATCCCGATGCTGTGTGGACGTGGGCCTCACTACTTTGTGTTGTTGTTTGACATGTATATGTTGTGTGCGTCATTATACATTATTATGCCATGTGGTAGGCAAGCATGCTAGATCATCATATCATGCACGATATTTTATATGTTATGCTTTACTGCTTATGATATGCATGATATTGGCCGAGTTAGGCGTATCCACTGAGCTTTTGTAGCTCAACGTTCGAAATATGTTTTCATGCGTAGGTTAGGTGAAGTCGGTCCGTGGAGCACCATCAAGGTTTGGATTTCAGCATCGATCGTGTTGTCAGAGTACATGTATTAGATTTAGTGGGCTTGTACTATGTCGAACCCTATGTAATGTAATACTGTTTATTTTAATTTGGGTCGAATGTTTTTTAACGGTTTGTAATATTTTGGAGCTCCATTTACTTATAATCTGTTGGAATTTACTTTTATTCGATTATTGGGCCTTATGATAATATTTTGGACTTAAACTTGATTTTATTTGATGGGCTTTGAAAAGAAATTTTGGATTACAGGTTTTGGGCCGGAGGCCCAATGTGACATCCGGGGCGGGTGTTACAGTACCAACAAATCCTTTACGATTTGTCTTTCTTACCATGTCCATCAATGCCAATCTACCCCCCAAGGGTTTTCTATTCGTCCTACTCCTTGTTTTCTGAATAGTCTCACGACTTATTAGATTATGAGTCTCGTATCCATCTTAGTTTCCCCGATTCAGGTTCTTGTCAGATTTGTTATGGAGCTCGGTGGTACTGATTCTTACGCCAAGAACAATGACATTTTCCTACGTTTGTTTACTCATGATGAGGTTATACTACATCCGGATTTGTGGTTAGAGTTTCAGTTATGGGAGGAGTTCTTTTCTGACTCAATTTGTTCTCTATCATTATTTTTCTTTATAGTAACCCGTCCTTCTTTACTTTCTGGGCAAGGGCCAAGAACAATCGAATTTGGTTATATTTTAGTTTTTCTTACCTCTTTTACAGGCACACGTGATAATCTCTTCTCTCATCGTCGGACTGAAAATACAATTCCATGTTATTTTTTCTTTAATAGACTTACGTTTTACACGATTCTATCTTGGCTCTCGACCGGGTGTGTTGTCCTTTACAGCGATAGAATCAATGTAGTAGATTCAAACAAGTATGTAATTCTTGTTTCGATTTCCATTGGTATTGATTTTAATCTTTCTTTCGATGCTTTTCCTTCATATATCAGGGGTTGTCTAACAGTAACATGTTTTTGTTTTCTTTTATATGGATAGTTTGTTTTACTGCTACCATAAGTTTGTTGTTTTCTTATTCAATCCGTACAGTGCTGCGATTAACTCAATCCTATGAAGAAGTCTCTCCTCTTGGTTACCTCTCGCTTTGGATCATGGATTGTTGATTTGTTCCTTCTGTAAGGAACAAGATATTATTCGTTTTTCCTGGTTTGTGCTATACATATTCGTTTCCTTACTTACTTAGTTTTTTGACTCTCTCTCTCTTTGTGAACCAATTCAATTTCCATTATTATCAGATTTTTCGTCCACCGTTATAGGGAGATCTGTCAAACCCCTTTAATGGACTCTTTCGAATCAATAAGTTTTATTGTGTGTTCTTTTCGCCCTTCACAGAAGTTCTCATTCCTAAAAGTTTTTTTATACCTCTTTTTTGTTTTAGTGTCATATGGTCTATTTTTCTAAGAGTTTTAATTGATATCAATTTTTTTGCAATTTGGTTTCTTATTATATGCTTTTACCACACTATTTTCTCAAGTTTATAGGTAGCAATTCCTTGACTATTAATGATTCTTCTCTTCTCAAGACCATCGATGCTCCAAAACAACAAAGACACACAATTTATTGTTGGTTTTGTGCCAATATGGCGGCTAAGAGCTTTGTCTCCCGAGCTATGGGAGATCTAGTCATACCTAGAGCTGCTTACATGAACCAACTGCGAGCTTTCTTCCAAACTCATGGCTCGTTTCACGGTATCTCTGTTTTCCGTTCTATTTTCTGGCTTGGCTGTAACAGGTCTACACGTTGTTGCCTTCTATGCTATTTCTGCTTACCGAGTCTATCTACGAGAAGGTGCAAGTCGCCTTGATTACGTATGTTTTCTTACTTTCTGTTTCCAGCCTTCCCTTCATATTGTTTTGTTGCTCATCTATTTACTTCATTATATTTCTCCTAGGTTCTTTTACTCTCAATTATCCGTTAAAGTTGAGAGCTTACCAACAGATTAGCGTACCTGCAAACATCTTTTCCTCATTCGACCTATGTCGTTTGACAGAGGTACGTCCCATGGTCTATTATCTAACCGAATGCACCACTTTTTGGCTTCTCTACTTGACTCTTCATAATCTCTTTGTGCTATATTACAATATGTTCATATTTTTTTCTTCTAATTATCCCTTTTCCTCTTTTGCTTCTCCACTCCTCCTATGTCTATATCCATTGAATGTAACTCATGGCAACGCTATTTTTCAACCCTATTTTAGGAATTATCCCAACACTTTTTATGGTGTATTGTCCAACACCTCTACTGATTTATTTTCTTATTGGGCAATATATACTAGTTACTTTCAACTCCCTAACTACTTTATTTATGGAGTTTTTCGATCCTTTGAATCGTCTTCTACTATTTCGAATCTGTTTTTTACTTACATACTTCAATTTGGATTAACTTACTTTCGATCATGCTTCTTATGCTATGTCTATCCTACCTTCTCCAATATCATATCCTTATTTTCGACTATTATCTATTTTATGATCTTTTATAGTGTATTATATTATCTAAAACTTTCACGATACTATATTGTCACTCCGACTTCGTTGGTGCAGATCACTTACTGGCCTTTATATAATAGTTACAAGTTTTTTATACCACTTATATTGAGGACTCCTAATAATCCTTTTTTAATTAGGATTACCATGTACTTTCAAATTCCTACCTACTTTACTTTTGGAGTTCTTATCTACTTTTTATTTTTTAAAGAGTTTTTTATTTATTCCATAATATTTTGTTCTTACAATCCTTATACGCCCCAAACTCTCTTCTCCTTTTTCCTCTTTCAAAAGTCTTTTATTCAGCTTCAAACTCATACCACCTATTTTAAAATTAATTATTCCCATCATCCTGATATACTTCAGCACTCTTCTTTTTCCTATATATAACCATCTTTCCCTTTCACAATTCATCAATTACAATACTTTTACAACAACACAAACCAACCTTCTTTCTTTTCAACTACATCTTTTCTTTCGCCAATCAATCACATATGGATTCTAAAACTTTTCTTCAACAACTCGGGAATATCCAATTCACTGATGAAGAACAATATGTTGTCTTCCAACCAAGTTTACCTTGGGATTCTTCTAAAGAGGATTCTCAAACCACCCTACTAGAAAACCTTATAACCTCAAAAGATATAGATGATCAGGTTCAAAGATGAGAAGATTAAAGAGGATATCCTGGTCAGGGGGCTTGGACCTACAAATATGAATGGCTAGCCCTTGTGCAATACAATCCTAATACTAGCCTTGATGAACATTCCTTCACCATAATGAATATTTGCGCACGTATCTATAACATTCACCCTATCCTTCTTGCTTCGGAGGAATCTGCCCATAACACTGGGGAATCCCTCGGAGCGATAATTGAAACTGTCACAAAAATTGATACAAGGAAAATCGATTTCAACATGATTGAATATCTTCGAGAAGGGTTAATCCTAGACGCCTCAAAACCGATTAGACTTTGCTATGCAATCGGTGAGGGTGCTTCTACCAGATATTGCCCGCTTCAATACGAATGTCTCCCTACTATTTGTCACTGTTATGGCAAAGTTGGCCATTCAACGACTTCTTGTCCTATCCCGGTCGAGGCTAGACCCGAACAAATCAAATATGGAGAATGGCTTCGCTATGTTCCTAAAAACAAAGATGCGCAACAACCACAAAAAGGTCGGATCTGTTACATCACCAATAACCCCACAACTAAACCAATGCCAACATCCTCCCAAACCTCCAATGCCAATAGCAAAGCTAAATTCCCTATGTCGCCTTCTCCTTCCAATGCCAATGACAAAGGTAAAGCCCCTATGCCATCTCCTCCAGCTAATGAATATGAGTCTGTTCCAAGTAATGAACCTTCGCAGACTATCCCGAAGGGACCTAGACTCCTCCCAACCGTTGCTAGTAAACTATCCGCTCATCGATGTCCTCCAAAACCATTACAAATGATTTTACCTGATCAAGGTTCTAATATTACTACCCGGCAAAAGGCTAAAGACAACACTAGGGAGGTAAGCTTACTGGAACCTGAACTCGCAAATGACCTTGACTTCCACGAGGCAGCCGAATGGCTTGATACTGCGCCAACTCCTAAACGAGGTGTTCGTCCTACTTCAAGTAGAGGTACTAAGAGGACCCCACCTTCAGATGAGGGTAACAGGCTTAAGCGGCCCAGAGCGACTAGCAAGGCACCTGTTGACAAAGCTGGGATGAGAAGCGCAAAAAACTCTCCGACGGAGGTTGATATTAATCAACCCCGCTGAGAAAAATTATAATCTTATGGTGGAACTGTCCAGGTCTTGGCAACAACCAGACAGTTCACACTTTGCAACTCCAAGCATGATGCCGTTTTTCTTTTCATTCTTGTACTTAGGTTAATCAGTTTTTTGGTCCATCTTAGGATCACGTTAGGAATGCATGGTTGCATAGCCTTTGTTTTCAGTCCTTTCTATACAAGGCTTTGTTTCAGTTTGATTAATAAAACCATTATTGTTTTGCCTTCTTGCTTGATTTGCTATATTGATGATTTTAAAGCAAATAACTCGAACATAATTAAACTTATTTCCTAAAACAAATAACTCAAAAATAATTAAACTAATTTCCTAAGATAGTAGTGCAAGAAAAATAAAAAGGAAAGTTGGAATCGCCAATCCCCGACAACGACACCAAATCTGATGGAGGTTAGAAAGTCCTGCTTTTATGAAGAAGCATTCGTCCTTCCACCTTTTGTCAGATTGAAGCATTTAAGATGTCGAATCCACAGGGATTGGCTTTACTTACGCAATTTATTCTTCCTGCATAATGGAAAATTAAAGACACAAATAATTGAGTTGGATTATAACTAAGGAAACTAATTAAACCAATAAAGATAAGTGATCAAGAAATCAAGGATGGAAAAGTGGGGCAGGTTAGAGTGCTTCGTAGTGTGGGTTCAATTGACTTGTTTCTGTCCAATGCAATCGTACATCACTGCCTCGGCAATACTGCAGATTACTACTGCCATGGCAGCAACGATACTTGTCTGACGCGGCAATCCCTTGCTCGTGGGTGGACTTTACCAAAGTTCGGCAAAGTGTCCTTGAATGACTCCGCTTATCCCTAAGTCGAAGTACTGTTGATGACTAGTCCTTGATGATACCTCCCGGCGTGAACCAATTATACTCACCAACTAATCTCACACTTCTTTTAGCCGCTGAAACTCTTAACCTATCCCTAGGCCGAGTTAGTATTTCGCGATTGAAACACCGTACTTATCCCTTTCGTGAATCTAACTCCCCCGAGCTTAGATAAATGAATTACTCACAAACAACTCTCCCGAGATTGAATGCAAGAACAAGGAATAACAAAGGATAAAGAAACCTTGATATTTTATTGCATTGAAACAAGAAAACAAAGTACAATTTTCTTCCACAACTACTCCACAATCTAACCTAAACCCCAAGGGGACGATGGAGGAGTTTAGGGTTTTTCTATGAAACTTGATTTCGAGATATCCTCCTCTCTACATAGGCTATGGTTTATATAGGCTTGGCCTAGGGCAAACCCTTCCTAAGTAGGAATACTACATAGAGTAGAATTACAATAATTTCCACAAATAAAATATTTTCAAGTTTATTCCTATAAGGATTCTTTTCCCACGTGGCCTTTGACATTGACTTTTCGTGTGTTCCTCAGCTCCGATTTCTATGCCGCTTGTCTTAAAACGTTCACCTTATTTTTCTCTTCAGATCGCCTATCATATCAATATTTGCACTTCGGGCGCTGTCGGGGCCTTAATTGCTGTCGCGGCCTCAGTTGCTGTTGAGGCATCAGAGTGCTGCCGAGGCGGGTACTTATCTGCATTCCAGCTTTGGTTTCCAGCATCCATCTTCTTGTTTGGCAATCCTATGATGCAGTTTCCTGTCCAAGAAAGAAAACCATCAAATGCATCTATTTTATGCCAAATAATAGATTAATTCATAAATTGAGTATTGAGATGCTGAAATATGGAAATAAGCAGAATTATCCAATATTGCCATTAAATCTGTCCTTTATTAGCAATAATCGAGTAGGAAAATGGTATAGAAAATAAGACTTTTGGGCACTCATCACATGTCATTTGTATTCGAATCTAAGGTTAGTGTCACTAAGCCAATATCAATTGAAATCATGCATGTTAACTTGCTGCTCATAATGCACTCATTAAATGTTCATCATGTGAACTAAAATCATGCTCAACGGCTTTATCAACATAGGGTAAATAACCTCATCATAATCCAATTCTTTTTCATGCTTACATAAGCCATGAATACCTTAATAAACCATGCATTTTCAGCAATTAACACATGCATGCATCATTTCAAAATCAAATATATGCAATTCCAAAATCATATTGAATCATTGTTCACATATATGTCGTTACCGAAAATAGCCGAAACTTAAGGTAATGCATCAACACCATTTAAAACACTTACTCTTGAACTATGGAAAGTTTTCACACTATTCCATAGTCCCCAAAACAGAACCGAACCTATGCGATTCACTTTTAACCCGAAATCACTCACCGACAAGTGAAACGAGCCTCGCCGATGCTCCGATGGCAACGCCAACGCATCAGCCACTTATGCACATTCTTGCACTACCTCTACAACATTAAAATTAGAGCAAGTTCACATCACAACATGCTCAAAACAGCAGTCACATTTAACCCTCACAAAACTATCGAAAACCTTGCCGAAAAGACCAAAAACTAAGCCGAAACGCATCCGAAACAACATCAGCCCAAAACCTAATGAATCTAACATCTAATCCACTTCAATTATGAACCAAAAACACTTCCAAACCATCCTTACACCTCCAGCAACATAAGAACACCTAAAACAGCCCCTAAAACCACCTTAAAACACCACCGATTGCATTATTCCGGGATTAATTTATTGTTAACTCATTTCAAGACTCAATCAATCATTTAATTGACCTAATATCATAATTAAATCAACCTAAATCCATCATCAATTTAGATCTCAAAAGATTTCACAAAAATCCATCATAAAACTCATAGATCTTGAATTAAAAACACAAAATAAAATCTCAATTGTTAACTAGCAAGCCAATACTTGAGAACTTCAATAAAGAACCTTAGAAAAAGATTAGAAATCAGAATATTACCTTAGAGATTTGATCCACCAAAAAGATGAGTAAACCTTCCTTGATTTCCTTGAAAATGATGTTGATTTTGCAAAAATTGATGAGTAGGTTTTGTAGAGAATGAAAGGATGAGTAGAATGAAATAAATCTTGTAGAAAATGATGAAGAAATAAGCAAGTAATTGAAGAAATTTGGAGAAGAAGATGGAGAGAAAATGAGAGAAAATCTTGAGAGAAAAGATGGGAAAATGAGAAGTTACAAAAGAAAATGGAATTATCATCTAAAATAAAACAATTTAAAAACAATTTTGGTGGATAAATCATTAATTAAAAATAAATTGGATTTATGGCCCTCTAAGGATTCTAAGTATGGCTTGCTTTCCAATTTAGTGACCAAAAATCTTAATTTCCGAAAATTACTAATTTAATCCCAAAACTTTCCCAAAATTACAATTTAGTCACTAGTACAAAATTAGCCTAATTAAAAATCAAATTAAAATTCAAATAATATTCCTTTAACTTTAAAACATCATTTTAATATTTTTAGAACCATTTTACAAAATTATTACTTATCCGATTAAAATATTATTATTTTAATTTTTCCCGAAATAACGAACCCTAGGAATCCGATTCGACCCGAACCGAATTTCCCCAACTAACAGTCAAGCTACTAACCCAAAAACCGGGATGTTACAACTCTCCCCCTCTTAAGAAAATTTAGTCCTCGAAATTCTTACCTAAAGCAAACAAGTGAGGAAACTGCTCCTCCATATTTTTCCTTGTCTCCCAAGTTGCCTCTTCAACACCTCGGTGTCTCCACAGCACTTTAACCAAATCTATGGTCTTCCCTCGAAGAACCTTTGTATCTACATCCAAAATCTTCACCGGTTCTTCCTTATAACTCATATTAGCTCTTAACTCAATCTCCTTAACTAGAACAACATGAGAGGGATCTAATCTATACTTACAAAGCATCGACACATGAAAAACATCATGCATCCTACTCAACTCTTCCGGCAACCTCAACCGATAAGCAACAGGACCAACACGCTCCAACACCTCATACGACCCAATGAAACGAGGACACAACTTACCCTTGCGCCCAAACCTCATCACTTTCTTCCATGGCGAAACTTTTAGAAACACCTTGTCCCCGACATCATACTCTATCTCTCTACGCTGTAAATCGGCATAAGACTTCTGTCTATCTGAAGTCTCCTTGAGCTTAGCACAAATAAGCTTAACTTTCTCATCCGTAACTTTCAACAATTGCCGTAAAGAAACATACTTCTGTCCAACTTCCTTCCAACACAAAGGTGTACGACATCTACACCCATATAACGCCTCAAACGGTGCCATCTGTATACTTTCCTGAAAGCTATTATTGTAAGCAAACTCCACCAAAGGCAACTGCTTTTCCCAAGAACCTTGAAACTCAATAATGCAACATCTCAACATATCCTACAAAGTCTGGATAACACGTTCAGACTGACCATCGATCTGTGGATGATAAGATGTACTAAAGCTAAGCCTCGTACCCAGAGCAACTTGCAGACCCTTCCAAAACTTAGAAGTAAAATGCGGATCTCTATCCGATATGATCGACTTAGGCACACCATGCAACTTCACCACCTCAGAAACATACAACCCCGCTAACTTATCCATAGAATACGTCGTATGCACGGCCAGAAAATGTGCACAATTCGTAAACCTATCAACAATCACCCATATAGAATCCTTTTTGGACAGTGTCAAGGGTAACCCCGTCACAAAATCCATAGTCACTCTCTCCCACTTCCACTCCGGAACTTGAACCGGTTGCAACAAGCCTGCAGGGAACTGATGTTCAGCTTTCACCCGCTGACACACCATACATCGCGACACAAACTCTGTCACATCCTTCTTCAAACCAACCCAAAAGTACACACCCTTGAGATCCCTATACATCTTCACACCACCCGGATGCATAGCAAACGGACTAGTGTGAGCCTCAGTCAAGATAGCTTGCTTTAACTCAACATCATCTGGCACCACAATCCTGCCTCTAAAACACAACACCTCATCATTATCAAAATGATATTCGGTCGGTCTGCCTTCAGCAATATCCTCCACAAAAGGCACCAAAGCCTCATCCTCTAACTGTTTCACCTTTATCATCTCAACCAAAACAGGTTTTACTTGCAACTCCGCTACTAAACCACCTTCCCTTGAAATACTCAACTTGGCAAACATCGCTCTCAACTCAACCGCCGCCTTACGGCTCAAAGCATCAGCTACCACATTAGCTTTCCCCGGATGATACTCAATAGGCAAATCATAATCCTTAAGCAACTCCATCCACCTTCGTTGCCTAAGATTTAGATCCTTTTGCGACATGAGATACTTCAAACTCTTGTGATCCGTGTATATAGTACACTTCTCCATACAAATAATGTCTCCACATCTTCAAAGCAAACACAACCCCCGCAAGCTCCAAATCATGCATCGGATAATTCTTTTCGTGCACCCTTAACTGTCTAGAAGCATAAGCCACAACCTTCCCTTCCTGCATTAGAACACATCCAAGACCAACATATGATGCATCACTATAAACCACAAAATTCTTACCGGACTCGGGTTGCACCAACACCGGAGCACTAGTCGACACCTTTTTTAACTTTTCAAAACTCTTTTGTTGACTTTCTTTCCACTCAAAAGGAACCTTCTTTTGCAAAAGCTTGGTCATAGGAGCAGCAATGCTCGAAAACCCCTCAACAAACCTACGATAATAACCCACCAAGCCTAGAAAACTCCGAACCTCCGACACCGACTTTGGTTGCTTCCAACCCATAACAACCTCTATCTTTTTCGGATCAACACATATACCCTTTTCCGACACTACATGACCAATAAACACCACTTCCTTCAACCAAAACTCACATTTACTTAACTTAGCATACATCTGGTTCTCCTTCAACGCTTGCAACACTATCCGCAAATGTCGATCATGATCTTCCTTGGTACGTGAATACACAAGGATATCATCTATGAATACCACCACAAACTGATCCACATATTCATGGAATACTCGGTTCATCATATCCATAAAAGCAGCAGGGGCATTTGTCAACCCAAACGGCATCACCAAAAACTCATAATGTCCATACCTTGTTCGAAAAGCTGTTTTCAACACATCCTCTTCTTTCACCTTCAGCTGATAATACCCCGATCTCAAATCAATCTTTGAGAACACACTTGCTCCTCGAAATTGATCAAACAAATCGTCAATCCTAGGCAAAGGATACTTATTCTTCACGGTCAACTTATTCAACTGCTGATAATCAATGCACATCCTCATAGTGCCATCCTTCTTCTTCACAAACAACACCGGCACACCCTAAGGTGATACGCTCGGTCGAATGAAACCTCGGTCAAGCAACTCTTGCAACTGCATCTTCAACTCCTTTAACTCCTTAGGTGCCATGCGATAAGGAGCAATGGACACCGGATTAGTACCAGCATAAGTCTCGATACTAAACTCCATATCACGATCGGGAGGTAATCCTGGCAACTCCTCAGGAAATACTTCCAAAAAATCGCGCATTGTTCGAATGTCCTGCACCCGAACATCCCCTATACCCAGATTCATCACATAGTCTAGATATGCCACACCTCCATGCCGCAACATCTTTTCCGCTTGTAAAGCCGAAACCACATTTGACAAGAATCCGATATACTCACTCTTTACTACAACCTCACTATCATCCAACAACCTCAAGGTAACCTTCTTCTTTTCAAAGTCCACCACCGCTCGGTGCTCCGTCAACCAATCAACACCCAAGATAAGATCAAAACCATAAAACGGCAACTCCATCAAGTCGACCTCAAAGACATGTCCCTGCACCTCCAACAGACACCTTTTATACAACCTCCTTACTGTAACTGTCTCACCCAGAGAACTGGTAACCACAACACCTACGTCTAAAACCTCAACCAGAACATCTAACAAATATGCATGCTCACTCAAAACATAAGAATGCGTAGATCCCGAATCTATCAAAGAAAACAACGGTACATTTTGCAAAGAAAAGGTACCTGCCACAACATCTGTAGCATTACGAGTCCAACTCTGAGCATAAACCTTCCGTCCATCTCCCTGCCTCTGGAAAGGACCTCGACCACGTCCACGTCCTCTACCAGGCATCACAGCAGCCTCAGCACGGTCACCCGACTCACCAGCAAACCTTGGGCAATCACGCCTCATATGATCCTTCGATCCACATCCCATACAAGCACCAGTGGCCCACCAGCACTCTCCTGGATGGCGCCTAGAACACAAGTTCCAGACTGGAGCATCACCACCACCTCTACCATAATGCTGAGCACGACCACCGCATCCATAGTCACCTCGACGTCGGTCAGCTCTGTATCGGTTGTCCCGAAACCTCTTACTCTTATTACCTTGTGCACTAGCCTCAGCAGGCCTCTTAACAACATCGGAAAACTTCCTCGCCTCCCTTAGAGACTCCTCGATATCCTTAGCCCTATTAACCAGCACATCAAACTCGGTGTACTCAGCGGCTAACATGTATGTCTTAATCTCAGGGTCCAACCCATATCGGAACCTATCATATCTTTTTCGGTCAGTAGGAACCAACTCGGGAGCATAGTGGCTTAACCTAATGAACTGTATCTCATACTCAGCCACAGTCATTGCACCTTGCACCAAAGACATAAACTCCCTCTTTCTTGCATCCTCATATTGTTGCCCCAAAAACTTTCGTACAAAAGCGGTCCGAAAATACTCCCAAGTCAGGTTAGCAGCATCCACACCAGCTTTCGTAGTAACCCACCAACGATAAGCATCTCCCTAAAGTAGAGAAACTACAAAACCCAACCTCCTAGTATCCTAACAATCCATCTGATCCAAAATCCTCTTCGTACTAGCCAACCACTCCTCAGCTAAGCTCGGATCTGATCCACGGAACTCTACACCACCCAAGCTACGCAAACGCTCCAAAGGTAGACCTGGGGTAACCACAACAGTAGGGGCAGGAGCCGGGATATGCACTCCAGCCACGACAGCCTGAAACACACCCGCCATAGCCTGTATAAGCGGTGCAAACTCTCTAAACTGAACACCCAGAGGAACTGGAGGCACACCCACGGGTGGAGGAGGAGGAAGCGGCTCTTCCCTAGCAGTCGCCTCACCCTCAGCCTGACCCTCGGTGATCATATTGGCACTAGCACGTGTCTCACGTCTCGGTGGCATATTCCAAAAACTTCATACATGCAATTTAAAACATAATATTAAAACTTAGTAAACTTACATTCGGGCAAGATCCAAGGGAAACCTGAGAAGCATTTGAAAATGTATTGGCATTGGCAATGTGTAACCGTTATCCCTTTTTAACCATCATCATTCAAATACAACCATCATGCTTATATATAATCAACCACACACACTTTAGCAAACCTAGCTTTGATACCACCAAATGTAACCCCCTTAGCTCGGCCTGGACGGAACCGGCACCAACGGGTTACACGGGGAATATCGAACCAAACCCGTTAAGGTCCAATTCGATAAACAACCCTGAAAACCGATATGTTTTTTTTTCTTTCCTTAACTAGATGCATAATTAAGTTCCTATGTGTGCCAAGGTTATGCGTAACGAAAATGGGAACATTCGATTCACAATTGATCATTCAATTCGCATATCAATACATAAGGGCCAAAACGCAAATAATTCTTATTTCCAACAATAAACCGGTAATTCGACCTACCATAGTTCAATTAACGTGCATAGCATACTCATAACAAAGTTCAGATCACTCAAACCATTATAGCATCGTCAATTTAATGTTTCATAAAGTAGGGACCTAATTGTAAAGCTCATAATAACATAGGGACTAAGACTAACATTAATTTACTAATGCAAATTCAAGTTAACATCATGCCTCTTGGTGATATTACAACTCTCAATATTATTCATTGCATCTATATTCGATCATGGAAAGACATCCGACCCTAAACGTAATTTCTTTCCACGCGTAAAATGTCATTTTTGGGTCAGGGGTATTGATACCCTATCGTGGGACTAGTCTAATTGCACTTCGAAGGATATCGGTATCGATACCCCCATTGGTGGTATCGATACCCAAAGGTCCAGTGGGGTAATTGCATCGAACCATTCTTCGAACAACCCCCAAATTAAGCCTTGGGTAAAGGTATCGATACCCCCTGTGCAATTTGACAAATTAAAGCATTCTAAGTTAATTTCATCCATTCAAACATAACCATTAACCACCCCTAACTATATGCATAATTTCCTAAGCATAAAGAACAATTTAAAGCACACATTTATCACATCAAAGATCCCAAACAATCTAAAGGCATGCTTCCTAAAATATGAATTAAAATCAAAAAAATGTTCATGCATGTACATGCTTTAACAATCCAAACAATACCATAGTCTATCAATTAACAACCCAAAACATTATAGGTCTTATTACAACATTAACCAAAGCAAAGATCACACACTTCACATGGGCTTGATTTACACATTGTCAAGCCCAAATTATTTGCCAAAACATACCAAAAATTGAGGCAACTCTTCCCCTTGGTTCTCTTTCTCCGAATGTAGCGTCGAATATCACTATTTTTCTGCAAGTATGAAAAGAGCGAGCTTAAGCACAACATGCTTAGTGAGGAAGCTCTAAACAAGTTCAAAATCATTTATAAGTCATACTTGCATTCGTCATGCTTATTTGAAATATGTAAAACCAAATCATGCTTATCAATAATGTCAAATCATTTCATGTATCATGCACAAATATATCATTCCATTTCATATATGCATATTGGCTTTCTAGTGATCACTTAATATGAACTTTTAGTTCACCGAATACACGGATTCCTTTTTCCACAATTGGAGACACTTGGTCTCAGCATGCATCGGTCGGACACATAGTCACCCTTGTATACATGTTACACCCACTACGCACGGTCGGACACAAAGTCTCCCTTGTTTATGCATGGGTCAACTATATGCACGGTCGGACACAAAGTCACCCTTGTTTACATATAGGCAAGCTCTACACGCACGATCGGACACAAAGTCACCCTTGTTTACGTGTAGGCAACATCATTATCCTCATTATATTTATACTGCACTCAATCCTAATGACATTTCATTTGTATTCGAATCTAAGGTTAGTGTCACTAAGCCAATATCAATTGCAATCATGCATGTTAACTTGCTGCTCGTAATGCACTCATTAAATGTTCATCATGTGAACTAAAATCATGCTCAACGGCTTTATCAACATAGGGTAAGTAACCTCATCATAATCCAAATTCTTTTTCATGCTTACATAAGCCATGAATACCCTAATAAACCATGCATTTTCAGCAATTAACACATGTATGCATCATTTCAAAATCAAATATATGCAATTCCAAAATCATATTGAATCATTGTTCACATATATGTCGTTACCGAAAATAGTCGAAACTTAATGTAATGCATCAACACCATTTAAAACACTTACTCTTGAACTATGGAAAGTTTTCACACTATTCCATAGTCCCCAAAACAAAACAAAACCAATGCGATTCACTTTTAACCCGAAATCACTCACCGACAAGCGAAACGAGCCTCGCCGATGCTCCGATGGCAACGCCAACGCATCAGCCACTTATGCACCTTCTTGCACTACCTCTACAACATTAAAAGTAGAGCAAATTCACATCACAACATCCTCAAAACAGCAACCACATTTAACCCTCACAAAACTATCGAAAACCTTGCCGAAAAGACCAAAAACTAAGCCGAAACGCATCCGAAACAACATCAGCCCAAAACCTAATGAATCTAACATCTAATCCACTTCAATTATGAACCAAAAACACTTCCAAACCATCCTTACACCTCCAACAACATAAGAACACCTAAAACAGCCCCTAAAATAACCAAAAACCACCTTAAAACACCACCGATTACATTATTCCGGGATTAATTTGTTGTTAACTCATTTCAAGACTCAATCAATCATTTAATTGACCTAATATCATAATTAAATCAACCTAAATCCAGCATCAATTTAGATCTCAAAAGATTTCACAAAAATCCATCATAAAACTCATAGATCTTGAATTAAAAACACAAAATAAAATCTCAATTGTTAATTAGCAAGCCAATACTTGGGAACTTCAATAAAGAACCTTAGAAAAAGATTAGAAATCAGAATATTACCTTAGAGATTTGATCCACCAAAAAGATGAGTAAACCTTCCTTGATTTCCTTGAAAATGATGTTGATTTTGCAAAAATTGATGAGTAGGTTTTGTAGAGAATGAAAGGATGAGTAGAATGAAATAAATCTTGTAGAAAATGATGAAGAAATCAGCAAGTAATTGAAGAAATTTGGAGAAGAAGATGGAGAGAAAATGAGAGAAAATCTTGAGAAAAAAGATGGGAAAATGAGAAGTTACAAAAGAAAATGGAATTATCATCTAAAATAAAATAATTTAAAAACAATTTTGGTGGATAAATCATTAATTAAAAATAAATTGGATTTATGACCCTGTAAGGATTCTAAGTATGGCTTGCTTTCCAATTTAGTCACCAAAAATCTTAATTGCCGAAAATTACTAATTAGATCCCCAAAACTTTCCCAAAATTACAATTTAGTTACTAGTACAAAATTAGCCTAATTAAAAATCAAATTAAAATTCAAATAATATTCCTTTAACTTTAAAACACCATTTTAATATTTTTAGAACCATTTCACAAAATTATTACTTATCTGATTAAAATATTATTATTTTAATTTTTCCCGGAATAACGAACCCTAGGAATCCGACTCTACCCGAACCGAATTTCCCCAACTAACACTCAAGCTACTAACCCCAAAACCGGGATGTTACAAGATTAGTTTAGTTTATTTTTATTTTACTAATTTGTTTTTGCTTTAAGTACTTTTCTTTTTGTGTGTTTAATTTTTATTTAGGATAATAACCAAGAATAAAGGAGGAATAGTTCACAGCAGGAATTCTGCCGAGACAGAAAATAGTGCCAGAGCCGCAGAAGTTTCAACGGGCAGAACAGTGTAACGGCTAGTCTGCCGAGATTCCTACCGCGGCAGAAAAAGAAACGGTAGTAAAGAGTAACGGCTACAAAACGGTTAGTGGGTTCAAACGGTCACAAGGCCGAGGCCTATATAAGAAACCCCTTCCTCTTGAACTATTCACTCTTGCTTTCTTGTTTACTTTAGAATTCTTAACAATCTCTCTCTCACAATACTCTATGTCTACTCACAATTCTTCGTGAAATTCCAGATTCTTTACAAGAAAACCTCCAAGAAATCAAATCTCTCATAATCTTGATGGCCACTTACAAGAGATTTGCCCCAGCCAATGTTGAAGATCGTTTCAACCGATCTTTCATTGCCCGACAATTGTGGGAAGAACAAGGTTTTCAACATTCGGACGATGAAAACTACGGCATCGAGTATTATCCTTTTGACAGAATCAAGTACCAAGATTGGGAAATTTTCTGTCTCCAACCTGCCCAGGTGAACGCTACAATCGTGCGGGAATTCTATGCGCACGGGCCCAACAAAGATTCCCTCTTTGTTCACTACCGCGGTAGGCCGGTCCAGTTAGATGCCGAGATCATCAACGATTTTTACGGCCTCACTCCGAACAGTGATGTTCACGCCGAATTCATGGAAGATATCACTGCCGAGGATTACGAGTTAATCAAAGACGACCTTTGTTACGTGAATACTCCATGGGAAACCGGTACTCATAGAGGATCCGTAACAAGGCAGAGCCTAAAGCCCAAGGCCAAGCTGTGGAATACCTTTGTCAAGCGACGCCTCATCCCCACATCCCACAATAGCACGGTGGACCGGAAGCGATTGGTGCTCATCCAATCGATCATCAATAAAAGGACCATCAACGTTGGAGAGATCATCTTACGTGAAATTCACGAATGCGGTAAGAAAGATAGGGGACTGATAAGTGCTCAACACACTATCACTTTTTACTCCTTTTATGGGCATTAATCACCAAATATACACCCACTCGGACCAATGCATGCACTCAATGTGATATATTTAGAAGTTATACTCATATAGATAATATTTACAGAAAAAGGCACATTTTACTGCATTTTCATATCTGTGCAGGAGAACCAGTGCCGCGGAAGGGACAAGGCCGAGGCAGGACCTGATGCCGAGGCAGCAGCAGAAAGATAGGAAGCAAGATTATAGGCGATGGAAAGACAAAAATCCAAGGAACGTGTCTAAACTTGAAGCCCATGAATCGGAGCTGGCTAGCACAAGGAAAAGCCCAAAGGAAGACCACGCGGGAAAGCCCCTTAGCCGAATATAAACATGGAAATATATTATTATTTTGTACTTGACTTGTTCCCTACTCCAAGTTGTATTCTACTTAGGAAAGGTTTGCCCTAGGTCTAGCCTATATAAAGACCTAGCCACCCAATGTACAAGACACGAAATACCTAGGGAGAGAGCCGACTTCTACTCTTGTTTCTTTCCTCTCCATCATGTTCTAAACCTTCTTAGGGATTAGGTGAAGGTTGTAGAGTATTTGTGAGAGGAGATTGTACTTTGTCTTTCATTCAATGCAATAAAGTTATCAAGGTTTGCTTATCCTTTGTTATTCTTTGTTTTCACAATTGAGCTTGGGAGAGGATATTGTGAATCATCCATTTATCTAAGCTCGGGAGAGTTAGATTCACGAAAGGGGTAAGTACGGTGTTTCAATCACGAAATACTAACTCGACCTAGGGATAGGTTAAGAGTTTCAGTGGCTAAAAGAAGTGTGAGATTGGTTGGTGAGTATAATTGGTTCACGCCGGGAGGTATCATCAAGGACTAGTCATCAACAGCACTCTGACTTAGGGATAAGCGGAGTCATTCAAGGACACTTTGCCGAACTTTGGTAGAGTCTGCCCATGAGCAAGGGATTGCTCGATAATATACTTATTTGTGTTTTTATCTTTCTACAGAACAAGGAGGTGAAGAAAGCATATTAAGTATATCGGTCCCTGAGGAGACGATAACTCGATAATATACTTATCACTTATTACTTGCGATGTGTCCACTTGCACTGAACGCACACTTTTGACACGCGACAAGTTTTTGGCGCCGTTGCCGGGGACTGGCAACTAAATTTTGTTTTCTTTATTTTCTTGTTTATTTTTATTTTTATTTTACTTTTGTTTTTCTTGGTGTATGACTAGGGCCAATCCAACCAACCCCTTGTACGAATTAGATCCAGAGATCGAGAGAACAAGGCAAAGGTTGAGGAGACAGATCCAAGGAGCCATGGCAGAACACCCGGTAGGACAAAACTTACCTGCCGGCAATGCAGTACTTCCGCCGCCACCTGGGCCACGGCAGCTCACTGTCAGGGACTTTCTGGAAGAGGACTTAAATGGATTAAACCAGGAGTCATTACACCGGAGATCGAAGTAGCCCATTTTGAACTCAAACCCGTTATGTTCAATATGTTAAACACAATCGAACAATTTGGTGGGTCTGCAACTGAAGACGCAAGGCAGCACCTCAAATCCTTCATGGAAATCTGCAACTCTTTCAAAATCCAAGAAGTCCATGAAGATGTCTTGCGATTAAAGCTATTCCCCTATTCACTGAGGGATAGGGCGAAAGCTTGGTTAAATAGCATTCCAGCAGGGTCTATTGGATCCTGGAGTGAACTTTGTCGTGATTTCATTACTCGCTTTAATCCTACTAATCTATATGATAGAATCCATAATGAAATTACTTATTTTCGACAGGCTGAAGACGAACCAATGTACGAGGCATGGGAACGCTACAGAGAGCTATTGCACAAGTGTTCGTTGCATGGATTTCCCTTATGGACACAAGTGACAATGTTTTACAATGCCACGAATGCCCCGACAAGGATGATGTTAGATGCCTCGGCAAACGGAACACTCCTGGATAAAGCACCTGAGGAAGCTATTGAAATATTAAACAAACTCGCAAAGAATGGCTTTCAGTTTCCTACATCAGGGTGAGGAGGAGTAAGACGCCAAGCCACGGTACATGAATTAGAGTCATCAAGTTCAGTGGCAGCACAATTGGCCTCTCTTACCAAGATGGTGCAAAACCTACAGTTACAATACAATACCCGTGAGGTCAAGGTAATTGATTCATACTGTGACTTATGTGGAGGTAACCACAGTTCCTCTGACTGCATGAATCAAGAAACTGGTATGTATGTTGGGAACTACAACCGCAACAATGTGATGTACAACACATACAACCCCTCATGGAAGAGGCATCCAAACCTATCATGGAGTAACCCAAACAATGACTTAAACCCAATCACCCAACCATCGGGATTTCAGCAGCCGATGCAGCAGCAACCAGTAAGTTCCATGGAAAACACGCTAAAGGCCTTTATGATGAAAACTAAGTCATACATGGCGGAAAATAGTAATTTCATCAAGAGGACAGATGCCTTTATGAATAGGACTGAGATGAGGCTGCAAAATCAAGAAGCGGCCATAAAAACGTTGGAAACTCAGGTTGGGCAGTTTGCTCAATGCATAAACACTAGACCACAAGGAGGCCTACCTAGCAATACTGAAGTTGCTAAGGTAATAAGCCATGAACAATGTAAGGCAATCACTACTAGGAGTGGTCTACAACTAAAGGAGAAGATCCCAGAGAGCCAAACTCAATCAGCAGATCAAACACGAGAAGAGGCTGAGCAAACTGAAGCTGACAACACTGCCCCGGCAGCAAGCACTGCAGCGCCTGAGCAGCCTGCCGGGGCAGTAACAATTCCAGTGGTGCCAGGTATAAAACTTCAAACTAAAGAAACCCTGGAGGAAATGAGACCACCACCACCTTTCCCGCAAAGGTTGAAAAAGCAAAAACAGGATCAACAATTCAAGAAGTTCCTCGACATCTTGAAGTAAGTCCACATCAACATACCATTCGTTGAAGCTATTGAACAAATGCCCAACTATGCCAAGTTCCTAAAGGACATGGTGTCAAAGAGAAAACGAATAGGTGAATTTGAGATAGTGGCTGCTACCGAGGGATACATGGCAATGCTGCATAACCGCATGCCACCAAAGTTAAAAGATCCTGGTTACTTCACTATACCTTGTGCGATAGGAAAGAGTTATGAAGGAAAGGCCCTATGCGACCTTGGAGCAAGCATAAATCTCATGCCTAGATCAGTCTTCCAAAAGCTTGGAATTGGAAGGCCGAAGCCTACAACAGTGATGCTCCAACTCGCGGATCGATCCTATGTGCAACCCGAAGGCAAAATCGAGGACATACTGATAAGAGTTGACAAGTTTATTTTTCCTGCCGACTTCCTTGTCCTTGATTGTGAAGCAGATGACAATGCATCGATCATCCTTGGGAGACCCTTTCTAGCAACTGGACGCACATTAATTGACGTGGAAAAAGGAGAGTTGACTATACGGGTCAATGACCAACAAGTCAAACTCAACGCATTCTACAACTTAAAGAAATATGATGATCCAGAGGAATGCAAGGCCATCCACACAGTGGACAATAAGATATCCTGCCTGGGCAGTATCCTCGGTAGAATATTCGAAAAGAAAATCAAGCCCAAGATGGATGGACAAACAGCAAAAAGGAATGGCCCACAACCGATACATAAATTGGGCCTAAGGGAGAAAATAATTTTGGGAGATGCATTTGCATGTTCTCCACCAGTAACCTAACCTCTCGCCTTTTCTTTAAATAGTATATTAGTATTAGTAGTTTATTTTTGTTTTTCTAATTATTTTCGCTTTCAATATTTTTCTTGTGTGTTTTATTTAGGAATAAAAAGCAATAATAAGGGAAAAATAGTTCACAGCAGGAACTCTGCCGAGGCAATAAAATAGTGTCAGGGCTGCAGCAGTCCCAACGGGCAAAACAGTGTAACGGCTAGTCTGCCGAGATTCCTGCCGCGGCAGAAAAAGGAAATGGCCGAAAAGGAAACGGTTACAACGGCTAATGGTCTCAACGGTCACAAGGCCGAGGCCTATATAAGAAACTCATTCCTATTGAACTATCCACTCTTACTTTCTTGTTTTCTTTAGTACTCATAACAATCTCTCTCTCAATTACTCTCTGCCTTCCACAATCTCTAGATACTCTTCAAGAAAAACCTCCAAGAACGCACATCTCTCTATCTTGATGGCTACATACAAAAGATTCGCCCCAGCCAAGGTTGAAGATCGATTCAATCGATCTTTCATCGCTAGGAAACTTTGGGAAGAACAAGGTTTCGAACATGCGGATGAAGAAAACTACGACATTGAACACTACCTCTATGACAGAATTAAGTACCAGAATTGGCAAATTTTCTGTTTGCAACCCGCCTAGGCGAACGCCACGATCGTGTGGGAGTTCTACGCTCATGGGCCCAGCAAAGACTCCCTATTCGTTCACTGCTGTGGCAGGCCGATCCAGCTCGATGCCGAGACGATCAACAACTTCTACGGCCTCACCCCAGACAGTGGTATCTATGCCGAATTCTTGGAAGATATCACTACCGAGGACTATGAACTCATCAAAGACGATCTTTGTTACGGGAACACTCCATGGGAAACCGGTACCCATCGAGGATCCGTAACAAGACAAAGCTTGAAGCCGGAGGCCAAGATGTGGAACACCTTCGTCAAACGACGCCTCATCCCAACATCACACAATAGCACGGTTGTAACATCCCGGTTTTGGAGTTAGTAGTTTGAATGTTAGTTGGGGAAATTCGATCTGGGTCGAATCGAATTCCTAGGGTTCGTTATTCCGGGAAAAATTAAAATAATAGTATTTTAATCGGATAAGTAATAATTTTGTGAAATGGTTCTAAAAATATTAAAATGGTGTTTTAAAGTTAAAGGAATATTATTTCAACTTTAATTTGATTTTTAATTGGGCTTAATTTTGTGCTACTGACTAGATTGTAATTTTGGGAAAGTTTTGGGGATTTAATTAGTAATTTTCGGCAATAAGGATTTTTAGTGACTAAATTGGAAAGTAAGCCATACTTAGAATCCTTAGAGGGTCATAAACCCAATTTATTTTTAATTAATTATTTATCCACCAAAATTGTTTTTAAATTGTTTTATTTAAATGATAATTCCATTTTCTTTTGTAACTTCCCATTTTCTCATCTTTTCTCTCAAGATTTTCTCTCATTTTCTCTCCATCTTCTTCTCCAAATTTCTTCAATTTATTGTTGATTTCTTCAACATTTTTCAACAATATTTACTTCATTTTATTCATCCTTTCATTCTCTACAAAACCTACTCATCAATTTTGCAAAATCAACATCCATTTTCAAGAAATCAAGGGAAGATTTCTCATCTTTTTGGTGGAGCAAATCTTTAAGGTAACTTTGCTGATTTCTAATCTTTTTCTAAGGTTCTTTATTGAAATTCCCAAGTATTGGCTTGCTAATCAACAATGGAAACTTAATTTTGTGTTTTTAATTCTAGATCTATGGATTTTATGGAGGTTTTTGTGAAATATTTTTAGATCCCAATTAATGCTGTAATTAGGTTGATTTAATTATGATATTATGTAAATTAAATGATTAATTAAGTGTTGAATTGATGGCACATTAATTTAATCCCGGAATAATGTAATCGGTAGTGTTTTAAGGTGGTTTTCGGTTGTTTTAGGGGCTGTTTTAGGTGTTCTAATGATGCTGGAGGTATAAGGATGTTTTGGAATTGTTTTGGTTCATAATTGAAGTGGATTAGATGTTAGATTCATTAGGTTTTGGGCTGATGATGTTTCGGATGCGTTTCGGCTTAGTTTTCGGTCTTTTCGGCAAGGTTTTCGATAGTTTTGTGAGGGTTAAATGTGGCTGCTGTTTTGAGCATGTTGTGATGTGAATTTTCTCTACTTTTAATGTTGTAGAGGTAGTGCAAGAAGATGCATAAGTGGCTGGTGCGTTGGCGTTGCCATCGGAGCATCGGCGAGGGCTCGTTTCGCTTGTCGGTGAGTGGTTTTGGATTTAAAGTGAATCGCATTGGTACGGTTCTGTTTTGGGGGGCTATGGAATAGTGTGAAAACTTTTCATAGTTCAAGAGTAAGTGGTTTAAATGATGTTGATGCAATTTCTCAAGTTTCGGCTTTTCCGGTGATGGCATATATGTGAACAATGTTTTGATATGATTTTGGAATTGCATATATTTGATTTTGGAAATGATGCATGCATGTGTTAATTGCTGAAAATGCATGGTTTATTAAGGTATTCATGGCTTATGTAAGCATGAAAAAGAATTTGGATTATGATGAGGTTATTTTTCCCTATGTCGATAAAGCCGTTGACCATGATTTTAGTTCACATGATGAACATTTAATGAGTGCATTATGAGTAGCAAGTTAACATGCATGACTGGAATTGATATTAGCTTAGTGATACTAACCTTAGATTCGAATACAAATGACATGTCATTAGGATTGAGTGTACTATAAAAATAATGAGAATAATGATGATGCCTACACGTAAACAAGGGTGACTTTGTGTCCAACCGTGCGTGTAGAGTTTGCCTACACGTAAACAAGGGTGACTTTGTGTCCGACCGTGCGTGTAGAGCTTGCCTATATGTAAACAAGGGTGACTTTGTGTCTGACCGTGCATATAGTTGACCCATGCGTAAACAAGGGTGACTTTGTATCCGACCGTGCGTAGTGGGGGTAACATGTATACAAGGGTGACTATGTGTCCGACCTATGCATGTTGAGACCAAGTGTCTCCTATTATGGAAAATGGAATCTGTGTATTCGGTGAACTATAAGTTCATATTAAGTGATCACTAGAAAGCCAATATGCATATATGAAATGGAATGATTTATTTGTGCTTGATACATGAAATGTTTTGACATTGTTGATAAGCATGTTTTGGTTTTACATATTTCAAATATGCAAGAAGAATGCAAGTATGACTTTATAAATGATTTTGAACTTGTTAGAGCTTCCTCACTAAGCATGTTGTGCTTAAGCTCTTTCTTTTCATACTTGTAGAGAAATAGTGATATTCAAGGCTACGTTCGGAGCAAGGGAACCAAGGGGAAGAGTTGTCTCAATTTTTGGTATGTTTTGGCAAATAATTTGGGCTTGGCAATGTGTAAATCAAACCCATGTGAAGTGTGTGATTTTTGCTTTGGTTAATGTTGTAATAAGACCTATAATGTTTTGGATTGTTGATTGATGGACCATGGTGTTGTTTGGATTATTGAGACATGTACATGAATGAACATTGTTGATTTTTAAATCATATTTTAGGAAGCATGCCTATAGATTGTTTGGGGTCTTTGATGTGATAAATGTATGCTTTAAATCGTTCTTTATGCTTAGGAAATTATGCATATAGTTAAGGGTGATTAATGGTTATGTTTGAATTGGTGGAATTAACTTAGAATGTTCAAACTTGTCAAAGTGCACAGGGGGTATCGATACCAGTATCGATACCATAAGGCTTAATCTGGGGTGGTTCGAATCATGGTTCGATGCAATTACTCCACTAGACACTGGAGTATCGTTACCACCTATGGGGGTATCCATACCAATAGCCTTCGAAGTGCTAGGAGGCTAGCTCCACGATAGGGTATCGATACCGAGACCCTAGGTATCGATACCGAGACCCAAAAATGACATTTTAAGTGTGAAAAAAAAATACGTTTAGGGTCGGATGTCTTTCCATGATCGAATATAGATGCAATAAATGTTATTGGGTGTTGTACTATCACCAGGAAGCATGATGTTAACTTGAATTCGCATTGGTAAATTAATGATAGATTTAGTCCCTATGATATTGTGAGCTTTACAATTAGGTCCCTATTGTATGAAACATGAAATTGACGATGCAATAATGGACCGTTTGATCTAAACTTTGTTATGAGTATGCTATGCATGTTTAATTGAACTATGGTAGATCGCATTACTGGTTTATTGTTGAAATTAAGAATTTATTTGCGTTTTGGTCCTTATATACCGGTGTGAGAATTGAATGATCAATTGTGAATCAAATGTTTCCATTTTCGTTACGCATGACCTCGACACACATAGGAACTTAATTATGCATCTAGTTAAGAAGAAAAAAAAACATATCGGTTTTTAGGGTTGTTTATCGAATTGGGCCTTAACGGGTTTAGTTCGATATTCCCCGTGTGACCCGTTAGTGCCGGTTCCGTCCAGGCCGGGCTAAGGGGGTTACAACGGTGGATCGCAAGAGATTGGTGCTTATCCAATCCATCATCAACAAGAGGACCATCAATGTTGGAGAAATCATCCTTCGGGAAATTCACGAGTGCGGTAAGAAAGATAGAGGACCATTGTATTTCCCTTGCTTGATTACGGGTTTATGTGTTTCTGCAGGTGTACCCATTGAAGAAACGAATGAATACACGCCCCCACGACGGGGATGGACTAGGGACTTCTGCCACAAAGTCATGCAGATCACACAAGCAGAACCTATCCAGGCAACGCCGCAGCAGTTCACTGCCGATACTGCTGTCGGGGCCCATTACACGACAGACATGCTTGGTACTGCCCACACCTCTGCCGCAGCAAACCCATAACAAGAAATCTTGCATCGAATGACCGCAATGGATCTTCGGCAACAACGATACATGGAGTACCAACGGGACTTCAATGGCACTCTAGCCCAGATGATGCTGCACGCCTTCCCGGACCAAGAAGTACAATTCCCGGAGTTCCCAAGCAACATGTTTGTCACCGCTGCACCCTACACCGAGACTACACCAACGCCGGGAGGACCACGACCATTCTTCCATCCGGACCCTCAGCCCCAATACCAGGCTGCCGGCCCATCTAGGGCGGCAGACTCTGCCGCGGCCTCGTCTGTCAGCAGAAGGCCATCTAAGCGGAGGGTCGTTTTCAACACTCCACCCAGATCGCCAATTATAATGGGCAGTCTATCTGTCGAGATAGATGCATATGTGCACCAAGGTTCCACTGCCGCCGGCCCAAGCACACACCACACTGGAGGAGCTACTGCAATGGGAGGAGGAATGGACGTGATGATTACCGAAGAGATAGCGGATGTCGAAGAAAGAGAAGAAGGAGAAGCCCCAATGCAAAGGACCCCACCCACTCGAGTCCAGCCGCCGAGGCAAGCAAAGGCGCAACCATCGAACTCCCCAAGGACAAAGCATTTGGCATCAAGGCCACGAAGGAAAATTGTTACAAGCAGCTCTTCGGAGTCGCTTTAAATTCCTTTGTCCTAAATTCAATATTAATTGCTTTTACTGTTTTTACTTGCTGCTTATAATTCATATTTTGTTTTTCCCTTTATTCCTTCAAAATATAAAGCATTGAGGACAATGCTTGGTTTGAGTTTGGGGGTGCAGATTCACTACCAAGGCAGCAATCTACTGCCGTGGCCTTGCCAAAAAAAGGGAGTATTCCAGTGATATTTTTTATTTTTATGCTCCCTGCCTTACTTGAATTCACTGCCTACACTCTTGCACTGCTCATCATCAGTATTGTCTTAGTTTATTCTTTAAGGCTATAGAAATCTTTCTCCTTACCATGTTTAGGTTCTGTTAAGAGGGCTTAATCTTAGGATGCTTAAGGATGAAAACTTAGAAGCTTACTATAGGAAGAACTTTAAACTTTAAACACTTTTGGGACTTATGGATTATAGGAATTCTTTTAATGAACTTAGGTGATAAATAAGGATTTGTTTTTATCTTTCTACAGAACAAGGAGGTGAAGAAAGCATATTAAGTATACCGGTCCCTGAGGAGACGATAACTCGATAATATACTTATCACTTATTACTTGCAATGTGTCCACTTGCACTGAACGCGTACTTTTAACACGCGACAGAGACCATTATATTTCCCTTGTTTGATCACGGGTTTATGTGTTGCCGCAGGTGTGCCAATAGAGGATACGGACGAATACACTCCCCAAAGGCGAGGATGGACCAGAGACTTTTGTCACAAAGTCATGCAGATCACACAGGCGAAGCCAGTTCAAGCAACTCCCCAGCAGTTCACTATTGATACTGCTGTCGGGGCCCAGTACACGGCAGACATGCCAGACACTACCCACTCCTCTGCCGCAGCAGATCCGTACCAGGAGATTTTGCAAAGGATGGCAGCGATGGACCTCAGGCAACAAAGGTACATGGAGTATCAAAGAGATTTCAACGGCACATTAGCCCAGATGATGCTCTACGCTTTTCCAGACCAAGGGTGGAATTTCTAGAATTTCCCAGCAATATGTTTGTCATAGCCACCACAGTACCATGCTGCTGGCCCATCTAGGGCAGCAGATTCTGCCGCGGCATCATCTGCCAGCAGAAGACCATCCAAGCGGAGGGCAGTCTTCAGCACTCCACCACGATTCCCAATCATCATGGGCAGTCTATCAGCTGAGATAAACGTCAATGTGCACCAAAGCTCAACCGCCGCCGGACCGAGTACACACCATACCGGGGAAGCCACAGCAATGGAAGGTGGAACAAACATAATGATAACCGAAGAGATGGCCGATGTAGAAGAAGGAGAAGAAGTGGAGGCCCCAATGCAACGGACACCACCCACAAGAGTCCAACCGCCCCGGCAAGCCAAAGCTCAACCATCGCCCTCACCAAGAACAAAGCAATCGGCAGCAAGGCCTAAGAGAAAAATTATTACAAGCAGCTCTTCGGAGTCTCTTTAATAATTTTTTTTATATAATTCAATATTAATTGCTTTATGCTTTCTATGCTTTTTTTTTCTTTTCATATTTTTTTGTTGCCCGCTCTTATCTTCTAATATAAAGCATTGAGGACAATGCTTGCTTTGAGTTTGGGGGTGCAGATTCACTGCCAAGGCAGCAATCTACTGCCGAGGCCTTGCCAAAAGAAAAAAAAGGGAGTATTCCAGTGATTTTTTTAATTTTCATGCTCCTCGCCTTACTTGAATTATCTGCCTACACTTTTGCACTGCTTATCATCAGTATTGCCTTAGTTTATTCTTTAAGGCTATAGAAATCTTTCTCCTTACCATGATTAGGTTCTGTTAAGAGGGTTTAACCTTAGGATACTTGAGGATGAAAACTTAGAAGCTTACTATAGGAAGAACTTTAAACACTTTTGGGACTTGTTGGATTATAGGAATTCTTTTAATGAACTTAGGTGATAAAGACTTAGATTCTTGGGAAAGTAACTAGAGGTGCCTATCACCGGCTCTAGGAAAGACTCTTCTTCATGCTAGAGGTGCCCGAAATTGGCTCTAGTATGTTTTAAGGAATATCAAAAAGAAAGAAGGAATTAGTGAAGGGAAAAACACAATCTTTGAGGTGCCCGAAATTCGCTCAAGAATTGGTGGTTTAGAAAAGAAGAGAACACTTAAACGAAATTCTACTTGTCTTGAACTTAGAGTTTATCTAAGAAAGCCTTTAATCAAACTTGTCCACAAAAACGCACACACTCACAATTCTTATAGTTTGTTTCTAGGTAAACCCTTGGGTAGCCGAAAGGTTAAGACTAAAGAATAGGTCTGGCTATGGTGGGGAGAATAGATGGAAATGTAACACCAAGAAAGAGTAGAGTTCGGCAAATTGATGGTTTGCATTGCTTGAGGACAAGCAATAGTTCGAGTTTGGGGGTGTGATAAGTGCCTAACTCACTATCACTTTTTACACCTTTTATGGGCATTAATCATCGAATTTACACCCACTCAGACCAATGCATGTACTTAATGTGATATATTTAGAAATTAAGCTCATAAAACTCATATTTACAGAAAAGGCAAAGTTTTACTGCATTTTTATCTCTGTGCAGGAGAACCAGTGCCGCGGCAGCAACAAGGCCGAGGCAGAACCTGATGCCGAGGAAGCAGTTGAGAGCCAGGAAGAAAGACTATAGGCGATTGGAAGAGAAAAATCCAAGGGACGTGTCTGGACTTAAAGCACATGGATCGAAGCTGGCTAGCATGAGCAAAAGCCCAAGACAAGGCCACGCGGGAAAGCCTCTTAGTTGAATTAAACTTGGAAATATTTTAATTATGTACATGACTTGTTCCCTACTCCAAGTTGTATTCTACTTAGGAAAGCTTTGCCCTAGGTCTAGCCTATATAAAGACCTAGCCATCCAATGTATGAAACACGAATACCTAAAGAGAGAGAGAGAGAGCTGATTCATAACTTTGATTTCTCTCAATTATGTTCTAAGCTTCTTTAGGGTTTAGGTGAAGGTTGCTAGTATTTGTGAGAGGAGATTATACTTTGTCTTTGTTTCAATGCAATAAAACTATCAAGGTTTGCTTATCCTTTGTTATTCCTTGTTCTTACATTCAAGCTCGGGAGAGAACTTTGTGAGTAATCCATTTATCTAGACTCGGGAGAGTTAGATTCACGAAAGGGGTAAGTACGGTGTTTCAATCGCGAAATACTAACTCGGCCTAGAGATAGGTTAAGAGTTTCAGCGGCTAAAAGAAGTGTGAGATTGGTTGGTGAGTATAATTGGTTCACGCCGGGAGTTATCATCAAAGACTAGTCATCAACAACACTCTGACTTAGGGATAAGCGGAGTCATTCAAGGACACTTTGCCGAACTTTGGTAAAGTCTACCCACGAGCAAGGGATTACCGCGACGGACAATATCGTCGCTGCCAAGGCAGTAATCTGCAGTACTGCCGAGGCAGTGATATACAATTGCATTGGGCAGAGATAAGTCAATCAAATCCACAATACAACGCAACTGGATCCTAACACATCTCTCTCTAATATTCAATTCTCTTTACTTTGCTTAGTAGTTTTCTTCTAGTTAATCCAAACTCAATCACTTGTGTTTTATTTTATTTCTTTCAACAGAACAAGAAGACGAAGAAGACATATTGAGTCTACCAATCCCTGTGGAGACGATAATCCGATAAATACTTATCACTTATTACTTTCGATGTGTCCACTTGCACTAAACGCGCACTTTTGACACGCGACAGGGACAAAAATTTAATTATGGGCTTTTGAACCTAATTATATAGCTTAAACTAAAATTTTGAGCATTTTACTCGGTTAAAATTCTAATAGGTTCACTATAAGGCCCATTTAGACATGCACACTATGAACTCTACAAAATGAACGAAAGTGATATTTAATCAAATTTTTTGGGGACAAAAATTCAATTATGGGCTTTTGAATCTAATTATACAGCTTAAACTCAAATTTTGAGCATTTTACTCAATTAATTCGAACGGGTTCACTGTAAAGTTCATTTAGACATGCACACTCTGAACCCTACAAAACGATCGAAAATGATATTAAATCAAATTTTACGAGTTCAAAAAGTTAATTATAGAATTTTAAACCAAATTATACAACTTAAATTCAAATTTTGAGCTTCTTACTCGGTTAAAATTCGAACGAGTTCACTATAAAGCCCATTTAGACATGCACACTTTGAACCCTACAAAACGAAGAAAAATGACTTCAAATCAAATTTTATGAGTTGAAATTGTTAATTATGGGCTTTTGAACCTAATTATACAGCTTAATGTAAAATTTTGAGCTTTTTACTCGATTAAAATTCGAACGGGTTCACTATAAAGCCTATTTAAACATGCACACTCTAAACCCTAATTATACAGCTCGTCTATGTCCCCCCAAACATTACAAATCGTTTCTCCTGAACATGGTTCTAAACTTCCTACGCACCCAGAGGCTTTGGCTTTAGATGATACCGATGATATTAGTTTGTTGGAACCGGATCTCTAAGATTTAGAAATAGATCTCGCTAATGATCCGGACTTCTAGGCGGCTGTTGATTGGTTGGAATCTCCGCCAACCCCCAAACGTATTGTTAGAATAACCTCGAGTAGAGGTACCAAACGCACACCACCCTCCGATGAGGGCAATAAGTCCAAGCGGACTCGATCTTTGGCTATGACCTCTACTGAAAGAGCTGGGATGAGTAGCGGAAAAAACTCTTTGGCGGAGGTTGACGGTGATCAACCCCGCCGAGTCACATGAAACTATTATGTTGGAACTATCAGGGTCTCGGTAACACCCAGGCAGTTCTCGCTTTACAACGTGCGATCTCAAAGCACAATGCTGATTTTCTTTTTCTTTGTGAAACTAGGTTAAACAAACATAATATGGACCGTATTAGGTTTAAGTTAGGAATGCATGGTTTCATAGCCATTGAGTCTAGCCCTTCTTGTACATGGCTTGTTATTATTTGGAATAATAAAACTTCTATTGATTTACTTTCTTACACGGATCATCATATTGATGTTATTCTTTCCTTTGGGCAAACACAGTTCCATTTATCTAGCTTACATGGTTTCACTAAAACTGCAAAAAAGTACAAAACCTGGCAACAAATAGATACTTCTAGGTCTGAGTCAAAGTACATATATAGACAAAGTTCTGAAAAGATTCAGCATGGAAGAATCCAAGAAAGGATTCTTACCTATGAGACATGGTATATCTCTTTCGAAGGAAATGTGTCCTTCAACTCTACAAGAAAGAGAACGAATGAGTAAGATTCCATATGCTTTGGCTATTGGTTCTATCATGTATGCCATGATATGTACTCGACCAGATAAGCATGACAAGTCGATATCACGTAAACCCTGGTGAAAGTCACTAGGTAGCAGTCAAAAACATCCTTAAGTACTTGAGAAGAACTAAGGATACATTTCTTGTCTATGGAGGCAAAGAAGAGCTAAGTATAAAAGGTTATACTGATGCTAGTTTCCAAACAGACAATGATGACTCAAGATTGCAATCTGGATTTGTGTTTTGCCTTAATGGAGGTGTTGTAAGCTGGAAAAGTTCTAAGCACATAGTAGCTGATTCCACGACAGAGGCTGAGTATATTACAGCCAGTGAAGCAGCAAAGGAAGCTGTTTGGATCAAAGAGTTCATATCCGAACTAGGGGTTGTTCCAAGCATATCAGATGCTATAGAACTCCGTTGTGACAACAATGGAGCCATTGCACAAGCAAAGGAACCTAGATCTCATCAATGATCCAAACATATTCTTAGACGCTTCTATCTCATTCAAGAGATCATAGATAGAGTAGATGTGGATATATGTAAAGTACACACGGATGATAACATTGTTGATCCCTTAACGAAGCCTCTGACGCAACAGAAGCATGATCCTCACACTAAGTCACTCGGTATTTGATATGTGAGTGATTGGTCTTAGTGCTAGTGGGGGATTGTTAGAGTATGCAAAAAGACCAATCATATGATGATTGTAAGGATACTTTTATTTACCAATTTTATTGAATAAAGGCATTGCCATTGTTGGTTTCAGATATATGTGTCAATGTATAACATAAACTGAGAAACAATAAGGTCCATATAATAATATATGTATTATTATTAAAAGATCCTTAGTCAAGTATTATTATGGGTATGGACAATAATAATACGCTTAAGACTAACATGTGATTAATTGATGACAATGAGTTGTCATTGACATAGATATGTCAGAATTAATACATGAATATATTAATAGATAATAATATATTGGATTGACCCACTATGAGCATATATCTTGGATTATTATGTGACAGTCACGATATTGCTCATAGTGACAACTATATGTATGGTCCTTAGACTTGAGACTATTACTATCTCAACATATGTTGTTTTATGTTTTGATGTAGTTAAACGTGTCGCATAATTAGTTACACTATAAAAACTGACATTGGACATATTACAATGTATGTATTGAGATGTGAATGATCAAGATAGGATTTGTCCTTCCTAGATAATAAGAAAATATATCAAACGCCACTTGATTGAGTGAGACTAGAAATGCATGTCCATGCTTGAATACGTTGATATGAGATATCACAAATTATTCATTAAAAGTAGTCCACTCTAGATATCAAGAAACATTAAAATAGGCTATACAAGTGTGACTATTCCAAGACTTGTGCCTATTAAAGATATAAAAGGACAAAAGGATATAATACATTAAGATAGTTGGTCACGGACATGATATATCGAATCATGATCTCTTGTAACTTAGATGACAATGACATATTGCTAGATGTCACTCATTGTTTGTAATATTAAAATTGTTCTAATATTACTACTAACGTTACAATGAGCCTACAAGGTCACACCCAATAGTTGAAAAGGAGTAAAAATATATATAAGTATAAGAAGAATATATTTAATCCCGAATTTTAATAAAAGATATAATTAAAGTAATTATATCGCTTTTAAATTTGAATTAAATATATAGATTCCGAAATTTAAGGAAATAATTAAAGTAATTATTTCCTATAAACAAATTCAGAATGAAACTCTTATACCTAGGGTTACACCTATATAAAGGATCATTGGTCTAGCAGCCATAACATAGAATTCCGAATTCCAAACCCTAGAATCACGAAAAACAGTTTTTCGAGATTTGCTCTCTCAACCGGGTGAACTGAGTAGAGGCCGAGACGATATTCGTGGAGGCTAAAGATTTGATTGTTGAACGATCGTAACTGCAGCAGATCCCGTTGTTGCCTTTGTTGTTTATCAAGGAACCCAATGTAAGTTATCGCATCTCTTCCTCACGATTCTGTATTAAACGTACATGGATCACTGGAAAGACCATCTTAATTTTGTTTCGCTGCGCCATGGGGTGTGCCGGCGGTCCTTACAACTTCATCTTGGCAACGTCTTAAGAATACAACTATAGAAGCTCAACGTCTTAAGTATACTATTTTCTTTTCCCGAAAAACTTCTATGTCGCTTCGATCGAAAATTAATGATATCCTTCACGTAAGAGAAGTTGATGATTCAGGTATTTATCTGGGAGTCCCTCTCTTAATAGGGAAGAACAAAACAACAACCTTGAGTTTTTACCAGAGAAAAACTGAATGCTCGCCTGAGTAAATGGGACAAACACCTTTTATCCTTTAGTGCTAGAGAAATATTCATAAAATCAGTCATACAATCTATGCCTCAGTATATTATGTCTTGCTACCTTTTACCCCAAAACATCATTGACAACATGACCACTTCGATACGCCGATATTGGTGGTCTGGAAAAGCTAACAAACGAGGTTGTCTTATGCTCCCTTGGGACACTATCTGTCTGCCGAAAGCAGTAGGAGGTATTGGTTTTCGTGATCTACACCACTTCAATGTTGCTTTACTAGGCAAAAAATCTGGCGTTTGGTTTGTGAACCTGACAATCTCCTTAGTCAAGTCTACAAATGTAAGTATTGCCCATTTGGTTCAATTCTTGAATCTGATCACTCTCGAAGATCTTCTCTTGCTTGGAAAGGTCTTAGCATAGCTATCTCTAAACTTCGTAATGGCTTCTTCAAAAGGCCAGGCATGTCCAGTCAAATTCAGATCCACTTTGACAAATGGGGAGGTTCTCAGCCTGTACATCTTTATGGTGATTATGAGGTGAATGACGAAGTTCCTCTTCAAGCAAGTACCTTCATGGTGACTAACCTACCCCGATGGGACGAATCAAAAGTAAGAGATTACTTCTCCCATGAAGACGCCAACACCATCCTTAAGGTACACATTATTAATGACACAATAGAAACCACCCTTTGGGGTCACCATGACTCTAGCATCTATACGGTACGATCTGGTTACCAATTTCTGTAGTTGCAGCCAGGGCCAATTAATAGGCCCTCTAAACTTTGGAAAATTCTATCTAAATTGCCTACTCTACCCAAGGTTCGTTCTTTTGGATGGCATTTATGTCATGATGCACTACCTTCTAGCCACAAAATCATCCAGGCCAATCTTGGTACAGGGGTATGCCCGATTTGAAATATGGCCATTGAAACCACACTTCATGCTATAAGGGATTGTCTCAGTGCCAAGGAGGTGCTTCAGTTGGCAGGGCTCCCTACTCGAATCTTCTCTAATACCTTTATTCCCCCCCATCAATGGCTTTCTGAAATTGTTGGTTTTCTATCCCTACATCAATTTTCATTCCTGATTACGATCCTTTGGAATTTATGGAATCGCCGTAATGACTTTCTCCATAACAACCATCTCCAATCGGTTTAGTTAACTGTTTTCAATGCACAAAAATTTTTTAATGACTATACATCAATTAATGTGCTTCCCACCTATGCTCCCAGCTAGCTGAGCCCACTTTTGCTCAATCTAGATGGAGGAAACGGGACCCTAGTTTTGTCAAGATTAACACGAATGGCGCCTTTGACCCTGTGTTAAAGGGTGTTGTTGTAGATGTCATCGCTCGGGATTCTTCTGGCTCTTTCCGTGGTGGTTGTTCTATGCCGCTCGTTTTTTGCCTAGATCCATCTTCTGCTGAGGCTCTTGCTATCCTGGAAGGTTTAAAATTGGCGGTTGCTAATGGCTGGACTAACTTGATCATTGAAACTGATTCAACTTTCCACAATGCAACATTTGGTGTCCGGCATTATAAAGCTTAAACTCAAATCTTGAGCTTCTTACTAGGTTAAAATTCGAACGGGGTCACTATAAAGTCCATTTAGACATGCAAGCTCTAAATCCTAGAAAACGATCGAAAATGATATTGAATCAAATTTTTTGGGTACAAAATGTTAATTATGGGATTTTGAATCGAATTATATAACTTAAACTAAAATTTTGAGCTTTTAACTCGGTTAAAATAAGAACGGGTTCACTATAAAGCCCATTTAGACATGCACGATCTAAATCCTATAAAACGATCGAAAAGGATATTAAATCAAATTTTAGGGGTACAAGAATTTAATTATGGTCATTTAACCGAATTATACAGCTTAAACTCAAACTTTGAGCTTTTTACTCGGTTAAAATTCGAACGGGTTCACTAATAAAGCCCATTTGGACACGCACGCTCTCAACCCTACAAAACGATCGAAAATGATATTAAATCAAATTTTATGGGTTCGAAAAGTTAATTATGGGATTTTGAACCTAATTATACAGCTTAAATTCAAATTTTGAGCTTCTTACTCGGTTAAAATTCGAACGGGTTGTTTAAATTTCTAACGGGGCAACGGGTAACAGTTAACGGATGAATGGTTTATTCTCTCCTCTCCCCTCTCCCTCCCTCTCTCTCTCGTCCACCTTTCTTTTTCTTCTTCTTTCCTTTCTTTCTTCTCTTTTTGAAGATCATCTTTGTCTACCTCACAACATCGACGCCTTCATCTCCAGCATCACCCTTCGTCGCACCTTTTGTCGCCTCAGAAGGGGAAGAATCAATCACCAACTTTCATCAAACTTATAGGTTAAGTTGTTGTTTTCCAATCCTTTCTTTTATTATTTTTTCAGTTTTTCTTTTTACGATTACCATCCTTGTTTGTTCTTATTTCTCTCATATATCTCTACATCGCAATCAGTACTTTTTTTTCTTGATCTGGACAAACACTTAGTAGTTTCTGAGCATGGCGTTGGTCATCAATGCCTTATTTCGATAGAAACTCTCCCCCATAACCAGGTTTATCCTTGCAAACTCGCTGCCTTGCCGATTGCTTTGCTTTTTGGCATCATTATTTTTGCATCAAATCTAGTGCATATTATCTGTGTAATTTGCTTTGTTTCTCAGACCCTTGCTTCTGTCAGTTTGCTACAAATATTTCTTTCCAACATCTTAACCAATGTATTCATACCAACCAATCTTTGGTTTATGGCTTGGAGGATCTGCGTCTCTTGTTCTGTTTATCAGGCCTTACTCGGTCGATCTGCAAAGCATGACCTCAGGTTCCGATGTGATCTCCGGAGTTCCAAACGTTGTTAATATTTTAAGACCCCTTATCATTCAAGACTCTGACTCCTATCGGAACTCTATTCCAAATACTTTCTCTCTTCATGACTCTAGAGAACTTTCCTTTATTTGGTTCTCTTTCCTAGGTAGAACTTTTACTGTTGTATAATAACAAATCCTAGACATCTTTTTTCTATGTATTGACTATTCGCTTGCCTCTTGTATTTACTGGTTTTGCCTGTAAATCACCATGGACGTAAATCGCCAAATACCAGAGTGACTACCGATTTGATCCACCATTATTTTTTTGGTTGTTTCGTAAGACTTTATGTCATCACCTTTTTGTTTGCTGATTTATTCTTGTCCATTATAGTTAGACCAACAGTCTCGATCTTGTTTATCAAGATGAAGTCTGTTAGTTTGTTTACACTACCCTTTGCAAGGGTTTTCTCCAACACTTTTAATGGTGTTGCACAACCATACACTTATCTTGGTGTTGTTTCTCTTATGGAAATCCATTCTATATGTATTCGATGGAGGCTACCAACACCAATCCTTATCAATGTCAATATCTTTGTTTTCTTTTATGTTCTGTTCGGTCTGAATACCATTAAGAGTGTCGCGTGTTAAAAGTGTGCGTTTAGTGCAAGTGGACACATCGAAAGTAATAAGTGATAAGTATTATCGGATTATCGTCTCCACAGGGACTGGTATACTTAATATGTCTTCTTTGTCTTCTTGTTCTGTAGAAAAGTAAAAACACAAGTAATTTTAGTTGGTTTATCTAAACTAAAATAACTAAATAAAAGTAAAGAGTTGGAATAATAGAGAGAGAAGGGTCAGGATCCAGTTGCGTTGTATTGACTTGTCTCTGCTCAATGCAATCATATATCACTGCCTCGGCAGCACTGCAGTTTACTGCCTTGGCAGCGACGATACTGTCCGCCGCGGCAATCCCTTGCTCATGGGTAGACTTTACCAAAGTTCGGCAAAGTGTCCTTGAATGACTCCGCTTATCCCTAAGTCAGAGTGCTGTTGATGACTAGTCCTTGATGATACCTCCCGGCATGAACCAATTATACTCACCAACCAATCTCACACTTCTTTTAGCCGCTGAAACTCTTAACCTATCCCTAGGCCGAGTTAGTGTTTCGCGATTGAAACACCGTACTTACCCCTTTCGTGAATCTAACTCTCCTAAGCTTAGATAAATGGATGAGTCACAATCTCCTCTCCCGAGCTTGAATGTGAGAACAGGGAATAACAAAGGATAAGCAAACCTTGATAATTTTTATTGCATTGAATCAAAGACAAAGTATAATCTCCTCTCACATATACTCAACAACCTTCACCTAATCCATAAGAAGGTTTAGAACATAATGGAGAGGAAGAAGACAAGTATAAAATTCGGCTCTCTCCCTAGGTATTCCGTGTATAATACATTGGGTGGCTAGGTCTTTATATAGGCTAGACCTAGGGTAAACCTTTCCTAAGTAAAATATAACTTGGAGTAGGGAACAAGTCAAGTACATAATTAAAATATTTCCAAGTTTAATTCGGCTAAGTGGCTTTCCCGCGTGGTCTTGCCTTGGGCTTTTCCTTGTGCTAGCCAGCTCCGATCCATGGGCTTCAAGTCGAGACACGTTCCTTGGATTTTTTTCTTTCCATCGCCTACAGTCTTGCTTCCTATCTTTCTGCTGCTGCCTCGGCATCAGGTCCTGCCTCAGCCTTGTCGCTGCCACGGCACTGGTTCTCCTGCACAGATATGAAAATGCAGTAAAACGTGCCTTTTCTGTAAATATTATCTATATGAGTATAACTTCTAAATATATCACATTAAGCACATGCATTGGTCTGAGTGGGTGTATATTCGGTGATTAATGCCCATAAAAGGAGTAAAAAGTAATAGTGAGTTGAGCACTTATCACACCCCCAAACTTGAACTATTGCTTGTCCTCAAGCAATGCAAACCATCAATTTGCCGAACTCTACTCTCTCTTGGTCTTACGTTTCCATCTATTCTCCCCACCATAGCTAGGCCTATTCTTTAGTCTTAACCTTTCGGCTACCCAAGGGTTTACCTAGAAACAAACTATAAGAATTGTGAGTGTGTGCGTTTTTGTGGACAAGTTTGATTAAGGGCTTTCTTAGATAAACTCTAAGTTCAAGACAAGTAGAATTGGGTTAAGTGTTCTCTTCTTTTCTAAACAACCAATTCTTGAGCCAATTTGGGCACCTAAAGGATTGTGTTTTTTCCCTTCACTAAATTTTTCTTTCTTTTTGATATTCCTTAAAGCATACTAGAGCCAATTTTGGGCACCTCTAGTATGAAGAAGAGACTTTTCTAGAGCTGGTGATAGGCACCTCTAGTTACTTTCCAAAAAATCTAAGTCTTTATCACCTAAGTTCATTAAAAGAATTCCTCTAATCCAACAAGTCCCAAAAGTGTTTAAAGTTCTTTCTATAGTAAGCTTCTAAGTCTTCATCCTTAAGTATCCTAAGGTTATACTTCTTAACAAAACCTAAACATGGTAAGGAGAAAGATTTCTATAGCCTTAAAGAATAAACTAAGGCAATACTGATGATAAGCAGTGCAAAAGTGTAGGCAGTTAATTCAAGTAAGGCGAGGAGCATGAAAAAAAAATAAAATAAAAAATTTCACTGTAATACTCCCTTTTTGGCAAGGCCGCGACAATAGATTGCTGCCTTGGCAGTGAATCTGCACCCCTAAACTCAAACCAAGCATTGTTCTCAATGCTTTATATTTGAAGAAATAAGCAACAAAACAATTATGAAATAAGCAGCATTTAAACAGTAAAAGAAATTAATATTGAATTAAGGACAAAAAATTTTAAAGCGACTCCGAAGAGCTGCTTGTAACAATTTTCCTCCTCGGCCTTGCTGCCGATTGCTTTGTCCTTGGTGAGGGCGATGGTTGCGCTTTTGCTTGCCGGGGCGGTTAGACTCGAGTGGGTGGTGTCCGTTGCATTGGGGCCTCCACTTTGTCTTTGTGCTAAATAAAACAAAAGAAAATCAACAAGTAAATATTAATTATCCTAAAATAAAACTGAAATTGAAAATTATTCCTAGAAATTGCGGAAAAGAAGAGATAGAAGGTCGCGGCATTAATTCTCCATAGGGGGGCGTGCGAAAGCATCTTCTAAGGTGATGGTCTCCATAGTCTTTATGTCATGTGGCCTAGAGTAGTGTTTCAAGCATTGACCATTCACTTTGAATTCATGGCCATCCTTTGGTGATTTGATCGTTACTGCTCCATGTGGGAAAACTCGAACGACTTCAAATGGACCTGACCATCTGGATTTGAGTTTTCCTGGAAACAGTCTAAGCCTGGAGTTGAAAAGGAGAACGTGCTGCCCCGGTAGGTACTGCCTCGGCAGTAACTTACGGTCGTGCCATCTTTTTGTTTTCTCCTTGTAGATCTTGGCATTCTCATAGGCTGTTGTTCGGAATTCTTCTATCTCATTGAGGTATAGCAGTCTTTTTTGTCCAGCTTTATCCCAATCCATGTTTAAGTTCTTGACTGCCCAATATGCTTTATGCTCAATTTCTACAGGCAAATGACAAGCTTTCCCGAACACAAGTTTATATGGGGATGTTCCTATTGGGGTTTTGAATGCTGTCCTGTAGGCCCATAAAGCATCATCTAGACGATAAGACCAATCCTTTCTAGATGGATTTACCACCTTTTCAAGGATCTGTTTTAGTTCCTTGTTGGATATTTCCGCTTGCCCATTTGTCTGTGGATGATATGCTGTAGCTAGCTTGTAGGTGATGCCGAGTTTCCTTAGTGCCGCGGCAATGAGTCTGTTATCAAAGTGTTTACCTTCGTCACTTATTATCGCTCTAGGGATTCCAAATCTTGTAAAAATATTTTTCTTGAGAAATTTTTGTTCTTCTTCTGGTACACATCTTCTTATAACCTGATCTGCACAATGTGTAAACAAAAGAGGGTCGTCCCAGAAATAATGCTTTGCATTATGATGAAACCTCTTCTTTTCGTTATGGTTAAGGTTATAAGGGATAATACCACTAACTAAATAATTAACAAGATCAACATACCAGGGGGTGGATGTTATTGCGGCAAGGTCTTTTGTTAATGCTGCGGAGATGTATTCAGACAATGCCGCGGCAGCGCGGTTGTATACTGCTGCGGCCTCTGCCTCGGCAGTATCCCTTGCAGTTGTAACAATTTGCAATATTTGTTCATCTGGGAATTCATCTTGTATTTCTTCAAGTGAGTGGGTATTGTCCTTGTTCTCCAGTCTAGAAAGATGATCGGCCACTTGGTTTTCTATACCTTTACGGTCTTTGATTTCAACATCAAATTCTTGTAAAAGAAGGATCCATCTAATCAGTCTAGGCTTGGCATCCTTCTTTGAGAAGAGGTACTTAATTGCCGAATGATCAGTGTGGCCAGTGACCTTTGTTCCGATGAGATATGATCGGAACTTGTCAAAGGCAAATACCATTGCTAGTAATTCTTTTTCTGTTGTTGTGTAGTTGATTTTTGCATCATTGAGCGTTTTACTGGCATAGTAGATCACATGGAACATATTATTCTTCCTCTACCCGAGTGCTGCCCCGATAACATGATCACTAGCATCACACATCAATTCAAATGGCAACGACCAATCCGGTGGGATCACTATCGGTGCAGTGATTAGCTTCTCCTTGAGAGTCTCGAATGCTTCAGTGCATTCATCATTAAACTCGAATTTCCTATCTTGTTCAAGCAAGTTGCAAAGAGGTTTAGAAATTTTTGAAAAATTAGAAATAAACCTTCTATAGAAACCTTCATGGCCCAAGAAGCTTCGAACTCCTTTTACAGAAATTGGTGGAGGTAAATTCTTTATCACATCGATCTTAGCTTTATCCACTTTGATTCCTTGCGATGATATTTTATGGCCTAATACGATGCCTTCATTTACCATAAAATGACATTTTTCCCAGTTTAGGACTAGATTGGATTCCTCACATCTTTGCAGCACTTTTTCGAGATTGCCGAGGCAGTGATCAAAGCTGTCTCCAAAGACTGAGAAATCATCCATGAATATCTCTAAGAAGTCCTCTATCATGTCAGAAAAAATTGCCATCATGCATCTCTGGAAAGTTGCCGGGGCATTGCAAAGGCCGAACGGCATCCTTCTAAATGCATAAGTTCCATATGGGCAAGTGAAAGTGGTTTTTTCCTGATCTTCTGGATCAATGGCAATTTGATTGTATCCTGAATAACCATCAAGAAAACAGTAATAAGGTTTACCAGGAAGTCTATCAAGCATTTCATCAATAAAGGGTAAAGGAAAATGATCCTTCTTTGTTGCCTTATTCAACTTGCGATAATCCATACAAACCCTCCAACCGGTCACAGTCTTGGTTGGTATTAGTTCGTTGTTCTCGTTGGTTATGACAGTCATACCACCTTTCTTAGGTACACATTGTACCGGGCTTACCCATGCACTGTCAGAGATAGGATAAATAATTCTTGCATCAAGCCACTTGATTATTTCCTTACGTACTACCTCCTTCATAGCGTGGTTAAGTCTCCTTTGAGCTTCAACAGTGGGCTTATGGTCTTCTTCTAAGAGGATTTTATGCATACATACCGCTGGACTTATTCCTTTCAGATCATCAATTGACCACCCAATTGCCTTTTTGTGCTGCCGCAACATTGCTATTAAGGTTTGTTCCTGTTCTGGCAACAACTTAGAAGAAATAATTACCGGCATCGTGTGGTTGTCTCCCAAATAAGCATATTTTAGTTTTTCTGGTAAGGGTTTTAATTCCGTGACCAACGGTTCTTTATTTACAGATTGTTCATTCTTCCCTTTATACTCTAATGGTTCAAAGTACTTACCTGGAAGATGTGTTGTCCAATTAGCTTCCTCCTTCTCGGTTGTCTCAGCACTGTTCAAAGCACTGCTGTAACAGTCATCTATATCACTGCCGAGGCATACCTGGGGTATATCATGGAGATCACTACCGAGGTAGTTGTTGCTGAGACAAGGTATTGTACGATCTTCATCTGTGTCATCCAGCATCTAGCATTCTTCTTCTAGTTCATCATGTCTTTTCATTAATTGACACACATTTAAGTTGACTTCTTGATCATTAATTCTCATTGTCAGTTCTCCCTTTTCCACGTCGATTAGGGTGCGTCCGATTGCAAGGAAAGGTCTCCCAAGGATGATCGGTGCATTATCATCTGCTTCACAATCAAGGACAAGGAAATCAGCAGGAAAAATAAACTTGTCAACTCTTACCAGTATGTCCTCGATTTTGCCTTCGGGTTGCACATAGGATCGATCTGCTAGTTGGAGCATAACTATTGTAGGTTTTTCCCTTCCAATTCCAAGCTTTTGAAAGCCTGATTTGGGCATTAGATTTATGCTCGCTCCAAGGTTGCATAAGGCCTTACCTTCATAATTTTTACCTATCGCACAAGGTATGATAAAGCAATCAGGATCTTTTAACTTCGTTGGCATGCGATTGTGTAGCATTGCCATGCATCCCTCGGTAGCAGCCACTGTCTCAAACTCACCTATTCGCTTCCTCTTTGACACCATGTCCCTTAGGAACTTGTCATAGTTAGGCATTTGTTCAATAGCTTCAACGAACGGTATGTTGATGTGGACTTGCTTTAAGATGTCGAGGAACTTCTTCAATTGCTGGTCCTGTTTTTGCTTTTTCAACCTTTGTGGGAAAGGTGGTGGTGGTCTCATCTCATCCAGGGTTTCATTAGTTTGAAATTTAATACCTGGCACCACTAGAGTTGTTGCTGCCTCGACAGGCTGCTCAGGAGCTACAGTGCTTTCTGCCGGGGCAGTGTTATCAGCTTTAGTTTGCTCAGCCTCTTCTTTTGCTGGATCCGCTGATTGATTTTGGCTCAATGAGATCTTTTCCTTCAGCTGTAGACCACTCCTAGTAGTGATTGCTTTGCACTGTTCATGGCTCATTACCTTAGCAACTTCAGTATTGCTAGGTAGCCCTCCTTGTGGTCTAGTGTTTATGTTTTGAGCAAACTGCCCAACCTGAGTTTCTAGCGTTTTAATGGCAGCCTCTTGATTTTGTAACCTCATCTCAGTTCTATTCATAAAGGCGTCTGTCCTCTTGATGAAATTACTGTTCTCTGCCATGTATGACTCAGTTTTCATCATAAAGGCTTTAAGCGTATTCTCCAACGAACTTACCGGTTGCTGCTGCATCTACTGTTGCGGCATTGGTTGCTGAGCTTGCTGCTGCGGCAGTTGTTGCATCGGTTGCTAAAATCCTAAAGGTTGGGTGATTGGATTTAAGGCATTGTTAGGGTTGCTCCATGATAGGTTTGGATGCCTCTTCCATGAGGGGTTGTATGTGTTGGACATTATATTGTTTCGTTTGTAGTTCCCAACATACATATCGGTTTCTTGATTCATACAATTAGAGGAACTGTGGTTACCTCCACATAAGTCACAGTAGGAATCAATTACCTTGACCTCACGGGTATTTTGTTGTAACTGTAGGTTTTGCACCATCTTGGTAAGAGAGGCCAATTGTGCTTCCACTGAATTCGATGTGTCTAATTCATTCACCGTGGCTTGGCGTCTTACTCCTCCTCGCCTAGATGTAGGAAATTGAAAATCATTCTTTGCGAGTTTATTTAATATCTCAATAGCTTCCTCAAGTGCTTTGTCAAGGAGTGTTCCATTTGCCGAGGCATCTAACATCATCCTTGTCGGGGCATTCGTGGCATTGTAAAACATTGTCACTTGTGTACATAGGGGAAATCCATGCAAAAGACACTTGTCAATAGCTCCCTATAGCGCTCCCATGCCTCGTACATCGGTTCATCTTCTACCTGTCGAAAAGAAGTGATTTTATTACGGATTCTATCATATAAATTTGTGGGATTAAAACGAGTAATAAAATCACGGCAAAGTTCACTCCAAGATCCAATTGATCCTGCTAGAATGCTATTCATCCAAGCTTTCGTCCTATCCCTTAGTGAATAGGGGAATAACTTTAATCGCAAGACATCTTCATGGACTCTTTGGATTTTGAAAGAGTTGCAAATTTCCATGAAGGACTTGAGGTGTTGCCTTGCGTCTTCAGTTGCAGACCCACCAAATTGTCCAATTGTATTAAGCATATTGAACATAACAGGTTTTAGTTCAAAGTGGGCTGCTTCAATCTCTGGTGTAACAACTCCTGGGTTTAGTCCATTTAAGTCCTCTTCCAGTAAGTCCCTGACAGTGAGCTGCCGCGGCCCAGGTGGCGGCGGAAGTCCTCCATTACCGGCAGGTAAGTTTTGTCCTGCCGGGTGATCTGCCATGGCTCCTTGGATCTGTCTCCTCAACCTTTGCCTTGTTCTTTCGATCTCGGGATCTAACTCGTACAAGGGGTTGGTTGGATTGGCCCTAGTCATACACCAAGAAAAGCAAAAGTAAAATAAAAATAAAAATATACAAGAAAATAAAGAAAACAAAATTTAGTTGCCAGTCCCCGGCAACGGTGCCAAAAACTTGTCGCGTGTCAAAAGTGCGCGTTTAGTGCAAGTGGACACATCGAAAGTAATAAGTGATACGTATTATCGGATTATCGTCTCCACAGGGACTAGTATACTTAATATGTCTTCTTTGTCTTCTTGTTCTGTAGAAAAGTAAAAACACAAGTAATTTAAGTTGGTTTATCTAAACTAAAATAACTAAATAAAAGTAAAAAGTTGGAATAATAGAGAGAGAAGGGTCAGGATCCAGTTGCGTTGTATTGTGGAATTGATTGACTTGTCTCTGCTCAATGCAATCGTATATCACTACCTCGGCAGCACTGCAGTTTACTGCCTTGGGAGCGACGATACTGTCCGCCGCGGCAATCCCTTGCTCGTGGGTAGACTTTACCAAAGTTCGGCAAAGTGTCCTTGAATGACTCCGCTTATCCCTAAGTCAGAGTGTTGTTGATGACTAGTCCTTGATGATACCTCCCGGCGTGAACCAATTATACTCACCAACCAATCTCACACTTCTTTTAGCCGCTAAAACTCTTAACCTATCCCTAGGCCGAGTTAGTGTTTCACGATTGAAACACCGTACTTGCCCCTTTCGTGAATCTAACTCTCCCGAGCTTAGATAAATGGATGACTCACAATCTCCTCTCCCGAGCTTGAATGTGAGAACAGGGAATAACAAAGGATAAGCAAACCTTGATAATTTTTATTGCATTGAATCAAAGACAAAGTACAATCTCCTCTCACATATACTCGACAACCTTCACCTAATCCCTAAGAAGGTTTAGAACATAATGGAGAGGAAGAAGACAAGTATAAATTTCGGCTCTCTCCCTTGGTATTCCGTGTATAATACATTGGGTGGCTAGGTCTTTATATAGGCTAGACCTAGGGTAAACCTTTCCTAAGTATAATACAACTTGGAGTAGGGAACAAGTCAAGTACATAATTAAAATATTTCCAAGTTTAATTCGGCTAAAGGGCTTTCCCGCGTAGTCTTGCCCTGGGATTTTCCTTGTGCTAGCCAGCTCCGATCCATGGGCTTCAAGTCCAGACACGTTCGTTGGATTTTTATCTTTCCGTCGCCTACAGTCTTGCTTCCTGTCTTTCTGCTGCTACCTCGGCATTAGGTCCTGCCTCGGCCTTGTCGCTGCCGCGGCACTGGTTCTCCTGCACAGATATGAAAATGTAGTAAAACGTGCCTTTGTCTGTAAATATTATCTATATGAGTATAACTTCTAAATATATCACATTAAGCACATGCATTGGTCTGAGTGGGTGTATATTCGGTGATTAATGCCCATAAAAGGAGTAAAAAGTAATAGTGAGTTGAGCACTTATCAAAGAGTATGACTCTTGTTTACTACTTCAGGTGTTCTTCTTCTACTGTATCAAGTCTCCTTCTGCTACTTAAACAAACTCTTCAATTCCATGCCTCAGAAACAACTGTAAAAGGCTTTCCTGGTAACATGAACTTGTTTCTTCTCCTCCCATCTTTTGATCAGGAACTTACTCTTTACCTAATAATCAGGCTGTTCTGTGATCATTTTTGTGCTCACCGATACACTGTTCTTTTGTTTTTCTATCCGCCTGCATGCTTGTGCATGGGAGTCTCTTGTCGATCGCCTTATCCTGGGACCTCTAGGTGCAAGGACGAATCCACGTGGCCAACCATGCACATGACTATGTCTTGGTTTAGTCAACCCTTTCTTGTTTCTGACTACACTTTGGTCGATCTTTGTTGTTGTTCTCCTCTTCTTTTCTATATCGACAATTTTTTCCCAGGTGATCATGACCACCTCCAAGAGCTTCTTCGATAATACTCGACATTGGATGTTGGATTACCGACAAAGCCTTCATAGTTTCTTCTTCGACAAGTAAGTAAGTTCTCTATTTTCGTAAGAATTAAACACTATTTTAATGCTACTTTATTTATTTTTGTTTTAATTAAATTCAAATCATGTTTCTTCTATTATGTTTCTATTCGTGTTATCCATCCCTATAATCCACCCTTGCCAAGGGATTTTTCCAACACCTTTTTTGGTGTATTTTTTTCCAATGCCTTTTTTGATATTTTCTTCTCAACAAATTTATCTTCGTTTACTACTTGGGGGACGAAATTCCAATCCAACGTTGTGTTTCTTCATGGGGTTGAATCCTACTTACATGTTGGATCCTACTTTTGTCTAACCGAAACTATGCTCCACGAGAAGTATCTTCTATCCTTTGTGCAAAACGAACTCAATTTATACTCTAAGTCCACTCTTTATCAAACAAGGAATTGTACTTGCTCTCCAACTCCTCTTTCTTCTCATACCCAATACAATACATTATTTAAAGTATATATTTTAACGACTTCTATTTATTCTCGAATATCTAAATTCTTTTATATCAAATGCAATAAATTATTTATTCTTACTTCTCATCATATACAATATAATAATTTATATATTCCATATAATATTAATCTTCTTATTTACTATTTATCTTTTCAAAATGCTTCACTTGTAATCCTTGTATACTTCAAACTCTTTCTCTCCTATATATAACCATCCTTCCCTCTCATATTTTTTTCATCTCCAATACTCACCACACGCCGCCCTCTCTTTTTCTCTTTTCTTTGTCCCTTTACTTTTACTAACCTCTTACCTATGGATTCCAAGACCTTTCTCCAACAACTAGGAAATTTTCAATTTACTGTTGATGAGCAGGCAACTATCTTCCAATCAAGTATCTCTTGGGATTTCTCTGAAGAGGAAGCACATTCCACCCTACTCGGGAATCTAGTATCCTCCAAAGAGATAGATGATCAAGTGATCGTCAAAGCTTTTACTGAAATCTGGACTAAGGCTAAGCTTTTTTCTATGCGAATCTTGAAACCACATCTTTTTCTCATCCGTTTCAAAGATAAGAAGATAAAGGATGATATCCTGGCCAGGGGACCTTGGACTTACAAAGATGAATGGCTTGCTCTAACCCAGTACAATCCTACTATCAGTCTTGATGAACATTCCTTCTCAACGATGAATATTTGGGCATGAATCTATAACATCCCGTCCATTTTTCTTGCTTCGCAGGAATCTGCCAATAATATTGGCGAATCACTAGGGACCATAATTGGAACAATAATAAAAATCGACACTAGGAAAATTGACTTCAATATGGTTGACTACCTTCGGGTCGGACTGATGCTAGATGTTACACAACCAATTAGGCGTTGTGTTGCTATTGGGGGACCTTCTACACGGTTCTGCCTACTTCAATATGAACATCTCCCTACAATTTTTCACTATTGTGGCAGAGTTGGTCACTTATTGGATTTTTGTCCTATCCCGATCGAATCACGACCTGAACAACTCCAATATGGTGACTGGCTACGACATTTTCCTAAAAAGAAGGATGCACAACCTACACAGAGAGGTCGTATTCATTATATTGCCAAAGAATCCAATGCTCATCCACCGACAACTTCCTCCCAAACCGGCAATTTCAATAATAAAGACAAAGCCCCTATGTCGTCTTCTCCTTCCAACACCAATGGAAAAGGAAAGGCCCTATGGCACCTACTCCGGTTAATGACTGCGAGTCTACTCCATGTATCGACCCCTCGTATAATATCCCGAAGGGATCTAGACTTCTCCCAACCATTGCTAATAAACTATTCGCTCGTAGATGTCCTCCACAACCATTACAAATGGTTTTTCCTGATCAAGGCTCTAATATTACTACCCGGAAAAAGACTAATGACAACACTGGGGAGGTGAGCTTACTAGAACCTGAACTCAAAGATTTGGAAGCTGATATAGCCAATGACCTTGATTTCTAGGAGGCAGACGAATGGCTTGGTACTGCACCAACTCCTAAGCGAATTGTCCGCCCTTCTTCAAACAGAGGTGCTAAGAGAAATCCACCTTCAGATGAGAATACCAGACTTAAATGGCTCAGAGCGTCTAGCAAGGCACCTATTGAGAAAGCTGGGATGAGCAGCTCAAAAAACTCTTCAGCGGAGGTTGACCTTGATCAACCCTGCCGAGCAACGTGATACTCTTCTGTTGGAACTGTCCGGGTCTTGGCACCGCCCTGACATTTCTGTTTTTGCAACGTGCTAACTCCAAGCATGATGCCATTTTTCTTCCTTTTCTTTTTTTAGGTATTTCAGTTTATTGTTCTATCTTCGGATCAAGTAGGAATGCGTGGCTGCATAGCCTTTGTTTTTAGGCCTTTTATTCACGACTTTCTTTTATTTGGAATAATAATACCTTTATTGCTTTGTTTTTTTTACTATTTATATTCTTTTGATGTTTTTATTTCTTTCTTCTTTATCCTTACGTTGTTGAATCTTTTTTATCTCTTTGTGTCCATGCTCTCTTTACACTTGAACACCCTTCCTTCAACATGCTTTCTACCACGCATACTCTTCACTAACTGTACTTATTCTTATATGCCACCCTTCCAAGGGATTTTTTCTAACACTTTCTACCTTTACCTTCTTCAAAATATTATTTTCTTTTTCATTATACCACCCTTGATAGGGGTCTTAATCAACACATCTTATTGTGTATTTTCCAATTTTTTAAATCCATACCAAATCTCGATTAGAGGTTCCAAGCGAACACTACCTTCTAATGTGGGCAACAAAACCAAGAGGCCTCGTCCTTCCACCAAGGCTTCTACTGGAAAACCTGGGATGAGCGGCGGAAAAAACTCTTCTGCAGTGGTTGACGGTGATCAACCCCACTGAGCAAAATGAAAATCTTATGTTGGAACTGCCAGGGTCTTGGCAACACCCAGGCAGTTCACGCTCTACAATGTGCTACCTCCAAGCATGATGCCGGTTGTCTTTTTCTTTGTGAAACTAGGCTAAACAAACATAACGTGGACCGTATTAAGCTTAAGCTTGGAATGCATGGCTGCATAGCTATTGAATCCAACCCTTCTTGTACAGGGCTTGCTCTTATTTGGAATAACAAAACTACTATTAATTTGCTTTCTTACTCGGATCGTCATATTGATGTCATTATTTCTTTTGGGCAACAATGATTCCATTTTTTCGGTTTACATGGCTTCCCCAAAACTGCAAACAAATACAAAACTTGGCAATTAATATATACTCTAAAATCATCTTCTTCCCTTCCCTGGCTTTTAGGGGGGATTTTTAATAAAATCTTTTATGACAATGAAAAATAAGGCGGTTCTCGTCGCGCACGATCACAAATTAATACTTTTAGAGATTGTCTTGATCAGAGTGATCTTTTCGACTGTAAACCATCATCTGGATGGTTCACATGGACTAGATCTGGTCGTAATTTGGAAACCATTATGGAAAGACTCGATAGATTCCCTGGTTACTCCGCCTAGTTTAATACCTTTCCTAATTGCCAAGCTATATCATTCTTTCAAGCTCGTTCTGATCATTGCCCTATCTTAATGGACACAAACCCATCACGCGCTCTAAGATCCAAACGCTTTAATAATTTTTTTCGCTGTGAGAATTGCTAGGCTAATGACCCAGAAGTTGTCTCGAATTAGAGAGATTTGGTCTAACCAATCTCGCTCGACACTTCTCAAAATTCAGGATATTGGACGATTCCTAGCCACTTGGAAAACTAATAAGCGCATTAAATCCAACGAGCTCGGATGCACTGGTTAGAACAAGGTGATAAAAACACTTCCTTTTTTCATGCCAGAGTAAATAGTCGACGGCGGAAGAATCATATTGTTGTACTTCTAAACAACCAGAATATATGCCAAACACACACAGATGACATCATGTCTACAACTATTAATTACTTTTAAAACCTTTTTACGTCTTCCTCTCCTACTATTACCTCTTCCATCTTAGATAACATCCCCAATATTGTTACCGAAACAATGAAAAATGATCTTAATAAGGATTTCACAACAGATGAAGTTACTATTGCTTTTCGTGATATTGACCCGAGGAAAGCCCCGGGTGTTGATGGATTCCTAAGTGGCTTATTCAGGAAGCATTAGGATATCCTTAGCCAGGACTTTACAAACCTCTGGCTCGGATTACTGTGAGGGTCGATTAATATGGAAGAGGTCAATCGTACTATCATTGTTCTTATTCACAAAATCAGCGACCCTACTACAATGCGCCATCTCAGACCTATTAGCCTTTGCATAGTCCTTTACAAAACAATATCGAAAGTACTTGTTAACCGTCTAAAATCTATCATACCTTTATGTATCAGTGGCAATCAAGCTGCTTTTGTTCAAGGAAGGAATATTACTGACAACATCCTTATTGCCCATGAGCTCATCCATACTTTAAATACTGATGAAACATCTCTTGCAAAAGGCGCTAGCTTAAAACTCGACATGGAAAAGGCTTTCGACCGTGTTGAATGGCCTTTTCTTGAACAAATTATGATTCTTCTAGGATTCAACTCCAGTTGGGTTTCCCTTATTATGAGGTGTGTATCCTCAGTATCTTTTCAAGTACGTATCAATGACTCCCTTTCACGACCTTTCAAGCCACATCGAGGATTACGGCAAGGGGACCCTCTATCGCCTTTCTTATTCTTTTCTATACTCAATGCCTTTCAACCTTGCTCAATGCTGAGCAATCAAATGGTAACCTCCCTGGACTTTGTGCTAGTAGGAATGGGCCACGTGTCAACCACCTCCTTTTTGCTGATGATTGTTTCGTATTCATTAAGAATACAACTACAGAAGCTCAACGCCTTAAGGATGCTCTACATACTTACGCTACTTCGTTTGGGCAGGCGGTGAATTTTGAAAAGTCTACTATTTTCTTTTCTCGGTAAACTTCCACGTCGCTTCGGTCAGAAATCAATGATATCCTTCATGTAAGAGAAGTGGATGATCCAGGTATTTATCTGGGAGTCCCTCTCAGAACAAGACAGTAGCCTTGGGGTTCACCAGGGAAAAAATGAATGCTCGCCTGAGTAAACGGGATAAACATATCATTTCCTTTAGTGGTAGAGAAATTTTTATTAAATCTGTCATTCAGTCTATACCACAATATGTTATGTCTTGCTTCCTTTTACCCCAAAACATTATTGATGACATGACCACTTCGATATGTCGTTATTGGTGGTCTAGGAAAGCTGACAAACGAGGTTGGCATATGCTCCCTTGGGACACCGTCTATCTACCTAAAGCAACAAGAGATATAGGGTTTCGCGATCTTCACCACTTCATTGTTGCTTTACTAGGCAAACAGTTTTGGCGTCTGGTTTGTGAACCTGATAATCTCTTTAGTCAGGTCTAAAAATGCAAGTATTACCCATTGGGTTCTATCCTCGAATTTGATCACACTCGGAGATCTTCTTTTTCTCTAAAAGGCCTTAGCATTGCTTTCTCTAAGCTTTGTGATGGCTTTTTCAAACACCTAGGTATATCCAGCCAAGTTCAAATCCACTTTGACAAATATGGTGGCTCCCAGCCTGTCAACCTTTATGGTGATTATGAGGTAAATGGCGAAGTCCCTCTTCGAGCAAGTACTTTTATGTTACCTAATCTACCCCGATGGGACGAATCAAAAGTCAGAGAATACTTCTCCCACAACGACGCCAACACCATCCTTAATGTACCCATTATTAATGACACAAAAGACTCCACCCTTTGGGGTCACCATGACTCTGGCATGTACCCGGTTCGGTCTGGTTATCAATTTTTGGAGTTACAACTAGGGCCAGTTAACAGGCCCTCCAAGATTTGAAAAATTATATCTAAATTGCTTACTCTACCCAAGGTTCGTTCCCACTTGGCATGACTCTGGCATGTACCCGGTTCGGTCTGGTTAACTATTTCCAATGCACAAAAACTTTTTAATGACTACACATCAATTAATGATGCCTCCCATCAATGTTCCCGGCTAGCTGATCTCACTTTTGCTCAAGCTAGATGGACGAAACCGGACCCCGGTTTCGTCAAGATTAACACGGATGACACCTTTGACCCCGTGTTAAGAGGTGTTGCTGCTGGCGTCATTGCCAGGGATTCCTCCAGTGTCGTCCTGGGTAGTTGTTCTATGTCGCTCATTTGCCCGGACCCCGCTTCTACTGCGTCTCTTGCCATTTTAGAAGTTCTAAAGTTTGTAGTTGCTAATGGCTGGACTCATGTGGTGTTTGAAATTTATTCAGCTTCCATTGCCAACAAGGTTAACAACATCCATCATCAAGACCTTTCCACCATGCAACATTTGGTGTCCCGCATCCGCTCCACTCTTGGTACTTTGCCTTATTGTAAGATTTGTTATGTACCTAGAGACGCAAACGTTGTTGCCCATGTCTTAGCTACTAGGGCTTTGCGTTCTTTTACTTCGTGTTCTTTTGATTGTAACTTTCCCGATTTTTTTCGGGCTTCTGTAAATTCAGAGAAGTTCTCCTCTTCTTCTCAATAAAACAATGGGTACTCTTTTCCCCATAGGGGCCTACTCACCTCTTGAGGCGATTGGCTATAGTTTTTTTTAATGAATCCCTTTCTTTCACAAAAAAATTCGAACGGGTTCACAATAAAGCCCATTTGGACACGCATGCTCTCAACCCTACAAAACGATCGAAAATGATATTAAATCAAATTTTATGGGTTCAAAAAGTTAATTATGGGATTTTGAACCTAATTATACATCTTAAAATAAAATTTTGAGCTTCTTACTCAGTTAAAATTTGAACGGGTTCACTATAAAGCCCATTTAGACATGCACGCTCTAAACCCTACAAAACGCTCTAAGACCATTTTTGGTTTGTTCGTGATCACCCTTGCTGTCGTCAAGGGCTGGTGGTGTAGCCACTTTTTCAGATCTGTTTCATCATCAGATCATATCAAACATTTCAACTAGTCAATCACCAACAACCCCACTACCTTCATCGATTCGAGAGAGAAAGAATCACACAGACCGCGACAATTTTCCAAAAGGTATGTCTTTTTTACCATAGATTTCATTCGTGATATATTCTACGTTTTTAAAACTTGTAAATCTTTAGGAACAAAATCATTATATTTAGCTTTTCAATGGTTATTAATTTATCTTCTTCAACATCAATGTGTCTCAAAGTTACATGCCATCACTTACCTTTTAGTTTTATTGCTTGTTAAACAAAAAATTATTTTGGAATTAACATCAAATTACGATTGTAATTCCTCATATCCAAATGGCCTTTCGGTCATCGTACCACCCGTTAATCGAGGATTCAATGATACAAGCCTAATGGCATCCATCGATAGGTAAAATCATAGACCACAGATGCTTACGATCATTCAAACAATTAAAATAAGTAAATTCGGATTTCTAACTAAAGTACCAAGTTCAAAAACTTATTATTTTACCTCATACTACAAATATTCCTATTTTCAAACATTTTTTACCTTGAATCTACCAAAAACTAATTGGACTTACATGGTAACATGGACTTTTAATGTAACTCATCCTAAACTGGCCTATGCGGAAATCCCGACCTAGGGTGTCACATTTTTTTCCAAAACAAATATAATACAAGTTCTAAAATCAAAGTAACCTGTAATATCAATAGCTCAATATTCGGACATGAGTCATATTCAAAATATAATCAAGAAACCTGTAAAAAATCATATGTCATGTATCGGAATATATTAATCTGATTAACATCATCTAAAAAAAATACCATAAAGACTGAAAACCTCAAAACATAATACGTTTAAAAACATTGTTCACAAAATAGTTCATCAGTGGCAAAATATAATATGTTTATTCCATAAGTAACAATATATAGGCATATGTCACCCTAACTGAAATCCGTAAGATTTAAACAATACATCAAAAGGTGTAGATCCTCCAAGTTCCAAATCAGGGAAGCCTATCTACAGATATCTGAAAGGGAAAAGAAAACAAGTATGAGCTATGGAGCCCAATGTGTTCCAATAGTGCATACAAAGCACAAGTAAAAAAAAAATCCATAAACAGTAATAACGGAAAATCAGGTCATGTATATGCATTATAGGCTACCATTCAACCGAACTCCGGGATACAGTTCCCCAGAATAGTATCCGATACATGCATTAACCTAAGACCAATAAGGCGAATGTACCGGCCTAAGGAATTACGCTAATGAACAGACATAATTACCCCGGCTGTAGCACGGGAACCGATAATAGGCAGAATTACCCTAACCGAAGCTAGGAACCATAAACAGGCGAAATTACTAGCTGGATTAAGGTTGAACCGAATCTCAAACACTACACATCATCCCAATCCTAAAGTAACAGGCATGCAGTGACAACAGGAATAATGATAGCAGAATTCGAGATATAATCAAACATAATGTATATATCAAGTCAGGAGATATCATACAGGATATATCAGGCATACAGTAAAAACATAATATAATCATGCTTAAGGTTCAAAATAAATATCTATGTAAATCCTGGAAAACAGTCATGTGCACATGCTAAGTTTGATTAAAACGAGTAAACAATAATATTTAGTCATGTAGCACACAAGGAACATACCTCAAAATAGGCAGAAACAGTCACGTGGTCTACTGGGCGTTCGAGCCTCGCTCTACAGCAGTACTAGACCGGGTTACGATCGGATCTCGGATCAGTGAAAACAAGAGGAGCTGGGTTGTGTCGGTACACGATCTAGAGGACGATGAGATCCTACAAACAAACAGGGATCGATATTAGACCTTAACTAAAACTCTGGAGTTTACTTAACTTAGACAAAAAGTTTAACTTGAGACTTTAAAGTCCAATTTAGAGGCTTTTAGGTTCAAATTTCGAAAAACCGACTTCTCGGATGGACTCAGAACGTTGAAAAACATAAAATAGGGGTTTTTGAAAATTTTGACTTTTTGGTCAAAATCAACGCTGACATTAGCAAGGTCAACGCTGACGTTAACAGCCACGTCAGCAGTCAACACTGACATCATATTGACATCACTGGTCAACGGGTTGGGTCAACGGGTCGGGTAACGATTGACTCAGGTTGACCGGTTCGGTTCGGGTTGGACCGTTTCGACCCGGTTCAGGATTGGTTATGACAGGTTTGACTCGGGTTTGACCGGTTTGAATCGATCGACTCCTGGCAACCATCCATGGTGGCCGAAAATCGCTTTCGACGGTGCGTGGAGCCACGTGCCGCCCTAATAGGTCAAAAATTACCATTTCAGGCTCGGAAACACCTCTAGATTCAACCAAACAACAAATTTTAACCAATAAGCCCAAAAAACAACTTCGAATTGTAAAAAAACTTACCTATTTACGAAATCGAAGAAATTTTCTGATGAAGCTCTTGCCGGCGTCAGATGTGTGCATGATCGGAGGGCTTTTGCTTGCCCTTGAACGGTGAACCAGAAGGGACCGGTGACGCGCCGGATCAGCGTCGGTGGTGGCCAAAATTGGAGAAAAACCAAAAGGGTTGAAGCCTAACTCCAACGAAGCTTTCGGCCTCGATTTCCGGCGATCGCGGCGGCCGACGAGCGCGTGGATTGGTGGGTTTTCGTTAGAGGATGATGACGATTTAGATGGTGCCGGCGGTAACAACCACGGACGGCTGAAGAAGGAGATCGGTGATGGGGCAGGTGAGGGAAGAAGAAAAGTTTCGAGTATGGGGAGAAGGTTAAAGAAAATATCTTAAATGAGGTTTCCAATATGGTAAAGGGATTTAAATTTTGAATAATAATATTATTTTGTGGATTCAGGAAAAATTTAAAACTTATTTTAGGGAGGGTAACCATCAAGAGCTCCTTAAATCAAGTGGATGGGTATCTAGTCTAACAACTCGGCGGTTGTGGGTTGAACACCACACAGCCATAATTCATTATTATTATTATTATTATTATTATTATTATTATTATTATTATTATTATTATTGTGTGTGTTACAACTCTCCCCCCTAAAAAGAAATTTCATGCTCGAAATTTACCTGAACTGGACAGATGCGGAAACTGCTCCCTCATGGATTCCTCGATCTCCCTAGTGGCGTCAAAAGGGCTACGTTTTTTCACTGAACTTTAACCATAGGGATACGCCTTCTTCTCAGAACCCTTTCATCAAACTCCAGGATCTGAACAGGTTCTTCCTCATAGGATAAGTCTGGTCGTAACTCAACATCATGAACCTGAATAATATGACTCGGGTCTGGATGGTACCGTCTCAACATCATGAATACGACTAAGTAGAGGAGGTAGCCCAAGCTGATATGCTACAGGCCCAACTCTTTTCAGGATACGGTATGGTCCGATATATCTCGGTCTAAAATTTCCCTTACGCCCAAATCTCAGAACGTTCTTCCATGGATAGACTTTTAAGAAAACCTGATCACCAACCTCAAACTCGATATCTTTTCTCCTCCGATCAGCATAATATTTTTGTCTATCAAAAGCTTTCTTCAAGCGATCTTGGATCAACCTGATAGTATCCTCGGTTTTCTGAATCAACTCAGGACCCAGAGTGTTTCGATCATACAAATCAGTCCAACAGATAGGAGTACAACACTTACGACCAGACAAGGCCTCATAAGATGGCATACGAATGCTAGCCTGGTAACTATTATTATATGCAAACTCTGCCAAAGGCAAGAAATCTTCCCAACTGCCTCGAAAGTCTAGCACACAACCCTGTAACATATCCTCCAGGATCTGTATCACTCTCTCAGGCTGACCATCTGTCTAAGGATGAAAAGACGTACTGAAATTTAGGCGAGTACCCAAAGCAGACTATAAAGCTGTCCAGAAATGGGAAGTAAACCTTGGATCTCTATCAAAAATGATAGATAAGGGCACTCCGTGCAATCTGACAATCTCAGAAATATACAATTTAGCCAGCTTCTCCAATGAATAAATGATCCGAACAGGAATAAAGTGAGCCAACTTTGTGAGTTTATCCACAACAACCAAAACAGAATCCTTCCAAGACGGGGTCAAAGGTGAACCGGTAACAAATTCCATCGTGATACGCTCTCATTTCCATTCGGGAATCCTGATAGGTTGTAAAATACCAGAAGGATCTTGATGTTCTACTTTCACCTACAAACATGTCAAGCATCTAGATACATAGTCTGAGATATCCTTTTTCATACCTACCCAACGGTACCTCTGTTTCAGATTCTAATACATTTTATGTCCTCCAGGATGCATAGCATAAGGACTACTATGAGCCTCTCTGAGAATGGTCTGTCTCAACTCAGTATCGTTAGGTATACAGTAACGACCATTAAAACAAAGAACTCCATCCTGATCAAAAGAATAAACAAAAATGGATCCTTGCTCAACTTATTGCATAATTGTAACCCCCTCGACCCGGTCTAGATGCCACCTGATTCGAACGAGCTACACGGGGAATATCGAGGCTAATCCAAAGACTCGACCCGATAAACGATCCTAAATTATTCTCCTTTTATCTTTCCTAAATGCATTAATTAGATCCTACATATTCATGAAAGGACTGAATTTATTTGCAGCGGGAATTAATGTGAAACGAGTCCTATTTTAAACAAACAAGTTTTAGGGACCTAATTATAATTTTCCAGAAATTTGTGATCCAAAAAGTATACTAGATGCATTTATCAACTTATAGGACCTAAACCTCATAATCCCACAAGATTTCTAGATGATTGGCATCCTAGTTTCAAGCTCTCAATACAATTGAAACCAATGTTCAACAAAGTCATATTTCAACATGAATAAGCAAAATTAAGATGTGAATCAAATCCAAAAACTTTATTAACATAAAAGCAACATACCAATATGCAAAGTTCAACATTCAACTTCTATGTCATAAGGTTCCTCGTCACTATTGCTCCCTAAACTACCAAAGGTTCAAAATATAAAAGCAACATACTTGAGCTAAAATATGAATTAAAAGGCACTAAGAGTTTTCCTTACTTGCCCAGATGACTAACTCACTTCTTGTCTGTCTTACAAGGAAAAGAGAGAGGTTAAGCTTTTGCTTAGTGAGTGAATTATAAAAAAATTTTAACTACTTGTAATGCAGCCCATATTATACGGAAAAATAGTTTAAAAACAAGTAAAGCTCAAGAAAACCATTTGTGACTATTACGTCACTAAGATAGTCAAAAATCCGCAAGTGTTTATCATATGGCATATGCCACAAAACAAGTCTTACATGTTTAACAAGCAATGCTTAAAAACCTTTGAGCTCTTTTATAAAACACATGCAATTTATATATTGCACAAAAAATAATAAAACGTTTACACTTGCGTTTTTCGCATCTTGGTTAAGTGACACGAATGGAGTTACCTCCAAACGTTGGGATAAACGGACACATGCGAATGACATCGTTCACCAATTCACACAGATTTACTATCACAATATAAAGATCCACATGCGAATGGCATCGTTCACCAATTCACACAGATTGACTATCACAATCTAAATATCCCACCTTGGTGTCTGGGATAGTTCGCCATACCCGAATGTGATAAGGTAACAGTTATATCACACAACACTAGGCTAACCTCTAATGCATCACTCAAGGAATTTACACACGTACGGATTTTTATAATTATAGTGCACTGTACATCCTATTGATCGATCAACTTATCCTAGGACCATCAACTTAATATCCAACATAAAACAAAATCAAATGCTCAAGTTTTACATTAAAAATAGTAGAAAAATAACATGAATTCCTCTATTTCATGCACAATGTGCATAAACTGATAAAAACCATCTTTTACTTATTTTGAAAATAAACCGAGGAATCATTAAAACCAATTTAAAAACAGTCACATGAGCATTGGTTCACATGCATAAATACATACGCACAATTATTTGACGAGCATGACTAACACATAGAAAAATAGCATAATATGGGAAAATCGATTTACGAGAGTAAACGAAAAACTTACTCCGGAGTATAGGGAGGTTTCTGACACCTTCCCTACACTCCTAGCACTTTGAAAACAAAGCTAAAACACTACCGAAGCAGCCCACTCTCAAATTCACTCACCGATAACCGAAACTTGTTCGACAAGTAACTAAAAACGTAATTCGGCTTTCCGATCTCCCTCAAACGTGTTCCTCTACCTCTTGAACTAATTCAAGCATCAAAACTAGTGGTTTTAGTGCATTATAACACACCCAAACATCCCTCAAGTCGGACCAATACATGGCAGACCCTAAAAACACCATAAAACCTAACCGAAACTCACCGAAAACCTCTCCAAACACCTCCTAAACCTTATGTCCGAGATTAGATACATAAAATCCATCTTAATTATATCTAAACACCTCAAAATTCATATATTTAGGCATAAAAAACATTCATGTAAAACCCTTGAACGAAAATTAAGAAAACAATTGATTTTTTTATCGAGAAATCTGATTTTATTGATTCAAGACTTTAAAGATTGTTTCAATTAGCAAAGAACTTAGGAATTTCATTAAAGAACTTTAGTTTTCAGAGGTTTGAATGATTCTCATCTCTAAAATTGTTCTCACCCCTTCAATGGTTTAAAAACTAGAAAACCCATAAAAAAACGAAGAGATTTTGATGAAGAAAAATATAGGAAAATAAACCAACGAAATTTTATTAAAAAGAATAGATATTTACCTTGAAAAGATGATGAAGAGGCTGTCATGGAGAAGAAGAAACCGAAATTTAAAGAAGAGATATTCTTAAAAAGTTAATTTTTGGTTTTGGATCAAAATTAGAGAATTTTGATTACTTAGGTTAAAATAAGTGGTTAAAGGTTGTTTCTATAGGCTCTTGGAAAGCCTAGATCAACTAGGATTAGGATTATATCAAGTTACCTTAAAGATCCAAAATTTTGGCTTAGTTTATAAAATTGTCCTCAAATTTTAAATTTTTACAAAATAGCCACTAATTTCAAAATATTAGGGATTCAAGGGGAAATTTTCAAAATTGAGTTTACCTAAGTCAATTATATATTTAATAAGGATTTTAGAATATTTTTTCATAATTTATTTTCTTTAAAAACTAATTTTTAAGAATTTAATCCCGAACTAGTCTAGAACGGCTAAACCGGCCCACTAACTTCTTACAGAATGATGTTGCTTGATCGTCAATCTAGTAAGAACAAATTTCACAAGAATTGGTATGCTAAATTTCATAAACATAAAGCGAAAGAATGAAATAAGAATAATAATAAGGAAATGATTGAATGAAGGATATGAAAGAGATTTAATTGTATGGAAGTGTGATGATTCTAAATGAAGGAATGTTAGGGATGTGTAATGGAAATGGCGCGGGTATGTAACTTTAAGGGATAAATGGATTGTGACCCACTAGCTATATGGAGCTAGGAACCAACAATATAATATGATGGATTCGATGTGGTAGAAGTGTGGCACGTGACCCACTAGCTATAAGGAGATAGGAACCAACGCGATAATAAGATGAAATGGATGAAGACTACAAGCTTTACTTGAAGACGATAGAGTTCTCGCAGAACAAAGCTAAAAGCAACCTTTCAAAAGTGTTTTCTTATATCTAAAGTGGTGTGTATAGTCCATGTGGCATAACTTTTGACTGGGCCTTCTTGCAAGTGATGCAACGCTCACATAACCTCTATACATCACGTTTCATCTTGGGCCAATATAAATATTTGTAACCCCCTTAGCCCGGCCTAGACAGAACCGGCACTAACGGGTTACACGGGGAATATCGAACCAAACCTGCGAAGGTCCGATTCGATAAACAACCCTGAAAACCGATATGTTTTTTTTCTTAACTAGATGCATAATTAAGTTTCTATGTGTGTCGAGGTCATGCATAACGAAAATGGAAACAATCGATTCACAATTGATCATTCAACTCACATATAAAACATAAGGACCAAAACGCAAATAACTTTAATTCCTATATTAAACCGGAACTTCAATCTACCAAAGTTCAATTAAACATGCACAGAACACGCACATTAAAATTCAGATCAATCGGATCATTATAGCATCGTCAATTTCCTGATTCAATGATTAAGGACTAGATTGTAAAACACACAAATTCTAGGAACTATAACTGACATTGATTAACCAATATAAAATTAGATTATTTTCTTGCAATATGGTGAAATTGCATCTCAAATAGATATCCTTAGAGTCCATATTCATTTACGGATGGATAACCGAACCTACACGAAATTTCAACCCGTGGAACATCATTTTTGGTTAGGGGTATCGATACCTTTGGTACCGGTATCGATACCTTGACGATGGCTAGCCAAATAATCCATTCGAAGGCCTGTGGTATCGATACCACCCTGGATGGTATCGATACTCCAGAGTCCAGTGGCATAAATGCATCAAACCATGCTTCGGTACATACCCTAAAATAAGCCTTGGGTATCGATACCCTCACAAGAGGTATCGATACCCCTGTGCTATTAACAAAAGCCGAACATTTTAAAAGAGTTCCATCCACTAAAACACAACCATTAGTCACCCTAAGCTACATACATGATAACCAAGCATAGTGAGCAATTTATTACACCCAAATACCACATCAAGAACCCCAAAATATCATATATAGGCATGCATCCTATGTTGAGATTAAAACAAGAGACATACATGCATGGACATACTTCAAACAATCCAAAACATTACCACAATCCACCAAACAACAACCAAAGCGAAGTAAGGTCTTATTACAAGTCATTAACCAAAGCAAAACACACTCTCATAAGGGATAGGTTTACACATTGTCGAGCCCCTAATTATTTGCCAAATCATACCAAAAATGTGAGGTCTTTTCCCCTTGGTCCTCTTTCTCCAAATGCAGCCCCAAATGTCTCTATTTTTCTGCAAATATGAAAAGAGAGCTTAAGCAAAACATGCTTAGTGAGGAAGCTTTAAACAAGATCATCAATGCATCAAATTAAAACCATATTTAAATCATAGTTTGTAATGTTTTCCTTAACATCAAACATGCTTGTATTACCAAAACATTTCCTTGAGTATGCATAACAAAATCAAAGGGTTTTATAAGTAGTGCACAATGTTCCAAATCATTCCATGTATGCATACTGGCTTTCTAGTGATCACTAGTTATGAACCTTAAGTTCACCGAATACGCGCATCCATTGTTTTAGAGACCCTTGGTCTCGTCATGACACAAAGTCACCATAGACAAGACACGAAGTCACCATTGACATGACACGAAGTCACTATTGCATGACACGAAGTCACCATTATCAAGCTCTACCACGCACGGTTGGACACAAAGTCACCCTTATTACGTGTAGGCATTTTTTCCTTTATTTCCATAATATTTATAGTGCACTCAATCCTAATGACATGTCATTTGTATTCGAATCTAAAGTTAGTGTCACTAAGCCAATATCAATTCCAATTATGCATGTTAATTTGCTGCTCATAATGAATCCATAATGTGTTCAATAAATGAACTGAAAGTCATGCCCAATGGCACCATCAAATGTAATGAAAATAACCACATATTATTTCAATTCATTTCCATGCTTCCATAAATCATGAATGTCTTTATAAACCATGCATTTTCAGCAATTAACACATGCATGCATCATTTCAAAATCATGATTATGCATTTCCAAAATCTCATTGAATCATCATCATAAATGCCATTACCGAAAATAGCTGAAACTTACAATAATGCATCAAAATCATTTATTTTACTTATTCTTGAACTATGGAAAGTTTTGACACTATTCCATAGCCCCCAAAACAGAACTGAACCATTGCGAAACACTTTTAATCCGATATCACTCACCGACAAGCGAAACAAGCCCTCGCCGACGCTCCGACGGCAACGCCAACGCACCAGCCACTTATGAACCTTGTTGCACTTCTTCTACAACATTAAAAACAGAGCATATGCACATCATAACATGCTCAAAACAGCAGCCACATTAAACCTCCACAAAACTATTGAAAACCTTGCCGAAAAGACCGAAAACTAAGCCGAAACTTATCCGAAACAACAACAGCCCTTAACCTTATGAATCTAACATCTAATCCACCTCAATTATGAACTAAAAACACTTTCAAACCATCCGTATACCTCCAGCAAAAGGAGAACACTTAAAACAGTCCCTAAAACAACCGAAAACCACCATAAACACCACCGATTACATTATTTCGGGATTAATTGATGTTAACTCATTTCAAGATTCAATCAATCATTTAATTGACATAATATCATTAAGAAATAATCCTAATTACAGCCTTAATTGATATCTAAAAAAAGATTTCACAAAAACCTCCATAAAACTCATATATCTTGAATTAAAAACACAAAATTAAATATCACTTGTTGATAAGCAAGCCAATCCTTGGGAATTTCAATAAAGAACCTTAGAAAAAAGATGAGAAACTAGAATTTTACCTTAGAGATTAGATCCACCAAAAGATGAGAAATCCTCCCTTGATTTCCTTGAAAATGGATGTTGATTTTGCAAAATTGCTGAGTAGGTTTTGTAGAGAATGAAAAGATGAGTAAAATGAATTAAATCTTGTTGAAAATGAATAAAAAATCAGCAAGTAATCGAATAAATTTGGTGATGAAGATGGAGAGAAAATGGAGAGAAAATTTGGGAGAAAAGATGAGAAAATGGGAAGTTACAAAAGAAAATGAAAATAATCTTTTTATTAAAACTAATTAAAACATATTTGGTGGATAATCTTTAATTAAAAATGAATTGGGTTAATGACCCTCTAAGGATTCTAAGTATGGCTTACTTTCCAATTTAGTCACTAAAAATCTTAATTTCCGAAAATTACCAATTAAACCCCTAAACTTTTTCCAAAATTCACAATTTAGTCAGTAGTACAAAATTAAGCCTAATTAAAAATCAAATTAAGACTCAATAATATTCCTTTAACTTTAAAACACCATTTTAATATTTTTAAACCTTTCTGCAAATTATTACTTGTCCGATTAAATTATTATTATTTTAATTTTCCCGGAATTAATGAACCGAAGAATCCGATTTGACTCCAATCGAATCCCCCAAACCAACACTCAAACTACTAACCCCAAAATCGGGATGTTACAACTCTCCCCCTCTTAAGAAAATTTCGTCCTCGAAATTCTTAACTGAAGCAAACAAGTGAGGAAACTACTCCTCCATATTCTTCCTCGTCTCCCAAGTTGCCTCTTCAACACCTTGGTGTCTCCAAAGTACTTTAACCAAATCTATGGTCTTCCCTCGAAGAACCTTTGTATCTACATCCAAAATCTTCACCGGTTCTTCCTCGTAACTCATATTCGCTCTTAACTCAATCTCCTTAACTGGAACAACATGAGAAGGATCTAATCTATACTTACGAAGCATCGATACATGAAAAACATCATGCATCCTACTCAACTCCTCTAGCAACCTCAACCGATAAGCAACAGGACCAACACGCTCCAAAACCTCTTACGGCCCAATGAAATGAGGACTCAACTTACCCTTACGTCCAAACCTCATCACTTTCTTCCATGGTGAAACCTTTAGAAACACTTTGTCCCCGACATCATATTCTATCTCTCTACGCTTCAAATCGGCATAGGACTTCTACCTATTGGAAGCCTCCTTAAACTTAGCACAAATAACCTTAAACTTCTCATCCATATCTTTCAACACTTGAGGTAAAGAAACATGCTTCTGTTCAACCTCCTTCCAGCATAAAGGTGTACGACACCTACGCCCATATAAAGCCTCAAACGGTACCATCTATATTCTTGCCTAAAAACTATTATTGTAAGCAAAATCTACCAAAGGCAATTGTTTCTCCCATGAACCTTGAAACTCAATGATGCAACATCTCAACATATCCTCCAAAGTCTGAATAACACGCTCAGACTGACCATCCGTCTGCGGATGATAAGCTGTACTAAAGCCAAGCCTCGTACCCAAAGCAACTTGCAAACTCTTCTAAAACTTAGAGATAAAACGCCAATCTCTATCCCATATGATCGACTTAGGCACACCATGCACTTTACCACCTCAGAAACATACAACTCCGATAACTTATCCATCAAATACGTCGTATGCACAACAAGAACATGCGCACACTTCGTAAACCTATCAACAACCACCCATATAGAATCCTTTTTGGACGGAGTTAATGGTAACCCCGTCACAAAATCCATAGTCACTCTCTCCCACTTCCATTACGACACCTGAACCGGTTGCAACAACCCTGTAGGAAACTGATGTTCAGCTTTCACCCTGTTGACACACCATACACCGCGACACCAACTCCATCACATCCTTCCTCAAACCAACCCAAAAGTACACACTTTTGAGATTCCTGTATATCTTCACACTACCTAGATGCATAACAAACGAACTAGTATGAGCTTCTACCAAGATAGCTTGTCTCAGCTCAACACCATATGGCACCACAATCCGACATTTAAAACACAAAACCTCATCCCCCAACTGTTTCACCTTTATCATCTCTACCAAAACCGTTTTTACCTACAACTCCGTCACAAAACCATTTCCCTTTGAAATATTCCACTTAGCAAACATAGCCCTCAACTTCACCGCTGTCTTACGGCTCAAAGCATCAATTACCACATTAGCTTTTTCCGGATGATACTCAATAGACAATCAAACATTTACCCTCTTCGGACAAACAACAAATTTGTCCCTCACACTGAAGCAACAACGCACAAACCCCCACACTACTTCAACTTTCACAGAAAACATAACTCAAAGAGAACTCGTTTTTTTTAAATCGATAATCAACTCTTAGCAACCACAACAATTTCCATACCACCACAGTCGAACTAACCCTCTTTTCAACATCCTCAATCATACAAGGTAACCATATAAACCTTCCATCAGCCTAAGATCCACACAACGACGCTCAACCAACAAGCCTCATATTGGCTTAACATAAAACCGTTAAACATGGTCTCAAGCAATTTCCATCGATGGCAACACCTTCATTAAGAGACATAGTCCCAGCATACCATCCCTCCACCTATGGATGACAAAACCCAATACTCAATCGGAAGCCAATGTTGTTCCCAAAAACCTCGAATCTAAACATGCTAGGACAGACCACAAATTCAACCCAACCAATGGAACTTAGGACTCCAAGAGAATCGGACTCAAATAAACGATCGTTCCAGACACACACCTAGAAAACCTCATCTCACCCTCAAAATTTTACTACCACACTCATGATGATTCTTCCCAACTTACCAGTAGAACAAACAACCACCCATAACTCAACCATATCCAAAACATGCCCATTCAAAAACACTTGCTCCTAACTTCTATTACAACACCGTACCACCAAACGCATAGAAAATATTACCACATGCCCTTATCAAGACACCACTCCAACTCGGCAACCTTCGAAACAACTATGCGGCTCAGATAACATAAAAGGTTCTTGACACAAAAACTTAACCTTGCCAAACACATCCTCAACTAGACCCTTACCAAACATCTAATCACGTCTTACCTCCGATCAACTTAACTAAGTCAGAGTCCCACTCATAGCTCCACTATTTTACCAAGACTCTCACATAGATTTAACCCAAACAACTTTTCCCGTAACTCCATAGCAACCCTGGTCCATTCCACAAAACAAACACCCTTCACAGACATCCTTACACAAACCAAGCCATCCACGGTAGCTAACATTGAACAAAACATGCAACACCAGGAACCTACCACCTTTGTGTCGACACCCAACATCGTATTCATCTCAAAGTTAGTACCTCCAACTCAAGCATAAGCCACCCTAACAAACATAACAATACACCTTAAACTTCGAGGTCCGCGTGTCGCTAACTACCTCGACACCCAACTCAAAATTCTTTTCCAACCTCAACTCACCGATAAAGTCAACTCTTATCCCACCTATACCACGACAAAATCCAAACTTGTCGAACTCTTCCTTCCACTCACCCCAACACCTCTTATTTTATAACCTTACCAAGGTTGTAACCACACTGATGAATCATCCACTAACATGAACCCACTGGACATAACTCTCACTACACTTTCAATAAAAGCAAGCCCAAAAGACCAAGTAATGGATATAGGTTATAAACTGTACAGCGATCCTCGTCACACAACTCAAAGATCAACACAATCTAACTTTAGCCGAGGTAAACCCAACATAACTCCTTATACACACAATATGTGCACTTTCCACCTTTACGGCATAATTAAAACCTCGCAAGGTCACAACAAAACCGCGATTCAAACCAATCATACCACAACTCCTAAACTAATATATATGTTATTGTATTCTTTTATCAAGACTTGACCCAATACTCCTCAAGGCAAAACACCCGATCGGTCACAACCCTTAACCTAACCGCACGTTAGACCATACAACATAGGATTCCATGTAGTTTTTCCACTAACCATGACGATAAACATCTCCCTTTTCTTTTAAAACAAAACCACACTTTTTAAGAAAACAAAACATCAAACCGTCTTACACCACACAACATGCCACAACCTTCTCATAACCTCCAAACTCTAACTGGAGAGAATTTGCAAAACTCAGCCTTACATTTCTTAATGACCAACTCAAAACTAACCATAACTCAGGGTATTCCCCTCGGTTTCAAGCATTCACAACTTTGAGCCCAACCACTCATCCTCATCCAAGACTATTCCCTAACCAAAAGGGTAACTTGCCCACAACACAACAAGCTCATGACCAAAAGAAAGCCTTTTCAACAAATTTTTTTAACAAACCTACACCTAAAAAGAACCAACCCAGCACCACTTCCATCTTCAAAGGAGATACTCGCAAGTGTGAACAAATGTATGTATGATTCCCTATATGCCCTCGTCAATGCCTGTGCAAGTTCATGTAAATGCAATTTCTAATGTCATGCTCGAGAATGCATGCATGCCCTACAATACCTATAGATATTTACATATATGTGCTCTTACACTATGCATGATTATTTGTTCACACTCACAAATAACATCCTTGATTCCAACAATTTCAACTACTAACTTGCTAACTATTTCCAAGTCAGGTTAGCAGCAACCACTCATCTTCAGCAGACTGAAATACACCCGTCAAAGCCTGAATGCACGGTGCGAACTCAGTTTCTAAACTGACCTCCCCGTATAACCGGAGGCACAACTACGGGTGAAGGGGGAAGGGAAATCGCTCTTCCCTAGCAGTCGTTTTCACCCTCAAACTGACCATCAGTGATCATACTAGCACTAGCTCAAGTCTCACGTCTCAGAGGCATATTCCAAAACTTTAAACACAAATTTAAATGTATAATCAAAACATATTAGACTTACATTCGGGCAAGATCCAAGGGAAACCTGAAGCATTTGAAAATGTATTGGCATTGGCAATGTGTAACCGTTATCCCTTTTTACCATCATCCCTCAAAATACAACCATCAAGCATAGATATCCAACGAATTAACAACATTACAAGTTCAATCACACACTTTAGCAAACCTGGCTCTAATAGCACCAAATGTAACCCCCTTAGCCCGGCCTAGACAGAACCGGCACTAACGAGTTACACGGGGAATATCGAACCAAACCCGTGAAGGTCCGATTCGATAAACAACCCTGAAAACCGATATGTTTTTTTCTTAACTAGATGCATAATTAAGTTTCTATGTGTGTCGAGGTCATGCATAACGAAAATGGAAACAATCGATTCACAATTGATCATTCAACTCAAATATAAAATATAAGGACCAAAACACAAATAACCTTAATTCCTATATTAAACCGGAACTTCAATCTACCAAAGTTCAATTAAACATGCACAGAACACGCACATTAAAATTCAGATCAATCGGATCATTATAGCCTCTTCAATTTCCTGATTCAATGATTAAGGACCAAATTGTAAAACACACAAATTCTAGGAACTATAACTAACATTGATTAACCAATATAAAATTAGATTATTTTCATGCAATATGGTAAAATTGCATTTCAAATAAATATCTTTAGAGTCCATATTAATTTACGGATGGATAACCGAACCTACACGAAATTTCAATCCTTGGAACATCATTTTTGGTCAGGGTATCAATACCTTTGGTACCGGTATCGATACCTTGACGATGGCTAGCAAAATAATCCATTCGAAGCATTGTGGTATCGATACCACCCTGGATGGTATCAATACTCCAGAGTCCAGTGGCATAAATGCATCGAACCATGCTTCGGTACATACCCCAAAATAAGCCTTGGGTATCGATACCCTCACTAGAGGTATCGATACCCCCTGTGAAATTAAAAAAAGCCGAACATTTTAAAAGAGTTCCATCCACTTAAACACAACCATTAGTCACCCTAAGCTACATACATGATATCCAAGCATAGTGAGCAATTTATTACACCCCAAATACCACATCAAGAACCCCAAAATATCATATATAGGCATGCTTCTTATGTTGAGATTAAAACAAGAGACATACATGCATGGACATACTTCAAACAATCCAAAACATTACCACAATCCATCAAACAACAGCCAAAGCGAAATAAGGTCATATTACAAGTCATTAACCAAAGCAAAACACACTCTCATAAGGGATAGGTTTACACATTGCATAGCCCCTAATTATTTGCCAAATCATACCAAACACACTCCAAATGCAGCCCCAAATGTCTCTATTTTTCTGCAGAGATGAAAAAAGAGCTTAAGCAAAACATGCTTAGTGAGGAAGCTCTAAACAAGATCATCAATGGATCAAATTAAAACCATATTTAAATCATAGTTTGTAATGCTTTCCTTGACATCAAACATGCTTGTATTACCAAAACATTTCCTTGAGTATGCATAACAAAATCAAAGGGTTTTATAAGTAGTGCACAATGTTCCAAATCATTCCATGTATGCATATTGGCTTTCAAGTGATCACTTGTTATGAACCTTAAGTTCACCGAATACGCGCATCCATTGTTTTAGAGACCCTTGGTCTCGTCATGAGACAAAGTCACCATAGACATGACACGAAGTCACCATTGACATGACACGAAGTCACCATTGACATGACACAAAGTCACCATTATCAAGCTCTACCACGCATGGTTGGACACATAGTCACCCTTGTTACGTGTAGGCATTTTTTCCTTTATTTCCATAATATTTATAGTGCACTCAATCTTAATGACATGTCATTTGTATTCGAATCTAAAGTTAGTGTCACTAAGACAATATCAATTCCAATTATGCATGTTAATTTGTTGCTCATAATGAATCCATAATGTGTTCAAATAAATGAACTGAAAGTCATGCCCAATGGCACCATCAAATGTAATGAAAATAACCACATATTATTTCAATTCATTTCCATGCTTCCATAAATCATGAATGTCTTTATAAACCATGCATTTTCAGCAATTAACACATGCATGCATCATTTCAAAATCATGATTATGCATTTCCAAAATCTCATTGAATCATCATCATAAATGTCATTACCGAAAATAGCCGAAACTTACAATAATGCATCAAAATCATTTACTTTACTTACTCTTGAACTATGAAAAGTTTTCACACTATTCCATAGCCCCCCAAAACAGAACCGAACCATTGCGAAACACTTTTAATCCGAAATCACTCACCGACAAGCAAAACAAGCCCTCGCCGACGCTCCGACGGCAACGCCAACGCACCAGCCACTTATGAACCTTGTTGCACTTCTTCTACAACATTAAAAACAGAGCATGTGCACATCATAACATGCTTGTAGCGACCCTTTTTAAAATCGGAGTTTGGAAGTTAAAGGTCGCTAGTGGAAAAGCTAGGTCAAAATTAGAAAATTAGGGGTTAAATTGAAATATTGATTGAAAAAGGAAATTTTGACTTGAAAAGGAGAAATCTAAAAATTAGGTTAAAATTAGAGTTTTAGGGATTAAAAGATTTTGAAATTGGGGATCTTATGAAAATAATTGGAAAGATTTAAAAAATGGATTTAATATGGTTAAAAACAAATTAGAAATATTGGAAAACAGTTTGAAAATTAATTAAAAAGAATTCAAAAACAAAAGGAGTCGCCACCGGTCACTTTGGTAGACCGGACACCGTAAAACCAGAGGTTCGGAATTAAAAGGGTTCGGGAGTCGGTTACGGTTAAAAACGGGATAGCATTTTAAACCGTCCAAAATTGGTACCTTTGATAAAATTTATCGCCCGATTAATCTGGAAATTTTTTATTTGAGGTGGTATTAAACGATTATTTATTTAAAATTCAGGTGTATTTTAACGCCTCTTTACTCGAAGATAGACGTGTACACCGCCACCACTTCGTTGGTGTCAGGCTCGCTACGATCGAGTAAAGTAAGAAATTAGTTCATTAATTAAAGAGTTGATTGTGCATTCGATCCGTAAAGTATGCATAAAAGCGAATACAACATAACATGGAAACGGATAAATAAACAAATATGAACGAATAAATAAACAAGTTAAGGCGCATAAATAAGTTATATATAAAATAAAGTAAAATGCATGCTAAAGCAACATAAAGACCTAAATAAAACTGCAAAAGGGGCGATTTGAAGTAAAAACAAAATTTTGGGTGTGAAACAGAAGTAAAAATTATTCGGGACTCAAAATAAAGGACCGAAACAAAGTTTTCAAAAAGTTAGTAACCATATTTAAAAATATCAGGGAAACAGAGGACCATATTGAGGAATAAAGCAAAGTTAATCCCAGACCAGGGCTAAATTGTAATGGCTTCATAACTCCCAGGTCCTCACTCCGTTATTTAGGAACGAGGAGGGACTTGAAAGAAAGCTCAAAGACACGGAAGGACCTTTAAATGGTTTAACCGAACTTAAAATCGCGATTATAAACCAAAGATGGATCAAAATGAAGAACACATCAGAGTTTCGAGGACCCGGAGTGTAATAAAAAGGACGCGGAGGGTTTTAAAATGCTATAATCCCACTTTTAAAATAAAGGACATAGTATAAAAGTTAAATTAAAATTCTAAAACGGGCCTTTTCTTCATTTCTCTCAAAACCCGAAAAAACCAAATCTCCGTTTTCTTCTCTTTACAGGAACCCAAACCAGAAACCAAAGTCTTAGCACTCTCCCTTTGAGGAAAAAAAAGAAAAGCTTTCGTTCTTGGAACAGAAAAACAAGCGGAGGCAACGAGGACCTTTCGCATCTCGGTTCACCCTTAACAGCGCGACGACTGTGGGATTATCACCGGAGAAGACAAAGAGGCGGCCTAAACCCCAAAGGTAACTAGACAAAACCCTAAACCCTTTGTTTTCTAATGCATGCTTGGAGAAAAAAGAAAACCGAAGAAGAATACCTTTTTCTCTATTACCGAAGTCTGATATTTTTTTCAATGAAATACAAAGTGTTAGGGATCACTTTTTATATCCCTTCAATTACATGAATAAAAATCGGAACTTTTTTGATCCTGGGGGTCGTTTTTTGGCTGTATTCATGTGAGCCTCTGATGTTGTCCCCCGGTCTGCTATGAGTCGCTATAGTCCCTAAATTTTTCCATTTTTAGCTCGTCCTTCATTCTAATAGGCATTACAATTCTGTGTCTGATGTTTGGCTTGTTTTTGCATGTCTGAACGGTGACCGGGAGAAAATTCTGATGACTTGGACGAATATAGAATCGTTGGATTCGTCGATGGTGATGGCGTGATCATCGGAAAAGTGACCGACGACCGGGAGGAATCGAATAATCGTCCGGGGCAGTGAAAGGGCGCGCGTGTATTGCACGTGGGGATCGAACAGTCGTTACAGAACCGAGATGTCGCGCATGGGAGAACCGAGCGGGTGCGCGTGACATGCATGAGGGGCCTGGAATCTTCTCTTTGCGTGATCGTAATCGTTGGATCAAGATCTGATCCAACGGTCGATAGAGGGCTGCGCGGCAGAATAAGAGGCAATTAGGATTTTCTCATGTGACCGGTTATGGGCTAAGTGATTGGGCTTATGTAAAGAAAATATATGGGCTTGTATGTTATTTTGTAATGGGTTTTAGTATTTATTTATTTTTGGGTTTAATAATTATTCATGGACTGTTATAGAAAGACTTGGGTTCTATATTTATTTAAAAGTTTTTTTTATTTATAATAATAGTTATATAATAATAATAATAATAATAATAATAATAATAACTAATATAATGATAACTAATATCAACGAAAATAATAATAAAAATAATAGTAAACCCGAATTAAGAATAAAAAAAAGATAGTATATTAATATTTTCGGATTTTTGAAAGAAAAATATAACATATATGTTTAATATACGAATAACATATATAATATAATGTTTTTGATCTTTGGTTTTAATAAAAGGAAATCAAAATTAAAAAGGAAATAAGTATAATATGTATAAAATATTTTTGCATTTTTCGGATTAATTGTTACAAGCCCATTATTTGATTAAAAGCAAGAACTAAAGAGTGGGTTAAAGACCCCGGATAAAATTAGTGCTTACAATGCTCAAAATAGAAGCCACATTAAACCTCCACAAAACTATCGAAAACCTTGCCGAAGAGACCGAAAACTAAGCCGAAACTTATCCGAAACAACATCAGCCCTTAACCTTATGAATCTAACATCTAATCCACCTCAATTATGAACTAAAAACACTTTCAAATCATCCTTATACCTCCAGTAAAAGCAGAACACTTAAAACAACCCCTAAAACAACCGAAAACCACCTTAAAACACCACCGATTACATTATTCCGGGATTAATTTGATGTTAGCTCATTTCAAGACTCAATCAATCATTTAATTGACATAATATCATTAAGAAATCACCCTAATTACAACATTAATTGAGATCTAAAAAAGATTTCACAAAAACCTCCATAAAACTCATAGATCTTGAATTAAAAACATAAAATTAAATATCACTTGTTGATAAGCAAGCCAATACTTGGGAATTTTAATAAAGAACCTTAGAAAAAAGATGAGAAGCCAGAATTTTTCCTTAGAGATTAGATCCACCAAAAGATGAGAAATCCTCCCTTAATTTCCTTGAAAATGGATGTTGATTTTGCAAAATTGATGAGTAGGTTTTGTAGAGAATGAAAAGATGAGTAAAATGAATTAAATCTTGTTGAAAATGAATAAGAAATCAGCAAGTAATTGAAGAAAATTAGTGATGAAGATGGAGAGAAAATGGAGAGAAAATTTGGGAGAAAAGATGAGAAAATGGGAAGTTACAAAAGAAAATGAAAATAATCTTTTTATTAAAACTAATTAAAACATATTTGGTGGATAATCTTTAATTAAAAATGAATTGGGTTAATGACCCTCTAAAGATTCTATGTATGGCTTACTTTCCAATTTAGTCACTAAAAATCTTAATTTCCAAAAATTACCAATTAAACCCCTAAACTTTTTTCCAAAATCCACAATTTAGTCACTAGTACAAAATTAAGCCTAGTTAAAAATCAAATTAAGACTCAATAATATTCCTTTAACTTTAAAACACCATCTGAATATTTTTAAACCTTTCTGCAAATTATTACTTATCCGATTAAATTATTATTATTTTAATTTTCCCGAAATTAATGAACCGAAGAATCCGATTCGATTCGACTCGAATCGAATCCCCCAAACCAACACTCAAACTACTAACCCCAAAATCGGGATGTTACAATGTTCTTGAAGTATGGCTAATGTCTTTGCTATGCCAAAATGTCCCATCAAGCCCCCTCCATGAGCTTCCTTTAAGTAGCTCACGTGTCGAACCTTGTGGAATGCATAATTTACCTTCTTTAAATAGGAACCCATTATCCCTATAATAGGTTTTAAAGGTCCCTTTCTCACAAGCTTTGTAAATTTCTCCAAAATCAAAATCAGAAGCATATAAGTCTTTAATGAAAACAAAACCCAACAACTTAGATTCTAAGGTGTTTAGAAGAACATACCTTCGCGACAATGCATCGGCAACTATATTCTCCTTACCTTTCTTATATTTGATCACATATGGGAACGTTTCAAGAAACTCTACCCATTTAGCATTCCTTTTATTGAGTTTATCTTGCCCCCTAATATGCTTTAAGGCTTCATGATCGGTATGAATAATGAACTCCTTCGGCCATAAGAAGTGTTGCCACGTTTCTATCGCCTGAACAAGAGCATACATCTCCTTGTCGTAGGTTGGATAATTAAGCATAGCTCCACTCAATTTCTCACTGAAATAAGCTATAGGACGTCCACCTTGAGACAACACCGCTCCAATTCCTACACCTGATGCATCGTATTCGATTTTAAAAGTTTTGTTAAAATCAGGTAAGGTAAGTAAAGAGGCATGAATTAAACAATTTTTAATGTCATTAAAAGACTTTTCTTGAGCTTCTCCACAGAAAAAGCTAGCATTCTTCTTGATGACACTAGTTAATGGTGCGACAATAGTGCTGAAGTTGGGAACGAATCGTCGATAAAAACTTGCGAGTCCATGAAAGCTCCTCACTTGCGAAATGCTTGTTGGTCGTGGCCACACTTCTATGGCTTTAACCTTCTCTTTATCAATCTCCAAACCCTCAGAACTCACAACAAAACCAAGGAAAACAACTTTATTAATACAAAATGTGCACTTTTGTAAGTTGGCAAACAACTTCTCTTTTCTTAAAACCAATAAAACTGACCTCAAGTGTTCAACATGCTCTTCCATTGATTTACTATAGAATAAAATGTCATCAAAGTAAACAACGTAAAACTTACCCAAGAATGGCCTAAGAACATGGTTTATTAACCTCATGAATGTGCTAGGTGCGTTAGTCAGGCCAAATGGCATAACCAACCACTCGTAGAGTCCTTGTTTTGTTTTAAACGTTGTTTTCCATTCGTCACCTTCCCTCATCCTTATTTGGTGGTAACCACTCTTAAGATATATCTTAGAAAATAGGTTAGAACCACTAAGCTCGTCTAACATGTCATCCAAACGGGGAATAGGGTGATGATACTTTACCTTAATCTTGTTTACTGCTCGACAATCCACACACATGCGCCAAGTTCCATCCTTCTTTGGAACAAGTAACACCGGAACAACACATGGGCTAAGACTTTCTCTCACGTATCCTTTTTCCATCTACTCGTTTACTTGCCTTTGCAACTCATTTGTTTCCTTGGGATTGCTTCGATATTCTGGTCGATTTGGAATGACGACACTAGGAACGAAGTCAATTTGATGCTCAATGCCATGAATTGGTGGCAACCCACTTGGTATTTCTTCCGAAAATAAATCATCAAAATCTTGCAATAAAGAAACAATAGAAGAAGGTAAAGTGTGATCAAGTTGGTTAGTGTTTAATAAATTTTCCTTGTACATAAGTACAAGTAATTCCTTTCCGAACAACAAATACTTTCGCAACTCCCTTTTTTTGGTAAATACACTCATCTTTTTTTTCTCACTTTGCTCACTTTCTTTTGCTTTTACCTCCACTTTAGTCTCTCTCACTTTGGCTTTTTTAATACTTTCTCTCAAATTGATTTGGTCTTTGTGGATTTGTTTAGGAGAAAGAGGGGTTAAGGTAATCTTTCTTGCTTCATGGGTGAACGTATATCGGTTGGTATATCCATCATGTATGACACATCTATGAAATTGCCATGGTCTTCCAAGCAATAGATGACTAGCGTGCATTGTAACAACGTCACAAAGGATCTCGTCTTTATACCTTCCTATTGAAAATGCAATAAGAACTTGCTTGGCAACCTTGAGTTCTCCTCCATCATTAAGCCACTGTAATTTATAGGGATATGGATGCTTTTTTGTTGCTAATCCAAGCTTTTCTACCATAAGAGTACTAGCAACATTAGTACAACTGTCGCCATCTATAATGACAAAGCATACCTTTCCTCCTATGTGGCAACCAGTGTGGAAGATATTCTCACGTTGTTCGTCTCCTTCATTGGATTGCATGCTTAGGCTCCTTTTGATAATGAGGGCCTCTCCTTCTGCTGCATGTTCCAATTCATTATCATCATCTTCTAATATAGAAACAACATCATCTTCCTCCTCATGTTCTGATTCAACTTCTCCATCATCGAAGAAGCATGGTATTGCGGTTTGGACATTGTTTTGCAATATGCCCTCGTCCCAAACATTTGAAGCATTTTATGTCTCGAGAACAACTTGGAATGTTTAAAGCCTTACCCTTGCTAGATTCGACAATGGGCTTGCTTCCTTTTGGTGGTCCTCCTTTTTCAAGGGAAGGAATTGGAGGACTTCGTTTGTATGAACTTTTCCCCCATCCTGGTGTTGCTCCCCAATAGGATCGTGCGACACCCTTCTTTTTGAGTTGCTTCTCCACTTTTATGGCCATGTGCACCATGTCTTCCATCTCCACATAATGTTGTAATTCGACTTCATTTGCAATATTTGGATCAAGTCCCGCTATAAACCTTGCCATGGTCACTTCTCGGTCCTCGTCTATATTGGCACGAATCATAGCCACCTCCATCTCTTTGTGGTAGTCTTCAACACTCCGGTTACCTTGTGTAAGGTTTTGGAGTCGATTGAATAACTTTCGATGATAGTGAGTTGGAATGAAACGCCTCCTCATCACTGCCTTCATTTCGTTCCATGTTGAGATGGGTCTCTCTCCATTACGCCTCCTACTTGATGTCAATTGATCCACCAAATTAATGCATAATCTATGAATTCAATGGCGGCTAATTTTACCTTCTTACGCTCGGAGTAATTATGGCACTCGAAGATGTGCTCGATTTTCTTTTCCCAAGATAGATAAGCCTCGGGATCTGTTTTGCCTTGGAATGGTGGAATGTTAATCTTGATGTTGTTTAAATCGTCATCCACTCTTGGGCAGGCTCTTTGGTACCTAGGCACTTGTCTCCTCAAACTTTGTTGCGAGATTTGCTCGTCTTCTTGTTCATCGACCACCTCATCATCATATTCTTCCTCGTGGTCTGAATTTTGTCTCTTTTGAGATCTTTCCTCCAATTGTTCTAACCGCTCTTGCATCGGCCCCAATCTTTATTGCAACAACCTGTCAATTTCTCTAATAATATCTTGAAAATTGGTATTAGTTGCATCTATGTTAACATTATTACTATGACAAACAGGATTTGCTACAGAATTTTGAGACATGTTTAGTAACAAAATAAAAAATAAACCTCACCAACAACAAAAAAAATCTCACCAATTGCTCCAAAGAAAGTCACTCCACTCGTGTTTCACTCAGAATGGCTTTTACCCTTGATGTACTCTCTTGCCTTTTTTCACTCTTGCTCTCGTTAAAGTCCTTTAAAGAACTCACTCAAGGCTTACAAGTGGCTTGTAGAAATCGTCTGAAACAAGTTGGTTAGGTACAAGGTGAAAAAGAGAAAGGCTAAAAGAAAAGAAAACAAATGATGAATGTCGCGTGTCAAAAGTGCGCGTTCAGTGCAAGTGGACACATCGCAAGTAATAAGTGATAAGTACATTATCGAGTTATCGTCTCCTCAGGGACCGGTATACTTAATATGCTTTCTTCACTTGTTCTGTAGAAAGATAAAAACACAAATAAGTTGATTTGGTTTATCTAAACTAAAATAACTAAAATAAAAGTAAAGGGTTGAAATAGTAGAGAGAGATGGGCTAGGATCCAGTTGCGTCGTATTGTGGAATTGATTGACTTGTCTCCGTCCAATGCAATCGTATATCACTGCCTCGGTAGCACTGCAGTTTACTACCTGGGCAGCGATAACACTGTCTGCCGCGGCAATCCCTTGCTCGTGGACAGACTTTACCAAAGTTCGGCAAAGTGTCCTTGGATGACTCCGCTTATCCCTAAGTCAGAGTGCTATTGATGACTAGTCCTTGATGATATCTCCCGGCGTGAACCAATTATACTCACCAACCAATCTCACACTTCTTTTAGCCGCTGAAACTCTTAACCTATCCCTAGGCCGAGTTAGTATTTCGCGATTGAAACACCGTACTTACCCCTTTCGTGAATCTAACTCTCCCGAACTTAGATAAATGGATGATCATAATATCCTCTCCCGAGCTCAATTGTGAAACAAGGAATAACAAAGGATAAGCAAACCTTGATAATCTTTATTGCATTGAATGAAAGACAAAGTACAATCTCTTCTCACAAATGCTCTACAACCTTCACCTAATCCCTAAGAAGGTTTAGAACATGGTGGAGATGAAAGAAACAAGAGTAGAAGTCGGCTCTCTCCCTAGGTATTTCGTTGTATCTTACATTGGGTGGCTAGGTCTTTATATAGGCTAGACCTAGGGCAAACCTTTCCTAAGGAGAATATAACTTGGAGTAGGGAACAAGTCAAGTACATAATAATAATATATTTCCAAGTTTATATTCGGCTAAGGGGCTTTCCCTCGTGATCTTCCTTTGGGCTTTTCCTTGTGCTAGCCAGCTCCGATTCATGGGCCTCAAGTCCAGACACGTTCCCTGGATTTTTGTCTTTCCATCGCCTATAATCTCGCTTCTTGTCTTTCTGCTATTGCCTCGGCATCAGGTCCTACCTCGGCCTTGTCACTGCCGCGGCACTGGTTCTCCTGCACAGATATGAAAACGCAGTAAAACGTGCCTTTTTTCGTAAATATTATCTATATGAGCATACTTCTAAATATATCACATTGAGTGCATGTATTGGTCTAGGTGGGTGTATATTTGGTAATTAATGCCCATAAAAGGAATAAAAAGTGACTCTCTCTTGGTCTTACATGTCCATCTATTCTCCCCACCATAACTAGGCCTATTCTTTAGCCTTAACCATTCGGTTACTCAAGGATTTACCTAGAAACAAACTATAGGAGTTTTGAGTGTGTGTTTTTGTGGACAAGTTGAGTAAATGCTTTCTTAGATAAACTCTAAGTTCAAGACAAATAGACATTGGTTAAGTGTTCTCTTCTTTTTCAAACCCCAAATCTTGAGCCGGTTTCGGGCACCTCAAAGACTTGTGTTTTTCTTTTTACTAAAATCATTCTTTCTTTTTAATATTCCTTAACACATACTAGAGCCAATTTCGGGCACCTCTAGTATGAAAAAGAGTCTTTCTAGAGCTGGTGGTAGGCACCTCTAGTTACTTTCCAAAGATCTAAGTCTTTATCACCTAAGTTCATTAAAAGAATTCCTATAATCCAACAAGTCCCAAAAGTGTTTAAAGTTTAAAGTTCTACCTATAGTAAACTTCTAAGTTTTCATCCTTAAGCATCCTAAGGTTAAGCCCTCTTAACAGAACCTAAACATGGTAAGGAGAAAGATTTTTATAGCCTTAAAGAATAAACTAAGGCAATACTGATGATGAGCAGTGCAAGAGTGTAGGCAGTGAATTCAAGTAAGGTGGGGAGCATAAAAATTAAAAAAAAATCACTGGAATACTCCCTTTTTGGCAAGGCCGCGGCACTAGATTGCTGCCTTGGCAGAGAATCTGCACCCCCAAACTCAAACCAAGCATTGTCCTCAATGCTTTATATTTTGAAGGAATAAACGGCAAAACAGAATATGAATTATATGCAGCAAGTAAAAACATTAAAACAATTTAAATTGAATTAAGGACAAAGAAATTTAAAGCGACTCCGAAGAGCTGCTTGTAACAATTTTCCTCCGTGGCCTTGATGCCAAATGCTTTGTCCTTGGGTAGGGCGATGGTTGCGCCTTTGCTTGCCTCGGTGGCTGGACTCGAGTGGGTGGGGTCCTTTGCCTTGAGTCCTCTACCTTGTCTTTGTCCTAATAAAAACAAAAGAAAACGAAATGTCCTAAAATAACGTTAAAATAAATTATTCCTATAGATTGCAGAAAAGAAAGGATAGAAGGTTGCGGCATTAATTCTGTATAAGAGAGCGTGCTAGGGCATCTTCTAAAGTGATGGTCTCCATAGTTTTTATGTCCTGTGGCCCAGAATAGTGCTTCAAGCATTGGCCATTGACTTTGAATTCATGGCCATCTTTTAGTGATTTGATCGTTATGGCTCCATGGGGGAAAACTCGAACGACCTCAAATGGGCCTAACCATCTGGATTTAAGTTTTCCTGGAAACAGTCTAAACCTGGAGTTAAAAAGGAGGACGTGCTGCCACGGCAAGAACTGCCTCGGTAGTAACTTTCGGTCATGCCATTTTTTTGTTTTCTCTTTGTAGATCTTGGCATTCTCATAGGCTGTTGTCCGGAATTCTTCTATCTCATTGAGATCTAGTAGTCTTTTTTGTTCGGCTTTTTCCCAATCCATATTTAAGTTCTTTACTGCCCAATATGCTTTATGTTCGATTTTTACAGGCAAATGACAAGCTTTCCCGAACACAAGCTTATATGGTGATGTTCCTAATGGGTTTTGAATGCTGTCCTGTAGGCCCATAAAGCATCATCTAGAAGATAAGACCAGTCCTTTCTAGATGGGTTTACCACCTTTTCAAGGATCTGTTTTAGTTCCTTGTTGGATATTTCAGCTTGCCCATTTGTCTGTGGATGATATGCCGTAGCGAGCTTGTGGGTGATGCCGAGTTTCTTTAGTGCCGCGGCAATAAGTCTATTATCAAAGTGTTTTCCTTTGTCACTTATGATTGCTCTAGGGATTCCAAACCTTGTAAAAATATTTTTTTGAGAAATTTGTGAACTGTCTTGGAATCATTGTGAGGTGTGGCGATTGCTTCGACCCACTTTGATATGTAATCCACGACCACTAAGATATAAAGGTTTCCTTGAGAAGATGGAAAGGGCCCCATGAAATCTATGCCCCAAACATCGAACAACTCTACTTCCAGTATGGGTTGTAAGGGCATCTCATGTCGTCTTGATATGTTACCCGTGCGTTGGCAGCGGTCATAGTTCTTATAATAGTCATGGGCATCTTTGTGGAGTGTGGGCCAGTATAGGCCAGATTGCAATACCTTTGCTGCTGTCCTATTTCCTCCAAAATGCCCACCACAAGGTGAGTCATGGCAGTGCTGGAGTATTGCTTTTTGTTCTTCTTCTGGCACACATCTTCTTATAACCTGATCTGCACAATACTTAAACAGAAGAGGGTCGTCCCAGAAATAATGTTTTGCATTATGCTGAAACTTCTTCTTTTCGTTATGGTTGAGGTTATAAGGGATAATACCACTAACTAGATAATTAACAAGATCAGCATACCAGGGGGTGGATGTTACTGCAACACTGTCTTCTGTCAAAGTTGCGGAGATGTATTCAGACAATGCTGCGACAGTGCGGTTGTAAACTGTTGTGGCCTCTGTTTTGGCAGTATCCCTTGCAGTTGTAACAATTTGCAGTATTTCTTCATCTGGAAATTCATCTTGTATTTCTTCAAGTAAGTGGGTATTGTCCTTATTCTCTAATCTAGAAAGATGGTCGGCCACTTGGTTTTCCGTACCCTTGCGATCTTTGATTTCAACGTCAAATTCTTGTAAAAGAAGGATCCATCTAATCAATCTCGGCTTGGCATCCTTCTTTGAAAGAGGTATTTAATTGCCGAGTGATCAGTGTGGACAGTGACCCTTGTTCCGATGAGATATGATCGAAACTTGTCAAAGGCAAATACCACAGTTAGTAATTCTTTTTCTGTTGTGGTGTAGTTGATTTGTGCATAATTGAGCGTTTTACTAGCATAATATATCACATGGAACAGATTGTTCTTCCGCTGCCCGAGTGCTGCCCCGACAGCATGATCACTAGCATCACACATCAATTCAAATGGCAACGACCAATCCGGTGGGATTACTATTGGTGCAGTGATTAGCTTCTCCTTGAGAGTCTCGAATGCTTCAGTGCATTCCTTATTAAAATCGAATTTCCTATCTTGTTCGAGCAAGTTGCAAAGAGGTTTAGAAATTTTGGAGAAATTAGAAATAAACCGTCTGTAGAAACTTACATGGCCCAAGAAGCTTCGAACCCCTTTCACAGAAATTGGTGGAGGTAAATTCTTTATCACGTCTATCTTGGCTTTATCCACTTCTATTCCTTGTGATGATATTTTGTGGCCTAACACAATACCTTCATTTACCATAAAATGGCATTTTTCCCAGTTTAGGACTAGGTTGGATTCCTCACATCTTTGCAGCACTTTTCCGAGATTGCCAAGGCAGTGATCAAAGCTGTCTCCAAAAACTGAGAAATCATCCATGAATATTTCCAAGAAGTCTTCTATCATGTCAGAGAAAATTGCCATCATGCATCTCTGGAATGTTGCCAGGGCATTGCAGAGGCCGAACGACATTCTTCTAAATGCGTAAGTGTCGTATGGGCAAGTAAAAGTGGTTTTTGCTTGATCTTTTGGATCAATGGCAATTTGATTATATCCTGAATAACCATCAAGAAAACAGTAATAAGGTTTACCGGCAAGTCTATCAAGCATTTCATCAATGAAGGGTAAAGGGAAGTGATCCTTCTTTGTTGCTTTATTCAACTTGCGATAGTCCATACAAACCCTCTAACCGGTCACAGTCCTGGTTGGTATTAGTTCGTTGTTCTCGTTGGTTATGACGGTTATACCACCTTTCTTAGGTACACATTGTACCGGGCTTACCCATGCACTATCAGAGATAGGATAAATAATTCCTGCATCAAGCCACTTGATTATTTCCTTACGTACTACCTCCTTCATAGCGTGGTTGAGTCTCCGTTGAGCTTCAATGGTGGGCTTATGGTCTTCTTCTAGGAGGATTTTATGCATACATACCGCTGGACTTATTCCTTTCAAATCATCAATTGACCATCCAATTGCCTTTTTGTGTTGCCGTAGCATTGCTATTTTGGTATGTTCCTGTTATGGCAACAACTTAGAAGAAATAATTACTGGCATTGTGTGGTTATCTCCCAAATAAGCATATTTTAATTTTTCTGGTAAGGGTTTTAGATCTGTGACAAATGGTTCTTTATTTACAGATTGTTCATTCTTCCCCTTATACTCTAATGGTTCAAAGTACTTACCTGGGAGATGTGTTGTCCAGTTAGCTTCCTCCTTCTCGGTTGTCTCAGCACTGTCCAAAGAACTGCTGTAACAGTCATCCATATTACTGCCGAGGCATCCCTGGGGTATGTCATGGAGGTCACTGCCAAGGCAGTTGTTGCTAAGACAAGGTATTGTGTAATTGTCATCTGGGTTATTCAGCATTTGACATTCTTCCTCTAGTTCATCGTGTCTCTTCATCAATTGACACACATTTAATTTGATTTCTTGATCATTGATTCTCATTGTTAATTCTCCTTTTTCCACGTCAATTAATGTGCGTCTAGTTGCTAGAAAGGGTCTCCCAAGGATGATTGGTGCATTGTCATCTACTTCACAATCAAGGACAAGGAAGTCGGCAGGAAAAATAAACTTGTCAACTCTTACCAGTATGTCCTCGATTTTGCCTTCACATTGCACATAAGATCTATCCGCGAGTTGGAGCATCACTGTTGTAGGCTTCGGCCTTCCAATTCCAAGCTTTTGGAAGACGGATCTAGGCATGAGGTTTATGCTTGCTCCAAGGTCGCATAGGGCCTTTCCTTCATAACTCTTTCCAATCGCACAAGGTATAGTGAAGCAACCAGGATCTTTTAACTTTGGTGGCATGCGGTTATGCAGCATTGCCATGCATCCCTCGGTAGCAGCCACTGTCTCAAACTCACCTATTCGTTTTCTCTTTGACACCATGTCTTTTAGGAACTTGGCATAGTTGGGCATTTGTTCAATAGCTTCAACGAACGGTATGTTGATGTGGACTTGCTTCAAGATGTCGAGGAACTTCTTGAATTGCTGATCCTGTTTTTGTTTTTTCAACCTTTGCGGGAAAGGTGGTGGTGGTCTCATTTCCTCCAGGGTTTCTTTAGTTTGAAGTTTTATACCTTGAACCACTGGAATTGTTGCTGCCTCGGCCGGCTGCTCAGAAGCTGCAGAGCTTGCTGCCGGGGTAGTGTTGTCAGCTTCAGTTTGCTCAGCCTCTTCTCTTGCTTGATCTGCTGATTGAGTTTGGATATCTGGAATCTTCTCCTTCAGCTGTAGACCACTCCTAGTAGTGATTGCCTTACACTGTTCATGGTTTATTACCTTAGCAACTTCAGTATTGCTTGGTAGGCCTCCTTGTGGTCTAGTGTTTATGCATTGAGCAAACTGCCCAACCTGAGTTTCCAACGTTTTTATGGCCGCTTCTTGATTTTGCAGCCTCATCTCAGTCCTATTCATGAAGGCATCTGTCCTCTTGATGAAATTACTATTTTCTGCCATGTATGACTCAGTTTTTATCATAAAGGCCTTTAGCGTGTTTTCCAATGAACTTACCGATTGCTGCTGCATCTGCTGTTGCGGCATCGGCTGTTGGACTTGCTGCTGCGGCATCGGCTGCTGAAATCCCGATGGTTGGGTGATTGGGTTTAAGGCATTTTTTGGGTTACTCCATGATAAGTTTGGATGCCTCTTCCATGAGGGGTTGTATGTGTTGGACATCACAGTGTTACGGTTGTAGTTCCCAACATACATACCAGTTTCTTGATTCATGTAGTCAGCGGAACTGTGGTTTCCTCCACATAAGTCACAGTATGAATCAATTACCTTGACCTCACGGTTATTATGTTGCAACTGTAGGTTTTGCACCATCTTGGTAAGAGAGGCCAATTGTGCTGCCACTGTACTTGATGAATCTAATTCATTTACCGTGGCCTGGCGTCTTACTCCTCCTCGCCTAGATGTAGGAAACTGAAAGTCATTCTTTGCGAGTTTGTTCAGTATTTCAATAGCTACCTCAGGTGCTTTGTCCAGGAGTGTTCCGTTTGCCGAGGCATCTAACATCATCCTTGTCGGGGCATTCGTGGCATTGTAAAACATTGTCACTTGTGTCCATAGGGGAAATCCATGCAGAGGACACTTGTGGAATAGCTCTATGTAGCGTTCCCATGCCTCGTACATTGGTTCGTCTTCAGCCTGTCGAAAAGAAGTAATTTCATTACGGATTCTATCATATAGATTAGTAGGATTAAAGCGAGTAATCAAATCACGGCAAAGTTCACTCCAGGAACCAATAGATCCTGCTGGAATGCTATTTAACAAAGCTTTCGCCCTATCCCTCAGTGAATAGGGGAATAGCTTTAATCGCAAGACATCTTCATGGACTCCTTGGATTTTGAAAGAATTGCAGATTTCCATGAAGGATTTGAGGTGCTGCCTTGCGTCTTTAGTTGCAGACCCACCAAATTGTCCAATTGTGTTTAACATATTGAACATAACGGGTTTGAGTTCAAAATGGGTTGCTTCAATTTCCGGTGTGACGACTCCTGGGTTTAATCCGTTTATGTCCTCTTCTAGAAAGTCCCTGACAGTGAGCTGCCGCGGCCCAGGAGGCGGCGGAAGTCCTGCATTGCCGGCAGGTAAGTTTTGTCCTGCCGGGTGATCTGCCATGGCTCCTTGGATCTGTCTCCTCAACCTTTGCCTTGTTCTTTCAATCTCTGGATCTACTTCTTACAAGGGGTTGGTTGGATTGGCCCTGGTCATACACCAAGAAAAACAAACGTAAAATAAAAAAAATAAACAAGAAAATAAAGAAAACAAAATTTAGTTGCCAGTCCCCGGCAACGGCGCCAAAAACTTGTCGCGTTCAAAAGTGCGCGTTCAATGCAAGTGGACACATCACAAGTAATAAGTGATAAGTATATTATCGAGTTATCGTCTCCTCAGGGACCGGTATACTTAATATGCTTTCTTCACTTCCTTGTCTGTAGAAAGATAAAAACACAAATAAGTTGATTAGGTTTATCTAAACTAAAATAACTAAAATAAATGTAAAGGGTTGAAATAGTAGAGGGAGACGGGCTAGGATACAGTTGCGTCGTATTGTGGAATTGATTGACTTGTCTCCGTCCAATGCAACCGCATATCACTGCCTCGGCAGCACTGCAGTTTACTGCCTGGGCAGCGATAACACTGTCTGCCGCGACAATCCCTTGCTCGTGGACAAACTTTACCAAAGTTCGACAAAGAGTCCTTGGATGACTCCGCTTATCCCTAAGTCAGAGTGCTGTTGATGACTAGTCCTTGATGATACCTCCCGGCGTGAACCAATTATACTCACCAACCAATCTCACACTTCTTTTAGCCGCTGAAACTCTTAACCTATCCCTAGGCCGAGTTAGTATTTCGCGATTGAAACACCGTACTTACCCCTTTCTTGAATCTAACTCTCCCGAGCTTAGATAAATGGATGATCACAATATCCTCTCCTGAGATCAATTGTGAAACAAGGAATAACAAAGGATAAGCAAACCTTGATAATCTTTATTGCATTGAATGAAAGACAAAGTACAATCTCTTCTCACAAATACTCTACAACCTTCACCTAATCCCTAAGAAGGTTTAGACCAAATATACACCCACTCGGACCAATGCATGCACTCAATGTGATATATTTAGAAGTTATACCCAAATAGATAATATTTACAGAAAAAAGGCACGTTTTACTGCGTTTTCATATCTGTGCAGGAGAACCAGTGCCGCGACAACGAGAAGGCCGAGGCAGCAGCAGAAAGACAGGAAGCAAGACTGTAGGCGATGGAAAGATAAAAATCCAAGGAACGTGTCTGGACTTGAAGCACATGGATCGGAGCTGGCCAGCACAAGGAAAAGCCCAAAGGAAGACCACGCGGGAAAGCCTCCTTAGCCGAATCAAACTTGGAAATATTTTTATTATTATGTACTTGACTTGTTCCCTACTCCAAGTTGTATTCTACTTAGGAAAGGTTTGCCCTAGGTCTAGCCTATATAAAGACCTATCCACCCAATGTATGAAACACGGAATACCTAGGGAGAGAGCCGATTTCTATTCTTGTTTTCTTCTTCTCTATTATGTTCTAAACCTTCTTAGGGATTAGGTGAAGGTTGTCGAGTATATGTAAGAAGAGATTGTACTTTGTCTTTGATTCAATGCAATAAAGTTATCAAGGTTTGCTTATCCTTTATTATTCCTTGTTCTCACAATTGAGCTCGGGAGAGGATATTGTGAGTCATGCATTTATCTAAGCTCGGGAGAGTTAGATTCACGAAAGGGGTAAGTACGGTGTTTCAATCGCGAAATACTAACTCGGCCTAGGGATAGGTTAAGAGTTTCAGCGGCTAAAAGAAGTGTGAGATTGGCTGGTGAGTATAATTGGTTCACGCCGGGAGGTATCATCAAGGACTAGTCATCAACAGCACTCTGACTTAGGGATAAGCGGAGTCATTCAAGGACACTTTGCCGAGCTTTGGTAAAAGTCTACCCACGAGCAAGGGATTGTCGCGGCAGACAGTATTGTCGTTGCCAAGGCAGTAAACTGTAGTGCTGCTGTCGCGTGTCAAAAGTGCGCGTTCAGTGCAAGTGGACACATCGCAAGTAATAAGTGATAAGTATATTATCGAGTTATCATCTCCTCAGGGACCGGTATACTTAATATGTTTTCTTCACCTCCTTGTTCTGTAAAAAGATAAAAACACAAGTAAATTGATTTGGTTTATCTAAACTAAAATAACTAAAATAAAAGTATAGGGTTGAAATAGTAGAGAGATGGGCTAGGATCCAGTTGCGTCGTATTGTGGAATTGATTGACTTGTCTCCGTCCAATGCAATCGTATATCACTGCCTCGGCAGCACTGCAGTTTTACTGCCTGGGCAGAGATAACACTGTCTGTCGCGGCAATCCCTTGCTCGTGGGCAGACTTTACCAAAGTTCGGCAAAGTGTCCTTGAATGACTCCGCTTATCCTTAAGTCAGAGTGCTGTTGATGACTAGTCCTTGATGATACCTCCCCGCGTGAACCAATTATACTCACCAACCAATCTCACACTTCTTTGAGCTGCTGAAACTCTTAACCTATCCCTAGGCCGAGTTAGTATTTCATGATTGAAACACCGTACTTACCCCTTTCGTGAATCTAACTCTCCCGAGCTTAGATAAATGGATGATCACGATATCCTCTCCCGAGCTCAATTGTGAAACAAGGAATAACAAAGGATAAGCAAACCTTGATAATCTTTATTGCATTGAATGAAAGATAAAGTACAATCTCCTCTCACAAATACTCTACAACCTTCACCTAATCCATAAGAAGGTTTAGAATATGATGGAGAAGAAAGAAACAAGAGTAGAAGTCGGCTCTCTCCCTAGATATTTCGTTGTTATGATACATTGGGTGGCTAGGTCCTTATATAGGCTAGACCTAGGGCAAACCTTTCCTAAGTAGAATACATCTTGCAGTAGGGAACAAGTCAAGTACAAAATAATAATATATTTCCAAGTTTATATTCGGCTAAGGGGCTTTCCCGCGTGGTCTTCCTTTGGGCTTTTCCTTGTGCTAGCCAGCTCCGATTCATGGGCTTCAAGTCCAGACACGTTCCTTGGATTTTTGTCTTTTCATCGCCTATAATCTTGCTTCCTGTCTTTCTGCTGCTGCCTCGGCCTTGTCCCTGCTGCAGCACTGGTTCTCCTGCACAGATATGAAAACGCAGTAAAACGTGCCTTTTTCTGGAAATATTATCTATATGAGCATACTTCTAAATACATCACATTGAGTGCATGCATTGGTCCAAGTGAGTGCATATTTGGTACTTAATGCCCATAAAAGGAGTAAAAAGTGATAGTGTGTTGAGCACTTATCACACACCCCAAACTCGAACTATTGCTTGTCCTCAAGCAATGCAAACCATCAATTTGCCAAACTTTACTCTCTCTTTGTCTTACATGTCCATCTATTCTCCCCACCATAACTAGGCCTATTCTTTAGCCTTAACCATTCGGTTACTCAAGGATTTACCTAGAAACAAACTATAGGAGTTGTGAGTGTGTGTGTTTTTGTGGACAAGTTGATTAAAGGCTTTCTTAGATAAACTCTAAGTTCAAGACAAATAGACATTGGTTAAGTGTTCTCTTCTTTTTCAAACCCCAAATCTTGAGCCGGTTTCGGGCACCTCAAAGACTTGTGTTTTTCTTTTCACTAAAATTCTTTTTTATTTTTAATATTCCTTAAAGCATACTAGAGCCAATTTCGGGCACCTCTAGTATGAAGAAGAGACTTTCTAGAGCCGGTGGTAGGCACCTCTAGTTACTTTCCAAAAATTCTAAGTCTTTATCACCTAAGTTCATTAAAAGAATTCCTATAATCCAACAAGTCCCAAAAGTGTTTAAGGTTGAAAGTTCTACCTATAGTAAGCTTCTAAGTTTTCAACCTTAAGCATCCTAAGATTAAGCCCTTTTAACAGAACCTAAACATGGTAAGGAGAAAGATTTCTATAGCCTTAAAGAATAAACTAAGGCGATACTGATGATGAGCAGTGCAAGAGTGTAGGCAGTTAATTCAAGTAAGGCGAGGAGCATAAAAATTTTAAAAAAATCACTGGAATACTCCCTTTTTGGCGAGGCCGCGGCAGTAGATTATTGCCTTGGCAGTGAATCTGTACCCCCAAACTCAAACCAAGCATTGTCCTCAATGCTTTATGTTTCGAAGGAATAAACGGCAAAACAAAATATGAATTAAGCGCAGCAAGTAAAAACAGTAAAAGCAATTAAAATTGATTTAATGGACAAAGAAATTTTAAAGCGACTCCGAGGAGCCGCTTGTAACAATTTTCCACCGTGGCCTTGATGCCAAATGCTTTGTCCTTGGGGATGGCGATGGTTGCGCCTTTGTTTGCCTCGGCGGCTGGACTCGAGTGGGTGGGGTCCTTTGCATCGGGGCTTCTACTTCTTCTCCTTCTTCAACATCCGCCATCTCTTCGGTTATCATCACATCCGTTCCTCCTCCCATCGCAGTAGCTCCTCCGGTGTGGTGTGTGCTTGGGCCGGCGGCAGTTGAACATTGGTGCATATATGCATCTATCTCGGCAGATAGACTGCCCATGATAATTGGCGATCTGGGTTGAGTGCTGAAGATGACCCGTCGCTTGGATGGCCTTCTGCTGACAGATGAGGCCGCGATAGTATCTGCCGCCCTAGATGGGCCAACAGCCTGGTATTGGGGCTGAGGGTCCGGATGGAAGAATGGTCGTGGTCCTCCCGGGGCTGGTGTAGTTTCGGTGTAGGGTGCGGCGGTGACGAACATGTTGCTTGGGAACTCCGGAAATTGGGCACCTTGGTCGGGGAAGGCGTGCAGCATCATATGGGTCAGAGTGCCATTGAAGTCCCGTTGGTACTCCATGTACCTTTGTTGTCGAAGATCCATTGCGGCTATTCGTTGCAAGATTTCTTGGTACGGATCTGCTGCGGCAGAGGTGTGGGCAGTACCAGGCATGTCTGCCGTGTACTGGGCCCCGGCAGCAGTATCGGCAGTGAACTGTTGCGGTGTTGCCTGGACAGGTTCAGCTTGAGTGATCTGCATGACTTTGTGGCAGAAATCCCTGGTCCATCCTCGTCTTGGGGGCGTGTATTCATCCGTTTCTTCTATGGGTACACCTGCCGAAACACATAAACCCGTAATCAAGCAAGGGAAGTACAATGGTCCTCTATCTTTCTTATCGCATTCGTGAATTTCCCGTAGGATGATTTCTCCAACGTTGATGGTCCTCTTGTTGATGATGAATTGGACAAGCACCAATCTCTTGCGATCCACCGTGCTATTGTGTGATGTTGGGATGAGACGTCTTTTGACGAAGGTGTTCCACATCTTGGCCTCCGGCTTCAAGCTTTGCCTTGTTACAGATCCTCGATGGGTACCGCTTTCCCATGGAGTGTTCCCGTAACAAAGGTCGTCTTTGATGAGTTCATAGTCCTCGGCAATAATATCTTCCAAGAATTCAGTATGGATATCTCTGTCTGGGGTGAGGCTGTAGAAGTTGTTGATCGTTTCGGTATCGAGTTGGACCGGCCTGCCGCGGTAGTGAACGAACAGGGAGTCTTTGCTGGGCCCATGAGCGTAGAACTCCCGCACGATCGTGGCGTTCGCCTGGGCAGGTTGCAAACAGAAAATTTCCCAATTCTGGTACTTAATTCTGTCGTAGAGGTAGTGTTCGATGCCGTAGTTTTCTTCGTCTGCATGTTGGAAACCTTGCTCTTCCCAAAGTTGCCTAGCGATGAAAGATCGGTTGAATCGTTCCTCAACGTTGGCTGGGGCGAATCTTTTGTATGAAGCCATCAAGATGGAAAGATATAAGTTCTTGGAGTTTTTCTTGAAGAGAATCTGGAGATTGTAGAAGGCAAAGAGTAATTGAGAGAGAGATTGTTATGAATAATAAAGAAAGCAAGAAAAATAAGAGTGAATAGTTCAAGAGGAAGGGGGTTCTTATATAGGCCTCGGCCTTGTGACCGTTGAGACCACTAGCCATTGTAACCGTTTCCTTTTCTGCCGTTTCCTTTTTCTGTCGCGGCAGGAATCTCGGCAGACTAGCCGTTACACTGTTCTGCCCGTTGGGACTGCTGCGGCCCTGACATTGTTTTATTGCCTTGGCAGAGTTCCTGCTGTGAACTATTTTTCCCTTATTCTTGCTTTTTATTCCTAAATAAAACACACAAACGAAAAATACTGAAAGCGAAAATAATTAGAAAAAATAAAAATAAACTACTAATCCTAATATAATAATAAAGAAAAGGGAAGAGGTTAGGTTACTGGTGGAGAGCATGCAAATGCATCTCCCAAAATTATTCTCTCCCTTAGGCCCAAATTATGAATCGGTTGAGGGCCAATCTTGTTTCCTGCGTGTCCATCCATCTTGGGCTTGATTTTCTTGCCGAACATTCTGTCGAGCAGACTACCCAGGCAGGATATCTTATTATCGACGGTATGGATGGCCTTGCATTCCTCTGGATCATCATACTTTTTTAAGTTATGGAATGCGTTGAGTTTGACTTGTTGGTCATTGACCCGCATAGTCAACTCTCCTTTTTCCACGTCAATTAATGTGCGTCCAGTTGCTAGAAAGGGTATCCCAAGGATGATCGTTGCATTGTCATCTGCTTCACAATCAAGGACAAGGAAGTCGGTAGGAAAAATAAACTTGTCAACTCTTACCAGTATGTCCTCGATTTTGCCTTCAGGTTGCACATAGGATCAATCCGCGAGTTGGAGCATCACTGTTGTAGGCTTCGGCCTTCCAATTCCAAGCTTTTGGAAGACTGATTTAGGCATAAGATTTATGCTTGCTCCAAGGTCGCATAGGGCCTTTCCTTCATAACTCTTTCCAATCGCACAGGGTATAGTGAAACATCCAGGATCTTTTAACTTTGGTGGCATGCAGTTGTGCAGCATTGCCATGCATCCCTCGGTAGCAGCCACTGTCTCAAACTCACCTATTCGTTTTCTCTTGGACACCATGTCCTTTAGGAACTTGGCGTAATTGGACATTTGTTCAATCACTTCAACGAACGGTATGTTGATGTGGACTTGTTTCAAGATGTCGAGGAACTTTTTGAATTGCTGGTCCTGTTTTTGCTTTTTCAACCTTTGCGGGAAAGGTGGAGGTGGTCTCATCTCCTCCAGGGTTTCTTGAGTTTGAAATTTTATATACCTGGCACCACGGGAGTTGTTGCTGCCTCGGCAGGCTGCTCAGGCGCTGCAGTGCTTGCTGCCGGGGCAGTGTTGTCAGCTTCAGTTTGCTCGGCCTTTTTTCTTGCTTGATCTGCTGATTGAGTTTGGCTTTCTGGGATCTTTTCCTTCAGCTGTAGACCACTCCTAGTAGTGATTGCCTTACACTGTTCGTGGTTTATTACCTTAGCAACTTCAGTATTGCTAGGTAGGACTCCTTGTGGTCTAGTGTTTACGCATTGAGCAAACTGCCCAACCTGAGTTTCCAACGTTTTTATGGCCCTTCTTGATTTTGCAGCCTCATCTCAGTCCTATTCATGAAGGCATCTGTCCTCTTGATGAAATTACTATTTTTTGCCATGTATGACTCAGTTTTTATCATAAAGGCCTTTAGCGTGTTTTCCAATGAACTTACCGATTGCTGCTGCATCTGCTGCTGCGGCATCGGCTGTTGGACTTGCTGCTGTGGCATCGACTGCTGAAATCTCGATGGTTGGGTAATTGGGTTTAAGGCATTGTTTGGGTTACTCCATGATAAGTTTGGATGCCTCTTCCATGAGGGGTTGTATGTGTTGGACATCACATTGTTGCGGTTGTGGTTCCCAACATACATATCAGTTTCTTGATTCATGCAGTCAGCAGAACTGTGGTTTCCTCCACATAAGTCACAGTATGAATCAATTACCTTGACCTCACGGGTATTGTGTTGTAACTGTAGGTTTTGCACCATCTTGGTAAGAGAGGCCAATTGTGCTGCCACTGAACTTGATGAATCCAATTCATGTACCTTGGCTTGGCGTCTTACTCCTCCTCGCCTAGATGTAGGAAATTGAAAGTCATTCTTTGCGAGTTTGTTAAGTATTTCAATAGCTTCCTCAGGTGCTTTGTCCAGGAGTGTTCCGTTTCCCGAGGCATCTAACATCATCCTTGTCGAGGCATTCGTGGCATTGTAAAACATTGTCACTTGTGTCCATAGGGGAAATCCATGCAGCAGACACTTGTGAATACCTCTCTTTAGCGTTCCCATGCCTCGTACATTGGTTCGTCTTTAACCTGTCGAAAAGAAGTAATTTCATTATGGATTCTATCATATAGATTAGTAGGATTAAAGCGAGTAATGAAATCGCGGCAAAGTTTACTCCAAGAACCAATAGATCCTGTTGGAATGCTATTTAACCAAGCTTTCGCCCTATCCCTCACTGAATAGGGAATACCTTTAATCGCAAGACATCTTCATGGACTCTTTGGATTTTAAAAGAGTTGCAGATTTCCATGAAGGATTTGAGGTCCTGCCTTGCGTCTTCAGTTGCAGACCCACCAAATTGTCCAATTGTGTTTAACATATTGAACATAACGGGTTTGAGTTCAAAATGGGCTGCTTCAATGTCTGGTGTAACGACTCTCGGGTTTAATCCGTTTAAGTCCTCTTCTAGGAAGTCCCTGACAGTGAGCTGCTGCAGCCCAGGTGGCGGCAGAAGTCCTGCATTGCCGACAGGTAAGTTTTATCCTGCCGGGTGATCTGCCATGGCTCCTTGGATCTGTCTCCTCAACCTTTGCCTTGTTCTTTCGATTTCTGGATCTAATTCGTACAAGGGGTTGGTTGGATTGGCCCTAGTCATACACCAAGAAAAACAAAAGTAAAATAAAAATAAAAATAAATAAGAAAATAAAGAAAACAAAATTTAGTTGTCAGTCCCCGGCAACGACGCCAAAAACTTGTCGCATGTCAAAAGTGCGCGTTCAGTGCAAGTGGACACATCGCAAGTAATAAGTGATAAGTATATTATCGAGTTATCGTCTCCTCAGGGACCGGTATACTTAATATGCTTTCTTCACTTCCTTGTCTGTAGAAAGATAAAAACACAAATAAGTTGATTAGGTTTATCTAAACTAAAATAACTAAAATAAATGTAAAGGGTTGAAATAGTAGAGGGAGACGGGCTAGGATCCAGTTGCGTCGTATTGTGGAATTGATTGACTTGTCTCCGTCCAATGCAACTGCATATCACTGCCTCGGCAGCACTGCAGTTTACTGCCTGGGCAGCGATAACACTATTTGCCGCGACAATCCCTTGCTCGTGGACAAACTTTACCAAAGTTCGGCAAAGAGTCCTTGGATGACTCCGCTTATCCCTAAGTCAGAGTGCTGTTGATGACTAGTCCTTGATGATACCTCCCGGCGTGAACCAATTATACTCACCAACCAATCTCACACTTCTTTTAGCCGCTGAAACTCTTAACCTATCCCTAGGCCGAGTTAGTGTTTCGCGATTGAAACACCGTACTTACCCCTTTCGTGAATCTAACTCTCCCGAGCTTAGATAAATGGATGATTCACAATATCCTCTCCCGAGATCAATTGTGAAAACAAGGAATAACAAAGGATAAGCTCCCCACCTAGCAACACTGACAGTTGAATCATAAATGCCCTCTCCTCAGAGGAAGAAATCGAAGTGCAAAATCAAAATGTCGGCTGGGAAGCTCCCAACCCCACCTTCAGCTGCTAGCAAATCAAAATCACGGGGAGCCGATGAAGAGACTGACCCTGAAGTCAGCCCACCCCTGTTGAAGTGTCGAACCTCGCGTCGAATTGCCTCCACACCGCCCAAGTAGCCAAGGTACATCTCATTGCATTTCATTTACTTGCATTGCATAGCATATAGTTTAATTTTTTTTACGTGCATTGAGGACAATGCTTGCCTCAAGTTTGGGGGAGGTATCGTTCTCAACTCTTTTTCATGTGCATGATAGCTGCAGTTGTACAAAAATGCCATGACATTTGTAAAAGTTTAGGTTAAGTTTTTAGTGTTATAGTTAGTGATGCCCGATGATGATATTCCTTATATGTCCAGTATTGAATTGAATGCATAACTTGGGATTTGAATAGAACCTGTTGTCGCGTGTCAAATGTGCGCGTTTAGTGCAAGTGAACACGTCGAAAGTAATAAATGATAAGTATTATCGAGTTATTGTCTCCTCAGGGACCGGTATACTTAATATGTTTTCTTCACCTCCTTGTTCTGTAAAAAGATAAAAACACAAGTAAATTGATTTGGTTTATCTAAACTAAAATAACTAAAATAAAAGTAAAGGGTTGAAATAGTAGAGAGATGGGCTAGGATCCAATTGCGTCGTATTGTGGAATTGATTGACTTCAAGTCCAGACACGTTCCTTGGATTTTTGTCTTTCCATCGCCTATAATCTTGCTTCCTGTCTTTCTGCTGCTGCCTTAGCATCAGGTCCTGCCTCGGCCTTGTCCCTGCCGCGGTACTGGTTCTCCTGCACAGATATGAAAACGCAGTAAAACGTGCCTTTTTCTAGAAATATTATCTATATGAGCATACTTCTAAATATATCACATTGAGTGCATGCATTGGTCCAAGTGGGTGCATATTTGGTACTTAATGCCCATAAAAGGAGTAAAAAGTGATATTGTGTTGAGCACTTACCAGCTGTCGAGGTAGTGATATACGATTGCATTGGACAGAGACAAGTCAATCAATTCCACAATACGACGCAACTGGATCCTAGCCCATCTCTCTCTATTATTTCAACTTTTTACTTTTATTTAGTAATTTTAGTTTTGATAAATCAACTCAATTCACTTGTGTCTTTACTTTTCTACAGAACAAGAAGGTGAAGTGATAAGTATTATCGTGTATCGTCTTCACAGGGATTGGTATACTTAATATGCCTTCTTTGTCTTCTTGTTCTGCAAAAAGGAATAAAATAAAAACACAGATAATTGTGGTTTTGATAAAACTATATAAATTGAAATAGAGAAAACTAAGTAAAAGATGAGGTCTGATTAATAGAGAGAGAGGTCAAGACCCAGTTGCGTTGTATTGTGGACTTGATTGACTTGTGTCTGTCCAATGCAATTGTATATCACTGCCTCGGTAGTACTGCAGATTACTACCTTGGCAGCGACGATACTGTCCGCCGCGGCAATCCCTTGCTCGTTGTTGGACTTTACCAAAGTTCGGCAAAGTGTCCTTGGATAACTCCGCTTATCCCTAAGTCGAAGTACTTTTGATGACTAGTCCTTGATGATACCTCTCGGCGTGAATCAATTATACTCACTAACCAATCTCACACTTCTTTTAGCCGCTGAAACTCTTAACCTATCCCTAGGTTGAGTTAGTATTTCGCGATTGAAACACCGTACTTATCCCTTTCGTGAATCTAACTCCCCGAGTCTAGATAAATGGATTACTCACAAACTTCTCTCCCGAGCATGAATGCAAGAACAAAGAATCGCAAAGGATAAGCAAACCTTGATAGTTTTATTGAATTGAAACAAAGAACAAAGTACAATCTCCTCTCACAAATACTTAACAACCTTCACCTAAACCCTAAGAAAGCTTAGAATATAATTTGAGAGAAAGAAAACATTGAATCTTAGGGTAAACTCTCTATGAATCGTCTCCCCTATTCCCTTAGACGGCTAAGTCTTATATAGGCTTGGCCTAGGGCAAACCTTTCCTAAGTAGAATACAACTTGGAGTAGGGAACAAGTCATGTACATAAATAAAATATTTCCAAGTTTATTCCAACTAAGAAGCTTTCCCACGTGGCCTTGTCTTGGGTTTTTCCTCGTGCTAACCAGCTCCGATGCATGTGCTGCTTATCCAAAAACGTCCATTGGATTTTTCTCTTCCAATCGCCTACAGTATCACTTCCTGTCTTTCTGCTGCTGCCTCGGCATCAGGTCCTGCCTTGGTCATGTTGCTGTCGCGGGAATAGTTTATCCTGCACAGATGTAAAAATGCAGTAAAACTCTTCTGCATCATCATGCCGTTTCAAATTGTGGAAAGCATTGAGTTTGACTTGTTGGTCATTGACCCTCATTGTCAACTCTCCTTTTTCTACATCAATTAGTGTTCGTCCAGTGGAAAGGAAAGGTCTCCCCAAGATAATCGGTGCATTATCATTTGCTTCACAATCAAGGACAAGAAAATCAGCGAGAAAAATAAATTTATGAACTCTTACCAGTATGTCCTCGATTTTGCCTTCAGGTTGCACATATGATCGATCCGCAAGTTGGAGCATAACTGTTGTAGGTTTTGCCCTCCCTATTCCAAGCTTTTGAAAAACAGATTTGGGCATTAGATTGATGCTTGCTCCAAGGTCGCATAGGGCCTTACCTTCATAGTTGTTACCTATCGAACAAGGTATGATAAAGCATCCAGGATCCTTCAATTTTGGTGGCATGCGATTGTGTAGCATTGCCATGCATCCGTCGGTAGCAGCCACTGTTTCGAACTCACCTAGTCTCTTTCTCTTAGACACAATGTCTTTCAAGAATTTAGCATAATTAGGCATTTGTTCAATTGCCTCTACGAATGGTAAGTTGATGTGGACTTGCTTTAAAATATCAAGAAATTTCTTGAATTGATGGTCCTGTTTTTGCTTTTTCAACCTTTGTGGGAAGGATGGTGGTGGTCTCATCTTATCCGGGTTTCTTTAGTTTGGAATTTAATACCTGGCACCACTGGGTTGTTGCTGTCTCGGCAGACTGTTCCGGAGCTGCGGGATTCTCTGCTAGGGCAGTGTTATCAGGATCAGTTTGTTCAACATCCTCTTTTACTGGGTCTGACGATGGAACTTGGCCTGCTGGAATTTCTGTCTTTTCCTTCAGTTGTAGACCACTCCTAGTAGTGATTGCTTTACACTGTTCATGGCCCATTACCTTAGTAACTTTAGTATTGCTAGGTAGTCCTCCTTGTGGTCTAGTGTTTATATTTTGAGCAAATTGTCCAACCTGAGTTTCCAATGCCTTAATTGCTGCCTCTTGGTTCTGCAACCTCATCTCAGTCCTATTTATAAACGCATCTGTTCGTTTGATGAAGTTGCTATTCTCTGTTGTATGACTCAGTTTTCATCATGAATGCTTTCAGAGAATTTTCCAAGGAACCTACAGATTGCTGCTGCATCTGCTGTTGCGGCATTGGCTGTTGGACCTACGGCGGTGACAGATGTTGCATTGGCTGTTGGAATCTTGGGGGTTGGGTGGTTGGGTTTAAGGCATTGTTAGGATTGCTCCATAACAGGTTTGGATGCCTCTTCCATGAGGGGTTGTATGTGTTGGACATCATATTGGTTCGGTTATAGTTTCCAACATACATGCCGGTTTCTTGATTCATACAGTCAGAAGAATTGTGGTTACCTCCACATAAATCACAAAAAAATCAATCACCTTAACCTCACGGGTATTTTGTTGTAGTTGCAAATTTTGCACCATCTTGGTAAGAGAGGCCAATTGTGCTACCACTGAATTGGATGTGTCTAGCTCATTCATCGTGGTTTGGCGTCTTACTCTCCTCGCCTAGATGTAGGGAATTGAAAATCGTTCTTTGCGAGTTTGTTTAGTATCTCAATAGCTTCCTCAGGTGCTTTGTCAAGGAGTGTTCCGTTCGCCGAGGCATATAACATCATCCTTGTCGGGGCATTCGTGGCATTATAGAACATGGTGACTTGTGTCCATAGGGGAAATCCATGCAAAGGAGACTTGTACAGTAACTCCCTGTAGCGCTCCCATGCCTCATACATCGGTTCATCATCTGCCTGCCGAAAAGAAGTGATTTCATTACGAATTTGATCATATAAATTTGTAGGATTAAAATGTGTAATAAAATCACGACAGAGTTCACTCCAAGATCCAATAGATCCTGCTGGAATGCTATTTAACTAGGCTTTTGCCCTATCCCTCAGTAAATAGGGGAATAATTTCAATCTCAAGACATCTTCATGGACTCCTTGGATTTTGAAGGAATTCCATATCTCCATGAATGACTTGAGGTGCTGCCTTGCATCTTTAGTCACAGACCCACCAAACTGTCCAATAGTGTTGAGCATATTGAACATGACAGGTTTTAGTTCAAAGTGGGCTGCTTCTATTTCCGGTGTAACGACTCCTGGGTTTAACCCATTTAAATCCTCTTCCAGGAAGTCTCTAACAGTAAGCTGCCGCGGCCCTGGTGGCGGCGGAAGACCTCCATTGCCGGCAGGCATGTTTTGTCCTACCGGATGATCTGCCATAGCTTCTTAGATTTGTCTCCTCAACCATTGCCGTGTACGTTCGATCTCTAGGTCTAACTCGTACAAAGGATTGGTTGGGTTGACCCTGGTCATACACCAAGAGAAACCAAAGTAAAATAAAAATTAAGAAAAAAAAAGAAACAAGAAAATAAGGAAAACAAAATTTAGTTGTCAATCCCCAACAACGGCGCCAAAAACTTGTTGCGTGTCAAAAGTGTGCAATTACTGCAAGTGAACACGTCACAAGTAATAAAGTGATAAGTATAATCATGTATCGTCTCCACAGGGATTGGTTTACTTAATATGCCTTCTTAGTCTTCTTGTTCTGTAAAAAGGAATAAAATAAAAACACAGGTAATTTGGGTTTGGATGAAACTAAATAAATTGAAATAAAACAACTAAGTAAAAGAGTGAGATTTGATTAATAGAGAGAGGTCAGGATCCAGTTGCGTTGTATTGTGGATTTGATTGACTTGTCTCTATCCAATGCAATTGCATATCACTGCCTCGGCAGTACTGCAGATTACTGTCTTGGCAGCGACGATACTTGTCCGCCGTGGTAATCCCTTGCTCGTGGGTAGACCTTACCAAAGTTCGACAAAGTGTCCTTGGATGACTCTGCTTATCCCTAAGTCGAAATACTGTTGATGACTAGTCCTTGATGATACCTCCCGGCGTGAATCAATTATACCCACCAACCAATCTCACACTTCTTTTAGTCGCTGAAACTCTTAACCTATCCCTAGGCCGAGTTAGTATTTCGCGATTGAAACACCGTACTTATCCCTTTCGTGAATCTAACTCTCCCGAGTTTAGATAAATGGATTACTCACAAACTTCTCTCCCGAGCTTGAATGCAAGAACAAAGAATGGCAAAGGATAAGCAAACCTTGATAGTTTTATTGCATTGAAACAAAGAACAAAGTACAATCTCCTCTCACAAATACTTAACAACCTTCACCTAAACCCTAAGAAAACTTAGAACATAATTTGTGAGAAAGAAAAAATTGAGTCTTAGGGTGAACTCTCTATGAATCGGTTGTCTTATTCCCTTAGACGGCTAGGTCTTATTCCAACTAAGAAGCTTTCCCGCCTGGCCTTGTCTTGGGCTTTTTCTCGTGCTAATCAGCTCCGATCCATGTGCTGTATGTCTAGAAATGTCCAGTGGATTTTTCTCTTCCGATCGCCTACAGTATCGCTTCCTGTCTTTCTGTCGCTGCCTCGGCATCAGGTCCTGCCTCGGCAATGTTGCTGCCGCGACACTAGTTTCCCTGCATAGATGTAAAAATGAAGTAAAACTTGCCTTTTATGTAAATATCATCTTTATAATCATAACTTCTAAATATATCACATTAAGTACATGCATTGGTCCGTGTAGGTGTAAATTTAGTGATTAATGCCCATAAAAGGTGTAAAAAGTGATAGTGAGTTGAGCACTTATCAATAGGGTTTGTGACAACCTTTGAAGATTCAAGAGTGGAAGTGGGAAAGTATTACTATGGACTTTGTGTCGGATTTGCCTTTGATGCCGACTAAGAAGAACTCGATATGGGTGGTTGTGGACAGGTTTACGAAGTGTGCACATTTTATTCCAGTTCATACTAAGTATTCTTTGGATAAGTTGGTTGGGCTATATGTTTCTAGTGTTGTGAGGCTACATGGAGTGCCAAAATCCATAGTATCTGATAGGGATCCGAGGTTTACGTCAAGGTTTTGGAAGTCCATGCAAAAGGCCCTTGGTACTAAGTTAAGTTTCAATACATCCTATCATCCGCAGACGGACGGACAGTCCGAGAGAGTTATCCAGGTTTTGGAAGACATGTTGAGGTGTTGTGTGATAGATTTCCAGGGTTCTTGGGATAAGTACATGTCGTTGCTTGAGTTCTCTTATAATAACAGTTATTAGGCAAGTATCTAGATGGCTCCGTTTGAGGCTTTGTATGGTAGGAGATGTCGTACTCATTTGTGTGGGGCTGAGGCTGGAGAGAAGTTTGTGACTCTACCTAATGTTCTTGAGGATATTAATGATAAGGTTAAACTCATTTGTGATCGGTTGAAGGCTGCATTGGATCGTAAAATGTCCTATGCAAATTTGAAAAGTAAAGAGATAGATTATGTTGTCGTCGTAAAAGTTTTCCTAAAGGTATCTTCGTGGAACAAGGTAATGTGTTTTGGTAAGAAAGGAAAGTTGAGTCCGAGGTTTTTGGACCGTTTGAGGTTGTAAAGAGAGTTGGACTAGTGGCTTATCGTGTAAGGTTACCATCCGAGCTTGAGAGGATTCATGATTTGTTTCATGTGTCAATGCTTCGGATGTACAGATCGGATCCATCGTATGTATTGCCGGTGGGTGAGGTTGAGCTTAATCCATATTTGACTTACGACGAGGAGCCAGTAGAAATCTTAGCATCAAGTTCCAAGGTTTTGCGTGGTAAGACCATTGAGTTAGTCAAAGTGCTTTGACGATATCAAGGTGTCGATGATGCTATGTGGAAAAGCAAGTCGGACATGGAAGAGAGTTCCTACCACTACTCAAGGTAAGTGCGTTGCATTGCTCCTTTCCATGATTCTTAGTGACTTTAGTATCACTAGGCAGATTCTCTCTCGGTCTTGCTTGTAATGCATGAGCAATTTGACCCACTTGAGTCTCCAACGATCTAAGAAAAGAGAGTTGTGACATTGCAGTAATGCTCCTTGGGTCTGCAACAGATTTCCTTGATTAGAAATTGCTTTGGAATGCTCCTACAATAATGCTTTCGTTGATGTCATGAACTCCTTCGCAGAAGCCATGAATTCTTGCAGCAAAGCTTCCAATGAATTATTGTGATGTTGATGAACTGTTCCCTTGTTCTCATTTTGCCATGGTATATTCCCTTGAAAACCTTAGACTCCTTGTTGTGTTGCCATGAGTTGCTGCCTATTCGAGCTGCTTGCTTGATTTGATCCTTTATTCCCCTAAGAAAAATTAGGATGTTGTCTCCACCCTGGGTTGTAAGTGTTAGAATAGGGGTTGTTGGAATTTTTATTGAAGTTTCCAACATAATGAGCAGACTCATGAAGAGTTTGGTAGTCTTTATCTAAATGGTTTCCACTACAATGAACAGAACTTAATGCTTTAGCTTCTCACACTTCACTAGGTTGTTGAAGATTCTTCAACATATTTGTGATAGTAGAAAGTTGTGCTAAATAGAATCATTCACGTCTAGCTCCACCTTTCCTTGACTTCTTCTTCCTGTTCCAAGTTTTGTAATTGGAATCTGATAATCATTGTTGACTATTTTATCCAAAATATAATGCTTCTTCAGGCGACTTGTCCAGCAGTATCCCATTTGCTGAAGCATCTAACATCATCCTTGTAGGTGCATTGACTCCATTGTAGAACATCATGATTTGAGTCCAATCATAGAAACTTTGATTTATACATCTTCTTAGTAAACTTTTGTATCGGTCCTAACACTCATACATCGACTCATCACCTCGTATGAAATATGTTATCTTATTTCGCAACAGTGTGTTCATGTTGGGCGGGTTGTATCTTGCCAAGAAGCTTTTGCACAAAGTTTTCCACGACTCCATAGAGCCGAATGGAATACCATTCAACCACTCTTTAGCTCGGTCTCTCAAAGAGTATGGAAATAGCTTGAGCTTCAACACATCCTCATGCACTCCTCTGTGTTGAGTTTGTGCAAGGGATATTCTCTGACAATTCTGCAGTGATTCTCTTCTATTTCACCACCCTTGTTGAAGGAGGCTTTGTATTGTATTTATAGGAGGCTTCTAGGGTTTTGTGCCCTAAAGGTGCAAGGAATACTCTCTGACAATTCTGCAGAGAATTGGAGCAACGTGCAGGAGAATTACAGCTGGCCTGAAATGTACGAGTAAGGACAGTGGGCTGTTGGTTTATCTTTTCTGTAATTTTGTTTTGTGCGCCCAAAATGCTATAGTATTTTGAAGTCCGATCCAACACTAAATATGCTATAACATCTCTTTCATTCTTCAACTTTTGCCCAAGCAATTTGCACAACACCACCAAAGAAATACCCTTCAAAGTAACAACTTTTAAAATAAAAGAGAAAATAAAATAGAAACATAATCTAATGCAAATGCAAATGAAATGCAACTAAATGCAATACAAATGAGCTTGAAATCAAACAAAACCTTAAGTAAAAGGTTATAAAATATATGCTTTTTAGAGCGTTAAAAAATTCCCAAGCCAATTTCCCATTCTGGTGTTAGGCATATCGAAACGCAAGGTACTCTTTTCGATACAGCCCCTTTACAAAAGAGTCGTTATACCTACATTAAATGAGCCGTATCAAAACACCTTATAGGTGTATCGAAAAGCCTTGCACCTTGTATCAAAATGGCTAATGCTTGTATCGATATGGCTGCTACCCGTTGGGTTTTTTCATAAAGTCGTTTAGATTTTTTATACACTCGTTAGGGGTGTATCAAAACACTTAAGGGTTTTATAAAAATGCCCGTATCGAAGCACCATTGAATGCATATTGAAACGTTTTTTGGTAGTGTTGAATTGTATCGTAACACTATAGAGATGTATTGAAACGCATACGTTCAAAGAACAAGTTTGACTCATTCAAAACATTTCAAACACTTCCAAAACCCCTTAAAACTTCTTAAAAGCATTTCCAAGTTGTTTGGATATAAGAACTATTTTTGAAACCTTTTAAAATTAGTCCAAAACTATTTTTTAATTATTTTATCCAAATCAATATTTCTACGTATCTATTATCACAATTATTATTTTTAACTTTTTTTAAACAATTGATATTTTAAAATTTTACGTTAAAAAATATATTGAACGAGCCTAAATCAATAATCGAGTGACTTGAATTTATTTTTCACCTTTTTTATGTGGTTTTTAAAATATTGTTTATTTATGGTTTGGTAGGGGAATCTCATTATTGATTAATTGTACTGATCACCGATATGCAGGACACAAACCCAGAACGTACTACACCGCACTGCACCCAATTCCGCCTTTTTCACTTTTCTCTGGTCGGTGATTGCGGTGCGGTGTTAAAGTGCGGAGCAGACTACGTAATCCCATCTACTACTGAGGATTCAAACTTTTTATCAATGATTATTATTTCACAACTGCAAAAGGGATAAATTAATACCTCGTAATGTTTTCTTTACAGTTTTTTTCTTATTTTTTCTTTCCTATAGAAAAACTGATTATTCTTTCGTCTCCTCATAATATAATAACTTATATTAGATCAATTAATTAAAGGGTAAGCTACTTCGATGTCCACCAAATTAATTGGTGATACTTATTTTGGTCATTGAATTATCAAACTCGTCAATCTAACCACTCAACTTATTAAATTAACCTATTTTGGTCATCGAACTATCGAACTTGTCAATAAAGTTACACAACTTATTAAATTGATCTATTTTTGTCACCACCATTAAAATTCAAACGAAGGGGAGACGGAACGATGATGTAACAGTTAAAATAAATTTTAAAAATTACATATTTAGTCCCTATTATTTATCTATTAAATCAATTTAATCTTAAATTTTAACTAAATTAAATAAAATTATCAACCAATCGGATTATAACATGTGTCATAAACCAATGGAATGATTAATTTTTATTTTATTTTTTAATTTATTTTATATTTATTATATTTATTACACTCCAATCAAGTTATGACACGTGTCACATCTAGATGGAAAAAAAATTAAAAAAGTTTGATATTTTTGAGGGAAATTAAACTCAAGACCTCATCATATAAAAGCAAAGACCTTATCACTATACCAACCAATCGTTGAAAGACAATTCGAACCTAATTCAAATATTTTTATTTGAATATTAAAAACTCAAATATTTTTATTCAAATAAAACTATTCGTATATATAATATTCAAATAAAAATATTTGAATATTTAATATTTGAATATTAAATAAAAATATTTTTATTTGAATATTTAGTATTCAAATATTTAATATTCAAATATTAAAAAAATATTTTTATTCGAATATTTTTATTTGAATATTTATTTGGATATTAAATATTAAAATATTTAAATGTTCAAATAATTTTTTTAAATTAAATACTCAAATATTTTATTTAAATTAAAATATTAGAATACTTAATATTCGAATAAAAATATTCGAATTATCTTTCAATCATTTTTATGCATATTATATTGCCAAAAATTAGTTGTTGTAGTGGTAAAGCCTTGGCTTTTGATTTATGAGGTTTTTAGGTTCAATTCCTCTCAAAAGTAATCAACTTTTTAATTTTTTCTTCTATTCGGTTGTGACACTTGTCATAATCTAATTGGAGGAAAATAAATATAAAACAAATTAAAATTAACCATCCAATCAGATGGTAACATATGTCAACATTTCACTATCAGGAAGTGACAATTAAATTTATTTAATAGATAAATAATAGGGACTAAATATATAATTTTTTAAATTTATGTTAACTTTCACATCATCGTTCTCTCACCCTCCGTTAGAATTTTAACGATAATGACCAAAATACATAAATTTAATAAGTTGGGTGGCTTGATTGACGAGTTCGGTGACCAAAATAAGTGTCCCCAATTAGTTGGGTGGCCAGTAGAGTAATTTACCCTTAATTAAAATACTGAGAATTATTATAAAATTAAGATTATTATCACATATATAGGTAGTGAAAAGTTTTTATTTCGATAAATCCCTTCATTTTACGGTTTAAGATTTTAGTTTAAGGTTCGAAGATTAAAAATTTTAGTATAGGGTTTTAGAAATTAGAGTTTATGGTTAGAATTTAAGATTTAGGGTTCAGAGTAATATAATTAAAGACTTAGATTTTAGTATAAACCCAAAATTTTATCAACAAACTCTAAATTCAGAATTACTACACTTAACCTTCTAAACCCTAAACTTTAAATAAAATCTTTAAACTTTAAAAAATTAAAACTAAATTATTACCTAAAAATAATTACCTAAATAATTACCTAAAAATATATGGAATAACCCTAAAAATAATTACCTAAATTAAATTAAATCTACAATTCTCAGATTCCAAATTTTGGACCTGAACTGCATAGTTGGCCTACTTTGTTTTTACACTTTGAAATTGGCACTGGATCTTTGAGTTTAGCCCATTCCATTTTATTCCATTTCATTATCTAATTCCTTCATTTTTATTATTTATCTCAAAAACCTCGGTTCAAACAAAAATCTTTTACTCCGTTTTAGTATATTTTTAATACCACAATATTAAAAAAATAAATTTCACATTTTAACTTTAAATTTTAAATTCTAAATTTTAAATCCTAAATCTTAATAACTAAACCTTTTAGTGAGAATATATATATATATATATATGACACCAAAAAGGACAAGATTTTTATTCTCATGGATTGAACTATGAGTCTAGTGAAATTAATTCATTTTATTGACTCGTTTATTATGTACGAAAATAACTTTGACACAAATGTTTGTGTCATTTATACAAATTTATCAATTATAAAATTTAATACTTTAAAATATAAGATCAAAGTTAATAAATATAAATTTTATAATTTAAACGAAAAGAATTGTATAATTTTTTACGTATCAATATCTATATACTCACTATAGGTATGGACGTATCCGTAGAAAATAATATAACAATTTATGAAAAAAAAATCAAGTAATTCATGTTTGTTTAGTATGTCTTATACTATTTTTAGTCAGTTGATTTAAATGAAAAAAAAATAAAATTTAAGGGTTAAAAAATGGAAAATGTTTAAGGGGTAATTTTTTCATCCAAAAACTATGAGAAAAAATGTAGGAACGAAATTAAAATTTAGGGTTAGAAACAATATATAAATATTTGAAAGAGGAAAATAAATTTATAAATGAGCCAAATTTAAAAACAAAATTAAATATGAGGGTAAAAGTGAAAAAAAATATTAGGAGGAATGAATGCATGTATAAAAATTCTAAATAGTTTCGTCTCTGTCACCAGAGTCACTACAAAAAGATGTTCATATACCAACGCCTACTTATACCGACGGATACACTTCGACGGTATAGGAAGTATATACCAACGGAAAAAGAATTGTCGGTAAAAGGTTTAATATTTTTACCGACGGATATGAAGATCATCGGTATATATTATTTTTATACCGACGGAGTATAAGATATTGTCGGTTAATATGTATTATATACCGACGGTTATTTTCGTGTGTTGGTATATATTAAAGGTATACTGATGGTTTGTTCTGTCTGTCATTATAGGTTAAAGGTATACTGTTGCTTTTTTCGTCTGTCGGTATAGGGTTAACGTATACCGATGGTTAATTCCATCTGTCGGTATAGGTATGTTTTTAATTAAAACACATCGTCTAATCTCTCCCACCCTTACTCAACCTCTCACCGAATCGATCTCAAACTAAAATATCCAAATCCCTAAATTGTTCCTGTTTCGAGTGTATACAACCACTTATTGATCGCAGCAAAAGGAATCAAATTATCTCCAGGTTTTTATTTTTATTTTTTGTTTTTTGCATCTAATTACAGAGATGTTGTTGTCGTGTTTTTTATTCTAACAGATTCAAAATTTTGCTTTGAATGTTCTTATTTCGATTTCGTTTTTATTTTCTATTTTGTTTTGGATCAGCCTCGTTTTAGATAGCTATCAATTTCAAGAATCAAATTCTTCTTTTTTCATGATTTCCCGAGTGGAATGAAACCCTCCTTCAGGTATTTTGTTTAATTTTTGTTGTTTAGATGTTAATTTCAGGGGTTGGCCGTTTGATTTCTGGGAATAATAGAGGATAGGATTATAGGATTACCGAGACACTTACTAGTACTGATTTGCATATGAAAATCGTAATGTTGCTTCTGCTGGTACTGAATTTATTTGGATAGAAAGGAAAACATCCCATTAAGCCAGTGGATAGAAATTTCAAAGGAAAACCAAGGACTTAAGACAATATCATGATACATAGAAGCTACATGATCAGTGACATCTACCAAAAGAACACAAAGTTTAGAGTGTTAACGAGGCTATATGCACTATCTTATGTAAACTTGTTACTAACTTTGTAATAATTTCTTTCCTCTTTGAATTAGTTAACAATATATATAATATATTAAGGACTGGAGAGAAAAGTAAGTAAAGTGTTAGATATGTGGGTGTTGTCAAATAATGCAACATGGGATTCTACAGAAAGTTAAAACCTTAAACTAGTCAGCTCCATATCCAGTACTTATTTGAAGTAGTGTTGTTAATTGTTAATGTATGTGGTTAAACTGAACATTTTTCCATTATTCAACGATGTAATCATTCATCTTTATTACAAGATATTAGGTAGACCTAATTAACACTATGAGACTGAAATTGCTATGGTTATCTCATGATTGATTCAGTAGTCATGATTGTTAATGTTGAATTAAAAAACCAAGAGAGTTAATTGATTAGCCTTGGAACAATGGAATCAAAATTTTGAAGAAGCAACTTTGACTACAGTGCAGTAAATTTGTCAAATGTTTAGACAAATTAATTAACCTTAAGTCAAATGTTTAGAGTTTGGGGGTTGGTAGATGTCTTTTTTTTTCGATTAAAAATGCAATCTAGCTTTGTTGCTTTATCATTTGTTTAATCAGTGATGTAGAAATCATACACTAATTGTTTTTTCATTCATGAATTTCCTGTTTTGTTTATATGGTGATGTAGAAAATTAATGTAATAGGAGTTAAGGAAATATTCTGATTGAAGGAACAGAAAGAAAAAATACAATGTCGATAACTCTAAACACAATAGGAGTTAGGGAAATATGATATTAAAATGACCATAGACTGATTGTTATATATATATATGATTGTAGATATCTCTTGAATATATAATATAGGAAGGTGATGATCACTCAAACAATGTTGTCTAATTGTTTTCTAATTTTGATTAGGTGGAAAGAGTCTTTGGTGCCATCCATCCTAATCCAGTAGGGATTGAGAAAGTAAAGAGTTGAACGTAAGTATTGTCCTCCAATGATATTGTTATGTTTTATATCGGCTACTATTAATGTCATTTAGTGTAAGACTACACAAGATAAACATTAGATAGTTCAAGCATTAATGAAAATAAATCAAAATTAAAATGTTATTAGTTTATTACTAATACAGGTATCATTGATGGATAAGACGTGTATCAATCTTATATCAAGAGCAAGTGAAGAATACATTAGAGGGGTTACTAGTTTTCTAAACTTTGCTTTTGAGAGAACTAAAGATGAAAAAATTTGGTGTCCTTGTGTAAATTGTGTAAACACTTATAGAGTATCTAGGAGAGATGCATTTGATCACTTAATATGTGATGGTTTTCTTAAGGGTTATGTTCGTTGGATTTTTCATGGGGAGCGATGTGATGGATCTACGGAACCAATTCCAACTAATATAGAAGGAAGAGAGTTTGAACATGATGTTCAGAACCTTTTGCATGATATGATGGCAGAGAGAGTTATGAATAATGATGAACATAACAATCATTCGGTAGATACAAATACAGGGCTTGGGGATCATAATCATAGACTTCAAGGAGGCAAGTTTTATGATTTATTGAAAGATGCAGAGGTCCCCCTTTATCCAAATTGTAAAAGTTTTTCAAAGTTGTCATTTATCATTTATTTGTTCCACATTAAATGTTTTAATGGGTGGACAAATTGGGAACATAATCTATTTTCTTTTCTTTACCATATTGGGAACATCAACTATTGCGGCACAACCTTGATGTGATGCATATAGAGAAGAACATTTGTGATAATATTCTTGGAACATTAATTGGACAAGAGGGGAAGAATAAGGACACTTATAAATCACGACTAGACCTTGTCAAAATGGGTATAAGGAGTGTTCTTCATCCACAAACTCGGATTGGCCGTAGCACTTTGTACTTGCCTCAAGCTTCTTATCAAATGACATTGAGTGAGAAAAATTCTTTCTTGAAAGTTATACAGGAAATGAAAACCCCTGATGAGTATTCTTCCAATATTTCACGTTGTGTGAACCTTAAACAACGGAAATTACTTGGGCTCAAAAGTTATGATTGTCATCTCCTAATGGAAAAGTTTCTTCCTATAGCCATTCGGGGAAATTTACCTGAAAAGGTTTGCATAGTTCTTATTGAAATATGCAACTTTTTTAAAGATCTTTGCTCTAAGGTCCTCGAGGAAAGTGAACTTGATAGACTTGAGTTAAAGGCTGCATTAATTTTATGTGATCTTGAAAAGATTTTTCCTCCATCATTTTTCACAATCATGATGCATTTAGTAATTCATCTAGCAACTGAAGCTAAAATTGCTGGTCCAGTCACTTATCGGTGGATGTATCCGATTGAAAGGTACGTTTATGAATTTATTGTTAGAAGTGGAAATATAAAAATATTTAGTAAGATATTTACTAATATATAATTTTTCTCGTCCAATAAAATAGGTATATGTTAATATTAAAGTCTTTTGTATGTAATAGAGCTCATCCAGAAAGATCTATTGCGAAAGGTTACTTGTCACATGAATGTTTGACCTTTTGCTCTCGATATATAGAGGGAGTTGATACTATATTCAATCGACTTGGTCGTAACTATGATGGTGAAAATCCTTATCTTGGTTCAGAATTCACAATCTTTTCTACTGTTGGAAGACCATTAGGAAGGAAAAAACAATCTACTTTTCATGTCAAGAAGCGTAAAAGGGTTTCAAGACTTGTGCTTGATGAAAAAGGATTGGCGCAAGCACATCGATATGTGTTATTCAATTCAGAGGAAGTATCTCCATACATAAAGTAAGTTTCATTCAATTTGCAACCTGAAACTTTTAGGAAGTATCTCGATTGATATGGGTTATAATCTTTTTATGTTTTTCTTTTAGGAAACAAGAACAAGAGATCAAGAGACGTAATCGAAAGAAACGATTTTCACCATTTGAAATACACAAGTTGCAAACTGAAACTTTTCATACATGGTTTCGCGACCATGTAAGTATAAAAATTTAATTTATGAAACTTAAATAGTATTATTTAAAAAATTAGTATTAACACTTCAAATATTATATAGGTTGCACTCTTGGATCGATAAATAGATTCAAGTGTCGCCGATGTGTTAAGTGGCTTGCTCGAGGTCTAAGCGAAGTTGTTAAGCAATACAGTGGGTACATGATAAACGGATTTAGGTTTCATACAACAAGAAGAGAAAAAAACTTGAAAACTCAAAATAGTGGAGTGGTTGTTACGAGTAAGACATGGAGTTATGCAACTGCAAGAGATAAGCAACCAGTTGAAGGAGAAGTTAGCTATTATGGAGTTTTGAAAGATATTATTGAATTGAATTATTCAGGTCGATTTAGAATTGTATTGTTTAAATGTGATTGGATCGATATCAATAGAGGTTGTAAGAAAGATAAACTTGGATTCACGCTTGTGAATTTCTCACATTTGACGCATAAGGGGGACAATTGATGATCCATTTGTGTTAGCATCACAAGTTAAGAAAGTTTACTTTGTTAAGGATGGAACGCAATCTGGTTGGCAAATCGTCAAACATGCTAAGCTTAGAGATGTGTTCGATATGGGTGATGTGTCATCTTTTGACAAAGATGAAGAACTTGGACAATTGATTTTGGATGATTCTACCAACACTAGTGCCTCTGATTGGATTAGAAATGATGTTATTACTAATGGATTGGATGTCACTCCAGATACGGAAAATGAAAATATAGATGAAGATCCAATTAGTGAGAAAGATGGAGAAGACATATTTTAGTGTTATATGTTACTTATTGTACATGTTCTATTGTAATTGAATATCATATTTTGTTGATTTTTTTTACAATTACAATATCAAAAAATTTTAGTAATTGAATGTGGTACTTTATTCTATTTTTTCTTCATTAATTTTGTTAATGTTTGAGATTAAATTTATTTGTGATATCAAAATGTTTTACATATTTTAGAGTTAAAGTTTACTTTGGATGTTCTATTGTTGTCACTTCAATTTATTTGTGATAATATAGGTTGGCTAATGTTTGAGATTGAATTTTGCAGGACTTTGAACAATATGACGAAACGAAAACACCTTAACATTGTTTCAACAATTAGAAACTCTGATTCTCGTGCTCAAGGTGAAGAACAACGTTCAACTGCACAACATCAGGAACAATCTCAAGCGCAGCAATCCCATGAAGAACAATCACAATCATCATCAGGTATGATATGTTCTATTCGAATCAAAGATTTAAATAGAATTATTTGTTTGAATGTCTTTTGTAATTATACATATTATTTGTAGAGAATGTTAATTGTAAGAAAGTTTGAGGTGCAACACTTATGCCAGATATTTGGGAGTTGCCTGATGGACAACGTGTTAATGTCAAAGTTAACAGTTTATATCAACCTGTGGTTCCAGAATCAACTTGTTTATGTCGATTCATTGGAACGATGGTGCGAAAGGCTGAGTTTGCGCCAATAAGTTATCTAAATTGGCATGAGATGCCGAACACTAAGAAGGAAGAAATGTGGTCCACAATTGAGGTATATTCTCTTCCAAAACACGAGGGAGATCTTTTTAACTCTTATTCTTAATCATGCAAATGGTTTCTTATGTCTTTTTCTGTTATTGTAGTTAAAATTTCAATTTCAGCTATTTGATTCGGAGGAAAGAGTTGATGAAGATACATTAAAACATGTTAAGAAATGGATTCTTTCAGATATGAATACGAAATGGAGGCAATGGAAAAATGAATTGAAATCTCAAATATTTGACGAGAACCAAAGTGTAGAGCAAATCATTGAAAATTGCAAAGATCCACGAGTGAATTTGGACCAACTGAAGACCCTTGTTGAATACTGGTTGTCCTCAAAGGCGATGGTAAAATTCTATAATTTTATAATTTCTATAACACATGTTTTAATCTTTATTAATAATTTTATACTTATAATGGCAAATAGGAACAAAGTGCCAAAAACAGATCAAATAGGTCAAAGTTAGATGAACCACATTGCACGGGAACAAGATCTTTCCCTAGGATTGTTGAAGACTTGGTACGTATAATTTTATTTATTATTACCATTGATTAGAATAATAATTTTCTAATATCTTACATTTTTTTCTTAATGTCAGACGACAGAATCTAATGGAATCCCACCAACACGAGCAGATGTCTATATTCGATCTCGTACACGCAAAGATGGGAGTATTGTTAATTCCAACGCTGCGGTTGTTGTGGTAAGTTATTTTTATAAAATCGTATATATGCTTCAAAAAATATAATATATTTATAATATTATTTTTTGAACTCTCTTATATTTTAGGAACGTATTCAAGAGAAGAAAAATGAAAGCTCTTCTTCTGATAATATATCACAATCTTCATGGTCAAATGATGTGTTTGTTCAAGTTAAGGGACCAGAAAGAAGAGGACGTGTCCGTTGTGTAGGGGCAATTCACACTCATTCTCAGGAATCTGGACCTTCACGACCAGTCCAAAATACTGAAGAGGTGGAAGGTTTAAAATCTAAGGTTGCAAAATTAGAAAAACTTTTTGAAACTTGCTTTCTACCCTACTTTCAACAACAACGTCCAGATCTACATGTGCCTGATATGGATGCTTTGCTTCGTATGGTTGATACAGAGGTATACAAAATATTTGACTTTTTTATTACTCCATTCTTTTTTTATTTAAAATAATTATTTTTATTATAGGTAACTCCTGATGCTGGTAGTGCTTCAGCGGCAATTAATTGTACCAGTCGATCTTTGCCTTCAGCAAATCAACAGAATACTGATGGAAATGATCCAATCACATAGATCAAGATGTTTGAGTTTTTATAGATTTTAGTATTTAAGTTATTAAGAAACACAAATATTTGCTTGCACATTTTATCTAGTACTTATAATAGACTCGTATATGTTTGATTGATTATTTATTAGGTACTTATTAATTATTACTATGCACGATCAGATATGTCTGGATTTATGCAAACCTCGTTCTTCTTTGGTTACATGGCTTGCATCTGCTATATATGGATTCTTTATTATTTGTTAGTCAATCAAAAGCGAGTAAGCAAGTTAAGTTACCTTGCCAGGTTCTTTCAACTCTGTCATAGAGAATTCTATGAATTTTGTTAGATATTAGATAGAAGAACTGCCTTAAATGTTATTGCAATCTATACCGACGGACAAATTCGTTAGAATATATTTATTATAATACACATTTATATTTAACCTATACCGACGGACAGACCGTCGCTATATGTATGTAAATTTGTCGGGATAGTCCATATATATACCAACGGACGAACCGTCGCTAAAGGTGAAAGATATACCGACGGATAATCTGTCGCTATATGTATATAGACTTGTCGGGGTAGTCCATACTTTTACCGACGGACAATCCGTCGGTATATCTTTCTAATATCTATACCGACAATATGATCCGTCGGTATGGATCCATACCGACTAGCGTATTACCGACGATATTTTGTGTGTTGGAATTTTCTTATTTCTGTCGGTAAAGGTTTTTAGTCCATATACTGACGATTTTTTGTGTTTTACCGACGGTTGTCTATCCGTCGCTATATGTCATTTTGTTTGTAGTGAGTTGGAAAGTTAATAAAAAATTCTATTTTAACTTTTCAATCTAATTTTTCAATTTACAATTTAAACTTATTTAAAGATTTAATGCACCATCCTATTCGGTAATCTTAATTATATTTCAATAGATATAATGTTTCCTTTATGTTTCGTTTACGTTTAATATAGAAAATTTTCAAAATTTATAATTATTCTTATTTAATTGTACCATTTTTAATGATGAACATACGTAAAGAACCGAGAAAATTAAATAATTTATATATATATTTGTAATATAAACCCTATTCCCTATATTTTAATGAACCTATATAAAACAACAGAAAAAATAAATAATTTTTATATTTATTTGTGATATAAACCTAACATCGTCAATAAAAAGTAAAAATCTCTTTGTCTTTTAACTGTGTCTCTTTTTATGTATTATGTTAAAAAATCTTAAAAAATTAAATTCTAAATTCTAACCTTAATTTTCTATCTTAAAACCTAAATCTTATATCTTAAAAATACATCCTACTCCTAATTTCATAAACCCTAATCACAACCCATAACCTCGAACTCTAAACCCTAAACTTAAATCTACTAATTTAAAATACAATAATAATACGGTTAAAAGATAAACGAATTCTACCCGTCAACGAGTCTATAGGTATGCAATCCGGGATCATCCGGGAAATAAGAACCGACATGAATACATGTATGTCGGCATAGTAATTTTCTGTGAAAGATAATAGTTATTGTGTCTCATTAATGTGAGAAACATGTAACCAGGTGCATAGTGTGGCAGAAACCAGATTTCCAGGAAGCATGTGACATGGGAAAATAAAGCAAAATTCATAACCAAAGTCAAAAGTCCCTACACAAAAAATCATGGCACGATATCATAAAAATAAATAGAGAGGCAACAATTTTGCATCGACAATCCCTGACGCTAAAACATATAAATTTCAAACCCAGATTTCGAATCCAGGTTTGGAGTTTACTGCTCGTCACAGGGAAGAAGACGGTTAGACTCTACAGTCCTTGTGCTCTTGACATTTGTAGTTGTGGTGACAGGTGGGAAGATTTCAGCTCCTATATGTATGAACCCTACGTTTGCTCAAGTGTGGGAGGGTTTGTTCTTTGGTTGGTTGGTGAGAAAGTAGAATGGAAAATCCTTCATTTTCTTCTTCATCTGCTGAACATATTGAAAACGAACCAAAAGCATTGTTTGATAAAGAAATGAAGTTAGCCAGGGTAATACAGCTTTTATCCACATTTATGTTTTGGTGACTGTCCTTCTTTTTATATTTCTAGTAATTGACTTTTTGAAAGAAATTTATAAAGTGACGTCCGTTAAAGAGACGGACACCATTTTATAAATTTCTTTTAAAAAAGTTAAAATTTTCTCGATAATTTAATTTTGTTATATTAATTTCTTAAAATTGGTTTCAGGAAGCAGCCCTAGAAGTGATCAACAATAACTCTGAAGAACAAGCATTGAAGATATTTTTGCAGGTAAAATCTATTCATAACGTTTATGGATCAGTTAAATATTTCAATATATATATATAATATATATATATATTACATGTTGACCCTGTATTTATCTCAAATTTGACCTAATCTAACAATTTTTATTTTCATCGGTAGGGATTAAAACCTGTGACAACTTCAGTGAGGTCGATATGGGATGAGATATTGATTTCAGAGTCGGACATATCGGACAGGGACGATGAAGACTATATAATATATGAATCTGATTATGTTGTCATTAAACATTTAACCTTTTGACTATATATTTTCTTTAATTTAAGTAACAACTAGTTTATATTATCGTTTTCTAGGAGTAGTTGTTAATAGTAAATTTGATTCGAATCTCGCTGTTTATAAATCTAGAGCTTTTACTTTTACTCCAAACTTTCTTTTCCATTGCTTCAGCAGTAGCAGATAATAACATCACAATTAGGTAGGGATTCATTGAGATTTTATGTCAAGGGTTATCTATTAAAAATATAGAGATAGTAAAATTATAAAATTATAAAAATTAAAGAGATTGTTAAATTTGATTGCTAATAAAAAATTAAAACACGTGGGTGTATTTCTTTTATTTTCATTCTTGTTTATTTTTTGTTTAAACATAGAGCGTAAATCATTTACCTTTTTTCCATGTCTCTTTCTATGCCTTATTTTAAATTAAAGGTGTTTAAAAGATAGGGCTTAGGGTTTAAGGTTAGGAGTTGTGGTTAGGGTTTAGGTAATTAGGGGTAGAATATATTTTTTTAGGGTGTAGAGTTTAGGGTGTAGGATATAGAAAATAGAGGTTAGGGTTTAAAATTTAAATTTTAGAAAATTTTCAAAGAAAACATAGGGAGAGACAAGAGAAAAAGGTAAAAGATTTTTACCCATAAAAATGTGCTCTGTCACGAGATAACAAGTATAATGATTGAATATCGAAAAAGATAAAATTTTAGGTGAAAAATTCTTATCCATGTTCTGATATCCGTTGAACGTGCAATTCCATTAAATGTGATCACAAAATTTTTATTTAGTATAATCTAACTACAATATTAATTTTTCATCAAATCTAATAATTTCTTAAATAATGAAAATAATTAAGTATTTTAATAGTTTAATAAGAGATTCAAGTTAAAAAATATTTAAATATTCGACTAATTCAAGTTAATTTAATATAAAACTTGCAAATAGATATATGATCCTACAAATACATGATCTATTACATTTAGGTATTATACTTTGACAATAGTAGATGCTGAAATCCTACACTCTGACGATGCTACTTCCAAGCCACGAACAATCTACTGACTTGCAAATGGAAATAATGATTTCAAACACTGAACTAATAAAATTTAGTGGATACACTCTCACTCAACCATACATTAGTATAATATCATGACATAAGAACAATGGTGTTATCATAACTGCCTAAACACATAGCAAGAAATAAGGATGCATGATTCTTACACAACATACATTGATCATTCCAACAAACCTTGTGTAACACCCTGACCCGGTGCCACATTGGGCCTCCGACCTAAAACCTGTATTTCAAAATTTTGGCTTCAAGCCCAAATAAAAAAAGTTCAAGACCAAATAAAACTATAACATACAAAAGATTTAAAATCCAAATGTAACATGAGCCAATATTTAAAATAATACTATAATCACTAATTTTATTTGGAGTGTTAAACCCGAGATTTTTTTTTCATTCAATTCGAACAATGAGCTAATTTTTCAATATTCAAAATGTACATGGCTTTTTAAATAACATTACTTACCTAAGGAAAAATCAAAAATATTACTATCATATTAATTTGAGTATATATTATTTTACGGAAAAAGAAAATATATATACTTTAAATTATTTTTGTTATTCGTAAATTTCATTTTCCTTTCATTTTCCTTTTATTTTGTTTTATTGTTATTTATTATTATTATTATTAGGAATAAATAAATAGAAACAAATAAATAAATAAATATCAAATTATCAAACCTAAAACAATTTAAAGTTACAAAACCCAAATAACCAATTAAAATCCGTTTTTATAAAACCCACAAAATAATAAACTAGCCCATTTCATTTATTAACAATACAATAAACTTTACAAGCCCAAATTTAAAAACAAGAGTCCAAGCTTCAAGCCCAATTCGATCTCTGATCTGATTACAAGCAAAAACCCTAACAACTTCCTTTATTTTTGCGCAACCGCAGGATGACAGTTGGATCAACCCCAGATCCAAAGGTCCAGATACAAAGGAGGAAGCTTCTGGACCCTTGCATGTGCCCCACGCGGACCGATCCGACTTCCTTCGCGCAGCACGCGCTGACGATTCTGCTACCCCACGCGCGTGCAGCACACGACCCGACCATTTGATTAACCGAAGACTCATTGCCTCCTCGCCTTCAGATCGCCGTCAACCACGTTTTCGGTGGTCCCCTCTCCTTCGGTCCTCACGTGCAAACAAAACAAATCATCAGAATCGTACAATATCTCAGTAGAATTTGCATAAAATCAGAGGCCAATAACAAACAAATTTTGGCAAAATTTCAAAGGCAATACCATCACATATCAACAATTCAGAGCAACAAGCGTACAAGCAAAGCAAGCAATTAAAATTTTAGGTTTTTATTTCCCTCAGAAATTGGATGTAATTCGGTTATAAAAAACGAGCAAAATTAATGTAAAAGGGGTTCCCCGATCGAAAGAAAATCAATACAAACAGAGTGTTTGGAGGTATACCCTCGGTTTTCATGGTTTTATGTAATAAGCGAATATAGATCTAGGTTTCAGGATTTACCTTTTTATGAATATGTCAGTTGTTCGTCCTCCTTCTCGGGTAATAAGCCTCGTCCGTTGGCCATCTTCGGTGAACCGAGAACGAAGGGGGACTTCTTTCTTCTTATTCTTTTCAAAATCGAATTTTAGAGTACGAAAATTTTGATCTTGTTTTTACCGAAAAGAAAGGAATCTGGATTCTACGGTGGTTTTGGATTCTTGTTCTTCATTTCTGGAAATTCCCAGAGGAACATTTAAATGAAGAAAAATGAAGAAGAGGGGGTGATTTAATTTTCTGTTTGTCATTTATACTTACCCCTGAAATTAAAAATGGTTTATTTAATTTTTAAAACCCTCCGTGTGCCCCTATTTTGTCCCTCAGTCCTTGTGATTTTTATATGCTTTACATTTTAGTCATCGTTTTATAACATCAAACTTCTTTATTTTTAATTTGAACCTTCATTTAGCATTTTAATTTGTTTAATCATTTTTAATCATAAATTGACATTTATATTTTACTAGTATTTAATTTTGGTCACTTTTTGTTTTTAAATAATTCTTTTAATTTTACTTTTGTTCGATTTAAGTCACTGATCAAACGTGTTTTTCTTTTCGATTTGGATTCTGAATTTGTTCCCCTTTCGAATTAGTCATTTTCATTATCTAATTTCTTTATTTCGGTATCTTTAAGTTTTCTTTTTGCTTCATTTAATTTAATCCTTATTTAATTATTTAATCATTTTACATGTTTGATGTACATATGTGTTTTATTTGTACTATGTGTTTTCTTTTATGTCTTTATTGTTTACATATGTTTATTTCATTGTATTGTTCATGTGTATATTTTTCTAAATATTGTTTCATATCAATTTTATCTAACTTGCATCCAACACTAATTAATACCTATTGCGATGTCCTTTTATTCGATCACAACGGGCCCAACACTAGGTGTAATGGTGACACTGGGTGCGTTTACCTTCAAATAAAAAAGACGTTTAAAATATATTCGAATTTCTAAGAAAATATTAATTGAATGCCACCTTAAATCGAAAATCCCAAAATTAATTAAGCGATTGTTTTGTAAAGGTGCCAATTTTGGGCAATTTTAAACGTTAACTCTATTTTTAGTTATAACCAACTCTCAAACTCATTTTTATTCGAATCTCTTATTTTACGATGTACGGTCTACCAAAGTGTCCGATTGTGACTCCAATTATTTTCAAATTATTTTCTAACCCATTTTTTATATTGTTTTCTAAGGTTTCTATTAAATTTTAAATTATTTTCTAATTTTTCTAATTTTTCTTTTTCAATTTCAAATCCCTAATTTGTAAATTTCCCCTTTTTGAGATAATTTCTCAGTTTTCCATCTTTAATCCCTTTTTTTTCAATTTGTAACCCTAATTTCCAAATTTCAAAAACTAATTTCCAATTTTCACTTTTAAATCTCTAACTTGTATTTCAGCTTATAATAATAAGTAAAGAAAAACATGTAAATATCATGCATGACGTGATGGTTCTATCATGTTTGCCTACCACATGGCATAAATGAATGTATACTAACGTACACAGCATATACATATTACAACAAAGCAAATACAAGAAGTGAGACCCGTGTCCATACAGCATCGGGATCCTACACTCAGGATTGAGGTCGCCCTCAAATCCCATGCTCGGAATGTTACAGCGAACATCTTCGAACGAGGCCGCCCAACGTTCGACATAGATAATCGGGATGGATGTCGCCTAACCAATCCCATGATTGGAATGTTACATCGATCATATTCGAATGAGGGTGCCCAACATTCGAAAAAAGGTATTCAAAACATCCTCCGGAATATTACATCTGATGGTCTTCTTCGTGTTACAATAATTTTGGATATCCGGATTTCCATCACACAAGACTCACATACACACAAATGATCCACCTAGGATCTTCACATCAAGATATGCTATGACTCGTCATAACATAGTCTGTCGGAGTTAATATTTTCAAATCCAGTTTTAACAACCCATTTATAGCTTAAAGGATCCCTAGGAACCCCTAATCACAATTAAACAGGTCTCAAACTCAAAACCTTGCACTTAGGTAAAATTTCCCTTTCAATGCTCCCTATGTGGGGTATCAAAATACCTAGTATTGATACACTCAACAAAGAGGGTACCAAAACCCCTTATATCGATACCCTCTCAAACAGGGTATCGAAATGCTTTGACCAAACTTCAAAGTCAACTACGGAAGGCTACCCATTTCGATACACCCTATATGGGCACTACACCAAACTTGATATATAGCGGCACTTTTAGCGGTGTTTATTGAGCAAACACCGCTAATATTGCATAAATAGTGGCGTTTATAAATAAAACGCGACAAATAAAAATATTAACGGCGTTTGTAATACAAATGCCGCAACAGTTTCGACTTTTAGTGGCGTTTTTTAAGAAAACGCCACAAATATATAGTTTTAGTGGCGTTTATTGAGTAAAACGCCGCAAGTACTTAGTTTTTACTGCATTTGGTATTAAACGCCGCATAAGTATTAAAACTCACCGTTTCATTTTATGGGTATACCTGTCACTCTCCACTCTCCCTCACCATCACCCTCCCCGATCCCCAAATCAAACCCACAATCCCTAGCATCATTTCTCAAGTCCTCTCGATTCCCCCACTGGCAATCTGCTGGCTTCTTGGGTAGCAATTCAGATCCAAATTCACAATAACCCATCACTCGACCGCCTCCACCTCTGCCACGCTTACATCTGGAGCTTAAATTCACAAAATCAACACCATATTCTTTATACAATCAAATTTTCTTCTTGATGGTAAGCGTAACCCTAATTTCTTCAAATTTTTTTTTTAAAAAGATTGTCTTCACCTTTTTTGATTATTTTTCTAGTTTTGCAACTGAGATTTATTATTAATTTTCTAGGAGGCATTTAGGAAAGCTATATTGCAGGATACTTCCCTCGAAACATTTGCTCTTAAGACGGTTCAAGAGGTCATAAAACCTCGGGTATTTTTCTTTGAATTATAACATTGTTTATAAATCTTTAATATTTAATGAACTTTTTCTTTTTTAACTTTTGTTTATGCTGCGTCCTCTGTAGTCTGTATGAATTTTTTTTTCTTTCTTGAATTTCTCTGTACGAATCTTTTTTTCTTGAATTTCTCTGTACGAATCTTTTTTTTCTTGAATTTCTCTATACGAATCTTCCTTTCGATTCTTTGGCATGTCTAACGCTTTAGGCAATATTTCACACTGGTATGTAATAATTTATGAAAGGAGTTACGGTGGTGATGGAGGTAGAGATGGTGAAAGGTTTTGAAATTGAGTGTTAGAATTGTCTCTCGTGAAGAGATTTTAAGTTGTCATTTAGGGGAAATAAAGTTGTACATTTGTGCTGTGAGATTCTCGTTAGATCCTTGTGGTTATATGCTACACAGAGTTTAGCATCTATAGATTGTTATCCTCTTGTTTGGAAAAACCGAGTTCACTATAAAGATATTCTTTTGTCTACTAGCCGCTAGGTGCAGATAAAGTACATAGATCACCGATGATGCCCTTCTTTTGTCTCTAATTTTATTTCTTTTTGGTTAGAATGCCTAAATTTAAGTATCTAGGTGATTGGGCATTTCTTGGTTATTTGCTTCGTTATTTATTTATATTTCAACAGAAACAAACAAAGTTAGCTCAAGATGAAAATCAATTATTTGAGAACATGCTTCGGACCTTGGTTCAAGAATTTGCGGTATGTGATCATATCTAGTCCACCATTCAATAATTTTTTTAGTTATTCTTTTTATATTCTCTCTTTTTATATGCTACTTATATTTGGGTATTTATCAATTATTTTTTTAACTTCTAGGTTTAGTAATCTCTTTGTTATATATTTTTATTCCTTATGAATATGATATGCAAGGAATATAAGCCATGATGTATAGCTTATTAAACAATTAAATCACATGGATTTGTTGGGCTTTAGTATCTTAATTATATTTGGTAGTTCTAGTTTATGCTATCCCGGATATTGGGTAACTCTTCCATTCTTAACCTTTCATTTCGTTTCTCACTTTCCCAATAATGTCAAGAATTGCCTTGGGAAGTATACTCTTTGCTTAAATCATCTGAAGCTTAAACTTGTAAGTATTACTTGACATTGGTGCTGTCGTTGTGTGGTAGTGCTACCTGAACATGAATTGTGTTACTTTTGAATATCTTTATTAGCAATAGATAAGTTATCTTTTCAAGTGATGCAAATCGTTAGTTACACCTAGAAAGTACTCATGTATGTTTCTTTTTTATTTGAATCTTAATACATAAAATGATGAGTCACTGTGTACCTTTTCACCATTTTCAAAGTTCAGAAAGTATATCAGGCAAGTTACGCCTAGAAAGCATGCATGTTTGTTTCTTATTGGTTATGTCATTTTAGTTAGGAAGGTAGAAAAAAGGATTATTTTGAAGTACTGCGAATGAACTGTAGTGGAAATGTATATGAGTTTGAAAATAATATTTACTCAATTCAACTGGAAGAAAGTAGGTTTGATGATAAATTCCACTTTCAGTAACCATAACAGTTCGTTTTCTGTGAATTGACTTGAGTTTATCTGTTCAATAGGCTGAAAGTTCTTATGTTTTCTAATGTGCAGTAACTTTCTTTCAGTAGCCATGGCAGATTGTGAACTGAATGAGTTACTTTCTTCTGAATGTTTGTCTGGTGTATCGAAACTTCCTTTGTCTATACACCCTCTAGCTTTCTTCACCAAGTAAGTCTATATACTCTCTGGCTTTCTGATCTTTACTCTCTTTTGAAAAATTCCTTTGTCTTTGATTACTCATAGATGGCAGTGGTGACCGAGAGCTAGTGGATTAGGGAATAGAAGCTTAGGAACAAAAAGCTTCTCTTTACTTGACAACAATTTAGGATGCAAATTATAGAGATGACAAGATCGAATGTGAGTATTTGTAAAGAAAAACTTTTAATACTTTGTATTCATGTTCATAAGTAGCTCGTAAGAAATACATAAGATCGATTTCTATTATAGACTTTGTTTTCGATTTTATTATTTAAAAGATTATGGTTGTATTTTTTGTTTATGCAGTATTTATTTAATTATTATTTTTTTAAAAATATGGTGTTATTAGTGGCGTTTGTGAATAAAAATGTCGCAATAAAACCCTTCTTTAGCGGCGTTTGTGAATAAAAACGCCGCAAGAAAATCCTTCTTTAGCGACGTTTGTGGGGAAAAACGCCACTAAAGTTCTGGATCTTCTGTGGCATTTTTTGTCCAAAAACGTCACAAACTATTGCGGCGCTGGTTTTAGCAGTGTTTTTTGTGGCACTTTTTTAAGCGCCAGAAACTTTTTTAGTGGCGCTAAGAAACGCCTCTATAGAACTAAAAAAACGTCGCTAAACACCTATTTTGCTGTAATGGGGGGTATCAGAACGTTTTCGCTATCGGAGGGTGCCGTATCAAAATGCGGGTAAGGCGTTCTGATACCCCTACACAAAAGTACAGGTCTACATCTAAGAAATGCCAAGAATTCTATCCAAACTTAATATATTCGTTCCCTAATTACTTATGTACATAAATAGGTGAATTTACATGGTGTTTCACTCAGTTCTAAGCGTTGTAATATCATATTACAACAATCACCATTGAAGACTTCTATCTCAACAACCAAACAATCATGCAATCAAAATATACATGTAATGTAACCTATAATGATATGAAAGATGCAAAGTCGAGTTGGTGGTGTACCAACCTCAGCAAAAGCAACAACAAAAACGAGTTCCTCCACCTCAAGTTTTCTCCTTTACTAGCCTCCTTGAAGGCCCTCCCTCTTTTTTCTCTATAAGAACGGAATTAAACCACCCATTAAACCAAGCTTATGATACTGTTTTTATAATGTTTTGTTGCTCCCACGTTTTTGTTCTCAAATTTTGATGAAAAGAGGTTTTATCAGTTTATGCATTGATGCATGTATTGGTGGGAGGCATGAGTGTAATTCACTGTTTTTATCTTAATACTTGAGGATCATGTTTTGTTTTTAGTGTTGGTATTAAAGATGATGAAACGTGGATAAGTTGATCGATCAATAGGATGTGAGTGCACTATAATTATAAAATTCGTACGTGTGTAAATTCCTTAGTGATGCATTAGAGGTGATGCCTAGTGCTGTGTGATATAACAATGACCTTATCACATTCGGGAATGGCAAATTATCCTAGACACTAAGGTGAGATTTCGTGGAATGTGTTAGTCAATCACGGGCATGTTTGTTGATATAGGTCACATGCGAGTTTTTCGTTTATCCTAACGTTTATAGGTAATTTAAACGGTTCATTAATGCCAATACAATGTTATAAGCAAGTGTATTTCTTAATTGAAAGGTGTTTCAATGAAGCTTTGCCATAGGCATGTAATCTTGTGTTTTGCTTGTTAAGAATATGATTTCAATAGTTAAATGAAAATGTTTTGTGGCTTCTGCCATGGTACACTTGTTTTTTTTTCATGATGTTGGCATTGATAGCCATGTGTTTGTTTCATGAGTTGAGCATGACATGTTTTTATAAAACTTTGGCTTTTATAAGCTGCATTGCAACTTGTTTTTACTTATGTTTTTATATATCATTCACTAAGATTTGGCTTAACCATTCTCTTTTACTTGCAATACAAAGAAATAAGTGATTAGGTGCCATCAAGAAGCAAGGGAGTCAAGTAAACTATTTTATACTTTCTTAGACTCATGTATGTTTTAAGTTAAACTGAGAACCTTAAGTAGATGAGAGCAATGAAGCAATGAACTTATATGTCTTATGGATATTCTAGATTTGGGCTTCTTCTATGAGATTTTATTATGATTTTGAGTGTTCCTAAGATGCAATCCAAGTTGAATTGATGTTGTTGCATGCTATATTTTATAATGAATTAAGATTATGTTTTGTTTACTTTACTAGTGGAAATAGGTGTTGATGCATCTAGTGAACTTGTTCTAAGGTGTGCATTATTCCCTTAGGTTCTTTAACGCATCTAGAGAACTTTTAGTTTTTGTTTAAAGCATGAAACTTGAGTAATATGTAGTTTCTGGGCAGAGGGTTCCGAAACACCTTCATAGGGTATCGATACCAAGGCAAAAATACGTAAGATTTCTAGAAACTTGGCCTAGGTATCGAAACCACATGAACTGGTCTTGAAACGACAGTATGAAAATATGCAATCGTATCGATACGCTTCATCCGAGTTCCGAAACCCATCTTTACAGTAACAAAACGTATCGGAATGGGGACCAAGCTGTATTGAAACACGAATTTGTTACATAGGCAATCGGATGAGTTATCAATGGCGTATCGAAATACATAATACCTGTTTCGATTCCCCTTTGTCGTTATGTCAATATCGATACAGGGAAGGGACTTTTCAAAACCTTGGAAGTTAAAGTAGTTATAGGCTGATTTTAACTTTAAAATATTACACTTTAGACACTAAACTTTGGAGAACCAAATAGATGACTTGTAGATATTGTATTAAGTTGAAAATTTACGTGCAATCATAAAATATACTTAATTAAGGATTGATAACCTTAATTTCACTTTTATATCATAATTTTATGGAAAATTACAAATAGGTCCCTAAAACTTGTTTGTTTAAAATTAGGATTCGAATCTCATTATTTTCTGCTGCAATTGAACTTAGTCCTTGCATGATCATGTAAGATCTAACTAATGCATTTAAAGAAGATAAAAAAATTTAGGGTCGCATATCGGGGCGAATCTCCAGATTAGCCTTGGCATTCCCCATGTAACTCGTTCGAATCGGGTGGTATCTAGATCGGGTCGAGGGGGTTACATTGGTTGGTATCATAGCTTAGGTTTATGAATCCTTCTCTTATGTTTGGTTTTCTTTGCTATGATATTATGCACGGTGGTTGTTTACTTTGTTTAGTTGATATTGCACGATGATTGCTATACATGCTGATTTGTTATATGCACGGTGATTGATTAATTGTTGCTAAGGCTAAAGCATGTTTGACCTACATCTCCATTGCTCCACTAATTCAGGTTGGTTTTGTTAAAAACTTGACCTAGTTGACTCCTTGCTTTTGGTTGACTCACTTAGTTTTGAATTTTTGTTTTATGCATAGTAATAATAATATGAGACCTCGTAGAGAGCTTAGAATGAACACTCGATCTATCACTGATTGCATCCATGTAGTGCTATAAATTACGCAAAAATATGTGCAAGTATATACAGTCATGCAAGTAATAAAGGGTGAGTGAGTATCGTTCCCACGAGGATCAGGAGAAAAGTTGAAGTAACTTGTCATGGCAAAAAGGTCACTAACTAAAAGGAAATTAAGTAAACTGGTATAGACAAAAGGGTATAAAATGACAAGTGTTGTGAATGTAAGGTGGCATGTTTTGAAGGTATAATGGGGAAAATGCTATGGTAATTTCTGAATGCAAGCAAGCAATTAAAATTGTCAAGGTAAAATGAAATATAAGGTGATGGTGCAGTAGAAGTATGCAAGCAGTGTGAGAAATATGGAAGTGAGATTGTAAGTGAATAAGTAAACGAAGGAAACACTTTGTAAATGTCAAAGCAAAAGCAAAATGAGAAAACACGAAAGTAAGCAATATGATGTAACTATCCTCGATTGATAAGCTCTACTGGAAATGAATGATGGACTTTTTATGGACTTCTTAAAATCTCTCCTTCGAACCACTAGATGTTGTATGGCCTATTCACTCGATAGACTTTTCTAACATGCTCCCGCTCTCTCGAGTCAAAGGAACCTGACAGTCTAAAATGCAAAGACATCTCCTCTCGGTCTCAGCAGTGACATCCTGCCTATCGACAAAGCAAACTCCTTTTAGTCGTTGAAACACTCACTTAAGTGTCTCTCGAGCACCTAAGGTCAGATTATGCTCTATTTGTAGTCTATAACCCATTGCTCACGTTTATCCTCCCTTAGTCGCTCTCGAACACTAAGGATCTATGGCTAAGTTTCTCTCGAACACCTAGCACTATACCTAAACAAGGGACACTCTCATGCCTCTTACAAGCTTAGATAATTTAAAACAATGAGCAAAGCAAATAAACAAACACATATCATGCTAATATATTCATAAGAAATAAAGTTAAATCATCCACAAAAGCATCCACCAAATAAAGCTTAACATGGTGGTGTGAAAGTATTTAAAACATATCATCCACAACAACCTCTCAAACATAAGAAATAAAGCAAAGGGAAAGGTTGGAACACACCCTTGGTGCGCGCTACCACTGACTCTTCGACCACCATGGAGATGCTTTAGCATGCTAGCCCCTCTCTGGTGCCTGGCACGCCACTCCCTTCAAGCTCGATCAATGGAGGAACCCTTCGGACGGTGGTCGGGGGAAGAAAGGTGGAAGCTTTCTGCAGCCTCTTACTTGATTTTGGGGCCTCAAAATCAGTCCCAAAGGTCCTCCTCTAAGAGTTTTTTTTCTATTAGGTCATCATTCCTTATAAAGTGGGGGAATAATACCTTAGGGTTTAGGTAAATTTCCTTTTTCACCCCCACATGATATTCAATTCTTCCAGGTGATTGTCGTCCCCTCCAAGGTGGTTATGGCCAGCCTCACGTATAACACCAGCTGGCACTCCTCTCAAAATATCTTCTTGTCTTTTTTCTACAGCACTGTATGCGTTAATATTTGCGATGAAAATTTTCTTTCGCTATCCTTCTGCAAATGTCATGACAAATCTCCCTTACTCCCTTCTTCGCTTTACCTGCATATCATCAACCACAACACGAACTTCCCCATAAAATAACATCTATTATCGCACCATAAATGCCAAGGCATAACATACCACCAAATGGAATGTTATGATCATAAATGCATCTAAATGATCTTATATGCGCTTAAAGACAACCAATAACTTAAGTGAAAAGGCTCTAAATATAGCCTTTTTGCGGAGTTATCACATCCCCAAACTTAAGCTATTCCTTGTCCTAAAGCAATGGATAACAACTAGCAGAGAAAAATGTCATGACAATGTTCAGGATCAAGATAAGAAAGTGGTTAGAGTTTCAACCCTCAGAAAAGTCATGACATAAACATATAAGACTTGGGGAGATTTCAAGAATACTACTTAGGAAGAGGTCACTTTAGGTGTGTGTGCGTGAGTGTATCCAATCTATGTTTGGTTAAATTAGAAAAATTCTAAAGAAAGTTCACTATCCCTAAAAAGCATGTTTACTCGTTTAAGCACAACTTTAATGCTCCCTTAATATATACCTAAATATTATATTTCTTCTCTTTTTTCCCTTTTTTTAAACACCGCTACGAGGGCAACCAGCTTGTCACACAACCTATTACTCATACCATAGCTTCCATTTATTGAAACGCAGTGTCCAGGCAATGCCATGACAAGGTAAAAGTGTAGCGTCACCCTATGTCTCTTTCATTAACTCATATGCACATGGGTATGCCATGACATAGCAGAGTATCCCCTACAGTTACGCCTAAGCATTTATTCACAATTTCTTAAACGAAACTAACAAGAGCATTCTATCAACATTTAAATCCATTAACATTAAAACTTTCTAAGTCAATCAAGTTTCCATTCCATAAAAATATTCTAACTTTTTCAAGCATAGAGAACATACTCGTGTAACAATAAAATAAATACAAAAAATCAAGTCCTAAAAAAGATTCTATCCAAATACCAAGTTGTGGATATTCAATTGAAGCATTTTTCATAAAAAATGTAACCCCCTTAGCCCAACCTAGACGGAACCGACACTAACGGGTTACACGGGGAATATCGAACCAAACCCGCGAAGGTCCGATTCGATAAACAACCCTAAAAACCGATATGTTTTTTTTTCTTATCTAGATGCATAATTAATTTCCTATGTGTGTCGGTTTCACGCGTAACGAGAATGGAAACATTCGGTTCACAATTGATCATTCAATTCGCACATGAACACATAAGGACCAAACCGCAAATAGTTTTAATTCCAATAATAAACCAGAAATTCAATCTACCAAAGTTCAATTAAACATGCATAGCATACTCACAATAAAATTCAGATCAATCGGAGCATAGTAGCATCATTAATTAGGGACCTAAACGTAAAACACATAAAACCTAGGTACCACCTCCGACTATGATTATCCGATATGAAATTAGATTATTTCCATGCAACACGGTGAAATTTCAACCCAAAATAATATTCAAAGCATCCAAATTCAATCGTGGGAAAATGTCCGATCCTACACAAAATTTCAACTCTTAGAATGTCATTTTTGGTCAGGGGTATCGATACCTTTAGCCTGGGTATCGATACCCTGACGTGGAGCTAGCCTCGTTGCACCTCGAAAGTCATAGGTATCGATACCTCCATAAGTGGTATCGATACCACAGTGACCAGTGAGGTAATTGCATCGAATCGTGCTTTGGTACTACCCCAAATTAAGCCTTGGGTATCGATACCCTAACCAGAGGTATCGATACCCCCTATGCAATTAACAAAAGCTGAACATTTTAAAAGAGTTCCATCCACTTAAACAAAACCATTAGTCACCCTAAGCTACATGCATGATATCCGAGCATAATGAGCAATTTATTACACCCAAATACCACATCAAGAACCCCAATATCATCTATAGGCATGCTTCTTATGTTCATATTAAAACAAGAGACATACATGCATGGACATATTCAAACAATCCAAAACATTACCACAATCCATCAAACAACAACCAAAGCGAAATAAGGTCTTATTACAAGTCATTAACCAAAGCAAAACACACTCTCATAAGGGATAAGTTTACACATTGCCGAGCCCCTATTTATGTGCCGAATCATACAAAAAATGTGAGGTATTTTCCCCTTGGTCCTCTTGCTCCAAATGTAGCCCCAAATGTCTTTATTTTTCTGCAAAGATGAAAAGAGAGCTTAAGCAAAACATGCTTAGTGAGGAAGCTCTAAACAAGATCATCAATGCATCACATTAAAACCATATTTAAATCAAGCTTGTAATGTTTTCCTTAACATCAAACATGTTTTACCAAATCATGTTCATATTTATGTTACCAAAACATTTCCTTGAATATGTATGCAAAAATTCAAAGTATTCCATGAGTGATGCACAATGTTCCAAACATTCCATGTATGCATATTGGCTTTTTAGTGATCACTTGTTATGAACCTTAAGTTCACCGAATATGCGGATCCATTGTTCTAGAGACCCTTAGTCTCGTCATGATAAAAAGTCACCATAGACATGACACGAAGTCATCATTGACATGACACGAAGCCACCATTGACATGACACGAAGTCACCATTATCAAGCTCTACCACGCACGGTTGGACACAAAGTCACCCTTGTTACGTGTAGGCTTTTTTTTTCTTTCCTTTCTTTCCATAATATTTATAGTGCACTCAATCGTAATGACATGTCATTTGTATTCGAATCTAAAGTTAGTGTCACTAAGCCAATATCAATTCTAAATATGCATGTTAATTTGTTGCTCATAATGCATCCATAATGTGTTCAATAAATGAACCGAAAGTCACGCCCAATGGCACCATCAAATGGAAGGGAAATAACCACATATTATTTCAATTCATTTCCATGCTTCCATAAATCATGAATGCTTTTATAAACCATTCATTTTCAGCAATTAACACATGCATGCATCGTTTCAAAATCATGATCATGCGTTTCCAAAATCTCATTGAATCATCATCATAAATGTCATTACCGAAAGTAGCCAAAACTTACAATAATGCATCAAAATCATTTACTTTACTTACTCTTGAACTATTCCATAGTCCCCAAAACAGAACTGAATCTTTGCAAAACACTTTTAATCTGAAATCACTCACCGACAAGCGAAACAAGCCCTCGCCGACGCTCCGACGGCAACACCAATGCACCAGCCACTTACGGACCTTCTTGCACTTCCTCTACAACATTAAAAACAAAGCATTTTCACATCATAACATGCTCAAAAAGCAGCCACATTAAACCTCCACAAAATTATCGAAAACCTTGCCGAAAAGACCGAAAACTAAGCCGAAACTTATCCGAAACAACATCAGCCCTTAACCTTATAAATCTAAAATCTAATCCACCTCAATTATGAACTAAAAACACTTTCAAACCATCCTTATACCTCCAGCAAGAGCAGAACACCTAAAACAGCCCCTAAAACAACCGAAAACCACCTTAAAACACCACTGATTACATTATTTCGGGATTAATTTGATGTTAACTCATTTCAAGACTCAATCAATCATTTAGTTCCACCAAAAGATGAGAAATCCTCCCTTGATTTCCTTCAAAATGGATGTTGATTTTGCAAAATTGATGAGTAGGTTTTGTAGAGAATGAAAAGATGAGTAAAATGAATTAAATCTTGTTGAAAATGAAGAAGAAATCAGCAAGTAATTGAAGAAATTTAGTGAAGAAGATGTTGAGAAAATGGAGAGAAAATTTGGGAGAAAAGATGAGAAAATGGGAAGTTACAAAAGAAAATGAAAATAATCTTTTTATTAAAACTAATTAAAACATATTTGGTGGATAATCTTTAATTAAAAATAAATTGGGTTAATGGCCCTCTAAGGATTCTAAGTATGGCTTACTTTCCAATTTAGTCACCAAAAATCTTAATTTCTGAAAATTACCAATTAAACCCCTAAACTTTTTTCCAAAATTCTCAATTTAGTCACTAGTACAAAATTAAGCCTAATTAAAAATCAAATTAAGGCTCAATAATATTCCTTTAACTTTAAAACACCATTTTAATATTTTTAAACCTTCCCGAAAAATTATTACTTATCCGATTAAATTATTATTATTTTAATTTTCCCGAAATTAATGAACCGAAGAATCCGATATGACTCGAATCGAATCCCCCAAACCAACACTCAAACTACTAACCCAAAAATAGGAATGTTACAAAAAAAATATCATCATCGGGCATCATTAACTTTAATACAACAAACTTATCTTGAAACCTACTTATTTGTCATGGCATCTTTCTACAACTACAATTATCATCGGGCATTTTTCATGTCATGAAAATAAAGTAGGGAACGATACCTCCCCCAAACTTGAGGTCAGGATTATCCCCAATGCAAATAATAAAACTAATCTATATGCCATGCAATGAAATGAATGCAAGTTACATTGATTTATGTAGGTGGTGCTGATGTAGTGGCGGTAGTGCGACGGGTCGCTCTTCTCTTTAGCGGGGGCGAGCTAAGTTCGCTTTTAGAGTCATCATCAGTTTGTGGTTGGGGCTGTTTAGTAGTAGCAGATGGGATCACTTGGTGTCCTGCCAAAACCTTCAATCGGTGCTTGGATTTATTTGGTGGCTCTTGTTGCTTTTCTGGCTGTGCTTCTTGTTGGGCAGGTTCATAAAATAGAAGATCTTTGAAGAGAGATGAGATAAAACTTGGTTCATATTCTGGTTAGCAGTCTTGTCTTGTTGAGATTGTGGAGACTGGGCTTGTTCATCCTAAAATGCCATGGCATCTTTCGGGTCGTGATCGGGTGTAATGGCTAGAGCTTTTAGAGATGGTTTCGTTGATTCAGGTATCTCTGGTCGGGCTTCTTCAGAAGGCTCAGCTGGAGCCGGTTCCTCATTGAGATCTGGTGCATCTTGCCTTTCATTAGGTGATGCAGGATGAAATGTCGAGGCATTTACAAAAGTTGGCAAGATGGATTCTAGGAATAGTGGGAACTCGTGAATCAGATGGGGGAACAACTCACCCATGTAGGCATGGATCACTTCATCTCTCTTCTTTGTGTAACCAAAGAATTCACGCAAGTCGCTTGTTAAGTTGTCTAGCTTTGCCATGGAATTTCTAGATGAGTCAAGCACATCGGCCCTTTGTGTCATGGCTTTTCCTCGGACATTTGCAGCTTGCAAAGTTTCCAATTGCTCTTCAGCATTACCCATCAAAGAAGACACCTTTACAACAGTGATACCCTTCACTCCTTCTAAGGTCTCATCATAGTCGTGCTTTGGGACATCTTTCTTGAGGCAAAGTGTCGTGATCAGCTTAGGAAAAATAAGAGGGCTTCTCGTTCTATTGAGGTATGCGTGGGTCTCTTGAACTAAGATTTTTCCTACATCCATAGGGCAGACATACAGAATGGAATGGAGGAGCATCAACCGAGATAAGCTTACAGTGGTGTGATGGGATGTTGGCATGAGCTTGTGGCATAGAAAGTGGTTCCACAACCTTGCGTGTGGAAGGAGCCTTTCTCGGTTGATCTACCCCCGACTTTCTTGTTGGTCGTTCCACTCAGTATCGACCACACAGAGGTCTTCCTTTACGCCCTGGTATGTCTCGTAGTCGGCCTCATCCTCCTTCTTCGTGTGTCGGTCCACTTCTTGTGGAATTTCGAAAAAGCGGTTGAGGGCTATGTTTGAGAAGTGGATGTTTTTGCCATGGACATAAACAGATTTCGGCTCTGGGCTCTGGATGTTTGCGTAAAATTTCCTCACAATATTTGCGTTGACTGGATGAGAAGCAATTTTTTTTTCAATTGTGATACTTCACCACATCTATTACCTCTGTCCCGAAAGTCTCCCCGGAGAACACGAATCCAAGCTCAAAGAAGAGCTTTAAGTTTTTTAAGAGTTTAAACCTTTCCTCTACCTCGTTGTCGATAAAAATCGTAGGAGGTGGTTGAGTAGAGCTAGGAGATCGTGATCTCACCACTTTTTCTAAGAAAAAACAAGGAAAAGAAGAAAAAGTTTGAAGCTTTTACAATGGAGGTTTCTCGGCTAAGGAAGAAAATGGAGAAGAAGAAGGTGAAGGGGTGATGAAAGAGAAAAAGAATAAAAGGAAAATATTAAATGTTAGTGCGATGGGGAATAGGAAACGTGTGGAGGGGGTTTATTGTAATCATGAGAGTGATTAAAGTGGAGAGAGAAATAATTAAAAGTAATAAAAATTTACGTCTTTTTGGTCCTTTTGCCGCCCAAACCTAAAGCTTAGATTTTTTTAACTTCTTCCCTTTGTCCCTTCTCAGTCGTTAGCTTCATGCCTTGATATTAAACCCTAAAAAAACAAAAACAAAAATGTTTAGCAAAATAAAGTATATAAACTATGCTAAAAACAATTTATCTATTAACAATTGTAAACTAGGAATGTCATGACATTTCTGAATGTCAGGCATCCTGAGGATAGGAGGTAGGTTTGGCACCATCATAGGGGCTTCAGTGTAGATTTCCATACTTTGGTCATTAACCTTAAAGATTGTCCTATCGTCAATGCTTTTGGTATCTACTACTCCATGGGGATAAACATGTGCACTTCAAATGGCCCAAACCACCTTGATTTTAGCTTCCCAGGGAAGAGTTTCATCCTCGCGTTGAATAGGAGCACTTGTTTACCAACTTGAAAATGTCATGGCAAAACCGCCTAGTCATGCCATCTTTTGGTCTTCTCTTTGTAGAGTTTGGCATTTTCATATGCTTGGGCTCTGAATTCCTCCATCTCATTCAACTCTAAGAACCTTCTTTCCCTATCTAGTTGGGCGTCAAAATCGAGTTTTTTAATTACCCAATAAGTTTTGTGCTCTAGTTCAATGATAAGTGCTCAACTCACTATCACTTTTTAAACCTTTTATGGGCATTAATCACTGAATTTACACCCACTCGGACCAATGCATGTACTTAATGTGATATATTTAGAAGTTATGCTTTATAAAGATGATATTTATAGAAAAGACAAGTTTTACTGAGTTTTTACATCTATGCAGGAGAAACTAGTGCCGCGACAGCAACATGGCCGAGGCAGAACCTGAGGTCGAGACAGAAGCTGAGAGCCAGGAAGCAATATTGTAGGCGATCGGAAGAGAAAAATCCAAGGGACGTTTCTAGACATGAAGTACATGGATCGGAGCTGGTTAGCATGAGGAAAAGCCCAAGACAAGGCCACGCGGGAAAGCCTCTTAGTTGAATTAAACTTGAAAATATTTTATTTATGTACATGACTTGTTCCCTAGTCCATGTTATATTCTACTTAGGAAAGGTTTGCCCTAGGCCAAGCCTATATAAGACCTAGCCGTCCAATGTACTAGGAGAGCCGATTCATAGAGAGTTTACCCTAAGATTCAATGTTTTCTTTCTCTCAAATTATGTTTTAAGCTTTCTTAGGGTTTAGGTGAAGGTTGTTAAGTATTTGTGAGATGAGATTGTACTTTGTCTTTATTTCAATGCAATAAAACTATCAAGGTTTGCTTATCCTTTGCTATTCTTTGTTCTTGTATTCATGCTCGGGAGAGAAGTTTGTGAGTAATCCATTCATCTAGACTCGGGAGAGTTAGATTCACGAAAGAGATAAGTACGGTGTTTCAATCGCGAAATACTAACTCGGCCTAGGGATAGGTTAAGAGTTTCAGCGGCTAAAAGAAGTGTGAGATTGGTTGGTGGGTATAATTGATTCACGCCGAGAGGTATCATCAAGGACTAGTCATCAACAGTACTTTGACTTAGGGATAAGTGAAGTCATCCAAGGACACTTTGCCGAACTTTGGTAAAGTCCACCCACGAGAAAGGGATTGCCGCGATGGACAATATCGTCGCTGCCAAGGCAGTAATTTGCAGTACTGCCGAGGTAGTGATATACAATTGCATTGGACAGAGACAAGTAAATCAAATTCACAATACAACGCAACTGGATCCTAACCTCTCTCTCTATTAATCAGACTTCATCTTTATTCTTAGTTTTCTTTATTTCAATTTATTTAGTTTCATCGAAACAACAATTACCTGTGTTTTTATTTTATTCCTTTTTACAGAACAAGAAGACGAAGAAGGCATATTAAGTATATCAATCCTTGTGGAGACGATACACGATAATACTTATCACTTTATTACTTGCGATGTGTTCACTTGCACTAATTGCGCACTTTTAACACGTGAAATTCAACTTGGATGTGGCACACTTTGCCATAGACTAACTTAAATGAAGACATTCCTAGTGGGGTTTTGAATGCAGTACAATATGCCCATAACGCTTCATCAAGCTTCGGTGACTAATCCTTCCTCATCGAATTCACCATCTTCTCTAATATCTGCTTGATTTCTCGATTTGAGACCTCAGCTTGCCCATTGTTCTGAGGCTGATATGCCGTGACAATCTTGTGTCTTACCCTGTATCTCTATAATGCATTTGCAATTAACTTGTTGTCAAAGTGGGTGCCTTCATCGCTGATGATAGCTTTTGGTGCGCAAAACCTTGTAAAAATGTACTTATGAAGGAACTTAAATACATTCTTGGAGTCATTCCTAGGCATCGCAATGGCTTCAACCCACTTGGACACATAGTCCACTGCCAATAGGATGTATAAGTCTCCAAATGAAGATGTGAAAGGTCCCATGAAGTCTATGCCCCACATATAGAACAACTCAATCTCCAAAATATTTTGTCGTGACATTTCATGACGTCTGGAGATGTTCCTAATCCTTTTATAACACCCTAAACCGGGCTTAGGAGGATAGCTCAATTGAACCATTTATCAATTGATAATTAAGCTAATGAATTGAAGAAATTGGACCTTATAACATGAAATTAAAATTGAATTCCATTAAATTAATTATGTAACCAAGTTGGGATTAAGTTAAACATAAAATGAATGAAACTAGTTAAATGTGAATTAAAATATCATATATTATATCAAATAATAAGATAAAGGACTTAATTGAATGATAGATAAAATTTAGTTATATTAAGGGTGTAAATGAAACAATCTTGTGTATTACAAGTGTCATGGGCTGATCATTCAAATGGATTATTAAGCATAAATTTTAATTAAAATTAGAATGAAAAATAATGAATTTTGTAGGGGAGTGGCCGGCCATTGGGGAAGAAAAGAGAGAAACCTCATCTTCCTCATTTTTCTTACAAAGCCAAACCAAAGGTTTAGAGAGAAGAAAAGAGAGAGCCATGGCTATTCTTTCTTATACCACCAATTAGACATCAAATTAGAGATTAAGGAAGATTAAAGAGAGTTAAGTGTGTTGTTGAGGAAGCTTGGGAAACAAAACAAGCTTAAAGATTGGCCAACAATAGCTCTTGGATAGACTTGAATATTGATAATGTTCTAACATCTCTCTTTAAGTTTTGGGTTGATTAAGAAAATTATAAATATAGTTTATGAGTCTATGAAGATTATATTTGCTGGAAATATGAGTTTATGCTATGAATTTAAGAATTGAACCAATTGGTATATGTCCTACAAGCTAAAAATGAAGTTAGAAGTGAAACTAGTCACCAAACTAGTTAATCTGGATATGCTGGAATGTTTGGCTTAAATTGAATGGGTTAGAAAAGAAATCAAATGTCTTTGTGCAGGTAAGAGTTACTGGAAAATGTGTCTAAAATTGAAATAAAATAATTAGCAAAAAGAATTGGGGTTAGAAATGGCTAAAATGAACTTAGAAACAAAGCTAGACAAAACTGTCTAGAACACCCTGTTCTGGACAACAACTTTGAAAAATTCTCTACGTTTGTTTATAGGGAATTTAGGGCTGGAAAATAGCATAAATCTCCTATGAGTCTACTTTGATTTTAAAAAATGTCACTTTATTTGGATTTATGGTTTGTGAGATATAAGAGAATTAATAAAAGTGGTTTAGGCTATCTTAAAACAGGACTGCCCTGACTTTAATTAAAATCTTGTAATAATCGGTTAGGAAATAAAATTTAATCCTAACATGATTATTTAGAAGTTTCTCTTAGATTTCGAAGGGTATAAGGTATGCTAAATTTGGATAATTACACTTGGAGATATGCTAGTTTTTGTAAAAGATAGCTAAGCTGTCTTATAAAGACAAAAACTGTTTTGCCCCTGTTTTAGCTCTTAAAATGCAAACTGTTTTGTTTGAATTAGATTCTAATGACATGATCTACTTCTTGTTTGGCATGTTGGGAGATCAATGTGAATGGATAAACAAAGATAAAGAATACTTGAGCTTGCAAGAAGCTAGGAGATAACCATTCAAAATCTAAGAGCTAAGCTTGGATAAGTTGTGAGTGTAGCTAACTTAAGGTTAGGATTTTTGTCCTAACCAAACTTATAAGATTAAATTGCTTGTTAAATGGACTAATTTAATAATTGATAATTGTGGAAAGAATGTTAATTGAATGATAACTTGTGTGAATGCTATGTGACAAGGTATGTGAATGCATTTCATTGCTTGGTGATGCCAAAGGTACGTAAATGGGCATGCTAATGGCTTAGAGGCTTGATAAGTAATTCATGCATCTATTGTGTGTGGTTGTTAAAGATTATATGATTGATTGGCTGAGATGTATGGTTAAGATCGATGTGTTTTGACTTGAATTGCAATGGCATGAAAGATAATGTAATGACTCGAATGGTATAGTTTTTTAATGATTAGTAATGACCTAAACAATATTGAAATGACATGTAATGACATGTGCTATCTTGCATTGACATTAAATTTGGAGACATGGTTCTAAGAACTTAAATGTTTAATAAGAAACAAATAATGCCTTGGTTTCTAGTCGGTCTTAGGTAGAAAAGCATGCCTAGAGTCTAGAGCTCAATAACAGTCCGGTGTAACTGACATCTATTGATGTAAATAAATCTTAAAACGATTATATGTTAGTACTTTGTGTATTTAAGTTGGTGGTAAGTCACCTATTTATTAGATACCTTGGGTATCTTATGATAGTACTTTGTGTACTCTTGGTGTCTTGGGCACCTTCCCGGATACTTCGTGTATCTTTTTCATACGGGTACTTCGTGTGCCATCTTCATATGGGTACTTTGTGAACCATCTTCATAAGGATACTTTACGTGCCATCTTGTGACTCGTTTACCTTTGTCCTACTAAATACCAAGGCAATACCTAATTAAAAGACTTATGGCATGATATGATATGACATGAAAAGCATATTAGTAATGCTTATATGATATGAATGCACGATAGGTTTGCTTAACATGATATAATTTACATGAAGTGAAATGAAACTAATGATAGGTATGCTAAACATGATATGAGTAACATGATATGACACGAAAAGCATGTTGGAATACTTAATATGATATGGATTATAGGAAATGACATGAAAGCATGATTGAAATGCTAAATTGATATGAGTTACATAAAATGTTATTAAAAGCATACATTAGATAAGATGATTATATGATCATATAAAATATAACATGATATAGAGAATTTAATTGCTTATTTACATGCATTGAACATCATGTTTACATGATTATATGACTTGTAAAGTGTTATAGAAAGCTAATATGCTTAGTTAAATGTAATGGACAACCTATATACTTGGATAAATGATATGAAATGTGATCTAGAAAACTTTTATGCTTAATAATACAGTTAATGGACAACTTGTGTTGTTAATAATATGACATAAATCTTGAATTAGTAACCTTATATGCTTAAGTACAATCAATGGACAGCTTGTGTCCTTATTAATATGACATAAATCTTTAATTAGAAACCTTATATGCTTAAGTACAATCAATGGACAGCTTGTGTCCTTAGTAATGTGACATAAATCTTGAATTAGAAACCTTATATGCTTAAGTACAATCAATGGACAGCTTGTGTCCTTAGTAATGTAACATAAATCTTGAATTAGAAACCTTATATGCTTAAGTACAATCAATGGACAACTTGTGTCCTTAGTAATATGACATGAAACTTGAACAAGAAACCTTATAAGCTTAAGCACAAGAATTGGACAACTTGTATTCTTGTTAACATGACTTGTATTATGGCTTAGAAGTCTCAATTGCTTAAGTATAAGAATTGTATAACATGTATATTCAATTAGAAGTCTTGAAACATGGCATAATAATATATCAATGAAAGATTGAATTAAATGATTAATTCTAGGTGCTACCTCACTAAGTACCTTGTGTACTTACCACTCTTGTTTCGTCCTTTCCTAAAAATGTAGGTACTCGATTGAAAGATGGTTCCAAGGTTAATCAACGCAAGCACAAGCAAGAATTTGAGCATGGTAATGTGTAACTCATAACTCGAAGAGTTGGTGGCATAGTTGTGCATATAAGTTAGTAGCCATGCATTTGATTTTGGAGAAATGTATATTTGTTATTTCGTTGCCTTTAAGGATTAAATATGTATAAAGCCCATGAAAGGGCATAGCTTGATTGATTGGTTGCTTATGTCTTGTGTGTGTGATGCTTGGTTAATAATTAAGAAATTTGATCTATGTTGATGATATGAACAATTATATTGTAACATGATTTAGGAATTTGTAATGTATACTTAGTTGGGATAGATAAGTTTACTTATATTATGTTTGAGTCAAAAATATTTGGCAAGATTTTGTTTGAATGGATCATGTTGGATTGGTAATAGAATTTGGTTATGGTTAACATGTATATGAGGTGGATACAAATAGGTCAAAATGAATATAAGAATGGTATTGCACCTAGCTTAATTGATTAAATGGAACTAAATTAGTGTTAGATTGAATGAAACCACGTCTTGGTAGGTTTGTTAGTTTATGAGAAAGACCATTTTGTTTACTTGTTTTCTAAGAAAGACCCAAATGGTAACTAAGGCTCAAATGATAATACACGTTACATGGGCAAAGGATAAAATAAGAAATTAGAATGATATATGTAAGTTTAAATGATATGGTTAAGTTTGTTAAGATTCACATGATTTGTATAAGTTTAATATGGTATATTAATTGAATGATTCATAGTTATGTGGAATAGATATGTCTAAAATGATCCATCATTCAATAGTTTGTATGACAGTGCTTAAATAAAATAATTAATTGTGTGATAAATTTTGTCTGAATGGTATTGCGTTCGAATTGGTAAAAATGTAACATTGAGATGAATATGATTGGAATAGTATTAGTTTTGAATGGTTCAAAAGGTCTATGCTTGTTATGTAAGTGCATAGACTTGACCATAAAAGTTTCATGTGTTATATAAAAGTTTAACATGATTGAAATCAATGTATATGACATGATTTGCCCATTGTTCAAATAGTTGGCAAATGCTAAAGCTTTCTTAGATTATTGAATTGTAAATAAATATAGTAGCATTCCATTAGAGCATTCAAATGTTATGTATGGTTATATAGAAAGGAAATGTTCGATGGCTATGCATGGTTATGTGATAAAGCTATGATTAATTGGATTCTCCTAATTGCATTAGAAAAGCATGTACGTTTATATGTTATGGATTAGAAAATGGTTAGGTAACAAGGCTTAAGTAAAAAGTTTTAAATTGGCCCTATGTTTCATATGTCTTGTTGAAATGCCTAGTTAGTTTTGTTTAGTTTTGATTATGTTTCACATATCTGAGTGACACTCCTAGCTCCCAAACCGGGTTAGGGGTGTTACATTTAGTGGTATCAGAGCTTTCAGTTGATTGATTCTCAGACCGAAGTGCATGTCTTGCATCATATAGAATTGAACTATGCCACCTAGGAGTTGTGTATTATACTTGCTTGTGTTTTGCTTAATTAGATTGAAATTCTAATAGGAATTAAGGGCTGTAATGCCATTAGATCTTAAGAAAGTGCTTAGAACATTAAAATGTTATAAAATTAAGAACTCCTAAGTCCATTGGAGTTAAAATTTTAATATGTATAAGATAATATTAGTTTGGGACAATGAAAGTCTCGTAATATCCTTGAACAAAGGAGTTAGTGTGAGGATGATAAGGAACCCTCCTCGATAAAAGCCTAAAATGTCATAAGAGTGTAAGAAGTAAAAGAATAATGTATAATAGGAACAAAGACAAAATATTAACAGATAAGCTTTAGTATAAAAGCCTGTGAACCTAGTAAGCTAGGTAATGTTATAAGACATCTCGAATGACAAAATATTGGAGCTTAAAGCTCAAGTTTGAAAAAAGATTTCCCTTCTCAATATCAAAGTCTCTGAAAAATATGAAATTAGAAATCCTTGAAAAGACAAAGGATCTTGAAATAATAGTAAGCCTTAAGGGTAGACAAGAAGCCTAAGTTATTCTTTGAATTAGACCTCTACTCAAAAAAGCAGTTTCATACTGAAAACCTTAATAGGTAAACAAGACATTATCCCGATTATCTCAGTTGAAAGTAGGAGAATTTTTGATGAAGTTACTCATTATACTACTTGTAAGTTTTGCTAGAACCACCACTTTGGTCGGGCCGAACTCATTAGAACCTAATCTGCTGACATGTGGCCTCTGATTTTTATGTTAGAATTGACCTCGGATTTTCGATAAGGATCTTGAATAGAACTTCTATAAATGATAAATGTACTCCTATTATTGGAAACAAAAGTTTCTTAAAAGCTCAGCTTTGATTGAAAAGATGAACTAAAAGCCTAAAAGGTAAGAACAAAGCCTGAATAGATTACCAATAGTAAGAAATTGACCTTAATCTTGGTTGATAAGACGAACTTAAATTTGGATTGTCTAAGGGACCTATCCTATCAAAATGTTTTAATGTTTTTTCGAAACGTCCTCGAATTATAAGATGGAATCTAAAGATGGCTCAAGAGCCCTATATACTCGAATAGATAAATAACTCAAATGGAGAGCTCCTGTTATCTATCTTGTATAAAATGAATGAATTCTTAATATGAATGGAATGGAAAAAAAATAATAGATAAGCACTGACTTATGTTTCAGTCTTTACCCAACCTGTATTAGGTAATGAAATACAATTACTAATCTTAATAGTGACTGAAATGTGTTCTAATACAAGATGACAATGTGGCTGTGAATGTCCTTGGATATAAACCGACCTTAGATAAGCTACTTAAAAGCTTTGACAATTGGGAAATTTTTCTTGTAACTCCTAATGTGATCAATACTCATCTAAGAGTAAATCAAAAACAAACATTTTTTTATTTGAACTTCAAGTTCAATTCAGTTGATCACAAGGATCAAAGAACTTCAACAAGTGATTCAGATCTCTAGAAGATCATGTTTAATCTTGACACAAAGTCTAAATTCAGATTTCTTCCTCAAGTCTAATAGACCTCCCTATTTCCAGAATAAAGTATGTAATCTTAATAATGAAGAACTGAAACATGAAATGTTATAAGAAGCTTATCGAATTTTTTTTTCGATTCACCCTAGATCGATTAAGATATACGAAGATTTGAAAGCCATTATATTAGTGGTCAGGCATGAAAGATGCTATCTTGGACCTTGATTTAAAGTATATAATAAGATAAAAAGGTTAAAGTCGAGCATAAAGTACCTATTGGATTGTTTCAACCAATTGAATTCCCTTAGTGAAAATGGGATAGAATTAAAATGAACTTCCTTATCAATTTGTTATCTACTCCACGAAATAATGATGTTGTGAAGATGATCGTTAATAGGCTCATGAAGTCTACTCATGTCAATCTTATTCAAAAAGAGGAGAAACTCGAAAACCTTAGCAGAGTTATACATCTGTGAAGCGATTTGGTTACATGATGTAGCAACATCTATAATTTTTGATAGGGGTAACAAATATGCTTCTTAATTTCGAAACTCTTTCAAAATAATGCCCTTGGAACCAAAACTGCATCTTGGCACAGCTTACCATTATCGATTTGATAGTCAATTCAAAAGAGTTACCAAGTTCTTAAAGACACGCTAAGAGCCTGTCCAAATCCTCGATTGCAAAGTCAAAGACTTCAACATAAATAAATTCCTTTGTAAAAGTTTCGTAAAGAAATAGTAAGATGAAAGAAGTTATATGGGAACTGAAAATGACCATGAAAGAACAATACCCGCATCCTTCCTCTTTTGATAAATTCGAGGACGAATTTCTTTTAAGGGAGGGAGAATTGTAACACCCTAAACCGGGCCTAGGAGGATAGCTCAATTGAACCATTTATCAATTGCTAATTGAGCTAATGAATTGAAGAAATTAGACCTTATAACATGAAATTAAAATTTAATTCCATTAAATTAATTCATGTAATAAAGTTTGGAAAAAGTTAAACATAAAATGAATGAATGAAACTAGTTAAATGTGAATTAAAATATTATATATTATATCAAATAATAAGATAAAGGACTTAATTGAATCAAAGAGAAAATATTTAGTTATATTAAGGGTGTAATTGAAACAAGAACAATTCAATGGAGAATGCATGTAACATGCAAAGATTACATGCCAAATTATGCAATTAAACCATTAAGTTTTACAAGTGTCATGGGCTGATCATTCAAATGGATCATTAAGCATAAATTTTAATTAAAATTAGAATGAAAAATAATGAATTTTGGAGGGGAGTGGTCGGCCATTAGGGAAGAAAAGAGAGAAACCTCATCTTCCTCATTTTTCTTGCAAAGCCAAACCAAAGTTTTAGAGAGAAGAAAAGGTGAGTGAGTATAAAAGGTGTCACTAACTAAAAGGAAAATAAAAACAATAGTATAAACAAATAGAAATGAATATGTACGGTGAAGGTGTGATGGTGAAATGCTATGACAATTTCAGAATGCAAGTAACTAAAATATGTCAAGGAAAAATGGAATGGATGGTGTTGGCACGATAGATGCATTAATGTAGTGTGTGAAGAGTGTGATAGTGTGTTTGTAAGTAAACAGAGAAAACAAAGGAAACAGAGGAACACTTTGTAAATGCCAAAGCAAAAGCAAGAAAGAGAACACAAGTAAGCAATACGTTGTAATAACCCTCAATTGATGAGCCTTACTGGGAATGATTGATGGAGGTTCTTATGGACTCCTTAACCTAACTCCTACGAACAATTAGCTACCATGAGTTCTATTCACTCGATAGAGGTTTCTAAGGTGCTCCCGCTCCCTCGAGTCAAAGGAACTTGACAGTAAAAAATGACACAGCATCTCCTCTCGGTATCAACACTAACATCTACCCTATCGACAAAGCACACTCCTTTTAGTCGTTGAAACCCTCACTTAAGACTCTCTCGAGCACCTAATGACAAATTAGGCTCTATTTGCATTCTAGAACCCATTGCTCACGTAGATCCTCCCTTAGTTTCTCTCGAACACTGATATCTATGGCTAGGTTTCTCTCGAACACCTAGCGTACATCTAAAGAACGGGTACTCTCATGCCTCTTAAAATACTTAAATGATTAAACAAAATGAGCAAAGCAAATAAACAAACAAATAATAGGCTAGAATATTCATAAAAGATAAAGAGTTAATCATCCATAAAAACATCCACCGAAATAAAGCAAACACATGGTGGTGTAAAGCTTAAAGATAAACATCATCCAAAAATATCATCCATAAACATTCACATAAACCTCTCAAGAATATGAAATAAAGTAAAGTAAAGGGAAAGGTTGGAAGACACCCTTGGTGCGCGCGACCACCGGCTTCTTCGACCACCATAGAGTTGCCTTAGCGTGCTAGCCCCTCTAGGGAGCCTAGCACACCACCCCTTCAAGCTCAATCAATGGAGGACCCTTCGGGCGGTAGTTGGGGAAGAAAGGTGGAAGCTTTCCTCCGTCGCTTTTTGCTCTCCTTATGCCTCAAAATCTGCTCCAAAGGTCCTACTTTTCTAATGAAAAAGGTTGCTCTTTTATATGGTCACCATGCCTTATCAAATGGGGGTGAAAACCCTAGGGTTTAGGGAAAATTCCCTTAGCACCCCTATTCACGTGATGGCATTTCTGACATGGTGACAGTGGTCCCCTACTTTGGTGGTTGTGGCCAGCTTGCATAGCACTAGCTGGCACTCCTCTAAAAATATCTTCTTGTCTTTTAGTGTAGCACAGGAGGTCTCCAGATTTGCCATGGTTAGAGTTTCAGCCCTCAGAAAAGTCATGGCATAAGCATATAAGACTTGTGAAAATTTCAAGAATGCTACGCTAGGATCAAGATCATTTGCAAGTGTATCTGTGCGTGAGTGTATCCAATCTATGCTTAGTTAACATAGAAAAATTCTAAAGAGGGCTCACTATCCTAGCAAAACATGTTTTCTCATTTAAGCACAACTTTAATACTCCCATATATATAATATTTCTATTTTTTTCTTTTTTCTTTTTTTCTTTTTCATTTCTCTCTCTCTCTCTCTCTTTTTACACTGCTACGAGGGGAGCAAGCCTGTCACATTACCTTATACTCATGTCATAGCTGTCATTTATTAAAACTCAGTATCCAGGCAATGTCATGAGAAGTTAAAAGTGTAGCGTCACCCTGTGCTTTTTTCATTAGCTCATATGCACATGGTTATGTCATGGCATTGCGGAGTATCCCTCTAAATTTATTCACAACTTCTTAAACTAAACTAATGGGAGCTTTCTATTAACATTCAAATTCATTAAAACATGTTGAGTTGTTCAAGTTTTCATTCTATAAAAATTTTATAACTTTCCTAAGCATAGAAAACATACACTTGTATAATAATAAAATAAACACAAACAATCAAGTCCTAAAGCAAATTCTATCCAAATCCAAAGTCATGCATATTCAATCAAACATTGGCCATAAAAAAATTATCATCATTGGGCATCATTAACTTTAATCCAATAAACATATCTAGAAACCTACTAATTTGTCATGGCATTTGTCTACAACTGCAGCTATTATGCAAATGAAAATGAAGTAAGGAACGATACCTCCTCCCAAACTTAAGGCAAGCATTGTCCCCAATGCAACTAACTAAAGAAAATTAATCTATATGCAATGCAATGAAAGCAATGCAAGGTACCTTGACTTATGCAGGTGGTGTAGATGTAGTGGCGAAAGTGCAGCAGGTAACTCGTTTCATCAGAGGGGTGGGTTGTGTTCACTATTTGAGTCATCATTTGGTTCTGGGCAGGTCTGTTTAGCAGCATCAAGTGGCCTCGCTTATCATCCATCCGACATTTTCAGATGGCGCTTGGACTTATTTCTTTCGGCTAAGGGCATTTGTTGTTGTTCTTACTGCATGGTTGGTTGTGCTTCTTCTGGTTCGACAGATTGGTCGGGTTGTGCTGCTTCGTGGCTTGATATTTAACCTAAAAAAATAAACACGAAAAGTACTTAGTGAAATAGAAAATATATATAAAATAGACTTAGAAACCATTTATTTATTAATAAGAGTAAACTAAAAATGACATGACATATCAGTATGTCATGCATCCTAAATATGTGAGGTAGGTTTGTCACGCATCACGGGGGCTCTAGTGTAGATGCGTTGTGGATCTATGGAATTGCCATGACATTCTTCCAAAAGTATCTTATTCATATAGATGGTCGGACTAATTCCCTTTAAATCTGCCATGGTCCATCCTATTGCCCGTTTGTACTATGACAAAACAACATGTAGACTTCTTTCTTGATCAGCATTAAAACTCGAGGAAATGATAACAGGCAATGTTTTATCTTCACCCTGATAAGCATATTTGATATGTTGTGGCAAAGTGTTCAACTCCAACTTGAGTGCGTGTAATAAAGAAGGCTTATGAGGAATAAATTCCTTAAAATCAAGCGGTTCAAAGCTCGAGTGCTATCTAGCTATCAATAGACTAGACTGTTGCACTTCCATTGGAAATTCAACAGCTTCTTCTTCATCATCCTTTACGAGCTTTTCATAGTCATCCAGTTGCACAAAATTGTTATGACAAAAATGATCAGCTTCCTCTAACAGCACATAGTTTGATTCCAAAATGTTCCGACATCCTTCAGAATCATCCACGTACTTAAGAGACTTGTTGACATTCACTATCACACTCTGATCTGCTATTCGCATAGTGAGCTCACCCTTAACATAATCAATGAGAATGTGCGCGGTTGCTAGGAAAGGCCTCCGCAAGATAATGGGTGCATTAGCATCAACCTCTCAATCAAGTATTAGGAAGTCGACTGCAAACACGAATTTGTCCACCCGAACTATCACATCTTCGATATTGTACTTTGGTCTCACATGGGAACGATCGGCTAGTTGCAATAAGAAGGAAGTGGGTCTTGCATATCCCATGCCAAGCTTCACAAAGATTGACTTAGGCATCAGATTAACACTTGATCAAAGATCATAAAGTGCTTTCCCTAAAAATGTGTCTCTAATAGAAAATGGAATGATAAAGTTGCCTAGATCCTTCGTCTTCATTGGCAATCTACTCAAAGTGATCAAAGATCATAAAGTGCTTTCCCTAAAAATGTGTCTCCAATAGCAAATGTAATGATAAAGTTGCCTAGATCCTTCTTCTTCATTGGCAATCTGCTCAAAGTAGAGCAATACTCTTTTTTCGTGGCAATTGTCTCAAACTTCTCCACTTTCCTCTTCTTCGCAATTATCTCCTTGAGAAATTTGGCATAAGTGGGCATTTGCTCAATTACCTCCAAGAGTGGTACATTGATGTACAACTGATCCAATTTACCAACAAACTTCTTGAACTGAATCTCATCATTACACTTCTTCAGCCTCTGGGGAAAAGGTGGTGGGGGTCTAACTTCTTCCACTACTAGTGGAAGAACTGCTTTTGCCGTGGCATTTCTACTAGCTCCATCAGCAGGTTCAAATGTCAAACCTTCCTCCTTATCCTTTTCCTCGAGAATTTGCTTAGGCATTTTTGGCTCTTCATGCACAGGTTTGGGTAAGGAATCATCACTTGTCTTCCCCCCAAACTTATGTTGTTCATTAATTTGCTTGCTACTCGTTAGTGTGATTGAGCTACATTACTCTTTACCACGTGGCTTAGTGACTTCAGTGTCACTTGGCAGACGTCCTGGATGACGTTCTTGTAATGCCGAGGCAATTTGCCCAACTTGACTCTCTAGAGTTCACAATGAAACACTGTGGCTTTGTAATAACGTACCTTGGTTCTTGATAGATGTTGTATGCTCTTGAAGCATTGTCTTTGTACTTAGAATAATTTCTTTCATAGTCGCTTCCAAAGAACTGGTGTTAGATGATGATGATGCGCCATTTTTTTGGATTATGCAAAGGTATATTCGATTGAAAATTCTGGGCTCATTAGCATTCAGATTTTTGTCTTGTGGATTAGGATTGTTGGATCCTTGGTTTCCCCATGAGAAATTTGGATGTTGTCGCCATCTTGGAATATTTCCACGACATAATAGACAAGCTGAAGTATCCATCTTCACTTCCTTCACTTCATTAGAACGTTGCATGTTCTTCAACATATTAGTGATAGCTGAGAGTTGGGCGGATAATGTTGGGATCGCCGGTACACCCCATGGCACAGCTAAACAAAATTATGACGGTCTTTCTAGTGATCCATGTACGTTTAATCCGAAATTGGGAGTAAGATGTAACATCCCGGTTTTGGGGTTAGTAGTTTGAGTGTTGGTTTGGGGGATTCGATTTGGGTCGCATCAGATTCTTCGATTCATTAATTTTGGGAAATTTAAAGTGATAATAATTTAATCGGATAAATAATAAATGTGTGGAAATGTTTTAAAAATATTAAAATGGTATCTTTGAATTAAAGGAATGTTATTTGAGTTTTAATTGGATCTAATTAAGCCTAATTATTATGTTAGTGACTAAATTGTAAATTTTGGAAAAGATTAGGTGTTAAATTGTAATTTTTGAAAAATTTGATTTTAATTGACTAAATTGGAAAGTAAGCCAAAGCTTAGAATTCTTAGAGGGCCATTAACCTAAATTATTTTTTATTAAAGATTAACCACCAAAAAATTGTTTTTAATTAGTTTTAATTAAGAAATTATTTTCATTTTCTTTTTTAACTTCCTATTTTCTCATCTTTTCTCCCAAATTTTCTCTCTACTTTCTCTCCTTAATTTCTTCAATTACTTGATGAATTCTTCTCTATTTTCAACAAGATTTATCTCATTTTACTCATCATTCTATTCTCTATAAAACCTACTCATCAATTTTGCAAAATCAACATCCATTTTCAAGAAAATCAAGAGGAGAATTCTCATCTTTTTGGTGGAATTAATCTCAAAGGTAATTTCTGATTTCTCTTCTTTTTCTAAGGTTCTTTAATGATATTCCCAAGTATTTGGCTTGCTAATCAACAATTGAAACTTAATTTTGTATTTTAATTCATGATCTTTGACTTTTATGGAGGTTTTTGTGAAATCTTTTTAGATCTCAATTAATGATGTAATTAGGATGATTTCTTAATGATATTATGTAATTTAAATGATTGATTGAGTCTTAAAATTATTTAACATCAAATTAATCCCGGAATAATTGAATCGATGTTGAATTAAGGTGGTTTTCGGGTGTGTTATGGGCTGTTTTAGGTGCTCTGCTTTTGCTGGAGGTATAAGGATGGTTTGAAAGTGTTTTTAGTTCATAATTGAGGTGGATTAGATGTTAGATTCATTAGGTTAAGGTCTGGTGTTGTTCCGGATGCGTTTCGGCTTAGTTATGGATTTTTCAGCTAGGTTTTCGATAGTTTTGTGGAGGTTTAGTGTGACTGCTATTTTGAGCATGTTATGATGTGCATATGCTCTGTTTTTGATGTTGTAGAGGAAGTGCAATAAGGTTCATAAGTGGCTGGTGCATTGGCGTTGTCGTCGGAGCGTCGACGAGGGCTTGTTTTGCTTGTCGGTGAGTGAATTTTGGTTAGAAGTGAACTTCGATGTCCGGTTCTGTTTTGGGGACTATGGAATAGTGTGAAAACTTTCCATGGTTCAAGAGTAAGTGACCTTAATGTGTTTGATAAATTGCCTTGAGCTTTGGTTACAAATACATTGGTTTTATGGAAGAAATTTATATTGATGTTTTGGAAATGCATAGCTTTAATTTTACAATGATGCATGCATGTGTTAATTGCTGAAAATGCATGGTTTATAAAGACATTCATGGTTTATGGAAGCATGAAAATGAAATGGAATAAAATGAGGTTATTTGCCCTACATTTTGTAACGCCGTTGAGCATGATTTGTGGTTCACATGATGAACATATTATGAATGCATTATGAGCAGCAAGTTAATGTGCATGATTGGAATTGATATCGGCTTGGTGACACTAACTTTAGATACGAATACAAATGACATGTCATTATGATTGAGTGCAATATAAAGATTATGGAAATAAAGAAAAATGCCTACACGTTGCGAGGGTGACTATGTGTCTAACCGTGCGTGGTACAGCCGCCCACACGTAACAAGGGTGACTTTGTGTTCAACCGTACGTGGTGGAGCTAACAAGGGTGACTTTGTGTCATGTCATGGGTGACTCCGTGTCATGTCAATGGTGACTTAGTGTCATGACGAGACTAAGGGTCTCTAAAACAATGGATCCGCGTATTCGGTGAACTTAAGGTTCACAACAAGGGATCACTAGAAAGCGAATATGCATACATGAAATGATTTGGTATCAATGTGCATTACATATGAAATGATTTGATTATGGTGATGAACATAAACTAGTTTTTATACTTGATCAAGCATAAGTGTAACCCCCTTAGCCCAGCCTAGACGGAACCGACACTAACGAGTTACACGGGGAATATCGAACTAAACCCGCGAAGGTCCAATTCGATAAACAACCCTGAAAACCGATATGTTTTTTCCCTTAACTAGATGCATAATTAAGTTCCTATGTGTGTCAAGGTCATGCATAACGAAAATGGAAACATTCGATTCACAATTGATCATTCAACTCGCATATAAAACATAAGGACCAAAACGCAAATAACTTTAATTCCTATGTTAAACCGGAACTTCAATCTACCAAAGTTCAATTAAACATGCACAGAACACGCACATTAAAATTCAGATCAATCGGATCATTATAGAATCGTCAATTTCCTGATTCAATGATTAAGGACCAAATTGTAAAACACACAAATTCTAGGAACAATAACTGACATTGATTAACCAATATAAAATTAGATTATTGTCATGCAATATGGTGAAATTGCATCTCAAATAGATATCCTTCGAGTCCATATTCATTTACGGATGGATAACCGAACCTACACGAAATTTCAACCCGTGGAACATCATTTTTGGTTAGGGGTATCAATACCTTTGGTACCGGTATCGATACCATGACGATGGCTAGCAAAATAATCCATTCGAAGCATTGTGGTATCGATACTACCCTGGATGGTATAGATACTCCAGAGTCCAGTGGCATAAATGCATCGAACCATACTTCGGTACTAGCCCCAAAATAAGCCTTGGGTATCGATACCCTCACCAGAGGTATCGATACCCCCTGTGCAATTAACAAAAGCCGAACATTTTAAAAGAGTTTCATCCACTTAAACACAACCATTAGTCACCCTAAGCTACATGCATGATATCCAAGCATAATGAGCAATTTATTACACCCAAATACCACATCAAGAACCCCAATATCATCTATAGGCATGCTTCCTATGTTGAGATTAAAACAAGAGACATACATGCATGGACAAATTCAAACAATCCAAAACATTACCACAATCCATCAAACAACAACCAAAACGAAATAAGGTCTTATTACAAGTCATTAACCAAAGCAAAACACACAGATAGGTTTACACATTGTCGAGCCCCTATTTATTTGTCAAATCATACCAAAAATGTGAAGTCTTTTCCCCTTGGTCCTCTTGCTCCAAATGCAGCCCCAAATGTCTCTATTTTTCTGCAAAGATGAAAAGAGAGCTTAAGAAAAACAAGCCTAGTGAGGAAGCTCTAAACAAGATCATCAATGCATCAAATTAAAACCATATTTAAATCATAGCTTGTAATGCTTTCCTTAACATCAAGCATGCTTTACCAAATCATGTTCATATTTATGTTACCAAAACATTTCATTGAATATGTATGCAAAAATTCAAATGCACAATGTTCCAAACATTCCATGTATGCATATTGGCTTTTTAGTGATCACTTGTTATGAACCTTAAGTTCACCGAATATGTGGATCCATTGTTTTAGAGAACCTTAGTCTCGTCATGACAAAAAGTCACTATAGACATGACACGAAGTCATCATTGACATGACACGAAGCCACCATTGACATGACACGAAGTCACCATTATCAAGCTCTACCACGCACGGTTGGACACAAAGTCACCCTTGTTACGTGTAGGCATTTTTTTTCTTTCCTTTATTTTCATAATATCTATAGTGCACTCAATCGTAATGACATATCATTTGTTTTCGAATCTAAAGTTAGTTTCACTAAGCCAATATCAATTCCAAATATGCATGTTAATTTGCTGCTCATAATGCATCCATAATGTGTTCAATAAATGAACCGAAAGTCACACCCAATGGCACCATTAAATGTAAGGCAAATAACCATAAATTTTTTATTTCAATTCATTTCCATGCTTCCATAAATCATGAATGCTTTTATAAACCATGCATTTTCAGCAATTAACACATGCATGCATCGTTTCAAAATTCATGATTATGCATTTCCAAAATCTCATTGAATCATCATCATAAATTCCATTACAAAAAATAGCCGAAACTTACAGTAATGCATCAAAATCATTTACTTTACTTACTCTTGAACTATGGAAAGTTTTCACACTATTCCACAGCCCCCAAAACAGCACCGAATCTTTGCGAAACACTTTTAATCCGAAATTACTCACTGACAAGCGAAACAAGCCCTCGCCGACGCTCCGACGGCAACGCCAACGCACCAGCCACTTATGAACCTTGTTGCACTTCTTCTAAAACATTAAAAACAGAACATATGCACATCATAACATGCTCAAAACAGCAGCCACATTAAACCTCCACAAAACTATCGAAAACCTTGCCGAAAAGACCGAAAACTAAGCCGAAACTTATCCGAAACAACATCAGCCCTTAACCTTATGAATCTAACATCTAATCCACCTCAATTATGACCTGAAAACACTTTCAAACCATCCTTATACCTCCCGCAAGAGCAGAACACCTAAAACAGCCCCTAAAACAACCAAAAACCACCTTAAAACACCACCGATTACATTATTCCAGGATTAATTTGATGTTAACTCATTTCAAGACTCAATCAATCATTTAATTGACCTAATATCATAATTAAATCATCCTAATTCCAACATCAATTGATATCTCAAAAGATTTCACAAAAACCTCCACAAAACTCATAAATCTTGAAATTAAAACACAAAATTAAATATCACTTATTGATGAGCAAGCCAATACTTGGGAATTTCAATAAAGAACCTTAGAAAAAAGATGAGAAACCAGAATTTTACCTTTGAGATTAGTTCCACCAAAAGATGAGAAATCCTCCCTTGATTTCCTTAAAAATGGATATTGATTTTGCAAAATTGATGAGTAGGTTTTGTAGAGAATGAAAAGATGAGTAAAATGAATTAAATCTTGTTGAAAATAAAGAAGAAATCAGCAAGTAATTGAAGAAATTTAGAGAAGAAGATGGAGAGAAGATGGAGAGAAAATTTGGGAGAAAAGATGAGAAAATGGGAAGTTACAAAAGAAAATGAAAATAACCTTTTTATTAAAACTAATTAAAACATATTTGCTGGATAATCTTTAATTAAAAATAAATTGGGTTAATGGCCCTCTAAGGATTCTAAGTATGGCTTACTTTCCAATTTAGTCACCAAAAATCTTAATTTCTGAAAATTACCAATTAAACCCCTAAACTTTTTTCCAAAATTCTCAATTTAGTCACTAGTACAAAATTAAGCCTAATTAAAAATCAAATTAAGACTCAATAATATTCCTTTAACTTTAAAACACCATTTTAATATTTTTCAACCTTTCCGAAAAATTATTACTTGTCCGATTAAATTATTATTATTTTAATTTTCCCGGAATTAATGAACCGAAGAATCCGATTTGACCCAAATCGAATCCCCCAAACCAGCACTCAAACTACTAACCCCAAAATAGGGATGTTACAATAAGAGTGCACGCATGACTTTTAAATAATTTTAATATTGCATTGATGATCTTGTGTAGAGCTTCCTCACTAAGCATGTCGTGCTTAAGCTCTCTTTTCATCTTTGTAGAGAATTAGAGACTTTTGGGGCTGCATTTGGAGCAAGAGGACCAAGGGGAAAGTGTACATATTTTTGGTATGATTTGGCAAATAAAAAGGGCTTGGCAATGTGTAAACCAATCCCGTAGGAGAGTGGGTGTTTACTTAGTTAAAGACTTGTAATGAGACCTTATATTGCTTTGGTTGTTGTTTGATGGATTGTGGTATTGTTTTGGATTGTTTGAAGCATGTTCATGCATGAATGTTTCTTGTTTTAATCATAACATAGGGAGCATGCCTATAGGAAATTTTGGGGTCTTTAATATTGATCAATGGGTGTTTTAAATTGTTCATTATGCTTAGGAAATTATGCATATAGTTAGGGGTGGTCAATGGATATGCTGGGATGGAGATAAACCAACCAAAATTGCCTAAACATTTATTCTGCGCACAGGGGTATCGATACACCCAGTTCTGGTATAGGTACCCCAAGGCAATTTTGGGTGGCATCGAACCATGGCTCGATGCCATTAGCTCACTGGACACTAGGGTATCGATACCGTCCATGCTGTATCGATACCTCTGGTATTTTGGAGGCGCGTTTAGCCACTACCACGTCATGGTATCGATACCATGCTTTGAGGTATCGATACCCATGACCCAAAAGTGTCGTTCTAAGTGTTGGAATTTCGTGATAGGCCGAACATTTTCCCGTAATCGAATATGGATGCTATGGATATCACTTTGAATTGAGACTTCACCGTGTTGCATGAAAATAACTTAATTTCGTATGGTCTAATTAAAGTCGGATATGGTTCCTAAAGTTTAGGAGTTTTACATTTTGGTCCCTAATTAAGGAAATATGAAATTGACGATGTTGTGATGCTCCGATTGACCCGAATTTTCTATGAGGGTTCTATGCATGTTTAATTGAATTTTGATAGATTGGAATTTCTAGTATGTTGTTCGAACAAAATTGTTTACGTTTTAGTCCTTATTTACTTATGTGTTAATTGAACGCTCAACTGTGGACCGAATGTTACATACTTGTTTTGCATGAATCCGACACATATAGGATCTTAATTATGCATCTAGTTAAGAAAAAATGTAACCCCCTTAGTCTGGCCTAGACGGAACCTGCTCTAATGGGTCACAGGGGGAATACCAAACCAAACCCATGAAGGCTCGATTCGATAAACGACCCTGAAAACTGTTATATATTTTTTCTTTATCTTATCTAAAGGCATAATTATGTTCCTATGTGTTTCTATTTCATGCAAAATAAGAACGAAACTAATTCGATCACAATTGAGCACTCAATTAACACATGTGCAACTTAAGGACTAAAACGTGAATATTTTAAATTCTTTTGACAAGATAGAAATTCATTCCATCAAAGTTCAATTAAACATGCAAAGAACTCTCATGATAAATTTCAGACCAAAAGGAGCATTCTAACATCATCAATTACGTGCTTCACTAACTAGGGACCAAAATGTAAAACTTTTAATTTTTAGGGACTACCTCCAATTTAAGTTAGCCAACTTCAAATTAAGTCAACTTTATGCATCAAGGTGAAATTTCAACTCAAAATAATATTCGTAGCTACCATAGTTAAACATAGAAAGATATCCGGGACTAAAATGCAAATCCGACAACTATCAACTAATAACCAATCAAAGGTTTCGAAACTTTTCCTTGAAAGTTTCGAAACTTTCATTCTAGTAAGGTTCTAATATCCAACTAGCCCGCAAGGTTGCGAAACCTTCCTGGAAGTTTCGAAACTATTTGATAAAGGTTTCAAAACTTTCCCTAAGGTTTCGAAACTTTATGCCCAGAAACATAAAATCAGTCCCTTTTAAGTAGATTTAACTCATTCAAAACACCACCAATGATCACCATTAACTATATGCATAATTCCTAGGCATCAAGAGCAACTTAAACATCCAATACATACTCAAGTTCAAATAATCAAAGCAACGTTTACCAATCAAAAGCTAATTCTTACAAAAATGTAACTATACCCCATTGCTCTCTTACTACTACTACATTTTAGAACACATACTTGAGCTATTCATCGACATACACTTGGAACCTTGCTTTCCTTGGCCGCCTCGATTAATGTCTCTGCATTGTAAGGTAAAAGAGAGGGTAAGCATAAGCTTAGTGAGGGGTAAAATATAAAGAAAACACCTTTACAATGCAACCCATAAGTCCATCAATAAACTCTTTAAATCATGCCATATCATGCTCAATATAAGTATCTCAACAATGTTTACAAAACCAAACAATTTCCTTACCAGGTGTCTATTATCTCTTGCCATACAAAACTAAAATTCTCAAGACTTTCATGCTTTGAAAACAACAACAAAACATATGACCTTTTAAATGCATATGCATCTCTATGCACAAAACTTGGTCAAGAACACATGCTTAAGAAACTCATGACTTTAAAACATTACATTTTCTATACAATTCTAACTCAACATGTTCCACAATCTCTTGCTTTACAATACACAAAAGTCTCAATCATAATTCATGAATATTGGCAACTAAGTGACTAACTTTGTTCAAACCATATATACCCATCGAATACACGGATTCCTTATTCCTTATCTAGAGACACTTGATCTCAACATGCATCGGTTGGACACGAAGTCACCCTAGTATACATGTTACCCCCACTACGCACGGTCGGACACAAAGTCACCCTTGTTTACGTATGGGTCAACTATATGCACGGTCAGACACAAAGTCACCATTATTTACATTTAGGCAAGCTCTACATGCACGGTCGGACACAAAGTCACCCTTGTTTACGTGTAGGCAACATCATTATTTTCATAATCTTTATAGTGCACTTAATCCGAGTATAGGGAGTTTTTTCACACCATCCCTACACTCTCAAACTTTTGATAAAACAAGTAAAACCTTGCCGATACGGCAGCCCACTCACCACTTGTCCGAAACTAGCTTGCCGAAGCCAACCGACATTCTCACCTTTTCCGAAACACCTTCAACACTTAGCTCAACACCTTGACCTGTTTTTAACATATCAAAACAGAGGTATTAATGAATATTAATGCATTCAATAAACCTCCCACACTTTCCAAACAAACAGCCTCAAAAACTAGACTTAAAAAAACCGAAAACATATCCGAAACTTATCCGAACAACCTCCAGCCCTTAGACAACGAAAACCACAACTTATCAACATCAAAACATAACCAAGAACCATGATATAACCATCCTAAACCAGCAGCAAACATTCAGCCACCCAAACACGCCATAAACCGAAGATCTAAGCCAATTAACACCACCAAAACTTAAGATCCGGGTTTACCCATCCAAGAACCATTAATTCCATGTTAAAACATACCAAAATTCATTGATTTACCCATTAAAAACCATCAGGTATTACCTTATTACGGGATTGCATCAATTCAATCAAAATTAACCAATAAAAAACGAAAATCATCAATTAAAACCATAAAACAAATCAAGAACTCAATGCAAGGAAATTGAAGAGAAATAAGGAGAAAATAATATGAACGAAATTTAATGAAAAAGATGTGATTTACCTTGATAAAATTGAAGAGAATTCTGATTGGAAACCAAGAAAATTAGGAGAAGTTGAGAGAAAATGGAAAGTTACAAGAAATTTTGATTTTGGTGAAAAATGGGAAATATATCTTAATAAAATCTTTATGGTAATTAAAATGAGTTTATAAAGAGATTTTTGAAAGGTTAGATCTGATGAGAAAGATTGGATAAATAGAACCTTAAAGATTCTAAGTTTTGACCAATTTACATTTTAGTCACTAAAATTGTCATTTTTACAAAATAGCCACTATTTTCCAAAATGTCAAGGTTCATAGTGTAATTTTACAAAATTGAGTTTACCAAACTCAAATAGAGTCCAAATAAGAATTTTAGAGTATTTTTCCATATTTTATTTCCATTGAAAACCATTTATAAAAATTAATTCCCGGATTTAGGCTAATTGGCTTGACCAGTTCAACCGAACCCTTGATCCGACCTTGATAATACCTAGGCCCATTTTTGGGATGTTACAGCTCTTCCCCACTTAAGAAATTTCGTCCTCGAAATTTACATATCGAGAAGAGGTAAGGAAACTACTCCTTCCCCAACTCCTTCCACACCTTGCCACCTCTAAAGGTGCTTTAATCCACCTAACAACCTATCACACAAACCTTGATCCGAGAAACATTTACCCTCTTTGGACAAACAGCAGATCTAATCCTCATACCAAATCAATAATGCACAACCCACCTCAACTCTCACTGAACACATAACTCAAAAGAGAAACCCTTTTTTTTCTTACTTAGGCAACGGTTTCCATACCACCACTGTCGAACTAACCCTCTTTTCGATATCCTCCCACATATCAGGTAACCATCTAAGCCTTTCACCAACCTCCACTCCACACAACGATGTTCAACCAACAAGTCTCAAATTAACTTAACACAAAACCGTTAAACATTGTCTTAAGCAAACTCCATCAACAACAACAACTCCACTAAGAGACATGGTAACCATAACATAATATCTCAACATACCATCCCTCCACCTATGGATGATAAAACCCAACACTCAAACGGAAACCAACGTCGGCCTCAAAAACCTCGAATCTTAATTATAGATACACCACTCACCCATGTTTCCAATGGGACTTAGAAACCCAAGAAAAATCGTACTCAAACAAACGATTGATCCACCAACACTCATAGAAAAACTCCATACCATCCCCAGAACTTTACCACCAAACTCATGATGATTCTTTCCAAATTTACCTTGGCACCTTAACTGGTACCAAAACCCAAAGAAAAATGATACTCCAACTTAACTTATCGGTAGGACAACATCCACCCATAATTCAACCATATCATGCCCACTCAAAAACACCTGCTCCCAAACTTCTACCACAACACCGTACCACCAAACACATAGAAAAGATTATTATATGCTCCAATTAAGATATCACTCCAACTCGGCACCCTTCGAAACAACCATGCAGCTCATATAAAAGATTATCACACTTGTATAGCCTATTTTAATGTTTCTTGATATCTAGAGTGGACTACTTTTAATGAATAATTTGTGATATCTCATATCAACGTATTCAAGCATGGCCATGCATTTCTAGTCTCACTCAATCAAGTGGCCTTTGATATATTTTCCTATTATGTAGGAAGGACAAATCCTATCTTGATCATTCACATCTCACTACATACACTGTAATATGTCCAATGTCAGTTTTTATAGTGTAACTAATTACGAGACACGTTTAACTGCATCAAAACATAAAACAACATATGTTAAGAGAGTAATAATCTCAAGTCTAAGGATCATACATATAGTTGTCACTATGAGCAATATCGTGACCGTCACATAATAATCCAAGATATATGCTCATAGCGGGTCAATCCAATATATTATTCTCTACTAATATATTCATGTATTAATTCTGACATCTCTATGTCAATGACAACTCATTGTCATCAATTAATCACATGTTAGTCTTAAGAGTATTATTATTGTCCATACCCATAATAATACTTGACTACGAATCTTTTAATAATAATACATATATTATTATATGGACCTTATTGTTTCTCAGTTTATGTTATACATTGACACATATATCTGAAAACAACAATGGTAATGACTTTATTCAATAAAATTGGTAAATATAAGTATCCTTACAATCATCATATGATTGGTCTTTGGGCATACTCTAACAATCTCCCACTAGCACTAAGACCAATCAGTCACATATCTAATACCGAGTGACATAGTGTGACAATCATGCTTCTGTTGCGTTAGAGGCTTCGTCAAGGGATCAACAATGTTATCATCCGTGTGTACTTTACATATCTCCACATCTCCTCGATCTATGATCTCTCGAATGAGATGGCATCGAGCACTATCTGTTCGACAAGATTAAGTACCAAGATTGGGAAATCTTTTGCCTCCAACCTGCCCAGGCGAATGCTACCATCGTGCAGGAATTCTATGCGCACGGGCCCAGCAAAGACTCCCTCTTTGTCCACTGCCGAGGCAGGCCTGTCCAGCTTGATGCCAAGACCATCAACTAATTCTACGGCCTCACACCTGACCATGATGTACATGCTGAATTAATGAAGGATATCACTGCCGAGGATTACGAGTTGATTAAAGACGACCTTTGCTACACGAATACTCCATGGGAAACCGATGCCCGTAGAGGATCTGTAGCAAGGCAGAGCTTAAAGCCCGAGGCCAAGCTTTCGAACACCTTTGTCAAGAGACGCCTCATCCCCACATCTCACAACCGCACGGTGGACCGAAAGCGATTGGTGTTCATCCAATCAATCATCAACAAAAGGAGCATCAACGTTGGAGAGATCATCTTACATGAAATTTACGAATACGGTAAGAATGATAGAGGACCATTATATTTCCCTTGTTTGATCACTGGCTTGTGTGTTGCTGCAGTTGTACTAGTAAAAGACACGGACGAATACACTCCCCAAAGGCGTGGATGGACCAGAGACTTTTTCCACAAAATCATGTAGATCACGCAGGCGGAACCAGTCCAAGCAACGCCCCAGCAGTTCACTGCTGATACCGCTGTCGGGGCCCAATACACGGTAGACATGCCAGACACTGCCCACACCTCTGTCGCAGCAGACCCGTACCAGGAGACACTGCAAAGGATGGCAGCGATGGATCTTAGGCAACAGAGATACATGGAGTATCAAAGAGACTTTAACGACACATTAGCCCAAATGATGCTCCATGCCTTTCCAGACCAAGGGGCGCAGTTTCTAGAATTTCCAAGCAACATGTTTGTCACAGCCGCACCCTATAAAGAGACTACACCAACTCCAAGAGGACCGAGACCGTTTTTCCACGCGGGCCCTCAACCACAGTTTCATGCTGCCGGCCCATCTAGGGCAGCAGACTCTGCCGCAGCATCATCTGCCAACAGAAGACCATCAAAGAGGAGGGCAGTCTTCAACACTCCACCACGATCCCCCATTATCATGGGCAGTCTATCAGCAGAGATAGATGCCTATGTACATCAAAGCTCAACCGTTGCCGGACCGAGTACACACTATACCGGGGCAACCATAGTAAATGAAGGTGGAACGGACATCATGATCACCGAAGAGATTGTCGACGTGGAAGAAGGCAAAGAAGTGGATGATCCAATGCAACGGACACCACCCATAAGGGTCCAACCGCCCTGACAAGCAAAAGCTCAGCCATCGCCCTCACCAAGAACGAAGCAATCAGTAGCACGACCCCGAAGAAAAATTGTTACAAGCAGCTCTTCAGAGTCTCTTTAAATTTTTCATTTATTCAATTTTATTTGTTGTTTGTTTCTTGATATGCTGCTTATTTCTTTCATATTTTTGTTGCCCACTATTCTCTTCTAATATAAAGCATTGAGGAAAATGCTTGGTTCGAGTTTGGGGGTGTCTAGCATGATTTTTGTTTCCCACTATTTTTGTTGCCCAGTATTTTCATGAGGATGATTTTTGAATGTTTAAGATTTATGTGGATCATATTTCTTAACATTTAGCTCAACCATGTAAGCTTTGTTTAGGTGGTTGCTTTTATGGATGATTAACTTTTATTTCTATTTAATATATTGCCTTTTATGGATGATTAACTCGAGTGACACAAGATGCCATGGCATTTTAGCTTATCAGGTTCCTATGACTCGAAAGAGCAGGAACACTTTAGAAACCTCTATCGAGTAGGTATACACCGTAGCAGCTATATGTTAGGTAGGGGTAATGGGTAGGAAACCATAGAAGTCACAACCAGTCATTCCCGAGAGAGAGTTCGTCAATAGCGGGTTAGTACAACATAAAGTTTAAACGTGTTCTTGTATCCTGTTTTTGCCTCCACATTTACAAACTACTTTCTTTATTATACTTTTTATCTCGCAATCACACTACTTTACACTCTCACACCATCACCATACATTCACCTTGCCATCATCATCCATACCATTTTGCCGTGGCATATTTTAGTTGCTTGCATTCTGAAATTGCCATAGCATTTCTACATAACACTTCACCGTACATATCAATTTTCTCTTGTTTATATCTTACCTTTGTTTTTACTTTTTAGCTAGTAACACCTTTTTGCCCTGACAATTTTGACTGGACACTTTACCAAAGATTCTCCTTGGAACGATACTCACTCACCCTAATATTACTTGTATAACTGTGTATATTTGCACATATATGTGTGTTCACATACACCAAGTTTCTCCTTCTCAAGGATTGATTGTAGTGATATAGTGTTGTTTGCCATTTAGATCTACAACAATGGAAATACATAATATAAATTTACCAATTTGAAATATTATAAATAGGTCTTTGTTTATAAAATACTCCCACTATTTCGTTCAAAATTAAAAAACCCTCTTGTTTTTAATTTCGGAAAAATTCGACGAAAATTTTTCTAGTGAGCGAGGATCCATAATTCACCAATTTCCTAAATCAGCTTTGGCCTTTTCTTTTAGGATATAGGTTATTTAGGTAAGTAACCCTTTACTAATTACATCTCTTGTAACTCCTCCATTTGGTGAATGATAAGTGCTCAACTCACTATCACGTTTTACACATTTTATGGGCATTAATCACCGAATTTACACCCACTCGGACCAATGCATGTACTCAATGTGATATATTTAGAAATTAAGCTCATAGAACTCATATTTACAGAAAAGGCAAAGTTTTACTGCATTTTTATCTCTGTGCAGGAGAACCAGTGCCGCGGCAGCAACAAGGCCGAGGCAGGACCTGATGCCGAGGCAGCAGCTGAGAGCCAAGAAGCAAGACTGTAGGCGATTGGAAGAGAAAAATCCAAGGGACGTGTCTGGACTTAAAGCACATGGATCGAAGCTGGCTAGCATAAGGAAAAGCCCAAGGCAAGGCCACGCAGGAAAGCCTCTTAGTTGAATTAAACTTGGAAATATTTTAATTATGTACATGACTTGTTCCCTACTCCAAGTTGTATTCTACTTAGGAAAGGTTTGCCCTAGGTCTAGCCTATATAAAGACCTAGCCGTCCAATGTCTGAAACACGAATATCTAGAGAGAGAGAGCCAATTCATAACTTTGCTTTCTCTCAATTATGTTCTAAGCTTCTTTAGGGTTTAGGTGAATGTTGTTAGTATTTGTGAGAGGAGATTGTACTTTGTCTTTGTTTCAATGCAATAAAACTATCAAGGTTTGCTTATCCTTTGTTATTCCTTGTTCTTACATTCAAGCTCGGGAGAGAAGTTTGTGAGTAATCCATTTATCTAGACTCGGGAGAGTTAGATTCACGAAAGGGGTAAGTACGGTGTTTCAATCGCGAAATACTAATTCGGCCTAGGGATAGATTAAGAGTTTCAGCGGCTAAAAGAAGTGTGAGATTGGTTGGTGAGTATAATTGGTTCACGCCGGGAGGTATCATCAAGGACTAGTCATCAATAGTACTTCGACTTAGGGATAAGCGGAGTCATCCAAGGACACTTTACCGAAATTTGGTAAAGTCCACCCACGAGCAAGGGATTGCCGCGGCGGACAGTATCGTCCCGCCAAGGCAGTAATCTGCAGTACTGCCGAGGCAGTGATATACGATTGCATTGGGTAGAGACAAGTCAATCAAATCCACAATACAACGCAACTGGATCCTGACCCATCTCTCTCTAATATTCAATTCTCTTTACTTTGCTTAGTAGTTTTCTTCTAGTTAATCCAAACTCAGTCAGTTGTGTTTTATTTTATTTCTTTCTACAGAACAAGAAGACGAAGAAGACATATTGAGTCTACCAATCCCTGTGGAGACGATAATCCGATAAATACTTATCACTTATTACTTTCGATGTGTCCACTTGCACTGAACGCGCACTTTTGACACGCGATAGTGAACAACTATTGTTCAATCATCTCATGACTTAACCAAATACTTAGCCTTTAGGTTTCTAATCCTATTAGAACAACCTAACTAAGTTATTATCAATATTTCGACCGACGAATATCACTTGCTTATTCTTCGCGTTTAACCAAGATGGACTTATGTGTCAATTCTTTGGCAAAACCCACATAAGATCGATCAAGGCCTTAACGAGGGAAAATATTGGACGACTAAATTTAACTTAGATTAATTTGAGGGAAAACTTTAACTATCTCATCGTTATTTCTTTTAATTTGGCCCTTATTGATCTCATGAATATATACGAGTAGAATATATATATCATACATTGCATCACATACATGATAGATATAAAACAATAAGATTGCAATGGTTATAGCCCAAAATAAAGAACTAAGGTGGCCCATCCCAAGCCAATGGGAGAACCTTAAAACCCTAATTCAACACTAAAACTGCTTCTCAAGCATCTTCTCGCCTTTGCTCCAAACGTCTCGATAGCTTCTTGGAATAATATTACAATTATAGAAACTCATTTTACATACAAGGGAGTAAGGTGAGAAGAGAAGTACAACAGATATAGAAAAAGGCACGACACGCAGGACATATTTAAAATTTACAACTATTGTAAAAGCAAGGGCTATAACCATGCATGTCAAACACCGTGCAAAGCAAACATATCATATATATGCTATCACGAAATCATTATTATTGCCAATATGGGCCTACAATCTATGTTGCCTATGAAGGGGTCAAGGATTTTTAAATAACGACTATTTTTCTATGGAAAAATATCACGATTTAATAAGATTTATCAATAGAATCGTGTTTTCGAGATTTTTAAATCCTTAGATTTTTCCATATCGGAATAACAATTATTCCTTTTTCCTAGATGCGATTTGCTATCGCACTTCCACCGATCACTATGTCAATGATTGACATGTGATTATCGTAAAACCCTTGTAGAAACATGGCGACTGTAATTAATAGATTAACATATTAATCGTATCCGTAATCGACTACCAATATCAATATATATATCGTCGATATAGTAAAACAAATCATGCATCTCATACATATCGCATCACCCAAGTATTTAACCCGATTACGGATCGTACAAGTGGCTCTAATACCACTATTGGGACCGCTGACACACCCCATGGCGCAGCGGAACAAAATTACGACGGTCTTTCCAGTGATCCATGTACGTTTAATCCGAAATCGGGAGGAAGAGATGCGATAACTTATATTGGGTTCTTTGATAAATAGCAAAGACAACAACGGGATCTGCTGCAGTTATGATCATTCAACAATCGAATCTTTAGCCTCCACAAATATCGTGTCGGCCTCTACATAGTTCACCCAGTTGAGAGAGCAAATCTCAAAAAAATGTTTATCATGATTTTAGGGTTTGGGAATTCAAAATTCTCTATTGTGACTGCTAGACCAAAGATCCTTTATATAGGTGTAACCCTAGGTATAAGAGTTTGATTCTGAATTTGTTTATAGGAAATAATTACATTAATTATTTCCTTAAATTTTGGAATCTATATTTAATTCGAATTTAAAAGGGATATAATTACTTTAATTATATCATTTATTAAAATTCGGGATTAAATATATTCTACTTATATATATTTTTGCTCCTTTTCAACCATTGGGTGTGACCCTGTAGGCTCATTGTAATGCTAGTAATAATATTAGAACAATTCTAATGTTACAAACAATGAGTGAAATCTGGCAATATATCATTGTCATCTAAGTTATAAGAGATCATGATTCCATGTATCATGTCCGAGACCAACTATCTTAATGTATTAAATCCTTTTGTCCTTTTATATCTTTACTAGGCACAAGTCTTCGAATAGTCACACTTGTATAGCCTATTTTAATGTTTCTTGATATCTAGAGTGGACTTCTTTTAATGAATAATTTGTGATATTTCATATCAACGTATTCAAGCATGGCCATACATTTCTAGTCTCACTCAGTCAAGTGACCTTTGATATATTTTCCTATTATGTAGGAAGGACAAATCCTATCTTGATCATTCACATCTCACTACATACATTGTAATATGTCCAATGTCAGTTTTTTATAGTGTAACTAATTACGAGACACGTTTAACTGCATCAATACATAAAACAACATATGTTGAGAGAGTAATAATCTTAAGTCTAAGGATCATACATATAGTTGTCACTATGAGCAATATCGTGACCGTCACATAATAATCAAAGATATATGCTCATAGTGGATCAATCCAATATATTATTCTCTACTAATATATTCATGTATTAATTCTGACATCTCTATGTCAATGACAACTCATTGTCATCAATTAATTACATGTTAGTCTTAAGCGTATTATTATTGTCCATACCCATAATAATACTTGACTAAGGATCTTTTAATAATAATACATATATTATTATATGGACCTTATTGTTTCTCAGTTTATGTTATACATTGACACATATATCTGAAAACAAAAATGGCAATGCCTTTATTCAATAAAATTGGTAAATAAAAGTATCCTTACAATCATCATATGATTGGTCTTTGGGCATACTCTAACAGATAATGAGTCCTTAGCTTCGAGCTCAAAAGTTCCTTGCATCTTCCTCCCGTTTTCAAGTCGTGTAGAAGGAAATTGATAGTCATTGTTGGTAATTCTGTCAAGAATGTCGAATGCCTCCTCGGGTGATTTGTCTAGTAAAGTTCCATTTGCCTTGGCATCTAACATCATCCTAGTAGGTGCACTGACTCCATTGTAGAACATCACAACTTGAGTCCAATCGTGAAAACCATGATTTGTACACTTTCGAAGCAGTCCCTTATAACGATCCCAACATTCACACATTGACTCGTCGTCACCTTGTCGGAAAGAAGAAATATCATTTCTAAGCTGAGTGTTGAGATTTGGTGGATTATACCGCAACAAAAAGATCTTGCATAGATCAACCCATTACTCCATCGAACCGGATGGTACTTCAATCAACCATGCCTTTGCTCGACCACATAGAGAATAAGGAAATAGTTTGAGCTTCAACACATCCTCGTGCAATCCTTATTAATGGAATGAATCACAAACTTCTAATACGGCACGAATATGTTGCCTTGCGTCTTCATGTGCCATACCACCAAATTGTGCAATAAAATTCAGCATATTGAACATGACAGGCTTGAGTTCAAAGTGTGTAGCTTGAATTTCCGGTGCCACAATGCAGGATTAAGATCATCCAAGATAGGATTTAAGTGATCCCGAATAGACCTTGGTCGAGGTGCAACAACATTCTGATTTGTCCCGACATTTGGAACTACTGGATCTTGATTAGGAACGCCCTGATTTTGAACACAATACATAGCTCTAGTTTCACTCTGAATACGTCTTCTTTACCAAAACAATCGTTCAATCTTATGTAGTAATGGATAGAGAGGTCCTTCAGTAAACCTTCTGGTCATGCACTAGGAAAAACACAAAAAAATAAATCAAATAAAACAAGTAAACTGAACTAAAATAATAAACAAAGTAAGACAAAAATGCCAAGATAAAAATGACAAACTTTTACTCACTAGATCCCCGACAACGGTGCCAAAAACTTGGTTCGCTCTGTGTAGTGCTATAAATTAAGCGAACATATGTGCAAGTATACACAACCATACAAGTAATAAATGGTGGGTGAGTATCATTCCGACGAGGATCGGGGTAAAGTGTAAGTCAACTTTGTCAAGGAAAAAAGGTGACACTAACTAAAAGGAAAAAAACAATGGTATAAACAAATAGAAATGAATATATATGGTGAAGGTGTGATGGTGAAATTCTATGTAAATTTCAGAATGCAAGCAACTAAAATATGTCAAGGTAAAATGGAATGGATGGTGGTGGCACGATAGATGTATGAATGTAGTGTGCGAATAGTGTGATAGTGTGTTTGTAAGTAAACAAAGAAAACAGAGGAAACAGAGAAACACTTTGTTAGTGCTAAGGCAAAAGCAAGATAAGAAAACACAGATAAGCAATATGTTGTGACAACCCTCGATTGATGAGCCTTACTTAGAATGATTGATGGGGGTTCTTATGGAATCCTTAACCTCTCTCCTATGAACAATTAGCTACTATATGGTCTATTCACTCGATAGAGGTTTCTAAGGTGCTTCCGCTCTCTCGAGTCAACGGAACCTGACAGTCAAAAATGTCAAGACATCTCCTCTAGGTCTCAACAATGACATATAGCCTATCGATAAAGCACACTCATTTTAGTCGTTGAAACCCTCACTTAGGTCTCTCTCGGGCACCTAAGGTCAGATTAGGCTCTATTTGCAGTCTACAACCCATTACTCATGTTGATACTCCCTTAGTTTTTCTCGAACAATAAGGATCTATGGATAGGTTTCTCTCGAACACCCAGCGTGCATCTAAACAAAGGACACTCTCATGCCTCTTACAATGCTTAAATGATTAAACACAATGAGCAAAGCAAATAAACAAACAAATAATAAGCTAGAATATTCATAAAAGATAAAGAGTTAATCATCCATAAAAACATCCACCGAAATAAAGCAAACACATGTTGGTGTGAAAGTTTAAAGATAAACATCATCCACAAATATCATCCATAAACATTCACATAAACCTCTCAAGAATATGAAATAAAACAAAGGGAAAGGTTGGAAGCACCCTCGGTGCGCGTTACCGCCGGCTTCTTCGACCACCATAGAGTTGCCTTAGCATGCTAGTCCCTCTCGGGTGCCTAGCATGTCACTCCCTTCAAGCTCTATCAATGGAGGACCCTTCGGGAGGTAGTTGGGGAAGAAAGATGGAAGCTTTCCTTTGCTGCTTTTTGCTCTCCTTGTGGCTCAAAATCTGCTCCAAAGGTCCTCCTTTTCCAAGGAAAAAGGTTGCTCTTTTATATGGTCACCATGCCTTATCAAATGGGGGATGAAAACCCTAGGGTTTAGGGAAAATTCCCTTAGCACCCCTATTCACGTGATGGCATTTCTGACATGGTGACAGTGGTCCTCTATTGTGGTGGTTGTGGGCTGCTTGCATAGCACCAGCTAGCACTGCTCTCAAAATATCTTCTTATGTTTTAATGCAGCATAGGAGGTCTCCAAATTTGCCATGACATTTTCCCGTCGCTATCCTTTTGCGAATGCCATGACAAATTTACTTTGCTCCCTCTTTGCTTTACCTGCACAACAACAGCCAAAAGCACGACCTTCCCCGCAAAATATCATCTATTTCCGCACCATAAATTCCAAAACATAATCAGCCACCAAATGCAATGTTATGATTCTAAATTCATCTACATGATCCTCTATTTGCTTAATGACAATAAATAACTTAAGTAAAAAGGTTCTAAATATAGCCTTTTTGCGGAGTTATCATGTACTTAAGTTGGTGGTAAACCACCTTCTTGTTTAGGTGGTAAGTCACCTATTTGTTAGCTTCCTTGGGTATCTTACGATAGTACTTTGTGTAACCTTGGTGTCTTGGTCACCTTCCCGGATACTTCGTGTATCATTTTCATACGGGTACTTCGTGTTCCATCTTCATACGGGTATTTTACGTGTCATCTTATGACTCGTTTACCTTTTTCCTACTAAATACAAAGGCAATACCTAATTAAAAGACTTATGACTTGGAAAACATATTAGTAATGATTATATGACATGAATACATGATAGGTTTGCTTAACTTGATATAATTTACATGAAGTTAAATGAAAAGCATGATAGGTATGCTTAACATGATATGAGTAACATGATATGACATGAAAAGCATGTTGGAATGCTTAATATGATATGGATTATAGGAAATGACATGAAAGCATGATTGAAATTCTAAATTGATATGAGTTACAAGAAATGTTTTTGAAAGCATACATTAGATAACATGATTATATGATCATATAAAATATAACATGACATAGAGAATTTAATTGCTTTTTTACATGCATTGGACACCATGTTTACATGATTATATGACATGTAAAGTGTTATAGAAAGTTAAGATGCTTAGTTAAATGTAATGGAAAACCTATATACTTGGATAAATGATATGAAATGTGATCTAGAAAACATGTATGCTTGATAATACAATTAATGGACAACTTGTGTCCTTAATAATATGACATAAATTTTGAATTAAAAAACCTTATATGCTTAATTACAATCAATGAACAACTTGTTTCCTTAGTAATAAGACATAAATCTTTAATTAGAAACCTTATATGCTTAATACTATTAATGAACAATTTGTGTACCTAGTTAAATGACATGAAACATGAACAAGAAACCTTATAACCTTAAGCACAAGAATTGGACAACTTGTATTCTTTTTAACATGTATATTAATGACTTGTATTATGACTTGTTAACATGTATATTCAATTAGAAGTCTTGAAACATGACATAAAAATATATCAATGAAAGATTAAGTTAAATGGTTAATTCTAGGTGCTACCTCACTAAGTACCTTGTGTACTTACCACTCTTGTTTCATACTTTCCTAAAAATATAGGTACTCGATTTGAAAGATGGTTCCAAGGTTAATCAAGGCAAGCACAAGCAAGCAATTGAGCATGGCAATGTGTAACTCGTAACTCCTAGAAATGTATATAAGTTAGTAGCCATGCATTTGATTTTGGAGAAATGTCTTGTGTGTGTGATGCTTGGTTAATAATTAAGAAATCTGATCTATACTGATGATATGAACAATTATATTGTATCATGATTTAGAAATTTGTAATGTATACTTAGTTGGGATAGATTGGTTGATTAAAGTTATGTTACCATTGGGTAAATGGATTAGAACCTGAAATGTATATGTATTATAGGAACAATTTAGCTTGTATGGATTGAGATTGAAGTATATATAAATGTTATCTTGATAGATAAGTTTACTTATATTATGTTTGTAACACTTAAAACAATATATATATGGAATTAAGGTTGTAGGGTGTCAAACCCACAACCCCTTGTATGTTTGACTGGAAGCCATCCACTGAGCTAAAGAGCTCTTGTGTATTAAACTTCCCCACCTTGCTTTTAACTTGTATCATTCCGGATAATAATAATAATATATTCGAAAAATAAAAGTTTGAACCCATTAGATCTGGAACCATCTCCTATATTCAAACCAAAATAACCTTTCATCTCTCTCACCTACCCCCTTTTCGAACCAAACCCCCGACCACTGTCCAGCTCACCCATTGTCGCACCGTGGCTTACATCGTCACCGTGTTCGTTGCCCTCCCCCGATCCGAACCTCCTTAACCACGCGCCGAAACTGCCACTGCCTTCTCCGCGAATTGAAGGCTGAAGCTTTGTTGGAGTTAGGGTTAAACCCTCTCGGAAACTTCGTTGGATCCGGCCACGATCGACGTTGAATCGGCGCGTCGTCATTCTTGTTGTGTTCGTAGTGACCAGGCGACCAAAACCCACCCACCATTGTCTCCAGTCGTCGCCGAGAATGTCGTCGTCGGAGATCTTTTCAGATTGGTAAGTTAGGTAAGATTTTTTACCTTTCGAAGCTGTTTTCTGGGTTTATTAGTTAAAATATGGTGTTTTTATGAATCAGGGTGAAATCCCAAGCCTGAAAATGTGTTTTTCAGCCGATTAGGGCCGCGCGTGGCCTCCACGCGTCGCCGAAGGCGATTTCCGGCCATCGTAGATGGTTGTCGGGAGCCGACTGGTCCAAACCGGTCAAACCCGAGTCAAAACGGTCTTGAACCGGATCTAACTGGTCTAACCCGAACCGGTCAACCCAACCCGACCTGTTGACTGGCCTGACCCGTTGGTTGACCCGACCCGGTGACCGGTGACGTCATTGTTGACTGCTGACGTGGCAGATGACGTGGCTGCTGACGTGAACGTTGACCCTGCTGACATCAGCATTGACTTTGACCAAAAAGTCAAAATTTTCAAAAAAAAACTATTTTATGTTTTTCGACATCCTGAGTCCATTCGTGAAGTCCATTTCTCGAAATTCGGACCCAAAAGGCTCCAAATTGGACTTTAAAGTCTCGAGTTAAACTTTTCTTCTAAATTAAGTTAAGTCCAGTGTTTTAAATTAATGTCTAATCTTGATATCTGATTAATTGTAGGATCACATAGTCCTCTCGATCGTGTACCGACCCAACCAAACTCCTCCCGTTTCGATCAATCCCGAGATTTGATCATAACCCGTATGTGTTTAAACCCTGTGAATAATCCATTCAATTTTTGACTCCTATATTAATATAAATTCTATCTTGTATCTTTAGTGTCCAGTACTGTTGTAGAGCGAGGCTCGAACGCCCAGTAGACCACCTGTTTTTCCTTCCATTTTGAGGTGTGCTCCTTGTGTGCTATATGACCGTATATTAATGTATTCCCGTTTTAAACAAACATAGCATGTGCACAAGACTGTTTTTCTCGGACTTACATAGACATTTATTTTGAACTTTAAGTATGAGCATATTCTGTTTTTATTGTATGCCTTATATATATCCTGTATAATATTTTCTGATTTGGTACATACATGATATCTGATTATTTTCTGGTTTGGTATGAGCATTTATTTTGAACTTTAAGTATGAGCATATTCTATTTTTATTGTATGCCTTATATATATCCTGTATAATATTTTCTGATTTGGTACATACATGATATCTGATTATTTTCTGGTACTGCTATCATTAATCCTGTTATTACTGCATGCTTGTCATTTTAGGGTTGGATGATGTATAGTATCTGAGATACGGTTCAGCCTTGATCCAGTTGGTAATTCCTTCCTATTTACGGTTCCTAGCTATGGTTAGGGTAATATCGTCCTGTTTACGGTTCCCGTGCTGTAGCCGGGGTAATTCGGCCTGTTCCCTAAGGTAATTCCTTAGGTAGGTAGGTACCTTTGCCCTATCGGGCTTAGGTTAATGCATGTATTAGATACTGTTCTGGGGAACTGTATCTTGGAGTTCGGTTACAGGGTAGCATATCATGCATACTCATGATCTGTTTTACTAATATTACTGCTTATTCGATTTTACCTGTATTTTGTATGCATTGTTGGAACACACTAGGCTTCATAGCTCATACCCGTTTTCTTTCCCCTTTCAGATATCCGTAGATAGGTGTCCCGGACTTGGCACTTGGAGGATCTACACCTTCCCGATTATATATTGATGTAATGTCTAAATTTTCCGAATTTCAGTTTTGGTGACATGTGCCTTGTTGCGTGTAGAAATAGCGCAAATTGTGCAGTGTACATGTCACAAGTAATAAAGTGATAAGTATTTATCTTGTATACTTAATATGTCTTCTTTAATATTCTTTTCCTGTAAAATTAAAGTAAAAACACAAGTAGGGAGGATGTTTGAGTAAACTAATTAAACAAAAACTAAATAAAGATAGTGAGAACGAATGAGGAGAGTGGGTAGGATCCAATTGCGTTGTACTGTGGAATCGATCGACTTGTTTCTGTCCAATGCTATCGCATGACTCTGCCTCTGCAGTACTGCAGATTACTGCCTCGGCAGCGACAATGCGTGTCTGCCGCGGCAATCCCTTGCTCTTGGGTAGACCTCACTAAGATTCAGCAAAGTGTCCTTGGATGGCTCCGCTTATCCCTAAGTCAAAACACTATTGATAATTAGTCCTTGATGATACCTCCCGACGTGAATCAATTATAACTATCAACCAATCTCACACTTCTTTTAGCTGCTGAAACTCCAACCTATCCCTAGGCCGAGTTAGTATTTTTCAAATACCGTACTTACTCCTTTCGTGAATCTAATTCTCCCGAGTCTAGATAAATAGATTACTCACAAACTTCCCTCCTGGGCTTGGATGCAAGAACAAAGAATGTCAAAGTGTAAGCAAATCTTAATGTTTTATTGCATTGAAACGAGAAACAAAGTACAATCTCCTCTCACAAGTACTCGACAACCTTCACCTAACCCTAAGAAAGCTTACAACATGATGGAGGAAAGAACACAATAATTCTTAGGGTTGAACTCTCTCTAAATCGGGTCTCCTAATACATTGGACGGCTATGGTATATATATTCTAGGACTAGGGCAAACCTTTCCTAAGTAGGAATACTACTTGGAGTAGGATTACAATTATTCCCATAAATCAAATATTTCCAAGTTTATTTCAACTAAGAGGCTTTTCCCCTGTGGCCTTTGACTTGGGCTTTCTTCGTACTAGCCAGCTTCGATCCATGTGTTGCATGTCCAGAATCATCCAACGTAATTTTATCTTCCAATTGCCTACAGTATTGATGCTGGAGCTTCAGTTGCTACCACGGCCCAGCTTCTGCCTCGGCCTCAACCCTGCCTCGGCAGTACGTGTTCCTGCATGTACAGAAGATATCGTAAATTCTGCATTTTTCTGTAAATATTAGCTTTATGAGTTATACTAGCAGAATATCCGAATATTGCATATTAAGCGCATGCATCAGTCCAAGTAAGTGTTAGATAAGTGCTTATTGCCCATGAAAGGTGTATAAAATAATGATCTTTTGAGCACTTATCATACCCCCAAACTCGAACTATTGATTGTCCTCAAGCAATGCAAGCCATCAATTTGCCAAACCTTATTCTCTTTTGGTCTTACTTTTCCATCTATTCTCCCCACCATAACTATGCCTATTCCTTAGTCTTAGCCTTTTGTTTACTCAAGGACTTTACCCGGAAACAAGCTATAAGATTTTGTGAGTGTCCGAATATTGCATATTAAGAAAGCTTAGAACATGATAGAGGAAAGAACACAATAATTCTTAGGGTTGAACTCTCTCTAAATCGGGTCTCCTAATACATTGGACGGCTATGGTATATATAGTCTAGGTCTAGGGCAAACCTTTCCTAAGTAGGAATACTACTTGGAGTAGGATTACAATTATTCCCATAAATCAAATATTTCCAAGTTTATTTCAACTAGGAGGCTTTTCCCCCATGGCCTTTGACTTGGGCTTTCTTCGCGCTAGCAAGCTTCGATCATGTGCTGCATGTCCACAATGGTCCAGCAGATTTTTATCTTCCAATCGCCTACAGTATTGATGCTGGAGCTTTAGTTGCTGCCGCCGCCCAACTTCTGCCTCGGCCTCAACCCTGCTCGGCAGTACGTGTTCTTGCATGTACAGAAGATATCGTAAATTCTGCATTTTTCTGTAAATATTAGCTTTATTAGTTATACTAGCAGAATATCCGAATATTGCATATTAAGCGCATGCATCAGTCCAAGTAAGTGTGAGATAAGTGCTTATTGCCCATGAAAGGTGTATAAAATAATGATCTTTTGAGGACTTTTCATGCCTCAATTTTGCTACTGATGTGCCTATATCTCGTTACTGATGGTTTAAACGTACTATATTTTATTATCGGATTTGTGAAGTATTTTGTGATCAACGTTTTAAACGTAAACTATTTGAGATTGACGATTTTATTTTGTATTTTATTTTACATGATGATATCAAGATTTAATATTTTCCAGTACGGGTTAAGTTGATTATGCTCGAAACTATACTTGCGATGGAACTATTATCTTTACAGGATATTTGATTTTATTTGAAATCTATTTTATATTCGTTTAAAAAAAATGTGACCAATCTATGTCGGGCTTCTCGCATAGGCCGGTCTAGGGGGTTACAATGTTTGAGTCAAAAATATTAGGCAAGATTATAAGATTCCATGATTTGGCTTGAATGGATCATGTTTGATAGGTAATAGAATTTGGTTATGGTTAACATATATATAAGGTGGATACAAATTGGTCAAAATGAATATAAGAATGGTATTGCACCTAGCTTAATTGATTAAATGGAACTAAATTAGTGTTAGATTGAATGAAACCACGCCTTGGTAGGTTTCTTAGCTTATAAGAAAGACCATTTTGTTTACTTGTTTTCTAAGAAAGACCTAAATGGTAACTAAGTTTCAAATGATAAAACATGTTACATGAGCAAAGGCTAAATGAAAGTGCTAGTATTCTAATAAGAAATTAGAATGATATATGTAAGTTCAAATGATATGGTTAAGTTTGTTAAGATTCACATGATTTGTATAGGTTTAATATGGTATATTAATTGAACGGTTCATAGTTATGTGAGATAGATAAGTTTATAATGATCCATCGTTGAATAGTTTGTATGACAATGTTTAAATAAAATGAATAATTGTGTGATAAGTTTTTTCTAAATGGTATTGCGTTCAAATTGGTAAAAATATAACATTGAGAAGAATATGATGGGAATAGTATTATATTCGAATGGTTCGAAAGGTCCATGTTTATTATGTATGTGCATAGACTTGACCATGAAAGTTTCATGTGTTATATGAATGATTAACATGATTGAAATGAATGTATATGACAGGATTTGGTCATTGTTAGATAGTTGGCAAATGATAAAGCATTCTTAAATTATTGAATTGTAAATAAAAGTAGCGACATTCCATTAGAGCATTCAAATGTTATGTATGGTTATATAGAAAGGAAATGTTCGATGTTTATGCTTGGGTATGTGATAAAGATATGATTAATAGGATTCTCCTAGTTGCATTCGAAAAGCATGTACGTTTATATGATATGGATTAAAGAATGGTTAGGTAACAAGGCTTAAGTAATAAATTTTAAATTGGCCCTAAGTTTCATATGTCTTGTTGAAATGCCTAGTTAGTTGTGTTTGGCTTTGATTATGTTTCACATGTCCGAGTGACACTTCTAGCTCTCGAATCGGGTTAGGGGTGTTACACCTTTGACATATATTGTAGGTTTGTAAAATGTTTGGGCATCTTTGAATAAGGTAGGCCAATAAAAACCTGATTGGAGGACTTTTGCAGCAGTCCTCGTCCCTCCGAACTGACCTCCGCACGTGCCAGTGTGACAATGGTATAAAATATCTCTTTGCTCCTCTCTAGATACATATATAGGGATAATTTGATCGGCAAAGCGCTTGAACAGGTATGGTTCATCTCAAAAATAGAAACGCACGTCCTGCTTGAACTTCTTCCTTCCCTAGCTAGTCATGTCAAAAGGCAAAACACCACTAACAAGAAAATTAACAAGGTCAGCGTATCACAAAATTATCATGGCATAAAGAATTTCTCGTCAGGGAATTCATTATCAATTTCTAATTTGTCATGACATTCCTGATTAATTTCTAGCCTAGACAGATGATCAACAACTTGATTTTCTATACCCTTCCTATCTACCACCTCTAAATCAAATTCTTGCCAAAGTAATATCCATCTAACATGCCTAGGTTTTGCCTATCAAGTATGCCCTAAACTTATCAAATACAAATACCACGACAAGTAGCTCTTTTTCTGTGGTAGTGTAATTAAGTTGTGCATCATTCAACGTTCGGCTAGCATAAAAAATAACATGAAAGATCTTACCTCGACGTTGTCCTAAGACTGCTCCCACGACTTAATCTCTAGCATAACACATCAGCTCGAACGGTAATGTCCAATCTGGGAGAACAACAACAGGTACGGTGATGAGGCTTTGCTTCAGGTCTGTGAATGCGCCATGACATTTTTGATAGAACACAAAATGTTGATTTTGTTGCAACAAAATGCACAAGGGATTGGAGATCTTAGAGAAATCCTTGATGAATCTCATATAGAATCCTGCATGTCTGAGAAAACTTCTTATTCCCTTGACAGATATTGGTGGTGGTGGTTGCGTGTAAAAAGTGCGCAATTAGTGCAAGTGTACACGTCACAAGTAATAAAGTGATAAGTATTATCGAATATCGTCTCCACAGGGATTGGTCTACTTAATATGCCTTCTTTTGTCCTCTTTCTCTATAAAAGAAATAAAATAAAAACACAGATGATTTGGGTTGGAATAAACTAAATAACTTGAATAATAAAACAAACTAAATAATGAGAAAATAATCAGAAAAGAAGGTGGCCAGGATCTAGTTGTGTTCTATTGTGGATTCAATTGACTTTTCTCTGTCCAATGCAATCACACAACACTACTTCGGCAGCACTGTAGTTTTACAGCCTCGACAGTGATGATGTTCGTCCACCGCGACAATCCCTTGCTCTTAGGTAGACTTTACCAAGATTCAGCAAAGTGTCCTTTGATAACTCCGCTTATCCCTAAGTCGAAGTGTTGTTGATGACTAATCCTTGATGATACCTCCCGGTGTGAATCAATTATAATCACCAACCAATCCCACACTTCTTTTAGCCGCTGAAACTCTAATCTATCCCTAGGCTGAGTTAGTATTTTCCGAATATAAAAATACCTTACTTATTCCTTTCGTGAATCTAACTCTCCCGATATTAGATAAATATGTCTCTAACAAACTTCTCTCCCGAGCTTGAATGCAAGAACAATGAATGGCAAAGATTAAGCAAATCTTGATATTTTATTGCATTGAAACAAGAATACAAAGTTCAATCTCTTCTCACAAATACTCTGCAACTTTTACCTAAGCCTAAAAGAAATTAGAACATAACGAGAAACAAAGAAAACTCTAAATTCTAAGGCGAACTCTCTAATTCGGCTCTCTAGTATATGATGTGTCTTGTTCTCCTTGGGCGGCTATGGTTTATATAGGCTTGGCCTAGGGAAAACCTTTCCTAAGTAGGAATACAACTTGGAGTAAAACACAAGTCAAGTACATAAATAAAATATTTGTTTTATTTCCAAGTTTATTCCCACAAGGATTCTTTTCCCGCTTGGCCTTTGACTTTGACCTTCCATGCTCTTCCCAGCTCCGATCCTTTTGCTACTTGTCCAGAACCGTCCACCTCATTTTTCTCTTCAGATCGCCTACCATATCAGTAATTGTTCACCAGGTACTGCCACAGGTCTTGCCTCGGCATCAATCTCTGCCGCGGCATCTGATCTTCCTGCAAATGCACAAAGGTGTCGTAAAGCTTGCATTTTCTATAAATATCATCTTTATAAGTCGCAAAAGCAAAATATCTAAATATCACACATTAAGTACATGCTTTAGTCCAAGTAGGTGTAGATTAAGTGATTATTGTCCATGAAAGGTGTAAAAAGTGATAGTGAATTAAGCACTTATCAGTGCAGCTTCTCAATCACCTCAATTTTAGCTTTGTCTACCTCAATGCCTTTGTGTGAAATTTTATGGCCCTACACTATGCGTTCAGTCACCATGAAATGGCATTTCTCCCAATTCAGGACAAGGTCAGCTTCTTCACATCGTTTCAGGACCTTCGCGAGATTGCCAAGTCAATTTTTAAAAATGTATCCAAAAATAGAGAAATCATCGATGAATATTTTAAGAGATTCATCAAACATATCAGAAAGGATAACTTGCATGCAGCACTTGAGAGTTGTCATGGCATTACAAAAATCAAAGGGCATCCTCCGGAAAGCATAAGTATCATAAGTACATGTGAATGTGGTTTTTTCTTGGTCCTCCGGTGTTATGTAATTTGGTTACAACCCGAATATCCATACAAGAAGCAATAAAAATCTTTCCCCGCCAAACGATCTAACATTTGATCGATGAAGGATAGAGAAAAATGATCCTTCTTCGTAGCCTTGTTAAGGTTGTGATAGTCCATAAAAATCCTTCATCCGATCATGATTCGCGTAAGCAATATCTCATTCTCTTTATTGCTCACCACGGTTGTGCCTCCCTTCTTGGGCACACATTGCAACGGGCTCACCCGTGAAATATCTGATATTGGGTAAATAACTCCAGTATCAAGTCATTTTATAATTTCTTTCATCACAACTTTCTTTATAATAGGGTTGAGTCTACGTTGTGGCTCTACGTAATTGCCATGACATTCTTCTAGAAGTATCTTGTGCATATAGATGGTCGGACTAATCCCATTCAAATCTTTCATGGTCCATCCTATTTCCCGTTTATGTTGTGACAAAACAACAAGCAAACTTTGCTCTTGAGCAGAATTAAGACTTGAGGAAATGATAACATGCAATTTTTTAATGTTGCTTAGATAAGCATATTTAAGATGTTGTGGGAAGGTCTTGAACTCCAACTTGGGTGCGTGTAGTAAAGAAGTCTTAGGAGGAATAAATTTCTCAAAATTAAGTTGTTCAAAACTCAAGCATTGTTTAGCTAAAAGTATACTAGATTGTTGCACTTCCAATGGAAATTCACCAGCTTCATCTTCATCTTCTTTTATGAGCTCTTCATAATCTTCAGTCGTACGAAATTGCTATGACAAAACTAATAAGCTTCCCTTGACAGCTCAGAGTCATCCACATACATAAGAGAACTGTTGACATTCACGGTCACACTTTGATCTACTACTCATATAATAACCTCACCCTTCTCACAATCAATGAAAATACGATCAGTTTCTAGGAAAGCCATTCCCAAGATGATGGTTGCATTAGCATCAACCTCGCAATTAAGTATTATGAAGTCGACTGGAAATACTAATTTGTCCACCTTTACTATGACATCTTCGATCTTCCCCTCAAGTCTAACATGAGAACGATCGGCTAGTTTCAAAATAATGGAGGTGGGTCTCGCATGTCCCATGCCAAGCTTCACAAAAATTGATTTAGGCATAAGATTCACACTTGATCCTAGATCACAAATTGATGTGTCTCCAATCGAACTTGGAATGATAAAGTTGTGTGGAAACTTTTTCTTCAATGGTAATTTGCTCAAAGCAGAACAATACTTTTTTCCGTGGTAATTGTCTAAAACTTCTCCACTTTCCTCTTGTTCGTATCTATCTCCTTGAGAAATTTGGCATAAGTGGTATTTGCTCAATTGCCTCCAAGAGAGGGATATTGATATACAACTGATCCAATTTGTCAATTGTCGCGTGTCAAAAGTGCGCGTTTAGTGCAAGTGAATACATCGCAATTAATAAGTGATAAGTATTTATCGAGTTATCGTCTCCTCAGGGACTGGTATACTTAATATGCTTCTTTATCTCCTTGGTCTATGGAAAGGTAAAAGCACAAGTGAATTGGTGTGATTTATTTAAACTAAAATAATTGAATAAAAGTAAAGATTCGAAATATTAGAGAGAGAGATGGGCCAGGATCCAGTTGTATTGTATTGTTGACTTGATTGACTTGTCTTTATCCAATGCAATCGCATATCTCTACCTCGGCAGCACTGCAATTTACTGCCTGGGCAGCGATAACACTGTCTGCCGCGGCAATCCCTTGCTCGCGGGCAGACTTTACCAAAGTTCGGCAAAGTGTCCTTGAATGACTCCGCTTATCCCTAAGTCAGAGTGCTGTTGATGACTAGTCCTTGATGATACCTCCCGGCGTGAACCAATTATACTCACCAACCAATCTCACACTTCTTTTAGCCGCTGAAACTCTTAACCTATCCCTAGGCCGAGTTAGTATTTCGAGATTGAAACACCGTACTTACCCCTTTCGTGAATCTAACTCTCCCGAGCTTAGATAAATGGATTACTCACAAACTTCCCTCCCGGGCTTGAATGCAAGAACAAGGAATAACAAAGGATAAGCAAACCTTGATAATCTTTATTGCATTGAATAGAGGACAAATTACAATCTCCTCTCACAAATACTCCACAACCTTCACCTAAACCCTATGAAGGTTTTAGAACATGATGGAGAGGAAAGAAACAAGAGCAGAAGTTGGCTCTCCCTAGTTATTTCGATATCTCATACATTGGGTGGCTATGTCTTTATATAGGCTAGACCTAGGGCAAACCTTTCCTAAGTAGAATACAACTTGGAGTAGGGAATAAGTCAAGTACATAATAATAATATATTTCCAAGTTTGAATTCGGCTAAGGGGGCTTTCCCGCGTGGTCTTCCTTTGGGCTTTTTCTTGCGCTAGCCAGCTCCGAATCATGGGCTTCAAGTCCAGACACGTTCCTTGGATTTTTGTCTTTCCATCGCCTATCACTTTGCTTCCTGTCTTCCTGTTGCTGCCTCGGCATCAGGTCCTGCCTCGGCCTTGTCTCTGTCGCGGCAATGGTTTTCCTTCACAGATATGAAAATGCAGTAAAACATGCCTTTTTCTATAAATATTATCTATTTAAGTATAACTTCTAAATATATCACATTAAGCACATGCATTGGTTCAAGTGGGTGAATATTTGGTGATAAATGCCGATAAAAGGAGTATAAAGTGATAGTGTGTTGAGCACTTATCACACCCCCAAACTCGAACTATTGCTTGTCCTTAAGCAATGCAAACCATCAATTTGCCGAACTCTATTCACTCTCGGCCTTACATGTCCATCTATTCTCCCCACCATAGCTAGGCCTATCTTTTAAGCCTTAACCATTCGGCTACCTAAGAATTTACCTAGAAACAAACTATAGGATTTGTGAGTGTGTGCGTTTTTGTGGACAAGTTGATTAAAGGCTTTCTTAGATAAACTCTAAGTTCAAGACAAATAGACATTGGTTTAAGTGCTCTCTTCCTTTTCAAACCCCAAATCTTGAGCTGGTTTCGGGCATCACAAAGACTTGTGTTTTCACTAAAAATCTTTTTGTCTTTTTCGTTTTTTTTATATTCCTTAATACATACTAGAGCCAATTTCGGGCACCTCTAGTATGAAGAAGAGATTTTCTAGAGCCAGTGGTAGGCACCTCTAGTTACTTTTCCAAAAATCTAAGTCTTTATCACCTAAGTTCATTAAAAGAATTCCTTTAATCCACAAGTCCCAAAAGTGTTTAAAGTTCTTCCTATAGTAAGCTTCTAAATTTTCATCCTTAAGCATCCTAAGGTTAAGCCCTCTTAACAAAACCTAAACTTGGTAAGGAGAAAGATTTCTATAGCCTTAAAGAATAAACTAAGGCAATACTGATGATGGGCAGTGCAGAGTGTAGGCAGTTAATTCAAGTAAGGCGGGGAGCATAAAAAAAAATCACTGGAATACTCCCTTTTTGGCAAGGCCGCGGCAGTAGATTGCTGCCTTGGCAGTGAATCTGCACCCCCAAACTCAAACCAAGCATTGTCCTCATTGCTTTTATATTTGGAAGGAATAAACGACAAAACAGAATATGAATTATATGCAACAATGAAAGATAGTAAAAGCAATTGAATACAGAAATAAAGGACAAAGAATTTTAGAGCGACTCCGAAGAGCTGCTCGTAACAATTTTTCTTCGTTGCCTAGATGCCATGTGCTTTGTCCTTGGGGAGGGCAATGGTTGCGCCTTTGCTTGCCTCGGCGGCTGGACTCGAGTGGGTGGGGTTCTATGCATTGGGGCTTCTACTTCTTCTCCTTCTTCAACATCCACCATCTCTTCGGTTATCATCACGTCCGTTCCTCCTCCCATCGCAGTTGCTCCTCCGGTGTGGTGTGTGCTTGGGCCGGCGACAGTAGAGCCTTGGTGTACATAAGCATCTATCGCGGCAGATAGACTGCCCATGATAATTGGCGATCTTGGTAGAGTGCTAAAAACGGCTCTCCGCTTGGATGGCCTTCGGCTGACAGATGAGGCCGCGGCAGAAGCTGGCCTAGATGGTCCGGTAGCCTGGTATTGGGGCTGAGGGTCCGAATGGAAGAACGGTCGCGGTCCTCCTGGGGCTGGTGTAGTCCATCAAGAAAGAGAAAATTGAGTTGGAGGTTTTCTTGAAGAGAATCTGGAAATTTAATAGGGATTAGTAGGCAGAGAGTAATTGAGAGAGTGATTGTTAAGAATAATAAAAAAAGCAAGAAAGTAAGAGTGAATAGTTCAAGAGGAAGGAGTTTCTTATATAGGCCTCGGCCTTATGACCGTTGAGATCACTAGCCGTTGTAACCGTTTCCTTCTTCTGCCGTTTCCTTTTCTGTCGCGGCAGGAATCTCGGCAGACTAGCCGTTACACTTTTCTGCCCGTTGGGACTGCTGCGGCTCTGACACTGTTATACTGCCTCGGCAGAGTTCCTGCTGTGAACTATTTTTCCCTTATCTTTGCTTTTTATTCCTAAATAAAAATTTAAACACACAAAAGAAAAATACTGAAAACGAAAATAATTAGAAAAATAAAAATAAACTCTATAGCGTTCCCATTCCTCGTACATTGGTTCGTCTTCAGCCTGTCGGAAAGAAGTAATTTCATTATGAATTCTATCATATAGATTAGTAGGATTAAAGCGAGTAATGAAATCACGGCAAAGTTCACTCCAAGATCCAATAGATCCCGCTGGAATGCTATTCAACTAAGCTTTCGCCCTATCCCTCAATGAATAGGGGAATAGCTTTAACCGCAAGACATCTTCATGGACTCCTTGGATTTTGAAAGAGTTGCAGATTTCCATGAAAGATTTGAGATGTTGCCTTGCATCTTCAGTGGCAGACCCACCAAATTGTCCAATTGTGTTTAACATATTGAACATAACAAGTTTAAGTTCAAAATGGGCTGCTTCAATATCAGGTGTAACGACTCTTGGGTTTAGTCCATTTAAGTCCTCCTCCAAGAAATCTCTGACAGTCAGCTGTCGCGGCCCAGGTGGTGGCGGTAGACCTTCATTGTCGGCAGGTATGTTTTGTCCTGCCTGAACCTCTGCCATGACTCCTCGGATTTGTCTCCTCAACCTTAACCCTGTTCTTTCAATCTCAGGATCTAACTCGTATAAGGGGTTGGTTGGATTGGACCTGGTCATACACCAAGAAAAACAAAAGTAAAATAAAAATAAAAATGAAAAGAAAAAAGAAAATAAAGAAAACAAAATTTAGTTGTCAGTCCCCGGCAACGACGCCAAAAACTTATCGCGTGTCAAAAGTGCGCGTTTAGTGCAAGTGGACACATCGCAAGTAATAAGTGATAAGTATTTATCGAGTTATCGTCTCCTCAGGGACTGGTATACTTAATATGCTTCCTTTATCTCCTTGCTCCGTGGAAAGGTAAAAGCACAAGTGAATTGGTGTGATTTATTTAAACTAAAATAATTGAATAAAAGTAAAGAGTCGAAATATTAGAGAGAGAGATGGGCCAGGATCCAGTTGTATTGTATTGTGGACTTGATTGACTTGTCTTTATCCAATGCAATCGCATATCTCTGCCTCGGCAGCACTACAGTTTACTGCCTGGGCAGCGATAACGCTGTCTGCCGCGGCAATCCCTTGCTCGTGGGCAGACTTTACCAAAGTTCGGTAAAGTGTCCTTGAATGACTCCGCTTATCCCTAAGTCAGAGTGTTGTTGATGACTAGTCCTTGATGATACCTCCCGGCGTGAACCAATTATACTCACCAACCAATCTCACACTTCTTTTAGCCGCTGAAACTCTTAACCTATCCCTAGGCCGAGTTAATATTTCGAGATTGAAACACCGTACTTACCCTTTTCGTGAATCTAACTCTCCCGAGCTTAGATAAATGGATTACTCACAAACTTCCCTCCCGGGCTTGAATGCAAGAACAAGGAATAACAAAGGATAAGCAAACCTTGATAATATTTATTGCATTGAATAGAAGACAAATTACAATCTCCTCTCACAAATACTCCACAACCTTCACCTAAACCCTATGAAGGTTTTAGAACATGATGGAGAGGAAAGAAACAAGAGTAGAAGTCGGCTCTCCCTAGGTATTTTGATATCTCATACATTGGGTGGCTATGTCTTTATATAGGCTAAACCTAGGGCAAACCTTTCCTAAGTAGAATACAACTTGGAGTAGGGAACAAGTCAAGTACATAATAATAATATATTTCCAAGTTTGAATTCGGCTAAGGGGGCTTTCCCGCGTGGTCTTTCTTTGGGCTTTTTCTTGCGCTAGCCAGCTCCGAATCATGGGCTTCAAGTCCAGACACGTTCCTTGGATTTTGTCTTTCCATCGCCTATCACTTTGCTTCCTGTCTTCCTGCTGCTGCCTCAGCATCAGGTCCTGCTTCGGCCTTGTCTCTGCCGCGGCAATGATTTTCTTGCACAGATATGAAAATGCAGTAAAACATGTCTTTTTCTATAAATATTATCTATTTAAGTATAACTTCTAAATATATCACATTAAGCACATGCATTGGTTCAAGTGGGTGAATATTTGGTGATAAATGTCGATAAAAGGAGTATAAAGTGATAGTGTGTTGAGCACTTATCATCAATAAATTTCTTGAACTGGATCACATCATTGTGCTTTTTTAGCCTCTGAGGAGAGGGTGGGGGTCTAACTTCTTCCACTAATGGTGTAGGAACTGCTTTTGCGTTGACATTTCTGCTTGATCCATCAGTAGGTTCACTTGTCAAACCTTTCTGCTTATCCATTTCCTCGAGAGTTTGTTCGGACATTACTGTCTCTTCATGCACAGGTTTGGGTATAGGATCATCACTCTTCTTCCCCCCAAACTTATCTTGTTTATTAATTTGAGTTCCACACCTTAGTGTGATTGCACTACATTGCTCTTTATCGTGTGGCTTAGTGACCTCAGTGTCACTGGCAGACATCCTGGCTGATGTTCTTGTAATGCCGAGGCAATTTTTCAAACTTTACTTTCTAAAGTTCACAATGAAGCATCGTGGATTTGTAATAATGTGCCTTGATTCTTGATGGCTTTTGTATGCTCCTGAAGCATTGTCTTTGTAGTTAGAATGAATTCTAGCATAGTCGCTTCCAAAGAACTGGTGTTAGATGATGATGATTGCCAAGGCATATTCGATTGAAAATTTTAGGGCTCATTAACATTATGATTACAAGTTTTCCCCATGAGAAATGTGGATGTTGTCTCCATCCTAGATTACAAGTTTTGGAGTAGTGATTTTTGTTGATTCTATTGAAATTGCCCAAATAATTAGTTGTCTCATGATTCCTTGGGCACTAACTCTCATGGTGATTGCCATGACATAACAAACAAGCTAAATTAACCATCTTCACTTCCTTTTCCTATTGGAACGTTGCATGTTCTTCAACATATTGGTTATAGTTGAGAGTTGGGCAAATAATAAGTCCTTAGCTTCAAGCTCAAAATTCCCTTGCGCCTTCCTCCCGCTTCTAAGCCTTGTAGAATGAAATTGATAGTCATTGTTGACAATTCTATCAAGAATATTGAATTCCTCTTAGGGTGATATGTCTAGAAAAGTGCCATTTGCCGAGGCATCCAACATCATTCCATTAGGTGCATTGACTCCATTGTAGAACATTACAACTTTAGTTCAATCTTGAGAACCATGATTAGTAAACTTTCAAAGCAATCCCTTGTAAGGATCCCAACATTCACACATAGACTCGTCGTCACCTTGTCGGAAAGAAGAAATGTCATTTCTAAGCTAAGTGTTCAAATTTGGTGGATTATACCACAACAAAAAACTTTTACATAAATCAACCCATAATTCCTTCTATAACCCCCTCGATCCGGTCTAGACACAACCTGACTCGAACGAGTTACCTAGGGAATACCGAAGCTAATCCGGAGACTCACCCAGATAAACAACCCTAATAATTTTTCATTTTATCTTGTCTAGTTGCTTTATTTTGATACTGCATGTTCATGCATAAATTATATTCGAATACAGTAGAAACAAATAAGGAACGAGTCCTAAAACCTACAAACATGCTTCAGGGACCAAAATGAAATTTTCAAAAAAACTAAAGGACTAATTATGAAATTAGTGTTACCAACCTTTAACTAGGTTCATTACATGCTTGCATCTCAAATTTTAATCCTTCAAAGGTTTCAAGACATTCTGTATATGCAAATTTACTTAAAAACACTTTAAGCACATATCATGGCATATTAGCTAAATCCATTCCTACCTAAATAATCACATCATAGATTCAACTCATAAATAGTCTTGCTTCATTATAAACAACACTCAAATTCACACATAGGGATATCAAGAATCAAACTTCAATATAAATTTTATTATAACTAATGGAATATCAATAGGCAATTCAAATCTAAGTCATGAGGCCAAATCGCCGACATGCCATGTATGAGAGCCAATCGCTACTCATACCACGTGTGAGGGTTGATCGCCTACTCACACCCATGATGGATTAAATCCAATCATGAAATCTAACCTTAGCATCCGAGATAAGCAATACTTACATGTAATACAACACATATATCACAATATAACTATTAAATCTAATGCATCACCAAGGCATTTTATACACGTACGTATTTTAATTATAGTCCACTCACATCCTATTGATCGATCAACTTATCCACGTTTCATCATGTTTAATACCAATACTAAAAACAAAACCAATGTTCAAGTTTTCAAGTTAAAACGGTATGTGTTGCGTGTAGAAAGAGTTGCGCAATTTGTGCAAGTGTACACTTCGCAAGTAATAAAGTGATGAATATAGAGTATCGTCTCCACAGGGATTGGTGTACTTAATATGTTTCCTTTTCTCTTCTCGCTCTGCAAAAGAAATAAAAGAAAAAACACAGATTAATTTGATTGTTCTGAAAATAACTTGAATAATGAAAAGAGAATAGCGAATGTAAATAAAATCAGATTGAGAGAATGGGCAGGATCCAGTTGAACCGTATTGTGGATTCAATTGACTCGTTTCTGTCTAAAGCAACTATACAACACTGTCCCGGCAGAATTGCAGTTTTACTGCCCTGACAGTGAAGAGTTATGATAAGTGCTCAACAAACTATCACTTTTTACTCCTTTTATGGGCATTAATCACCAAGTATACACCCACTCGGACCAATGCATGCACTCAATGTGATATATTTAGAAGTCATACTCATATAGATAATATTTACAGAAAAAGGCACGTTTTACTGCGTTTTCATATCTGTGCAGGAGAACCAGTGCTGCGGCAGCGACAAGGCCGAGGTAGGACCTGATGCCGAGGTAGCAACAGAAAGACAGGAAGCAAGACTGTAGGCGATGGAAAGATAAAAATCTAAGGAACGTGTCTGGACTTGAAGCACATGGATCGGAGCTAGCCAGTACAAGGAAAAGCTCAAAGGAAGACCACGCAGGAAAGCCTCCTTAGCCGAATCAAACTTGGAAATATTTTTATTATTATGTACTTGACTTGTTCCCTACTCCAAGTTGTATTCTACTTAGGAAAGGTTTGCCCTAGGTCTAGCCTATATAAAGACCTAGTCACCGAATGATAGCCGATTTCTATTCTTGTTTTCTTCTTCTCCATTATGTTCTAAACCTTCTTAGGGATTAGGTGAAGGTTGTCGAGTATATGTGAGAAGAGATTGTACTTTGTCTTTGATTCAATGCAATAAAGTTATCAAGGTTTGCTTATCCTTTATTATTCCTTGTTCTCACAATTGAGCTTGGGAGAGGATATTGTGAGTCATCCATTTATCTAAGCTCGGGAGAGATAGATTCACGAAAGGGGTAAGTACGGTGTTTCAATCGCGAAATACTAACTCGGCCTAGAGATAGGTTAAGAGTTTCAGCGGCTAAAAGAAGTGTGAGATTGGTTGGTGAGTATAATTGGTTCACGCCGGGAGGTATCATCAAGGACTAGTCATCAACAACACTCTGACTTAGGGATTAGCGGAGTCATTCAAGGACACTTTGCCGAACTTTGGTAAAAGTCTACCCACGAGCAAGGGATTACCGCGGCAGACAGTATTGTCGCTGCCAAGGCAGTAAACTACAGTGCTGCCGAGGCAGTGATATACGATTGCATTGGACAGAGACAAGTCAATCAATTCCACAATACGACGCAACTGGATCCTAGCCCATCTTTCTCTATTATTTCAACTTTTTAATTTTATTTAGTAATTTTAGTTTTGATAAATCAACTCAATTCACTTGTGTCTTTTCTTTTCTACAGAACAAGAAGGTGAAGAAAGCATATTAAGTCTATCGGTCCCTGAGGAGACGATAACTCGATAATATTTATCACCTATTACTTTCGATGTGTCCACTTGCACTAAATGCGCACTTTTGACACGCGACAAGTTTTTGGCGCCGTTGGACTGACAACTAAATTTTGTTTTCTTTTTTTTCTTGTTTATTTTTATTTTTATTTTACTCTTGTTTGTTTTGGTGTATGACCAGGGCCAATCCAACCAACCCCTTGTATGAGTTAGATCCAGAGATCGAAAGAACAAGGCAACGGTTGAGGAGACAGATCCAAGGAGCCATGGCAGAACACCCGGCAGGACAAAATTTACCTGCCGGCAATGGAGGACTTCCGCCGCCACCTGGGCCGCGACAACTCACTGTCAGAGACTTCTTGGAAGAAGACTTAAATGGATTAAACCCAGGAGTTGTCACACCTGTGATTGAAGCAGCCCATTTTGAACTAAAACCTGTTATGTTCAATATGTTGAATACAATTGGACAATTTGGTGGGTCTGCAACTGAAGACGCAAGGCAGCACCTCAAGTCCTTCATGGAAATCTGCAACTCTTTCAAAATCCAAGGAGTCCATGAAGATGTCTTGCGATTAAAGCTATTCCCCTATTCACTGAGGGATAGGGCGAAAGCTTGGTTAAATAGCATTCCAGCAGGATCTATTGGTTCCTGGAGTGAACTTTGCCGTGATTTCATTACTCGTTTTAATCCCACTAATTTATATGATAGAATCCATAATGAAATTACTTCTTTTCGACAGGCAGAAGACGAACCAATGTACGAGGCATGGGAACGCTACAGGGAGCTATTGCACAAGTGTCCTTTGCATGGATTTCCCCTATGGACACAAGTGACAATGTTTTACAATGCCACGAATGCCCCGACAAGGATGATGTTAGATGCCTCGACAAACGGAACACTCCTGGATAAAGCACCTGAGGAAGCTATTAAAATATTGAATAAACTCGCAAAGAATGACTTTCAGTTTCCTACATCTAGGCGAGGAGGAGTAAGACGCCAAGCCACGGTAAATGAATTAGACTCATCAAGTTCAGTGACAGCACAATTGGCCTCTCTTACCAAGATGGTGCAAAACCTACAGTTACAACAAAATACCCGTGAGGTTAAGGTAATTGATTCATATTGTGACTTATGTGAAGGTAACCACAGTTCCTCTGATTGCATGAATCAAGAAACCGGTATGTATGTTGGGAACTACAACCGAAATAATATGATGTCCAACACATACAACCCCTCATGGAAGAGGCATCCAAACCTATCATGGAGCAACCCTAACAACGCCTTAAACCCAATCACCCAACCTTCGGGATTTCAGCAACCGATGCCGCAGCAGCAAGCCCAGCAGTCAATGCCGCAACAGCAGATGCAACAGTAACCGGTAAGTTCATTGGAGAACAAGCTAAAGGCCTTCATGATGAAAACTGAGTCATACATGGCAGAGAATAGTAATTTCATCAAGAGGACAGATGCCTTCACGAATAAAACTGAGATGAGGTTGCAAAATTAAGAAGCGGCCATAAAAACGTTGGAAACTCAAGTTGGGCAGTTTGCTTAAAGTATAAATACTAGACCACAAGGAGGATTACCTAGCAATACTAAAGTTGCTAAGGTAATGGGCCATGAACAGTGCAAAGCAATCACTACTAGGAGTGGTCTACAGCTGAAGGAGAAGATCCCAGAGAGCCAAAATCAATCAACAGATCGAGCAAGAGAAAAGGCTGAGCAAACTGAAGCTGATAACACTGCCTCGGCAGAAAGCACTGTAGCTCCTGAGCAACCTGCCGAGGCAGCAACAACTCTAGTGGTGCCAGGTATTAAATTTCAAACTAAAGAAACCCTGGAGGAAATGAGACCACCACCACCTTTCCCACAAAGGTTGAAAAAGCAAAAACAGGACCAACAATTCAAGAAATTCCTAGACATCTTGAAGCAAGTCCACATCAACATACCTTTCGTTGAAGCTATTGAACAAATGTCTAACTATGTCAAGTTCCTAAAGGACATGGTGTCAAAGAGGAAATGAATAGGTGAGTTTGAGACAGTGGCTGCTACCGAGGGATGCATGGCAATGCTGCATAACCGCATGACACCAAAGTTAAAGGATCCTGGTTGCTTTACCATACCTTGTGCGATAGGTAAGAGCTATGAAGGTAAGGCCCTATGCGACCTTGGAGCAAGCATAAACCTTATGCCCAAATCAGTCTTCCAAAAACTTGGAATTGGAAGGCCGAAACCTACAACAGTGATGCTCCAACTAGCGGGTCGATCCTATGTGCAACTTGAAGGCAAAATCGAGGACATACTGGTAAGAGTAGACAAGTTTATTTTTCCTGTTGACTTTCTTGTCCTTGATTGTGAAGCAGATGACAATGCACCGATCATCCTTGGGAGACCTTTGCTTGCAACTGGACGTACTCTAATTGACGTGGAAAAAGGAGAGTTGACAATGCGGGTCAATGACCAACAAGTCAAACTCAACGGATTCCACAACTTGAAAAAATATGATGATCTAGAGGAGTGCAATGCCATCCACACAGTAGACACTAAAATATCCTGCCTGGGCAGCCTTCTCGGTAGGATATTCGGCAAAAAAATTAAACTCAATGTGGATGAACATACAGCAAAAAGGAGTGGCCCACAACTTATTCACAATTTGGTCCTAAGGGAGAGAATAATTTTGGGAGATGCATTTGCATGCTCCCCACCAGTAACATGATCTACTCCTTTCTCTTTATTAATATATTAGGATTAGTTTATTTTTATTGTTCTTATTATTTTTGCTTTAAGTATTTTTTTTTCTTTTGTGTGTTTTATTTAGGAATAATAAGCAAGAATAAAGGAGAAATAGTTCACAACAGGAACTTTGCCAAGGCAATAAAACAGTGTCAGGGCCGCAGCAGTCCCAACGGGCAAAATAGTGTAACGGCTAGTCTGCCGAGATTCCTACCACGGCAGAAAAAGGAAACGGCAGAAAAGGAAACGGTTACAAAACGGCTAGTAGCTTCAACAGTCACAAGGCCGAGGCCTATATAAGAAACTCCTTCCTCTTGAACTATTCACTCTTGCTTTCTTGTTTTCTTTAGTATTCATAACAATCTCTCTCTCACATTACTCTCTGCCTACTCATAATCTTTGCGAAGTTTCAGATTCTTTTCAAGAAAAACTCCAAGAAGTCAATTCTCTCAAATCTTGATGGCAACTTGCAAGAGATTCGCCCCAGCCAACGTTGAAGATCGTTTCAACCGATCTTTCATCGCTGGGCAACTGTGGGAAGAACAAGGTTTCTAGCATGCGGATGAAGAAAACTACGACATTGAGCACTACCTCTATGACAGAATTAATTACCAAAATTGGGAAATTTTCTGTCTCTAACCTGCCCAGGCGAATGCCACGATCGTGCGGGAGTTTTATGCGCACGGGCCCAGCAAAGACTCCCTCTTCGTTCATTGCCGCGGCAGGCCAGTCCAGCTCGATGCCGAGACAATCAACAATTTCTACGGCCTCACCCCTGACAGTGATATCCACGCCGAATTCTTGGAAGATATCAATGCCGAGGATTACGAGCTCATCAAAGATGATCTTTGTTACGCGAACACTCCATGGGAAACCAGTACCCATAGAGGATCCGTAATAAGACAAAGCCTAAAGCCGGAGGCCAAGATGTGGAATACCTTTGTCAAGCGACGCATCATCCCCACGTCACACAATAGCACGGTGGATCGCAAAAGATTGGTGCTTATACAATCCATCATCAACAAGAGGACCATCAATGTTGGAGAGATCATCCTACGGGAAATTCACGAGTGCGGTAAGAAAGATAGGGGACCATTGTATTTCCCTTGTTTGATCACGGGTTTATGTGTTGCCGCAGGTGTACCCATCGAAGAGACGGACGAATACACACCCCCACGACGAGGATGGACCAGGGACTTCTGTCACAAAGTCATGCAGATCACACAAGCGGAGCCTGTCCAAGCAACGCCGCAGCAGTTCACTGCCGATACTGCTGCCGAGGCCAAGTACACGGCATACATGCCTGGTACTGCCCACACCTCTACCGCAGCAGACCCGTACCAGGAGATCTTGCAACGAATGGCAGCAATGGATCTCCGACAACAAAGGTACATGGAGTACCAAAGGAATTTCAATGGCACTCTAGCCCAGATGATGTTGCACGCCTTCCCGGACTAAGGAGTACAATTTCCGGAGTTTACCAGCAACATGTTCGTCACAACCGCCCCTTACACCGAGACTACACCAGCCCCGGGAGGACCAAGGTCGTTCTTCCATGCGGACCCTCAGCCCCAATACCAGGTTGCCGGCCCATCTAGGGCAGCAGATTCTGCCGCGGCCTCGTCTGTTAGCAGAAGGCCATCCAAGATAAGGGTCGTTTTCAGCACCCCACCCTGGTCACCAAGTATCATGGGCAGTCTATCCGCCGAGATAGATGCCTATGTCCACCAAAGCTCCATCGCCGCCGGACCAACTATACACCACACCGGAGGAGCAACAGCAATGGGAGGAGGAACGGATGTAATGCTAACCGAAGAGATGGCTGATGTAGAAGAAGGAGAGGAGGTAGAGGCCCCAATACAACGAACACCACCCACTCGAGTCCAACCGCCTTGGCAAGCAGAGGCGCAACCATCGCCCTCACCAAGGACAAAGCAATCGACAGCAAGGCCGAGGAGGAAAATTGTTACAAGCAGCTCTTCGGAGTCGCTTTAAAATTCTTTGTCCTTTATTCAATATTTATTGCTTTTACTATTTTACTTGCTGCTTATAATTCATATTTTGTTTTGCCGCTTATTTCTTCAAATATAAAGCATTGAGGACAATGCTTGGTTTGAGTTTGGGGGTGCAGATTCACTGCCAAGGTAGCTGATGGAGGCTAGAAAGTCTTGCTTTTATGAAGAAGCAGTCGTCCTTCCATCTTTTGTCAGATTGAAGTATTTAAGATGTCGAACCCACAGGGATTGACTTTACTTAAGCAATTTATTCTTCCTGCACAATGGAAAATTAAAGACACAAATAACTGAGTTGGATTATAACTAAAGAAACTAATGAAAACAATAAAGATAAGTGATCAAGAAATCAAGGATGGAAAAGTGGGGCAGGTTAGAGTGCTTCGTAGTGTGGGTTCAATTGACTTGTTTCTGTCCAATGCAATCGTACATCACTGCCTCGGTAGTACCGCAGATTACTGCCGTGGCAGCAACGATACTTGTCCGCTGCGGCAATCCCTTGCTCGTGGTTGGACTTTACCAAAGTTCGGCAAAGTGTCCTTGGATGACTCCGCTTATCCCTAAGTCAGAGTGCTGTTGATGACTAGTCCTTGATGATACCTCCCGGCGTGAACCAATTATACTCACCAACCAATCTCACATTTCTTTTAGCCGCTGAAACTCTTAACCTATCCCTAGGCCGAGTTAGTATTTCGCGATTGAAACACCGTACTTACCCCTTTCGTGAATCTAACTCTCCCGAGCTTAGATAAATGGATGATTCACAATATCCTCTCCCGAGCTCAATTGTGAAAACAAGGAATAACAAAGGATAAGCAAACCTTGATAATTTTATTGCATTGAAACAAGAAAGCAAAGTACAATTTTCTTCCACAACTACTCCACAATCTAACCTAAATCCCTAGGGGGCGATGGAGGAGTTTAGGGTTTTCTATGAACACTTGATTTCGAGATATCCTCCTCTCTACATAGGCTATGGTTTATATAGGCTTGGCCTAGGGCAAACCTTTCCATAGTAGGAATACAACTTGGAGTAAAACACAAGTTAAGTACATAAATAAAAGATATTTATTTTATTTCCTAGTTTATTCCTATAAGGATTATTTTCCCGCGTGGCCTTTGACCTTGACTTTCCGTGTGTTCCTCAGCTCCGATTTCTATGCCTCTTGTCTTAAAACGTCCACCTTATTTTTCTCTTCAAATCGCCTATCATATCAGCATTTGCACTTCAAGTGCTGCCGCGGCCTCAGATGCTGCCAAGGCATTAAAGTGCTGCCGAGGCGTTAAAGTGCTGCCGGGGCATCAAAGTGATGCCGAGGCAGGTGCTTATCTGCATTTCAGCTTCAGCTTCCAGCATCCATCATGCTATCTGGCATTACCTATGTGGTAGTTTCCTGTCTAAGAGAAGAAACCATTAACCGTACCTGTTTTATGTCAAATAATAGATAAATTCATGAATTAAGTATTAGGATGCTCAAATATGGAAATAAGCAGAATTATCCAGTATTGCCATTAAATTTGTCCTTTATTAACAATAATTGAGTGGCAAATTGGTATAAAGAATAGGACTTTTAGGCACTCATCACACCCCCAAACTCGAACTGTTGCTTGTCCTCAAGCAATGCAAAAGATAGATTTTAAAGTAATATATTGTCCTTCCTACCGCGGCAGAATTCCTTTCTTGACTCGGCCTCTTCTAAGTTCTAGGAATTCCTCGGAACTGGACTATGAGTCTTGGTGAGTGTGTGCGTAGCTGTGTCAAAGTTGATTCTCTAAGTTCTAATCTTTTTCTAGCTCAAGACTTCCGACTAAGATTTTTCTTCAATTATTTTTCTTTCCTTTTTCCCTGTTTGGTATATAAATATATATTGCTATATACTTATACTGCTTGAGTCAGTTTTCGGGCACCTCAAGTGTTAACTACTCTTACTAGAGCCAATTTCGGGCACCTCTAGTAAGTGGGAAAAAGGTTGAGTCCTAGAGCCAGTGATGGGCACCTCTAAGAACTATACTAGAGCCGGTGATAGGAACCTCTAGTTAAAATCTAAGCCTAAGTCCTTATTGCTTTTCAAAGAAAAGAACTTCTAAAATCAACTAAGACTAGCAGTGTTTATGTGATTTCAGGCTCATAGTCTAATCCTAAGTACTAATCCTAAGAGACCTTTCCGAATTCAAGTCTGGTGAATGGTGCATACTGCTGTGGCGGCTGGAGAATATATTGCTGCCGAGGCAGTTTCAATAAAATTCAGCAGACTTAAAAAATTTTCATAAAACTGTAATTGTTGTAAAGACAAAATTTAAGGCAATAGTAGGATAATCCGAATAATTTCCATACATGACAGATATTTTTATAAGGCAGAAGATTGGATCAGTACTCCCCCCAAACTCGAGGGATGCATTATCCTCAATGTATGCATCTGAACGTAAGGCAACAATAAAAGACAAGAAAAAATTAAGAGACAAGGAAAAGATAAACCAATTTGTATATGTTGCGTCTTGGCCTCTTATGTATCCTGAGGGTCATGGGTTTGTGTAGAGTTTGTTGAGAAAGAAACTAAAAACTGCACTGGAAAATAATAATGAAGAAGTATGAAATAAAACAGGGGAGATGAAGTTCGATAACAACAAACCCGCCGTCACTTGCGTTTGGGCAGCCAGCCGCCTTGACCGCGTCTTAGGTGGGACGGTGGATTTGATTTTTGGACTGTTTTATGTGCTTTATGGCTTCTCCTTCTTGAATTTCCTTCCTAAAATAAAACAAATAACTCAAACATAATTAAACTTATTTCCTAAAACAAATAACTCAAAAATAATTAAACTAATTTCCTAAGATAGTAGTGCAAGAAAAAATAAAAAGGAAAGTTGGAATCGCCAATCCCCGGCAACGGCGCCAAATCTGATGGAGGCAAGAAAGTCTTGCTTTTATGAAGAAGCATTCGTCCTTCCACCTTTTGTCAGATTGAAGTATTTAAGATGTCGAACCCACAGGGATTGACTTTACTTACGCAATTTATTCTTCCTGCACAATGGAAAATTAAAGACACAAATAATTGAGTTGGATTATAACTAAAGAAACTAATGAAAACAATAAAGATAAGTGATCAAGAAATCAAGGATGGAAAAGTGGGGCAGGTTAGAGTGCTTCGTAGTGTGGGTTCAATTGACTTGTTTCTGTCCAATGCAATCATACATCACTGCCTCGGCAGTACTGCAGATTACTGCCGTGGCAGCAACGATACTTGTCCGCCGCGGCAATCCCTTGCTCGTGGTTGGACTTTACCAAAGTTCGGCAAAGTGTCCTTGGATGACTCCGCTTATCCCTAAGTCAGAGTGCTGTTGATGACTAGTCCTTGATGATACCTCCCGGCGTGAACCAATTATACTCACCAACCAATCTCACACTTCGTTTAGCCGCTGAAACTCTTAACCTATCCCTAGGCCGAGTTAGTATTTCGCGATTGAAACACCGTACTTACCCCTTTCGTGAATCTAACTCTCCCGAGCTTAGATAAATGGATGATTCACAATATCCTCTCCCGAGCTCAATTGTGAAAACAAGGAATAACAAAGGATGAGCAAACCTTGATAATTTTACTGCATTGAAACAAGAAAGCAAGGTACAATTTTCTTCCACAACTACTCCACAATCTAACCTAAACCCCAAGGAGGAGATGGAGGAGTTTAGGGTTTTCTATGAACACTTGATTTCAAGATATCCTCCTCTCTACATAGGCTATGGTTTATATAGGCTTGGCCTAGGGCAAACCTTTCCAAAGTAGGAATACAACTTGGAGTAAAACACAAGTTAAGTACATAAATAAAAGATATTTATTTTATTTCCTAGTTTACTCCTATAAGGATTATTTTCCCGCGTGGCCTTTGACCTTACTTTCCGTGTGTTCCTCAGCTCCGATTTCTATGTCTCTTGTCTTAAAACGTCCACCTTATTTTTCTCTTCAAATCGCCTATCATATCAGCATTTGCACTTCAAGTGCTGCCGCGGCCTCAGATGCTGCCAAGGCATTAAAGTGCTGCCGAGGCGTTAAAGTGCTGCCGGGGCATCAAAGTGATGCCGAGGCAGGTGCTTATCTGCATTTCAGCTTCAGCTTCCAGCATCCATCATGCTATCTGGCATTACCTATGTGGTAGTTTCCTGTCTAAGAGAAGAAACCATTAACTGTACCTGTTTTTTGCCAAATAATAGATAAATTCATGAATTAAGTATTGGGATGCTGAAATATGGAAATAAGCAGAATTATCCAGTATTGCCATTAAATTTGTCCTTTATTAACAATAATCGAGTGGGAAATTGGTATAAAGAATAGGACTTTTAGGCACTCATCAGCAGCAATCTACTGCCGCGGCCTTGCCAAAAAGGGAGTATTCTAGTGATTTTTTTTAATTTTTTATGCTCCCCGCCTTACTTGAAATAACTGCCTACACTTTTGCACTGCTCATCATCAGTATTGCCTTAGTTTATTCTTTAAGGCTATAGAAATCTTTCTCCTTACCATTTTTAGGATCTGTTAAGAGGGCTTAACCTTAGGATGCTTAAGGATGAAAACTTAGAAGCTTACTATAGGAAGAATTTTAAACACTTTTGGGACCTGTTGGATTATAGGAATTCTTTTAATGAACTTAGGTGATAAAGACTTAGATTTGGGGGAAAGTAACTAGAGGTGCCTATCACCGACTCTAGAAAAACTTTTCCTCATACTAGAGGTTCCTGAAACTGGCTCTAGTATGCTTTAAAGAATTTCAAAAAAAAAGAAAGAAAAAATTTTTAGTGAAGGGAAAAACACAATCCTTGAGGTGCCCGAAATTCGCTCAAGAATTGGTGGTTTAGAAAAGAAGAGAACACTTAACCCAATTCTATTTGTCTTGAACTTAGAGTTTATCTAAGAAAGCCTTTAATCAAACTTGTCCACAAAAACGCATATACTCACAATTCTTATAGTTTGTTTCTAGGTAAACCCTTGGGTAACCGAATGGTTAAGGCTAAAGAATAGGCCTAGCTATGGTGGGGAGAATAGATGGACATGTAAGACCAAGAGAGAGTAGAGTTCAGCATATTGATGGTTTGCATTGCTTGAGGACAAGCAATAGTTCGAGTTTGGGGGGGTGATAAGTGCTCAACACATTATCACTTTTTACTCCTTTTATGGCATTAATAACCAAATATACACCCACTCGGACCAATGCATGCACTCAATGTGATATATTTAGAAGTTATACTCATATAGATAATATTTACAGAAAAAAGACACGTTTTTCTGCGTTTTCATATCTGTGCAGGAGAACCAGTGCCGCGGCAGCGACAAGGCTGAGGCAGGACCTGATGCCGAGGCAGCAGCAGAAAGACAGGAAGCAAGACTGTAGGAGATGGAAAGATAAAATCCAAGGAATGTGTCTGGACTTGAAGCCCATGGATCGGAGCTGGCTAGCACAAGGAAAAGCCCAAAGGAAGACCACGCGGGAAAGCCTCCTTAGCCGAATCAAACTTGGAAATATTTTTATTATTATGTACTTGACTTGTTCTAAACCTTATGTTCTATTATGTTCTAAACCTTCTTAGGGATTAGGTGAAGGTTGTCGAGTATATGTGAGAAGAGATTGTACTTTGTCTTTGATTCAATGCAATAAAGTTATCAAGGTTTGCTTATCCTTTATTATTCCTTGTTCTCACAACTGAGCTCGGGAGAGGATATTGTGAGTCATCCATTTATCTAAGCTCGGGAGAGTTAGATTCACGAAAGGGGTAAGTACGGTGTTTCAATCGCGAAATACTAACTCGGCCTAGGGATAGGTTAAGAGTTTCAGCGGCTAAAAGAAGTGTGAGATTGGTTGGTGAGTATAATTGGTTCACGCCGGGAGGTATCATCAAGGACTAGTCATCAACAACACTCTGACTTAGGGATTAGCGGAGTCATTCAAGGACACTTTGCCGAACTTTGGTAAAAGTCTACCCACGAGCAAGGGATCGCCGCGGCAGACAGTATTGTCGCTACCAAGGCAGTAAACTACAGTGCTGCCGAGGCAGTGATATACGATTGCATTGGACAGAGACAAGTCAATCAATTCCACAATACGACGCAACTGGATCCTATCCCATCTCTCTCTATTATTTCAACTTTTTACTTTTGTTTAGTAATTTTAGTTTTGATAAATCAACTCAATTCACTTGTGTCTTTACTTTTCTACAGAACAAGAAGGTGAAGAAAGCATATTAAGTCTACCGGTCCCTGAGGAGACGATAACTCGATAATACTTATCACTTATTACTTTCGATGTGTCCACTTGCACTAAACGCGCACTTTTGACACGCGACAGGTTACGTCCGTCGTGACAATCCCTTGCTCTTGGGTGGACTTCTCCAAGGTTCGGCAAAGTGTCCTCTGATGACTCCGTTTATCCCTAAGTCGAAGTACTGTTGATGACTAGTCCTTGATGATACCTCCCGGCGTGAATCAACTATAACCATCAACCAATCTCACACTTCTTTTAGTCGTAGAAACTCTAACCTATCCCTAGGCCGAGTTAGTATTTTCCAGCTAGAAAAATATCGTACTTATTCCTTTCATGAATCTAACTCTCCCGATATTAGATTAAATAAATCGCTCACAAACTTCTCTCCCGAGCTTGAATGCAAGAACAAAGAATGACAAAGAATAAGCAAACCTTGAACAAAGTACAATTTTCTCCCACAATTACTCGACAACTTTCACCTAAACCCTAGAAGATTTTAGAACATGATGAAAACAAAGAAATCTATAATTATATATGGTTAACTCTCTTCTCTTCCTTTTCTTGAGCGGCACATCCTTTATATAGGCTAAAGTTAAGGCGACATAAGACTTGGAGAGGAAGTAGAGTTGGTTTGAACGTTGCTTTTCTTAAAGAGGTGAATCTCTTTAATTTAATGTAATTTAATGACTTTTGACAAAATATAAACTTTAACTTCTTTCCAACTTTTCATCGCCTTCTCGACCTCTAACTACCACGCGGAGTGTCCAGAAAAATCCAGCTTTTTATTCTCTTCAATTCGATCACCACTTTGACTTTTGGTAGTATGGAATTTCCCGCCTCGACAGGTTGCATCTACTGCCCCGGCGGATATCTAACTTTGAGTCTGCTCAACTTCCATTAGTGGAAGCTCCCATCTGGGGCTGGTTCGATCAAGATCTACTTCACAGTTCATTACCCTATTCTCACTCATTGTCCTTCGCTGCTTTCCAGGCTTCCTTATCATGCTGCCGCGACCCTTGGGTTCAGTTACTGCCTCGGCCCACATCTACCTACAAATGCACAAAGATGCATTAAAGCTTACATTTTCCATAAATATCATCTTTATATGTCACAAAGGCAAAACATCCAAATATCACACATTAAGCTCATGCATTAGTCCAAGTAGGTGTAGATTAAGTGATTATTGCTCATGAAAAGTGTGAAAAATAATAGTCTTTTGAGCACTTATCACACCCCAAACTCGAACTATTGATTGTCCTCAGGCAATGCAAACTATCAAATTGTCATACTTTATTCTCTCTTGGTCTTACTTTTCATCTATTCTCCCTATCATGACTACGCCTATTCTGAGTCTTAACCTTTCGGTTACCCAAAGACTTACCCGGAATCAAACTATAAGATTTTGTGAGTGTGTGAGTTCTTGTGGACAAGTTTGATTAAAGGCTTTCATAGACAAACTCTAAGTTCAAGACAAATAGACTTTTAATTAATGTTATCTTCTTATCACAACAACTACTTGAGCCAATTTCAGGCTTCTCAAGGATTGAGTTTTATCATCAAGAATTATTAAATTTTTTAGCATACTAGAGCCAATTTCGGGCACCTCTAGCATGAAGAAGAGTGAGTCCTAGAGCTGGTGATAGGCACCTCTTGTCATCATTCCACAAATCTAAGCCTTTATCACCTAAGTTCATTAAAAGAATTCTTATAATCACACAAGTCCCAAAAGTGTTTTTAGAGTCAACCTTATAGCAAGCTTCTAGGTTTTCATCCTTAAGCATCCTAAAGTTACTCCTTCTAAACAGGACCTAACCATGGTAAGGAGAAAGATTTCTATAGCCTAAAGAGAATAAATTAGGCAATAATGATATAAAGCAGTGCAAAAGTATGGACAATACATCAAGTAAGGTGGTAGAAAAATTGCTCCCTTTCATGGTAGGGCCTTGGCAATGAACTGCCTCGGCAGTGAATCTACACCCCCAAACTCGAACTGAGCATTGCCCCCAATGCCTATAAATATAGCACAAAGCAGGAAACAAAAAATGAAAATTAAAAGAGATAAAAGAAGAATAGATGTATAAAAAGATTAACAATCCTCCGAAGAACTGCTGCGAATGATAAGTTTTCTTGGCCTTGCTGCTGACAGTTTAGTTTTCGTTCCCTGTGCTGGAGATTGCTGAGCTTTAGCTGTTCTGGGCGGCTGAACTCTGGTGGGTGGTATCCTTTGCAATGGGGTGTTGACTTCTTCTCCTTCTTCCTCATCACTAATTTCTTCGGTGGGCATTATTTCTATCCCACCCTCATCTTCAACGTCCATTGCTTCCGCCCCGACATGCTGAGTGCTTGACTTGACGGCTGAATGAGGTTACTGCATGAAGGAGTCCATCTCTGCCGAGAAACTCCGCATGATTATAGGAGAACCTGTTGGAGTGCTGCAGGCCGCTTTCCGCTTGGATGGCCTTCTACTGGTTGATGATGCTGCGACATGCTCTTGTGGCTGAGATAGGTCTACTGCAGGAAATGGTTGCGATGGTCCAACAGCATAAAATGGCCGTGATCCTCTTAGAGCCGGCGTTGTTTCATTGAATGGTGCAGCCGTGACAAACATATCAGGAGGGAAGTCTGGGAACTGCACCCCTTGGATTGGAAAATTGGTGATCATCATCTGAGCTAGTGCAGTGTTGAAATTTATTTGGTACTCCATGTATCGTTGTTGTCTTATATCCATGGCTGTCATCCTCTGGAGTATTTCCTGGTAGGGATCTGCTGTGGCAGTGCTGTGGGAAGCAGCAGGCATGTCCGCTGTGTACTGGACCCCGACAGTGGTATTAGTAGTGTTTGGCTGTGGAGTTGCTTAGATTGGTTCCGCCTGGGTTATTTGCATGACTTTGTGGCAGAACTTCCCTGTCCAACCGCGCCTTTGGGCAGTAATTTCGTCTGTGTCCGCAACTGGGACACCCGCGGCAGTGCATAGACCCGTGATTAAACATGAAAAGTACAAGGGCCCTTTTTCCTTCTTACCACATTCGTAAATTTCTTGTAGGATCAACTCTCCCACATTTATGCTTCTTTTATTGATAATGGATTGGATGATATCGCGTGTCAAAAGTGTGCGTTTAGTGCAAGTGGACACATCGCAAGTAATAAGTGATAAGTATTTATCGGATTATCGTCTCCACAAGGATTTGTATACTCAATATGTCTTCTTCGTCTTCTTGTTCAGTAGAAAGAAATAAAGTAAAACACAAGTAATTTTGGGTTTGGATGAAAACTAAATAAAACAACAAAATAAAAGAATGAGAATTGAATAATAGAGAGAGAAAGGTCAGGATCCAGTTGCGTTGTAATGTGGATTTAATTGACTTGTCTCTGCCCAATGCAATCGTATTTTACTGCCTCGGCAGCACTGCAGATTACTGCCTTGGCAGCGACGATACTGTCCGCCGCGGCAATCCCTTGCTCTTGGGTGGACTTTACCAAAGTTCAGCAAAGTGTCCTTTGATGACTCCGCTTATCCCTAAGTCAGAGTGTTGTTGATGACTAGTCCTTGATGATACCTCCCGGCGTGAACCAATTATACTCTCCAACCAATCTCACACTTCTTTTAGCCGCTGAAACTTTTAACCTATCCCTAGGCCGAGTTAGTATTTCGCGATTGAAACACCGTATTTACCCCTTTCGTGAATCTAACTCTCCCGAGCTTAGATAAATGGATGACTCACAATATCCTCTCCCGAGCTCAATTGTGAGAACAAGGAATAATAAAGGATAAGCAAACCTTGATAACTTTATTGCATTGAATCAAAGACAAAGTACAATCTCTTCTCACATATACTCGACAACCTTCACCTAATCCCTAAGAAGGTTTAGAACATAATGGAGAAGAAGAAAACAAGAATAGAAATCGGCTCTCTCCCTAGGTATTCCGTGTTTCATACATTGGGTGGCTAGGTCTTTTATATAGGCTAGACCTAGGGCAAACCTTTCCTAAGTAGAATACAACTTGGAGTAGGGAACAAGTCAAGTACATAATAATAAAAATATTTCCAAGTTTGATTCGGCTAAGGAGGCTTTCCCGCGTGGTCTTCCTTTGGGCTTTTCCTTGTGCTAGCCAGCTCCGATCCATGGGCTTCAAGTCCAGACACGTTCCTTGGATTTTTATCTTTCCATCTCCTACAGTCTTGCTTCTTGTCTTTCTGCTGCTGCCTCGGCATCAGGTCCTGCCTCGGCCTTGTCGCTGCCGCGGCACTGGTTCTCCTGCACAGATATGAAAACGCAGAAAAACGTGTCTTTTTTTTCTGTAAATATTATCTATATGAGTATAACTTCTAAATATATCACATTGAGTGCATGCATTGGTCCGAGTGGGTGTATATTTGGTGATTAATGACCATAAAAGTAGTAAAAAGTGATAGTGTGTTGAGCACTTATCACCCCCCAAACTCGAACTATTGCTTGTCCTCAAGCAATGCAAACCATCAATTTACTGAACTCTACTCTCTCTTGGACTTACATGTCCATCTATTCTCCCCACCATAGCTAGGCCTATTCTTTCGCCTTAACCATTCGGTTACCCAAGGGTTTACCTAGAAACAAACTATAAGAATTGTGAGTATGTGTGTTTTTGTGGACAAGTTTGATTAAAGGCTTTCTTAGATAAACTCTAAGTTCAAGACAAATAGAATTGGGTTAAGTGTTCTCTTCTTTTCTAAACCACCAATTCTTGAGCCAATTTCGGGCACCTCAAGGATTGTGTTTTTCCCTTCACTAAAAATTTTTTCTTTCTTTTTTTTTGAAATTCTTTAAAGCATACTAGAGCCAATTTCAGGAACCTCTAGTATGAGGAAGAGTTTTTCTAGAGTCGGTGATAGGCACCTCTAGTTACTTTCCCAAAAATCTAAGTCTTTATCACCTAAGTTCATTAAAAGAATTCCTATAATCCAACAGGTCCCAAAAGTGTTTAAAATTCTTCCTATAGTAAGCTTCTAAGTTTTCATCCTTAAGCATCTTAAGGTTAAGCCCTCTTAACAGATCCTAAAAATGGTAAGGAGAAAGATTTCTATAGCCTTAAAGAATAAACTAAGGCAATACTGATGATGAGCAGTGCAAAAGTATAGGCAATTGGTTCAAGTAAGGCGGGGAGCATAAAAATTAAAAAAAAATCACTAGAATACTCCCTTTTTTTGGCAAGGCCTCGGCAGTAGATTGCTGCCTTGACAGTGAATCTGCACCCCCAAACTCAAACCAAGCATTGTTCTCAATGCTTTATATTAAAAGAGAATAGCAGACAACAAAAATTATGGAATAAATAAGCAGTATATAAAGAAACTAGCAGCAAATAATATTGAATTATATGAAAAATTTAAAGAGACTCCGAAGCGCTGCTTGTAACAATTTTTCTCCTTGGTCTTGCTGCCGATTGCTTTGTTCTTGGTTAGGGCGATGGTTGAGCTTTTGCTTGCCGGGGCGGTTGGACTCTTGTGGGTGGTGTCCGTTGCATCGGAGTTTCCACTTCTTCTCCTTCTTCCACGTCGGCCATCTCCTTGGTGATCATTATGTCTGTTCCACCTTCCATTGCTATGGTTGCCCCGGTATGGTGTGTACTCGGTCCGACGGCGGTTGAGCTTTGGTGCACATAGACATCTATCTCAGCTGATAGACTGCCCATGATGATTGGGGATCATGGTGGAGTGCTGAAGACTGCCCTCCGGTTTGATGGTCTTCTGCTGGCAGATAATGCCGCGGTAGAGTCTGCTGCCCTGGATGGGCCAACAGCATGGTACTGTGGTTGAGGGCCCGCGTGGAAGAACGACCTTGGTCCTCCCGGAGCTGGTGTAGTCTTGGTATAAGTGGCGGCTGTGACAAACATATTGCTGGGAAATTCTAGAAATTGCGCCCCTTGGTCTGGAAAAGCATGGAACATCATTTGGGCTAATGTGCCGTTAAAGTCTCCTTGATACTCCATGTATCTCTGTTGCCTGAGGTCCATTGCTGCCACCCTTTGCAATATCTCCTGGTACGGGTCTGCTATGATAGAGATGTGGGCAGTGTCTGGCATGTCTGCCGTGTACTGGGCCCCGGCAGTAGTATCAGCAGTGAACTGCTGGGGTGTTGCTTGGACTGGTTCCGCCTGCGTGATCTGCATTACTTCATGGCAAAAGTCTCTGGTCCATCCGCGCCTTTGGGGAGTGTATTCGTTCGTATCTTCTATTGGCACACCTGCGGCAACACACAAACCAATGATCAAACATGGGAAATATAATGGTCCTTTATCCTTCTTACCGCATTCATGAATTTCACGTAAGATGATCTCTCCGACGTTGATGCTCCTTTTGTTGATGATCGATTGGATGAGCACCAATCGCTTCCGGTCCACCGTGCTGTTGTGGGATGTGGGAATCAGGCGTCGCTTGACAAAGGTGTTCCAAAGCTTGGCCTCGGGCTTTAAACTCTGTCTTGCTACAGATCCTCTATGGGCATCGGTTTCCTATGGAGTATTCGTGTAGCAAAGATCGTCTTTGATCAACTCGTAATCCTCGGCAGTGACATCCTCCATGAATTCAGCGTGAACATCATGGTTCGGAGTGAGGCCGTAGAAATCGTTGATGGTCTCGGCATCTAGCTGGACAGGCCTGCCTCGGTAGTGGACAAAGAGGGAATCTTTGTTGGGCCCGTGCGCATAGAATTCCCGCACGATGGTAGCGTTCGCCTGGGCAAGTTGAAGGAAGAAGATTTCCCAATCTTGGTAGTTGATTCTGTCAAAGAGATAATGCTCGATGCTGTAGTTTTCATCATCCGAATGTTGGAAACCTTGATCTTCCCACAATTGTCGGGCAATGAAAGACCTATTGAAGCGGTCTTCAACATTGGCTGGGGCAAATCACTTGTAAGTGGCCATAAAGATTGTGAGAGATTGATTTCTTGGAGATTTTCTTGGAAGGAATTTTTTATTGCCGTTTCCTTTTCTGCCGCGGCAGGAATGTCGGTAGACTAGCCGTTACACTGTTCTGCCCATTGAAACTACTGCGGCTCTGACACTGTTTTCTGCCTCGGTAGAGTTCCTGCTGTGAACTATTTCTCCTTATTCTTGCTTATTATCCTAAATAAAAATTAAACACAAAAAAAGAAAAGTACTTAAAGTAAAAACGAATTAGAAAAATAAAAATAAACTAAACTAATCCTAATATAATAATAATATAAAAAAAAGGAAAAGGGAAGAGATCATGTTACTGGTGGAGTGCATGCAAATGCATCTCCCAAGATGATTCTCTCTTGTTGGCTAGAATTATAAATCGGCTGTGGGCCACTCCCTTTTGTTGTGTGTCCATCCACTTTGAGCTTGATCTTTTTGCCAAATAGCCTGCCGAGCATGCTGCCAAGGCAAGATATTTTGGTGTCTGTTATGTGGATGGCCTTGCACTTTTCTGGATCATCATATTTTTTTAAGTTGTGGAATGCATTGAGTTTGACTTGTTGGTCATTAACCCTCATTGTCAATTCTCCTTTTTCCACATCAATTAAGGTGCGTCCAGTTGCAAGGAAAGGTCTCCTCAAGATGATCGGTGTGTTATCATCTGCTTCACAATCAAGGACAAGAAAATCAGCAGGAAAAATAAATTTATCGACTCTTACCAGTATGTCCTCGATTTTCCCTTCGGGTTGCACATATGATCGATCCGCTAGTTGGAGCATAACTGTTGTAGGTTTTACCCTTCCTATTCCAAGCTTTTGAAAGACAGATTTGGGCATTAGATTGATGCTTGCTCCAAGGTCGCATAGGGCCTTACCTTCATAGTTTTTACCTATTGCACAAGGTATGATAAAGCATCGAGGATCCTTCAATTTTGGTGGCATGCGATTGTGTAGCATTGCCATGCATCCCTCGGTAGCAGCCGTTGTTTCGAACTCACCTATTCGTTTTCTCTTAGACACCATGTCTTTTAAGAACTTGGCATAATTAGGCATTTGTTCAATTGCCTCTACGAATGGTATGTTAATGTGGACTTGCTTTAAAATGTCAAGGAATTTCTTGAATTGTTGGTCCTATTTTTGCTTTTTCAATCTTTGTGGGAAAGGTGGTGGTGGTCTCATCTCATCCAGGGTTTCTTTAGTTTGGAATTTAATACCTGGCACCACTGAGGTTGTTGTTGTCTCGGCAGACTGCTCAGGAGCTGAAGCGCTTTTTGCCGAGGCAGTGTTATCAGGATCAGTTTGCTCAGCCTCCTCTTTCGCTGGGTCTGCTGATGGATTTTGGCTTGCTGGAATCTTTTCCTTCAGTTGTAGACCACTCCTAGTAGTGATTGCCTTACACTGTTCATGGCCCATCACCTTAGCAACTTCAGTATTGCTAGGTAGTCCTCCTTGTGGTCTAGTGTTTATGTTTTGAGCAAACTGCCCAACCTGGGTTTTTAGCGTTTTAATAGCTGCTTCTTGATTTTGCAACCTCATCTCAGTTCTATTCATGAAAGCATCTGTCCTTTTGATGAAATTACTGTTCTCTGCCATGTATGACTCTGTTTTCATCATTAAGGCTTTAAGAGTGTTCTCAAATGAACTTACCGTTTGTTGCTGCATCTGCGGCGGCGGCATTGGCTGCTGGACCTGCGGCAACGGCAGATGTTGCATTGGTTGCTGGAATCCTGAAGGTTGGGTGGTTGGGTTTAAGGCATTGTTAGGATTGCTCCATGACAGGTTCGGAGGCCTCTTCCATGAGGGATTGTATGTGTTGGATATCATATTGGTTCGGTTGTAATTTCCAACATACATACCGGTTTCTTGATTCATACACTCAGAGGAGCTGTGGTTACCTCCACATAAATCACAAAAAGAATCAATTACCTTAACCTCACAGGTATTTTGTTGTAGTTGCAAATTTTGCACCATCTTTGTAAGAGAGGCCAATTGTGCTGCCACTGAATTTGATGCGTCTAACTCATCCACCATGGCTTGGCGTCTTACTCCTCCTCGCCTAGATGTAAGGAATTGAAAATCGTTCTTTGCGAGTTTGTTTAATATCTTAATAGCTTCCTCAGGTGCTTTATCAAGGAGTGTTCCGTTCGCCGAGGCATCTAACATCATCCTTGTCGGGTCATTCGTGGCATTATAAAACATGGTCACTTGTGTCCATAGGGGAAATCCATGAAGAGGACACTTGTGCAATAACTCCCTGTAGCGCTCCCATGCCTCGTACATAGGTTCGTCATCTGCCTGTCAAAAAGAAGTGATTTCATTACGAATTCTATCATATAAATTTGTAGGATTAAAACGTGTAATAAAATCACGAAAGAGTTCATTCCAAGATCCAATAGATCCTGCTGGAATGCTATTTAGCTAGGCTTTCGCCCTATCCCTCAGTGAATAAGGGAATAGCTTCAATCTCAAGACATCTTCATGGACTCCTTGGATTTTAAAGGAATTGCATATCTCCATGAAGGACTTGAGGTGATGCCTTGCATCTTCAGTTACAGACCCACCAAATTGTCCAATAGTGTTAAGAATATTGAACATGACAGGTTTCATTTCAAAGTGGTCTGCTTCTATCTCCGGTGTAACGACTCTTGGGTTTAATCCATTTAAATCCTATTCTAGGAAGTCTCTGACAGTGAGCTGCCGCAGCCCTGGTGGCGGCGGCAGACCTCCATTATCGGCAGGTAAGTTTTGTCCTGCCGGGTGATCTGCCATAGCTTCTTGGATTTGTCTCTTCAACCTTTGCCTTGTTCGTTCGATCTCTGGGTCTAACTCGTACAAAGGGTTGGTTGGGTTGGCCCTGGTCATATGTCGCGTGTCAAAAGTGCGCGTTTAGTGCAAGTGGACACATCGAAAGTAATAAGTGATAAGTATTATCGAGTTATCGTCTCCTTAGGGATCGATATACTTAATATGCTTTCTTCACCTTCTTGTTCTGTAGGATAGTAAAGACACAAGTGAATTGAGTTGATTTATCAAAACTAAAATTACTAAATAAAAGTAAAAAGTTGAAATAATAGAGAGAGATGGGCTAGGATCCAGTTGTGTCGTATTGTGGAATTGATTGACTTGTCTCTGTCCAATGCAAACGTATATCACTACCTCGGCAGCACTGCAATTTACTGCCTTGGCTGCGACAATACTGTCTGTCGCGGCAATCCCTTGCTCGTGGGTAGACTTTTACCAAAGTTCGGCAAAGTGTCCATGGATGACTCCGCTTATCCCTAAGTCGAAGTACTCTTAACCTATCCCTAGGCCGAGTTAGTATTTCGCGATTGAAACACCGTACCTACCCCTTTCGTGAATCTAACTCTCCCGAGTCTAGATAAATGGATGACTCACAATATCCTCTCCCGATCTTGAATGCAAGAACAAAGAATAGCAAAGAAAAGCAAACCTTGATAGTTTTATTGCATTGAAACAAAGACAAAGTACAATATTCTCTCACAAATACTAAACAACCTTCACCTAAACCCTAAGAAAGCTTAGAACATAGTTTGACAGAAAGAAAACATTAAATCTATGAATCGTCTCTCTCTCCTTAGGTATATCTAATACATTGGACGGCTAGGTCTTATATAGGCTTGACCTAGGGCAAACCTTTCCTAAGTAGAATACAACTTGGAGTAGGGAACAAGTCATGCACATAATTAAAATATTTCCAAGTTTAATTCAACTAAGAGGCTTTCTCGTGTGGCCTTGTCTTTGGGCTTTTCCTCATGCTACCAAGCTCCGATCCATGTGCTTTATGTCCAAAAACGTCCCTTGGATTTTTCTCTTCCAATCGCCTACAACATTGCTCTCTGGCTCTCAGCTGCTTCCTCCGCATCAGGTCCAGCCTCGGCCATGTTGCTATCGTGGCACTGGTTCTCCTGTACAGATATAAAAATGTAGTAAAACTTGCCTTTTCTGTAAATATTATCTCTATGAGCATAACTTCTAAATATATCACATTAAGTACATGAATTGGTCCGAGTGGGTGTAAATTCGGTGATTAATGCCCATAAAAGGTGTAAAAAGTGATAGTGAGTTGAGCACTTATCATATGAGAACCAATCTCCTTCTTTCGACTGTGCTGTTATGGGATGTTGGGATGAGGCATCATTTTACGAACGTGGTCCACAACTTGGCCTCGTGCTTTTGGTTCTGTCGTGCCACGAAGCCTTTGTGGGATCCGGTTTCCCAATGGGTTTTATCATAGCAGAGATCATCTTTTATGAGTTAGTAGTCCTCGTTGCTAATGTCCTCCATAAACGTTGAATGGTCATCCTAAGCAGGGTAGAGGCCATAGAACAAGTTGATGGTTTCGGCATCAAGTCTAACCGGTCTGCCCCGGTAGTGGACATAAAGTGAATCCTTGCTTGGCCCATGAGCATAAAATGTTGGGACCGCCGGCACACCCCATGGCGCAGCGGAACAAAATTATGACGGTCTTTCCAGTGATCCATGTACGTTTAATCCGAAATCGGGAGGAAGAGATGCGATGACTTACATTGGGTTCCTTGATAAGCAGCAAAAACAGCAACTGGATTTGCTACAATCACGATCATTTGACAATTTTGAATCTTTAGCCTCCACGAATATCGTCTCGGCCGCTACTCAGTTCACCCGGTTCAGAGAGCAAAATCTTGAAAATTTGTTTTTCGTGATTCTAGGGTTTTGGAATTTAGAATTCTATGTTATGGCTGCTAGACCAAAGATCCTTTATATAGGTGTAACCCTAGGTATAAAAGTTTGATTCCGAATTTGTTTATAGGAAATAATTACTTTAATTATTTCCTTAAATTTTGGAATCTATATATTTAATTCGAATTTAAAAGGGATATAATTACTTTAATTATATCCTTTATTAAAATTCAGGATTAAATATTCTTCTTATACTTATATATATTTTTGCTCCTTTTCAACCATTGGGTGTGACCCTGTAGGCTCATTGTAACGTTAGTAGTAATATTAGAACAATTCTAATATTACAAACAATGAGTGACATCTAGCAATATACCAATGTCATCTAAGTTACAAGAGATCATGATTCGATATATCATGTCCGTGACCAACTATCTTAATGTATTATATCCTTTTGTCCTTTTATATCTTTAATAGGCACAAGTCTTGGAATAGTCACACTTGTATAGCCTATTTTAATGTTTCTTGATATCTAGAGTGGACTACTTTTAATGAATAATTTGTGTTATCTCATATCAACGTATTCAAGCATGGCCATGCATTTCTAGTCTCACTCAATCAAGGGGCCTTTGATATATTTTCCTATTATGTAGGAAGGACAAATCCTATCTTGATCATTCACATCTCACTACATACATTGTAATATGTCCAATGTCAGTTTTTATAGTGTAACTAATTACGCGACACATTTAACTGCATCAAAACATAAAGCAACATATGTTGAGATAGTAATAATCTCAAGTCTAAGGACCATACATATAGTTATCACTATGAGCAATATCGTGACCGTCACATAATAATCCAAGATATATGCTCATAGTGGGTCAATCCAATATATTATTCTCTATTAATATATTCATGTATTAATTCTGACATCTATATGTCAATGACAACTCATTGTCATCAATTAATCACATGTTAGTCTTAAGCGTATTATTATCCATATCCATAATATTACTTGACTAAGGATCTTTTAATAATAATACATATATTATTATATGGACCTTATTGTTTCTCAGTTTATGTTATACATTGACACATATATTTGAAAAAAAACAATGGCAATGTCTTTATTCAATAAAATTGGTAAATAAAAGTATCCTTACAATCATCATATGATTGGTAAGTAGAAGATTTGCCATTCTTGATACACTATTTTATCGAACAAATAGTGCTCGATTCCATAGTTGTCCTCGTCGGAATGCTGGAATCCTTGCTCTTCCCATAACTACCTCACAGTAAAGGATCTGTAGAATCGTTCTTCAAAAATAGTGTGTGTGAATCTATTGTAATCTGCCATGGAGAATTTGTGAGAGTTTTAAAGTAATGTGAGAGAAATAAGCAACGAATTCTAAGAAATCAAGAGTGCAAGAGTGAATAGTTCAAGGTGAGAAAGTGTTTATATAGGCCTTGGCCTTGTACTGCCGTGTGGATTTCATTAATCCAACTAGCTATTTTTTAGCCGTTTGGCATTTACTGCCTCGGTTGAAATTAAGCCAGACTAGCCGTTACACTTTTTTGCCCGTTAGTAACTGTTGCGGCCCTGACACTGTGCGATGCTGCAGTAGCACATCTTCTATGTAGGAATGATTTCTCCTTCATTCTTGATTCTTGTCCTAAAAATAAACACCAACAAGAAAGGATTAAAAACAAAAATAATAATAAAAAAATATTCTAAGCTAAACCTAATCCTAAAAGTATAATAAAACAAGGATAAGATAATAAAATTAAGTTACGATAGGAGTGCATGCAAGTGCATTGTCGCGTGTCAAAAGTGCGCGTTTATTGCAAGTGGACACATCGAAAGTAATAAGCGATAAGTATTTATCGGATTATTGTCTCCACAGGGATTGGTATACTCAATATGTCTTCTTCGTCTTCTTGTTCTGTAGAAAGAAATAAAATAAAACACAAGTGATTTGGATTTGGATGAAAAGTAAATAAAACAACTAAGTAAAGTAAAAGAATTGAATATTAGAGAGAGAGGTCAGGATCCAGTCGCGTTGTATTGTGGATTTGATTGACTTGTCTCTGCCCAACGCAATCGTATATCTCTGCCTCGGCAGCACTGCAGATTACTGCCTTGGCAGCAACGATATTGTCCGCCGCGGCAATCCCTTGCTCGTGGGTGGACTTTACCAAAGTTCGGCAAAGTGTCCTTGGATGACTCTCCTTATCCCTAAGTCGGAGTACTGTTGATGACTAGTCCTTGATGATACCTCCCGGCGTGAACCAATTATACTCACCAACCAATCTCACACTTCTTTTAGCCGCTGAAACTCTTAACCTATCCCTAGGCCGAGTTAGTATTTCGCGATTGAAACACCGTACTTACCCCTTTCGTGAATCTAACTCTCCCGAGTCTAGATAAATGGATTACTCACAAACTTCTCTCCCGAGCTTGAATGCAAGAACAAGGAATAACAAAGGATAAGCAAACCTTGATAGTTTTATTGCATTGAAACAAAGACAAAGTACAATCTCCTCTCACACGTACTAACAACCTTCACCTAAACCCTAAGAAAGCTTAGAACATAGTTGAGAGAAAGAAAACAAAGTTTATGAATCGACTCTCTCTCCAGGTATTAGTATTTAATACATTGGACGGCTAGGTATTTATATAGGCTTGACCTAGGGTAAACCTTTCCTAAGTAGAATATAACTTAGAGTAGGGAACAAGTCATGTACATAATTAAAATATTTCCAAGTTTAATTCAACTAAGAGGCTTTCCCGCGTAGCCTTGTCTTGGGCTTTTCCTCATGCTAGCCAGCTCCGATCCATGTGCTTTATGTCCAGACACGTCCCTTGGATTTTTCTCTTCCAATCGCCTACAGTCTTGCTTCCTGGCTCTCAGCTGCTGCCTCGACATTAGGTCCTGCCTCGGCCTTGTTGCTGTCGCAGCACTGGTTCTCCTGCACAGATATAAAAATGCAGTAAAACTTGCCTTTTCTGTAAATATGAGTTCTATGAGCTTAACTTCTAAATATATCACATTAAGTACATGCATTGATCCAAGTGGGTGTAAATTCGGTAATTATTACCCATAATAGGTGTAAGAAGTGATAGTGAGTTGAGCACTTATCATGCATCTCCTAAGGTGATGATCTCCATAGTCCTTATATCATGTAGGCTAGAGTAGTGATTCAAACGTTGGCCATTCACTTTGAACTCATGCCCGTCCCTTTGTGATCTGATCGTTGCTGCACCATGTGGATAAGCCTAAAAAACTTCAAATGGTCTTGACCATCTAGACTTGATTGAGTTTGCTTGGGAACAGTTTGAGCTTGGAATTGAAAAGGAGGACTTGTTGCCTCGGTAGTAGCTTACGGACATGCCATCGTTTAGACTTTTCTTTATAGATCTTGACATTTTCATAGGCTGCTGCTCGGAATTCTTCTATCTCATTGAGGTCTAACAATCTTTTCTGGCCAGTTTCCTCCCATTCCATGTTCAAATTTTTAATTGCCCAATAGGCTTTGTGCTCAATTTCCACGGGCAAATGGCATGCTTTTCCAAATACAAGCCTGTATGGAGATGTTCCCAATGGGGTTTTGTAGGCTGTGCTATATGCCCACAAGGCATCGTCGAGACGATGAGACCAATCCTTTCGAGATGGGTTTACCATTTTTTCAAGGATTTGCTTTAATTCCCTATTTGATATTTTAGCCTGGCCATTTTTTCTGTGGGTGATAAGCCATAGCAATTCTGTGTGTGACACCTAATTTCTTCAGGGCTTCCGCAATGAGTCTATTGTCGAAGTGTTTACCTTCATCACTAATTATCGCTCTAGGCACTCCAAATCTAGTGAAGATATCTTTCTTGAGAAATTTTTGAACAGTCTTGGAATCATTGTGTGGTGTGGCAATTGCTTCGACCCATTTTGATACGTAATCAACTACTACTAGGATGTAGAGATTGCTTTGAGATGATGGGAATGGTCCCATGAAGTCTATGCCCCAAACATCAAACAGTTCTACTTCCAATATGGGCTGTAATGACATTTCATTACGTCTAGAGATATTGCCCGTGCGTTGGCATCGGTCACAGTGCTTGTAGTAAAGTTGGGCGTCTTTAAAGAGTGTGGGCCAATAAAGGCCTGATTGAAGCACTTTGGTGGCTGTTTTGTTCCCTCCAAAATGTCCTCCACAAGGTGAATCATGGCAGTGTTGGAGCACTTCTTTTTGCTCGTCCTCTGGAACACATCTTCTTATAACCTGATCTGCACATTGTTTGAACAAAAGAAGGTCTTCCTAGAAATAATGTTTTGCATTATGATGAAACCTCTTTTTTTCGTTATGGTTAAGGTTATAAGGCAGAACACCACTAGTTAAGTAATTAACAAGATCAGCATACCAGGGCGTGGCTGTGACTGTGGCAAGGTCTTCTATCAATGTTGCCGAAATGTACTTAGTTACTGCTATGGCAACGCAGTCGTATACTGCCGCGGTCTCTGCTACGGCGGAATCGTCTACTACTGCCAAGATTTCTAGGATGTGTTCTTCTAGGAATGCGTCTTGTATTTCTTCTAGTGGGTTGTTTTTCTCCCCAGCTTCTAATCTAGAAAGATGATCGGCTACTTGATTTTCCGTACCTCTTCTATCCTTGATTTCTACGTCAAATTCTTGCAAAAGAAGGATCCATCTAATTAGTCTAGGATTGGTATCCTTCTTTGAGAACATGTAATTTATTGTCGAATGGTCAGTGTGGACAATCACTTTTGTTCCAATGAGATAGGATCAGGACTTGTCAAAATCAAAGACCACTGTTAGTAATTCCTTCTCCGTGGTGGTGTAATTGATCAAGGCATCATTAAGGGTTTTACTAGCATAGTAGATAACATGGAATAGGTTGTTCCTTCTTTGCCGAAGTGCTGCACTGACAGCATGATCACTTGCATCACACATTATTTCAAATGGCAGGGCCCAATCTGGTGGGACTACAACTGGTGCGGTGATCAGCTTCTCCTTGAGAGCCTTGAATGCTTCAGTGCATTCCTTGCTAAATTCAAATTTCTTTTCCTGTTCAAGCAAGTTGCACAGAGGTTTAGAAGTTTTTGAAAAATTAGAGATAAACCTCCTGTAAAAACCTGCATGACCAAAGAAGCTTCGGACTCCTTTAACTGAAATTGGTGGAGGCAATTTCTTTATCACATCTATCTTGGCCTTTTCAACTTCGATTCCTTGTGATGAGATTTTGTGGCCCAAAACTATGCCTTCATTTACCATAAAATGCCTTCAATTGTTGCTGAGACAGGGTATTGCGCTGCTTGTATATGTGGTGTAAATCACCTGGCATTCCTCTGGATCATCATGTCTTTTCAGAATCTGGAAAACATTGAGTTTGACTTGCTGGTCGTTAACCCTCATTGTCAATTCTCTTTTTTCCACATCGATAAGAGTGCGTCCAGTAGCTAGAAAAGGTCTCCCCAGGATGATCGGTGCATTATCATCTGCTTCACAATCAAGTACAAGAAAGTCAGCTAGAAAAATAAATTTATCCACCTTTACCAATATGTCCTCTATTTTTTCTTCAGGTTGCACATATGATCTATCTGCCAATTGGAGCATCACAGTTGTAGGTTTTGCCCTTCCTATTCCAATCTTTTGGAAAACTGATTTCGGCATCAAGTTTATGCTTGCTCCAAGATCACATAGGGCCTTTCCTTCATAGTGGTTTCCTATTGCACATGGTATAATGAAGCATCCAAGATCCTTCAATTTTGGGGGCATACGATTATGAAGCATGGTCATGCATCCTTCGGTTGTAGCAACGGTCTCAAACTCACCAAGCCTTCTTCTTTTGGACACAATGTCTTTTAAGAATTTAGCAAAGTGTGGCATCTATTCTATTGCCTCAACTAATTGAAAATTAATGTGGATTTGCTTCAGGATGTCTAGGAACTTTTTAAATTGATAATCTTGCTTCTGCCTTTTCAGCCTCTGTGGGAAAGGTGGTGGGGGTCGCATTTCCTCTAGTGTCTCATTAATCTAGAATTTAATGCCTGGTACCACTAGTGCTTCTACTGCCTCGGCCGCTGGGCGTGGGACTGCCGATTTCTCTACCAAGGCAGGTTCACTTATTTCAGCATCTAAATCCACTCTCCCTGGTTCTTCTTGTTCCACTAGTGGGACATTGTCTGTCGAACTACCTGATATCTCATTAAGTTGTAGACCACTCTTGGTAGTGATTGCCTTACATTGTTCATGCCCCATTCCCCTTGCAACTTCAGTATTGCTGGGTAATCCTCCTTGTGGTCTAGTGTTTAGATTTTGAGCGAACTGCCCAACTTGAGTTTCCAGTGTTTTAATGGCTGCCTCTTGGTTTTTGATAAGTTCTCAACTCACTATCACTTTTTACACATTTTTTGGGTATTAATCACTAAATTTACACCCACTTGGACCAAAGCATATACCAAAGCATACTGCATGTCTAGAAATGTCCATTGGATTTTTCTCTTCCGATCCATGTCCTGCCTCTTTAAGTTGTGGAATGCGTTGAGTTTGACTTGTTGGTCATTGACCCGCATAGTCAACTCTCCTTTTTCCACGTCAATCAATGTACGTCCAGTTGCTAGGAAGGGTTTCCCAAGGATGATCGGTGCGTTGTCATCTGCTTCACAATCAAGGAAATCAGCAGGAAAAATAAACTTATCAACTCTTACCAGTATGTCCTCGATTTTCCTTCAGGTTGCACATAGGATCTATCTACGAGTTGGAGTATCACTGTTGTAGGCTTCGGCCTTCCAATTCCAAGCTTTTGGAAGACTGATTTAGGCATGAGGTTTATACTTGCTCCAAGGTCGCATAGGGCCTTTCCTTCATAACTCTTTCCTATTGCACAAGGTATAGTGAAACAACCAGGATCTTTTAACTTTGGTGGCATGCGGTTATGCAGCATTGCCATGCATCCCTCAGTGGCAGCCACTGTCTCAAACTCACCTATTCGTTTTCTCTTTGATACCATATCCTTTAAGAACTTGGCATAGTTGGGAATTTGTTCAATGGCCTCAACGAATGGTATGTTGATGTGGACTTGCTTCAAAATATCGAGGAACTTCTTGAACTGTTGATCCTGTTTTTGTTTCTTCAACCTTTGCGGGAAAGGTGGTGGTGGTCTCATCTCATCCAGTGTTTCCTTAGTTTGGAATCGTATACCTGGTACCACTGGAATTTTTGTTGCCTCGGCAGACTGCTCAGACGCTGCAGTGCTTTCTACCGGGGCAGTGTTGTCAGTCTCGGTTTGCTCAGCCTCTTCTTTTGAGTGATCTGCTAGTTGGGTTTGGTTCTCTAGGATCTTCTCTTTCAACTGTAGACCACTCTTGGTAGTAATTGCCTTGCACTGTTCATGGCTTAGTACCTTAGCAACTTCAGTATTGCTAGGTAGGCCTCCTTGTGGTCTAGTGTTTATACATTGAGCAAACTGCCCAACCTGAGTTTCCAGCGTTTTTATGGCCGCTTCTTGATTTTGTAGCCTCATCTCAGTCCTATTCATGAAGGCGTCGATCCTCTTGATGAAATTACTATTTTTCGCCATGTATGACTCGGTTTTCATCATGAAGGCCTTTAGCGTGTTTTCCAATGAATTGACCGGTTGCTGCTGCATCTGCTGCTGCGGAATCGGTTGTTGGACTTGCTGCTGCGGCATTGACTGCTGAAATCCCGGTGGTTGGGTGATTGGGTTTAAGGCATTATTTGGGTTACTCTAGGATAAGTTTGGATGCCTCTTCCATGAGGGGTTGTATGTGTTGGACATCACATTGTTACGGTTGTAGTTCCCAACATACATACCAGTTTCTTGATTCATGCAATCAATGGAACTGTGGTTACCTCCACATAATTCACAACATAAATCAATTACCTTGACCTTACGGGTATTGTTTTGTACTTGTAGGTTTTGCACCATCTTGGTAAGAGAGGCCAATTGTGCTGCCACTGAACTTGATGAATCTAATTCATTTACCGTGGCTTGGCGTCTTACTCCTCCTCGCCTAGATGTGGGAAACTGGAAGTCATTCCTTGCGAGTTTATTCAAAATTTCGATAGCTTCCTCGGGTGCCTTGTCCAGGAGTGTGCCGTTTGCTGAGGCATCCAACATCATCCTTGTCGGGGCATTCGTGGCGTTGTAAAACATTGTCACTTGTGTCCATAAGGGAAATCCATGCAGTGGACACTTGTGCAATAGCTCTCTATAACGTTCCCATGCCTCGTACATTGGTTCGTCTTCAGCCTGTCGGAAAGAAGTAATTTCATTACGAATTCTATCATATAGATTAGTAGGATTAAAACGAGTAATGAAATCACGGCATAGTTCACTCCAGGATCCATTAGATCCCGCTGGAATGCTATTCAACCAAACTTTCGCCCTATCCCTCAGTGAATAGGGGAATAGCTTTAATCGCAAGACATCTTCATGGACTCCTTGGATTTTGAAAGAGTTGCAAATCTCCATGAAGGATTTGAGATGCTGCCTTGCGTCTTCAGTTGCAGACCTACCAAATTGTCCAATTGTGTTTAACATATTGAACATGACAGGTTTAAGTTCAAAATGGGCTGCTTCAATCTCGGGTGTAACGACTCCTGGGTTTAGTCCATTTAGGTCCTCCTCCAAGAAATCTCTGACAGTCAGCTGTCGCGGCCCAGGTGGCGGCGGTAGACCTTCATTGCCGGCAGGTATGTTTTGTCTTGCCTGAACCTCTGCCATGACTCCTCGGATTTGTCTCCTCAACCTTAGCCCTGTTCTTTCGATCTCAGGATCTAACTCGTATAAGGGGTTGGTTGGATTGGCCCTGGTCATACACCAAGAAAAACAAAAGTAAAATAAAAATAAAAAGGAACAAGAAAATAAGGAAAACAAAATTTAGTTGCCAATCCCCGGCAACGGCGCCAAAAACTTGTCGCGTGTCAAAAGTGCGCGTTCAGTGCAAGTGGACACATCGCAAGTAATAAGTGATAAGTATTTATCGAGTTATCATCTCCTCAGGGACCGGTCTACTTAATATGCTTTCTTTATCTTCTTGCTCTGTAGAAAAATAAAAGCACAAGTGAATGAGTGTGATTTATTAAACTAGAATAATTGAATAAAAATAACAAGGTCGAAATATCAGAGAGAAAGATGGGCCAGGATCTAGTTGTATTATATTGTGGACTTGATTGACTTGTCTTTATTCAATGCAATCGCATATCTCTGCCTCGGCAGCACTGCAGTTTACTGCCTGGGCAGCGATAACGTTGTCCGCCGCGGCAATCCCTTGCTCGTGGGCAGACTTTACCAAAGTTCGGCAAAGTGTCCTTGAATGACTCCGCTTATCCCTAAGTCAGAGTGTTGTTGATGGCTAGTCCTTGATGATACCTCCCGGCGTGAACCAATTATACTCACCAACCAATCTCACACTTCTTTTAGCCGCTGAAACTCTTAACCTATCCCTAGGCCGAGTTAGTATTTCGCGATTGAAACACTGTACTTACCCCTTTCGTGAATCTAACTCTCCCGAGTCTAGATCAATGGATTACTCACAAACTTCCCTCCCGGGCTTGAATGCAAGAACAATGCATAACAAAGGATAAGCAAACCTTGATAATCTTTATTGCATTGAATGAAAGATAAAGTACAATCTCCTCTCACAAATACTCCACAACCTTCACCTAAACCCTATGAAGGTTTTAGAACATGATGGAGAGGAAAGAAGCAAGAGTAGAAGTCGGCTCTCCCTAGGTATTTTGATGTTTGATACATTGGGTGGCTAGGTCTTTATATAGGCTAGACCTAGGGCAAACCTTTCCTAAGTAGAATACAACTTGGAGTAGGGAACAAGTCAAGTACATAATAATATTATATTTCCAAGTTTGAATTCGGCTAAGGGGGCTTTCCCGCGTGGTCTTCCTTTGGGCTTTTCCTTGCGCTAGCCAGCTCCGAATCATGGGCTTCAAGTCCAGACACGTTCCTTGGATTTTTGTCTTTCCATCACCTATCAATTTGCTTCCTGTCTTCTTGCTGCTGCCTCGGCATCAGGTCCTGCCTCGGCCTTGTCTCCTTGTCTCGGCCTTGTCTAATTAGGTTTAAAAGCCCATAATTAACTATTTGAACTCAATAAAATTTGATTTATTATTATTTTACGATCGTTTTGTTGGTTTTGAAGTGTACATGTCTAAATGGTTTTTATAGTGAACCCGTTCGAATTTTAAACGAGTAAAAACTTAAAAATTGAAGATTACGATGTATAATTATGTTCAAAAGACGATATTTAACTATTTGACCTCATAAGAATTGATTTAATCTTATTTCTCGATTTTATATTGGTTTTAAAACGTGCATGTCTAAATAGACTTTATAGTTAAGTCGTTCAAATTTTAACCGATTAAAAAGCTAAAAATTTTAGATTAAGATTTATAGTTAGGTTGAAAAGCCCATAATTAAATATTTAAACTCATAAAACTTGATTTAATATCATTTTGATTTTTTTTGGGGGGGGGTTAAAGCATCCATGTCTAAATGGGCTTTATAATAATCCATTTAAAATTTTATCTAAGTAAAAGGCTAAAAATTTGAGATTAAGCTGTATAACTAGTTTTAAAAGCACATGATTATCTATTGAACTAATAATAGTTGATTTAAGTTGTATAAATAGGTTCAAAATCCCATAGTTAACTATTTGAACTCATAAAATTTGTTTTAATATCATTTAGCTTTCGTTTTGTTAGGTTTAAAGCATACATGTCTAAATGAGCTTTATAATAAACCCGTTCAAATTTTAACTGAGTAAAACGCTAAATATTTGAGATTAAGATGCACAATTAGGTTCAAAAGTCCATAATTAACTGTTCGAACTAATAAAATTTGATTCAACATTATTTTGCGATAATTTTACTGGTTTAATGCGTGCATATCTAAATGGGCTTTATAGTGCACTCGTATGAATTTTAACCTAATAAAAACCTAACAATTTAATATTAAGCTGTATAATTAGGTTTACAAATCCATAATTAACGATTTGAACTAATAAAATTTGATTCAACATTATTTTGCGGTAATTTTGTTATGTTTAATGCGTGCATATCTAAATGAGTTTTATAGTGAACCTGTTTGAATTTTAACCGAGTAAAAAGTTAAAAATTTGAGATTAAACTATATAATTAGGTTCAAAAGCCCATAATTAACAATTTGAACTCATAAATTTGATCTATTATCATTTTTGGTTATTTTGTTGGGATTAAAACATGAATGTCTAAATGGGCATTATATTGAATCTATTTGAATTTTAACATAGTAAAAAGAAAATTATATAATATAAAATTATATAATTAGGTTCAAAAACCCATAATTAACTATTTGAACTCATAAAAATTGATTTAATCTTATTTTGCGGTCGTTTTGTTGGGTTTAATGCGTGCAAGTCTAAATGAGCTTTATAGTGAACCCATTTGAATTTTAACCGATTAAAAAGTAAAAAATATGAGATTAAGCTATCTAATTAGGTTCAAAAGCTCATAATTATCTATTTTAACTCATAAAATTTGAATTAATATCATTTTTCTTTCATTTTGTTGGGTTTAAAGCAAGCATGTCTAAATGGGCTTTTTAATGAACTGGTTTAAATTTTAACTGAGTAAAAAGTTAAATATCGGAGATTAAGTTGTATAATTAGGTTCAAAAATCCATAAATAACTATTTGAACTCATAAAAATTGATTTAATCTTATTTTGCGGTCGTTTTGTTGGGTTCAATGCGTGCATGCCTAAATGGGGTTTCTAGTGCACCAGTTTGCATTTTATCCTAGAAATTAACAGAAAAAAATTAAAGATTAAATTGTATAATTAAGGTTACAAATCCATAATTAACAATTTGAACTAATAAAATTTGATTCAACATTATTTTGCGTACATGTTAAATGCATTCGTTTTGTTGTGTTTAATGCGTGCATGTTTAAATAGGCTTTATAGTGAACCCATTTGAATTTTAATTGAGTAAAAAGTAAAAAAATTGAGATTAAGCTGTATAATTAGGTTTAAAAGCCCATAATTAACTATTTGAACTCAATAAAATTTGATTTATTATTATTTTACGATCGTTTTGTTGGTTTTGAAGTGTACATGTCTAAATGGGCTTTATAGTGAACCCGTTCGAATTTTAAACGAGTAAAAAGCTAAAAATTGAAGATTACGATGTATAATTATGTTCAAAAGACGGTAATTAACTATTTGAACTCATAAGAATTGATTTAATCTTATTTCTCGATTTTATATTGGTTTTAAAACGTGCATGTCTAAATGGACTTTATAGTTAAGTCGTTCAAATTTTAACCGATTAAAAAGCTAAAAATTTTAGATTAAGATTTATAGTTAGGTTGAAAAGCCCATAATTAAATATTTAAACTCATAAAATTTATTTTAATATCATTTTGTTTTTTTTGGGCTTTAAAGCATCCATGTCTAAATGGGCTTTATAGTAATCCCGTTAAAATTTTATCTAAGTAAAAGGCTAAAAATTCGAGATTAAGTTGTATAACTAGTTTTAAAAGCCCATAATTATCTATTGAACTGATAATAGTTGATTTAAAATCATTTTACGGTCGTTTTGTTGTGTTTAAAGCGTGCATATGTAAATGTGCTTTATAGTTAAGCTATTTGAATTTTAATTGAGTAAAAAGCTAAAAATTTGATATTAAGTTGTATAAATAGGTTCAAAATCTCATAGTTAACTATTTGAACTCATAAAATTTGTTTTAATATCATTTAGCTTTCTTTTTGTTGGGTTTAAAGCATACATGTCTTAATGAGCTTTATAATAAACCCGTTCAAATTTTAACTGAGTAGTTAAATATTTGAGATTATGCTATAAAATTATGTTCAAAAGCCCTTAACTATTTGAACTAATAAATTGTGATTCAACATTATTTTGCGGTAATTTTGCTGGGTTTAATGCGTGCATATCTAAATGGGCTTTATAGTGCACCCGTATGAATTTTAACCTAGTAAAAAGCTAAAAATTTAAAATTAAGTTGTATAATTAGCTTCACAAATCCATAATTAACAATTTGAACTAATATAATTTGATTCAATATTATTTTGTGGTAATTTTGCTATTTTTAATGCCTGTATATCTAAATGAGTTTTATAATGAACCTGTTTGAATTTTAACCAAGTAAAAAGTTAAAAATTTGAGATTAAACTGTATAATTAGGTTCAAAAGCCCATAATTAAATATTCGAGCTCATAATATTTGATTTCTTATCATTTTTGGTTATTTTGTTGGGATTAAAGCAATAATGTCTAAATGGGCTTTATATTGAATCTATTTGAATTTTAACATAGTAAAAAGCAAATAATATAATATCAAATTATATAATTATATTCAAAAACTCATAATTAAGTATTTGAAGTTATAAAAATTGATTTAATCTTATTTTGCGGTCGTTTTGTAGGGTTTAATGCGTGCAAGTCTAAATGAGCTTTATAGTGAACCCATTTGAATTTTAATTGATTAAAAAGTAAAAACTATGAGATTAAGCTATCTAACTAGGTTCAAAAGCCCATAATTATCTATTATAACTTATAAAATCTGTATTAATATCATTTTGCTTTCATTTTGTTGTGTTTAAAGTTAACATGTCTAAATGGGCTTTATAATAAGGTCGTTCAAATTTTAACTGGGTAAAAAGCTAAATATTGTAGATTAAATTGTATAATTAGGTTCAAAAATCCATAAATAACCATCTAAATACATAAAATTCAATTCAACATCATTTTGCATTTGTTTTATTGGGTTCAATGTGTGCATGTCTAAATGGGTTTTATAGTGCACCCCTTTGAATTTTATCCTAGAAATAAATAGTAAAAATTAAAGATTAAATTGTATAATTAGGGTCACAAATCCATAATTAACAATTTGAACTAATAAAATTTGATTAAACATTATTTTGCGTGCATGTTAAATGCAGTCGTTTTGTTGGGTTTAATGCGTGCATGTTTAAATGGGCTTTATAGTGAACCCGTTTGAATTTTAACTAAGTAAAAAGCTAAAAATTTGAGATTAAGCTGTACAATTAGGTTTAAAAGCCCCTAATTAACTATTTGAACTCAATAGAATTTGATTTATTATTAGTTTACGATCGTTTTGTTGGATTTAAAGTGTACATGTCTAAATGGGCTTTATAGTGAACCCGTTCGAATTTTAAACGAGTAAAAAGATAAAAATTGAAGATTACGATGTATAATTATTTTCAAAAGATGATAATTAACTATTTGACCTCATAAAATTTGATTTAATCTTATTTTTCGATTTTTTTTTATTTTAAATCGTGCATGTCTAAATGGACTTTATAGTTAAGTCGTTCAAATTTTAATTGATTAAAAAGCTAAAAATTTAACATTAAGATGTATAATTAACTTCGAATTTTAACCGTTTAAAAAGCTAAATGGGGTTTATAGTGAACCCGTTTGAATTTTAAACAAGTAGAAAAGCGGAAAATTTGAGATTACGATGTATAACTGGGTTCAAAAGCCCATAATTATCTTTTTGAAATAATATAAAAGTTGATGTAAATTTATTTTCCGGTCGTTTTGTTGGGTTTAAAGCATGCATATCTAGATGTGCTTTATAGTAAAGCTATTTAAAATTTAATCGAGTAAAAAGCTAAAAGTTTGAGATTAAGCTATATAATTAGGTTGAAAAGTCCATAATTAAATATTTGAACTCATAAAATTTGAATTAATATCATTTTGATGTTTTTTTTTTAAAGCATGCATGTCTAAATAGGCTTTATAATGAACCCATTCAAATTTTAACTAAGTAAAAAGCTAAAAACTTGAGATTAAACTGTATAACTAATTTCAAAAGCGCATAATTATCTATTAAACAAATATTAGTTGATTTATAATCATTTTGTGGTCATTTTGTTGGGTTTAAAGCGTGAATATTTAAATGTGCGTTGTAGTGACGCCATTTGAATTTTAATTTAGTGAAAAGCTAAAAATTTTAGATTAAGTTGTATAATTAGGTTCAAAATCCTATAATTAAATATTTGAACTCATAAAAATTGAATTAATATCATTTTGCTTTTGTTTTGTTGGGTTTAAAACATGTATGTCTAAATGGGCTTTATAATGAACCCGTTCGAATTTTAACTGAGTAAAACACTAAATATTTGAGATTAAGTTTTATAATTTGGTTCAAAAATCCATAAATAACTATTTGAACTCAAAAAATTTGATTTAACATCATTTTACAGTCATTTTGTTGGGTTCAATGCGTGCATGTCTAAATGGATTTTATATTGCACCCGTTTGAATTTTAACTTAGAAATAAATATTAAAAAATTAAGATTAATTTGTATAATTAGGTTCATAAATCCATAATTAACAATTTGAACTAATAAAATTTGATTCAACATTATTTTGCGGTCGTTTTATTAGGTTTAATGTGTGCATGTCTAAATGAGATTTATAATGAACCCGTTTGAATTTTAACCAAGTAAAAAGCTAAAAATTTGAGATTAAACTGTACAAATAGGTTCAAAATCACATAATTAACTATTTGAACTTAAAAAATTTGATTTATTATCATTTTTGGTTATTTTGTTAGGATTAAAGCGTGAATGTCTAAATGAGTTTTATATTGATTCCATTCAAATTTTAACATAGCAAAATGCAAATAATGTAATATCTCGAATTTGTGTCTAGAAGTTTTAGTGCTAGTTAGGGAGGTTCGATTCGGGTCGAATCGGATTTTCTCAATTCATTAGTTTCGGGTAATTAAAAATATCAGTATTTTAATCGGGTGAATAATAAATTTGGAAAAAGGATTTTAAAATGTTAAAATAATATTCTAAGACTAATGAAAGGTTAATTGGGTGTTAATTTAGGGTTCATTATTGCGGAGGTCACGTTTGTTTGCACCTAGTATAAATTTAGTCATCGATTTTGAAAATCAACCAATATAGTCACGTACGTTTTCGGGTTGTAAACTTATGGTCATTAAGACGTTTATTGCCGTTAAAATTTAACGGGGAGCAAATATGTTATAATAAAAAATGATAAATTACTTAAATAGTCCCTAAATTATTCTTTTATTTTTGTTTTATATTTATTTTGCCCTCAAAATTTTAAAATTTTATATTTCACCATCTTCTCAAACAATGAATTTGTAGAAAACAATAAATTTACTGAACATGTTCTCAAATCAGTGCATACATGTAAATATATCTTCCAACTTAATATTATCTTATCCCTCATCATCATCTTCTCATACAGTACAACATAATAAGCTTTAAGATACTCGTTCCTCGAATATAATTAAATGAAAAAAATTATCAATTCTAATAAATTAAAAAAAATTAAACAGGAAAAACAAAAGAAAATTGAATCAAAGACTTAGAAGACATAGACCATATGAAAGAAAGAATAGTAAATCATCTCATTTAACATGCCTATATATTCTTCTTATCATCAATTTTAACTGTTGATTTTTTTATCATCTTTAAACTACTCATTCTTTGCTTTATCATATAGGGTGAAAAAACTTTCAAGAATGTGTTTTCCCTTTCGATTTTGACATCTTTCTTATTATATATCAAGATCAGAAAATGCAACTTCAACTTGTTAGGACCCAAAAACTTCAATAATAATATACTGTAAATGGCATGTCCAAAAACTTGATGATAGAATATCCAATATTTGAAGTTAAAAAATGGCATGTCAAATATTATCGAAGTAAATATTCTATAAAAATAACAAGATAGAAAATCCAAACTCCAACAGAGCTTAAAAAACTAACTTTTTGAAATGAGATGCAATGTCTTTAGTTAAGTTAGTTAAGTTAGCATGTGTAAATATGAGTTTTATAATTCATTTCTTCCTATGCTATTTCAAGATTTGAAGTCTCTGCAACTATTCTTTGGTATTAGTTTCATTTTTTTCATTCCTTGACTTTGTTCCAACAATTATTTAGAGAAATGGGAATTTGTTGTGCAGATAAATCCAGGGTAAGATGAGGAAGTAATAGAAAATTTTGTTGGAAAGAACAATATTTATATTTCAGAGAAAGGGGGTTTGTTTGACAATATGGTGAAAATATAAAGTTTCAAAATTTTTAGGGTTAAATTAAAAATGGACCAAAAGTGAAAGAAAAATTTAGGGAGTATTTAAGTAATTTATCATTTTTTATTATGACAGATCAGTTCCCCGTTAAAGTTTAACGGCAACAAACGTCTCAATGACCACAAGTTTACAACCCGAAAACATATGTGACTGTATTGGTCGATTTTCGAAATCGGTGACTAAATTTGTACTACGAGTAAACAAACATGACCTCCGTGGTAATTAACCCTTTAATTTAATCTAATTAAGAGGGATTTCTATTTTAGTGACTAAAATAGAAGATTTATAAAGTTAGTGACCAAATTGTAAGATTTTCGAAAATTGATTTTTAATGACTAAATTGTAAAGTTAGCCAAAGTTTATAATCCTTAGAGGGACATTATCCCAATTTTTTTTAATTAGAGATCTTTCACCAGAATTAGTTTTAATTGACGGTTAATTTCTTTTCTCTTCATTTTTCCAATTCCTCTTAATTTTCTATCACTTTCTCTCAAAATTTTCTCTCCATGGATTCCAAATGACTTTGTTGAATTCTTCATCACTCTCCTCAAGAATCATCTCACTTTAATCAGCATTTCATCCTCATCAAAACCTTTCAATTTGTTTTACAAATCCAAAGCCAATTTTAAGAAACAGCAAGAGAAGAATTCACGTAAATTTTGGTAGAAGTGTCTCAATGGCAATTTCATGTTTCTTTCTAAATTCTAAGGTTCCTTATTTTATATTCCCAAGCTATTAGCTTACTAATTAGGGTTTTAATCCCGCAATAAATGAATTGATAGTGTTGATTGTGGCTTAGTAATTGGCGTACTAATCATCTCACTTGATTTTGTGATTGAATTCAAGTAACTAGGGTTTTAATGGAATTTTCAAGAAAATGTATTAGATCTTGATTGTGGCTGTAATTTGGACGAATTTGTATATATTTATACTTAATTGAGTAGGTTAATGAGTTCTATAATGATCTTATATGATTTTAATCCCGCAATAAATGAATTGATAGTGTTGAAGGTAGTTTTCGGTTGGTTTTATGTGCTATTTTTGATGCTTTGTTTTGGCTGGAGATATAAGATGGGTTTGAATGTATTTTTAGTTCATATTTGATGATGTTTAGGTGTTAGATTCGTTAGGTTGGTGGTTGGGTTAGTGTTTGGACATTTCAGCTTAGTTTTCGGCTTTTTTCGGCTTGGGTTTGGTGAAGGTAGAAGAGGTTTGGTGTTGATGCTATGTTGAGCATTTTTTAATGCATGTATGCTCTATTTTTGTGATGTAGAGGAAGTTCAAGAAGACTCTTGAGTGACTCGTGCATTGGTGTTGTCGTTGGAGCATCGGCGAAGGTTTGTTTTGCTTGTTGGTGAGTGAAATTGGGTTAAGAAGCGTTTCGTAAAAGTTTGGTTTTGTTTCGAGGACTACGGAATATTGAAAAGCTTTCCATAGTTCAAGAGTAAGTGATTTCTATGGATTTGGAAGCATTTTATATGTTTTGACTATATTGCATTGGATTTGTAGAAGATGTTTTCATTGAAATTGTTTTAAATGCATAAGTTGGATCCTAAAATGATGCATGCATGTGTTAGTTGCTGAAAATGCATGATTTAGAATGGTATTCATGACTTTTGAAAGCACGAGAATGATTTTGATTAAGATGTGGTTCTTGCCTTACCTTTGGATAAGCTATTGAGCATGATTTTGGTTCATTTTGATGGACATATTTTGAATGCATTGTAAGTCAACAAGTTACCATGCATGAATGAAATGGTATTGACTTAGTGACACTAATTACTATTACGAATACAAATGACATGTCATTAGGATAAAGTGCACTATAAAAATATATGAAATATTAAGGTTGCCTAAACGTAAACAAGGGTGACTATGTGTCCGATCGTGCGTGTATTCCTTACCTATATGTAAACAAGGGTGACTTAGTGTCCGGTCGTGCGTGTAGTCCTTACCTATATGTAAACAAGGGTGACTTAGTGTCCGACTGTGCATATAGATGACCCTACGTAAACAAGGGTGACTTTCTGTCCAACCATAAACATGTTTTACTTGTTGAATTGCCTGATTGGTAGATAGAATGTGTATGTTTGAAGAATGCTTAAGGATAGCTATGCTTGTCTTTATGTAGTTGTGAAAATGACAAAAGATAGGAAGCATGCCTATAGAAGTGGTGGTCACTGTGATGGCAATAATTGTTGGTCAAAGTTTCTCTTGATGCTTAGGAATTATGCATATAGTTGATGGTGGTTTATGGTTGAATCGAGAATGAGTTAAGCTTACCCGAAAGTGCTAATTCCATATTTCTGGTTACAGAGGTATCAAAACAGATAGAAATGGTATCGATACCCAAGTCTAAATATGCCATTGTTTCGATACACAGGAAGAACGTTTTGATACCCGAACCTCACTAGAAGATAGAGTTTCAAAACAGTCAAGAGGCTATTTCGAAACCTCTATTCTTTGTAGTTAATGCCATTAGTCCTTAAAATGCTCCTGTGCTTGATCGAGTGCTCGTTTGCTGTTGGATTGTAACCTCCTCGACCCGATCTAGGAAAAACCGACTCGAACGAGCTACACAAGGAATATCGAAGCTAATCCGAAGACTCGCCCCGATAAATAGGCCTAAAAAATTTTCTATTATCTTCTCTAAATACATTAATTGGATCCTACATATTCATGCAAAGACTGAGTTCATTTGCAATGGAAACTAAATTGAAATGAATCCTAATTTAAACGAACATGTTTTTGGGACCTAATTGTAATTTTCCAAAAATTCATGATCTAAAAAGTGAGATTAAGTTTACCAATCCTTAATTAAGTATATTACATGCTTGCACGTAAATTTTCAGGTTAAAACGATATATATAAGTCATCTAATTGATTATCCAAAGTTTAGTGATTAAATTGTAAGTTTTCAGGGTTATTTTCAACTTTTAACGATACTGTCATAAACGATAAAGGGGTATTGAAACGGGTATTAATTGTTTCGGAACACCTATGATAACTCAAAAGATTCAATGCATAACAATCCTATGTTTCGATACGTCTAAAGGATCGCTCTGATACCTATTTGAAGCTGTGAAGGTCCGTATCGAAACGAAACAAAACTGTATCGATACGGTTGATGAAATTTACACTATCGTTTCGAAACCAGTTCAAGTGGTTTCGATACCCAGGCTTAAATTCCTAGAAAATCGTTATGTTTTTGCCTAGGTATCGATACCCTATGAATAAGTAACGAAACCCTCTGCCCAGAAACAACTAATTACCCATATTTCATGCCTTAGACGTGTCCCAAAGTGTTCTAGATGCAATTATTCACCTATAGGGTATAAAATACATAATTCAACAATATTACTAGATGCCAAATATTCCTATTTCCATGCTCTTAACACAAATTGAAAGCAATATTCAACAAAGTCATGGTTCAACATACTTATGCCCAATCAATGTATGAATCAAATCCAAAAGACTTCATTAACATAAAAGCAATTATACCAATGTGCAAGATTCAATATTCAAATAATCGACTCATATGTCATAAGCTTACTCATCACCATTACTCCCTAAACTACCTAAGGTTCAAGATATAATAATAACATACTTGAGCTAAATATGAATTAAAAAGCACTAAGAATCTTACTTGCTTGCCCAGATAACTAACTCACTTCTTATCTGCATTACAAGGAAAATAGATAGGTTAAGCTTACGCTTAGTGAGTTAATTATAAAGAATTTTTAACTAGTTGTAATGCAACCCATATTATACGTAAAAACGATTTAAAAACATGTCATGCTCAAGAAAACCATTTGTAACTATCACGTCACTAAGATACTCAAAATCCACAAGTGTTTATCACATGACATATGCCACAAAACAAGTCTTATATGCTTAGCAAGCAATGCTTCAAAACCCTTGAGCTCTTTAGTAAAACACATGCAATTTATATATTGCACAAAAATCAATAAAACGTTTACACTTGCGTCTTTCATATGTTGTTTAAGTGACACGAATGGAGTTACCCCCAAACATTGGGATAAACGGAAAAACATACGAATGGCATCGTACACCGATTCACAAAGATTGACTATCACAATCTAAAGATCTCACCTTGGTGTCCGAGATAGTTCGCCATACCCGAATGTGATAAGGTAACAATTATATCACACAACACTTGGCTAACCTCTAATGCATCACTTAAGGAATTTAAAACATGTACGAATTTGTATTTATAGTATACTCACATCCTATTGATCAATCAACTTATCTCAGGCCCATCAACTTAATATCTAGCACAAAACAAAACCAAATCCTCAACTTTACAATAAAAACAGAAGCTAAATCACATGAATTCCACTATTTCACGCACAATGTGCATAAATTGATAAAAACAATATTTTAATTATTTTGAAAACAATACCGAAGAATCATTAAAACCAATGTAAAAACGGTCACATGAGCATTTGTTCACATGCATAAATGCATATGCATAATTATTTAACAAGCATGACTAATACATAGAAAAATATCATAATATGGGAAAATCGATATACAAGAGCAAACGAAAAACTTACTCCAGAGTATAGGGAGGTTTCTCACACCTTCCCTACACTCCCAACACTTTTAAAACAAAGTTAAAACACTGCCGAAGCAGTACACTCTCAAATCCACTCACCGATAACCGAAACTTGTCTGATAAATCACCAAAACTTCACTCAATCACTTCAAAAGAGATCACCTACTTCTTGCCCTGTTTCAAGCATCAAAAACTATGGATTTATTGCTCCTGATAGCACTTAATAAATACCAAGTCGGAAAACCCCTTAAACCTATCAAAACCTTAATCGAAAACTTTCCGAAACCAACCAAACTTCTCCTAAAACTTTAGTACAGGATTAGGGATTTTAAAAACACTTTATAAACATGTTAACACATTGAAAACCATCCTTTTAAGACCCAAAAACAGTGAGTAAAAACCCTTGAACGAAAATTAGATATTTTGACCCAAAAATTGATTTTTCAAAAACAATGGATTAAAAACGTTTTTGTCAAGCCAAGAACTTAGGAATTTAAATAAAGAACTTCAAGTTCTAGAGGGTTGATGATATCTCACCTCCAAAACTGATCCAATTGTTTTATGGGTTTTAAATCGTGAAAACAAGAAGTTTTGAAGAACAAAAAGTTATAATATTTAATTTTAACGAAATTTGATGAAAATATTTAGTTTTACCTTTGAAACACTGATTTTTCTCTGCCTTGGGAAGAGGGAAAATGAAAATAATAAAAATAGGTTAGATTTATGGTTTTTAAATAGCATTTTAGAGTTAAAAACCAAGTTTAATTAGTTATTTGGGTTAAAATAAAACCTTTGATCTTAATTAATTTAAAAAATGGAAAGTCGATACCGGCTAGGATATAAATGGATTAAAGCCCCTTAAAGATTCAAAGTTTTGGCTTGATTTATAAAATTGTCATTAAATTTTCAATTTTTACAATAGTCACTAATTTCAAAATCTTAGGGTTTCAAGGGTTAATTTTCAAAATTTATTTGACCAAAGTCAAATATACGTAAAATAATAATTTTAGAATATTTTCCCATAATTCATTTAAATTGAAAACCAATTTTAATCTCGAACTAGTCTTAAATAGCTCAACCAACCTACTAACTCCTAGGCCCAATTTTGGGGAGTTACAACTCTCCCCTACTTAAGAAATTTCGTCCTTGAAATTACTTGGTAAAAATAGATAAGGAAACTGTTCCTACATGTCTGACTTTCGTTCCCACGTGGCTTCTTCGACACCTCTATGTCGTCAAAACACTTTGACCAATTCGATAGTCTTATGATAACTCCGCAAAAAGCCTATATTTTAGGCCTTTTTATTTAAGTTATTTATTGTCATTAAGCTCATATAGGCTTATTTAGATGCATTTAGGCTCATATCATTGCATGTAGTTTCTTGGTTATGCTTTGGCATTTTTATTGTGGCAACGGGTGTTATTTTACGGGAAAGGTTGTGTTCTTGGTTTTTGTTTTGCAGGTGAAGCAAAAATAGGAAGTTGAGGAAATTTGTCATGGCATTCGTAGAAGGATAGCGATGGGAAAATGCTATGGCAAATCTGGAGGATTCTTGTGCTGAGCTAAACGACAAAGAGATATTTTGAAGGAGAGTGCCAGCCAAAGTGTCCTCCATTTACAGAGCTTGAAGGGATTGGCGTGCTAGGCACCCGAGAGAGGCTAGAACACGAAGGCGTCCCGTGGTGGTTAAAGAGTTGACGGCCTGCGCAACCGAGGGTGTCTTCTATCTTCCTTCTCTTGCTTTACTTTTTATATATTTTAAAAGGATGATGTTGGTTGTCTAAGGATGTATGTGGATGATACTTTCTTTTACATTTCGCACCACCATGTGTTGCTTTATTTAAGTGATTGCTAATATGGATGATTAACTTTAGCTTTTTATTAATATATAGTCTTTTATGTGTTTTTGTATTTGCTTTGCTCACTGTTTTTAATCATTTAAACATTGTAAGAGGCATGAGAGTGTCCCGTGTTTAGGTGCATGTTAGGTGTTCGAGAGAAACCTAGCTATAGATCCTTAGATCATCCGGGAGGAGTTAAGGGAGGATCTACGTGAGCAATGGGCTTCGGATAGTAACCAGAGCCTAATCTGACCTTAGAGTACTCGAGAGAGACGTAAGTGAGGGTTTCAACGACTAAAAGGAGTGTCCTTGGTCGATAGGCTAGTGTTGTGGTTGAGACCGAGACGAGATGCCGTGACATTTTAGTTTGTCAGGTTCCTATGACTCGAGAGAGCTGAAACACTTTAGAAACCTCTGTCGAGTAAATATACACCATAGCTGATATATGTTAGTAGGAGTAAGGTTAAGAAATCCATAGGATCTTCCACCAATCATTCCTAGGAGAGCTCATCAATAGAGGGTTAGTACAACATATTGTTTAAACGTGTTCTTGCATCTTGTTTTTGCCTCAACATTTACAAACTGCTTTTACTATTTTACTTATTTCTCTGCAATCTTATCATCATACTCTTCACACACCACTGCCATAACATTTATCCATTTCCACCTATTTATATCTTTGTTTTTTCCTTTTTTTAGTTAGTGACACCTTTTTGCCTTGACAATTTGACTTATTGGTTACCTCGATCCTTGTGGGAACGATAATCACTCACCCTTTTATTACTTGTACGACTGTGTATCCTTGCACATACATGTTTTTCACGGTCTGCGAGCTCAACGAGCCCAACGGTAGGGTTGCTGCAGTCCAATCCGCCCAAGCCTATCTCACAAAGGTTTTGGGTTTGCCAAGCCCACTAGAATAGCCCACTTATCTAATGTGAACATAGGAGATTCTTTCCTTGTATAGTCTGGAATATTCTTAGAATGATGCCTTTGTGGTTGTTGGGAATTAATCCTATCCATCGATGTAATTTAATTGTAACCGTTCGACGTAATGGGGGCCAAGTATAAATATAGGTGATAAGTGCTCAACTCACTATCACTTTTTACACCTTTCATGGACAATAATCACTAAATCTACAACCACTTGGACCAATGCATGTGCTTACTGTAAGATAATTAGATATTCTGCTTTGGAAGCATATAAAGATGATATTTATAAAAAAGGCGAGTTTTACTGTACTTTTGTCTCTGTGCAGGAAAAACTAATTGCCGCGGCAGCGACTGAGGCCGTGGCATGACCTGATGCCGAGGCAGCAGCTGAAGGACAAGTAACGCTATTGTAGGTGATTTGAAGAGAAAAATAAGTTGGACGTTTCTGGACAAGCAGCGCATAAATCGGAGCTAGGTAGCACATGGAGAGACCAAGTCAAAGGCCACGCGGAAAAGAAGCCTAGTTGGAGTAAACTTGGAAATATTTTATTTATGGACTTGACTTGTATCCTACTCCAAGTTATACTCCTACTTAGGAAAGGTTTTCCCTCGACCAAGCCTATATAATACCTAGCCGTCCAAGAGGAGAAGGAGAGGAGAGTTTTCGGCTTAAAGCTTAGCATCATAGAGAGAGCCGACTCCAGCTTAGATTTTAGATTTCTTTTTATTATGTTTTAAGTTTCTTTAGGCTTAGGTGAAGGTTGTAGAGTATTAGTGAGAAGAGATTGACTGTTGTTTCTTGTTTTAATACAATAAAATATCAAGGTTTGCTTATTCTTCGTCATTCTTTGTTCTTGCATCCAAGCTCGAGAGAGAAGGCGCAAGGGACATTCGAGCTTGATGCTAAGGACTCACTATCCGCCCAACTCTCAGCTATCAACAACATGTTGAAGAGCATCCAACATTCCAATGAGGTTAAGGAAGTAAAGATGGCTAGTTTAGCATATCTATTATGCCATGGCAATCATCATTAGAGTGAGTGCCTAGGAAACCATGAGACAGCCAATTATGTAAGCAACTTCAATAGAGGCAACAAAAATCCCTACTCTAATACTTACAATCAAGGACGGCGAAAGCATTCGAATTTTTCATTGGGAAATCAAGGAGCCAGCAATCCTAATCACCCAGTTGGAAATGAAAATGAGCCCCAGAATTTTCAAGCGAATATGCCTTAGCATAATCAGAACAAGGGGGCTGCATCATCATCGAATACGAGTTTTTTGGAGGCTACTATGCAGGAATTTATTCTAAGTACAAAGACAATGCTTCAAGAGCATACTACAACCATCAAGAACCAAGGAACCCTACTACAGAGCCACAATGCTTCATTGCAAAATCTGGAGAGTTAGGTTGGCCAAATTGCCACAGTAGTACAGGAGCATCAGCCAGGACGTCTTCCTAGTGAAACTGAAGTCACTAAGCAACATGGTAAAGAGCAATGTAGCGCGATTACACTAAGGAGTGGCAAGAAGATTAATCAAGAAGATAAGTTTTGGGGGAAAAAGTCTGATGAATCCCTACCCAAACTTGTTCAAGAAGAAATGCCTGAGCAAATTCTCGAGGAAAAGGATAAGGAGGAAGGTTTGACAAAGGAGCCTACTGATGGAGCGAGCAAAATTGCCACGACAAAATTAGTGCCTACCCCAATAGTGGAAGAAGTTAGACCCCCAGCACCCTTTCCCCAGAGGCTAAAGAAGCACAATGATGAAATTCAGTTCAAGAAGTTTGTTAGTAAATTGGACTAGCTGTACATAAATGTCCCACTATTGGAGGCAATTGACCAGATGCCCACTTATGCCAAATTTCTCAAGGAGATAGTCACAAAGAAGCGGAAAGTGGAGAAGTTTGAGACAATTGCCACGACAAAAGAGTATTGCTCTAGTTTAATAACCTACCAATGAAGAAGAAGGATCCAGACAACTTTATTATCCCGTGTGCTATTGGAGATAATTTCGTTGGGAAAGCACTCTGTGATCTTAGATCGAGTGTAAAAATGATGCCCAAGTCAATTTTTGTGAAGCTTGGCATGGGAGATGCAAGACCCACATTCGTCATATTACAACTAGCCGATCGTTTCCATGTGAGACAAGAGGGAAAGATCAAAGATGTCATAGCGAGGGTGGAAAAATTCGTGTTTCTAGTCGACTTCCTCATCCTTGATTGTGAGGCTGATGCTAATGTACCCATTATCTTAGGGAGACCTTTCCTAGCAACCGGTTGCTTTCTCATTGATTGTGAGAAGGGTGAGCTCCAATGTAAGAAGCAAATCAAAGATTGACCGTGAACATCAATAACTCTCTCAAGTGCGTGGATGATTCTGAAGAATGCTAGAGCATTTTAGAAGTAGACTCAGAGCTAGCAAGGGAAGTTGATCATTTTTGTCATAACAATTTTGTACAACTGAATGAGTATGAAGAGATCATAGACAAGTAAAAAGAAGTTGGTGAATTGCCATTTGAAAAGCAACAATCTAGTCTGCTGATAGCTAGAAATCATTCGAGCTTCGAACCTCTTGACTTCGAGGAATTCGTTTCTCCCAAGCCTTCATTACTCAATACGCTCAAGCTAGAGCTGAAGGTTTTGCCATAACATCTCAAATATGCTTATCTGGGTGAAGACGAGACCCTGCCTATTATCATTTCTACAAATCTCAATGCTGATCAAGAAAGAAGTCTACTTGGTGTTTTGTCACAACATAAACGAGCAATAGGATGGACCATGGCAGATTTAAAGGGGATTAGTCCTACTATCTATATGCATAAGATACATCTGGAAGAATTTCATGGCAAATCCATAGAGTCGCAGCGAAGACTCAACCCTATTATGAAGCAAGTTGTTATGAAGGAAGTTATCAAATGGCTCAATGTTGGAGTTATTTACCCAATATCGGACAGTTCATGGGTGAGCTCGGTTCAATGTGTGCCCAAGAAGGGAGGCACAACCGTGGTGAGCAATGAAGACAATGAGCTATTTTTGACGCGCGTAGTGATCGGATGGAGGATTTGTATGGACTATCGCAAGCTCAACAAAGCTACGAAGAAGGACCACTTTCCTCTACCCTTCATCGGCCAAATGTTGGATCACTTGACGGGCAAAGCTTACTATTGTTTCTTTGATGGATATTCGGGGTATAATCAAATATCCATAGAACCAGAGGACCAAGAGAATACCGCTTTTACTTGTCCTTATGGCACTTATGCTTTTCGGAGGATGCCCTGTGGATTGTGTAATGCCCCTGCAACTTTCCAGCGTTGTATGCAAGCTATCTTTTTTGATATGGTTAAGGATGATCTAGAGATATTCATGGATGACTTTTCTGTTTTTGGAGACAATTTCCAGAATTGTCTTGGCAATTTAGCAAAGGTCCTGAAGCGATGTGAAGAAGCTGACCTTGTGCTGAATTAAGAGAAATTCACTTCATGGTGACAGAAGGTATTGTGTTAGGCTATAAAATCTCAAAGGCATTGAGGTGGACGAAGTTAAGATCGAGGTGATTGAGAAGTTACCACCGCCTAAAAATGTCAAGGGCATAAGAAGTTTCCTTGGTCACTATCGCGTGTCAAAAGTGCGTGTTTAGTGCAAGTGGACACATCGAAACTAATAAGTGATAAGTATTATTGGATTATCGTCTCCACAGGGACTGATATACTTAATATGTCTTCTTTGTCATCTTGTTTTGTAGAAAAGTAAAAACACAAGTAATTTGAGTTGGTTTATCTAAACTAAAATAACTAAATAAAAGTAAAGAGTTGGAATAATAGAGAGAGAAGGGTCAGGATCCAGTTGCGTTGTATTATGGAATTGATTGACTTGTCTCTGCTCAATGCAATCGTATATAACTTCCTCGGCATCACTGCAGTTTACTGTCTTGGCAGCGACGATACTGTCCGTCGCGACAATCCCTTGCTCGTGGGTAGACTTTACCAAAGTTCGGCAAAGTGTCCTTGAATGAATCCGCTTATCCTTAAGTCAGAGTGTTGTTGATGACTAGTCCTTGATGATACCTCCCGGCGTGAACCAATTATACTCACCAACCAATCTCACACTTCTTTTAGCCGTTGAAACTCTTAACCTATCCCTAGGCCGAGTTAGTGTTTCGCGATTGAAACACCGTACTTACCCCTTTCATGAATCTAACTCTCCCGAGCTTAGATAAATGGATGACTCACAATCTCCTCTCCCGAGCTTGAATGTAAGAATAGGGAATAACAAAGGATAAGCAAACCTTGATAATTTTTATTGCATTGAATCAAAGACAAAGTACAATCTCCTCTCACATATACTCGACAACCTTCACCTAATCCCTAAGAAGGTTTAGAACATAATGGAGAGGAAGAAGACAAGTATAACATTCGGTTCTATCCCTAGGTATTCTGTGTATAATACATTGGGTGGCTAGGTCTTTATATAGGCTAGACCTAGGGCAAACCTTTCCTAAGTAGAATACAACTTGGAGTAGGGAACAAGTCAAGTACATAATTAAAATATTTCCAAGTTTAATTCGGCTAAGGGTCTTTCCCGCATGGTCTTGCCTTGGGCTTTTCCTTGTGCTAGCCAGCTCCGATCCATGGGCTTCAAGTCCAGACACGTTCCTTAGATTTTTATCTTTCCATCGCCTACAGTCTTGCTTCCTGTCTTTCTGCTGCTGCCTCGGCATCAGGTCCTGCCTCGGCCTTGTCGCTGCCGCGGCACTGGTTCTCCTGCACAGATATGAAAATGCAGTAAAACGTGTCTTTTTCTATAAATGCTATCTATATGAGTATAACTTCTAAATATATCACATTAAGTACATGCATTGGTCTGAGTGGGTGTATATTCGGTGATTAATGCCCATAAAAGGAGTAAAAAGTGATAGTGAGTTAAGCACTTATCACACCCCCAAACTCGAACTATTGCTTGTCCTCAAGCAATGCAAACCATCAATTTGCCGAACTCTAATCTCTCTTGGTCTTACGTTTCCATCTATTCTACCCACCATAGCTAGGCCTATTCTTTAGTCTTAACCTTTTGGCTACCCAAGGGTTTACCTAGAAACAAACTATAAGAATTGTGAGTGTGTGCGTTTTTGTGGACAAGTTTGATTAAGGGCTTTCTTAGATAAACTCTAAGTTCAAGACAAGTAGAATTGGGTTAAGTGTTCTCTTCTTTTCTAAACAACCAATTCTTGAGCCAATTTCGGGCACCTCTAGGATTGTTTTTTTTTTCTTCACTAAATTTTTCTTTCTTCTTGATATTCCTTAAAGCATACTAGAGCCAGTTTCGGGAACCTCGAGTATGAAGAAGTGACTTTTCTAGAGCCAGTGATAGGCACCTCTAGTTACTTTCCCAAAAATCTAAGTCTTTATCACCTAAGTTCATTAAAAGAATTCCTCTAATCCAACAAGTCCCAAAAGTGTTTAAAGTTCTTCCTATAGTAAGCTTCTAAGTCTTCATCCTTAAGTATCCTAAGGTTATACTTCTTAAAAGAACCTAAACATGGTAAGGAGAAAGATTTCTATAGCCTTAAAGAATAAACTAAGGCAATACTGATGATAAGCAGTGCAAAAGTGTAGGCAGTTAATTCAAGTAAGGCGGGGAGCATGAAAAAAAATAAAAAATTTCACTATAATACTCCCTTCTTTGGCAAGGCCGCGGCAGTAGATTGCTGCCTTGGCAGTGAATCTGCATCCCCAAACTCAAACCAAGCATTGTCCTCAATGCTTTATATTTGAAGAAATAAGCAGCAAAACAATTATGAAATAAGCAGCATTTAAAATAGTAAAAGCAATTAATATTGAATTAAGGACAAAATAATTTTAAATCGACTCCGAAGAGCTGCTTGTTACAATTTTCCTCCTCGGCCTTGCTACCGATTGCTTTGTCCTTGGTGAGGGAGATGGTTGCGCTTTTGCTCGCCAGGGCAGTTGGACTCGAGTGGGTGGTGTCCGTTGCATTGGGGCCTCCACCTCTTCTCCTTCTTCTACATCAGCCATCTCTTCGGTTAGCATTACGTCCGTTCCTCCTCCCATTGTTGTTGCTCCTCCGGTGTGGTGTGTACTTGGTCCAGCGGTGGTGGAGCTTTGGTGCACATAGGCATTTATCTCGGCTGATAGACTGCCCATGATAATTGGTGACCGGGGTGGGGTGCTGAAAACGACCCTCCACTTGGATGGCCTTCTACTGGCAGACGAGGCCGCGGTAGAATCCGTTGCCCTAGATGGGCCGGCAGCCTGGTATTGGGGCTGAGGGTCCGCATGGAAGAACGTCCTTGGTCCTCCCGGGGCTGATATAGTCTCGGTGTAAGGGGCGGCTGTGACGAACATATTGCTTGGGAACTCCAGAAATTGCGTTCCTTGGTCTGGAAAAGCTTGCAGCAGCATCTGGGCTAAGGTGCCGCTGAAATCTCTTTGGTACTCCATGTACCTTTGTTGCCTGAGGTCCATTGCTGTCATCCTTTGCAAGATCTCCTGGTACAGGTCTTCTGTGGCAGAGGTGTGGGCAGTACCTGGCATGTCTGTCGTGTACTGGGCCCCGACAGTAGTGTCGGCAGTGAACTGCTAGGGCATTGCTTGGACAGGCTCCGTTTGCGTGATTTGCATGACTTTTTGACAGAAGTCCCTGGTCCATCCTCGTCTTTGGGGAGTGTATTCATCCGTATCTTCAATGGGTACACCTGCAGAAACACATAAACCCGTGATCAAACATGGGAAATACAATGGTCCCCTATCTTTCTTACCGCACTCGTGAATTTCTCGTAGGATGATCTCTCCAACATTGATGGTCATCTTGTTGATGATTGATTGGATAAGCACCAATCTTTTGCGGTCTACCGTGCTATTGTGGGATGTGGGGATGAGGTGTCGTTTGACAAAGGTGTTCCACATCTTGGCCTCGGGCTTTAGGCTTTGTCTTGTTACGGATCCTCTATGGGTACCGGTTTCCCATGGGGTGTTCGCGTAACAAAGATCAGCTTTGATGAGCTCGTAGTCCTCGACCGTGATGTCTTCCAAGAATTCGTCGTGGATATCACTGTCAGGAGTGAGGCCGTAGAAATTGTTGATTGTCTCGGCATCTAATTGGACTGGTTTGCCACGGCAGTGAACGAAGAGGGAGTCTTTGCTGGGCCCGTGCGCATAAAACTCCCGCACGATCGTAGCATTCGCCTAGGTAGGTTGTAGATAGAAAACTTCCCAATTTTGGTACTTGATTCTATCGAAGAGGTAATTTTCAATGCCGTAATTTTCTTCGTCCGCAGGCTGGAAACCTTGTTCTTCCCACAATTGCCGGGCGATGAACGACCGGTTGAATCTATCTTCCACGTTGGATGGGGAGAATCGCTTGTATGTTTCCATCAAGATTGAGAGATGTGATTTCTTGGAGGTTTTCTTGAAAAGAATCTGGAATTTAGCGAAGATTAGTAGGCAAAGAGTAATGTGAGAGGGAGATTGTTATGAATACTAAAGAAAACAAGAAAGCAAGAGTGAGTAGTTCAAGAGGAAGGATTTTCTTATATAGGCCTCGGCCTTGTGACCGTTTGAAGCCACTAGCCGTTTTGTAGCCGTTACTTTTTACTACCGTTTCCTTTTCTGCCGCGGCAGGAATCTCGGCAGACTAGCCGTTACACTGTTCTGCCCGTTGATACTGCTGCGGCCCTGACACTGTTTTATTTCCTCGGCAGAGTTCCTGCTTGAATTACTTCTCCTTTATTCTTGTTTGTTAACCTAAATAAAAATTAAACACACATAAAAAAAAAACACTTAAGGTAAAAATAAATTCGAAAGAAAAATAAAAATAAACTAAACTAATCCTAATATCTTAATAAAGAAAAGGGAAGAGATCATGTTACTGGTGGAGAGCATGCAAATGCATCTCCCAAGATTATTCTCTCCCGTTGGTCCTAATTGTGAGTCGGTTGTGGGCCACTCCTTTTTGCTGTATGTTCATCCACCGTGGGCTTAATCTTTTTGCCGAATATCCTACCGAGCATACTGCCAAGGCAGGTTACTTTAGTGTCTACTGTGTGGATGGCCTTGCACTTCTCTGGATCATCATATTTTTTTAAGTTGTGGAATGCATTGAGTTTGACTTGTTGGTCATTGACCAGCATTATCAACTCTCCTTTTTCCACGTCGATTAATGTGCGCCCAGTTGCAAGGAAAGCTCTCCCAAGGATGATCGGTGCATTATCATCTGCTTCACAATCAAGGACAAGAAAATCAGCAAGAAAAATAAACTTGTCAACTCTTACCAGTATGTCCTCGATTTTGCCTTCGGGTTGCACATAGGATCGATCCGCTAGTTGGAGCATAACTGTTGTAGGTTTTGCCCTTCCAATTCCATGCTTTTGAAATACTGATTTGGGCATTAGATTTATGCTCGCTCCAAGGTCGCATAGGGCCTTACCTTCATAATTTTTACCTATCGCACATGGTATGATAAAGCAACCAGGATCTTTTAACTTCGGTGGCATGCGATTGTGCAGCATTGCCATGCATCCCTCGTGTAACATCCCGATTTTGGGGTTAGTAGTTTAAGTGTAAGTTGGGGAAATTTGATTCGGGTCGAATCGGATTCCTAGGGTTCGTTATTTCGGGAAAAATTAAAATAATAATATTTTAATCGGATAAGTAATACTTTTTTGAAATGGTTCTAAAAATATTAAAATGGTGTTTTAAAGTTAAAGGAATATTATTTGAACTTTAATTTGATTTTTATTTGGGCTTAATTTTGTATTAGTGACAAAATTGTAATTTTTGGGAAAGTTTTAGAGATTTAATCAGTAATTTTCGGCACTTAGAATTTTTAGTGACTAAATTGGAAAGCAAGCCATACTTAGAATCCTTAGAGGGCCATAAACCCAATTTATTTTTAATTAAAGATTTATCCACCAAAATGGTTTTTAAATTGTTTTATTCTAAATAATAATTTCATTTTTCTTTTGTAAATTCCCATTTTCCCATCTTTTCTCTCAAGATTTTCTCTCATTTTCTCTCCATCTTCTTCTCCAAATTTCTCCAATTACTTGCTGATTTCTTCATCAATATCTACAAGATTTATTTCATTCTACTCATCCTTTCATTCTCTACAAAACCTACTCATCAATTTTTGCAAAATCAACATCTTTTTCAAGGAAATCAAGGAAGCTTTTCTCATCCTTTTGGTGGATTTAATCTCAAGGTAATATTCTGATTTCTAATCCTTTTTCTAAGGTTCTTTATTGAAATTCTCAAGTATTGGCTTGTTCATCAACTATTGCTATTTTATTTTGTGTTTTTAATTCAAGATATATGAGTTTATGATGGATTTTGTGAAATCTTTTGAGATCTAAATTGATACTGGATTTAGGTTGATTTAATTATGATATTAGGTCAATTAAATGGTTGATTGAGTCTTGAAATGAGTTAACAATAAATTAATCCCGGAATAATGTAATCGGTAGTGTTTTAAGGTGGTTTTCGGTTGTTTTAGGGGCTGTTTTGGGTGTTCTAATGTTGCTGGAGGTATAAGGATGGTTTGAAAGTGTTTTTGGTTCATAATTGAAGTGGATTAGATGTTAGATTCATTAGGTTTTGGGCTGATGATGTTTCGGAGGCATTTCGGCTTAGTTTTCAGTCTTTTCGGCTAGGTTTTCGATAGTTTTGTGAGGGTTAAATGTGGCTGCTGTTTTGATCATGTTGTGATGTGAATTTGCTCTACTTTTAATGTTGTAGAGGTAGTGCAAGAAGGTGCATAAGTGGCTTGTGCGTTGGCGTTGCCATCGGAGCATCGGCGAGGGCTCGTTTCGCTTGTCGGTGAGTGATTTCGAGTTTTAAAGTGTTTCGCAAAGATTCGGTTCTATTTTGGGGGCTATGGAATAGTGTGAAAACTTTCCATAGTTCAAGAGTAAGTGTTTTAAATGATGTTGATGCATTACCTCGATTTTCGGTTATTTTCGGTAATGGCATATATGTGAACAATGATTCAATATGATTTTGGAATTGCATATATTTGATTTTGAAATGATGCATGCATGTGTTAATTGCTGGAAATGCATGGTTTATAAAGACATCCATGGTTTATGAAAACATGAAAAATGAAGTGGAATATGATATGGTTATTTGCCTTACATATGATGGTGCCATTGGGCATGACTATTGGTTCATTTGTTGAACACATTATGGATGCATTATGAGCAGCAAATTAGCATGCATACTTGGACTTGATATTGGCTTAGTGACACTACTTTAGATTCGAATACAAATGACATGTCATTAGGATTGAATGCACTATAAATATTATGAAAATAAAGGAAAAAAATGCCTACATGTAACAAGGGTGATTATGTGTCCAACCGTGCGTGGTAGAGCTTGATAATGGTGACTTCGCGTCATGTCAATGGTGACTTCGTGTCATGTCAATGGTGACTTCGTGTCATGACGAGACTAAAGGTCTCTAATCAATGGATCCGTGTATTCGGTGAACTTAAGGTTCGCATTAAGTGATCACTAGGAAGCCAATATACAAACATGAAAATATTTGGAACATTGCGCATCATTTGTGAAATGAATTGATAATACCATGCATACTCAAGGAAAGGTTTTTAGTATGGAACATGAACATGATTGTTAAGCATGTTTGGTTTTAGAAAGGCATTACAAGTTATGGTTTTAAATATGGTTTTAAATTGATGCATTGATGATCATGTTAGAGCTTCCTCACTAAGCATGTTTTGCTTAAGCTCTCCTCTCATCTTTGCAGACAAACAGTGACATTCGAGGCTACGTTCGGAGCAAGGGAACCAAGAGGAAGGTTATCTCAATTTTTGGTATGTTTTGGCAAATAATTCGGGGCTTGGCAATGTGTAAATCAAACCTATGTGAAGTGTGTGAGTTTTGCTTGGGTTAATGTTGTAATAAGACCTATAATGTTCTGGATTATTAATTGATGGACTATGGTGTTGCTTGGATTATGAGACATGTACATGAACGAACATTGTTGATTTTAAATCTTATTTTAGAAAGCATGCCTATAGAATGTTTGGGGTCTTAGATGTGGAAAATGAATGCTCTACATTGTTCTTTATGCTTAGGAAATTATGCACATAGTTAAGGGTGATTAATGGTTATGTTTGATTGGGTGGAATAACTTAGAATGTTCAAATTTGTCAAAGTGCACAGGGGGTATCGATACCAGTATCGATACCCTAAGGCTTAATTTGGGGTGGTTCGAACCGTGGTTCGATGCAATTACTCCACTGGACGCTGGAGTATCGATACCACCTGTGGGGGTATCGATACCAATAACCTTCGAAGTGCAATGAGGCTAGCTCCACGATAGGGTATCGATACCGAGACCTAAAAATGACATTTTAAGTGTGGAAAAAATACGTTTAGGGTCGGATGTCTTTCCATGATCGAATATAGATGCAATGAATGTTATTGGGTGTTGTACTATCACCAGGAAGCACGATGTTAACTTGAATTCGCATTGGTAAATTAATGATAGATTTCGTCCCTATGATATTGTGAGCTTTACAATTAGGTCCCTATTGTATGAAACATGAAATTGACGATGCAATAATGGACCTTTTGATCTGAACTTTGTTATGAGTATGCTATGCATGTTTAATTGAGCTATGGTAGATCGCATTACTTGTTTATTGTTGAAATTAAGAATTTATTTGCGTTTTGGTCCTTATATACCGGTGTGAGAATTGAATGATCAATTGTGAATCGAATGTTTCCATTTTCGTTACGCATGACCTCGATACACATAGGAACTTAATTATGCATCTAGTTAAGAAGAAAAAAAAACATATCGATTTTCAGGGTTGCTTATCGAATTGGACCTTAACGGGTTTAGTTCGATATTCCCCGTGTGACCCGTTAGTGCCGGTTCTGTTCAAGCCGGACTAAGGGGGTTACATTTGGTGGTATCAGAGCCAGGTTTGCTAAAGTGTGTGGTTAGGTTTGCTAAAGTGTGTAGAGGTTTACTAAGTGTATGACTGAATGTGATATGTTGTTGATGTGTTGAACATCTATGCATTATGGTTGTACTTTGAATTATGATGGTTAAAAAGGGATAACGGTTACATATTGCCAATGCCAATACATTTTCAAATGCTTCAAGTTTCCCTTGGATCTTGCCCAAATGTAAGTCTAATATGTTTTGATATTATGTTTTGATTATACGTTTAAATTTGTGTTTAAAGTTTTGGAATATGCCTCTGAGACGTGAGACTTGAGCTAGTGCTAGTATAATCACTGATGGTCAGTTTGAGGGTGAAACGACTGCTAGGGAAGAGCGATTTGCCTTCCCCTTCACTCGTAGTTGTTGCGTCCGGTTATACGGAGAGGTTAGTTTAGAAATTGAGTTTGCACTGTGCGTTCAGGCTTTGACGGGTATATTTCAGTTTGCTGAAGAGGAGTGGTTGTTGCTAACCTGACTTGGAAATAGTTAGCAAGTTAGTAGTTGAAATTGTTGGAATCAAGGATGTTATTTGTGAGTGTGAACAAATAATCATGCATAGTGTAAGAGCACATATATGTAAGTATCTATAGATATTGTAGGGCATGCATGCATTCTCGAGCATGACATTAGAAATTGCATTTACATGCACTTGCACAGGCATTGATGAGGGCATATAGGGAATCATACATACATTTGTTCACACTTGCGAGTATCTCCTTTGAAGATGGAAGTGGTGTTGGGTTGGTTCTTTTTAGGTGTAGGTTTGTTAAAAAAAAAGTTGTTGAAAAGGCTTCCTTTTGGTCTTGAGCTTGTTGTATTGTGGGCAAGTTACCCTTTTGGATAGGGAATAGTCTTGGATGAGGAATGGGTCTTTTTGGCTCAGAGTTGTAAATATTTGAAACCGAGGGGGATACCTTGAGTTATGGTTAGTTTTGAGTTGGTCATTAAGAAATGGAAGGCTGAGTTTTGCAAATTCTCTCCAGTTAGAGTTTGAGGATTGTGAGAAGGTTGTGGCATGTTGTGTGATGTAAGACGGTTTGGTGTTTTTTTTTCTTAAAGAGTGTAGATTTGTTTTAAAAGAAAAGGGATATGTTTATCGTCATGGTTAGTGGAAAAAAAAACTACATGGAGTCCTCTGTTGTATGGTCTAACGTGTGGTTGGGTTAAGGGTTGTGACCGATCGGGTGTTTTGCCTTGAGGAGTATTGGGTCAAGTCTTGATGAAATAATACAATAACATACATATTAGTATGGGAGTTATGGTATCATGGGTTTGAATCATGGTTTTAGTGTGACCTTGCGAGGTTTTAGTTGTGCCGTAAAGGTGGAAAGTGCACATATTGTGTGTATAAGGAGTTAAGTTGGGTTTACATCAGCTAAAGTTAGATTGTAATGGTGTTTGAGTTGTGTGATGAGGACCGCTGGACAGTTTATAACCTATATCCGTTACTTGGTCTTTTGGGCTTGCTTTTATTGAAAGTGTAGTGAGAGTTATGTCCAGTGGGTTCATGTTAGTGGATGATTCAACAGTGTGGTTACAACCTTGGTAAGGTTATAAAATAAGAGGTGTTGGGGTAAGTGGAAGGAAGAGTTCGACAAGTTCGGATTTTGTTATGGTATAGGTGGGGTAAGAGTTGATTTTATCGGTTAGTTGAGGTTGGGAAAGAGTTTTGTGTTGGGTGTCGAGGTAGTTAGCGACACGTGGACCTCGAAGTTTGAGTTGTGTTGTTTTGTGTGTTGTGGTGGCTTAAACTTGAATTGGAGGTACTAACTTTGAGATGAGTACGATGTTGAGTGTCAACACAAAGGGTGGTAGGTTCCTGGTGTTGCATGTTTGTTCAATATTAGCTATCGTGGATGGCTTGGCTTGTGTAGGGATGTCTGTGAAGGGTGTTTGTTTTGTGGGATGGACCAGGATTGTTATGGAGTTACAAGAAAAGTTGTTTGGGTTAAATCTATGTGGGAGTTCTGGTAAATAGTAGAGCTGTGAGTGGGGCTCTGACTTAGTTAAGTTGATCGGAGGTAAGAAGTGATCAGATGTTTGGTAAGGGTATAGTTGAGGATGTGTTTGGAAAGGTTAAGTTTTTGTGTCAAGAACCTTTTAGGTTATCTGAGCCACATGGTTGTTTCAAAGGTTGCCGAGTTGGAGTGGTGTCTTGATAAGGACATATGGTAATCTTTTCTATGCGTTTGGTGGTACGGTGTTGTAATAGAAGTTAGGTGCAGGTGTTTTTGAGTGGGCTTGTTTTGGATATGGTTGATTTATGGGTGGTTGTTTGTCCTACTGATAAGTTGGGAAGAATCATCATGAGTTTGGAGTTTGGTAGTAAAATTTTGAGGGTGAGATGAAGTTTTCTAGGTGTGTGGCTGGAATGATCGTTTATTTGAGTACGGTTCTTTTGGAGTCCTAAGTTCCATTGGTTGATTTGGATATGTGGTATGTCCTAGCATGTTTAGATTCGAGGTCTTGGGAACAACATTGGTTTCCATTTGAGTATTGGGTTTTGTAATCCATAGGTGGAAGGATGGTATACTGGGACTATATCTCTTAATGAAGGTGTTGCCATGGATGGAGTTTGTTTGAGACCATGTTTAACTGTTTTATGTTAAGCCGGTATGAGTCTTGTTGGTTGAGCATCGTTGTGTGGACCATAGGTTGATGGAAGGTTTATATGGTTACCTTGTATGTTTGAGGATGTTGAAAAGAGGGTTAGTTCGACGGTGGTGGTATGGGAACTGTTGTGGTTGCTAAGAGTTGATTATCGATCAAAAAAAGAAAAAAAAAAGAAGAAAGAAAAAAAAAGAAAAGAGAGTTCTCTTTTGAGTTATGTTTTCTGTGAAAGCTGAAGTAGTGTGGTGGTTTGTGTGTTGTTGCTTCAGTATGAGGGACGAATTTGTTGTGTGTCCGAAGAGGGTAAATGTTTGATTGTCTAGTGAGTATCATCCGGGAAAAGCTAATGTGGTAACTGATGCTTTGAGCCGTAAGACAGCGGTGGAGTTGAGGGCTATGTTTGCTAAGTGGAATATTTCAAAGGAAAATGGTTTTGTGACGGAGTCGTAGGCAAAACCTGTTTTTGGTAGAAATGATAAAGGTGAAACAATTGAAGGATGAGGCTTTGGTGCCTATTGTTGAAGATGTCGCTGAAGGTAAACCGATCGAATATCATTTTGATGATGATGAGGTGTTGTGTTTTAAAGGCAGGATTGTGGTTCCAGATGTTGTTGAGTTAAGGCAAGCTGTCTTGGCTGAGGCTCACACTAGTCCGTTTGCTATGCATCCAGGTAGTGTAAAGATGTATAGGGATTTCAAGAGTGTGTACTTTTGGGTTGGTTTGAAGAAGGATGTAACAGAGTTTGTGTCGCGATGTATGGTGTGTTAGCGGGTGAAAGCTGAACATCAGTTCCCTGCAGGCTTGTTGCAACCAGTTCAAGTTCCGGAGTAGAAGTGGGAGAGAGTGACTATGGATTTTGTGACGGGGTTACCCTTGACGCCGTCCAAAAAGGATTCTATATGGGTGATTGTTGATAGGTTTACGAAGTGTGCACGTTTTATTGCCGTGCATACGGCGTATTCTATGGATAAGTTAGCGGGGTTGTATGTTTCTGAGGTGGTGAAGTTGCATGGTGTGCCTAAGTCGATCATATCGGATAGAGATCCGCGTTTTACTTCTATGTTTTGGAAGGGTTTGCAAGTTGCTTTGGGTACGAGGCTTAGCTTTAGTACAGCTTATCATCCACAGACGGATGGTCAGTCTGAACGTGTTATCCAGACTTTGGAGGATATGTTGAGATGTTGCATCATTGAGTTTCAAGGTTCTTGGGAGAAGCAGTTACCTTTGGTAGAGTTTTCTTACAATAATAGTTATCAGGCAAGTATACAGATGGCACCGTTTGAGGCATTGTACGGGCGTAGGTGTCGTACACCTTTGTGTTGGAAGGAAGTTGGAAAAAAGTATGTTTCTTTACCACAAGTGTTGAAAGATACGGATGAGAAGGTTAAGCTTATTTGTGCTAAGCTCAAGGAGGCTTCAGATAGACAAAAGTCTTATGCCGATTTGAAGCGTAGAGAGATAGAGTATGATGTCGGGGACAAAGTGTTTCTAAAAGTTTCGCCGTGGAAGAAAGTGATGAGGTTTGGACGTAAGGGTAAGTTGAGTCCTCGTTTCATTGGGTTGTATGAGGTGTTGGAGCGTGTTGGTCCTGTTGTTTATCGGTTGAGGTTTCCGGAAGAGTTGAGTAGGATGCATGATGTTTTTCATGTATCGATGCTTCGTAAGTATAGATCAGATCCCTCTCATGTTGTTCCGGTTGAGGAGATTGAGTTAAGAACGGATATGGGTTATGAGGAAGAACCGATGAAGATTTTAGATGTGGATACAAAGGTTCTTCGAGCGAAGACCATAGATTTGGTTAAAGTGCTTTGGAGACACCAAGGTGTTGAAGAGGCTACTTGGGAGACAAGAAAAAGTATGGAGGAGCAGTTTCCTCACTTGTTTGCTTCAGGTAAGAATTTCGAGGACGAAATTTTCTTAAGAGGGGGAGAGTTGTAACATCCCGGTTTTGGGGTTAGTAGTTTAAGTGTAAGTTGGGGAAATTTGATTCGGGTCGAATCGGATTCCTAGTGTTCGTTATTCCGGGAAAAATTAAAATAATAATATTTTAATCGGATAAGTAATACTTTTGTGAAATGGTTCTAAAAATATTAAAATGGTGTTTTAAAGTTAAAGGAATATTATTTGAACTTTAATTTGATTTTTATTTGGGCTTAATTTTGTATTAGTGACTAAATTGTAATTTTTGGGAAAGTTTTAGGGATTTAATTAGTAATTTTCGGCACTTAGAATTTTTAGTGACTAAATTGGAAAGCAAGCCATACTTAGAATCCTTAGAGGGTCATAAACCCAATTTATTTTTAATTAAAGATTTATCCACCAAAATGGTTTTTAAATTGTTTTATTCTAAATAATAATTTCATTTTTCTTTTGTAACTTCCCATTTTCCCATCTTTTCTCTCAAGATTTTCTGTCATTTTCTCTCCATCTTCTTCTCCAAATTTCTCCAATTACTTGCTGATTTCTTCATCAATTTCTACAAGATTTATTTCATTATACTCATCCTTTCATTCTCTACAAAACCTACTCATCAATTTTTGCAAAATCAACATCTTTTTCGAGGAAATCAAGGAAGCTTTTCTCATCATTTTGGTGGATTTAATCTTAAGGTAATATTCTGATTTTTAATCCTTTTTCTAAGGTTCTTTATTGAAATTCCCAAGTATTGGCTTGTTCATCAACTATTGCTATTTTATTTTGTGTTTTTAATTCAAGATCTATGAGTTTATGATGGATTTTGTGAAATCTTTTGAGATCTAAATTGATGCTGGATTTAGGTTGATTTAATTATGATATTAGGTCAATTAAATGGTTGATTGAGTCTTGAAATGAGTTAACAATAAATTAATCCCGGAATAATGTAATCGATAGTGTTTTAAGGTGGTTTTCGGTTGTTTTAGGGGTTGTTTTGAGTGTTCTAATGTTGCTGGAGGTATAAGGATGGTTTGGAAGTGTTTTTGGTTCATAATTGAAGTGGATTAGATGTTAGATTCATTAGGTTTTGGGCTGATGATGTTTCTGATGCGTTTTGGCTTAGTTTTCGGTCTTTTCGGCTAGGTTTTCGATAGTTTTGTGAGGGTTAAATGTGGCTGTTGTTTTGAGCATGTTGTGATGTGAATTTGCTCTACTTTTAATGTTGTAGAGGTAGTTCAAGAAGGTGCATAAGTGGCTGGTGCGTTGGCGTTGCCATCGGAGCATCAGCAAGGGCTCGTTTCGCTTGTCGGTGAGTGATTTTGGGTTTTAAAGTGTTTCGCAAAGATTCGGTTCTGTTTTGGGGGCTATGGAATAGTGTGAAAACTTTCCATAGTTCAAGAGTAAGTGTTTTAAATGATGTTGATGCATTACCTCGATTTTCGGTTATTTTTGGTAATGGCATATATGTGAACAATGATTCAATATGATTTTGGAATTGCATATATTTGATTTTGAAATGATGCATGCATGTGTTAATTGCTGGAAATGCATGGTTTATAAAGACATCCATGGTTTATGAAAACATGAAAAATGAAGTGGAATATGATATGGTTATTTGCCTTACATATGATGGTGCCATTGGGCATGACTATTGGTTCATTTGTTGAACGCATTATGGATGCATTATGAGCAGCAAATTAGCATGCATACTTGGACTTGATATTGGCTTAGTGACACTACTTTAGATTCGAATACAAATGACATGTCATTAGGATTGAGTGCACTATAAATATTATGAAAATAAAGGAAAAAATGCCTACATGTAACAAGGGTGACTATGTGTCCAACCGTGCGTGGTAGAGCTTGATAATGGTGACTTCGTGTCATGTCAATGGTGACTTCGTGTCATGACGAGACTAAAGGTCTCTAATCAATGGATCCGTGTATTCGGTGAACTTAAGGTTCGCATTGAGTGATCAATAGGAAGCCAATATACAAACATGAAAATATTTGGAACATTACGCATCATTTGTGAAATGAATTGATAATGCCATGCATACTCAAGGAAAGGTTTTTAGTATGGAACATGAAAATGATTGTTAAGCATGTTTGGTTTTAGAAAGGCATTACAAGTTATGGTTTTAAATATGGTTTTAAATTGATGCATTGATGATCATGTTAGAGCTTCCTCACTAAGCATGTTTTGCTTAAGCTCTCCTCTCATCTTTGCAGACAAACAGTGACATTCGAGGCTACGTTCGGAGCAAGGGAACCAAGGGGAAGGTTATCTCAATTTTTGGTATGTTTTGGCAAATAATTCGGGGCTTGGCAATGTGTAAATCAAACCTATGTGAAGTGTGTGAGTTTTGCTTGGGTTAATGTTATAATAAGACCTATAATGTTCTGGATTATTAATTGATGGACTATGGTGTTGTTTGGATCATGAGACATGTACATGAATGAACATTGTTGATTTTAAATCTTATTTTAGGAAGCATGCCTATAGAATGTTTGGGGTCTTAGATGTGGTAAATGAATGCTCTAGATTGTTCTTTATGCTTAGGAAATTATGCACATAGTTAAGGGTGATTAATGGTTATGTTTGATTGGGTGGAATAACTTAGAATGTTCAAATTTGTCAAAGTGGACAGGGGGTATCAATACTAATGCTTAATTTGGGGTGGTTCGAACCGTGGTTCGATGCAATTACTCCACTGGACGCTGGAGTATCGATACCACCTATAGGGGTATCGATACCAATAACCTTCGAAGTGCAAGGAGGCTAGCTCCACGATAGGGTATCGATACCGAGACCCTAGGTATCGATACCGAGACCCAAAAATGACATTTTAAGTGTGGAAAAAAATACGTTTAGGGTCGGAAGTCTTTCCATGATCGAATATAGATGCAATGAATGTTATTGGGTGTTGTACTATCACTAGGAAGCACGATGTTTACTTGAATTCGCATTGGTAAATTAATGATAGATTTCATCCCTATGATATTGTGAGCTTTACAATTAGGTCCATATTGTATGAAACATGAAATTGATGATGCAATAATGGACCGTTTGATCTGAACTTTGTTATGAGTATGCTATGCATGTTTAATTGAGCTATGGTAGATCGCATTACTGGTTTATTGTTGAAATTAAGAATTTATTTGCGTTTTGGTCCTTATATACCGGTGTGAGAATTGAATGATCAATTGTGAATCGAATGTTTCCATTTTCGTTACGCATGACCTCGACACACATAGGAACTTAATTATGCATCTAGTTAAGAAGAAAAAAAAACATATCGGTTTTCAGGGTTGCTTATCGAATTGGACCTTAACGGGTTTATTTCAATATTCCCCGTGTGACCCGTTAGTGCCGGTTCCGTCCAGGCGGGCTAAGGGGGTTACACCTCGGTAGCAGCCACTGTCTCAAACTCACCTATTTGCTTCCTCTTTGACACCATGTCCTTTAGGAACTTGGCATAGTTAGACATTTGTTCAATAGCTTCAACGAACGGTATGTTGATGTGGACTTGCTTTAAGATGTCGAGGAACTTCTTGAATTGTTGGTCCTGTTTTTGCTTTTTCAACCTTTGTGGGAAAGGTGGTGGTGGTCTCATCTCATCCAGGGTTTCATTAGTTTGAAATTTAATACCTTGCACCACTGGAGTTGTTGCTGCCTCGGCAGGCTGCTCAAGAGCTGTAGTGCTTTCTGCCGGGGCAGTGTTATCAGCTTTAGTTTGCTCAGCCTCTTCTTTTGCTGGATCCGCTGGTTGATTTTGGCTCATTGGGATCTTTTCCTTCAACTGTAGACCACTCCTACTAGTGATTGCTTTGCACTGTTCATGGCCCATTACCTTAGCAACTTCAGTACTGCTAGGTAGCCCTCCTTGTGGTCTAGTGTTTATGTTTTGAGCAAACTGCCCAACCTGAGTTTCTAGCGTTTTAATGGCAGCCTCTTGATTTTGCAACCTCATCTCAGTTCTATTCATAAAGGCGTCTGTCCTCTTGATGTAATTATTGTTCTCTGCCATGTATGACTCAGTTTTCATCATAAAGGCTTTAAGCGTATTCTCCAACGAACTTACTGGTTGCTGCTGCATCTGCTGCTGCGCTTGCTGCTGCGGCAGTTGTTGCATCGGTTGCTGAAATCCTGAAGGTTGGGTGATTGGATTTAAAGCATTGTTAGGGTTGCTCCATGATAGGTTTGGATTCCTCTTCCATGAGGGGTTGTATGTGTTGGACATCATATTGTTTCGGTTGTAGTTTCCAACATAAATACCCGTTTCTTGATTCATAAAATCAGAGGAACTGTGGTTACCACCACATAAGTTACAGTAGGAATCAATTACCTTGACCGCACGGGTATTTTGTTGTAACTATAGCTTTTGCACCATCTTTGTAAGAGAGGCCAATTGTGCTGCCACTGAATTCGGTGTGTCTAATTCATTCACCGTGGCTTGGCGTCTTACTCCTCCTCGCCTAGATGTAGGAAATTGAAAATAATTCTTTGCGAGTTTATTTAGTATCTCAATAGCTTCCTCAGGTGCTTTGTCAAGGAGTGTTCCGTTTGCCGAGGCATCTAACATCATCCTTGTCGGGGCATTTGTGGCATTGTAAAACATTGTCACTTGTGTCCGTAGGGGAAATGCATGCAAAGGACACTTGTGCAATAGCTCCCTGTAGCGCTCCCATGCCTCGTACATCGGTTCATCTTCTGCCTGTCGAAAAGAAGTGATTTCATTACGGATTCTATCATATAAATTTGTAGGATTAAAATGAGTAATAAAATCACGGCAAAGTTCACTCCAAGATCCAATAGATCCTACTGGAATGCTATTCAACCAAGCTTTTGCCCTATCCCTCAGTGAATAGAGGAATAGCTTTAATCGCAAGACATCTTCATGGACTCCTTGGATTTTGAAAGAGTTGCAAATTCCCATGAAGGACTTGAGGTGTTGCCTTGCGTCTTCAGTTGCAGACCCACCAAATTGTCCAATTAAGCATATTGAACATAACAGGTTTTAGTTCAAAGTGGGCTGCTTCAATCTCTGGTGTAACAACTCCTGGGTTTAGTCCATTTAAGTCCTCTTCCAGGAAGTCCCTGATAGTTAGCTGTCGCGGCCCAGGTGGCGGCGGAAGTCCTCAATTACCGACAGGTAAGTTTTGTCCTACCGGGTGATCTGTCATGGCTCCTTGGATCTGTCTCCTCAACCTTTGCCTTGTTCTTTCGATCTTTGGATCTAACTCGTACAAGGGGTTGGTTGGATTGGCCCTGGTCATACACCAAGAAAAGAAAAAGTAAAATAAAAATAAAAATAAACAAGAAAATAAAGAAAACAAAATTTAGTTGTCAGTCCCCGGCAACGGTGCAAAAAACTTGTTGCGTGTCAAAAGTGCGCGTTTAGTGCAAGTGGACACATCGAAAGTAATAAGTGATAAGTATTATCGGATTATCATCTCCACAGGGACTGGTATACTTAATATGTCTTCTTTGTCTTCTTGTTCTGTAGAAAAGTAAAAACACAAGTAATTTGAGTTGGTTTTTCTAAACTAAAATAACTAAATAAAAGTAAAGAGTTGGAATAATAGAGAGACAAGGGTCAGGATCCAGTTGCGTTGTATTGTGGAATTGATTGACTTGTCTCTGCTCAATGCAATCTTATATAACTGCCTCGGTAGCACTGCAGTTTACTGCCTTGGCAGCGACGATACTGTCCGCCGCGGCAATCCCTTGCTCGTGGGTAGACTTTACCAAAGTTCGGCAAAGTGTCCTTGAATGACTCCGCTTATCCCTAAGTCAGAGTGTTGTTGATGAGTAGTCCTTGATGATACCTCCCGGCGTGAACCAATTATACTCACCAACCAATCTCACACTTCTTTTAGCCGCTGAAACTCTTAACCTATTCCTAGGCCAATTTAGTGTTTCGCGATTGAAACACCGTACTTACCCCTTTCGTGAATCTAACTCTCCCGAGCTTAGATAAATGGATGACTCACAATCTCCTCTCCCGAGCTTGAATGTGAGAACAAGGGAATAACAAAGAATAAGCAAACCTTGATAATTTTTATTGCATTGAATCAAAGACAAATTACAATCTCCTAGGTATTCCGTGTATAATACATTGGGTGGCTAGGTCTTTATATAGGCTAGACCCAGGGAAAACCTTTCCTAAGTAGAATACAACTTGGAGTAGGGAACAAGTCAAGTACATAATTAAAATATTTCCAAGTTTAATTAGGCTAAGGGGCTTTCCCGCATGGTCTTGCCTTGGGCTTTTCCTTGTGCTAGCCAGCTCCGATCCATGGGCTTCAAGTCCAGACACGTTCCTTGGATTTTTATCTTTCCATCGCCTACAGTCTTGCTTCCTGTCTTTCTGCTGCTGCCTCGGCATCAGGTCCTGCCTCGGCCTTGTCGCTGCCGCGGTAGTGGTTCTCCTGCACAGATATGAAAATGCAGTAAAACGTGCCTTTTTCTGTAAATATTATCTATATGAGTATAACTTCTAAATATATCACATTAAGCACATGCATTGGTCTGAGTGGGTGTATATTCGGTGATTAATGCCCATAAAAGGAGTAAAAAGTGATAGTGAGTTGAGCACTTATCAGTCACGCAGGATTCTATAGGAGATTCATCAAGGATTTCTCCAAGATCCCCAAGCCCTTGTGCATGTTGTTGCAACAAAACTAGCCTTTTGTGTTTGATCAAAAATTTCATGGCGCTTTCATAGTGCTGAAGCAAAGCCTTATCACTGCACCCGTTGTTGTTTCCCCGGATTGGACCTTACTGTTCGAGCTTATGTGCGATGTAAGCGATTACGCCGTGGGAGCAGTCTTGGGGCAACGTCGAGGTAAAATTTTTCACGTTATTTACTATGCTAGCCGTATTTTAAATGAAGCACAACTTAACTACACTACCATAGAGAAAGAGCTACTTGCCGTGGTATTTGCATTTGACAAGTTTAGGGCCTACTTGATAGGCACTAAAGTCATTGTTCACACTGATTACTTAACTATTAAGTACTTAGTGACTAAAAAGGATGCCAAACCTAATCTTATTAGATGGATATTGTTGTTGCAAGAATTTGATTTAGAAGTGGTAGATAGGAAAGGCACAGAAAATCAGGTTCCTGATCATCTTTCTAGGCTAGACGTTAACCTGGAATGTCATGACAAACTTGAAATTGATGATGAATTTCCTAATGAGAAAATTCTTTATGCCACGGCAATTCCGTGGTACACTGACCTTGTTAATTTTCTTGTTAGTGGTATTTTGCCTTTTGACATGACTAGCTAGGGAAGGAAGAAATTTAGGCATGACACGGGGTTCTATTTCTTGGATGAGCCGTATCTGTTCAAGCGTTGTGCCGATCAAATTATCCGAAGATGTGTGCCCAAGGAGGAGCAAAGAGATATTCTGCAACACTGTCACACAAGCCCGTGTGGAGGTCACTTCGGAGGTATGAGGACTGCTACAAAGGTCCTCCAATCAGGTTTTTATTGGCATACCTTATTCAAAGATGCCCAGGCATTTTACCAAGCCTGCGATTGATGTCAGAGGACTAGGAACATCGCTAGACGTCATGAAATGTCACGAAAAAATATTTTGGAGATCGAGTTGTTTAACGTGTGGGGCATATATGTCATGGGACCATTCCCATCTTCATTTGGAGATTTATATATCCTATTAGAAGTGGATTACGTGTCCAAGTGGGTAGAAGCCATTGCGGTGCCTAGGAACGACTCGAAGACAGTGCTTAAGTTCTTTCACAAGTACATTTTCACAAGGTTTGGCGCGCCAAGGGCGATCATCAAAGATGAAGGCACCCACTATGACAACAAGTTAAATGCCAAGGCATTACAGAGACACGGGGTAAAACACAAGATTGCCATGGCATATCACCCTCAAACCAATGGGCAAGCCAAGGTTTCAAACCGTGAAATCAAGCAAATTCTGGAAAAAGTGGTGAATCCGAGAAGGAAGGATTGGTCACCAAAGGTTGATGAAGCACTGTGGACGTACCGAACAACATTCAAAAATCCCTTAGGAATATCTCCATTTAAGTTAGTCTATGGCAAAGCATGTCACTTCCGGGTCGAGCTAGAGTATAAAGCCTATTGGGCAATTAAGAAGATCAACTTTTATGCCGAGTTAGCTGGTGAAAGAAGGCTTCTAGAGTTGAATGATATGGAGGAATTCAGGGCCCAGGCCTATGAAAATGCCAAACTCTACAAGTAGCGTACTAAAAGATGGCATGACCATGCAATTTTTCCACGACATTTTTAAGTTGGACAACAGGTGCTCCTATTCAACTTAAGGCTGAAGCTTTTCCCTAGGAAGCATTAATCAAGGTGGTCAGGACCATTGGAAATACATCATGTGTATCCCCATGGAGCTTTAGACATTAAGAACCCATGTGATGCGAGATAAACCTACCTAATATCTTATAGATGCTTGACATGCAAAAATATCACGGTATTTTCAGTTTACTCCTGTTCATAAATAAATTGCTTTAAGTTTGTTTTATATGCTTTATTATGCTAAGTCGTTTTCCTATTTAATTTACTTTTTTTTATTGTTTTTTTAGGTTAAATATACACCCTTGGAGGCTGAAGGAGAAAGAAGGAGAAAAGTAAGAAACACTACAATGAATTAATTGGGCGGCAAAAAGACAAAAAGGAAGGACCTTTTTATTGTTTATTTTGAAATTCAAAAAAGCTTCTTGATAAGTGCTCAACTCAGTATCACTTTTTACACCTTTTATGGGCATTAATCACTAAATTTGCACCCACTCGGACCAAAGTATATACTTAATGTGATATATTTAGAAGTTATGCTTATAAAGATAATATTTACAGAAAAGGCAAGTTTTACTGCATTTTTACATCTGTGCAGGAGAAACTAGTGCCGCGGCAGCAACGTGGCCGAGGCAGGACCTGATGCCGAGGCAGCAACTGAGAGTCAGGAAGCAATATTGTAGGCGATCGGAAGAGAAAAATCCAAGGAATGTTTCTGGATACGAAGCACATGGATCGGAGCTGGTTAGCATGAGGAAAAGCCCAAGACAAGGCCACACGGGAAAACCTCTTAGTTGAAATAAACTTGAAAATATTTTATTTATATACATGACTTGTTCCCTACTCAAAGTTGTATTCTACTTAGGAAAGGTTTGCCCTAGGCCAAGCCTATATAAGACCTAGCCATCCAATGTATTAGGAGAGCCGATTCATAGAGAGTTCACCCTAAGATTCAATGTTTTCTTTCTCTCAAATTATGTTCTAAGCTTTCTTAGGGTTTAGGTGAAGGTTGTTAAGTATTTGCGAGAGGAGATTGTACTTTGTTCTTTGTTTCAATGCAATAAAACTATCAAGGTTTGCTTATCCTTTGCCATTCTTTGTTCTTGCATTCAAGCTCGGGAGAGAAGTTTGTGAGTAATCCATTTATCTAGACTCGAGAGAGTTAGATTCACAAAAGGGATAAGTACGGTGTTTCAATCGCGAAATACTAACTCGGCCTAGGGATAGGTTAAGAGTTTCAGCGGCTAAAAGAAGTGTGAGATTGGTTGGTGAGTATAATTGATTCACGCCGGGAGGTATCATCAAGGACTAGTCATCAACAGTACTTCGACTTAGGGATAAGCGGAGTCATCCAAGGACACTTTGTCGAACTTTGGTAAAGTCCACCCACAGTCAAGGGATTGCCGCGGCGGACAGTATCGTCGCCGCCAAGGCAGTAATCTGTAGTACTGCCGAGGCAGTGATATACAATTGCATTGGACAGAGACAAGTCAATCAATTCCGCAATACAACGCATCTAGATCTTGACCTCTCTCTATTAATCAGATCTCATTCCTTATTCTTAGTTTCCTTTATTTCAATTTATCTAGTTTCATCAAAACCAAAATTACTTGTGTCTTTATTTTTACAGAACAAGAAGACGAAGAAGACATATTAAGTATACCAATCCCTGTGGAGACGATACACGATAATACTTATCACTTTATTACTTCCGATGTGTTCACTTGCACTAATTGCGCACTTTTGACACGCGACAAGTTTTTGGCGCCGTTGCCGGGGATTGGCAACTAAATTTTGTTTTCTTTATTTTCTTGTTTCTTTTTTTTATTTTTATTTTACTTTGGTTTTTCTTGGTGTATGACCAAGGCCAATCCAACCAACCCTTTGTACGAATTAGACCCAGAGATCGAACGTACACGGCAAAGGTTGAGGAGACAAATCCAAGAAGCTATGGCAGATCACCCGGCAGGACAAAACTTACCTGCCGGCAATGGAGGTCTTTTGCCGCCACCAGGGCCGCGGCAGCTTACTGTCAGAGACTTCCTGGAAGAAGATTTAAATGGGTTGAACCCAGGAGTCGTTGCACCGTAGATAGAAGCAGCCCACTTTGAGCTAAAACCTGTCATGTTCAATATGCTCAACACTATTGGACAGTTTGGTGGGTCTATGACTGAAGATGCAAGGCAGCACCTCAAGTCATTCGTGGAGATATGCAATTCCTTTAAAATCCAAGGAGTCCATGAAGATGTCTTGAGATTGAAGTTATTCCCCTATTCACTGAGGGATAGGGCAAAAGCCTGGTTAAATAGTATTCCAGCAGGATCTATTGGATCTTGGAGTGAACTCTGTCGTGATTTTATTACACGCTTTAATCCTACAAATTTATATGATAGAATTCGTAATGAAATCACTTCATTTCAACAGGCAGATGACGAACCTATGTACGAGGCATGGGAGCGATACAGGGAGTTACTACACAAGTGTCCTTTGCATGGATTTCCCCTATGGATACAAGTCACCATGTTCTATAATGCCACAAATGCCCCAACAAGGATGATGTTAGATGCCTCGGCAAACAGAACACTCCTTGATAAAGCACCTGAGGAAGCTATTGAGACACTAAACAAACTCGCAAAGAACGATTTTCAATTCCTTACATCTAGGCGAGGAGGAGTAAGACGCCAAGCCACGATGAATGAGTTAGACACATCAAATTCAGTGGCAGCACAATTGGCCTCTCTTACCAAGATGGTGCAAAATTTGCAACTTGGTGTGTTCTGTGTAGTGCTATAAATGATGTATGTGAACACACATATATGTGCAAGTATACACAGTCATACAAGTAATAATAGGGTGAGTGAGTATTGTTCCCACGAGGATCTATGTAAAGCATGCAGTCAAATTTGCCAAGACAAAAAGGGTTGTCACAAACTAAAAAGGAAAACAAAGGTAAAGATATAAACAAGAGAAAATGGTTATGTACGGTGAAGGTGTAAAATGAGAATGCTATGACAATTCTAGAACGCAAGCAACTAAAATACGCCAAGGCAAAATGGTATGGATGATGATGGCAAGGTGAATGTATGGAGGTGATGTGTGAGTGAATAGCAGAGAGATCGCTGAGTAACAAGAAACACAAAGAAAGTAAGTTGTAAATGCGGAGGCAAAAACAGAATGCAGGAACACGTTAAACAATATATTGAACTTCTCCTCTATTGATGAACTCTCTCAAGAATGACTAATGGTGGCTTCTATGGTTTCCTACCCCTTACCCCTACCTAACATATATCCACTACGGTGTATACCTACTCGATAGAGGTTTCTAAAGTGTTCCCGCTCTCTCGAGTCATAGGAACCTAATATTCTAAAATGCCATGGTATTTTCGCCTGTCACGCGAATAACACCTTAGTCTATCGGTAAAGCACACTCCTTTTAGTCGTTGAAGCCTTCACCTACGCCTCTCTCGAGTGCTCTAGGATCTAACTAGGCCCTATTTTCAGTCTAGAACCCATTACTCACGTAGATCCTCCCTTAGCTCCTCTCGGATGATCTAAGGATCTATAGTTACGCCTCTCTCGAGTGCTCTAACATGTATCTAAACAAGGGACACTCTCGTGCCTCTTACAATGCTTAAATAATTACCAACAATGAGCAAAGCAAATATACAAATACTTAGTAGGCAATATATTAAATAGAAACAAAAGTTAATCATCCATAAAAGCAACCACCGAAACAAAGCTACATGGTGGGGCTAAATGTTAAGATAAATCATCCACATAAATCTTAAACATCTAACAATCATCATCATGAAAAGATAAACAAAATAAAGCAAGGAAGGAGGACTAGAAGACACCCTCGGTGTGCACTGCCGCCGGCTCTTCAACCACCATGGGACGCCTTGGTGTGCTAGCCCATCTCAGGTGCCTAGCACACCACTCCCTTCAAGCTCTAACAATGGAGGTCCCCTTGGCCGGAGTTTGGAGGAGAAAGGTGGAAGCTTTCCGCCGCCGCAAAGACCGCCTCAAAGGTCTCTCTTTTCTGGTTGTTCCTCTAAAAAGCCTCTCTTTTTGTGTAGGTCACCATGTCTTTTAATGAGGGTGAAAAACCCTAAAAGATGTGTAAAAGTCCATTTCTGCCCTTATTTTGTCCTGGCATTTCTGCAGGACTGGCAGAGGTGACAATGGTCCCCTACCCAGGTGGCTCGCATACATGCAATATGGCAGTGGTCCCCTACTGAGGTGGTTGTAGCCAGCTGTAGTGGTCCCGAGCGGCTATGGTAGCACCAGCTGACACTCTTATCAAAATATCTCTTTGTCGTTTAGCTCAGCCCAGGAGTTCTCTAGCTTTGCCATGGCATTTTTCTTTTGCTATCCTTCTGCAAATGCCATGACAAATTGCCTCAACTTCCGTTTCTGCTTCCCTGCACAACACCACTAAAAAGAACTACCTTTCTCGTGAAATAGCACCTATTACCATATGAAAATGCCAAGGCATAACCAAAAGACTATATGCAATGTTATGACCCTAAATACAACTACATGATCCTATATGAGCCTAAGGGCACTCAATAAATTTCAATAAATTAAGTAAAAAGGCCTACAATATAGCCTTTTTGTGGAGTTATCACACCCCTAAACTTAAGCTATTGCTTGTCCTCAAGCAATGGATAGCAGCTAGCAGAGAAAGAATGTCATGACAAATTCAAAATCTAGGCAAGCAGTAGGTCAGAGTTTCAGCCCTCAGAAAATGTCATGGCATAAACATATAAGACTTGAGGAATTTTCAAGAACATTGCCCTAGGACCAGGTCGACTGCGTGTGTGTGTGCATGAGTGAGTGTATCTAATCTATGCTTAGTTAACTTAGAAAAATTCTAAGGAATGTTCACTATTCTAGCAAGGCATGTTTGTTCATTAAAGCATACTTTTAATACTCCCCATATTTATATATATACACATTTTTTTATACATGCCAACAAACTGCTACGAGAGGAGCAAGCCTGTCACACTACCTTTTACTCATATCATAGCTTCCATTTATTTAAACGCAGTATCCAGGCAATACCATGGCAAGTTAAAAGTGTAGCGTCACCCTGTGCCTCTTTTAGTAACTCATATGCACATGGAAATTCCATGGCATAGCGGAGTATCCCTCTACAGATATGTCCAGGCATTTATTTTCAATTTCTAATACTAACTATTGGGGGTTCTCTATTAACATCAAAAGTCATTTAAGCATGCTACGCTATTCAAGTTTTCATTCTATAAAAAATTTTCTAACTTTCCTAAGCATGGAGAACATACACTCGTGTACCAATAAAATAATCACGACCAACCAAATTCTAATGCAGGTGATAAGTACTCAACACACTATCACTTTTTACTCCTTTTATGGGCATTAATCACCAAACATACACCCACTTGAACCAATGCATGTGCTTAATGTGATATATTTAGAAGTTATGTTCATATAGATACTATTTATAGAAAAAGGCACGTTTTACTGCGTTTTCATATTTGTGCATGAGAACCAGTGCCACGACAGCGACAAGGCCGAGGCAGGACCTGATGCCGAGGTAGCAGCAGAAAGACAGGAAGCAAGATTGTAGGCGATGGAAAGACAAAAATCCAAGGAACGTGTCTGGACTTGAAGCCCATGGATCAGAGCTGGCTAGCACAAGGAAAAGCCCAAGGAAGACCATGCAGGAAAACCCTTTAGCCGAATATAAACTTGGAAATATATTTAATTATGTACTTGACTTGTTCTCTACTCCAAGTTGTATTCTACTTAGGAATGGTTTGCCCTAGGTCTAGCCTATATAAAGACCTAGCCACACAATGTATTAGAGACGGAATACCTAGGGAGAGCCGAATATTATTCTTGTCTTCTTCTTCTCCATTATGTTCTAAACCTATTTAGGGATTAGGTGAAGGTTGTCCAGTATATGTGAGAAGAGATTGTACTTTGTCTTTGATTCAATGCAATAAAGTTATCAAGGTTTGCTTATCCTTTGTTATTCCTTGTTTTCACAATTGAGCTCGGGAGAGGATATTGTGAATCATCAATTTATCTAAGCTCGGGAGAGTTAGATTCACGAAAGAGGTAAGTACGGTGTTTCAATCGCGAAACACTAACTCGGCCTAGGGATAGGTTAAGAGTTTCAGCGGCTAAAAGAAGTGTGGGATTGGTTGGTGAGTATAATTGGTTCACGCCGGGAGGTATCATCAAGGACTAGTCATCAACAACACTCTGACTTAGGGATAAGCGGAGTCACTCAAGGACACTTTGCCGAACTTTGCTAAAGTCCAACCACGAGCAAGGGATTGCCGCGGCGGACAATATCGTCGCTGCCCAGGCAGTAAATTGAAGTGCTGCCGAGGCAGTGAGATGCAATTGCATTGAGCAGAGACAAGTCAATCAAATCCACTATACAACGCAATTGGATCCTAGCCCAACTCTCTCTATTATTCCAATTCCTTATTTTTATTTCGTTATTTTAGTTTAGATAAATCAACCCAATTCACTTGTGTTTTTACTTTTCTACAGGACAAGAAGGTGAAGAAAGCATATTAAGTCTACCGGTCCCTGAGGAGACGATAACTCGATAATACTTATCATTTATTACTTTTGACGTGTTCACTTGCACTAAACGCGCACATTTGACACGCGACAACAGGTTCTATTCAAATCCCAAGTTATGCATTCAATTCAATACTGGCCATATAAGGAATATCATCATCGGGCATCACTAACTATAACACTAAAAACTTAACCTAAACTTTTACAAATGTCATGGCATTTTTGTACAACTACAGCTATCATGCACATGAAAAAGAGTTGAGAACGATACCTCCCCCAAACTTGAGGCAAGCATTGTCCTCAATGCACCTAAAAAAAATTAAACTATATGCTATGCAATGCAAGTAAATGAAATGCAATGAGATGTACCTTGGCTACTTGGGCGGTGTGGAGGCAATTCGACGCGAGGTTCGGCACTTCAACAGGGGTGGGCTGACTTTAGGGTCAGTCTCTTCATCGGCTCCCCGTGATTTTGATTTGCTAGCAGCTGAAGGTGGGGTTGGGAGCTTCCTAGCCGACATTTTGATTTTGCACTTCGATTTCTTCCTCTGAGGAGAGGGCATTTGTGATTCAACTGTCAGAGTTGCTGGGTGGTGTTCTTCTTGTTGTTGTGCTGGCGGTGCGGACGGTTCTTCGAAAAGTGAAGAAATAAACTCGGCTTCCTTTTCTTTTTCAGTAATGGGGTCCGTTTGATCTTAAGTCTGGGCTTGCTCCTCTGAAAATGTCTTGACATTTTTAGGAGTTTGTTCTTGTGCTGGTGATTGCGCTTCTGGGGCTTGTTCCTCGTTCTCCGGCTCTGTTGGTCGTGCCTCCTCTGACGGCTCAGCTGGGGATGGTACCTCATTTAGATCAGGTGCAACTCGCCTGGTCAGAGTTGAAGCAACTGTAAATGCCGTTGCATTCCTTGATGCATTGGGCAATATTGAGTCCGGGAAAGCGGGAAATTCTTGATCGAGCGGAGGAAGCAGCTCTGCCAGGTAAGATTTGATGACTTCGTCTCTTTGCTTCATGTCGAGAAAAAATTCTTTGAGATCTTTGTACAGGTCATCCACTTTTTCCACGACATTCTTGGAAAGCTCTAGGGCTTCATCCTTATAGAATGAAGCTCTTCCTCTAGGAGCAGCAGCGTGAGAAGATTCTGGCTGCTCATCTACGCTTCCCATTAAAGCGGTCACCTTCTCGGGCGAAAGCCCTTTCATGCCTTCTAAAATTTCATCGTACTGATCTTCCGGGACATCCTTTTTCCGGCACAAAGCCGTGATCAGATTTTGGAACACAAGGGTGCTCTTGGGTCTCTTCCAACATGCGTGCGTCTCTTGCACAATAATCCTCCCGATATCCATGGGCAACCAAAGAGAATTGAGTGTAACAACATAAGGCGGGGCAAACTTACAGTGGTGTGATACAAAGTTGGCATCAACTTGTATCGAACAAAGTGGCTCCATAACCGAGCGTTGGGAAGTAGCGACTCTCGGTTCACCATGTGCCATGCTGCTTGTTGACCATTCCATTCTGTCCCGGGCAAACACAAATCTTCCTTCACTCCTTGGTAGGTTTCATAATCAGCCTCCTCTTCCTTTTTGGCGTGGCGGTCCACTCCTTGGGGAACCTTGAAGAATCGGTTGATAGCGGTGTTGGTGAAGTGAACGTTTTTGCCCCGGACATAAACAAATTTGTGGTCCGGGCTATGGATATTGGTGTAAAATTCGCGCATTATTGTTGCGTTGACGGAGCCTGGATGGGCGGCGAACTTCTCCCGGTGGTGTTGCGCCACCACATCTTTTACCTCTAGTCCCATCTCATCGGAGAGGATGAAGCCTAGCTCGAACAAAATTCTTCGATTCTTGAAGCTTTTGAATCTTTCTTCCGCCGCATGGTCCACAAAAACGGGAGGAGGGGGTGGTGTGGATCCTACTGGTCTTGTGCGTACCATCTTTGAGTTAAAAGAAATGAGAAAAAGTTAGAAAGCTTGAAGCTTTTCTTTAATGTAGAAGGAGGGGGTTTCGGTTATGGAGGGGGGTTTGGTGAAGAAGAAGATGAAGGTATAAAGAAAATAAAGGTGAAACCTTTATTTGTTATTTAGTGGGGGCTGTGGAGACGTGTGGAGGGGGTTAATTGGTGGGTGGTGATAAAGGTGTCAGGTTTTAATAGGAGAGAGAAGGGTTGGTTTTGAAATTCAAATTAAAAGATTAAAAAGGCTCCTCATTTTTTTTGTCTTTTGCCGCCCAAAGTTTCTAAGTAGGGTTTCCTACTTTTCTCCTTCTTTTTGCTTCAGTCGTCCGCCTCCAAGGGTGTATAATAACCTAATAAAAATTAAAGAACAGATTAAAAAGGATTAAGCAAATTCAAGCAAATAAAAACAAACTCAAAGATTATTTATTTATGAACAGGAGTAAACTGAAAATGCCATGACATTTTAGTATGTCATGCATCTATCAGATATGCGGTAGGTTTATCTCGCATCACGTGGGCTCCAGTGTAGATCTTCAGACGTTGGCCATTAACTTTGAAAATTATCCCATCGTCCAGATTTTTTATGTCTACAGCTCCATGGGGATACACATGGTGAATTTCAAATGGCCCGGAACACCTCGATTTCAGCTTCCCGGGGAAGAGCTTCAGCCTTGAGTTGAATAGGAGCACTTGTCCCGCATGAAAATGCCGTGGAAAAATCGCTTGATCATGCCATCTCTTGGTTCGCTCCTTGTAGAGTTTAGCATTCTCATAAGCTTGGGTCCTGAATTCCTCCATCTCATTCAACTCTAGAAGTCTTCTCTCACCAGCTAAATCGGCGTCCAAATTGAGTTTCTTGATTGCCCAATAAGCCCTATGCTTTAGTTCGACCGAGAGGTGACATGCTTTGCCATAGACTAGCTTAAATGGAGACATCCCTAGTGGGGTTTTGAAAGTTGTTCGGTACGCCCACAACGCTTCATCAAGCTTGGGTGACCAATCCTTCCTTCTCAGATTCACCACTTTTTCCAAAATTTGCTTGATTTTACGGTTGGAAACCTCGGCTTGCCCATTGGTATGGGGATGATATGCCGTGGCAATTTTGTGTCGCACCCCATATCTTTGTAATGCCTTGGCAATTAACTTGTTGTCAAAATGGGTACCTTCATCACTGATGATAGCCCTTGGCACACCAATTCTTGTGAAAATGTGCTTATGCAGAAATTTAAGCATTGTCTTTGCATCGTTCCTTGGTGTTGCAATGGCTTCAACCCATTTAGACACATAGTCTACCGCCAAAAGGATGTATAAATCTTCAAATGAGGATGGGAATGGTCCCTTAAAGTCTATACCCCATACGTCAAATAACTCGACCTCCAATATGTTTTGTCGTGGCATTTCATGCCGTCTGGAAATGTTCCCAGTTCTCTGACATTGGTCGCAGGTTGGGTAAAATGCCTGTGCATTTTTGAATAATGTAGGCTAATAGAAACCTGATTGGAGGACTTTTGCAGCAGTCCTCATTCCTCCGAAGTGACCTCCACATGGGGCTGTGTGACAGTGATGCCAAATATCACGTTGCTCTTCTTCTGGCACACATCTTCGGATAATTTGATCGGCACAACGCTTGAACAGATACGGTTCATCCCAGAAATATAACCGCGCATCGTGTCTAAATTTCTTCCTTCCCTGGCTAGTCATGTCAAAAGGCAAAACACCACTAACGAGAAAATTAGCAAGGTCAGCGTACCACGGAATTGTCGTGACATAAAGAATTTTCTCATCAGGAAATTCATCATGTATATCAATTTTGTCATGACATTCTAGGTTATCTTCTAGCCTAGAAAGATGATCAACAACTTGGGTCTCGGTGCCCTTCCTATCTACCACTTCTAAATCAAATTCTTGTAACAACAGTATCCATCTAATGAGACTAGGTTTGGCATCCTTTTTAGTCACTAAGTACTTAATTGCTGAGTGATCGGTGTGATCAATGACCTTAGTGCCTATCAAGTATGACCTAAACTTGTCAAATGCAAATACCACGGTAAGTAGCTCTTTCTCGGTGGTAGTATAGTTAAGTTGTGCATCATTTAAAGTACGACTAGCATAATAAACAACATGAAAAATTTTACCTCGACGCTGCCCCAAGACTGCTCCCACGGCGTAGTCGTTCGCGTCACACATCATCTCGAACGATAGTGTCCAATCTGGGGGAACAACAATTGGTTCAGTGATCAGGCTTTGCTTCAGCTCTGTGAAAGCGCCATGACATTTTTGATCGAACACAAAAGGTTGGTTCTACTGCAACAACATGCACAAGGGCTTGGAGATCTTAGAGAAATCCTTGATGAATCTCCGGTAGAATCCCGCATGTCCAAGAAAACTTCCTATGCCCTTGACATTTGTCGGTGGTGACAGCTTCTCGATCACCTCGATCTTGGCTCTATCTACCTCAATGCCTTTGTGTGAGATCTTATGGCCCAACACAATACCTTCCGTCACCATAAAGTGACATTTCTCCCAATTTAGCACAAGGTCAGCCTTTTCACATCGCTTCAGGACCTTTGTTAAATTGTCAAGACATTTCTGGAAACTATCTCCAGAAATAGAAAAGTCATCCATAAAAATCTCAAGAGAGTCTTCAACCATATCGGAGAAGATAGCTTGCATGCAGTGCTGGAAAGTTGTCGGGGCATTACACAATCCAAATGGCTTCCTTCGAAAAGCGTAAGTGCCATAAGGACAAGTGAAAGTGGTCTTCTCTTGGTCCTCCGTTGCTATAGCTATTTGATTATAACCCAAATATCCATCCAAGAAACAATAGTAAGCTTTGCCCGCCAAGCGATCTAACATTTGGTCGATGAAGGGTAGAGGAAAGTGGTCCTTCTTCGTAGCTTTGTTGAGCTTACGATAGTCCATACAAATCCTCCATCCTCTCTTGATCAACGTTTAAGTTTGCAGAAATAATAACAGGCAGGGTCTAGTCTTTACCCAGATAAGCATATTTCAAATGCTGTGGCAAAATTTTTAGTTCCAGCTTCGGTGCATCGAGTAATGAAGGCTTAGGAGGACTGAATTCCTCGAAATCAAGAGGTTCAAAGCTTGAATTGCTTCTAGCTATCAGCAGACTAGATTGATGCTCCTCCAATGAAGGTTCACTAGCTTCTTCCTCTTCTTCATTCGTGAGCTCTTCATACTCATCCAGTTGCACGAAATTGCTGTGGCAAAATTGATCAGCTTATGTAGATTGCTCATAATCTGCTTCCAAAATGCTCTGGCATTCTTTAGAATCATCCATGTACTTGAGAGAATTGTTGATGTTCACGGTCAATCTTTGATTTGCTACTCGCATTGTAAGCTCACCCTTCTCACAATCAATGAGAATGCGACCGGTTGCTAGGAAAGGCCTCCCTAAGATGATGGGTGTATTAGCATCAACCTCGCAATCAAGTATGAGGAAGTCGGCTGGAAAAACGAACTTGTCCACCCTCAGTATGACATCTTCGATCTTCCCCTCGGGTCTCACATGGGAACGATCGGCTAGCTGCTAGATGATAGATGTGGGTCTCGCATCTCCCATGCCAAGCTTTACGAAAATCGACTTGGGCATCAGATTTACACTCGATCCAAGATCATAGAGTGCTTTCCCAAAAAACTTTTCTCCAATGGCACAAGGAATAATGAAGCTGTCTGGATCCTACTTCTTTGATGGTAAATTACTCAAAGTAGAGCAATATTCTTTTTCCGTGGCAATTGTCTCGAACTTCTCCACTTTACGCTTCTTTGTGACTATCTCCTTAAAAAATTTAGCGTAGGTGGGCATCTGGTCAATTGCCTCCAATAGTGGGACATTTATATATAGCTGATCCAACTTGTCCACAAACTTCTTAAATTGAACTTCATCATTGTGCTTCTTCAGCCTCTGGGGAAAGGGTGGTGGGGGTCTAACTTCCTCCATAGGTGGTGTAGGAACTGGTTTTGCCGTGGCATTTTTGCTCGCTCCATTAGCAGGTTCCTTTATCAAACCTTCCTCTTGGTCATTTTCCTCGATATTTTGCTCAGATATTTCTTCTTGCACAGGTTCTGGTAGGGAATCATCAGACTTTTTCCCCCCAAACTTATCTTGCTGATTAAGTTGAGTACCACTTCTGAGTGTGATCGCGCTACAATGCTCTTTACCATGCGGCTTAGTGACTTCAGTATCACTCGAAAAACGTCCAGGCTGACGCTCTTGCAATGCCGTGGCAATTTGGCCAACCTGACTCTCCAGATTTCGCAACGAAGCACTGTGGCTTTGCAGTAGAGTACCTTGGTTCTTGATGGCAGTTGTATGCTCTTGAAGCATCGTCTTGGTACTTAGAATAAAATCTTGCATTGTTGCCTCCAAAGAACTGGTATTAGATGATGATGCAGCCCCCTTGCTCTGATTATGCCAGGGCATATTCGGTTGAAAATTCTGGGGCGCATGCTGATTTTGGTTTCGCGCTAGGGGATTAGGATTGCTGGGTCCTTGGTTTTCCCATGAAAAATTTGGATGTTGTCTCCATCCTGGATTGTAGGTTTTCAAGTAGGGATTGTTGTTGCTTCGGTTGAAATTGCTAACATAATTAGCTGTTTCATGGCTTCCTGGGAACTCACTCTCGTGATGATTGCCATGACATAATAGACATGCTGAACTGGCCATCTTTACTTCATTGGAACGTTGAATGCTCTTCAACATGTTGGTGATAGCTGAGAGTTGTGCGGATAATGAGTCTTTCACATCAAGATCAAATGTCCCTTGTGCCTTCCTCCCGGTTCCAAGTCTCGTAGAAGGAATTTGATAGTCATTGTTGGCAATTCTATCAAGAATGTCAAATGCCTCCTCGGGTGATTTGTCTAACAAAGTTTCATTTGCCGAGGCATCTAGCATCATCCTAGTTGGTGCATTGACTCCGTTGTAAAACATCACAACTTGAGTCCAATCTTGAAATCCATGATTTGTACACTTGCGCAACAGTCCCTTATATCGATCCCAACATTCGCACATCGACTCGTCGTCACCTTGTCGAAAAGAAGCAATGTCATTTCTAAGTTGAGTATTGAGATTGGGAGGATTATACCGTAGCAAAAAGCTTTTGCATAGATCAGCCCATGACTCCATCGATCCGGATGGTACTCCACTCAACCATCCCCTTGCTCGACCACATAGAGAATAAGGAAATAACTTGAACTTCAACACATCCTCATGAACTCCTTGTTGACGGAATGAGTCACAAACTTCTAAAAATGCCCTGATATGTTGCCTTGCATCTTCATGCGCCATTCCTCCAAATTGCCCAATCGAGTTAAGCATGTTGAACATAACTGGCTTAAGTTCGAAATATGTAACTGTAATTTCTGGTACCACGATGCCAGGATTAAGATCATCCAAGATGGGATTTAAATGATCCCTAATAGCTCTCGGTTGGGGTGCATCAGCATGCTGATTTGCCCCGGCATTTTGAACTACTGGGTCTTGAACTGGTGGTGGGTCCATGTCTCTACGCTGAGTACGCCTTCTTTGACGAAACAAACGCTCAATTTCAGGCACTATAGGATAGAGAGGTGCGTCAGTAGACCGTTTGGTCATGCACTGAAAAGAAAAACAAATAAAAAAAGTAAAACAGAACTAGAAAAATAAACTAAGCAAAACAAAAATGTCAAGACAAAATTGACAATCTTTACTCTAGATGGTAGATAGATCCCCGGCAACGGTACCAAAAACTTGGTGTGTTCTGTGTAGTGCTATAAATGATGTATGTGAACACACATATATGTGCAAGTATACACAGTCATACAAGTAATAATAGGGTGAGTGAGTATCGTTCCCACGAGGATCTATGTAAAGAATGCAGTCAAATTTGCCAAGACAAAAAGGGTTGTCACAAACTAAAAAGGAAAACAAAGGTAAAGATATAAAAAAGAGAAAATGGTTATGTACGGTGAAGGTGTAAAATGGGAATCTATGGCAATTCTAGAATGCAAGCAACTAAAATACGCCAAGGTAAAATGGTATGGATGATGACGGCAAGGTGAATGTATGGAGGTGGTGTGTGAGTGAATAGCAGAGAGATCGCTGAGTAACAAGCAACACAATGAAAGTAAGTTGTAAATGCGGAGGCAAAAATAGAATGCAGGAACACGTTAAACAATATATTGAACTTCTCCTCTATTGATGAACTCTCTCGGGAATGACTGATGGTGGCTTCTATGGTTTCCTACCCCTTACCCCTACCTAACATATATCCACTACGGTGTATACCTACTCGACAGAGGTTTCTAAAGTGTTCCCGCTCTCTCGAGTCATAGGAACCTGATATTCTAAAATGCCATGGTATTTTCGCCTGTCACGCGAATAACACCTTAGTCTATCGGTAAAGCACACTCCTTTTAGTCGTTGAAGCCTTCACCTACGCCTGTCTCGAGTGCTCTAGGATCCAACTAGGCCCTATTTTCAGTCTAGAACCCATTACTCACGTAGATCCTCCCTTAGCTCCTCTCGGATGATCTAAGGATCTATAGTTACGCCTCTCGAGAGTGCTCTAACATGTATCTAAACAAGGGACACTCTCGTGCCTCTTACAATGCTTAAATAATTACCAACAATGAGCAAAGCAAATATACAAACACTTAGTAGGCAATATATTAAATAGAAACAAAAGTTAATCATCCATAAAAGCAACCACCGAAACAAAGCTACATGGTAGGGCTAAATGTTAAGATAAATCATCCACATAAATCTTAAACATCTAAAAATCATCCTCATGAAAAGATAAACAAAATAAAGCAAGGAAGGAGGACTAGAAGACACCCTCGGTGTGCACTGCCGCCGGCTCTTCAACCACCATGGGACGCCTTGGTATGCTAGCCCCTCACTCCCTTCGAGCTCTATCAATGGAGGTCCCCTTGGCCGGAGTTTGGAGGAGAAAGGTGGAAGCTTTCCGCCTCCGCAAAGACCGCCTCAAAGGTCTCTCTTTTCTAGTTGTTCCTCTAAAAAGCCTCTCTTTTTGTGTAGGTCACCATGTCTTTTAAAGAGGGTGAAAAACCCTAAAAGATGTGTAAAAGTCCATTTCTGCCATCATTTTGTCCTGGCATTTTTGCAGGACTGGCAGAGGTGACAGTGGTCCTCTACCCAGGTGTCTCGCATACATGCAATATGGAAGTGGTCCCCTACTAAGGTGGTTGTAGCCAACTGTAGTGGTCCCGAGCGACTGTGGTAGCACCAGCTGACACTCTTATCAAAATATCTCTTTGTCGTTTAGCTCAGCCCAGGAGTTCTCTAGCTTTGCCATGACATTTTCCTTTTGCTATCCTTCTGCAAATGCCATGACAAATTGCCTCAACTTCCGTTTCTGCTTCCCTACACAACACCACTAAAAAAAACTACCTTTCTCGTGAAATAGCAGCTATTACCATATGAAAATGCCAAGGCATAACCAAAAGACTATATGCAATGTTATGACCCTAAATGCAACTACATGATCCTATATGAGCCTAAGGGCACTCAATAACTTAAGTAAAAAGGCCTACAATATAGCCTTTTTGCGGAGTTATCAGCAACTACAACAAAATACCCTTGAGGTTAAGGTGATTGATTCTTTTTGTTATTTATGTGGCGGTAACCACAATTCCTCTGATTGTATGAATCAAGAAGGCGGTATGTATGTTGGAAATTACAACCGAACCAATATGATGTCCAACACATTCAATCCCTCATTGAAGAGGCATCCAAACCTGTCATGGAGCAATCCTAACAATGCCTTAAACCCAACCACCCAACCCTCAGGATTCCAGCAACCAATGCAACATTTGTCGCCACTATAGGTCCAGCAGCCAATGCCGCAGCAGCAGATGCAGCAGCACTCTGTAAGTTCCTTGGAAAATTCTCTAAAAGCATTCATGATGAAAACTGAGTCATACATGGCAGAGAATAGCAACTTCATCAAAAGAACAGATGCGTTCATAAATAGGACTGAGATGAGGTTGCATAACCAAGAGGCATTAATTAAGGCATTGGAAACTCAGGTTGGACAGTTTACTCAAAATTTAAAAACTAGACCACAAGGAGGACTACCTAGCAATACTGAAGTTGCTAAGGTAATGGGCCATGAACAGTGTAAAGCAATCACTACTAGGAGTGGTCTACAGTTGAAGGAAAAGATAGAAATTCCAACAGGCCAAGTTCCATCATCAGACCCAACAAAAGAGGAGGCTGAACAAACTGATCATGATAACACTGCCCCAGCAGAGGACTCAGCAGCTCCGGAACAGTCTGCCGAGACAGCAACAACCCAGTGGTGCCAGGTATTAAATTCCAAACTAAAGAAACTTTGGATGAGATGAGACCATTGATGGAGGCTGGAAAGTTTTGCTTTTATGATGAAGCATTCGTCCTTCCACCTTTTGTTAGATTATAGTATTTAAGATGTCGAACCCACAAGGATTGGCTTTACTTACGCAATTTATTCTTCCTGTACAATGGAAAAGTAAAAACTCAGATAATTGAGTTGGATTATAACTAAAGAAACTAATGAAAACAATAAAGATAAATGATCAAGAAATCAAGTATGGAAAAGTGAGGTAGGTTAGACTGCTTCGTAGCGTGGGTTCAATTGACTTGTTTCTGACTCATGCAATTGTATATCACTATCTCGATAGTACTACAAATTATTGCCTTGGCAGCAACGATACTTGTCCGCCGCGGCAATCCCTTGTTTGTGGTTGAACTTTACCAAAGTTCGGCAAAGTGTCCTTGGATGACTCCGCTTATCCCTAAGTCGAAGTACTGTTGATGACTAGTCCTTGATGATACCTCCCGGTGTGAATCAATTATACTCACCAACCAATCTCACACTTCTTTTAGCCGCTGAAACTCTTAACCTATCCCTAGGCCGAGTTAGTATTTCGCGATTGAAATACCGTACTTATCCCTTTCGTGAATCTACATCTCCCGATGCTAGATAAATAGATCTCTCACAAACTTCTCTCCCGAGTTTGAATGCAACAACAATGAATGACATAGAATAAGCAAACCTCGATATTTTATTGCATGAAACAAGAAAGAAAAGTACAATTTTCTTCCACAACTACTCCACAATCTAACCTAAACCCCAAAGGGACGATGGAGGAGTTTAGGGTTTTTCTATGAAACTTGATTTCGAGATATCTCCTCTCTACATAGGCTATGGTTTATATAGGCTTGGCCTAGGGCAAACCTTTCCAAAGTAGGAATACAACTTGGAGTAAAACATAAGTTAAGTACATAAATAAAAGATATTTATTTTATTTCCTAGTTTTATTCCTATAAGGATTCTTTTCCCGCGTGGCCTTTGACCTTGACTTTCCGTTTGTTCTTCAGCTCCGATTTCTATGTTGCTTGTCTTAAAACTTTCACCTTATTTTTCTCTTCAGATCGCCTATCATATCAACTTTTATGTTCGAGGTGCTGCCGCGGCCTCCGATGCTGCCGCGGCCTTCAAGTGCTGCCGCGGCCTTCAAGTGCTGCCGAGGCGGGTACTAATCTGTATTCAAGCTTTGGTTTCCAGCATCCATCATGCTATTTGGCATTACCTATGTGGTAGTTTTCTGTCTAAGAGAAGAAACCATTAACCGTACCTGTTTTATGCCAAATAATAGATAAATTCATGAATTAAGTATTGGGATGCTGAAATATGGAAATAAGCAGAATTATCCAATATTGCCATTAAATCTGTCCTTTATTAGCAATAATCGAGTGGGAAATTGGTATAAAGAATAGGACTTTTAGGCACTCATCACACCCCCAAACTCGAACTATTGCTTGTCCTCAAGTAATGCAAAAGATAGATTTTTAAGTAAGGAATTTTAAAGTAATATACCGTCCTGCCTGCCGCGGCAGAATTCCTTTATTGACTCGGCCTCTTCTAGGTTCTAGGAATTCCTCGGAATTGGACTATGAGTCTTGGTGAGTGTGTGCGTAGTTGTGTCAAAGTTGATTATATAGTTTCTAATCTTTTTTTCTTGCTCAAGACTTCCGAATAAGATTTTTCTTCAATTATTTTTCTTTCTTTTTCCCTGTTTGGTATATAAATATATATTGCTATACACTTATACTGCTTGAGCCAGTTTTCGGGCACCTCAAGTGTTAACTACTCTTACTAGAGCCAATTTCGGGCACCTTTAGTAAGTGGGAAAAAGACTAAGTCCTAGAGCCAGTGATGGGCACCTCTAAGAACTATACTAGAGCCGGTGATAAGTACCTCTAGTTAAAATCTAAGCCTAAGTCCTTATTGCTTTTCAAAGAAAAGAACTTCTAAAATCAACTAAGACTAGCAGTGTTTATGTGATTTCAGGCTCATAGTCTAATCCTAAGTATTAATCCTAAGAGACCTTTCTGAATTCAAGTCTGGTGAATGGTGCATACTGCTGCGGCGGCTGGAGAATATATTGCTGCCGAGGCAGTCTCAATAAAATTCAAAAGACATTAAAAAATTGCATAAAACTATAATTGTTGTAAAGACAAAATTTAAGGCAATAGTAGGATAATCGGAATAATTTCCATACATGGCAGATATTTTTATAAGGCAGAAAATTGGATCAATACTCCCCCAAACTCGAGGGATGCATTGTCCTCAATGCATGGATCTGAACATAAGGCAACAATAAAAGACAAGATAAAAATTAAGAGACAAGGAAAAGATAATCCAATTTGTATATGTCGCGTCTTGGCCTCTTTTGTACCTGAGGGTCATCAGTTTGTGTGGAGTTTGTTGAGAAAGAAACTAAAAACCGTCGTCACTTGCATTTGGGCGGCCAGCCACCTTGGCCGCGTCTTAGATGGGACGGTAGATTTGATTTTTGGACTGTTTTATGTGCTTCAGGGCTTCTCCTTCTTGAATTTCCTTTCTAAGATAAAACAAATAACTCAAACATAATTAAACTTATTTCCTAAAACAATATAACTCAAAAATAATTAAACTAATTTCCTAAGATAGTAGTGCAAGAAAAATAAAAAGGAAAGTTGGAATCGTCAATCCCCGGCAACGGTGCCAAATCTGATGGAGGCTGGAAAGTCCTGCTTTTATGATGAAGCATTCGTCCTTCCACCTTTAGTCAGATTATAGTATTTAAGGTGTCGAACCCACAGGGATTGGCTTTACTTACGCAATTTATTCTTCCTGCACAATGGAAAAGTAAAAACACAGATAATTGAGTTGGATTATAACTAAAGAAACTCATGAAAACAATAAAGATAAATGATCAAGAAATCAAGGATGGAAAAGTGGGGTAGGTTAGAGTGCTTCGTAGCGTGGGTTCAATTGACTTGTTTCTATCTCATGCAATTGTACATCACTGCCTCGGCAGTACTGCAGATTACAGCCTTGGCAGCAACGATACTTGTCCGCCGCGGCAATCCCTTGCTCGTGGTTGGACTTTACCAAAGTTCGGCAAAGTGTCCTTGGATGACTCCGCTTATCCCTAAGTCGAAGTACTGTTGATGACTAGTCCTTGATGATACCTCCCGGCGTGAATCAATTATACTCACCAACCAATCTCACACTTCTTTTAGCCGCTGAAACTCTTAACATATCCCTAGGTCGAGTTATTATTTCACGATTGAAATACCGTACTTATCCCTTTCGTGAATCTACATCTCCCGATGCTAGATAAATAGATCTCTCACAAACTTCTCTCCCGAGCTTGAATGCAAGAACAATGAATGACATAGAATAAGCAAACCTCGATATTTTATTGCATGAAACAAGAAAGAAAAGTACAATTTTCTTCCACAACTACTCCACAATCTAACCTAAACCCCAAAGGGACGATGGAGGAGTTTAGGGTTTTTCTATAAACTTGATTTCGAGATATCTCTTCTCTACATAGGCTATGGTTTATATAGGCTTGGCCTAGGGCAAACCTTTCCAAAGTAGGAATACAACTTGGAGTAAAACACAAGTTAAGTACATAAATAAAAGATATTTATTTTATTTCCTAGTTTTATTCCTATAAGGTTCTTTTCCCGCGTGGCCTTTGGCCTTGACTTTTCGTGTGTTCCTCAGCTCCGATTTCTATGCTGCTTGTCTTAAAACGTTCACCTTATTTTTCTCTTCAGATCGCCTATCATATCAACTTTTATGTTCCAGGTGTTGCCGCGGCCTCCGATGCTGCCGCGGCCTTCAAGTGCTGCTGAGGCCTTCAAGTGCTGCCGAGGCGGGTACTAATTTGCATTCCAGCTTTGGTTTCCAGCATCCATCATGCTATCTGGCATTACCTATGTGGTAGTTTCCTGTCTAAGAGAAGAAACCATTAATCGTACCTATTTTATGCCAAATAATAGATAAATTCATGAATTAAGTATTGGGATGCTAAAATATGGAAATAAGCAGAATTATCCAATATTGCCATTAAATCTATCCTTTATTAGCAATAATCGAGTGGGAAATTCGTATAAAGAATAGGACTTTTAGGCACTCATCAACCACCACCACCCTTCCCACAAAGGTTGAAAAAGCAAAAACAAGACCATCAATTCAAGAAAATTCTTGATATCTTAAAGCAAGTCCACATCAACTTACCATTCGTAGAGACAATTGAACAAATGCCTAATTATGTCAAGTTCTTGAAAGACATTTTATCTAAGAGAAAAAGACTAGGTGAGTTCGAAATAGTGGTTGTTACCGAAGGATGCATGGCAATGCAAACAATCGCATGCCACCAAAATTGAAGGATACTAGATGCTTTATCATACCTTGTGCAATAGGTAACAACTATGAAGGTAAGGCCCTATGTGACCTTGGAGGAAGCATCAATCTAATGCCTAAATCTGTCTTCCAAAAGCTTGGGATAGGAAGGGAAAAACCTACAACAGTTATGCTCCAACTTGTGGATCGATCATATGTGCAACCTGAAGACAAAATCGAGGACATACTGGTACGAGTTGATAAATTTATTTTTCCCGTTGATTTTCTTGTCCTTGATTGTGAAGCAGAGTATAATACACCGATCATCTTGGGGAGACCTTTCCTTGCAATTGGGCGCACCTTAATTGATGTGGAAAAAGGAGAATTGACAATGAGGGTTAATGACCAACAAGTCAAGCTCAATGCATTCCACAATTTCAAAAAATATGATGATCCAGAAGAGTGCAAAGCCATCCACACAACAAACACCAAAATATCCTGCCTTGGCAGCATGCTCGGCAGGCTATTTGGCAAAAAGATCAAGCTCAAAGTGGAAGCAGCACATAAGGATGGACATAAAGCAAAAGGGAGTGGCCAACATCTGAATTATAATTCTGGCCGACAAGAGATAAAAATCTTAGGAGAAGTAGTTCATAGCAGGAATTTTTCTTGTTTGTGTTTAATTTTTATTTAGGATAATAAGCAAGAATAAAGGAGAAGTAGTTCATAGCAGGAATTCTACCGAGGCAGAAAACAGTGTCAGAGCCGCAGCAGTTTCATCGGGCAAAACAATGTAACGGCTAGTCTACCGAGATTTCTGCCGCGACAGAAAAGGAAACGACAGTAAAGACTAACGACTACAAAACAGCTAGTGGTTCAAACGGTCACAAGGCCAAGGCCTATATAAGCAACCCCTCCCTCTTGAACTATACACTCTTGCTTTCTTGTTTTCCATAGAATACCTCAACAATCTTGCTCTCACAATACTCTCTGCCTACCCTTCTTAAAATTCCAAGAAAATCTCCAAGAACTTAAACTCTCACAATCTTTATGGCCACCTACAAGCGTTTTTCCCCAGCCAATGTTGAAGACCACTTCAACAGGTCTTTCATTGCCCGGCAGTTGTGGGAGTAACAAGGGTTCCAACACTCGGATGACGAAAATTATGGCATCAAGCACTAACTGTTCGACAGGATCAAGTATCAAGAATGGGAAATCTTTTGCCTACAACCTGCCCAGGCAAACGCTACCATCGTGCGGGAATTTTATGCGCACGGGCCAAGCAAAGACTCCCTCTTTGTCCACTGCCGTGGCAGGCCTGTCCAGCTAGATGCCGAGACCATTAACCAATTTTACGGCCTCACACTTGACCATGATGTACATGCTGAATTCATGGAGGATATCACTACCGAGGATTACGAGTTGATTAAAGATGACCTTTGCTACACGAATACTCCATGGGAAACCGGTGCCCATAGAGGATCTGTAGCAAGGTAGAGCCTAAAGCCCGAGGCCAAGCTTTGGAACACCTTTGTCAAGAGACGCCTCATTCCCACATCCCACAACAACACGGTGGACCGAAAGCGAATGGTGCTTATTCAATAAATCATTAACAAAAGGAGCATCAACGTTGGAGAGATCATCTTACGCGAAATTTACGAATGCGGTAAGAAGGATAGAGGACCATTATATTTCCCTTGTTTGATCACTGGTTTGTGTGTTGCTGCAGGTGTAACAATAGAAGACACGGACGAATACACTCCCCAAAGGCTTCGATGGACCAGAGATTTTTGCCACAAAATCATGCAGATCACACAGGTGGAACCAATCCAAGCAACGCCCCAGCAGTTCACTGCTGATACTGCTGTCGGGGCCCAATACACGGCAGACATGCCAGACACTGCCCACACCACTGCCACAGCAGACCCGTACCAGGAGATACTTCAGAGGATAACAACAATGGATCTTAGGCAGCAAAGATACATGGAGTATTAGAGGGACTTCAACAACACCCTTGCCCAAATGATGCTCCATGCCTTTCCAGACCAAGGGGCGCAGTTTCCAGAATTTCCAAGCAACATGTTTGTCACAGCTACACCCTATATCGAGACTACACCAGCTCTAGGAGGACCGAGACCGTTCTTTCACGCGGGCCCCCAACCACAGTTTCATGCTACCGGCCCATCTAGGGCAGCAAACTCTGCCGCAGCATCATCTGTCAGCAGAAGACCATCAAAGCGGAGGGCAGTCTTCAGCACTCCACCACGATCCCCATTATCATGGGCAGTCTATCAGCAGAGATAGATGCCTATGTACACCAAAGCTCAACCGCTGTCGAACCTAGTATACACCATACCGGGGCAACCGAAGCAAATGAAGGTGGAACAGACATCATGATCACCGAGGAGATTGCCGACGTGGAAGAAGGCGAAGAAGTGGATGGTCCAATGCAACGGAAACCACCCACAAGAGTCCAACCGCCCCGGCAAGCAAAAGCTCAGCCATCACCCTCACCAAGAACGAAGAAATCAGCAGCACGACCCTGAAGAAAAATTGTTACAAGCAGCTCTTCGGAGTCTCTTTAAATTTTTCAATTATTCAATTTTATTTGTTGTTTGTTTCTTTATATGCTGCATATTTCTTTCATATTTTTGTTGCTCACTATTCTCTTCTAATATAAAACATTGAGGACAATGCTTGGTTCGAGTTTGGGGGTGTAGAGCCACTGCCGAGGCAGCAATCTACTACCGAGGCCCTGTCAAGAAAAAGGAGTATTTAAGTGAATATTTTTTTAAAATTTTTTCATGCTCCCCGCCTTACTTGAATAAATTGCCTATACTTTTGCACTGCTTATCATCAGTATTGCCCTAGTTTATTCTTTAAGGCTATAGAAATCTTTCTCCTTACCATGATTAGGTCCTGTTAAGAAAGTTTAACTTTAGGATACTCAAGGATGAAAACCTAGAAGCTTACTATAAGATGAATTTTTCAAACACTTTTGGGACTTGTTGGATTATAGGAATTCTTTTAATGAACTTAGGTGATAAAGACTTAGAATTTTAGGGAAATTAACTAGAGGTGCCTATCACCGGCTCTAGGAATTACTCTTCTTCATGCTAGAGGTGCCCGAAATTGGCTCTAGTATGCTATAAGAAATATCAAAAGAAAAAAGAAATTAGTAAAGAGGAAAACACAATCCTTGAGGTGCCCGAAATTGGCTCAAGAATTGGTTGTTTAGAAAAGAAGAGAACACTTAACCCAATCTACTTGTCTTGAACTTAGAGTTTATCTAAGAAAGCCTTTAATCAAACTTGTCCACAAAAACGCACACACTCACCAATTCTTATAATTTGTTTCTAGGTAAACCCTTGGGTAGCCAAAAGGTTAAGTCTAAAGAATAGGCATAGTTCTGGTGGGGAGAATAGATGGAAACATAAGACCAAGAGAGAATAGAGTTTGGCAAATTGATGGTTTGCATTGCTTGAGGACAAGCAATATTTCGAGTTTGGGGGTGTGATAAGTTCTCAACTCACTATCACTTTTTACACATTTTATGGGCATTAATCACTAAATTTACACCCACTCATACCAAAGTATATACTTAATGTGATATATTTAGAAGTTATGCTTATAAAGATAATATTTACAAAAAAGGCAAGTTTTACTGCATTTTTACATTTGTGCAGGAGAAACTAGTGCCGCGACAGCAACGTGGCCGAGGCAGGACCTGATGCCGAGGCAGCAGCTGAGAGCCAGGAAGCAATATTGTAGGTGATCGGAAGAGAAAAATCCAAGGAACGTTTCTAAACAGGAAGCACATGGATCGGAGCTGGTTAGAATGAGGAAAAGCCCAAGACAAGGCCACGCGGGAAAGCCTCTTAGTTGAAATAAACTTGGAAATATTTTATTTATGTACATGACTTGATCCCTACTCGAACTTGTATTCTACTTTGGAAAGGTTTGCCCTAGGCCAAGCGTATATAAGACCTAGCCGTCCAATGTATTAGGAGAGTCAATTCATAGAGAGTTCACCCTAAGATTCAATATTTTCTTTCTCTAAAATTATGTTCTAAGCTTTCTTAGGGTTTAGTGAAAGGTTGTTAAGTATTTGCGAGAAGAGATTGTACTTTGTTCTTTGTTTCAATGCAATAAAACTATCAAGGTTTGCTTATCCTTTGCCATTCTTTGTTCTTGCATTCAAGCTCAGGAGAGAAGTTTGTGAGTAATCCATTTATCTAGACTCGGGAGAGTTAGATTCACGAAAGGGATAAGTACGGTGTTTCAATCGCGAAATACTAACACGGCCTAGGGATAGGTTAAGAGTTTCAGCGGCTAAAAGAAGTGTGAGATTGGTTGGTGAGTATAATTGATTCACGCCGGGAGGTAACACCAAGGACTAGTCATCAACAGTATTTCGACTTAGGGATAAGCGGAGTCATCCAAGGACACTTTGCCGAACTTTGGTAAAGTCCACCCACGAGAAAGGGATTGCCGCGGCGGACAGTATCGTCGCCGCCAAGGCAGTAATCTGCAGTACTACCAAGGCAGTGATATACAATTGTATTGGACAGAGACAAGTCAATCAATTCCGCAATACAACTCATCTTGATCCTGACCTCTCTCTATTAATCAGATCTCATTCCTTATTCTTAGTTTCCTTTATTTCAATTTATCTAGTTTCATCAAAACCAAAATTACTTGTGTCTTTATTTTTACAGAACAAGAAGACAAAGAAGACATATTAAGTATACAAATCCCTGTGGAGACGATACACGATAATACTTATCACTTTTTTACTTGCGATGTGTTCACTTTCACTAATTTCGCTTGCCGGGGCGGTTGGACTCGTGTGGGTGGTGTCCGTTGCATTGGGGCCTCCACCTCTTCTCCTTCTTCCACATTGACCATCTCTTCGGTTATCATTATGTCTGTTCCACCTCCTATTGTTGTGGCTCCTCCGGTGTCGTGTGTACTTGGTCCGACGGCGGTAGAGCTTAGGTGCACATAGGCATCTATCTCAGCTGATAGACTGCCCATGATGATTGGGGATCGGGGTGGAGTGTTGAAAACTGTCCTCCGTTGGGATGGTCTTCTGCTGGCAGATGATGCCTCGGCAGAATCTGCTGCCCTGGATAGGCCGACAGCCTGGTATTGGGGCTGAGGGTCCGCATGGAAGAACGAACTTGGTCCTCCCAGAACTGGTGTAGTCTCTGTGTAAGGGGCGGCTGTGACGAACATATTGCTTGGGAAATCTGGAAATTGTGCTCCTTGGTCCGGGAAAGCGTGCAACATCATCTGGGCTAATGCGCCGTTGAAATCTCTTTGGTACTCCATGTAAATTTGTTGCCTGAGGTCCATTGCTGCCATCCTTTGCAAGATCTCCTAGTATGGGTCTGCTGCGGCAGAGGTGTGGGCAGTATCAGGCATATCTGCCGTGTACTGGGCCTCGGCAGCAGTATCAGCAGTGAACTGCTGGGGCATTGCTTGGACTGGCTCCGCCTGCGTGATCTGCATGACTTTGTGACAAAAGTCTCTGGTCCATCCTCGCCGTGGGGGAGTGTATTCGTCCGTATCTTCAATGGGCACACCTGCAGCAACACATAAACCCGTGATCAAACATGGGAAATACAATGGTCCCCTATCTTTCTTACCGCACTCGTGAATTTCCTGTAGGATGATCTCTCCAACATTGATGGTCCTCTTGTTGATGATTGATTGGATAAGCACCAATCGCTTGCGGTCCACCGTGCTATTGTGGGATGTGGGGATGAGGCGTCACTTGACAAAGGTGTTCCACATCTTCGCCTCGGGCTTTAGGCTTTGTCTTGTTACGAATCCTCTATTGGTACCGGTTTCCCATGGAGTATTTACGTAACAAAGATCATCTTTGATTAGCTCGTAGTCCTCAGCAGTGATGTCTTCCATGAATTCAGCGTGAACATCACTGCGTGGAGTGAGGCCGTAGAAGTCATTGATGGTCTCGGCATCTAACTGGACCGGCCTGCCGCGGCAGTGAACAAAGAGGGAGTCTTTGCTGGGCCCGTGCGCATAAAATTCCCTCACGATCGTAGCATTCGCCTGGGCAGGTTGGAGACAGAAAACTTCCCAATCTTGGTACTTGATTCTGTCAAAAAGATAGTGTTCGATGCCGTAGTTTTCATCATCCGCATGCTGGAAACCTTGTTCTTCCCACAGTTGTCGGGCGATGAAAGATCGGTTGAAACGATCTTCAACGTTGACTGGGGCAAATCTCTTGTAGGTGGCCATCAAGATTTGTGAGAGATGTGATTTCTTGGAGTATTTCTTGAAAAGAATCTGGAATTTCACGCGAAATTGTGAGTAGGCAGAGAGTAATGTGAGAGGAAGATTGTTAAGAATTCTAAAGCAAACAAGAAAGTAAGAGTGAATAGTTCAAGAGGAAGGGGTTTCTTATATAGGCCTCGACCTTGTGACCGTTTGAAGCCACTAGCCGTTTTGTAACTGTTATTTCTTTACTGCCGTTTCCTTTTCTACCGCGGCAGGAATCTCGGTAGACTAGCTGTTACACTATTCTGCCCGTTGAGACTGTTGCGGCCCTGACACTATTTTTCTGCCTCGACAGAGTTCCTGCTGTGAACTACTTCTCCTTTATTCTTGCTTATTAACTTAAAAAAATTAAACACACAAAAAGAAAAAGTACTTAAAGCAAAAATAAAAATAAACTAAACTACTCCTAATATATTAATACAGAAAAGAGAGGAGATCATGTTACTGGTGGAGAGCATGCAAATGCATCTCCCGAGTTGATTCTCTCTCTTTGGCCCGAATTGTAACTCGGTTGTGGGCCACTCTCTTTTGCTGTGTGTCCATCCACCTTGGGCTTAATGTTTTTACCAATCAATCTGCCGAGCATTCTGCCCAGGCAGGAAATTTTGGTACCTCCTGTGTGAATGGCCTTGCACTCCTCTGGATCGTCATATTTTTTTAAGTTGTGGAATGCATTGATGACTTGTTTTTCATTGACCCGCATTGTCAACTCTCCTTTTTCCACTTCAATTAGGGTACGTCCAGTTGCAAGAAAAGGTCTCCCAAGGATGATCGGTGCATTATCATCTGCTCACAATCAAGGACAAGAAAATCAGCAGGAAAAATAAACTTATCAACTCTTACCAATATGTCCTCGATTTTTCCTTTAGGTTGCACATAGGATCGATCCGCTAGTTAGAGCATGACTGTTGTAGGTTTTGCCCGTCCTATTCCAAGCTTTTGAAAGACTGATTTGAGCATTAGATTTATGCTCGCTCTAAGGTCGCATAGGGCCTTACCTTCATAATTTTTACCTATCGCACAGGGTATGATAAAGCAGCTAGGATCTTTTAACTTTGGTGGCATGCGATTGTGCAGCATTGCCATGCATCCCTCGGTAGCAGCCACTGTTTCGAACTCACCTATTCGTTTCCTCTTTGACACCATGTCCTTTCGGAACTTGGCATAGTTAGGCATTTGTTCAATTGCCTCTACGAATGGTATGTTAATGTGAACTTGCTTTAGAATATCGAGAAACTTCTTGAATTGTTGTTCCTGCTTTTGCTTTTTCAACCTTTGTGGAAAAGGTGGTGGTGGTCTCATCTCATCCAAGGTTTCATTAGTTTGGAATTTAATACCTGGCACCACTGGGGTTGTTACTGTCTCGGCAGGCTGTTCAGGAGCTACTGTGCTCTCTGCCGGGGTAGTGTTATCGGAATCAGTTTGCTCAACCACTTCTTGTGTTGGTTCTGCTGATTGATTTTGTCTCTCTGGAATCTTTTCCTTCAGCTGTAGACCACTCCTAGTAGTGATGGCTTTGCACTGTTCATGGCCTATTATCTTAGCAACTTCAGTATTGCTAGGTAGCCCTCCTTGTGGTCTAGTGTTTATGTTTTGAGCAAACTGCCCAACCTGAGTTTCTAGCGTTTTAATAGCCGCCTCTTGATTTTGCAACCTCATCTCAGTTCTATTCATAAAAGCGTCTGTCCTTTTGATGAAATTACTGTTCTCTGCCATGTATGACTCAGTTTTCATCATAAAGACTTTAAGAGTGTTCGCCAGTGAACTTATCGGTTGTTGTTGCATCTGCTGCTGCGGCATTGACTGTTGGATCTGCTGCTGCGGCAGTTGTTGCATCGGTTGCTGAAATCCTGAAGGTTGGGTGATTGGGTTTAAGGCATTGTTAGGGTTGCTCCATGATAAGTTTGGATGCCTCTTCCATGAGGGATTGTATGTGTTGGACATCATATTGTTGCGGTTGTAGTTCCCAACGTACATACCGGTTTCTTGATTCATGAAATCAGAGGAACTGTGGTTACCTCCACATAAGTCACAATAAGAATCAATTACCTTGACCTCACGGGTATTTTGTAATTGCAAGTTTTGCACCATCTTGGTAAGAGAGGCCAATTGTGCTGCCACTGAATTCGATGTGTCTAATTCATTTATCGTGGCTTGGCGTCTTACTCCTCCTCGCCTAGATGTAGGAAATTGAAAATCATTTTTCGCAAGTTTGTTTAGCATCTCGATAGCTTCCTCAGGTGCTTTATCAAGGAGTGTTCCGTTCGGCGAGGCATCTAACATCATCCTAGTCGGGGAATTCGTGGCATTATAGAACATAGTCACTTGTGTCCATAGGGAAGATCCATGCAAAGGACACTTGTGCAATAGCTCCCTGTAGTGCTCCCATGCCTCGTATATTGGTTCGTCATCTGCCAGTCGAAAAGAAGTAATTTCATTATGAATTCTATCATATAAATTAGTGGGATTAAAACGAGTAATAAAATCACGGCAGAGTTCACTCCAAGATCCAATAGATCCTGCAGGAATGCTATTTAACCAAGCTTTCGCCCTATCCCTCAGTGAATAGGGGAATAGCTTCAATCGTAAGACATCTTCATGGACTCCCTGGATTTTGAAAGAATTGCAAATTTCCAAGAACGACTTAAGGTGCTGCCTTGCGTCTTCAGTTGCAGACCCACCAAATTGTCCAATAGTGTTAAGCATATTGAACATAACAGGTTTAAGCTCAAAGTGGGCTGCTTCTATCTCCGGTGTAATGACTCCTGGGTTTAATCCATTTAAGTCCTCTTCCAGGAAGTCTCTGACAGTGAGCTGTCGCGGCCCAGGTGGCGACGGAAGTCCTCCATTACCGGAAGGTAAGTTTTATCCTGCCGGGTGATATGCCATGGCTTATTGGATCTGTCTCCTCAACCTTTGTCTTGTTCTTTTGATCTCTGGATCTAACTCGTACAAAGGTTTGGTTGGATTGGACCTGGTCATACACCAAAAAAAACAAGAGTAAAATAAAAATAAAAAAGACAAGAAAATAAAGAAAACAAAATTTAGTTGCCAGTCCCCGGCAACGGCGCCAAAAACTTGTCGCGTGTCAAAAGTGCACGTTTAGTGCAAGTGGACACATCGAAAGTTATAAGTGATAAATATTTATCGGATTATCGTCTCCACAAGGATTGGTGGACTTAATATGACTTTTTTGTCTTCTTGTTCTGTTGAAAGAAATAAAATAAAGCACAAGTGATTGAGTTTGGTTTAACTAAACTAAAATAACTAAGTAAAGTAAAGAGATTTAATAATAGAGAGAGATGGGTCAGGATCCAGTTGCGTTGTATTGTGGATTTGATTGACTTGTCTCTGCTCAATGCAATCGTATATCACTGTCTCGGCAGCACTGCAGTTTACTGCCTTGGCAGCGACGATACTTGTCCGCCGCGGCAATCCCTTGCTCGTAGTTGGACTTTACCAAAGTTCGGCAAAGTGTCCTTGAATGACTCCGCTTATCCCTAAGTCAGAGTGCTGTTAATGACTAGTCCTTGATGATACCTCCGGGCGTGAACCAATTATACTCACCAACCAATCTCACACTTCTTTTAGCCGCTGAAACTCTTAACCTATCCCTAGGTTGAGTTAGTATTTCGCGATTGAAACACCGTACTTACCCCTTTCGTGAATCTAACTCTCCCGAGCTTAGATAAATGGATTACTCACAAACTTCTCTCCCGAGCTTGAATGCGAGAATAAGGAATAACAAAGGATAAGCAAACCTTGATAATTTTATTGCATTGAAACAAAGACAAAGTACAATCTCCTCTCACATATACTAGACAATCTTCACCTAATCCCTAAGAAGGTTTAGAACATAATGGAGAGAAAGAAGACAAGTATAGAATTCGGCTCTCTCTCTCTAGGTATTCCGTGTTTTGTACATTGGATGTCTAGGTCTTTATATAGGCTAGACCTAGGGCAAACTTTTCCTAAGTAGAATACAACTTGGAGTAGGGAACAAGTCAAGTACATAATTAAAATATTTCCAAGTTTAATTCGGCTAAGGGGCTTTCCCGCGTGATCTTGTCGCGGGCTTTTCCTCATGCTAGCCAGCTCCGATCCATGGGCTTTAAGTCCATACACGTCCCTTGGATTTTTATCTTCCAATCGCCTACAATCTTGCTTCTTGTCTTCCCGCTGCTGCCTCGGCATCAGGTCCTGCCTCGGCCATGTCGCTACCGCGGCATTGGTTCTCCTGCGCAGATAAAAATGCAGTAAAACGTGCCTTTTCTATAAATATCAACTCTATAAGCATAACTTATAAATATATCACATTGAGTATATGTATTGGTCCGATTGGGTGTATATTTGGTAATTAATGCCCATAAAAGGAGTAAAAGGTGATAGTGAGTTGAGCACTTATCAAATATATTTAATCCCGAATTTTAAATAAAGGATATAATTAAAGTAATTATATCTCATTTAAATTCGAATTAAATATAGATTCCGAAATTTAAGAAAATAATTAAAATAATTATTTCCTATAAACAAATTCAGAATCAAACTCTTATACCTAGGTTACACTTATATAAAGGATTTTTTGGTCTAGCAGCCAATATAGAGAATTCTGAATTCCCAAACCCTAAAATCATGAAAAATAATTTTTTGAGATTTGCTCTCTCAACCGGGAGCCCAATATAAATTATCAAGGAGCCCAATATAAATTATCACATCTCTTCCTCCCGATTTCGGATTAAACGTACATGGATCACTGGAAAGACCGTCGTAATTTTGTTCCACTGCGCCATGGGGGGGTGTTGACGATCCCGACAGTGGTATCAGAGCCACTTGTACGATCCGTAATTGGGTTAAATGCTTTGGTGATGCGATATGTATGAGATGCATGATTTGTTTTACTATATTGACGTTATAAATATTGATATTGGTAGTCGATTAGGGATACGATTAATATGTTAATCTGTTAATTACAGTCGCCATGTTGCAACTAGGGTTTTACGATAATCATATGTCAATCGTTGACATAGTGATCGGCGAAAGTGCGATAGCAGATCGCATCAAGGAAAATGGAATAATTGTTATTCTGATATGGAAAATCTAATGGATTTAAAAATCTCGAAAACGCGATTCTGTTGATAAATCTTATCGAATCGTGATGTTTTTCCATAGAAAAACATAGATTGTAGGCCCATATTGGTAATATTAACGATTTCGTGATCTCATATATATGATATGTTTGCTTTGCACGGTGTTTGACATGAATGGTTATAGCCCATGCTTTTACAATAATTGTAAATTTTAAATACGGCCTGCGTGCGTGCCTTTCTGTATCTCTGTTGTACTTCTCTTCTCATCTTAATCCCTCGTATGTAAAACGAGATTCTATAATTGTAATATTATTCCAAGAAGAAATCGAGACGTTTGGAGCTAAGGCAAGAAGATGCTTGAGAAACAGTTTTAGTGTAGAATTGGGGTTTTAAGGTTCCCCTATTGGCTTGGGATGGGCCAAATTAGTTCTTTATTTTGGGCTATAACCATTGCAATCTTATTGTTTTATATCTATAATGTATGTGATGCAATGTATGATATATATCTTCCACTCGTATATATTGATGAGATCAATAAGGGCCAAATTAAAAGAAATGACGATGAGATAGTTAAACTTTTTCCTCAAATTAATCTAAGTTAAATTTAGTCGTCCAATATTTGCCCTCGTTAAGGCCTTGATCGATCTTATGTGGGTTTTGCCAAAGCATTGACACAAAAGTCAATCTTGGTTAAACGTGAAGAATAAGCAAGTGATATTCTTCGGTCGAAATATTGGTAATAACTTAGTTAGGTTGTTTTAATAGGATTAGAAACCTAAAGGCTAAGTATTTGGTTAAGTCATGAGATGATTGAACAAGAGTTGTTCACCAAATGGAGGAGTTACATGAGATGTAATTAGTAAAGGGTTACTTACCTAAATAACCTCTATCCTAAAAGAAAAGAAAAGGCTGATTTAGAAAATTGGTGAATTATGGATCCTCGCTCACTAGAAAAATATTCGTCGAATTTTTCCGAAATTAAAAACGCGAGGGTTTTTTAATTTTGAACAAAATAGTTGGAGCATTTTATAAACAAAGTCCTATTTATAATATTTCAAAGTGGTAAATTTATATTATGTATTTTCATTGTTGTAGATCTAAATGGCAAACAACACTATATCATTACGATCACTTGATAAGTGCTCAACACACTATCATTTTTTTACTCCTTTTATGAGCATTAATCACCAAATATACACCCACTCGGACCAATGCATGCGCTTAATGTGATATATTTAGAAGTTATGCTCATATAGATAATATTCACAGAAAAAGGCATGTTTTACTGCATTTTCATATTTGTGCAGGAGAACCATTGCCGCGGCAGCAATAAGGCCGAGGCAGGACCTGATGCCGAGGCAGCAGCAGAAAGACAGGAAGCAAGACTATAGGCGATGGAAAGATAAAAATCCAAGGATCGTGTCTGGACTTGAAGCCCATGGATTGGAGCTGGCTAGCACAAGGAAAAGCCCAAAGGAAGACCACGCGGGAAAGCCTCCTTAGCCGAATCAAACATGGAAATATTTTTATTATTATGTACTTGACTTGTTCCCTAATCCAAGTTGTATTCTACTTAGGAAAGGTTTGCCCTAGGTCTAGCCTATATAAGGACCTAGCCACCCAATGCACAACAAACGAAATACCTAGGGAGAGAGCCGACTTCTACTCTTGTTTCTTTCCTCTCCACCATGTTCTAAACCTTCTTAGGGATTAGGTGAAGGTTGTAGAGTATTTGTGAGAAGAGATTGTACTTTGTCTTTCATTCAATGAAATAAAGATTATCAAGGTTTGCATATCCTTTGTTATTCCTTGTTTCACAATTGAGCTCGGGAGAGGATATTGTGATCATCCATTTATCTAAGCTCGGGAGAGTTAGATTCACGAAAGGGGTAAGTACGGTGTTTCAATCACGAAATACTAACTCGGCCTAGGGATAGGTTAAGAGTTTCAGCGGCTTAAAGAAGTGTGAGATTGGTTGGTGAGTATAATTGGTTCACGCCGGGAGGTATCATCAAGGACTAGTCATCAACAGCACTCTGACTTAGGGATAAGCGGAGTCATTCAAGGACAATTTGTCGAACTTTGGTAAAGTCTGCCCACGAGCAAGGGATTACCGCGGCGGACAGCGTTATCGCTGCCCAGGCAGTAAACTGCAGTGCTGCCGAGGCAGAGATATGCGATTGCATTGAATAAAGACAAGTCAATCAACTCCACAATACAATACAACTGGATCCTGGCCCATCTTTCTGTCTGATATTTCCACAATACAATACACGAAGTCACCATTGACATGACCCGAAGTCACCATTGGCATGACACGAAGTCACCATTGACATGACACGAAGTCACCATTATCAAGCTCTACCACGCACGGTTGGGCACATAGTCACCCTTGTTACGTGTAGGCATTTTTTCTTTATTTTCATAATATTTATAGTGCACTCAATCCTAATGACATGTCATTTGTATTCGAATCTAAAGTAGTGTCACTAAGCCAATATCAAGTCCAAGTATGCATGCTAATTTGCTGCTCATAATGCATCCATAATGTGTTCAACAAATGAACCAATAGTCATGCCCAATAGCACCATCATATGTAAGGCAAGTAACCATATCATATTCCACTTCATTTTTCATGTTTCATAAACCATGGATGTCTTTATAAACAATGCATTTCCAGCAATTAACACATGCACGCATCATTTCAAAATCAAATATATGCAATTCCAAAATCATATTGAATCATTGTTCACATATATGCCATTACCGAAAATAACCGAAAATCGAGGTAAATGCATCAACATCATTTAAAACACTTACTCTTGAACTATGGAAAGTTTTCACACTATTCCATAGCCCCCAAAACAGAACCGAATCTTTGCGAAACACTTTAAAACCCGAAATCACTCATCGACAAGCGAAACGAGCCCTCGCCGATGCTCCGATGGCAACGCCTACGCACCAGCCACTTATGCACCTTCTTGCACTACCTCTACAACATTAAAAGCAGAGCATATTCACATTACAACATGCTCAAAACAGTAGCCACATTTAACACTCACAGAACTATCGAAAACCTTGCCGAAAAGACCGAAAACAAAGCCGAAACGCATCCGAAACACATTAGCCCAAAACCTAATGAATCTAACATCTAATCCACCTCAATTATGAACCAAAAACACTTACAAACCATCCTTATACCTCCAGCAACATTAGAACACTTAAAACAGCCCCTAAAACAACCGAAAACCACCTTAAAACAACACCGATTGCATTATTCCGGGATTAAATTAATGTGCCACCAATTCAACACTTAATTAATCATTTAATTGACATAATATCATAATTAAATCAACCTAATTACAACATTAATTGGGATCTAAAAAGATTTCACAAAAACCTTCACAAAACTCATAAATCTTGAATTAGAAACACAAAATTAAATATCAATTGTTAATGGGCAAGCCAATACTTGGGAATTTCAATAAAGAACCTTAGAAAAAAGAGTAGAAATCAGAATTTTACCTTAGAGATTTGCTCCACCAAAAAGATGAGAAAACATTCCTTGATTTCCTTGAAAATGATGTTGATTTTGCAAAAAATTGATGAGTAGGTTTTGTAGAGAATGAAAGGATGAGTAAAATGAAATAAATCTTGTAGAAAATGATGAAGAAATCAGCAAGTAATTGAAGAAATTTGGAGAAGAAGATGGAGAGAAAATCTTGAGAGAAAAGATGGGAAAATGGGAAGTTACAAAAGAAAATAAAGTTGTCATCTAAAATAAAACAATTTAAAAACAATTTTGGTGGATAAATCATTAATTAAAAATAAATTGGGTTTATGGCCCTCTAAGGATTCTAAGTATGACTTGTTTTCCAATTTAGTCACTAAAAATCCTTATTGCTGAAAATTACTAATTAAATCCCCAAAACTTTTCCAAAAATTACAATTTAGTCACTAACACAAAATTAAGCCCAATTAAAAATCAAATTAAAGTTCAAATAATATTCCTTTAACTTTAAAATACCTTTTTAATATTTTTAGAACCATTTCACAAATTTATTACTTATCCGATTAAAATATTATTATTTTAATTTTTCCCGGAATAACGAACCCTAGAAATCCGATTCGACCCGAATCGTATTTCCCCAACTTACACTTCAACTACTAACCCCAAAATCGGGATGTTACAACTCTCCCCCTCTTAATAAAATTTCGTCCTCGAAATTCTTACCTGAAGCAAACAAGTGAGGAAACTACTCCTCCATACTTTTCCTTGCCTCCCAAGTTGCCTCTTCAACACCTCGGTGTCTCCACAGCACTTTAACCAAATCTATGGTCTTCCCTCGAAAAACCTTTGTATCCACATCTAAAATCTTCACCGGTTCTTCCTCATAACTCATATTCGCTCTTAACTCAATCTCCTCAACCGGAACAACATGGGAAGGAGAACTCAACTTACCTTTGTATACACTTGCGAAGCACTGATACATGAAAACATCATGCATCCTACTCAACTCCTCTGGCAACCTCAACCGATAAGCAACAGGACCAACACGCTCCAACACCTCATACGGCCCAACGAAACGAGAACTCAACTTACCCTTACGTCCAAATCTCATCACTTTCTTCCATGGAGAAACTTTTAGAAACACTTTGTCCCCGACATCATACTCTATCTCTCTACGCTTCAAATCGGCATAAGACTTTTGTCTATCTAAAGCCTCCTTGAGCTTAGCACAAATAAGCTTAACCTTCTCATCCGTATCTTTCAACACTTTTGGTAAAGAAACATACTTTTGTCCAACTTCCTTCCAACACAAAGGTGTACAACACCTACGCTCATATAAAGCCTCAAACGGTGCCATCTGTATACTTGCCTGATAACTATTATTGTAAGCAAACTCCACCAAAGGCAACTGCTTCTACCAAGAACCTTGAAACTCAATGATGCAACATCTCAACATAACCTCCAAAGTCTGAATAACACGTTTAGACTGATCATCCGTCTGCGGATGATAAGCCGTACTAAAGCTAAGCCTTGTACCCAAAGCAACTTGCAAACCCTTCCAAAACTTAGAGGTAAAGCGCGGATCTCTGTCCGATATGATCAACTTAAGCACACCATGCATCTTCACCACCTCAGAAACATACAACCCCTTAACTTATCCATAGAATACGTCGTATGCACGACAAGAAAATGTGCACACTTCGTAAACCTATCAACAATCACCCATATAGAATCCTTTTTGGACGACGCTAATGGCAACCTTGTCACAAAACCATAGTCACTCTCTCCCACTTCCATTCCGACACTTGAACCGGTTGCAACAACCCTATAGGAAACTGATGTTCAGCTTTCACCCGCTGACACACCATACACCGTGACACAAACTCTGTCACATCCTCCTTCAACCAACCCAAAAATATACACTTTTGAGATTCCTGTATATCCTCACACTACCCGGATGCACAGCAAACGGACTAGTATGAGCTCCTACCAAGATAGCTTGTCTCAGCTCAACACCATCTGGCACCACAATCCGACCTTTAAAACACAAAACCTCATCATCATCAAAATGATATTCGTCCGGTCTACCTTCAGCGACATCTTCCACAAAAGGCACCAAAGCCTCATCCTCTAACTGTTTCACCTTTATCATCTCTACTAAAACAGGTTTTACCTATGACTCCGTCATAAAACCATTTTCCTTTGAAATATTCCACTTAGCAAACATAGCCCTCAACTCCACCGCTGTCTTACGGCTCAAGGCATCAGTTACCACATTAGCTCCCGGATGATACTCACTAGACAATCAAACATTTACCCTCTTCGGACACACAACAAATTCGTCCCTTACACTGAAGCAACAACACACAAACCACCACACTACTTCAGCTTTCACAGAAAACATAACTCAAAAGAGAACTCTCTTTCTTTTTTTTTCTTTTTTGATCGATAATCAACTCTTAGCAACCACAACAGTTTCCATACCACCACCGTCGAACTAACCCTCTTTTCAACATCCTCAAACATACAAGGTAACCATATAAACCTTCCATCAACCTACGGTCCACACAACGATGCTCAACCAACAAGCCTCATACCGGATTAACATAAAACCGTTAAACATGGTCTCAAACAAACTCCATCGATGGCAACACCTTCATTAAAAGATATAGTCCCAGTATACCATCCCTCCAACTATGGATTACAAAACCTAATACTCAAACAGAAGCCAATGTTTTTCCCAAAACCTCGAATCTAAACATGCTAGAACATACCACATATCCAACCAACCATTGAAACTTAGGACTCCAAGAGAACCGTACTCAAATAAACAATCATTCCAGCCACACCTAGAAAACCTCATCTCACCCTCAAAATTTTACTACCAAAGTCATGATGATTATTCTCAACTTACTAGTAGGACAAACAACCACCCATAACTCAACCATATCCACAAAAAGCCCACTCAAAAACACTTGCTCCTAACTTCTATTACAATACCGTACCACCAAACGCATAGAAAAGATTACCACATACCCTTATCAAGACACCACTCCAACTCGGCAACCTTCGGAACAACCATGTGGCTCAGATAACATAAAAGGTTCTTGACACATAAACTTAACCTTGCCAACCACATCCTCAACTACACCCTTACCAAACATCTGATCACGTCTTACCTCCGATCAACTTAACTAAGTCAGAGCCCCACTCACAGCTCCACTATTTTACCAAGACTCTCACATAGATTTAACCCAAACAACTTTTCTCGTAACTCCACAGCAATCCTGGTCCATCCCAGAAAACAAACCCCCTTCATAGACATCCTTACACAAACCAAGCCACCCACGATAGCTAACATTGAACAAAACATGCAACACCAGGAGCCTACCACCTTCGTGTCGACACCCAACATCGTACTTATCTCAAAGTTAGTACCTCCAATTCAACTTTAAGCCACCACAACACACAAAACAACACAACTCAAACTTCGAGGTCCATGTGTCGCTAACTACCTCGACACCCAACACAAAACTCTTTCCCAACCTCAACTTACTGATAAAATCAACTCTTATCCCACCTATACCATAACAAAATCCAAACTTGTCGAACTCTTCGTTCCACTCACCCCAACACCTCTTATTTTATAACCTTACCAAGGTTGTAACCACACTGATGAATCATCCACTAACATGAACCCACTGGACATAACTCTCACTACACTTTCAATAAAAGCAAGCCCAAAAGACCAAGTAACGGATATAGGTTATAAACTGTCCAGCGGTCCTCGTCACGCAACTCAAACACCATCACAATCTAACTTTAGCTGAGGTAAACCCAACTTAACTCCTTATACACACAATATGTGCACTTTCCACCTTTACGGCACAACTAAAACCTCGCAAGGTCATACCGAAACCATGATTCAAACCCATGATACCACAACTCCCATACTAATATATATGTTATTGTATTCTTTCATCAAGACTCGACCCAATACTCCTCAAGGCAAAACACCCGATCATCACAACCCTTAACCTAACCACACGTTATACCATACAACAGAAGACTCCATGTAGTTTTTTTTTCCACTAACCATGACGATAAATATATCCCTTTTCTTTTAAAACAAATCTACACTCTTTAAGAAAACAAAACACCAAACCGTCTTACATCACACAACATGCCACAACCTTCTCACAACCCTCAAACTCTAACTGGAGAGAATTTGCAAAACTCAACCTTCCATTTCTTAATGACCAACTCAAAACTAACCATAACTCAGGGTATCCCCCTCGGTTTCAAATATTCACAACTCTGAGCCCAAAAGACCCATTCCTCATACAAGACTATTCCCTATCCAAAAGGGTAACTTGCCCACAATACAACAAGCTCAAGACCAAAAGGAAGCCTTTTCAACAACTTTTTTTTTAACAAACCTACACCTAAAAAGAACCAACCCAGCACCACTTCCATCTTCAAAGGAGATACTCGCAAGTGTGAACAAATGTATGTATGATTCCCTATATGCCCTCATCAATGCCTGTGCAAGTGCATGTAAATGCAATTTCTAATGTCATGCTCGAGAATGCATGCATGCCCTACAATATCTATAGATATTTACATATATGTGCTCTTACACTATGCATGATTATTTGTTCACACTCACAAATAACATCCTTGATTCCAACAATTTCAACTACTAACTTGCTAACTATTTCCAAGTCAGGTTAGTAGCAGCCACTCCTCTTCAGTAGACTGAAATACACCTGTCAAAGCCTGAATGCACAGTGCAAACTCAATTTCTAAACTGACCTCTTCGTATAACCAGACGCAGCAACTACGAGTGAAGGGGGAAAACGCTCTTCCCTAGTAGTCGTTTCACCCTCAAAGTGACCATTAGTGATCATACTAGCACTAGCTCAAGTCTCACGTCTCAGAGGCATATTCCAAACTTTAAACACAAATTTAAACGTATAATCAAAACATAATATCAAAACATATTAGACTTACATTCGGGCAAGATCCAAGGGAAACCTGAAGCATTTGAAAATGTATTGGCATTGGCAATGTGTAACCGTTATCCCTTTTTAACCATCATCACTCAAAGTACAACCATCATGCTTAAATATTTAACAAGTTAACAATGTAACAAGTTCAATCACACACTTTAACAAACCTAACCACACACACTTTAGCAAACCTGGCTCTGATACCACCAAATGTAACCCCCTTAGCCCGGCCTGGACGGAACCGGCACTAACGGGTCACACGGGGAATATTGAACTAAACCCGTTAAGGTCCAATTCGATAAATAACCCTGAAAACTGATATATATTTTTTTCTTAACTAGATGCATAATTTGGTTCCTATGTGTGTCGAGGTCATGCGCAACAAAAACGAGAACATTTGATTCACGATTGATCAATTCAATTCGCATATTAGTATATAAGGACCAAAACGCAAATAAATTCTTAATTTCAACAATAAACCAGTAATGCGATCTACCATAGTTCAATTATACATGCATAGTATACTCATAACAAAGTTCAGATCAAACGGACCATTATTGCATCATCAATTTCATGTTTCATACAATAGGGACCTAATTGTAAAGCTCACAATATTATAGGGACTAAAACCAACATTAATTTACCAATGCGAATTCAAGTTAACATCATGCATCTTGGTGATATTACAACTCTCAATATTATTCATTGCATCTATATTCGATCATGGAAAGACATCCGACCCTAAACATGATTTTTTTTCCACACTAAAATGTCATTTTTGGGTCTCGGTATCGATACCTAAGGTCTCGGTATCGGTACCCTATCGTGGAGCTAGCCTCCTTGCACTTCGAAGGCTATTGGTATCGATACCCCCATAGGTGGTATCGATACTCCAGCGTCCAGTGGAGTAATTGCATCGAACCATGGTTCGAACCACCCCAAATTAAGCCTTAGGGTATCGATACTGGTATCGATACCCCCTGTGCACTTTGACAAATTTGAACATTCTAAGTTATTCCCCCAATCAAACATAACCATTAATCACCCTTAACTATGTGCATAATTTCCTAAGCATAAAGAACAATTTAGAGCATTCATTTACCACATCAAAGACCCCAAACAATCTATAGGCATACTTCCTAAAATATGATTTAAAGTCAAAAATGTTCATGCATGTACATTCTTCAACAATCCAAGCAACACCATAGTCCATCAATTAATAATCCAAAACATTATATGTCTTATTACAACATTAACCAAAGCAAAAGTCATTCAATTCACATGGGTTCGATTTACACATTGCCAAGCCCAAATTATTTGCCAAAACATACCAAAATTGAGACAACTCTTTCCCTTGGTTCCCTTGCTCCGAACGTGGCCTCGAATGTCTCTATTTTTCTGCAAGTATGAAAAGAGAGAGCTTAAGCACAACATGCTTAGTGAGGAAGCTCTAAAACAAGTTCAAAATCATTTATAAATTCATACTTGCATTCTTCATGCTTATTTGAAATATGTAAAACCAAAACATACTTATCAACAATGTCAAAACATCTCATGTATCATGCACAAATAAATCATTTCGTTCCATATATGCATATTGGCTTCCTCGTGATCACTTAATGTGAACCTTAAGTTCACCGAATACACGGATCCATTGATTAGAGACCTTTAGTCTCGTCATGACACAAAGTCACCATTGACATGACACGAAGTCACCATTGACATGACACGAAGTCACCATTATCAAGCTCTACCACGCACGGTTGGACACATAGTCACCCTTGTTACGTGTAGGCATTTTTCCTTTATTTTCATAATATTTATAGTGCACTCAATCCTAATGACATGTTATTTGTATTCGAATCTAAAATTGTGTCACTAAGCCAATATCAAGTCCAAGTTTGCATGCTAATTTGCTGCTCATAATGCATCCATAATGTGTTCAACAAATGAACCAATAGTCATGCCCAATGGCACCATCATATGTAAGGCAAATAACCATATCATATTCCACTTCATTTTTCATGTTTCATAAACCATGGATGTCTTTATAAACCATGCATTTCCAGCAATTAACACATGCATGCATCATTTCAAAATCAAATATATGCAATTCCAAAATCATACTAAATCATTGTTCACATATATGTCATTACCGAAAATAACAAAAAATCGAGGTAATGCATCAACATCATTTAAAACACTTACTCTTGAACTATGGAAAGTTTTTACACTATTCCATAGCCCCCAAAACAGAACCGAATCTTTGCGAAACACTTTAAAACCCGAAATCACTCACCGACAAGCGAAACGAGCCCTCGTCGATGCTCCGATGGCAACGCCTACGCACCAGCCACTTATGCACCTTCTTGCACTACCTCTACAACATTAAAAGCAGAGCATTTTCACATTACAACATGCTCAAAACAGCAGCCACATTTAACACTCACAAAACTATCGAAAACCTTGCCGAAAAGACCGAAAACTAAGCCGAAACGCATCCGAAACACATCAGCCCAAAACCTAATGAATCTAACATCTAATCCACCTTAATTATGAACCAAAAACACTTACAAACCATCCTTATAGCTCCAGCAACATTAGAACACTTAAAACAACCCCTAAAACAACCGAAAACCACCTTAAAACAACACCGATTGCATTATTTCGGGATTAAATTAATGTGCCACCAATTCAAAACTTAATTAATCATTTAATTGACATAATATCATAATTAAATCAACCTAATTACAACATTAATTGGGATCTAAAAAGATTTCACAAAAAACTTCACAAAACTCATAAATCTTGAATTAGAAACACAAAATTAAATATCAATTGTTAATGGGTAAGCCAATACTTGGGAATTTCAATAAAGAACCTTAGAAAAAAGAGTAGAAATCAGAATTTTACCTTAGAGATTTGCTCCACCAAAAAGATGAGAAAACCTTCCTTGATTTCCTTTAAAATGATGTTGATTTTGTAAAAAATTGATGAGTAGGTTTTGTAGAGAATGAAAGGATGAGTAAAATGAAATAAATCTTGTAGAAAATGATGAAGAAATCAGCAAGTAATTGAAAAAATTTGGAGAAGAAGATGGAGAGAAAATCTTGAGAGAAAAGATGGGAAAATGGGAAGTTACAAAAGAAAATAAAGTTGTCATCTAAAATAAAACAATTTAAAAACAATTTTGGTGGATAAATCATTAATTAAAAATAAATTGGGTTTATGGCCCTCTAAGGATTCTAAGTATGACTTGTTTTCCAATTTAGTCACTAAAAATCCTTATTGCCGAAAATTACTAATTAAATCCTCAAAACTTTTCCAAAAATTACAATTTAGTCACTAACACAAAATTAAGCCCAATTAAAAATCAAATTAAAGTTCAAATAATATTCCTTTAACTTTAAAACACCTTTTTAATATTTTTAGAACCATTTCACAAAATTATTACTTATCCGATTAAAATATTATTATTTTAATTTTTCCCGGAATAACGAACCCTAGGAATCCGATTTGACCCGAATCGAATTTCCCCAACTTATACTTCAACTACTAACCCCAAAATCGGGATGTTACAGAGGCAGTGATATACGATTGCATTGCACGGAGACAAGTCAATCAATTCCACAATACGACGCAACTGGATCCTAGCCCATCTCTCTTTACTATTTCAACCCTTTACTTTTATTTTAGTTATTTTAGTTTAGATAAACCAAATCAACTTATTTGTGTTTTTATCTTTCTACAGAACAGGTGAAGAAAGCATATTAAGTATATCGGTCCCTGAGGAGACGATAACTCGATAATATATTTATCACTTATTACTTGCGATGTGTCCACTTGCACTGAACGCGCACTTTTGACACGCGACAAGTATGTATGGATAAAATCCTCTTATAAGAAGACCATAAGCCCACTGTGGAAGCTCAAAGGAGACTTAACCACGCTATGAAGGAGGTAGTACGTAAGGAAATAATCAAGTGGCTTGATGCAAGAATTATTTATCCTATCTCTGACAGTGCATGGGTAAGCCCGGTACAATGTGTACCTAAGAAAGGTGGTATGACTGTCATAACCAACGAGAACAACGAACTAATACCAACTAGGACTGTGACCGGTTGGAGTGTTTGTATAGATTATCGCAAGTTGAATAAGGCAACAAAGAAGGATCACTTCCCCTTACCCTTTATTGATGAACTGCTTAATAGACTTGCGGGTAAACCTTATTACTTTTTTCTTGATGGTTATTCAAGATACAATCAAATTGCCATTGATCCAGAAGACCAAGCAAAAACCACTTTCACTTGCCCGTATGGAACCTATGCATTTAGAAGGATGCCGTTCGGCCTTTACAATACCCCGACAACTTTCTAGAGATGCATGATGGCGATTTTTTCTGATATGATAGAGGACTTCTTAAAGATATTCATGGATGATTTCTCAGGCTTTGGAGACAGCTTTGAGCACTGCCTCGGCAATCTCAAAAAAGTGTTGCAAAGATGTAAGGAATCCAATCTAGTCTTAAACTGGGAAAAATGCCACTTTATTATAAATGAGGACATCGTATTGGGACATAAAATATCATCACAAGGAATAGAAGTGGATAAAGCCAAGATAGATGTGATAAAGAATTTACCTCCACCAATTTCTGTGAAAGGAGTTCGAAGCTTCCTAGGCCATGCAGGTTTCTATAGAAGGTTTATTTCTAATTTTTCTAAAATTTCTAAACCTCTTTGCAACTTGCTTGAACAAGACAGGAAATTCGAATTTAATGAAGGATGCACTGAAGCATTCGAGACTCTCAAGGAGAAGCTAATCACTGCACCAATCGTAATCCCACCGGATTGGTCGTTGCCATTTGAATTGATGTGCGATGCTAGTGATCATGCTGTCGGGGCAGCACTCGGGCAGAGGAAGAATAATCTGTTCCATGTGATCTACTACGCCAGTAAAACGCTCAATGATGCACAAATTAACTACACCACAACAGAAAAAGAATTACTAGCAGTGGTGTTTGCCTTTGACAAGTTTCGATCATATCTCATCGGAACAAAGGTTACTGTCCACACAGATCATTCGGCAATTAAATACCTCTTCTCAAAGAAGGATGCCAAGCCTAGACTGATCAGATGGATCCTTCTTTTACAAGAATTTGATGTTGAAATCAAAGACCGTAAGGGTACAGAAAACCAAGTGGCCGATCATCTTTCTAGACTGGAGAACAGGGACAATACCCACTCACCTGAAGAAATACAAGATGAATTTGTAGATGAACAAATATTGCAAATTGTTACAACTGCAAGGGATACTGCCGAGACAGAGGCCGCAGCAATCTACAGCCGCGCTGCCGCGGCATTGTCTGACTACATCTCCGCAGCATTAACAGAAGACCTTGCCGCAGTAACATCCACCCCCTTGTATGTAGATCTTGTTAATTACCTAGTCAGTGGTATTATCCCCTATAACCTTAACCATAACGAAAAGAAGTTTCAGCATAATGCAAAGCATTATTTCTGGGACGACCCTCTTCTGTTTAAACATTGTGCAGATCAGGTTATAAGAAGATGTGTACTAGAAGAAGAACAGAAAGCAGTACTCCAGGACTGTCATGATTCACCTTGTGGAGGGCATTTTGGAGGAAATAGAACAGCAACAAAGGTATTGCAAACTGGCCTCTATTGTCCCACTCTCTACAAAGATGCCCACGACTATTACAAGAACTGTGATCGATGCCAATGCACGGGAAATATTTCAAGACGACACGAGATGCCATTACAACCGATATTGGAAGTCGAACTATTCGATGTTTGGGGCATAGATTTCATGGGACCATTCCCATCATCCCAAGGCAATCTATACATCTTAGTAACGGTGGATTATGTATCAAAGTGGGTCGAAGCAATCGCCACACCTCACAATGATTCCAAGACAGTTCAAAAATTTCTCAAGAAAAATATTTTTACAAGGTTTGGAATCCCCAGAGCAGTAATAAGTGACGAAGGTAAACACTTTGATAATAGACTCATTGCCGTGGCACTAAAGAAACTCGACATCACTCACAAGCTCGCTACGGCTTATCATCCACAGACAAATGGGCAAGCTGAAATATCCAACAAAGGAATTAAAACAGATCCTCGAAAAGGTGGTAAATCCATCTAGAAAGGATTGGTCCTATCGTCTCGACGATGCTCTATGGGCCTACAAGACAGCATTCAAAACCCCATTAGAAACATCTCCAAATAAGCTTGTATTCGGGAAAGCTTGTCACTTACCTGTTGAAATTGAGCATAAAACATATTGGGCAGTAAAGAACTTAAATATGGATTGGGAAAAAGCCGGACAGAAAAGACTACTAGACCTCAATGAGATAGAAGAATTCCGAACAGCAGCATACGAGAATGCCAAGATCTACAAAGAGAAAACGAAAAGATGGCATGATCGTAAGTTACTGCCGGGGCAGCACGTTCTCCTTTTCAACTCCAGGCTTAGACTGTTTCCAGGAAAACTCAAATCCAGATGGTCAGGGCCATTTAAAGTCGTTCGAGTTTTCCAACATGGAGCAGTAACAATCAAATCACCAAAAGATGGCCATGAATTCAAAGTGAATGGACAACGATTGAAACACTATTCTGAGCCACATGACATGAAGACTATGGAGACCATCACATTAGAAGATGCCTTCGCACGCCCTTCTATGGAAAATTAATGCCGCGACATTCTATCTTTTTCTTTTCCGCAATTTTTAGGAAGAATTTTAATTTCAACTTTATTTTAGGAGTTACTTGTTGATTTTCTTTTGCTTTCTTTAGTGCAGAGACAAAGTGAAGGCAAGCAAAGTCACAACCATCGCCCTCACCAAGGACAAAGCAATCGGCAAAAAGGCCGAGGAGGAAAATTGTTACAAGCAACTCTTCGGAGTCGCATTAAAATTCTTTGTCCTTTATTCAATATTAATTGCTTTTACTGTTTTACTTGCTGCTTATTATTCATATTCTGTTTTGCCGTTTATTTCTTCAAATATAAAGCATTGGGGACAATGCTTGGTTTGAGTTTGGGGGTGCAGATTCACTGCCAAGGCAGCAATCTACTGCCGCGGCCTTGCCAAAAAGGGAGTATTCCAGTGATTTTTTTAAAATTTTTATGCTCCCCGCCTTACTTGAATTAACTGCCTACACTTTTGCACTGCTCATCATCAGTATTGCCTTAGTTTACTCTTTAAGACTATAGAAATCTTTCTCCTTACCATGTTTAGGTTCTGCAAAGAAGACTTAACCTTAGGATGCTTAAGGATGAAAACTTAGAAGCTTACTATAGGAAGAACTTTAAACACTTTTGGGACTTGTTGGATTAGAGGAATTCTTTTAATGAACTTAGGTGATAAAGACTTAGATTTTTGGGAAAGTAACTAGAGGTGCCTATCACCGGCTCTAGAAAATCTCTTCTTCATGCTAGAGGTGCCCGAAATTGGCTCTAGTATGCTTTAAAGAATTTCAAAAAGAAAGAACAAATTTTTAGTGAAGGGAAAAACACAATCCTTGAGGTGCCCGAAATTGGCTCAATAATTGGTGGTTTAGAAAAGAAGAGAACACTTAACCCAATTCTATTTGTCTTGAACTTAGAGTTTATCTAAGAAAGTCTTTAATCAAACTTGTCCACAAAAACGCACACACTCACAATTCTTATAGTTTGTTTCTAGGTAAACCCTTGGGTAACCGAATGGTTAAGGCTAAAGAATAGGCCTAGCTATGGTGGGGAGAATAGATGGACATGTAAGACCAAGAGAGAGTAGAGTTCGGCAAATTGATGGTTTGCATTGCTTGAGGACAAGCAATAGTTCGAGTTTGAGGGTGTGATAAGTGCTCAACACAATATAATTTTTTACTCCTTTTATGAGCATTAATCACCAAATATACACCCACTCGGACCAATGCATGCGCTTAATGTGATATATTTAGAAGTTATGCTCATATAGATAATATTCACAGAAAAAGGCATGTTTTACTGCATTTTCATATTTGTGCAGGAGAACCATTGCTGCGGCAGCGACAAGGCCGAGGTAGGACCTGATACCAAGGCAACAGCAGAAAGACAGGAAGCAAGACTATAGGCGATGAAAAGATAAAAATCCAAGGATCGTGTCTTGACTTGAAGCCCATGGATTGGAGCTGGCTAGCACAAGGAAAAGCCCAAAGGAAGACCACGCGGGAAAGCCTCCTTAGCTGAATCAAACTTGGAAATATTTTTATTATTATGTACTTGACTTGTTCCCTACTCCAAGTTGTATTCTACTCAGGAAAGGTTTGCCCTAGGTCTAGCCTATATAAAGACCTAGCCACCCAATGTATTACACACGGAATACCTAGGGAGAGAGCCGATTTCTATTATTGTCTTCTTCCTCTCCATTATGTTCTAAACCTTCTTAGGGATTAGGTGAAGGTTGTCGAGTATATGTGAGAAGAGATTGTACTTTGTCTTTGATTCAATGCAATAAAGTTATCAAGGTTTGCTTATCCTTTGTTATTCCTTGTTTTCACAATTGAGCTCGGGAGAGGATATTGTGAATCATCCATTTATCTAAGCTCGGGAGAGTTAGATTCATGAAAGGGGTAAGTACGGTGTTTCAATCGCGAAATACTAACTCGGCCTAGGGAAAGGTTAAAAGTTTCAGTGGCTAAAAGAAGTGTGAGATTGGTTGGTGAGTATAATTGGTTCACGCCGGGAGGTATCATCAAGGACTAGTCATCAATAGCACTTTGACTTAGGGATAAGCGGAGTCATTCAAGGACACTTTGCCGAACTTTGGTAAAGTCTACCCACGAGCAAGGGATTGCCGCGGCAGACAGTATTATCACTGCCAGGGCAGTAAACTACAGTGCTGCCGAGGCAGTGATATACGATTGCATTGGACAGAGACAAGTCAATCAAATCCACAATACGACGCAACTGGATCCTGACCCATCTCTCTCTATTATTCCAACTCTTTATTTTTATTTAGTTATTTTAGTTTAGATAAATCAAATCCATTCACTTGTGTTTTTTACTTTTCTACAGAACAAGAAGGTGAAGAAAGCATATTAAGTCTACTAAACGCGCATTTTGACACGCGACATCACTCCCTGAGAAGGAGAAACTCAACGGCATAAACTTCCTTGATTGGTTCTACAATTTGAGAATTGTTCTCAAACAGGAAAGAAAGGAATATGTCATTGAAGAACTAGTTCCAAATGAACCGGCAACTAATGCTTCTAGAGCTGACAAAGACAAGTTTAAGAAACATATGGACGACATTGTTAGATGTCGGTTGTCTTATGCTTGCTACCATGACTCTTGATCTTTAGAAGCAACATGTGGACGTGGTTGCATATGATATGATTCAAAACCTCAATATGAGGAACAAGCACGTCAAGAGAGATATGAGACCTCTAAACCTCTATTTTAGTGCAAAATGGTAGAGGAATCTCTTGTAGGAGCTCATGTCATTAAGATGATAGGATATATCCAAACGTTGGAAAAGTTAGGTTTTCCTCTTAAGGATGAATTGGCTACTAATGTTATTCTGCAATCGTTGCCGAATAGCTTCAATCAATTTGTCCTTAATTTCAACATGAATGAAATTAACAAAACTTTGCCACAGTTATTTGGCATGTTATGAACTGCTTGAAAAATATGTCTAAGGGTGGACCTAAGCCCATTCTGATGGTCCGCAAGGACAAAGGAAAGGGAAAGACAGTGGCAAAGTACAAGGGTAAAGGTAAGCCTATACCCAATGTACAGGATGGACTGAAACCCAAAGGGGGAGTTAGCAAGGAAGGAAATGTTTCCACTGCAATAAGACCGGACACTGGAAAAGAAATTGCCCCATTTACCTTGAAGAGGTCAAGAAGGCAAAAGCAGATGGTGCATCTGCTTCAGGTATTTATGTTATCGATGTGAATTTGTCAACATCTTCTTCTTGGGTATTTGATACCGGTTGTGGTTCTCACATTTGTACTTCTGTACAGGGACTGCAAAAGAGAAGGAATCTAGCTAAGGGAGACGTAGACCTATGAGTGGGAAATGGAGCAAGAGTTACTGCATTAGCTATAGGAACATACGTTTTATCTTTACCTAATGGACTTGATTTACATTTAGAAGATTATTATTTTGTGCCTAGTTTGACTAAAAACATTATTTCTATTTCTTGTTTGGACAAGATTGACTTTGAGATTATTATTAAGAATAATTGTTGTTCTTTTTATCTCGATAATGTTTTTTATGGTTCGGCACAATTGGTTAATGACTTATATATTTTAAATCTAGAAAATGTCATTTATATCATAAATATCAAAAGATCAAAAAGCAAATGACTCAAATCAAACTTATCTCTAGCATTGTTGTTTAGGCCATATAAGTGAGAAACGCATATCAAAACTCCATAAAGATGTATTATTAGATTCATTTGTTTTTGAACAACTGGATGTATGTGAATCTTGCTTATTAGGAAAAATGATTAAGGTTCCTTTTAATGGTAAAAGTGAGCGAGCAAGTGATTTATTGGGATTAATACATAGTGATGTATGTGGACCAATGAACACACAAGCTAGAGGTGGATTTCAGTACTTCATCACTTTCATTGATGACTTCAGTCAATATGGTTACATTTACCTAATGCGCCAGAAATCTGAGGCTATTGAAAAGTTTAAAGTATTCAAGAATGAAGTACAAAATCAACTAGGCAAGAGTATTAAAGCACTTCGACCAGATCGAGGTGGAGAATACTTGAGCATAGAATTTCATGAACTCCTTAAAGAATGTGGGATTGTCTCACAGCTTACTCCACCAGGTACACCACAGTGGAATGGAATTTTTGAGAGGAGGAATCGAACTTTGTTAGACATGGTTCGATCAATGATGAGTCATAGTGATCTTCCGACTTCTTTCTGGGGACATGCTCTAGAAACAACTGCTTTCACTTTAAATCGTGTTCCGTCTAAATCTGTTCAAAATACACCATATGAGATATGGATTGGAAAACGCCCCAGTATGTCTTTTATGATGATTTTGGGTTGTGAAGCATATGTTAAACATCAGATGTCTATAAAGCTCGAACCTAAATCTCAAAAGTGTAATTTTGTTGGATATCCCAAAGCAACTAAGGGATATTGTTTCTTTAACCCTAAAGAGAACAAAGTGTTTGTTGCTCGAACAAGAGTTTTTCTCGAAAGAGAATTTCTTAATAAGAAAGGAAAGGGTAGAGACATTGAACTTGGAGAAGTTCAAGAACAACAATTCACTGAGCCTGAAATTGAACATGTTCCACAAATTGTTGAGGAACAATCAACAAATTTAGAAACACAATCACTGCGCAGGTCCACAAGAGACCGCCATGCACCTGAGAGATATGGATTTCTCATTACAACTCATGGAGATGTTCTTATTATGGATCAAGATGAGCCAAGAACTTATTAAGATGCATTATTGAGCCCAGACTCTGAGAAATGGCATGAGGCCATGAAATCTGAGATGGAATCCATGTCAGTCAACCAAGTATGGACTTTGGTTGAATCAGCTAAAGGGGTAAAACCTATAGGGTGTAAATGGGTTTTCAAGAAGAAAACCGACATGGATGGAAACGTACAAACATACAAGGGGCGACTAGTCGCTAAAGGTTTTCGACAAGTTCATGATATTGACTATGACAAAACTTTCTCCCCTGTAGCTATGTTTAAATCCATCCGGATCTTGCTTGCTATAGTTGCATTCCTTGATTATGAAATTTGGAAAATGGACGTCAAAACTGCTTTCCTTAATGGAGGCAGTCAAAAATATCCTTAAGTACTTGAGAAGAACTAAGGATAAATTTCTTGTCTATGGAGGCAAAAAAGAGCTTAGTATAAAAGGTTATACTGATGCTAGTTTATAAACAAACAAGGATGACTCAAGATCGCAATCTGGATTTGTGTTTTGCCTTAACGGAGGTGCTGTAAGCTAGAAAAGTTCTAAGCAAGACATAGTAGCTGATTCTACGACAGAGGTTGAGTATATTGCAACCAGTGAAGCAGCAAAGGAAGTTGTTTGGATCAAATAGATCATATCTGAACTAAGGGTTGTTCCAAGCATATCAGATGTTATAGAACTCCGTTGTGACAACAATGGAGCCATTGCACAAGCAAAGGAACCCAGACTCATCAACGATCCAAACATATTCTTAGATGCTTCCATCTCATTCGAGAGATCATAGATCGAGGAGATGTGGAGATATGTAAAGTACAAACGGATGAAAACTTTGTTGATCCCTTGACGAAGCCTCTGACGCAACAGAAGCATGATCGTCACACTAAGTCACTCGGTATTAGATATATGAGTGATTGGTCTTAGTGCTAGTGGGAGATTGTTAGAGTATTCCCAAAGACCAATCATATGATGATTGTAAGGATACTTTTATTTACCAATTTTATTGAATAAAGGCATTGTCATTGTTGTTTTTAGATATATGTGTCAATGTATAACATAAACTGAGAAACAATAAGGTCCATATAATAATATATGTATTATTATTAAAAGATCCTTACTCAAGTATTATTATGGGTATGGACAATAATAATACTCTTCAGACTAACATGTGATTAATTGATGACAATGAGTTGTCATTGACATAGAGATGTCAGAACTCATACATGAATATATTAGTAGAGAATAATATATTGGATTGACCTACTATGAGCATATATCTTGGATTATTATGTGACAGTCACAATATTGCTCATAGTGACAACTATATGTATGATCCTTAGACTTGAGATTATTATTATGTCAACATATGTTGTTTTATGTTTTGATGGAATTAAATGTGTCTCGTAATTAGTTACACTATAAAAACTGACATTGGACATATTACAATGTATGTAGTGAGATATGAATGATCAAGATAGGATTTGTCCTTCCTACATAATAGGAAAATATATCAAAGGCCACTTGATTGAGTGAGACTAGAAATGCAAGGTCATGCTTGAATACGTTGATATGAGATATCACAAATTATTCATTAAAAGTATTCCACTCTAGATATCAAGAAACATTAAAATAGGCTATACAAGTGTGACTATTCCAAGACCTGTGCCTATTAAACATATAAAAGGACAAAAGGATATAATACATTAAGATAGTTGGTCATGGACAAGATACATCGAATCATGATCTCTTGTAACTTGGATGAAAATGATATATTGCTAGATGTCACTCATCGTTTCTAATATTAGAATTGTTCTAATATTATTACTAACGTTACAATGAGCCTATAGGGTCACACCCAATGGTTGAAAAGGAGCAAAAATATATATAAGATAAGTAGAATATATTTAATCCCGAATTTTAAATAAAGGATATAATTAAAGTAATTATATCCCATTTAAATTCGAATTAAATATAGATTCCAAAATTTAAGGGAATAATTAAAGTAATTATTTCCTATAAACAAATTCGGAATCAAACTCTTATACCAAGGGTTACAACTATATAAAGGATCTTTTGATGTAACAGCAAATACAGAGAATTCCGTTTTCCCAAACCCTAAAATCAAGAAAAATAGTTTTTCGAGATTTTCTCTCTCAATCAGGTGCACTGAGTAGAGGCCGAGTCGATATTCGTGGAGGCTAAAGATTCGATTGTTGAATAATCGTAACTGTAGCAGATCTTGTTGCTGTATTTGCTGTTTATCGAGGAACCCAATGTATGTTATTGCATCTCTTCCTCCAGATTTTGGATTAAACGTACATGGATCACTAGAAAGACCGTTGTAATTTTTTTTCGCTGCGCCATGGGGGGGTGCTGGCGGTCCCAACATTATAGTGAACCCGTTCGAATTTTAACCAAGTAAAAAACTCAAAATTTGACATTAAGTTGTATAATTAAGTTCAAAAGCCAATAATTAACAATTTGAACTCATAAAATTTGATTTAGCATCATTTTTGATCCTTTTTAGGGTTTAGAGCGTGCATGTCTAAATGGGCTTTATAGTGAACCCATTCGAATTTTAACCGAGTAAAAAGCTCAAAATTTAAGTTTCAGCTGTATAATTATGTTCAAAAGACCATAATTAACTTCTTTTACCCATAATATTTCATTTAATATCATTTTCGATCATTTTGTAGGGTTCAGAGTGTGCATGTCTAAATGTTATTTATTGTGAACCCGTTTGATTTTTAACCGAGTAAAAAACTCTAAATTTGATTTTAAGATTTATAATTAGGTTCAAAAGCCCATAATTAACTTTTGGTACAAAAAATTTTTTGATTCAATATCATTTTCGATCATTTTGTAAGATTTACAGTGTGCATGTCTAAATGGGATTTATAGTGAACCTGTTCGAATTTTAACCGAGTAAAAAGCTCAAAATTTGAGTTTAAGCTGTATAATTAGGTTCAAAATCATATAATTAACTTTTTGAACCCATAAAATTTGATTTAATATCAATTTCGATTATTTTGTAGGGCTCAGAGCGTACATGTCTAAATGGGTTTTATAGTGAACCCGTTCGAATTTTAACTGAGTTAAACTTCAAAATTTGAGCTGAAGTTGTATAATTAGGTACAAAAGCCTATAATTAAAATTTTGTACCCAAAAAATTTGATTGAATATCATTTTCGATCGTTTTGTAGGGTTCAAAACTTGCATGTCTAAATGGGATTTATAAACTGTTCGAATTTTAACCGAGTAAAAAGCTCAAAATTTGATATTAAGCTGTATAATTAGGTTCAAAAGCCCATAATTAACAATTTGAACTCACAAAATTTGATTTAATATCATTTTCGATCGTTTTGTAGGGTGTAGAGCGTCCATGTCTAAATGGGCTTTATAGTAAACCCGTTTGAATTTTAACCGAGTAAAAAGCTCAATATTTGACATTAAGTTGTATAATTAGGTTCAAAAGCCCATAATTAACAATTTAAACACATAAACTTTTATTTAATATCACTTTCGATCGTTTTGTAGGGTATAAAGCATGTGATAAGTGCTCAACTCAATATCACTTTTTACACCTTTTATGGGCATTAATCACTAAATTTACACCCACTCGGACCAAAGCATAGACTTAATGTGATATATTTAGGAGTTATGAGTATAGAGATGATATTTACAGGAAAGACAAGTTTTACTGCATTTTTATATCTGTGTAGGAGAAACAAGTGCCGCGGCAGCAACATGGCCGAGGCAGGACCTGATGCCGAGGCAGCAGCAGAAAGACAGGAAGCAATACTGTAGGCGATCGGAAGAAAAAATCCAAGGGATGTTTCTAGACATGAAGCACATGGATCGGAGCTGGTTAGCATGAAGAAAAGCCCAAGACAAGGCCACGCAGGAAAGCTTCTTAGTTGGAATAAATTTGGAAATATTTTAATTATGTACATGACTTGTTCCCTACTCCAAGTTATATTCTACTTAGTAAGTGTTTGCCCTAGGCCAAACCTGTATAAGACCTAGCCGTCTTAGGTAATGGAGAGAGTCGATTCTTAGAGAGTTACCCTAAGACATATTGTTTTCTTTCTCTCAAATCATGTTCTAAGTTTTCTTAGGGTTTAGGTGAAGGTTGTTAAGCATTTGTGAGAGGATATTGTACTTTGTTCTTTGTTTCAATGCAATAAAACTATCAAGGTTTGCTTATCCTTTTTCATTCTTTGTTCTTGCATTCAAGCTCGGGAGAGAAGTTTGTGAGTAATCAATTTATCTAGACTCGGGAGAGTTATATTCACGAAAGGGATAAGTACGGTGTTTGAATCGCGAAATACTAACTCGGCCTAGGGATAGGTTAAGAGTTTCAGCGGCTAAAAGAAGTGTGAGATTGGTTGGTGAGTATAATTGATTGACGCCGGGATGTATCATCAAGGACTAGTCATCAACAGTACTTCGACTTAAGGATAAGCGGAGACACCCAAGGACACTTTGCCGAACTTTGGTATAGTGAACCCATTCGAATTTTAGAGCGTGCATGTCTAAATGGGCATTATAGTTTTGTAGGGTTTAGAGCGTGCATGTCTAAATGGGCATTATAGTGAACCCGTTCGAATTTTAACCAAGTAAAGTGCTCAAAATTTTAATTGAAGCTTTCTAATTAGGTTCAAAATCCCATAATTTAATTTTTGAACCCATACAATTTGATTTAATATCATTTAGATCATTTTGTAGGGTTCAGAGCGTGCATGTCTAAATGAGCTCTATAGTGAACCCATTCGAATTTTAACCGAGTAAAAAGCTCAAAATTTGAGTTTAAGCTGTATAATTAGGTTCAGAAGCCCATAATTAACTCTTTGAACCCATAAAATTTGATTTAATATCATTTTTTATCGTTTTGTATGGTTCAGAGCGTGCATGTCTTAATGGGCATTATAGTGAACCCGTTTGAATTTTAACCGAGTAAAAAGCTCAAAATTTGAGTTTAAGTTGTATAATTTGGTTCAAAATCCCATAATTTAAATTTTGAACCCATAAAATTTGGTTTAATATCATTTAGATCATTTTGTAGGGTTCAGAGCGTGCATGTCTAAATGAGCTCTATAGTGAACCCGTTCGAATTTTAACCGAGTAAAAAGCTCAATATTTAACATTAATTTGTATAATTAGGTTGAAAAGCCCATAATTAACAATTTGAACTCTAAAAATTTGATTCAATATCATATTGGATTGTTTTGTAGGATTTATAGTGTGTATGTCTAAATGAGCTTTGTAGTGAAACTGTTCGAATTTTGAATTAGAAAAAAGCTCAGAATTAGAGTTTAAGCTGTATAATTAGGTTCAACATCCCATAATTAACTTTTTGTAACCAAAAAATTTGATTTAATATCATTTTCGATCGTTTTGTAGGATTTAGAGCGTGCATGTCTAAATGGGCTTTATAATGAACCCGTTCGAATTTTAACCGAGTAAAAAGATCAAAAATTGACATTAATCTTTATAATTAGGTTCAAAATTGTAACCCCCTTAGCCCGGCCTAGACGGAACCGGAAATAATGGGTTACACGGGGAATATCGAACCAAACCCGCGAAGGTCCGATTCGATAAACACCCCTGAAAACCGATATGTTTTTTTTTAATTTCTTAACTAGATGCATAATTAAGTTCCTATGTGTGTCGAGGTCATGCATAACGAGAGTGAAGACATCCGGTTCACAATTGATCAATCAATTTGCATATAAACACATAAGGACCATAATGCAAATAATTTTAATTCCAACAATAACCGGAAATTCAATCTGCCATAGTTCAATTAAACATGCATAGCATACTCACGACAAAATTCGGATCAATCGAAGCATTATTGCATCACCAATTTCATGTTTTTATAGTTATAGACCTAATCGTAAAGCTCACAAATCATAGGGACTATAACCAACATTAATTTACTAATACGAATTTAAGTGAACATCATGCATCAAGGTGATATTAACACTCGAAACATTATTCATTGCATCTATATTCGATCGTGTGAAGACGTCCAATCCTACACGAAATTTTCAACACTTAGAATGTCATTTTTGGTCAGGGGTATCGATACCTTTGGTCTGGGTATCGATACCCTAACGTGGAGCTAGCCTTGTTGCACTTCGAAGGTTAGGGGTATCGATACCTCCAAAGGTGGTATCGATAGCACAGTGACCAGTGGGGTAATTGCATCGAATCATGCTTCGGTACCACCCCAAATTAAGCCTTGGGTATCGATACCCTTACTAGAGGTATCGATACCCCCTGTGCAATTTGAAAAGTTTGAACATTCTAAGTTAATTCCACCCATTCGAACATAACCATTAATCACCCCTAATTATATGCATAATTTCTTAAGCATAAAATACAATTTAAAGCACACAATTGCCAACAACATGGACCTCAAAATTATCTATAGGCATGCTTCCTACGTTATGATTAAAAATAAGAAACACACATACATGATCATACTTCAACAATCTAAAACAATATCACAATTCATCAAACCAAAATCAAGACGATATAAGGTCTTATTACAAGTCATTAAGCAAAGTAAACACGCTCTCATATGGGTAGGTTTACACATTGCCGAGCCCCAAGTTATTTGCCAAAACATACCAAAAATTGAGTTAACTTTTCCCCTTGGTTCCCTTGCTTCGAAAGTAGCCTCGAATATCTCTATTTCTCTACAAGTATGAAAAGAGAGAGCTTAAGCAAAACATGCTTAGTGTGGAAGCTCTAAACAAGATCAAAAATCATTTTTAAAGTCATACTTGCATCTTTCATGCTTACTTGAAATATGTAAAACCAAATCATGCTTATCAACATTGTCAAATCATTTCATGTATCATGCACAAGTATATCATTTCGTTTCATGTATGCATATTGGCTTTCTAGTGATCACTTAATATGAACTTTTAGTTCACCGAATACACGGATTCCTTTGTCCATAATTGGAGACACTTGGTCTCAACATGCATCGGTCGGACACATAGTCACCCTTGTATACATGTTACCCCCACTACGCACGGTCGAACACAAAGTCACCCTTGTTTACGCATGGGTCAACTATATGCACGATCGGACACAAAGTCACCCTTGTTTACATATAGGCAAGCTCTACACGCACGATCGGACACAAAGTCACCCTTGTTTACGTGTAGGCATCATCAATATTCTCATTATTTTTATAGTGCACTCAATCCTAATGACATGTCATTTGTATTCGAATCTAAAGTTAGTGTCACTAAGCCAATATCAATTCCAATCATGCATGTTAACTTGCTGCTCATAATGCACTCATTAAATGTTCATCATGTGAACCAAAATCATGCTCAACGGCGTAATCAAACTATAAGGCAATAACCACATATTGTTCCAATTTATTTTCATGCTTTCATAAGACATGAATGACTTTCCAAACCATGCATTTTCAGCAATTAACACATGCATGCATTATTTCAAAATCAAAGTCATGCACTTCCAAAATCTCATGAAATCATCATTTATAAAAGCCATTACCGAAATAGCCGAAACTTAAGGTAATGCATCAACATCATTTAAATCACTTACTCTTGAACTATGGAAAGTTTTCACACTATTCCATAGTCCCCAAAACAGAACCGAACCTTTGTGAAACACTTTAAACCCGAAATCACTCACCGATAAGCGAAACGAGCCCTCGTCGATGCTCCAACGGCAACGCCAACGCATCAGCCACTTATGCACCTTCTTGCACTACCTCTAAAACATTAAAAACAGAGCATATTCACATCACAACATGCTCAAAACAACAGCCACATTCAACCTTCACAAAACCTAATGAATCTAACACCTAATCCACTTCAAATATGAACCAAAAACACTTCCAAACCATCCTTATACCTCCAGCAACATAAAAACACCTAAAACAGCCCCTAAAACAACCGAAAACCACCTTAAACACCATCGATTGCATTATTCCGGGATTAATTTGATATTAAATCATTACAAGACACAATCAACCATTTAATTGACCTAATATCATAATTAAATCATCCTAAAACCAGCATCAATTGAGATCTCAAAAGATTTCACAAAAACCTTCACAAAACTCATAAATCTTGAATTAAAAACACAAAATTAAATATCAATTATTAACTAGCAAGCCAATACTTGGGAACTTCAATAAAGAACCTTAGAAAAAGATTAGAAATCAGAATTTTACCTTAAAGATTTGCTCCACCAAAAAGATGAGAAATCCTTCCTTGATTTCCTTGAAAATGATGTTGATTTTGCAAAAATTGATGAGTAGGTTTTGTAGAGAATAAAAGGATGAGTAAAATGAAATAAATCTTGTTGAAAACGATAAAGAAATCAGCAAGTAATTGAAGAAATTTGGAGAAGAATATGGAGAGAAAATGGAGAGAAAATTTTGAGAGAAAAGATGGGAAAATGGGAAGTTACAAAAGAAAATAAAATGATCATCTAAAATAAAACCATTTAAAAACAATTTTGGTGGATAAATCATTAATTAAAAATAAATTGGGTTTATGGCCCTCTAAGGATTCTAAGTATGGCTTACTTTCCAATTTAGTCACCAAAAATCCTAATTTCCAAAAATCACCAATTAAATCCCTAAACTTTTCAAAAATTACAATTTAGTCACTAGTGCATAATTATACTTAATTGAAAATCAAATTAAAGTTCAAATAATATTCTTTTAACTTTAAAACACCATTTTAGTATTTTTAGAACCATTTCACAAAATTATTACTTATCCGATTAAAATACTATTATTTTAATTTTTCCCAGAATAACGAACCCTAGGAATCCGATTCGACCCGAATCGTATTCCCCAAATAAAAAAAGCTACTAACCCCAAAACCGGGATGTTACAAAAATCCCATAATTAACAATTTAAACTCATAAAATTTCATTTAATATCATTTTCGATGTTTTGTAGGGTTTAGAGCATGAATGTCTAAATGGGCTTTAAAGATAACACGTTCAAATTTTAACTAAGTAAAAAGCTCAATATTTGACATTAAGTTGTATAATTAGGTTCAAAAGCCCATAATTAACAATTTGAACTCATAAAATTTTATTGAATATCACATTGGATTGTTTTGTAGGGTTTAGAGCGTTTATGTCTAAATGAGCTTTATATTGTTTTGTAGGGTTTAGAGTGTGCATGTCGAAATCGGCTTTATAATGAACCCGTTCAAATTTTAACCAAGTAAAAAGCTCAAAATGTGAGCTTAAGGTCGGTAGTTAGGTTTTATAGTCCATAATTAACTTCTTGTAACCATAAAATTTGATTTAATATCATTTTTGATCGTTTTGTAGGGTTCATAGCGTTAATGTCTAAATGGGATTAATAGTGAACCCGTTCGAATTTTAATCGAGTAAAAAGCTCAAAATTTGATTTTAAGCTATACAATTAGGTTCAAAAGACCTATTGAGTTGATCGATTGATAAATTTGGCCAAGATGGGGGGTGAATTGGTTATTTAAAATTGATGGAAGATTTTTCAGTAAAATGATGAAAATTTGAGACACAAGATTTATAGTGGTTCAAGCTTCAAAACAAGCTCTACATCCACTACCTTAGCTTTCACTAAGGATTTTGAAACCAATTCACTAAATGAATTCGACCTTTTTCTCGGTTTAAGGGATAACCGTTACAAACAAGCCAATTTCCTACCCAAAATTGATTTAGACCTCACAAAGAATTACAAATGAAAGGAAGACAAATTTGGACATCTCTCAAAGAAAAATATTGCCCCATATATAGATTCACTCTCCCCAAACTCAATTACAAAGGATTAAAATGAAATACAAGAGTTGAGAGTCAAGGTTTTGGAATGAAGTGCTTTGGAGTTTGATTTGTATGCTTAGATGTTGCTTGAGGTTTAATAGTTGTTAATGCTGCTCAAAATGCTTCAATTTATACCTTCTCATTGATTTCTAACCGTTGGGGTTGTTGGAGATGTAAATATAGACGTTGGAGTCTTCTTTTTCCATCATAAATGCACTTTGCAAGAACTGGTATCGAAACACGTATGTTTCGAAACAGACCACGAATAGAAAGAGACGTTGTGCATTTATTAAAGGGCGTATCGAAACAAGTTTCGATACCTGAACTAAACTGTGAGGTTTGGTATCGGAACGGGTATCAAAACGGAATAACCACCATTTAAAGCTTTAACTATCACCATCAACTCATTTAATGCTTAAAAGAGCCGTTGGAGATTTTGGGGGTATCGATACACTAAGCCTTAATTTTAAATAATTTTAAAAATAATTAAAGCTCAAGGAATGGTTTGATACTGGATTCGAAACATTTGTTGGCAGTAAGGTCTCGATATCGAAACGGGTATCGATACTTGTTCTTAGTCTTAAGAACATTCTTTGAAAAAACAAAGGGCTGTATCGATACCTGTTCTAGTGGTATCGATACGCTCGTGTAAAAACTCTTAGAAAAATTATTTCAAAGTTCTTGGTTTGACTTGAATCTTTAATTTTGACTTAGTAACTTAAAAGTTTATTACAAAATAAGTCCTTTAACATAATTGTTATTTCAAAATCAATTTTAGTTTTACAATCTCCCCCTTTTTGATATAACAAAACCAACATAAAATTTTAAGTTTGAAAACTTTGAACAACTTTTAAAAACTTCCCCTAAATAGTTGCATAGCTTTAAAAATGGTATTCTCCCCCTTAGGAAAAAAACTTAAAAAGAATCTAACATATTTCTTCTCCCCTTTTTTTTAGATCAAAATCAATACAATACTAAGGCATAAGAGAATTTAAGCATAAGATCAAGCATTAATAAAAGATCAAATAAGCATAACATTAATAAAAATAATCCAAATCCAACATAAGGTTCAAAGCATAACAATCAAATACCATAGGTGCATTTTGTTCTAACATGAATGAAAATGCAACATAAAACTTAGAAAAACATAACTAGTCCTAAGAAAGCCACAGCAAAGACAAAGCATAATAGCTAAGCTAAGGATCACTCATCTCCATCACCATCACCTTCACCATCCTCATCACCATCTTCATTATCTTCCTCGTCATCATCGCTATCTCTATTTGAGGAAGCTTGAACATGCCGAAGAGCTTCGAGCGAGACACGCATAGAAATATTTTGATTCTCCAAACTCGTCAACCTTGTATCCATAGCATCGAAACGAGATTCGAAGTGAGTGGTGAGGGAATCAAAACGAGTATCCATGCTATCAAAGCGAGCATCCAAACTAGCAAACCAAGCATCCAAGCTATCAAACCTTGAAGTAAGAAAGTCCATTATCTCGGTGTTTGGAGCAACTTGTCTAATCGGCTCCGGATCAAATAGAGGAGGAGGAGGAGGAGCACCACGAACCCATTCACGATTTAGATATTGCAAATGGGAACGGTTAAGAGAGGTTTCACCGATAGGTTCTTTAACGAACTCCACTTTGTCATAGGAACAATCAATTCCTAAATGCACAAAAATAGAATTATGGACACATGCATAAGGAAAAGATTTGACCAAGGGAGTGGCACGGTGCTTGATATGCCGAACAATATCGGAGAAAACTATTTTAGCAAGGTTTGGACGATCGGCTTGACGAAAACATTTGAGCCAAAAACTATCAACTTGACGTATCCAAGAGTACTTACCATTTAATGGACGAATCCACCAAGAGATGATAAGATGCAAGAAGCGATCATGTACATCAAGTCCTATAATCGATCCGGTGAAAGTGCCAAGAGAATCTTCATCATCAATTCCCTCATCCTCAAGGCTGAAAACATCAATAAAGGTATCGACATCTATTCTAAATGTACGACCCATGAGGTAGGATTCAATGGCGACCACTTTACTCCTATCCTTGGAAAGAATGAAAGAGGCATTAGCGTAGAAAAGGACAAGCAATTTGATGAAAAAGTAAGACCAAAAGAGAATAAGGTTTGGCAATTTGATGGTTTGCATTGCTTGAGGACAAGCAATAGGTCGAGTTTGGGGGTGTAATAAGTGCTTATTTCACTATCACTTTTTACACCTTTCATGGACAAATAATCACCTAATCTACACCTACTTGGACTAAAGCATGTACTTAATGTGAGATATGTAGATATTCTGCTTTTGTAACTTATGAAGATGATATTTATAGACAATGCAGACTTTACGGCATCTTTTATGCAACTGCAGGAATATCCACTACCGCGGCAGTAAGTGTGGCCGAAGCAGAACCTGAGGCCGCGACAGCAGCTGAAGGACAAGTAACGATATTGTAGGCGACTTAAAGAGAAAAATGAGGTGAACGTTTCTGGAAAAGTAGCGCAAGGATTGGAGCTGGGAAGCGAGCAAAAAGCCCAAGTCAAAGGCCACACGGAAAAGAATCCTTGTAGGAATAAACTTGGAAATAAAACAAATATTTTATTTATGTACTTGACTTGTGTTTTACTCCAAGTTGTATTCCTACTTAAGAAAGGTTTGCCCTAGGTCAAGCCTATATAAACAATAGTCGTCCAAGGAGAATCATCATATAGAGCACGAGAGAAATTAGTTTAGAGTTTTCTTTGTTTCATTATGTTCTAAATTCTCTTAGGCTTAGGTGAAGGTTGTTTAGTATTTGTGAGAAGAGATTGAACTTTGTTTTCTTGTTTCAATGCAATAAAATATCAAGATTTGCTTATTCTTTGCTATTCATTGATCTTGCATTCAAGCTCGAGAGAGAAGTTTGTGAGAGATTTATTTGTCTAATATCGGGAGAGTTAGGCTCACGAAAGGGATAAGTACAGTATTTTTCTAGCTGGAAAATACTAACTCGGCCTAGGGATAGGTTAGAGTTTTAGCGGCTAAAAGAAGTGTGGGATTGGTTGGTGAGCATAATTGATTCACGCTGGGAGGTATCATCAAGGACTGGTCATCAACAGTACTTTGACTTAGGGATAAGCGGAGTCATCAAAGGACACTTTGCCGAATCTTGGTAAAGTCTACCCAAGAGCAAGGGATTGCCGCGGCAGACGAACATCATCACTGTTGAGGCAGTAAAACTGCAGTGCTACCGAGGCAGTGTTGTGTGATTGCATTGGACAAAGACAAGTCAATTGAATCCACAAATACATCACAACTAGATCCTGGCTATTGATAAGTGCTCAACTCACTATCACTTTTTACACCTTTTATGGGCATTAATCACCAAATATAAACCCAATCGGACCAATGCATGAACTCAATGTGATATATTTAGAAGTTATGCTTATAGAGATAATATTTACAGAAAATGCACGTTTTACTGCATTTTTATATCTATGCAGGAGAACCAGTGCCGTGGCAGCAACATGGCCGAGGCAGAACCTGATGCCGAGGCAGCAGTTGAGAGCCAGGAAGCAAGACTGTAGGCGATTGGAAGATAAAAATCCAAGGGACGTGTCTGGACTTAAAGCCCATGGATCGGAGGTGGCTAGCATGAGGAAAAGCCCAAGACAAGACCACGCGGGAAACCCCCCTTAGCCGAATTAAACTTGGAAATATTTTAATTATGTACATGACTTGTTCCCTACTCCAAGTTGTATTCTACTTAGGAAAGGTTTGCCCTAGGTCTAGCCTATATAAGGACCTAGCCATCCAATGTATTAGACAAGGAATACCTAGGGAGAGAGAGCCGAATCATAACTTGTTTTCTTTCTCTCCATTATGTTCTAAACTTTCTTAGGGTTTAGGTGAAGGTTGTTTAGTATATGTGAGAGGAGATTGTACTTTGTCTTTGTTTCAATGCAATAAAATTATCAAGCTTTGCTTATCCTTTGTTATTCCTTGTTCTTGCATTCAAGCTCGGGAGAGAAGTTTGTGAGTAATCCATTTATCTAAGCTCGGGAGAGTTAGATTCACGAAAGGGGTAAGTACGGTGTTTCAATCGCGAAATACTAACTCGGCCTAGGGATAGGTTAAAAGTTTCAACGGCTAAAAGAAGTGTGAGATTGGTTGGTGAGTATAATTGGTTCATGCCGGGAGGTATCATCAAGGACTAGTCATCAACAGCACTCTAACTTAGGGATAAGCGGAGTCATCCAAGGACACTTTGCCGAATTTTGGTAAAGTCCAACCACGAGCAAGGGATTACCGCGGCGGACAAGTATCGTCGCTGCCAAGGTAGTAAACTAAAGTGCTGCCGAGGCAGTGATATACGATTGCATTGAGTAGAGACAAGTCAATCAAATCCACAATACAACGCATCTGGATCCTGACCCATCTCTCTCTCTAATATTCAATCTCTTTACTTTGCTTAGTTATTTTAGTTTAGTTAAACCAAACTCAATCACTTGTGTTTTATTTTATTTCTTTCTACAGAACAAGAAGACGAAGAAGACATATTAAGTCTACCAGTCCCTGTGGAGACGATAATCCGATAAATTGCTTATCACTTATTATTTTCGATGTGTCCACTTGCACTAAACGCGCACTTTTGACACGCGACAACCATCTTCTCATTCTGATTATTTTCTCTTTATTTAGTTTGTTTTATTATTCACGTTATTTAGTTTACTCCAACCCAAATCAGTTGTGTTTTTATTTTAATTCTTCTACAGAGCAAGAAGACGTAAGAAAGCATATTAAGTAGACCAATCCCTGTGGAGACGATATCCGATAATACTTATCACTTTATTACTTGAGACGTGTACACTTGCACTAATTGTGCACTCTTTTTACACGCAATAAGTTTTTGGCGCTGTTGTCGGGGCTTGGAAACTAAATTTTGTTTTCTTTATTTTCTTGCTTTTAGTTATTTTTATTTAACTTCGGTTTTTCTGGTGTATGACCAGGGCGAACACAAGCAATCCATTATACGAATTAGACCCAGAGATTGAACGCACGCGTCAAAGGTTGCGAAGACAAATCCGAGAAGTTATGGCAAATCATCCGGCAGAACAAAACATACCCGCTGGCAATGGAAGGCTTTCGCCGCCACCAGGGTAGCGGCAGCTTACTGTTCGAGACTTCTTGGAAGAGGATTTGAATGGGTTAAATCCAGGAGTCGTTACACCAGAGATCGAAGCAGCCCACTTTGAGCTAAAACCTGTCATGTTTAATATGCTCAATACTATTGGACAGTTTGGTGGGTCGGTCACTGAAGATGCCAGGCAACACCTCAAATCGTTCATGGAGATATGCAATTCATTCAAAATCCAAGGAGTCCCTGAAGATGTTTTGCGACTTAAATTTTTCCCCTATTCACTGAGGGATAGGGCAAAAACCTAGTTAAATAGTATTCCAGCAAGATTAATAGGATCTTGGAGTGAACTCTGTCGTGATTTCATTACACGTTTTAATCCTACTAATTTATATGATCGTATACGTAATGAAATTACTTCTTTTCGACAGGCAGATGATGAACCAATGTATGAGGCATTTGAGCGCTATAGGGAGTTACTGCACAAGTGCCCTTTGCATGGATTTCCATTATGGACACAAGTGGCCATGTTTTACAATGCTACCAATTCCCCAACAAGGATGATGTTAGACGCCTCTGCCAACGGAACACTCTTTGACAAACCACCAGAGGAAGCAATAGAGATTTTAAACAAACTTGCAAAGAATGACTTTCAATTCCCTACATCAAGTCGAGGAGGGATGAGACGTCAAGCCACAGTACATGAACTAGAAACATCCAATTCAGTGGCAGCACAATTGGCAACTCTCACTAAGACGGTCCAGAATATGCAAATGCAACATAATACCCATGAGGTTAAGGTAATAGATTCTTCATGTGATTTATGTGGAGGTAACCATAGCTCTTCTGAGTGCATGCAGAATCAGGAATCTAGCCTTTATGTGGGAAACTATACCCGGAACAACAACATGATGTCCAACACATACAATCCAGCTTGTAAAAGGCATCCAAATTTTTCATGGAGTAATCCCAACAATGCTTTGAATCCGACTGTTCAACCTTCAGGTTTCCAGCAATCAATGCCAATGCAACACTCGCCGTAGCAGTAGATGCAGCAGATGCAGCAGTAGCAGACCATAAGTTCACTGAAAAATTCTCTTAAGGCATTTATGATGAAAACTGAATCATATATGGCTGAGAATAGTAACTTCATCAAGAGAACCGATGATTTCATAAGTAGAACTGAGATGAGGTTACAAAATCAAGAGGCAGCCATTAAAACACTGGAAACTCAAGTTGGGCAATTCGCTCAAAGTCTGAATACTAGACCTCAAGGAGGATTACCCAGCAATACTGAAGTTGCAAGGGGAAAAAGCCATGAGCAATGTAAGACAATCACTACTAGGAGTGGTTTACAACTTAAGGAGCCATCAAGCAGTCCGGACAAAATTCCAACAAGGGAACAAGAAGAATCAGAGGATATAGATATTTCCACAGAAGACAAGTTGATCCCAGTAGAAGGCACCGCCCAGGTAGATAAATCGGTAATTCCACGCCAAGCGGTCGAGGCAGCACCAACACCAGTGGTACCAGGTATTAAATTCCAAACTAATGAGACACTGGAGGAAATGCGACCACCGCCACCTTTTCCACAAAGGATGAAAAGACAAAAACATGATTATCAATTTAAAAAGTTCCTAGGCATCCTAAAGCAAGTGCATATAAATTTACCGTTAGTTGAAGCAATAGAACAAATGCCAAACTATGCCAAATTCTTAAAAGACATTGTTTCTAAAAGAAGAAGGCTTGGTGAGTTTGAAACCGTTACCGCAACCGAAGGATGCATGGCCATGCTTCATAATCGCATGCCCCCTAAATTGAAAGATCATGGCTGTTTTACTATACCATGTGCGATAGGAAGCCACTATGAAGGAAAGACCTTGTGCGACTTAGTAGCAAGCATCAACTTGATGCCAAAATCCGTATTTCAAAAGCTTGGAATAGGAAGGGCAAAACCTACAACCGTAATGCTCCAATTGGCGGATAGATCATATGTGCAACCTGAAGGAAAAATCGACGACATATTGGTAAGGGTGGATAAATTTATTTTTCCAGCTGACTTTCTTGTTCTTAATTGTGAAGCAGATGACAATGCACCGATCATTCTTGGGAGACCCTTCCTAGCTACTGGACTCACCCTTATAGATGTGGAAAAAGGAGAATTAACAATTTGGGTCAACGACCAACAAGTCACACTTAATGTTTTCCAGATTTTAAAAAGACATGATGATCCGGAGGAGTGCCAAGCGATTTGTACAAAAGATACGGACACTACAATGCCTTGCCTCAGCAGCCACTGCCTCAACAAGAGTGATAGTAATTCTTCACAGCATTGCCTCGGCAGTACAGTGAACGAATGCTACATCAGTATACTGAACAGTGTGCTTGAAGCTGATGCAGTTGAGACACAAGAGACGGAGGAAGTTAATTGGATAGTAGACCACCCAGGTAAGTACTTCGAACCTTTAAATTATCTAGGTAAGAATGAATCATCTTTGAATGAGGAACCATTAAAGATCGAATTAAAACCTTCACCTGATAAATTAAAGTATGTTTATTTGGGACCTAACCACACAATGCCCGTAATTATTTCTCTGAGTTGCAGCCTGAACAGGAACAAAGCTTGATAGAGATGCTACGGCAGCACAAGAAGGCAATTGGGTGGTCAATTGATGACTTGAAAGGAATAAGCCCAGCAGTTTTCATGCATAAAATCCTTTTGGAGGAAGATCATAAACCTACTGTTGAGGCCCAAAGGAGACTCAATCATGCCATGAAAGAGGTAGTACGCAAGGAGATAATCAAATGGCTTGATGCTAGTATCATCTACCCTATCTCTGATAGTGCATGGGTAAGCCCAGTACAATGTGTACCTAAGGAAAGAGGCATGACCGTGATAACCAATGAAAACAATGAACTAATCCCAACTAGGACTGTGACCGGTTGGAGGGTTTGTATGGATTATCGCAAGTTAAATAAGGCAACAAAGAAGGATCACTTCCCATTGCCATTTATTGATGAAATACTTGATAGACTTGCTGGTAAGCCTTTTATTGTTTTCTTGATGGTTATTCAGGCTATAACCAGATTGCTATAGACCCTAAGGACCAAGCAAAAACTACCTTTACTTTCCCGTATGGAACATATGCATTCAGAAGAATGTCGTTCGGCCTTTGTATTGCTCTGGCAACTTTTCAGCGATGTATGATTGCAATTTTTCATGACATGGTGGAAGACTTCCTGGAAGTATTCATGGATGATTTTTCAGTCTTTGGAGATAACTTCGATCATTGCCTCGGTAATTTAGCAAAAGTGCTACAAAGATGTGAAGAATCCAACCTAATGCTCAACTGGAAAAAATGTCATTTTATGGTCAAGGAAGGTATTGTCTTGGGTCACAAAATTTCATCACAAGGCATAGAAGTTGACAAAGCCAATATCGATGTGATAAAGAAATCGCCTCCACCAATTTCAGTCAAGGGAGTTAGAAGCTTCTTGGGTCACGCAGGTTTTTATAGGAGGTTTATAGCTAATTTTTCAAAAATTTCTAAACCTCTATGTGCTTTACTTGAATAGGATAGGAAGTTTGAATTTAGTAAGGAGTGTAGTGAAGCATTCGAGACCCTCAAAGAGAAGTTGATCACTGCACCAATCGTAGTTCCCCCACATTGGGCCTTGCCCTTTGAAATAATGTGTGATGCTAGTGATCATGCTGTCGGGGCAGCACTTGGGAAGAGAAAGAACAATATTTTCCATGTTATTTACTATGCTAGTAAAACCCTTAATGATGCCCAGATTAATTACACCACCAAGGAGAAGGAATTACTAGCAGTAATCTTTGCCTTTGATAAGTTCTGATCCTACCTTATTGGAACAAAGTGACTGTCCACACAGACCATTCGGCAATCAGGTACCTTTTCTCAAAGAAGGATGCCAAACCAAGACTAATTAGATGGATTCTTCTTTTGCAGGAATTTGAAATAGAAATTAAGGACAGGAGAGGTGCGGAAAACCAAGTAGCTGACCATCTTTCCATGTTAGAAGCTGGGGAGAAAAACATGCCAATGGAAGAAATACAAGATGCATTCCCAGACGAGCACATCCTGCGAGTCTCAGCAATACCAGAAGACACTGCCGAGGCAGCAAAGTCGGTAGTAGACAACTATGCTGCCACAGCGGTAAGTGAATATATTTCGGCAACATTGATAGAAGACCTTGCCGCAGTAACAGCCACTCCCTGGTATGCTGATCATGTTAATTATTTAGCCAGTGGTGTTTTACCTTATAACCTTAATTATGATGAAAAAAGAGGTTTCAGCATAATGCAAAACATTACTTCTGGGACGACCCTCTTTTGTTTAAGCAATGTGCAGATCAGGTTATAAGAAGATGTGTTCCCAAGAAAGAGCAACAAGAGGTACTGTCGCGTGTCAAAAGTGCGCGTTTAGTGCAAGTGGACACATCGAAAGTAATAAGTGATAAGTATTATCGACTTATCGTCTCCTCAGGGACCGGTAGACTTAATATGCATTCTTCACCTTCTTGTTCTGTAGAAAAGTAAAGACACAAGTGAATTCAGTTGATTTATCAAAACTAAAATTACTAAATAAAAGTAAAAAGTTGAAATAATAGAGAGAGATGGGCTAGGATCCAGTTGCGTCGTATTGTGGAATTGATTGACTTGTCTTTGTCCAATGCAATCGTATATCACTGCCTCGGCAGCACTGCAGTTTACTGCCTTGGCAGCGACAATACTGTCTGCCGCGGCAATCCCTTGCTCGTGGGTAGACTTTACCAAAGTTCGGCAAAGTGTCCTTGGATGACTCCGCTTATCCCTAAGTCAGAGTGCTGTTGATGACTAGACCTTGATGATACCTCCCGGCGTGAACCAATTATACTCACCAACCAATCTCACACTTCCTTTAGTCGCTGAAACTCTTAACCTATCCCTAGGCCGAGTTAGTATTTCGCGATTGAAACACCGTACTTACCCCTTTCGTGAATCTAACTCTCCCGAGCTTAGATAAATGGATGATTCACAATATCCTCTCCCGAGCTCAATTGTGAAAACAAGGAATAACAAAGGATAAGCAAACCTTGATAATTTTATTGCATTGAATCAAAGACAAAGTACAATCTCCTCTCACAAATACTCGACAACCTTCACCTAATCCCTAAGAAGGTTTAGAACATAATGGAGAGGAAGAAGACAAGAATAAAAATTGGCTCTCTCCCTAGGTATTCCGTGTTTCATACATTGGGTGGCTAGGTCTTTATATAGGCTAGACCTAGGGCAAACCTTTCCTAAGTAGAATACAACTTGGAGTAGGGAACAAGTCAAGTACATAATAATAAAAATATTTCCAAGTTTGATTCGGCTAAGGAGGCTTTCCCGCGTGGTCTTCCTTTGGGCTTTTCCTTGTGCTGGCCAGCTCCGATCCATGTGCTTCAAGTCCAGACACGTTCCTTGGATTTTTATCTTTCCATCGCCTACAGTCTTGCTTCCTGTCTTTCTGCTGCTGCCTCGGCATCAGGTCCTGACTCGGCCTTATCGTTGCCTCGGTACTGGTTCTCCTGCACAGATATGAAAACACAGTAAAACGTGCCTTTTTTTGTAAATATTATCTATATGAGTATAACTTCTAAATATATCACATTGAGTGCATGCATTGGTCCGAGTGGGTGTATATTTGGTGATTAATGCACATAAAAGGAGTAAAAAGTGATAGTGTGTTGAGCACTTATCACACCCCCAAACTCGAACTATTGCTTGTCCTTAAGCAATGCAAACCGTCAATTTGCTTAACTCTACTCTCTCTTGGTCTTACATGTCCATCTATTCTCCCCACCATAGCTAGACCTATTCTTTAGCCTTAACCATTCGGTTACCCAAGGGTTTACCTAGAAACAAACTATAAGAATTGTGAGTGTGTGTGTTTTTGTGGAGAAGTTTGATTAAAGGCTTTCTTAGATAAACTCTAAGTTCAAGAAAAATAGAATTGGGTTAAGTGTTCTCTTCTTTTCTAAACCACCAATTCTTGAGCCAATTTCGGGCACCTCAAGGATTGTGTTTTTCCCTTCACTAAAAATTTTTTCTTTCTTTTTTTTTTAATTCTTTAAAGCATATTAGAGCCAATTTTAGGCACCTCTAGTATGAAGAAGAGTTTTTCTAGAGCCGGTGATAGGCACCTCTAGTTACTTTCCCAAAAATCTAAGTCTTTATCACCTAAGTTCATTAAAAGAATTCCTATAATCCAACAAGTCCCAAAAGTGTTTAAAATTCTTCTTATAGTAAGCATCTAAGTTTTCATCCTTAAGCACCCTAAGGTTAAGCCCTCTTAATAGAACCTAAACATGGTAAGGAGAAAGATTTATATAGCCTTAAAGAATAAACTAAGGCAATACTGATGATGAGCAGTGCAAAAGTGTAGGCAGTTAATTCATGTAAGGCGGGGAGCATAAAAATTTAAAAAAAATCACTGGAATACTCCCTTTTTGGGAAGGCCGCGACAGTAGATTGTTGCCTTGGCAGTGGATCTGCACCCCCAAACTCAAACCGAGCATTGTCCTCAATGCTTTATATTTGAAGAAATAAGCGACAAAACAGAATATGAATAATAAGCAGCAAGTAAAACAGTAAAAGCAATTAATATTGGATAAAGGACAAAGAATTTTAAAGCGACTCCGAAGAGCTGCTTGTAACAATTTTCCTCCTCGGCCTTGCTGCCGATTGCTTTGTCCTTGTTGAGGGTGATGGTTGCGCCTTTGCTTGCCGAGGCGGTTGGACTCGAGTGGGTGGTGTTCGTTGCATTGGGGCCTTTACCTCCTCTCCTTCTTCTACATCAGCCATCTCTTCGGTGAGCATTACGTCCGTTCCTCCTCCCATTGCTGTTGCTCCTCCGGTGTGGTGGGTACTTGGGCCGGCGGCGATGGAGCTTTGGTGCACATAGGCATCTATCTCGGCTGATAGGCTACCCATGATAATTGGTGATCGGGATGGGGTGCTGAAAACGACCCTTCGCTTGGATGGCCTTCTGCTGACAGACGAGACCGCAGCAGAATCTGCTGCCCTAGATGGGCCGGCAGCCTGGTACTGGGGCTGAGGGTCCGCATGGAAGAACGGCCTTGGTCCTCCCGGGGCTGGTGTATTCTCGGTGTAAGGGGCGGCTGTGACGAACATGTTGCTGGGAAACTTCGGAAATTATGCTCCTTGGTCTGGGAAGGCGTGCAACATCATCTGGGCTAGAGTGCCATTGAAATCCCTTTGGTACTCCATGTACCTTTGTTGTCGGAGATCCATTCCTGCCATTCGTTGCAAGATCTCCTGGTACGGGTCTGCTGCGGCAAAGGTGTGAGTAGTACCAGACATGTCTGCCGTGTACTGGGCCCCGACAGCAGTATCGATAGTGAACTGCTGCGGCGTTGCTTGGACAGGCTCCGCTTGTGTGATCTGCATGACTTTGTGACAGAAGTCCCTGGTCCATCCTCGTCGTGGGGGCGTGTATTCGTCTGTCTCTTCAATGGGCACACCTACGGCAACACATAAACCCGTGATCAAACAAGGGAAATACAATGGTCCCCTATCTTTCTTGCCGCACTCGTGAATTTCCAGTAGGATGATCTCTCCAACATTGATGGTCCTCTTGTTGATGATGGATTGGATAAGCACCAATCTTTTGCGATCCACCGTGCTATTGTGTGACGTGGGGATGAGGCGTCGCTTGACAAAGGTATTCCACATTTTGGCCTCCGACTTTAGGCTTTGTCTTATTACGAATCCTCGATGGGTACCGGTTTCCCATGGGGTGTTCGCGTAACAAAGATCATCTTTGATGAGCTAGTAATCCTCGGTAGTAATATCTTCCAAGAATTCGGCGTGGATATCACTGTCAGGGGTGAAGCCGTAGAAATTGTTGATTGTATCGGCATCTAACTGGACCGGCCTGCCGCGGCAATGAACGAAGAGGGAGTCTTTGCTGGGCCCGTGCGCATAAAAATCCCGCACGATTGTGGCATTCACCTGGGTAGGTTGGAGACAGAAAATTTCCCAATTTTGGTACTTAATTCTGTCATAGAGATAGTGCTCAATGTCGTAGTTTTCTTCATCCGCATGTTGGAAACCTTGTTCTTCCCACAGTTGCCGAGCGATGAAAGATCAGTTGAAACGATCTTCAACGTTGGCTAGGGCGAATCTCTTGTAAGTTGCCATCAAGAATTGAGAGAAGTGATTTCTTGGAGTTTTTTTTGAAAAGAATCTGAAGCTTCGCAAAGATTATGAGTAGGCAGAGGGTAATGTGAGAGAGAGATTGTTATGAATACTAAAGAAAACAAGAAAGCAAGAGTGAATAGTTCAAGAGGAAGGAGTTTCTTATATAGGCTTCGGCCTTGTGACCGTTGAAGCCACTAACTGTTTTGTAACCATTTCTTTTTCTACCGTTTCCTTTTTCTGTCGCGGCAGGAATCTCGGCAGACTAGCCGTTACACTGTTCTGCCCGTTGGGACTGCTGCGGCCCTGACACTGTTTTATTGCCTCGGCAGAGTTCCTGCTGTGAACTATTTCTCCTTTATTCTTGCTTATAATTCCTAATTAAAACACACAAAAGAAAAAAATACTTAAAGCAAAAATAATAAGAGCAATAAAAATAAACTAATCCTAATATATTAATAAAAAGAAGAGAGTAGATCATGTTACTGGTGGGGAGCATGCAAATGCATCTCCCAAAATTATTCTCTCCCTTAGGCCCAAATTGTGAATCGGTTGTGGGCCACTCCTTTTTACTGTATGTTCATCCACATTGGGTTTAATTTTTTTACCGAATATCCTGCCGAGAAGGCTGCCCAGGCAAGATATTTTAGTGTCTACTGTGTGGATGGCCTTGCACTCCTCTGGATCATCATATTTTTTCAATTTGTGGAATGCGTTGAGTTTGACTTGTTGGTCATTGACCCGCATTGTCAACTCTCCTTTTTCCACGTCAATTAGAGTACGTCAAGTTGCAAGGAAAGGTCTCCCAAGGATGATCGGTGCATTGTCATCTGCTTCACATTCAAGGACAAGAAAGTCAGCAGGAAAAATAAACTTGTCTACTCTTACCAGTATGTCCTCGATTTTGCCTTCAGGTTGCACATAGGATCGATCCGCTAGTTGGAGCATCACTGTTGTAGGTTTTGGCCTTCCAATTCCAAGTTTTTGGAAGACTGAATTGGGCATGAGGTTTATGCTTGCTCCAAGGTCGCATAGGGCCTTACCTTCATAGCTTTTACCTATCGCACAAGGTATGGTAAAGCAACCAGGATCCTTTAACTTTGGTGACATGTGGTTATGCAGCATTGCCATGCATCCCTCGGTAGTAGCCACTGTCTCAAACTCACCTATTCTTTTCCTCTTTGACACCATGTCCTTTAGGAAGTTGGCATAGTTAGGCATTTGTTCAATAGCTTCAACGAAAGGTATGTTGATGTGGACTTGCTTCAAGATGTCTAGGAATTTCTTGAATTGCTGGTCCTGATTTTGCTTTTTCAACCTTTTTGGGAAAGGTGGTGGTGGTCTCATCTCATCTAGGGTTTCTTTAATTTGAAATTTAATACCTGGCACCACTGGAGTTGTTGCTGCCTCGGTAGGTTGCTCAAGAGCTGCAGTGTTTTCTGCCGGGGCAGTGTTATCAGATTCAGTTTGCTCGGCCTTTTATTTTGCTATATCATCTGATTGATTTTGGCTCTCTGGGATCTTCTCCTTCAGTTGTAGATCACTCCTAGTAGTGATTGCTTTGCACTGTTCATGGCCCATTACCTTAGCAACTTCAGTATTGCTAGGTAATCCTCCTTGTGGTCTAGTATTTATACTTTGAGCAAACTGCCCAACCTGAGTTTCCAGCGTTTTAATGGCCGCTTCTTGATTTTGCAACCTCATCTCAGTTCTATTCATGAAGGCATCTGTCCTCTTGATGAAATTACTATTCTCTGCCATGTATGATTCAGTTTTCATCATAAAGGCCTTAAGCATGTTCTCCAATGAACTTACCGGTTGCTGCTGCATCTGCTGTTACGGCATTGACTGCTGGGCTTGCTGTTGCGGCATTGGTTGCTGAAATACTGAAGGTTGGGTTATTGGGTTTAAGGCATTGTTAGGGTTGCTCCATGATAGGTTTGGATGCCTTTTCCATGAGGGGTTGTATGTGTTGGACATCACATTGTTGCGGTTGTAGTTTCCAACATACATACCGATTTCTTGATTCATGCAATCAGAGGAATTGTGGTTACCTCCACATAAGTCACAATATGAATCAATTACCTTAACCTCACGGGTATTTTGTTGTAACTGTAGGTTTTGCACCATCTTGGTAAGAGAGGCCAATTGTGCTGCCACTGAACTTGATGAGTCTAATTCATTTACCGTGGCTTGGCGTCTTACTCCTCCTCGCCTAGATGTAGGAAACTGAAAGTTATTCTTTGCGAGTTTATTCAATATTTCAATAGCTTCCTCAGGTGCTTTATCCAGGAGTATTCCGTTTGCCGAGGCATCTAACATCATCCTTGTCGGGGCATTCGTGGCAATGTAAAACATTGTCACTTGTGTCCATAGGGGAAATCCATGCAAAGGACACTTGTGCAATAGCTCCCTGTAGCGTTCCCATGCCTCGTACATTGGTTCGTCTTCTGCCTGTCGAAAAGAAGTAATTTCATTACGGATTCTATCATATAAATCAGTGGGATTCAAACGAGTAATGAAATCACGGCAAAGTTCACTCCAGGAACCAATAGATCCTACTGGAATGCTATTTAACCAAGCTTTCTCCCTATCCCTCAGTGAATAGGGGAATAGCTTCAATCGCAAGACATCTTCATGGACTCCTTGGATTTTGAAAGATTTGCAAATTTCCATGAAGGACTTGAGGTGCTGCCTTGCGTCTTCAGTTGCAAACCCACCAAATTGTGCAATTGTATTTAACATATTGAACATAACAGGTTTTAGTTCAAAATGGGCTGCTTCAATCTCCGGTGTGACAACTCCTGGGTTTAATCCATTTAAGTCCTCCTCCAGGAAGTCTCTGACAGTGAGCTGTTGCGGCCCAGGTGGCGACGAAAGTCCTCCATTGCCGGCAAGTAAATTTTGTCCTGCCGGGTGTTATGCCATGGCTCCTTGGATCTATCTCCTCAACCGTTGCCTTGTTCTTTCTATCTCTGGATCTAACTCGTACAAGGGGTTGGTTGGATTGGCCCTGGTCATACACCAAGAAAAACAAAAGTAAAATAAAAATAAAAATAAACAAGAAAATAAAGAGAACAAAATTTAGTTGCCAATCCCCGGCAACGGCGCCAAAAACTTGTCGTGTGTCAAAAGTGCGCGTTTAGTGCAAGTGGACACATCGAAAGTAATAAGTGATAAGTATTATCGAGTTATCGTCTCCTCAGGGACCGGTAGACTTAATATGCTTTCTTCACCTTCTTGTTCTGTAGAAAACTAAAGACACAAGTAAATTGAGTTGATTTATCAAAACTAAAAATACTAAATAAAAGTAAAAAGTTGAAATAATAGAGAGAGATGGGCTAGGATCCAGTTGCGTCGTATTGTGGAATTGATTGACTTGTCTCTCTCCAATGAAATCGTATATCACTGCCTCGGCAGCACTATAGTTTACTGCCTTGACAGCGACAATACTGTATGCCGCGGCAATCCCTTGCTCGTGGACAGACTTTACCAAAGTTCGGCAAAGTGTCCTTGGATGACTCCGCTTATTCCTAAGTCAGAGTGTTGTTGATGACTTGTCCTTGATGATACCTCTCGGCGTGAACCAATTATACTCACCAACCAATCTCACACTTCCTTTAGTCGCTGAAACTCTTAACCTATCCCTAGGCCGAGTTAGTATTTCGCGATTGAAACACCGTACTTACCCCTTTCGTGAATCTAACTCTCCCGAGCTTAGATAAATGGATGATTCACAATATCCTCTCCCGAGCTCAATTGTGAAAACAAGGAATAACAAAGGATAAGCAAACCTTGATAATTTTATTGCATTGAATCAAAGACAAAGTACAATCTCCTCTCACAAATACTCGACAACCTTCACCTAATCCCTAAGAAGGTTTAGAACATAATGGAGAGGAAGAAGACAAGAATAGAAATCGGCTCTCTCCCTAGGTATTCCGTGTTTCATACATTGGGTGGCTAGGTCTTTATATAGGCTAGACCTAGGGCAAACCTTTCCTAAGTAGAATACAACTTGGAGTAGGGAACAAGTCAAGTACATAATAATAAAAATATTTCCAAGTTTGATTCGGCTAAGGAGGCTTTCCCGCGTGGTCTTCCTTTGGGCTTTTCCTTGTGCTGGCCAGCTCCGATCCATGTGCTTCAAGTCCAGACACGTTCCTTGGATTTTTATCTTTCCATCGCCTACAGTCTTGCTTCCTGTCTTTCTACTGCTGCCTCGGCATCAGGTCCTGCCTCAGCCTTGTCGCTGCCGCGGCACTGGTTCTCCTGCACAGATATGAAAACACAGTAAAACATGCCTTTTTTCTGTAAATATTATCTATATGAGTATAACTTCTAAATATATCACATTGAGTGCACGCATTGGTCCGAGTGGGTGTATATTTGGTGATTAATGCCCATAAAAGGAGTAAAAAATGATAGTGTGTTGAGCACTTATCAGGTACTAAGGCACTGCCATGATTCACCTTATGGAGGACATTTTGGAGGAAATAGAATAGCATCCAAAGTGCTTCAATCAGGCCTGTATTGGCCAACACTTTTTAAAGATGCCCAACTCTATTATAAGCAGTGTGATCTATGCCAACGTACGGGCAACATCTCTAGATGTAATGAGATGCCATTGCAGCCCATAATGGAAGTAGAATTGTTGATGTTTGGGGAATCAACTTTATTGGACCATTGCCATCATCTCAAGACAATCTCTATATCCTTGTAGCAGTGGATTATGTATCTAAATTGGTCGAAGCAATTGCTACACCACACAATGATTCCAAGACTGTGAAGAAATTCCTACAAAGAAACTTCTTCACCAGATTTGGAATTCCTAGTGTAATCATTAGTGATGAAGGTAAGCACTTTAACAATAGACTCATTGCCGTGACCCTAAAGAAGTTAGGAATCACACATCGGATTGCCATGGCGTATCATCCACAGACAAATAGGCAGGCTGAAATATCAAATAGAGAATTGAAACAAATAGACAATCAAAGCATCAGTTACCATGTTAGCTTTTCCCGGATGATACTCAATAGACAATCAAACATTTTCCCTCTTCGGACAAACAACAAATTCGTCCCTCACACTGAAGCAACAACGCACAAGCCACCACACTACTTCATCTTTCACAGAAAACATAACTCAAAAGAGAATTTTTTTTTTTAGATCGATACTCAACTCTTAGCAACCACAACAGTTTCCATACCACATACTCGAACTAACCCTCTTTTCAACATCCTCAATCATACAAGGTAACCATATAAACCTTCCATCAGCCTACGGTCCACACAACGACGCTCAACCAACAAGCCTCATACTAGCTTAACATAAAAACGCTAAACATGGTCTCAAGCAAACTCCATCGATGGCAACACCCTCAATAAGAGACATAGTCCCAACATACCATCCCTCCACCTATGGATGACAAAACCCAATACTCAATCGAAAGCCAATGTTCTTCCCAAAAACCTCGAATCTAAACATGCTAGAACGTACCACATATCCAACCCAACCATTGGAACTTAGGACTCCAAGAGAACCGTACTCAAATAAACGATCATTCCAGCCACACACCTAAAAAACCTCATCTCACCCTCAAAATTTTACTACCAAACTCATGATGATTCTTCCCAACTTACTAGTAGGACAAACAACCACCCATAACTCAACCATATCCACAACAAGCCCACTCAAAAACACTTGCTCCTAACTTCTATTACAACACCGTACCACCAAACGCATAGAAAAGATTACCACATTCCCTTATCAAGACACCACTCCAACTCGGCAACCTTCGAAACAACCATGCGGCTTAGATAACCTAAAAGGTTCTTTACACAAAAACTTAACCTTGCCAAACACACCCTCAACTAGACCCTTACCAAACATCTAATCACGTCTTACCTCCGATCAACTTAACTAAGTCAGAGTCCCACTCACAGGTCCACTATTTTACCAGGACTCTCACATAGATTTAACCAAAAAACTTTTCTCGTAACTCCACAGCAACCCTGGTTCATCCCACAAAACAAACACCCTTCACTGACATCCTTACACAAGCCAAGCCATCCACGATAGCTAACATTGAACAAAACATGCAACACCAGGAACCTACCACCTTTGTGTCGACACCCAACATTGTACTCATCTCAAAGTTAGTACCTCCAACTCAAGCTTAAGCCACCACAACAAACACAACAACACACCTCAAACTTCGAGGTCCGTGTGTCGCTAACTACCTCGACACCCAACTCAAAACTCTTACCCAACCTTAACTCACTGATAAAGTCAACTCTTATCCCACCTATACCACAACAAAATCCAAACTTGTCGAACTCTTCCTTCCACTCACCCCAACACCTCTTAATTTATAACCTTACCAAGGTTGTAACCACACTGATGAATCATCCACTAACATGAACCCACTGGACATAACTCTCACTGCACTTTCAATAAAAGCAAGCTCAAAAGACCAAGTAACGGATATAGGTTATAAACTTTCCAGCGGTCCTCGTCACACAACTCAAACACCATCACAATCTAACTTTAGCCGAGGTAAACCCAACATAACTCCTTATACACACAATATGTGCACTTTCCACCTTTACGGCATAACTAAAACCTCGCAAGGTCACAACAAAACCATGATTCAAACCCATGATACCACAACTCCCATACTAATATATATGTTATTGTATTCTTTCATCAAGACTTGACCCAATACTCCTCAAGGAAAAACACCCGATCGGTCACAACCCTTAACCTATCCACACGTTAGACCATACAACAGAGGACTCCATGTAGTTTTTTTCCACTATCCATGACGATAAACATATCCCTTTTCTTTTAAAACAAATCCACACTCTTTAAGAAAACAAAACACCAAACAGTATTACATCACACAACATGCCACAACCTTCTCACAACCTCCAAACTCTAACTGGAGAGAATTTGCAAAACTCAGTCTTACATTCCTTAATGACCAACTCAAAACTAACCATAACTCAGGGTATCCCCCTCGGTTTCAAATATTCACAACTCTGAGCCCAAAAGACCCATTCCTCATCCAAGACTATTCCCTATCCAAAAGGGTAACTTACCCACAACACAACAAGCTCATGACCAAAAGAAAGCCTTTTCAACAATTTTTTTTAACAAACCTACACCCCAAAAGAACCAACCCAGCACCACTTCCATCCTCAAAGGAGATACTCGCAAGTGTGAAAAAATGTATGTATGATTCCCTATATGCCCTCATCAATGCCTGTGCAAGTGCATGTAAATGTAATTTCTAATGTCATGCTCGAGAATGCATGCATGCCCTACAATATCTATAGATATTTACATATATGTGCTCTTACACTATGCATGATTATTTATTCACACTCACAAATAACATCTTTGATTCCAACAATTTCAACTACTAACTTGCTAACTATTTCCAAGTCAGGTTAGCAGCAGCCACCCCTCTTCAGCAGACTGAAATACACCTGTCAAAGCCTGAATGCACTGTGCAAACTCAATTTCTAAACTAACCTCCCCGTATAACCGGACGCAGCAACTACGAGTGAAGGGGAAGGGAAATCGTTCTTCCCTAGCAGTCGTTTCACCCTCAAACTGACCAATAGTGATTACACTAGCACTAGCTCAAGTCTCACGTCTCAGAGGCATATTCCAAAACTTTAAACACAAATTTAAACGTATAATCAAAACATAATATCAAAATATATTAGACTTACATTCGGGCAAGATCCAAGGGAAACCTAAAGCATTTGAAAATGTATTGGCATTGGAAATGTGTAACCGTTATCCCTTTTTAACCATCATCACTCAAAGTACAACCATCATGCTTAAATATTCAACAAGTTAACAACGTAACAAGTTCAATCACACACTTTAGCAAACCTGACCCCACACGTTAGTAAACCTGGCTCTGATACCATCAAATATAACCCCCTTAGCCCGGCCTAGACAGAACCGGCACTAACGGGTTACACGGGGAATATCGAACCAAACCTGCGAAGGTCCAATTCGATAAACAACCCTGAAATCGATATATTTTTTTCTTATCTAGATGCATAATTAATTATGTTCCTGAAAGTCTTGATCTCATGCAAAGCATTAACGGAAACAATCCGATCATAAACAAGCATTCGATTAAACACTTAAGTAAATTAAGGACTAAAACGTAAAACTTTTACTTTCTAATGACAAACTAGAAATTCTTTCCATCAAAGTTTAATTAAGCATACAAGTATCCCTCACGGTAAATCTCAAAACAAACGGAGCATTCTAACATCATCAATTGCTTGTTTCACTAATCTAGGGACCAAAATGTAAATCTTAGAAATTATAAGGACTTCGTCAAAATTAAGTTATCCATCTTGAAATTTAATCAACTTTATGCATCCATGTGAAAATTCAGCTCAAAATAACATCTGTAGATGCCTTAATTGAACAAAGAAGGATATCCGGGACTAAAATGCAATTTCCAGCAACTTCCATTTCCTGGCAGCCAAAGGTTTTGAAACCTTCCTTAGAGGTTTCGAAACTTTATGTAAGAGGTTTCGAAACTTCCCGAAGGTTTCGAAACTTTTCGCGTCCAGTAAGGGTCCAGAATCAAAATTTCCCTCAAGGTTTCGAAACCTTCCTGAAGGTTTCGAAACTATTTGACAAAAGTTTCAAAACCTTCCCTAAGGTTTCGAAACTTTGTGCCTGGAACCTAAAAATTCCGTCACACCAAGTGAATTCAACCGACTCAGGACATAGCCAATAATCAGCATCAACTATATGCATAATTCCTAAACATAAATAATAATAATAATCACACAATTATCAACATCAAAAACTCCATACAATCTATAGGCATGCTTCTTAAAATATGATTAAAAACAAGAACGTTCATGCATGTACGTGCTTCAACCAATTCCAAACAATATCAAAATTTATCAAATCAAAATCAAGACGATATAAGGTCTCATTACAAGTCATTAACCAAAGTAAAACACACTCTCATATGGGTAGGTTTACACATTGCCAAGCCCTTTTTATTTGCCAAATCATACCAAATATATGTAGACTTTTCCCCTTAGTTCTCTTGCTCCAAATGCATCCCCAAATGTCTCTAATTATCTGCAAAGATGAGAAGAGAGCTTAAGCACAACATGCTTAGTGAGGAAGCTCTAATAAGATCATCTATGCATCATTTTAAAACCATATTAAAAACCATAACTTGTAATGTCTTTCTAAAACCAAGCATGCTTAACAAATCATGTTCATGTTCATAATACCAAAAACCTTTCCTTGAGTATGCATGGCATTATCAATTCATTTCACAAATGATGCACAATGTTCCAAATATTTCCATGTTTGTATATTGGATTTCTAGTGATCACTTAATGTGAACCTTAAGTTCACCGAATACACGGATCCATTGATTAGAGACCTTTAGTCTCGTCATGACACAAAGTCACCATTGACATGACACGAAGTCACCATTGACATGACACGAAGTCAACCTAATTACACAAAAAGATTTAAATCACAAAAAGATTAAAACCTAATTACAACATTAATTGAGAAAAACACAAAAACTCCATAAAAAGATTTCACAAAAACCTAATTACAGCATTAATTGAGATCTAAAAAGATTTCACAAAAACCTCCATAAAATCCATAGATCTAGAATTAAAAACACAAAATTAAGTTTCCATTGTTGATTAGCAAGCCAATACTTGGGAATTTCAATAAAGAACCTTAGAAAAAGATTAGAAATCAGCAAAGTTACCTTAAAGATTTGCTCCACCAAAAGATGAGAAATCCTCCCTTGATTTCTTGAAAATGGATGTTGATTTTGCAAAATTGATGAGTAGGCTTTGTAGAGAATGAAAGGATGAATAAAATGAAGTAAATCTTATTGAAAAACGATGAAGAAATCAGCAAGAAATTGAAGAAATTTGGAGAAGAAGATGGAGAGAAAATGAGAGAAAATCTTGAGAGAAAAGATGGGAAAATGGGAAGTTACAAAAGAAAATGAAATTATTATTTAGAATAAAACAATTTAAAAACCATTTTGGTGGATAAATCATTAATTAAAAATTAATTGGACTTATGGCCCTCTAAGGATTCTAAGTATGGCTTACTTTCCAATTTAGTCACTAAAATCCACATTTTCGAAAATTACTAATTAAATCCCCAAAACTTTTCCAAAATTACAATTTAGTCACTAGCACAAAATTAAGCCCAATTAAAAATCAAATTAAAGTTCAAATAATATTCCTTTAACTTTAAACACCTTTTTAATATTTTTAGAACCATTTCACAAAATTATTACTTATCCGATTAAAATACTATTATTTTAATTTTTTCCCGGAATAACGAACCCTAGGAATCCGATTCGACCCGAATCGAATTTCCCCAACTAACACTCAACTACTAACCCCAAAACCGGGATGTTACAGCCATAATTTTTTGGCTCCTCGCAGTCCTCAACAAAATGGGGTAGTTGAGCCTTGAATGCAAGATCAATGAATAGCAAAGAATAAGCAAATCTTGATATTTTATTGCATTGAAACAAGAAAACAAAGTTCAATCTCTTCTCACAAATACTAAACAACCTTCACCTAAGCCTAAAAGAATTTAGAACATAATGAAACAAAGAAAACTCTAAACTAATTTCTCTCGTGCTCTCTATGATGATTCTCCTTGGACGACTATTGTTTATATAGGCTTGACCTAGGGCAAACCTTTCCTAAGTAGGAATACAACTTGGAGAAAAACACAAGTCAAGTGCATAAATAAAATATTTGTTTTATTTCCAAGTTTATTCCTACAAGGATTCTTTTCCGCGTGGCCTTTGACTTGGGCTTTCTGCTCGCTTCCCAGCTCCAATCCTTGCGCTTCTTGTCCAGAAATGTTCACCTCATTTTTCTCTTCAAGTTGCCTACAATATTGTTACTTGTCCTTCAGCTGTTGCCGCGGCCTCAGGTTCTGCTTCGGCCACACTTACTGCTGCGGCAGTGGATATTCCTACAGTTGCATAAAAGATGTCGTAAAGTCAGCATTGTCTATAAATATCATCTTCATAAGTTACAAAAGTAGAATCTCTAAATATCTCACATTAAGTACATGCTTTAGTCCAAGTAAGTGTAGATTAGGTGATTATTTGTCCATGAAAGGTTTAAAAAGTGATAGTGAATTAAGCACTTATCACACCCCCAAACTCGAGCTATTGCTTGTCCTCAAGCAATGCAAACCATCAAATTGCCAAACCTTATTCTCTTTTGGTCTTACTTTTTCATCTATTCTCCCCACCATAACCTTTTGGTTACCCAAGGACTTACTCGGAATCAAGCTATAAGATTTTGTGAGTGTGTGCGTTTTTGTGGACAAGTTTGATTAATGGCTTTCTTAGACAAACTCTAAGTTCAAGACAAATAGACTTTGGAATTTATGATGCCTTTCTATAGTACCAACACTTGAGCCAATTTCAGGCACCTCAAGGGTTGTGTTTTATTACTACCTAATTTTTTTTTGCATAAACTAGAGCCAATTTCGGGCACCTATAGTTATCATTCCATAGATCCAAGTCTTTATCACCTAAGTTCATTAAAAGAATTCCTAAAATCACACAAGTCCTAAAAGTGATCTTAAAATAAATCTTATAGCAAGCTTCTAAGTTTCTTCCTTAAGTATCCTACAGTTAAGTCATTTAAACATGACCTAACTATGGTAAGGAGAAAGATTTCTATAGCCTCAAAAGAATAAACTAAAGCAATATTGAAGTGGAGTAGTGCAAAAGTATAGACAATAATTCAAGTAAGGTGATGGAGAAAAAATTTAAAAACAACTTAAATACTTCCTTTCATGGTAGGGCCGCGGCAATGAATTGCCTCGGCAGTAGATCTACACCCCCAAACTCGAACCAAGCATTGCCCTCAATGCTTATTACCATAACACACAGCAGGAAACAAAATATGAAAACGAACAAGTAAATATATAAAAGCAGCATAAAGATGTAAAATTTAAAGAGACTCCAAAAAGCTGCTTGTAACAATCAGTTTCCGTGGCCTTGCTACCGACTGTTTCGTTTTTGGGGATGGTGACGGGTGATTTTGGCTTGTCAGGGCGGATGGACTCGTGTAGGTGGTGTCCGTTGCATTGGAGCATCCGCTTCTTCTCCTTCTTCCTCGTCGGCAATTTCTTCCGTGGCCATTATATCCGTCCCTCCTTCATCTTCTACATTTATTGGGTCTGCCTAGGCAGGATGAGTACTAGGACCGACAACTGTTTAGGTTTGATGCACATAAGCATCAATCTCTGCCGAGAGACTACCCATTATGATGGGGGATCCTGGTGGCGTGCTAAAAACAAGTCTCCTCTTGGATGGCCGTCAGCTGGTAGAGGATGCCGCAGCAGGCTCTGCTGGTCGAGATGGGACTGCGTCATGGAATTGCTGTTGAGGGCCAGTAGGGTAGAATGGCCTCGGTCCTCTTGGTGCAGGAGTGGTCTCGGTGTAGGGTGCAGCCGTGACAAACATACCGGTGGGGAAGTCTGGGAATTGGGCCCCGTGGTGTGGAAAATTACTTACCATCATATGGGCTAGTGCCGTTGATAAGTGCTCAACTCACTATCACTTTTTACACCTTTCATGGACAATAATCACTAAATCTACACCCACTTGGACCAATGCAAGTGCTTAATGTAATATAATTAGATATTCTGATTTGGAAGCATATAAAGATGATATTTATAGAAAAGGCGAGTTTTACTGTACTTTTGTGTCTGTGCAGGAAAAACTAATTGCTGCGGCAGGACCTGAGACCGCGGCAGCAGCTGAAGGATAAGTAACGATATTGTAGGCGATTTGAAGAGAAAAATAAGTTGGACGTTTCTGGACAAGCAGTGCATGAATCGGAGCTGGGTAGCACATGGAAAGCCCAAGTCAAAGGCGACGCGGAAAAGAATCTTAGTTGGAGTAAACTTAGAAATATTTTATTTATGGACTTGACTTGTGTCCTACTCCAAGTTATACTCCTACTTAGGAAAGGTTTGCCCTAGACCAAGCCTATATAATACCTAGCCGTCCAAGAGGAGAAGAGGAGGAGAGTTTTCGGCGCAAAGCTTAGCATCATAGAGAGAGCCGACTCCACCTTAGATTTTAGATTTCTTTTTATTATGTTCTAAGTTTCTTTAGGCTTAGGTGAAGGTTGTAGAGTATTAGTGAGAAGAGATTGACTTTTGTTTCATATTTTAATGCAATAAAATATCAAGTTTTGCTTATTCTTCGCCATTCTTTGTTCTTGCATCCAAGCTCGAGAGAGAAGTTTGCAAGTAATCCATTTATCTAATATCGAGAGAGTTAGATTCACGAAAGGAATAAGTACGGTGTTTCAATCGGGAAACACTAACTCGGCCTAAAGATAGGTTAAGAGTTTCAGCGGCTAAGAGAAGTGTGGGATTGGTTGATGATTACAATTGATGCACGCCGAGAGGTATCATCAAGGATTGGTCATCAACAGTACTTCGACTTAGAGATAAGCGGAGTCATTAAAGGACACTTTGTCGAACTTTGATAAAGTCTACCCAAGAGCAAGAGATTGCCGCGGCGGACAAGCATCATCACTGTCGAGGCAGTAATCTACAGTACTGCCGAGGTAGTGTTTTGCGATTGCATTGGACGGAGACAAGTCAATTGAATCCACTATACAACACAACTGGATCCTGTCCACTTCTTTAATCTGTTTATCTTATCTTTCTTTAGTTTTCTTTATTTAGTTTTCATCAACCCCAAATCTTATGTTTTCTATTTTATTCCTTTTTAGAGCAAGAACACAAAAGAAGGCATATTAAGTAGACCAATCCCTGTGGAGACGATATCTGATATACTTATCACTTTATTACTTGCGACGTGTACACTTGCACTATTTGAGCACTTTTGACACGCAACAAGTTTTTGGCGCCATTGCCGGGGATTGACAACTATTTTTTTTTATTTTCTTGCTTTTTATTTTTATTTTACTTTGTTTTTTTTGGTGTATGACCAGGGCCAACCCAACCAACCCTTTGTACGAACTAGAACCCGAGATCGAATGTACATGGCAAAGGTTGAGAAGACAAATTCAAGGAGCTATGGCAGATCATCCAGCAGGAAAAAACTTACCTGCCAGCAATGGAGGTCTTCCGCCGCCACCAGGGTCGCGACAGCTTACTGTTCGAGACTCCTTGGAGTAGGATTTGAATGGGTTAAATCTAGGAGTCGTTACACTAGAGATCGAAGCAGCCCACTTTGAGTTAAAACCTGTCATGTTCAATATGCTCAACACTATTGGACAGTTTGGTGGGTCTATGACTGAAGATGCCAGGCAACACCTCAAGTCATTCATGGAGATATGCAATTCTTTCAAAATCCAAGGAGTCCAGGAAGATGTCTTGAGATTGAAATTATTCCCCTATTCACTGAGGGATAGGGCAAAGACCTGGTTAAATAGCATTCCAGCAAGATCTATTGGATCTTGGAGTGAACTCTGCCGTGATTTCATCACACGTTTTAATCCTACTAATTTATATGATCGTATACGTAATGAAATTACTTCTTTTCGACAGGCAGATGATGAACCAATGTATGAAGCATGGGAGCGCTATAGGGAGCTACTGCCCAAGTGTCATTTACATGGATTTCCCTTGTGGACACAAGTAACCACATTTTATAATGCAACCAATGCCCCAACAAGGATGATGTTAGACGCATCTACCAATGGAACACTCCTTGACAAAGCACCTGAGGAAGCTATTGAAATCTTGAACAAACTTGCCAAGAACGATTTTCAATTCCCTACATCAAGGCGAGGAGGAGTAAGACGCCAATCCACAATGAATGAATTAGAAACATCAAGTTCAATGGCAGCACAATTGGCCTCTATAACCAAGATGGTGCAAAACATGCAGCTACAGCAAAATACCCATGAGGTTAAGGCCATTGATTCTTTTTGCAATTTATGTGGAGGTAACAACAATTCTTCTGAATGTATGCAGAATCAAGAATCCAGCATGTATGTTGGAAACTATAACCGAAACAATATGATGTCCAACACCTACAACCCCTCATGGAAGAGGCATCCAAACTTTTCATGTAGTAATCCTAACAATGCCTTGAATCCAATTACTCAACCTCTAGGTTTCCAACAACCAATGCAAAATTTGCCGCAGCAGCCGGTCCAGCAACCATTGTCGCAGCAGATGCATCAACAGCAGCCTGTAAATTCACTGGAAAGTTCTCTGAAAGCCTTTATGATGAAAACTGAAACATACATGGCAGAGAATAGTAATTTCATCAAAAGAACAGATGCATTCATAAATAGAACTGAGATGAGGTTGCAGAACCAGGAGGCAGTAATTAAGGCACTGGAAACTCAGGTTGGGCAGTTTGCCCAGAACATAAATACTAGACCACAAGGAGGATTACCTAGCAATACTGGAGTTGCTAAAATAACGGACCATGAACAGTGCAAAGCAATCACTACCAGGAGTGGTCTACAACTGAAGGAAAAAGTAGGAAACCCAACAGACAAAGCCCCACCAGAAGAACAAGAGAAAGAGGACTTGGATGCTGAACAAACGAATCATGTCACAGCAGAAAGCACTGCCCCATCAGAGCACTCGGCAATACCTCGACCAGCTGCCGAGACAGATCAAAACCTAGTGGTGCCAGGTATTAAATTCCAAACTAATGTAACACTGGAAGAGATGAGACCACCACCACCGTTCCCACAAAGATTGAAAAAGCAAAAACAGGATCATCAATTCAAAAAATTCTTAGATATTTTAAAGCAAGTCAACATCAACTTGCCATTTGTAGAGGCAATTGAACAAATGCCCAACTATGCTAAATTCTTGAAAGACATTATGTCTAAGAGAAAGAGGCTTGGTGAGGTTGAAACAGTGGCTGCTACTGAAGGATGCATGGCAATGCTGCTCAAGCGCATGCCACCCAAATTGAAGGATCTTGAATGCTTTATCATACCTTGAACGATAGGTAACCATTACGAAGGAAAGGCCCTATGCGACCTTGGAGCGAGCATAAACCTAATGCCCAAATCAGTCTTCCAAAAGCTTGGCATAGCAAAAGCAAAACCCACAATAGTGATGCTCCAACTTGCGGATAGATCATATGTGCAACCTGAAGGAAAGATCGAGGACATACTGGTGAGAGTTGATAAATTTATTTTTCCCGCTGACTTCCTTGTCCTTGATTGTGAAGCAGATGACAATGCACCGATCATCTTGGGGAGACCTTTTCTTGCCACTGGACGCACACTCATAGATGTGGAAAAAGGAGAGTTGACAATGAAGGTTAATGACCAACAAGTCAAACTCAATGCCTTCCACAATTTGAAAAGGTATGATGATGCAGAAGAATGCAAAGTCCTCCACACCACAGATGCAGGCACCAAGATATCCTGTTTCAGCAGCAACTGCCTCGGCAGCATGCTCGGCAAAATATTGGGCAAGAAGATTATGCCAGAAATGGAGGAAACCAGTAAGAAAACACATTGTCCAGGCATATTCAGGTCCAAATGGTCAGAACCACATGGTGCAGTAAAGACCAAATCGAAGAGGGATGGGCATTAGTTTAAGGAGAATGGCCAACATTTGAAACATCATTCTGGCATACAAGAAATAATCACCTTAGGAGATGCACTCGCATGCACTCCACCAGTGACATAATCTCCTTTCTCTAATTTTTATATTATTAGGATTAGTTTAGTTAGAGTTAAATTTTTATTATATTTATCTTTAATTATTTTCGTTTATGTTTAATTTTTAGGTCAATAAGCAAGAATAAAGGAGAAGTAGTTCATAGCAGGAAAAGTGTTGCCGGGGCAGAAAATAGTGTCAGAAGCCGCAGCAGTCCCAACGGGCAGAACAGTGTAACGGCTAGTCTGCCAAAATTCCTGCCGCGACAGTAAAAGCAAACAGCAGTAAAGGCTAACGGCTACAAAACGGCTAGTGGTTCAAACGGCTACAAGGTCGAGGCTTATATAAGCACTTCCTTCCTCTTGAACTATTCACTCTTGTATTCTTGATTTTTTTTAGATTTACTTGTTAATCTCTTTCTCACAATACTATCTATCTCTAAGACTTCTTAGAATTTTCGAAAATCTCCAAGAAACTCTTCAAGATCCTCAAATTCTCCAATACTCATACATGGCTACATACAAAAGATTCGCCCTTGCCGTTGTTGAAGAACGTTTCAATAGATCTTTTATTGCTCGGTAGCTATGGGAAGAACAAGGGTTCCAACACTCTGATGAGGAGAATTACGACATTGAGCATTATTTGTTCGACAAGATTAAGTATAAAAATTGGGATATCTTTTGCCTACAACCTACTCAGGCCAATGCCACCATCGTACGGGAATTTTATGCGCACGGGCCGAGCAAGGACTCTATTTATGTCCATTGTCGCGACAGGCCTATCAAACTTGATGCCGAGACAATCAACCTATTCTACGGCCTTACACCTGAACGTGATGATCATACTAAATTCATGGAGGACATCACCAACGAAGATTATGAGTTGATAAAAGATGATCTTTGTTATGAGAATACTCATTGGGAAACCGGTGCCCATAGAGGATCGGTAGCAAGGAAAAATCTTAAGCCCGAGGCTAAGCTTTGGAATACCTTTGTCAAAAGATGCCTCATCCCAACCTCACACAATAGCACGGTGGATCGAAGGAGATTGGTGCTCATTCAATCAATCATCAACAAACAGAGCATCAATGTTGGAGAAATAATTTTAAAGGAGACATACGAATGCAGTAAGAAAGATAAAGGACCTTTATATTTCCCTTGTTTAATCACTGGTATTTGTACTACTGCAGGAGTACCGATGGAAGAAATGGATGAATTCACAGCCCATAGACGAGGGTGGACTAGAGACTTTTTCCACAAAATCATGCAGATCATACAAGTAGATCCAGTCCAAGCAACCCCTCAGCAGTTCACTGCTGACTAAACTGTCGGGGTTCAGTACACGACAGACATGCCTGACACTGCCCAAACCACTGCCGCAGCAGACCCATACTAGGAGATACTTCAAAGGATGGCAGCTATGGATCTTAGGCAACAATGATACATGGAGTATCAAAGGGACTTTAATAGCACACTTGCCCAAATAATGCTCCATAACTTTACCGGCCAAGGGGTGTAGTTTCCCAAGTTTCCTCCAAACATGTTTGTCACAGTTGTACTCTACACCGAGATGACTCCAGCTCCAGGACCACGACCATTTTCCCCACTAGCCCACAGCAACAATTTTATCCTGCTGGCCCATCTAGGGCAGCAGACTCTACCGCAGCAGCATCTGCCAGCAGACGACCATCCAAGAGGAGAGCAATCTTCAGCACTCCACCAAGATCCCCCATCATCATGGGCAGTCTATCAGCAGAGATAGATGCCTATGTACATCAAAGTTCAACTGCTGTCGGGCCAAGCATTCACCTTGCCAGGGCAGACGCAACAAATGAAGGCGGGACAGACATCATAGTCACCGAGGAAATCGCCGACGAGGAAGAAAGAGAATAAGTGGATGCTCCACTGCAACGGACACCACCAACAAGAGTCTAACCAACGAGACAAGCAAAAACTCAACCATCTCCATCGTCCAAAGTCAAATAGTCAGCGGCGAGGCCACGAAAAATAATTCTTCCCAGCAGCTCTTCTGACTCTCTTTAAATTTTACATATTCATGTTGCTCTAATATATATATATTTTTGTTACTTGTCTTGTTTTCTTCTATATATCCTGCTGTATGCTATTTATAAGCATTGAGGACAATGCTTGGTTCGAGTTTGAGGGTGTGGATCCACTGCCGAGGCAACCTACTACCGCGGCCTAGCCATGAAAGGAAGTATTTAATTGTTTATTCAAAAAATTTATGTCCAGCACCTTACTTGAATTTCTGTTTATGCTTTTGCACTGCTTTTCATCAGTATTGCCTTAGTTTATTGTTTAAGACTATAGAAATCTTTCTCCTTACCATGGTTAGGTCCTGTTAAGAAGGATTAACCTTAGGATACTTAAGGAAGAAAACTTAGAATCTTGCTATAAGATTAATCCTAAAAACACTTTTGGGACTTGTTGGATTATAGGAATTCTTTTAATGAACTTAGGTGATAAAGACTTAGACTTTTGGGAAAGTGACTAGAGGTGCCTATCACCGGCTCTAGGAGTTACTCTTCTTCATGCTAGAGGTGCCAGAAATTGTCTCTAGTATGCTAAAAAGAATATCAAAAGATAGAAGGAAGTATCGATGAGAAAACACAATCCTTGAGGTGCCCGAAATTGCCTCAAGAAATTGTTGTTTTAAGAAGAGAACACTCAACCCAAATCTACTTGTCTTGAACATAGAGTTTGTCTAAGAATGCCTTTAATAAAACTTGTCCACAAAAACGCACACACTCACTAAATCTTATAGTCTGTTTCTAGGTAAACCCTTGGGTAGCCGAAAGGTTAAGGCTTAAGAATAGGCATAGTTATGGTGGGGAGAATAGATGGAAACATAAGACCAAGAGAGAGTAAGGTTTGGCAAATTGATGGTTTGAATTGTTTGAGGACAAGCAATAGTTCAAGTTTGGGGGTGTGATAAGTGCTCAACTCACTATCACTTTTTACACCTTTCATGGACAATAATCACTAAATCTACACCCACTTGGACCAATGCATGTGCTTAATGTAAGATAATTAGATATTCTGCTTTGGAAGCATATAAAGATGATATTTATAGAGAAGGCGAGTTTTACTGTACTTTTGTGTCTGTGCAGGAAAAACTATTTGCCGCGGTAGCGACTGAGGCCGAGGCAGAACCTGATGCCGAGGCAGCAGTTGAAGGACAAGTAACGATATTGTAGGCGATTTGAAGAGAAAAATAAGCTGGACGTTTCTGGACAAGCAGCGCATGAATCGAAGCTGGGTAACACATGGAAAGCCCAAGTCAAAGGCCACGCGGAAAAGAATCCTAGTTGGAGTAAACTTGGAAATATTTTATTTATGGACTTGACTTGTGTCCTACTCCAAGTTATACTCCTACTTAGGAAAGGTTTGCCCTAGACCAAGCCTATATAATACCTAGCCGTCCAAGATGAAAAAGAGAGGAGATTTTTCGGCGCAAAGCTTAGCATCATAGAGAGAGCCGACTCCACCTTAGATTTTAGATTTCTTTTTATTATGTTCTAAGTTTCTTTAGGCATAGGTGAAGGTTGTAGAGTATTAGTGAGAAGAGATTGACTTTTGTTTCTTGTTTTAAGGCAATAAAATATCAAGGTTTGCTTATTCTTCGCCATTCTTTGTTCTTGCATCCAAAATCGAGAGAGAAGTTTGCAAGTAATCCATTTATCTAATATCGAGAGAGTTAGATTCACGAAAGGAATAAGTACGGTGTTTCAATCGGGAAACACTAACTCGGCCTAGAGATAGGTTAAGAGTTTCATCGGCTAAGAGAAGTGTGGGATTGGTTGGTGATTACAATTGATTCATGCCGAGAGGTATCATCAAGGACTGGTAATCAATAGTACTTTGACTTAGAGATAAGCGAAGTCATTAAAGGACACTTTGCCGAACTTTGATAAAGTCTACCCAATAGCAAGAGATTGCCGCGGTGGACATGCATCATCGCTGTCGAGGCATAATCTGCAGTACTGTCGAGGCAGTGTTTTGCGATTGCATTGGACAAAGGCAAGTCAATTGAATCCACTATACAACACAACTGGATCCTGACCACTTCTTTAATCTGTTTATCTTCTCTTTCTTTAGTTTTCTTTATTTAGTATTCATCAACCCCAAATCTTGTATTTTTTATTTTATTTCTTTTCAGAGCAAGAAGACAAAAGAAGGCATATTAAGTAGACCAATCCCTGTGGAGACGATATCTGATATACTTATCAATTTATTACTTGCGACGTGTACACTTGCACTATTTGCGCACTTTTGACACGCAACACTCCCACGTTGATGCTGTGTTTGTTGATTATGGACTGGATAAGAACCAGCCTCCGCTTATCGACGGTGCTGTTGTGGGAGGTGGGGATGAGTCTTCGCTTGACAAATGTGTTCCACAACTTGGCCTCGGGTTTGAGGTTTTGCCTTGCCACGGAGCCACGGTGGGAACCGGTTTCCCAATGAGTGTTGTCATAGCAAAGATTGTCCTTGATTAGTTCATAATCTTCATTGCTCATATCTTCCATGAATGCGGAATGGTCATCACGATCAGGGGTTAGGTCGTAGAATAGGTTAATTGTCTCGGCATCAAGTCTGACCAGCTTGCCTCGGCAGTGGACATACAAAGAGTCCTTGCTCGGCCCATGAGCGTAGAATTCCTGCACTATTGATGCATTGGCCTGAGTAGGTTGCAGGCAAAAAATTTCCCATTCTTGATATTTGATTCTATCGAATAAGTAGTGCTCGATACCATAGTTTTCTTTGTCAGAGTGTTGGAAGCCTTGCTCTTCTCATAACTGCCGAGCAACAAAAGAGCGGTTGAAACGTTCGGCCACATATGAGGGAGCAAATATGTTGTAGGTATCCATTGAGAGTTGTGAGGAATTGAGAGAAAATAGTTCAGAGCAAAAAGAAATTGAGAGTTCAAAGATATCAATATTGCAAGAGTGAATAGTTCATTGTGAAAAGGTGCTTATATAGGCCTTGGCCGCGTGCTAACAGTTTCTAGCCGTTGGCATTTACTGCTGCGGCCCTTGTATCTCGCAGACTAGCTGTTAGGCTATCTCTGCCCGTTGGACTACTGCGACCCTAACACTGTGCTCTACTGCGGTAGAGTGCAGATTGTTTCCACTTTGCATCTTGATTGTTGTCCTAAAACTTAATAATAAAAATGTAACATTAGAAATAAAAATGCAGGAAAACTATTAAAACTTGAAAATTATAAAAAACTTTTAAACTAAAACTAATCCTAAAAATGAAAGAAAAATAAAATAAAATAATAAAATTAATTCACAATAGGAGTGCATGCAAGTGCATATAAAGTGTTTCTAAAAGTTTCGCCATGGAAGAAAGTGATGAGATTTGGACGTAAGGGTAAGTTGAGTCCTCGTTTCATTGGTCCATATAAAGTGTTGGAGCGTGTTGGTCCTGTTGCTTATCGGTTGAGGTTGCCAGAGGAGTTGAGTAGGATGTATGATGTTTTCATGTATCGGTGCTTCGCAAGTATAGATCGGATCCTTCCCATGTTGTTCTGGTTGAGGAGATTGAGTTAAGAGCGGATATGAGTTATGATGAAGAACCGGTGAAGATTTTAGATGTGGATACAAAGGTTCTTCGAGGGAAGACCATAGATTTGGTTAAAGTGATTTGGAGACACCGAGATGTTGAAGAGGCAACTTGGGAGACAAGGAAAAGTATGGAGGAATTTCGAGGTAAGAATTTCGAGGATGAAATTTTCTTAAGAGGGGGAGAGTTGTAACATCCCGGTTTTGGGTTTAGTAGTTGAGTGTTAGTTGGGGAAATTCGATTCGGGTCGAATCGGATTCCTAGGGTTCGTTATTCCGGAAAAAATTAAAATAATTGTATTTTAATCGGATAAGTAATAATTTTGTGAAATGGTTCTAAAAATATTAAAAAGGTGTTTAAAGTTAAAGGAATATTATTTGAACTTTAATTTGATTTTTAATTGGGCTTAATTTTGTGCTAGTGACTAAATTGTAATTTTGGAAAAGTTTTGGGGATTTAATTAGTAATTTTCGAAAATGTGGATTTTAGTGACTAAATTGGAAAGTAAGTCATACTTAGAATCCTTAGAGGGCCATAAATCCAATTTATTTTTAATTAATGATTTGTCCACCAAAATGGTTTTTAAATTGTTTTATTCTAAATAATAATTTCATTTTCTTTTGTAACTTCCCATTTTCTAATCTTTTCTCTCAAGATTTTCTCTCATTTTCTCTCCATCTTCTTCTCCAAATTTATTCAATTTCTTGCTGATTTCTTCATCATTTTTCAACAAGATTTACTTCATTTTATTCATCATTTCATTCTCTACAAAGCCTACTCATCAATTTTGCAAAATCAACATCCATTTTCAAGAAATCAGGGGAGGATTTCTCATCTTTTGGTGGAGCAAATCTTTAAGGTAACTTTGCTGATTTCTAATCTTTTTCTATGGTTCTTTATTGAAATTCCCAAGTATTGGCTTGCTAATCAACAATGGAAACTTAATTTTGTGTTTTTAACCCTAGATCTATGGATTTTATGGAGGTTTTTGTGAAATCTTTTTAGATCTCAATTAATGTTGTAATTAGGTTGATTTAATTATGATATTATGTCAATTAAATGATTAATTAAGTGTTGAATTGATGACACATTAATTTAATCCCGGAATAATGTAATCGGTAGTGTTTTAAGGTGGTTTTCGGTTGTTTTAGGGGCTGTTTTAGGTGTTCTAATGTTGCTGGAGGTATAAGGATGGTTTGTAAGTGTTTTTGGTTCATAATTGAGGTGGATTATATGTTAGATTCATTTGGTTTTGGGTTGATGATGTTTCGGATGCGTTTCGACTAGGTTTCGGTCTTTTCGGCTAGGTTTTTGGTAGTTTTGTGGTGATCGGTTGTGGCTGCTGTTTTGAGCATGTTATAATGTGAATATGCTCTTTTTTTAATATTTTAGAGGAAGTGCAAGAAGGTGCATAAGTGGCTGGTGCTTTGGTGTTGCCGTCAGAACATCGGCGAGGGCTTGTTTCGCTTGTCGGTGAGTGGTTTTGGGTTTAAAGTGAATCGCATTGGTTCGGTTCTCTTTTGGGGGCTATGGAATAGTGTGAAAACTTTCCATAGTTCAAGAGTAAGTGTTTTAAATGATGTTGATGCATTACCTCGATTTTCGATTATTTTCGGTAATGGCATATATGTGAACAATGATTTAATATGATTTTGGAATTGCATATATTTGATTTTGAAATGATGCATGCATGTGTTGATTGCTGGAAATGCATGGTTTATAAAGACATCCATGGTTTATGAAAACATGAAAAATGAAGTGGAATATGATATGGTTATTTGCCTTACATATGATGGTGCCATTGGGCATGACTATTGGTTCATTTGTTGAACACATTATGGATGCATTAGGAGCAGAAAATTAGCATGCATACTTTAACTTGATATTGGCTTAGTGACACTACTTTTAGATTCGAATACAAATGACATGTCATTAGGATTGAGTGCACTATAAACATTATGGAAATAAAGGAAAAATGCCTACACGTAACAAGGGTGACTATGTGTCCAACCGTGCGTGGTAGAGCTTGATAATAGTGACTTCGTGTCATGTCAATGGTGACTTCGTGTCATGACGAGACTAAACGTCTCTAATCAATGGATCCATGTATTCGGTGAACTTAAGGTTCACATTAAGTGATCACTAGAAAGCCAATATACAAACATGGAAATATTTGGAACATTGTGCATCATTTGTGAAATGAATTGATAATGCCATGCATACTCAAGGAAAGGTTTTTGGTATTATGAACATGAACATGATTTGTTAAGCATGCTTGGTTTTAGAAAGACATTACAAGTTATGGTTTTTAATATGGTTTTAAAATGATGCATAGATGATCTTATTAGAGCTTCCTCACTAAGCATGTTGTGCTTAAGCTCTCTTCTCATATTTGCAGATAATTAGAGACATTTGGGGATGCATTTGGAGCAAGAGAACTAAGGGGAAAAGTCTACATATATTTGGTATGATTTGGCAAATAAAAAGGGCTTGGCAATGTGTAAACCTACCCATATGAGAGTGTGTTTTACTTTGGTTAATGACTTGTAATGAGACCTTATATCGTCTTGATTTTGATTTGATGAATTTTGATATTGTTTGGAATTGGTTGAAGCATGTACATGCATGAACGTTCTTGTTTTTAATCATATTTTAAGAAGCATGCCTATAGATTGTATGGAGTTTTTGATGTTGATAATTGTGTGATTATTATTATTATTTATGTTTAGGAATTATGCATATAGTTGATGCTGATTATTGGCTATGTCCTGAGTCGGTTGAATTCACTTGGTGTGACGGGATTTTTAGGTTCCAGGCACAAAATTTCGAAACCTTAGGGAAAGTTTCGAAACCTTGAGGGAAATTTTGATTTTGGACCCTTACTGGACGCGAAAAGTTTTGAAACCTTCGGGGAAGTTTCGAAACCTTTTACATAAAGTTTCGAAACCTCTTACATAAAGTTTCGAAACCTCTAAGGAAGGTTTCGAAACCTTTGGCTGCCAGGAAATGGAAGTTGCTGAAAATTGCATTTTAGTCCCGGATATCCTTCTTTGTTCTATTAAGGCATCTACAGATGTTATTTTGAGCTGAATTTTCACATGGATGCATAAAGTTGATTAAATTTCAAGATGGATAACTTAATTTTGACGAAGTCCTTATAATTTCTAAGATTTACATTTTGGTCCCTAGATTAGTGAAACATGCAATTGATGATGTTAGAATACTCCGTTTGTTTTGAGATTTACCGTGAGGGATACTTGTATGCTTAATTAATCTTTGACGGAAAGAATTTCTTGTTTGTCATTAGAAAGTAAAAGTTTTACGTTTTAGTACTTAATTTACTTAAGTGTTTAATTGAATGCTTGTTTGTGATCGGATTGTTTCCGTTAATGCTTTGCATGAGATCAAGACTTTCAGGAACATAATTAATTATGCATCTAGATAAGAAAAAAAATATATCGATTTCAGGGTTGTTTATCGAATTGGACCTTCGCGGGTTTGGTTCAATATTCCCCGTGTAACCCGTTAGTGTCGGTTCTGTCTAGCCGGGCTAAGGGGGTTACAATGGCTAATCTCATTTTCATTACAAAAATTCTCAAAACCTAAATTTTGAAATTCGGTTCCACGATCACTTCTAATATGAGAATTTCTTTGATCAAGATCATTTTGAGAAATATTTGAAAATGTGATGAATTTTTCTAAGGCTTCATCTTTAGTACTCAAAAATAGAACCCAAGTGTATATATAGTAATCATCTACAATAACAAATGCATATGATTTTTCACCCAAGCTAGTTGTCCTAATAGGTCCAAAAAGATCCATATGGATCAATTGTAATACCCTACTAGTTGAAACATCATTAATGGACTTAAAATAAACTCTCTTTTGTTTACCTTTAGCACATGGATCAGAAAACTTGTCTAAAGAGAAATTGAGCTTAGATAAACCTCTAACTAGATTTTGGGAAGCTAATTTCTCTAAAACATTTATGCTAGCATGTCCTAGTTTCCTATGCCATAATCATGCATCATTTTTATCACTAGCTACCAAGCATGCATGAGATAGATTTATGTCATCTAGATGCACCATATATATATTTCCTATGCGATGACCTATGAGTATTATTTTATTGGATTCTATGTCTATTATTTTGCAACCATGTTTATCAAAGGAGACATAAAAACCTTTATCACATAATTGACTAATGCTCAACAAATTATGTTTAAGACCATTAACAAGAAGAACATTTTCAATAAGAATAGAGGAGTGATTACCAATAGAGTCAATACCCTCAATTTGGCATTTGGAGTTGTCACTGAAGGTCACTCTACTCCACTACTTTTGAGCTCTAACTCCTTAAATCTTCCTTTGTCTCCGGTCATATGCCTTGAACATCCACAATCAAGGTACCACATGTTTTGACTTAAAGCTTTGGCCTTGAAGCAATGCTCAACCTACAAACAAAGATTTAGTTTTTGATTTTTGGTACCCAAATCATTTTGGGTCCATGAGAGTTAGTTCCCAAAAGCTTGGTTCCCTTAGGAATCCAAGATGTAATGGTATGAACATTATTAGAAATAACAAGTTCCTTAGGAACCCATACACTCCTAATCTTTTTATGTCTAGTATGCCTTTGAAAACCTCTTTGTTTGTGGCTTTGAAAATTCTTATTTGCATGGTTGGGTTTTGAAGAGCTTCCTTTTTCAAAAGTTGAACTACCAACCACTTTAATTTGTTCTTTATGTTCATTCACCACTTTCTGGTGATTCTCACTGAAGCTAGAGATAAGGTTGTTTAAATCCACATTTTCTTTTTGAAACAATTTTAAATCATCATTTAAAACAACAACCTTTTCTTCAAAATCCAAAATCGTTTTTGTCAAAGAATCATTTTTCTCTTTTAAATCGGAAATAATTTTCTTGTTTTTCAAACCGATTCCTTGAATTTCAAAACCAACTCATCGTAAACATCATGTAACTCATCATATGCATAATATAATTCATCATAAGAAAGATCGTTACAAGAAGGTTCAAGGGTTACCTTGGGCTCATCAAGATCCATGAGACAAAGATTTGCCACTTCGTTGTCCTCATCGGATGAAGACTCCTCATCGCTCCATGTTGCAACATGAGCCTTTTGATTCTTCTTTCTCTCAAAACCCTTTTTTTTGAATTGTGGGCAATCGTTCCTAATGTGACCGGGCTTTTTGCATTCATAGCAAATTATTTGATCCTTCTCATCTTCCTTGCGCTTTCCTTTGAATTCTTTCTTCCTTTGGAATCTCCTATTCCGGTTTGCCCTCCTGAGCCTTGTGAATCGTTTGGCTACCATAGCCAACTCTTCAAGCCCATCATGTTCACTAGTATCCACCTCTTCTTGGAATGATGAAGCTTTAAGATAAATGCCTTGCCTTTTCTTTTCAACCTTTCTCTTCTCCAGCTTCACATCTTCCTTCTTTTTCTCTTCTTCTCTTCCTTTCTTCATGGTCTCATGGGTGAGAATAGATCCCACAAGAGCATCAAGTTTGAGAGTCTTGAGATCCTTTGCTTCGATGATAGTCGTTCTCTTGCTATCCCAAGACTCGGGAAGAGAGTAGATGAGCTTCCTCACAAGCTTCTCCTCCGGTATGATCTCACCAAATCCCTTGAGACCATTCACAATAACGGAAAACTGATCAAACATCTTGGTGATGTCTTCATCCGGCTCCATCTTGAAGTTCTCGTAGTTTAGATTGAGAAGACCTATCTTTGTCTCCTTGACATCATTGGTGCCCTCGTATGTTGTCTCCAAAGAGTCCCATACTTCTTTGTCACTTGTGCAAGATGACATCTTGGAGTAGATGTCGGGACCAAGAGCACAAAAGAGGATGTGTAGAGCTTTGTCATTTGTGGACATCCTTCTTCTCTCGTCATCGGTCATCTCATTCCTTTTCTTTGGCACTTGCCTATCTCCTTCTTGCTTCATTGGAATTGAGGGGCCATCTTCAATTATATCCCAAAGGACATAATCGTCGGAGTTAATGAAAAACCTCATTCTATTCTTCAAATATGGGTAGTTGCCTCCATTGAAGAAGGGAGGCTTGGTGATGGAGCGAGACTCGTTCCATCTTCCGGAAGTAGAGGCCATTAGATTTAACTTGAAATATAGATCAACACTCCTTGTATCTTCTTTGTTGGATGTTAATCCCTTTAAAGATCTAGCTCTGATACCAATTGTTGAGTTGATCAATTGATAAATTTGGCCAAGAGGGGGGTGAATTTGTTATTTAAAAATTGATGGAAGATTTTTCGGTAAAATGATAAAAAATTGAGACACAAGATTTATAGTGGTTCAAGCTTCAAAACAAGCTCTACATCCACTACCTTAGATCCCACTAAGGATTTTGAAACCAATTCACTAAATGAATTCGACCTTTTTCTCGATTCAAGGGATAACCATTACAAACAAGCCAATTTCCTACCCGAAATTGACTTAGACCTTACAAAGAATTACACATGAAAGGAAGGCAAATTTGGATATCTCTCAAAGAAAAATATTGCCCCAAATACAGGTTCACTCTCCCCAAACTCAATTACAATGGATTAAACTGAAATACAAGAGTTGGGAGTCAAGGTTTTGCAATGAAGTGCTTTGGAGTTGGATTTGTATGCTTGGATGTTGCTTGAGGTTCAATAGTTGTTAATTCTGCTCAAAATGCTTCAATTTATACCTTCTCATTGATTTCTAACCGTTGGATTTGTTGGAGATGTAAATATAGACGTTGGAGCCTTCTTTTTCCATCATAAATGCACTCTGCAAGAACTGGTATCGAAACACGGGCTACGTGTTTCGAGACACACCACAAATAGAAAGAGACGTTGTGCATTTATTAAAGGGCATACCGAAACAGGTTTCGATACCTAAACTAAACTGTGAAGTTTGATATCGGAACGGGTATCGAAACAGAATAACCACCCTTTAAAGCATTAACTGTCACCTACGGTCAACTCATTTAATGCTTAAAAGAGCCGTTGAGGATTTTGGGGATATCGATACCAGTATCGAAACACTAAGCCTTAATTTTAAATAATTTTAAAAATAATTAAAACTCAAGGAATGGTTCAATACTGGATTCGAAACATTTGTCGGCAGTAAGGTCTCGGTATCGAAACGGGTATCGATACTTGTTCTTAGTCTTAAGAACATTCTTTGAAAAAACAAAGGGCGGTATCGATACCTGTTCTAGTGGTATCGATACACTCATGTAAAAACTCTTAGAAAAATTATTTCAAAGCTCTTGGTTTGACTTGAATCTTTAATTTTGACTTACTAACTTAAAAATTTATTACAAAATAAGTCTTTTAACATAATTGTTATATCAAAATCAATTTTAGTTTTACAATCTCCCCATTTTTGATGTAACAAAACCAACATAAATTTTTAAGTTTGAAAACTTTGAACAACTTTTAAAAACTCCCCCTAAATAGTTGCATAGCTTTAAAAATGGTATTCTCCCCCTTAGGAAAAAAACTTAAAAAATAACATATTTCTTGTCCCCCTTTTTGTTAGATCAAAGTAAATACAATACTAAGGCATAAGAGAATTTAAGAATAAGATCAAGCATTAATAAAAGATCAAATAAGCATAACATTAATAAAAATAATCAAAATCCAACATAAGGTTCAAAGCATAACAATCAAATACCATAGGTGCATATTGTTATAACATGAATGAAAATGCAACATAAAACTTAGACAAACATAACTAGTCATGAGAAAGCCATAGCAAAGACAAAGCATAATAGCTAAGCTAAGGATCACTCATCTCCATCACCATCACCTTCACCATCCTCATCACCATATTCATCATCTTCCTCGTCATCATCGCTATCTCTATTTGAGGTAGCTTGAACATGCCGGAGAGCTTCGAGCGAGACACGCATAAAAATATTTTGATTTTCCAAACTCGTCAACCTCGTATCCATAGCATCGAAACAAGATTCGAAGTGAGTGGTGAGGGAATCAAAACGAGTATCCATGCTATCAAAGCGAGCATCCAAACTAGCAAACTGAGCATCCTAGGTATCAAACCTTGAAGTGAGAAAGTCTATTATCTCGGTGTTTGGAGCAACTTGTCTAATCGGCTCCGGATCAAATGAAGAAGGAGGAGGAGGAGTACCACGAACCCATTCACCATTTAGATATTACAAATGGGAACAAATTAAGAGAGGTTTCACCGATAGGTTCTTTAACGGACTCCACTTTGTCATAGGAACAATCAATTCCCAAATGCACAAAAATAGAACTAAGGACACATTCATAAGGAAAAGATTTGACCAAGGGAGTGGCACAGTGCTTGATATGCCAAACAATATCGAAGAAAACTATTTGAGAAGGGTTTGGACGATCGGCTTGACGAAAAATTTGAGCCAAAAACTATCAACTTGACGTATCCAAGAATAATTACCATTTGATGGACGAATCCACAAAGAGATGATAAGATGCAAGAAGCGATCATGTACGTCAAGTCCTATAACCGATCCGGTGAAAGTGCCAAGAGAATCCTCACCATCAATTCCCTCATCCTCAAGGTCGAAAACATCAACAAAGGTGTCGACATCGATTCTAAATGTACGATCCATGAGGTAGGATTCAATGGCGACCACTTTACTCCTAGCCTTGGAAAGAATGCAAGAGGCATTAGCATAGAAAAGGAGGACAAGAGTGGGATAATACTTGCCGGTAGAGGTGAGAAAGGTCATGAACTTCAAATCTTGTAAAAGACGAAGGTATCAGAATTGAAACTTGGTTGAGTTCATGAACTGCACATCCACGCAATGTTCCTTCTTAAGCGGGAGTTCGCAAAATTGTTGAAAATTTTCAACTCGACCATGACCATCCAAGATCCTTTCGAAAACCAAATGAACGTCGGCTTTAGGAGCATGAGAGGATGATGAACTACCGCCCTCGGTACGTTGACGCTTCTTTGGTGCCATAATCTAAGAATTTAACAAATTGCATTAGTTTTAGGCACTTAAAACATATATGCTCTATAAACCTAATTCAATCCTATTAATCAATAATCCAAGGGTTTTGAATTTTGAAAAAGAATTGAAAAACCTGTGAAAACCAATACGATGAAAAAAATTTATATTCGAATGAAAAAAAATTTGATTTTGAAATTTTTTTGTAGGATTATGAAAACCCATACAATAAACATGCATAATATGTTCAAAATCTAAATTTTAACATACTAAAAATCAACGAAAATAAGGTTTTTTGAAAATTACCTTGAGTATTGATTAGGATGAATTAAGAGGTTTTGAAGCGCCAATCCTTGATCAAGCACCAGAATTAAGTTCTAGCATCCCTAAAATTTGATTTAATATCATATTCGATCATTTTGTAGGATTTAGAGCGTGAATGTCTAAATGGACTTTATAGTGAACCCATTCGAATTTTAACCGAGTAAGAAGCTCAAAATTTGAGTGTAAGTTGTATAATTCGATCATTTTCGATAATTAACAATTTGAAATCATATTAGGGTTCAAAGCATATATTTCTAAATGGTTTTTATAGTGAACTCGTTCGAATTTTAACCGAGTAAAAATTCAAAATTTGTGTTTAAGTTGTATAATTAGGTTCAAAAGCCTATAATTAACTTTTTGTACCCAAAAAATTTGATTGAATATCATTTTCAATCGTTTTGTAGGGTTTAGAGTGTGCAAGTCTAAATGGGCTTTATAGTGAACCCGTTCGAATTTTAACCAAGTAAAAAGCTCAAAATTTGACATAAGCTGTATAATTCGGTTCAAACGCCCATAACTAACAATTTGAACTCATAAATTTTGATTTAATATCATTTTCGATCGTTTTGTATGGTTCAGAGCGTGCATGTCTAAATGGGCTTTATAGTAAACTCGTTCGAATTTTAACCGAGTAAAAAGCTCAAAATTTGATCTTCAACTGTATAATTAGGTTCAGAAGCCCATAATTAATTTTTTCTACCCAAAAAATTTGATTGAATATCATTTTCGATCGTTTTTTAGGTTTTAGAGAGTTCATGTCTAAATAGGCTTTATAGTGAACTCGTTCGACTTTTAACAAAGTAAAAAGATCAAAATTTGACAATAAGCTATATAATTAGGTTCAATGGCCCATAATTAACAATTTGAACTCATAAAATTTGATTTAATATCATTTTTGATCGTTTTGTAGGTTTCAGAGCGGGCATGTCTAATTAGGTTCGAATTTTAACCGAGTAAGAAGCTCAAAATTTGAGTTTAAGTTGTATAAGTAGGTTCAAAAGACCATAATAAACTTCTTGTACCCATAAAATTTGATTTAATATCATTTTCGATCGTTTTGTAGGGTTTAGAGTGTGCCTGTCTAAATGGGCTTTATAGTGAACCTATTAGAATTTTAACCGAATAAGAAGCTCAAAATTTGTTTTTAAGCTGTATAATTAGGTTTAAAAGTCCATAATTAAATTTTTGTGCCCAAAAGTTTTGATTGAATATCATTTTCGATGCCTTTGTAGAATTCAAAGCGTGCATGTCTAAATGGCTTTTATAGTGAACCCATTCGAATTTTAACTGAGTAAAAAAGCTCAAAATTTAACATAAAGTTGTATAATTAGGTTCAACAGCCCATAATTAACAATTTGAAGTCATAAAATTTTATTTAATATCATTTTCGATCGTTTTATAGGGTTTTGAGCGTGCATCTCTAAATGGACTTTATAATGAACCCGTTCAGATTTTAACCGAGTAGAAAGCTCAAAATTTGAGTTTAAGCTTTTTAATAATGTTCAAAATTCCATAATTAATGTTTTGTACCCATAAAATTTGATTTAATATCATTTTCGATCGTTTTGTAGGGATCATAGCGTGCATGTCTAACTGGGCTTTATAGTGAACCCGTTCGAATTTTAACCAAATAAAAAGCTCAAAATTTGAGTTTAAGCTGTATAATTAGGTTTGAAATACAATAGTTTACTTTTTGAACCCATAAAATTTGATTTAATATCATTTTCGATCGTTTTGTAGGGTTCAGAGCGTACATATCTAAATGAACTTTATAGTGACTCTGTTCGAATTTAAACCGAGTAAAAAGCTCAAAATTTGAGTTTAAGCATTTTAATTATGTTCAAAATTCCATAATTAACTTCTTGTACCCATAAAATTTGATTTAATATCATTTTCGATCGTTTTGTTGGATTTAAAGTGTGCATGTCTAAATGGGCTTTTAAGTGAACCCGTTCGAATTTTAACGGAGTAAGAAGCTCAAAATTTGAGTTTAAGTTGTATAATTAGGTTCAAAATCCAATAATTAACTTATGGGTTAATTACTGCGGAAGCACTTATGTTTGAGCGCAGTACAAAGTTAGTCACCCGTTTTGAAAATGAATCAATAAAGTCACGTACGTTTTCGGGGGTGAAAATATTTTGTTACTCCGACATTAGAGATCGCTAATGGGTAACGGATACATGATCTGGTGAATTAAAAAAAAATTATTCACGTGGGATGCTTACATGGCTCCCTTCTTGATCATTTCTTCACGTCAACATGAAATGGGAAGGAAACCACCCCTCCACTAAAACAAAACAGATCTTTTGCGGCGTTTTTAACTCTGTTGTGGAATTTTTTTTGTGCCGCTAAAACCTTCTCGGCACTTAGAAAAGCGCCACAAGAAGTGCCAATGAAACCAGTGCCGCAAATTTTTACAGTGTTTTTCTCCTTAAAACGCCACAAAAGGTCAAGATCTACAGTGGCGTTTGTAAAAACAAATGCCGCAATAAACTTATTCTTTAGTGGAATTTGTCATTATAAATGCCGCTAAAAGCTATTCTTTAGCGGCGTTTATCTTTGTAAACGCCACAAAAAATATGATTTGTAGTGATGCTTTTCTTTTCAAACGCCACTATAAACCTATTCTTTAGTGGTGTTTTTTTATAAACGCCGCTAAAATCCTATTTTTTAGTGATATTTGTATTTAAAAATGCTGCAAAAAATAATATATTTCAAAAAAATTAAATAAAAATAATAAAATATTTTTTTATAAAAACTGAGTTATTGTTTACATTGCTTAATGAGAGAGATAATCAACATATAATCCAAGAATGTATGATATTCGAAAAATGTATTGGCTAATCCAACAAGTGATCCCAAGTTTACCATGTGCTACGGGTACAAAAACTACATAAAATAGAAAAAAAAACTTTTTCCGAGGTAAACTACAGGCCAAGTTAATGATAATTGATCAGTAGTACACCAGTAAAACTAACAAGTGTCAGTAGGCCAAGTTAAGATCGACACTGTTGACAATAGTTGTATACCTGCTATAATGGTTGTTGCATTTGATCTTGCCGAAGTGTCTGTTAGAGTTGAATGACCTATTGGCGTAGTTCAGGTGGCAATGAACTCAGTTGTTCTGACGTTATGTTTTATAGTAAGACGGACTCAACAACGGGTGCGAGTTGTGTTTGTTAGAGAAACAAAATGTTGCAGTAAAACACCAAACTTAATGGTATTAAATGCTAGTACGTACCATAAAAAATCAAAATTTTGCAGCAGTTTAAACTTTAACATGTTTTACTTTCCTGTGCATTAAACACAACAAAGACGACACATATTTAAGGCCTTATAAGGTCAAAGAAAATAGTTTTAGCATTGATAGAGTCACTTATCAATTAAGATGTCTGAGATGTGTGATTTGTCATTCACCATTTTATATTTATTATTCTGCAGATTGCCAAAATTATTAACTAGATATCAGAAGACGATACAAACATCTGATCTAGACAATAAATTGATAATAAATCAAGAAAAGACTAGCAATGATGCATGAGTAAATGAACCCAAAATAATGTAGACGAGTTTTGTAACATTTATATCATAAAGTATAATACATTACCTGATAAACCTGCTTTTCAGCATATTACATCTCTTCTGCTCTAGGTACTTGATTATCAGGTGTTGAATCAACACCAAATGTTTATGAGGTTCTGAATCCACTTACATTGGACACATTCGACCCTAATGAGGATGAATTGCTTTCTCCTCCTTCTAATGTCAGGTGTTATTTAGGGACCAAGCTGTAACAAAAATGAAAAAAAAGAAGTTACTAAGAAATGTTGGGGTATTATAAGAATAAAAATCAGTGTTCTACAAACTTGAAAAAGATACAGCCGATGCAAAATTCAATATATCATGGTTAGATTTGACTAACTGAATTTTAAAACAATAGAGTTAACAAAATTTTCTTATTAAATATTCAAAAACCACTGCAAAATTCTTAAAATTTCAAATCAGAAATATAATCTAAAGGTGCATGCGTTTAATTAACATAAACTGAAAATAAAACCAAGAGACTGTTGTAAGTTTGGCATATGTAGCTGCAAAATTCAAAAGAAGATTTTTTTTTTATGCGACACAGTTTCAAAGTAGCACATAAACGATTAACAATTTTCTTGAGACAACAAGACAAACCACTTGGGGGTCACCATTCTAAGAATTAATTGTGCCTGAAAAACAAAAGTAAATAAGTAAGATTGAATCTATGACTTTATAAAGTCTTACATTATCAGAAATACATCAGTCCCAAATCTTAGCACTATGACCTAAAAGCACAGGGCCAACAACCTCCCTTTTGGGAAGACCTGCACTCTCTTTTATTTAACCAGATTTCCACAATCGAGAATAAGAAACAAAAATTCCCATGAACTCAATCAAGAAAGAAATACGAAGTAAAATAAATTTGAAATAAAATACGAAAGAGACTGACCTTGGGTGCTAGTTTGTTTCTCGGTGAGAACATGGTTGCACAAATTCGGGAGAAGAGCGCAACGATGGAGACGACCGAACGAGGGTGTTCTGTTTAAGACGACATTGACGACGAGAGAACTAATGAGGTAGACGAAGATTTAGGGATTTTACTCTATGGATTTGGGGATCGGGTGAAGAGGGAATTAGTCTAAGTTATAATGCTCAAATTAAAACGGTGAGTTTCACCTATTGTGGCGTTTTTTAAAAACGCCACTATATATGGACTCTATTGCGACGTTTTAAAGACAAACGCCACTAAAGTAATAGTCTTTAGTGGCATTTTTTCCAAACTCCATTATATACATGCTCTATTGCGGCATTTGTTCGATAAACGCCATTAACGTAATAGCCTCTAGAGGCGTTTCTTGTTAAACGCCACTATATACAAGCTCTATTGCGGCGTTTTATCTACAAACGCCACTAAAGTGATAGTATATAGTCATTTTATGGCGTTTCTTTATTAAACGCTACAATATGTTTAAATTTAGTGGCGTTTTCTCTAAAAATGCCGCAAAAATCACCGCTATATATCAATATTGGTGTGGTGCTCCTTTCAGCACCACAACACAACCCCAAGTTTGAAGAAAAAATCAAACTTTTTGAGTAATGTCATGGTCTGTGATGGCCGATGGGGGATAATCTGGTTTTTCATTTTCTTTTCCTGTTAAATTCTATATCAAAAGTAAAAAGATATTCTTCTCTATCAAATGTATCTGTTGCTTGAAGTGTGAAGATTCGATTCGATTTGCTTGGTGTTGCAGTTTGATAAGTCCTCAAAAGACTATCACTTTTATACCTTTCATGGACAATAATTACTTAATCTACACCTACTTGGACTAATGCATGAGCCTAATGTGTGATACTTGCATATGTTGCATTCATGACATAAAAGGATGATATTTATAGAAAATATAAGCTTTAATGCATTTGTGTGCATTTGCAAGTAAATTTGGACCCTGATCGAACCAGCCAAAGATGGAAGTTTCTACTAATGGAAGCTAAGCAGACTCAAAGCCAGACCTCCGCCGGGGAAGCAGATGCATCCTGCCGAGGTGGGGAATTTCCTGAGGCCAAAAGTCAAAGTGGTGATCGATTTGAAGAGCATAAAAAGCTGGATTTTTCTAGAAACTTTGTAGAGCAATTGGAGTTCGAGAAGATGCTGTAAAGTTGGAAAGTACCAAACTAAGAGATTTACCTTTTCAAAGAAGGAAACGTCCAAACCAACTAAACTTCTTCTCCAAGGCTGATGTTGCCCTAGTTTTAGCCTATATAAAGGATGTGCCGTCCAAGGGAAAGAGGAGGAGAGTTCACAATAGAATTTAATGTTTTCTTTGTTTTTCATTATGTTCTAAATTCTCTTAGGTTTTAGGTGAAAGTTGTCGAGTATTTGTGAGAGGATATTGAACTTTGTTTTCTTGTTTCATGCAATAAAATATTAAGGTTTGCTTATTCTTTACCATTCTTTGTTCTTGCATTCAAGCTCGGGAGAAAAGTTTGTGAGAGATCTATTTATCTAACATCGGGAGAGTTAGATTCACAAAAGGAATAAGTACGGTATTTTTCTGGCTGGAAAATACTAACTCGGCCTACGGATAGGTTAGAGTTTCAGCGGCTAAAAGAAGTGTGAGATTGGTTGGTGGTTATAGTTGATTCACGCCGGGAGGTATCATCAAGGACTAGTCATCAATAGTACTTCGACTTAGGGATAAGCGAGATCATCCACGGACACTTTGTCGAACCTTGATCACGTCCACCCAATAGCAAGGGATTGCCTCGGTGGACATACCCTTCACTGTCGAGGCAGTAAGACTGCAGTACTGCCGAGGCAGTGTAGTGTAGTTGCATTAGACAGAAACAAGTCAATTCAATCCACAATACGACATAATTGGATCCTTCCCATTCTCTCAAACTGATTTCATTCTCTATTTTCTTTTTATAATTCAAGTTATTTTCATTCAGTTTAAGACATCCAATTAATCTATGTTTTTACTTTATTTCTTTTGCAGAGCGAGAAGATCAAAGGGAACATATTAAGTATACCAATCCCTGTGGAGATGATACTCGATATTTATCACTTTATTACTTGCGACATGTTCACTTGCACAAATTGCGCAACCTTTTTACACGCAACAAGTTTTTGGCGCCGTTGCCGGGGATTGGCAACTAAATTTTGTTATCTTTATTTTCTCACATTTTAAGTTAGTCTTATTTAACTTCGGTTTTTACTGGTGTATGACCAGGGCCAACCCAAGCCATCCTGTGTACGAGCTAGATTCAAAGATTGAACGCACACAACAAAGGTTGAAAAGACAAATCCGAGCAATTATGAAAAATATTCCAATAGAGCAGAACTTACCCGCTGGCAATGGAGGATTTCCGCCGCCAACAATGCCGCGATAGCTTACAGTTCGGGATTTTCTGGTAAAGGATTTGAACGGGTTAAATCCAGGAGTTGTTACACCAGAGATTGAAGCAACCCACTTTGAGCTAAAACCTATCATGTTCAATATGCTCAATAGCATTGGACAGTTTGGTAGGTCAGTAACTGAAGATGCAAGGCAACACCTCAAATCGTTCATGGAGATATGTAATTCATTCAAAATCCAAGGAGTGCATGAGGATGTTTTGAGACTGAAATTGTTTCCCTATTCACTGAGGGATAGGGCAAAGACTTGGTTAAATAGCATTTCAACAGGATCAATAGGATCTTGGAGTGAACACTGCCATGATTTCATTACACGTTTCAATCCTACTAATCTCTATTATCGTATACGTAATGAAATTACTTCTTTTTGGCAGGCAGATGATGAACCAATGTATGAGACATGGGAGCGATATAGGGAGCTTCTAAACTAGTGTCCGTTGCATGGATTTCCACTGTGGACACAAGTGACTATGTTTTATAATGCAACCAATGCCCCAACAAGGATGATGTTAGACGCCTCTGACAATGGGACACTCCTTGAAAAACCACCAGAGGAAGCGATAGAAATTTTGAACAAACTTGCAAAGAATGACTTCTAATTCCCTACATCTAGAAGAGGAGGGGTGAGACGCCAGCCCATAGTAAATGAGTTAGAAACATCAAATTCTGTGGCAGCACAATTAGCCGCTCTTACTAAGATGGTTGAAAATATGCAAATGCAAAATAATACCCATGAGGTCAAGGTAATCGATTCTTCTTGTAATTTATGTGGAGGTAACCATAGTTCTTCTAAGTGCATGCAGGATCAAGAATCTACCCTGTATGTGGGAAATTACAACCGGAACAACATGATGTCCAATACATATAATCCGATATGGAAGAGGCATTCAAATCTCTCATGGAGTAATCCTAATAATGCTCTGAATCGGCCGCCGCCGCAAGCACAGCAACCACTGCCGCAGCAGTAGATGCCTCAACAGCAACCTGCAAGTTCATTGGAAAATTCGCTTAAGGCATTTATGATGAAAACGGAATCATACATGGATGAGAATAGTAACTTCATTAAAAGAACTGATGTTTCACGAACAGAACTGAGATGAGGTTGCAAAACCAAGAGGCAGCCATTAAAACATTGGAAACTCAAGTTGGGCAGTTTGCTCAAAATATGAACACTAGACCACAAGGAGGATTCACCAGCAATACTAAAGTTGCAAGGGGAATGGGCCATGAGCAATGTAAGGCAATCACTACTAGGAGTGGCTTACAACTTAAAGAAGTAACAAGCAGTTCGACATACAAAGTCCCACTAGTGGAACAAGAAGAACCAGATGAAACGGAGTTAGATGCTGAACCAAGTGAACATGCCTCAGCAGAGAAGTCGGCAACTCCACGGCCAGCAGCTAAAGCAGCAGACATACCAGTGGTACCAGGCATTAAATTCCAAACTAATGAAACACTATAGGAAATGCGACCCCACCACCTTTTCCACAGAGGTTGAAAAGGCAAAAGCAAGAGTATCAGTTTAAAAAGTTCTTAGAAATCCTGAAGCAAGTGCACATTAATTTGCCATTAGTTGAGGCAATAGAACAGATGCCAAACTATGTTAAATTCCTAAAAGATATTATGTCCAAAAGGAGAAGGCTTAGTGTGTTTGAAACTGTTGCCGCAACCGAAGGATGCATGGCTATGCTTCATAATCGCATGCCTCCTAAATTGAAGGATCCTGGATGTTTCACTATACCATGTGCAATTGGAAATCACTTTGAAGGAAAGGCCTTATGTGATCTTGGAGCAAGCATAAATTTGATGCCTAAATTTGTCTTCCAAAAGCTTGGAATAGGAAAGGTAAAACCAACAACTGTGATGCTCCAATTGGCAGATAGATCATTTGTGCTTCCTGAAGGAAAGATCGAGGATATATTGGTAAGGGTGGATAAATTTATTTTTCCAGCTGACTTTCTTATTCTTGATTGTGAAGTAGATGACAATGCACCAATCACCCTGGGAAGACCTTTTCTAGCTACTGGACGCACTCTTATTGATGTGAAAAAAGGAGAATTAACAATGAGAGTTAACGACCAGCAAGTCAAACTCAATGTTTTCTAGATGCTGAAAAGATATGACGATCCAGAGGAATGCCAGGTAATTCACACCACAGATGCAAACAGTGCAACCCCCTGTCTTAGCAACTACTGCCTTGGCAGCAGTCTCGACAATATGTCACAGTGCTACCTAGGTAGTACAGTTGAAGACTATTACAGTAGAGTCTTGGACAGTTTGTCCAAAGATGATGAAGTTGAAAATCAAGAGGTAGAGGAAATCAACTGGACAACACACCTTCCAGTTAAGTACTTCGAACCTCTAAATTAACCAAGTAAGGATGCAAAACCTTCAAGTGAGGAACCAGTGGCCGTAATTATTTGGGATCCAACCACACAATGGCCGTAATTATTTCTTCTGAGTTGCAGCCTGAACAAGAACAAAGCTTGATAGAGATGATGCGACAGCACAAGAAGGCAATTGGGTGGTCAATTGTTGACTTGAAGGGAATAAGCCCAGCCGTTTGCATGCACAAAATCCTTTTAGAGGAAGATCATAAGCCCACTATTGAGGCCTAGAGGAGACTTAACCATGCCATGAAGGAGGTAGTACGTAGGAAAATAATCAAATGGCTAGATGCTGGAATCATCTACCCTATCTCTGACAGTGCATGGGTAAGTCCGGTATAATGTGTACCCAAGAAAGGTGGCATGACGGTAATAACCAATGAAAACAATGAATTAATCCCAACCAGGACTGTGACCGACTGGAGGGTTTCTATGGATTACCGCAAATTAAATAAGGCAACAAAGAATGATCATTTTCCATTGCCTTTCATTGATGAAATGCTTGATAGACTTGCTGGTAAGCCCTTTTACTGTTTTCTTGATGGATATCCAAGTTATAATCAGATTGCCATAGACCCTAAAGACCAGGCAAAAACTACCTTCACTTGCCCGTATGAGACATATGCATTTAGAAGAATGTCGTTCGGCCTTTGCAATGTCCCAGCAATATTTTAGAGATGCATGATGGCAATTTTCCACAACATGGTCGAAGACTTCCTAGAGATATTCATGGATGATTTTTCAGTCTTTGGAGACTTCAATCATTGCCTCGTCAACTTAGAGAAGGTGCTGCAAAGATCTGAGGAATCCAATTTAGTCCTCAATTGGGAAAAATGCCATTTTATGGTGAATGAATGAATAGTTTTGGGCCACAAAATCTCATCACAAGGAATCGAAGTTGACAAGGCTAAGATAGATGTGATAAAGAAATTGCCCCCACCAATTTCAGTCAAAGGAGTTAGAAGTTTCTTGGGTCATGCAGGTTTCTAAAGGAGGTTTATTGCTAACTTTTCCAAAATTTCTAAACCCCTATGTAATTTGCTTGAACAGGATAGGAAATTTGAATTTAGAAAGGAATGCACTGAAGCATTTGAAACCCTTAAAGAGAAGCTGATTACTGCACCAATTGTAGTCCCACCAGATTGGGCCCTAACTTTTGAATTAATGTGTGATGCCAGTGATCATGCTGTCGGGGCAGCACTTGGGTAGAGAAAGAATAACCTATTCCATGTTATTTACTATGCTAGTAAGACCCTCAATGATGCCCAGATTAATTACACCACCATGGAGAAGGAATTACTAGCAGGGGTTTTTGCCTTTGATAAGTTCCGTTCCTACCTTATTGGAACAAAAGTGACTGTTCACACCGACCATTCGGCAATCAAGTACCTACTCTCAAAGAAGGATGCCAAGCCTAAACTGATTAGATGGATTCTTCTTTTGCAAGAATTTGACATAGATATCAAGGACAGAAAAGGTACAGAAAACCAGATAGCCGATCATCTTTCCAGATTAGAAGCTGGGGAGAAAAACATCACATTAGACAAAATACAGGACGCATTCCCAGACGAACACATCCTGCAAATCTCAGTAGAAGACTTTGCCGAGGCAGAGACTATGGTAGTATACAACAGTGCTGCCGTGGCAGTAACTAAGTATATCTCGGCAACATTGACAGAAGACATTGCCGCTTTCACAGCCACTCCCTGGTATGTTGATCTTGTAAATTACTTAGCTAGTAGTGTTCTGCCTTATAACCTTAACCATTATGAAAAAAAGAGGTTCCTGCATAATGCGAAGCAGTATTTCAGGGACGATCCTCTTTTGTTCAAGCAATGTGCAGATCAGGTTATAAGAAGGTGTGTACCAGAGGACGAGCAAAAAGAAGTAATCCAGCAATGCCATGGTTCACTCTGTGGTGGACATTTTGGAGGAAATAGAACAACAGCCAAAGTGCTTCAATCAGGCATTTATTGGCCCACACTCTTCAAGGATGCACAACTTTACTACAAGCACTGTAATCGATGCCAACGCACGGAAAATATTTCTAGACGTAATGAGATGCCATTGCAGCCCATATTGGAAGTAGAACTATTTGATGTTTGGGGCATAGACTTTGTGGGACCATTCCCATCATCTCATGGGAATCTCTACATCTTAGTATTAGTGGATTATGTATCAAAATGGATCGAAGCAATTGCCATACCACATAATGATGCCAAGACTATTAAGAAATTTCTCAAGAAAAATATCTTCACCAGATTCGGAGTACCTAGAGCAATAATCAGTGATGAAGGTAAACACTTCGACAATAGGCTCATTGTCGCGGCCCTGAAGAAATTAGGTGTCACTCACAGAATTGCTACAGCCTACCACCCACAGACAAATGGGCAGGCTGAGATATCAAACAGGGAATCAAAGCAAATCCTTGAAAAGGTGGTCAACCCATCTTGAAAGGATTGGTCTCATCGTCTCGACGATGCCCTGTGGGCATATAGGACAACATACATGGCCCCATTGGGAACATCTCCATACAAGCTTGTATTTGGAAAAGCATGCCACTTGCCCGTGGAAATCGAGCACAAAGCTTATTTGGCAGTGAAAAATTTGAACATGGAATGGGAGAAAGCTTGCCAGAAAAGACTACTAGACCTCAATGAAACAGAGGAATTCAAAGCAGCAGCCTATGAAAATGGCAAGATCTACAAGGAAAAGACTAAAAGATGATATGACCGTAAGCTACTGCCAAGGCAGTTCCTACCGGGGCAGCAAGTCCTCCTTTTTAATTCTAGGCTCAAATTGTTCCCAGGCAAACTCAAGTCCAGATGGTCCGGCCCATTCGAAGTTGTTCAGGCCCTCCCACACGGTGTAGTATTGATCAATTCAAAAAGGGATGGACATGAGTTCAAAGTGAATGGCCAACGCTTGAAGCACTATTCTGACCTTCATGATATGAGGATTATTGAGACCATCACCTTAGGATATGCACTTGCATGCACTCCTATCGTGACTTAATTTCTATATCTTATCTTTATTTCATTACATTTTTAGGATTAGATTTGGTTTAGCGTTTTTCTTTCTATTATTGTTTTATTTTTAATTTTTATTGTTGGTGTTTATTTTATTTTATTTTATTTTAGGACAGGAATCAAGATTGAAGGTGAAGACATTCAAGAGAAGATACAATGCCGCGACAGTGAACAGTGTCAGGGCCGCAACAGTTACAACGGGCAGAAGTGTCTAACGGCTAGTTGGCATAATTTTAGTCGCGGCAGTCAATGCCAACGGCTAGAAAACGGCTAATTGGATTAAAACACGGCAATACAAGGCCAAGGCCTATATAAATACATTCTCACTTTGAACTATTCACTTTTGAACTCTTGATTTCTTAGAATTCTTTGTTTATCTCTCTCAAATTTCTTAACAACTTTCACAAACCTCTTTGATTATATCTACCAATGGCAGCCTACAAAAGATTCGCACTCGCCGCTGTTGAAGAACGCTTCAACAGATCCTTCGTTGCAAGGCAATTGTGGGAAGAAGAAGGATTCCAGCACTCGGATGAGAAGAACTATGGAATCGAGCATTACTTGTTCAATAAAATAGCATATCAAGAATGACAAATCTTCTGCTTACAACCCACCCAAGCCAATGCCATAATTGTGAGGGAGTTTTATGCGCATGGGCCAAGCGAAGATTCACTCTATGTCCACTTCTAGGGCAGACCAATTCAACTTGATGCCAACACCATCAATCTGTTCTATGGCCTCCAACCTGCTCGCGATGACCATGTAGCGTTTCTAGAGGACATCAGGAATGAGGACTACGAACTAATCAAATATGACCTTTGCTATGATAACACACAGTGGGAAACCGGATCACACAAAGGCTCCATGGCAAGATAAAATCTGAGGCCCGAGGCAAAGTTGTGGAACACGTTCGTGAAACGCTGCCTCATCCCAACATCCCACAACAGCACGGTAGATAAGAGGAGATTGGTTCTCATCCAATCCATCATCAACAAAAGGAGTATCAATGTGGGAGAGTTGATCCTACAAGAAATCTATGAATGTGGTAGGAAGGAAAGAGGGTCATTGTACTTTCCATGTTTAATCACGGGACTTTGGACTGCTGCCGGTGTCCCAATCAAGGATACAGATGAGATCACCGTCCATAAGCGCGGATGGACAAGGGAATTCTGCCACAAAGTTATGAAAATAACCCAGGCAGAACCAGTCCAAGCAACTCCAATTCCAGGCACAATTGATACCTCTGTCGGAGCCCAATACACGGCAGACATACCTGCTACCTCCCACAGTACTACCACAGCAGATACTTACTAGGAGATACACCAGAGGATGTCAGCCATGGATTTGAGCAGCAAAGGTACATGGAGTACCAGAGGGATTTCAACAATGCCTTAGCCCAAATGATGATCACCAACTTCCCAAACCAAGGGGTGCAGTTCCCTGACTTTCCCCCGGATATGTTTGTCACGGTCGTACCCTACACTGAAACAACTCCAGCACCAGGAGGACCGAGGCCATTATATGCCGCTGGTCCACCTCTGCCACAAGAGCCTATTGCGGCATCATCTGTCAGCAGAAGGCCATCCAAGAGGAGAGCAGCAGACTCTCCCGTAATCATTAGGAGTTTCTCGTCGGAGATTGACTCCTTCATGCACCAGCCTCACTTCACTATCGGCCCCAGCACTCAACCCGCCCGAGCAGATGATATGGAAGTTGAAGATGCGGGAGGGACAAAAATAATGGCAACAAAAGAAATTGGGGACGAGGAGGAAGGAGAAGAAGTCAATGCCCCATTGCAAAGGATGCCACCTACAAGAATCCAACCACCTCGAACAGCAAAAACTCAACAATCACCAGCACAGGGATCCAAACTTAAATTGTCAGCAGCAAGGCCAAGGAAACTTGTCATCCGCAACAGTTCTTCAGAGGATTTTGTATCCTTTTTATACCTACATGCTGTTTTTATTTTTCCTTGATAAATCTTCATGTTTGTTTCCTGTCTTCTGCATCTATTTAAGCATTGGGGACAATACTCAGTTCGAGTTTGGGGGTGTAGATTCACTGCCGAGGCAACCCATTGCCGCGACCCTGTCCTGAAAGGAAGCAAATTAAATTTATTTTGAATTTTTTTTCGTCTACCACCCTACTTGAATTATTGCCTATACTTTTGCACTGCTTTACATCATTATTGCCTAGTTTATTCTCCTTGGGCTATAGAAATCTTTCTCCTTACCATGGCTAGGTCCTGTTTAGAAGGATAAACCTTAGGATGCTTAAGGAGTAAAACTTAGAAGCCTGCTATGGGATTGATTCTAAAAACACTTTTGGGACTTGTTTGATTATAGGAATTCTTTTAATGAACTTAGGTGATAAAGGCTTTGATTTTTGGAATAATGACTAGAGGTGCCTATTACCGGCTTTAGGACTTACTCTTCTTCATGCTAGAGGTGCCCGAAATTGGCTCTAGTATGCTTAAAAAAATTTACACAATCCTTGAGGTGCCTGAAATAAGTTATGGTGGGGAGAATAGATGAACAAGTGAGGCCAATAGAGAATAAGACTCAGAATAGGCATAGTCCTTGGGTAGCCGAAAGGCTAAGACTCGGAATAGGCATAGTTATGGTGGGGAGAATAGATGAACAAGTGAGGCCAATAGGGAATAAGTTATGGCAATTTGATGGTTTGCATTTCTTGAGGACAAGCAATAGTTCGAGTTTGGGGGTGTGATAAGTCCACAAAAGACTATCACTTTTATACCTTTCATGGACAATAATTACTTAATCCACAAAAGACTGCAGTACTACCGAGGCAGTGTAGTGTAGTTGCATTAGACGGAAACAAGTCAATTGAATCCACAATACGACATAACTGGATCCTGCCCATTCTCTCAAACTGATTTCAATCTCTATTTTCTTTTTATTATTCAAGTTATTTTCATTCAGTTCAAGATAACCAATTAATTTGTGTTTTTACTTTATTTCTTTTGCAGAGCGAGAAGAACAAAAGGGAACATATTAAGTATACCAATACCTGTGGAGATGATACTCGATATTTATAACTTTATTACTTGCGACGTGTTCACTTGCACAAATTGCGCAACCTTTTTACACGCAACACAGTTGAAAGACTAATTCGAACTCAGTGACGAATTGATTCTTTATGTTGAAAATAAAGAAAAAAATGATATTTTTTTCATTTTCTGTTACTATCACCATGTTTGAAATCCTTTGGAGGGTTTTCTTGTCCTTTATGTCCAAAAAAGTTGGAAATTAAAGAAAGAAAAGTAAAACCCTAGTTTTTTGGTAAGCAAAATTGAAGCTTTTGCTTTTTATTAGTGCAGGGTAAGTAAGTTTAAGAACATGAGGTATGTGCGTTCTGTCTTTGGTTTTGATGTTTTGATGATTGGTTGATAAATCTTGCTTCCATGGAGAAAATGAGAAGTTACAGATTCACTTTGTGTTTACTTTTTCTTTTATTTCTTTGTTTTCATCAAACAATGGCTTCTCCGCCTTCTAACCACAAGGTGTTGGACAAAAAAGGGTAATTATCAACATTGTGTTGGGAATTCTTACAGGATTGTGTCAAAGACTAACGCATTAACATGATGCTCAGATAAAAACGCGGATTCATGCTATTTTTCACGGCAAGTCACTGCCTCAGTGGAAGCGATGAGAAGCTGAACTAGTCTCATACCGTAAGCCATTTTGTCTTTCTCAACCCCATTTTCTTCATAACCTATCGCCATTCTCACTACTTACGCGGCCGTTTCTTCCACCGCCTCGACAGCAAGGTATCTTTGACTATAAGTTATTATATGATCTCTGAAACGAAATCCTAATAAACTATTCAAACTAACATTGTTGCCGGACCGACCCATCCCTCTACTTTTGTCACTATTTCCACCATTAGAAACAATAACGAAGCTACTAATCGATTCAGGTATACTGATAGTCCGTTTGAGCCTCTTATCATCTCTGTTTTCTTGTAAGAAATGGTGAGTATTGTTGGTCTACATTAGAGGTAGGAAAGGGTTTGAATACAAAGCTATGGCCAAAAGCGTGAGATCAAGACCAATTACTTCTTCCACCCTATCTGAACTTTTCAACAAATCTAAAGATGGAGCTGGAGCCATTCTTTGTCTCCTTTCTCTTTCTATAATATATCATCGATAAAGCACTGAAATTCTTACTTTCGCTTTACAGGACTAGAGGTTCTTGCTAGCTTGACGCACAGGTATTTGAGGAGCTTACGGGCTTATGTTCACGAATCAGATAGGTTTTTATTGGTTTATGATTATATGTCCATGGGGAGCCTTGAGGATGCCATGAATGTAGTAAGGATAAGCCAATTAAACTTTCAGCTTATCCAATGTTTAACAAATGTGGTAGTTAGGGGTGAGCGTTCGATCGAGTCAGGTCGAGTCGAGTTAAAAAATTTTGAGTTATTCGAGTTGAGTCATCATATTTTATAGTTTGAACTTTTTTTGAACTTTTTTCGATTCGAGTCGATTTAAGCGAGTTCGAGTCGATTCGATTTTACGATTTATGTATAAATTTTAATTATACTATTTATAATAATATAATATAGTTTTATTATAATTTAAACGGTTTTCCCTTTAAATTTACATACATATTATTTTTTATATGTGTAAAAAAAAGATTTTAAATTATTATTACCATCAATCAAATATCTTAGCTATGAATATGTCATTTTATTAAATTACAGACTTTATTAATAACTTCCTTCTTATCTAGGTAAGACTAAGACTAAACAAAAAATAATGATACATTAATACAAAAATTAAAAAAACAAATAACATAATATAAAAGATACAAATAAAAATTTTATTAAATAAAATAAAAAATGAATCTAGAACGTGATCAGATTGTAAAAAAATTAAAACATAGAAAAAGAAGGACTGAAAATAAAACTACATGGGTTAAATGTGCAATTAACCTTTATAATTATTAAAATTTTCGAGTTATTCGAGTTATTTGATTTCCATTTTTGTAACTTGAACTTAATTTGAAATTTTTTCGAGTCGATTCGAGTTTATGAAATTTCGAATCGAGTTAAAACGAGTCAAGTTTTTTCACCTCGATTCGAGTCGAGAAATTCAATTTTTCGAATCGAATCGAATTTTACTCACCCCTAGTGGTAGTGGCGGGTGGTCGCAGCGGCGCTGTGGTGAACTAGTGGTTTTGTTGTGGTAGTGGCGGATGGATAGGGTGGTTAAGTTATGGTAAAGACAGGTGAGGTGGTTTCCATCCCCTTTCATGTTAACATGAAGAAGATGATGAGGAAGGAAGCCACGTAAGCAGCCATCGTGGAAAAAATATTTTTTAATTCACCAGATCATCTTATTGTTACCCATTAAAGATTTATAACGTCGGAGTGACCAAATATTTACACCCCGAAAACGTGCGTGACTTTATTGATTCATTTTCAAAATGAGTGACTAACGTTGTACTGCGCTCAAACATAAGTGATTTCTGCAGTAATTAACACTTTACTTTTTGAACCCATAAAATTTGATTTAATATCATTTTCGATCTTTTTATAGGGTTTAGAGCGTGTAAGTCAATATGGGCTTTATAGTGAACCCGTTCGAATTTTAATCGAGTAAAAAGCTCAAAATTATACTTTCAGTTGTATAATTAGGTTTAAAAGCCCATAATTAACTTTTTGTACCCAAAAAATTAGCTTGAATATTATTTTCGATCATTTTGTAGGGATTCAGAGCGTGCATGTATAAATTGGCTTTATAGTGAACCCGCTCGAATTTTAACCAAGAAAGAAGCTCAAAATTTGAGTTTAAGCTGTATAATTAGGTTCAAAATCCCATGATTAACTTTTTGTACCCAAAAAATTTGATTGAATATCATTTTCGATCGTTTTAAAGGGTTCAGAGCGTGCATGTCTAAATGGGCTTTATAGTGAACCCGCTCGAATTTTAACCGAGTAAAAAGCTCAGAATTTGAGTTTATGGTGTATAATTAGGTTTAAAAGCACATAATAAACTTTTTGTACCCAAAAAATTTGATTGAACATCATTTTCAATCGTTTTGTAGGGTTTAGAGTTTGCATGTTTAAATGGGCTTTTTAGTGAACCCGTTTGAATTTTAACTGAGTAAAAAGTTCAAAATTTGAGTTTAAGCTGTATAATAAGGTTCAAAAGTCCATAATTAACTTTTTGTGCCCAAAAAAATTGATTGAATATCATTTTCGATCGTTTTGTAGGATTCAGAGCGTGCATGTCTAAATGTGCTTTATAGTGAACACGTTCTAATTTTAACCAAGTAAAAAGCTCGAAATTTGACATTAAGTTGTTTAATTAGGTTCAAAAGCCCATAATTATCAATTTAAACTCATAAAATTTGACTTAATATCAGTTTTGATCGTTTTGTAGGGTTTAGAGTGTGCATGTCTAAATGGGCTTTATAGTGAACACGTTCGAATTTTAACCGAGTAAAAAGCTAAAAATTTGAGTTTAAGTTGTATAATTAGGTTCAAAAGACCCTAATTAACTTTTTGTACCCATAAAATTCGATTTAATATCATTTTCGATCTTTTTGTAGGATTTAGAGCGTGCATGTCTAAATGGGTATTATAATGAACCCGTTCGAATTTTAACCGAGTAAGAAGCTAAAAATTTGAGTTTAAGCTGTATAATTAGGTTCAAAATCCCATAGTTAACTTTTCGAACCCATAAAATTTGATTTAATATTATTTTTGATCAATTTGTAGGGTTTAGAGCGTACATGTCTAAATGGGATTTACAGTGAACCCGTTCGAATTTTAATTAAGTAAAAAAATAAAATTTGTGTTTAAGCTGTATAATAGATTCAAAAGCCTATAATTAACATTTTGTAACCAAAAAATTTGATTAAATATCATTTTCGGTCGTTTTGTAGGGTTCAGAACGTGCACGTCTAAATGGGCTTTATAGTGAACCCATTCGAATTTTAACCGAGTAAAGGCTAAAATTTTAAGTTTCATCTATATAATTATGTTCAGAAGTCCATAATTAACTTTTTGTACCCAAAAAATTTGATTGAATATCATTTTCGATTGTTTTGTTAGGTTTAGAGTGTTCATGTCTAAAAGGGCTTTATAGTGAATCTGTTCGACTTTTAACCAAGTAAAAAGATCAAAATTTTACTATAAGTTGTCTAATTAGGTTCTAAAGCCCATAATTAACAATTTGAACTCCTAAAATTTGATTTAATATCATTTTTGATCATTTTGTAGGGTTCAGAGCGCGCATTTCTAAATGGGCATTAGAGTGAACCCGATTGAATTTTAACCGAGTACAAAGCTCAAAATTTGATTTTAAGCTATATAATTAGGTTCAAAAGACCATAATTAAATTCTTGTACCCATAAAATTTGATTAAATATCATTTTCGATCATTTTGTAGGGTTTAGAGTGTGTATGTCTAACTGGACTTTATAGTGAACTCGTTCAAATTTTAACCGAGTAAAAAGCTCAAAATTTGAGTTTAAGCTATATAATTAGATTCAAAAGACCATAATTAACTTCTTGTGCCCTTAAAATTTGATTTAATATCATTTTCGATTGTTTTGTAGGACTTAGAGCGTGCATGTCTAAATGGGCTTTATAGTGAACCCGTTCGAATTTTAACTGAGTAAGAAGCTAAAAATTTTAGTTTAAGCTATATAATTTGGTTCAAAATCCCATAATTAATTTTTTGTGCCCCAAAAATTTGATTTTCCTTCATTTTCGATTGTTTTTTAAGGTTCTGAACGTGCATGTCTAAATGGGCTTTATAGTGTACCCGTTCGAATTTTAACCTAGTAAAAAGCTCAAAATTTGATTTTAATCTGTATAATTAGGTTTAAAAGACCATAATAAACTTCTTGTACCCATAAAATTTGATTTAATATCATATTCGATCATTTTCTAAGGTTTAGAGCGTGCATGTCTAAATGGGCTTTATAGTGATCCGTTCGAATTTTAACCGAGTAAGAAGCTCAAAATTTGAGTTTAAGGTGTATAATCAGGTTCAAAATTACAGAATTAATTTTTTGTGCCCAAAAAATTTGATTGAATTTCATTTTAGATCGTTTTGTAGGATTAGAGCGTGCATGTCTAAATGGGCTTTATAGTGAACCCGTTCGAATTTTAACCAAGTAAAAATCTCAAAAAACATTAAGTTGTATAATTAGGTTCAAAATCCCATAATTAAAAATTTGAACTCATAAAATTTTATTTTATATCATTTTTTATCGTTTCGTAGGGTTCAGAGCATGCATTTTTAAATGGGCTTTATAATGAACCCGTTCGAATTTTAATCAAGTAGAAAGCTCAAAATTTGAATTTAAGATTTATAATTAGGTTCAAAATTCCATAATGAAGTTCTTGTACCCATAAAATTTAATTTAATATTATTTTCGATCGTTTTGTATGGTTTCGAGAGTGCATGCCTAAATGGGTTTTATAGTGAACGCTTTCAAATTTTAACCGAGTAAAAAGATTAAAATTTGAGTTTAAGTTGTATAATTAGGTTCAGAAGCCCATAATTAACTTTTTTACCCAAAATTTTTTATTGAATATCATTTTCGATCGTTTTGTAGGGTTCAAAGCGTGCAGGTCTAAATGGGCATTGTAGTGAACCTGTTCGTATTTTAACCGAGTAAAAAGCTCAAAATTTAACACTATGCTGCATAATTACGTTCAAAAGAGCATAATTAACAATTTGAACTCAAAAAATTTGATTTAATATTATATTCGATCATTTTGTAGGGTTTAGAGCATGCATTTTTAAATGGGCTTTATAGTGAACTCGTTCAAATTTTATCCTAGTAAAAAGCTCAAAATTTGAGTTTAAGCTTTATAATTATGTTAAGAATCCCATAATTAACTTTTTTACACAAAATTTTTTTATTGAATCTCATTTTCGATCGTATTGTAGGGTTTAGAGCATGCATGTCTAAATGGGCTTTATAGTGAACCCGTTCGAATTTTAAATGAGTAAAAATCTCAAAATTTGACATTAAGCTGTATAATTAGGTTTAAAAGAACATAATTAACAATTTGAACTCATAAAATATTAGTTAATATTATTTTCGATCGTTTTATAAGGTTCAGAGTGTTCATGTCTAAATGGGCTTTATAGTGAACTCATTCGAATTTTAACCGAGTAAAAAGCTCAAAATTTGAGTTTAAGCTGTATAATTAGGTTCAAAAAACCATAGTTAAATTCTTGTACCCCCTAAATTTGATTTAATATCATTTTCGATCGTTTTGTAGGGTTTAGAGCTTTCATTTCTAAATGGGCTTTATAATGAACCCGTTCGAATTTTAACTGAGTATAAATCTCATAATTTTAGTTTAAGCTTTATAATTAGGTTCAAAATTCCATAATTAACTTCTTGTACCCAAAAAAATTGATTTAATATCATTTTCGATCGTTTTGTACAGTTCAGAGCGTGCATATCTAAATGGTCTTTATAGTGAAATAATATAAATTAAAATGGTTTTGAGGGTAAAGTTTTTAACGTTAACTTCTTAGATTTAATGTATTTCTTATCGTGTTAATTGTGTATTTTTTGTGCTATTGTTAAATGAATTTAATGTGTGTTTTCTTCTTGTGTTAAATGTGTTTTCTTTACTTGCGTTAAATATGTGTTTCTTTCTGTTCTATTGTCAAATGAATTCAAAAGGTGTGTTTTCTTCTTGTGCTAAAGGTGTGCTTCTTCATGTGCTATTGTTAAATGAATTTAAATGTGTGTTCTCTTCTAGTGCTAGATTTATGTTCTGTGATTAACTATTTATTGTGATCTTGAGATTCCCTGTGATACTACGATCAAAATATCTAAATTGTGTGTTTCGTATTCTATACGATTATATGTGCTGAGACATTTGAGATCATTAGCATTGATTGCATTTCATGTGCATGGGGTGGATTGTACGGAGGAAGGTGGTTTTACCACACTGTGTTTGGCGAAATAAGGGGTGAGGGGTTTTGGGGAACTACCTCCTTTAAGATCGGTTGGCTTTCCCACCACTGTGTTTGGCGTTCGGAGTATGGGACTGCATTCTCTGTGACAGTGCATTCATCACTCATATCTATGATGAGACTTTTTGAGAACTGTGATATTGATTGCATAGTATGTGCATAGGGTGGGATTGTACGAAGAAAGGTGGTTTTACCACACTGTGTTTGGTGAAATAAGGGGTGAGGGGTTCTGGGGAACTACCTCCACTGTGATCGGTTGGCTTTGCCACCATTGTGTTTGGCGTTCGGAGTATGGGATTGTATTCTTTGTGACATTGCATTCATCAATACTTGTTTTTATATTATCACGAAAAGTTAGATTATAATTGTGATTCTGAATTGAGGGACATTGTGATGTTTGACTGTACTTTAGAGACACACTGGGCTTTATAGCTCACTCTTTTAGTTTTTTTATTTCATATATCTGGCCCTAGGAGTTGGTACAGGGAGATCTCTCTCGGATACGGTTTATTACTATTTTTAGTATAATTATTTATAGACATTTTTTTTTGGTATTATTAGGGTTGGGATGTATTTAAACCTCATGCATAAAACTAGTTATTCAAATTTGTTAATTTTAAATAAGAATATTTATTTTTTTTAACCGTGTTTTTATCTTTTGATTTACAAATTTGGTTTTTAAATCATTTTTTTCAATTACTTGACATGAAAGTTTTAAAAGTAACAGTTTTAACCTATCATGCTCTTTAAGTTAAAATTGAGGGGTTACAAAGAAACTCAAAATTTGAGCTTAAGATGTATAATTCAGTTCAAAAGACCATAATTAAATTCTTGTACCCCTAATATTTGATTTAATATCATTTTCCATATTTTTGTAGGATTTAGAGCATGCATGTCTAAATGGGATTTATAGTGAAACCGTTCGAATTTTAACCGAGTAAAAGCTCAAAATTTGATATTATGCTGTATAATTAGGTTCAAAAGACCATAATTAACAACTTCAACTCATAAAATTTGATTTAATTTCACTTTTTACCGTTTTGTAGGGTTTAGAGCGTGCATCTCTAAATGGGCTTTATAGTAAATCCGTTCGATTTTTTTTTGACGGAAAAAGGGCCTCGTTAAAAACTCCCTAACACTTCCATCCCAAAAGAGGGATGGAGGCCCCTATTGGGAAAAGAGTACCCCTAGAATTTTATTGAGAAGGAGAGTTAAATCTCTCATAGTTTACAAAAGCCCTTATAAAATCAAGCATATCAGAGTCAAAGTGAAGATTACATAAAGTACGCATGGCCCTTGAAGCAAGAGTATGGGCTACATTATTGGCCCCTCTAGGTAAATAAGCGATCCGACAATTTATTAAACTTTCCATGGAAGTGCGGATCGTGGACACCAAAGGTTGTAAAGTTGAGAGATCTGGTCCACCCTGGTTGACTTTATTAGCAATGGAGGCTGAATCTGTCTCAAAGGTAATATTCGTCCAACCTTTCTGAGATGCAAGTCGAAGTCTAGCTAGGATTGCTTGTGCTTCAACCGAGGCAGCATCAGGGCATTCAACAAGAGGAAGAGAAATTCCTCCCAAAACCACACCGTCCGAGTTACGTGCTGCAACACCAATTGCAGCACTTCCGGAGATGGGATCAAAAGCACCATCCGAGTTTATTTTAATAGAGCCATTGCCTGGTTTTTTCCAAGTTTGGTTTTGAAGAATGGGTCTATGTGGGTTACCAGTAGAGGAGCAAATGTTTGCATTTTGATAGTCATTCAATAATGATTTGGCATTTGCTAGGGTTAACCATGGTGGTTGGAGATGGTTATTATGGATCCAATCATTTTGTCTATTCCAAATATTCCATAGTATCGTTAGAAAAAGAGCAAACTCCTAGTTGTTGAGTTTAGACCCTGCAATCTCCATCCAATGAAGTGACGATGTAAAATTTCCTGATGGGATTAAAGTAGGGAAACCTGCTAAAGGAATAGTTTCATAAGCATCAAGACTGTCGCGTAGAGCATGCATCGGAGTTTCAATTATAGTTGCACAAATTGGACAAATGCCATTTCCTAGGTTAGCATTCATTAATTTGGATGCTGTAGGAAGAGCATCGTGACCTAGTCGTCATCCAAAGGCTCTAACCTTTGGTAAAGCTGGTAGCTTAGAAATGGTTTTCCAAATGCGTGTAGGTCTATATAGAGGTCCGCGTGGTTTTTGTAAGAATAAATAACCTGATTTAACAGAATAAATTCCACAGTCATTGTTCATCCATATGGTTGTATCTCGATGGTCATTAATTATAGGGATGTTTAGAATAGCTTTGGCATCCTCTCTATCAAAAAAGGAATGTATTTTAGGCTCATCCCATTATGGTTGCCCAAGAATCATAAAATCCCGAGCTCGTTTTGGAATTTCACTGGAAATTTCATATTCGTCAAAAAGTTGAACCAGAGAGGAGCCTCCCCATAGATCATGGAATATGTCAATCTTGTTATTTATTCCTGGTCTTGGAACAAAACCAGGAATGAGTTTTTTCAGAGCCGTACAGATGCCCTTCCAAGCAAAAGAAGATTTTTTTGTCAAAGTACCATCGAGGATGTTTCTAGAAGGGTAGTATTTAGCTTGATATACCTGCCCAAGGAGGTTATATGGTTCATAGAGTAGTCTCCATATTTGTTTTCCTAACAAAGCGATATTAAAGTTATGGAGGTCGCGGAAGCCCATGCCCCTACTGATTTTGGTCGGCATACAATCTCCCAAGGAAGCATGTGCCAACCATTTTTATTACCTTTTCCTGATCACCAGTATCGGCGAATAGAAGTGGTCATGTCATCGTTAATATTATGTGGAAGAAGGTAGCATGACATGACATATTGTGGAAGAGATTGAATGACAGATTTTATGAATACCTCTCTACCGCTAAAAGATAATAGGTGTTTATCCCATTTGGAGAGACTTGCGTTAACTTTATCTCTGGTAAATCCGAACGAAGTTGTTTTGTTTTTTCCAATTAAGAGAGGGACACCCAGGTAAATACCAGGGTCACTAACCTCTTGGACTTGGAGAATATTATTAACAGTTGCTCTTTGAGATAAAGTAGTTTTTGGGGAAAAGTAGATTGTAGATTTTTCAAAATTAATAGCTTGACCTGAGGAGGTAGCATATTGGTATAGAGCATTTTTGAGATGATTAGCTTCAGTGGTGTTGTTTTTTATGAAGACCAAGCAATCATCAGCGAAAAGTAGATGGTTTATTTTTGGGCCATGTCGACTAGCACTGAGTCTAGGGAGGTTGCCATTAGCATTTTGAGCATTTAGTATAGCTGTTAATCCATGGGTGCAGAATAGGAAGAGGAATGGAGAGAAGGGGTCTCATTGTCGCAGACCTCGTTGTGGTTTAAAAGATTGAGATAAAGAGTCGTTTACACGGACTTGGTATGAAACGGTAGTGATACATTTCATTATAGTAGAAATCCATGTGTTGTTGAAACCTATATGTTGCATAATTTGTTGTAAGAAAGGCCATTCCACACGATCAAAGGCTTTTTCCATGTCTAACTTCAGACTTGTACCTTTAGAGAGGTGGGAATCTCTCGTATTGAGGGTGTGAAGTAGTTCATGTGCAATTAGAATATTGTCCATGATGTTTCTACCTTGAATAAAAGTTGCTTGGTTGTTACTAATACATAGAGGTATGAATGTTTTGAGACGATTGACTAAAACTTTAGATACAATTTTGTATATAACAGTGCAAAGGCTTATTGGACAAAGTTGCCTCATTGTCGTTGGATTTTGTTTTTTCGGGAATAGGACAAAAATAGTTTGATTGACTTCAGCCATGTTCGTTGCACCCGAGAGCAGATCAAGGCATAGTCGTATTATGTCCTTACCAAGTGTATCCCAATGTTGTCGGTAAAAACTACTTGGAAAACCATCGATCCCTGGAGCTTTCCGAGGATCTATATCACGAAAAGCATTTATAACTTCTTCTTCTGTGTAAGGTTTATTTAAATTTTCATTCATTTGTGGTGTGATTGTAGTTGGAATGTTATCAAGGATATCAGTCGAAGGAGTTGGATTGGATGTAGAGAAAAGGTTTTGGAAATATTCTGTAGCAATTGAGAGAATGTTGGATTCTTCCGTGTGACAAGTGTTGGAATTATCAAAGAGGCCTTGAATAGTGTTTTTCTTGCGACGTCCATTGGCTCGGGCGTGGAAGAAAGAAGTATTTTTGTCTCCATGTTGTAGCCAGTTAGTTCTAGAGCGTTGGGCCCAATATATTTCGTTGTTATGTTGAAGTACTTGCAGTTCTTTTTTTGCTTCAATGAGGCGGTGCTCCTCAGAGGATGGTATTGGTTGTCTTAGACTATTATTAATGTATGTGGTTAAGTATTGAAGGCGTTCATTTGTTTTTTTTCTTTGAGAATTCTGCCAAGAGGTTAGACGGTTGCCAATCTTTTGTATTTTGTTTAAGGTATTCTCATTCGTATTGGTCCAAATATCCTTGATTAGGTTTTTGCTTTCATCATTGTTGGCCCAACATTCCTCAAAACGGAATTTTTTATTAAAATTTCGTTTTCTAGCAAATGTAATGGGAGAAGTGTCAAGCATTATAGAATAGTGGTCAGATTTGGATTGAAAATGTGAAGTAATAGTATAATTGGGATACATATTTATCTAGTTGGTTGATCCAATGAATCGGTCCAATCATTCAAAGATAGGTTGTGAGTTGGGTCCATGTTTGAACCATGTGAACCATCCTGAGTTAGGTTTGCAATCGAGGAGTTCGTTTCTAGATAAAAATTCTTGAAAATTAATGATTTGGGATCGTGTGCGACGGCATCCTCCTTGTTTTTCATTGTCATATAGTATTTCATTAAACTCTCCACCTAAAAGCCATGGGAGGTTGGAGGATGATTTTAAAGAATCTATTAATTGCCATGTTTTAAATTTATGGTTTGTATTAGCATAACCATGTAAGCCGGTAAAGTGAAATTTGGAGTCATCATGGTTAATAATGCAATCGATATGGCGATCAGAATAAGAGAGTAAATCGGTTTGAATTTTATTATTCCATAGTAGTGCAAGGCCAGTACAAGTAGGACTATTTCCTACCGATAAGCATCCTTGCATATCAAGTGATGCACTAAGAGAATTACATCGAGTTTTATTTAGTCTAATTTCGCAAAGAAATAAAATATCAGGTTCATATTTGGTGATTATTTTTTTGAGATTTAGAACTGCCCGGGCTTTACCAAGGCCTTGGCAGTTCCAACACATGATTTTCATTTGGATCGGCGGGGTTGAGCCATGTCAACCTCCGCCGTAGAGTTTTTTTCGCTGCTCATCCCAGCTTTTTCCATTGGAGTGTATTTTGTTTTCTTTTGGTGTATGTAAAATATTTTAGATATATTTGAAAGTGTTTTGAAAGGTGGAGAGTCTAATTTTTTATAATTTGATAATATTATTTGGGATAGTGACATTTGGAGAGAAGTTGGTAATTTGATATTATTATTGGTTAGTATTTTTAATTTTAGATAGTTGAAAAGGTTGTGGTTCAGTGTTGGGTGGAACTTGGATTTTGGAAGAGAGAATTAGAATTGATTAGAAGATAATTTTATGATAATAAGGTGGGATAGTTTAGACATAGAAAATTGTGAGAAAAAATATGCGTATATAATTGCTGGTTGTTTATGAAATTGGGAAAAATTAGTGGTATTCGTGTGTTCTAATGTTACGGTCTTTGTTATGATTGGTTGTGTGAGATAAGTGGAAGGAACCCAATAGCAGGCTGGGCTGAAGAAAATAGAATTGTATAAGATATTATTAGATGGTTGGATCATTGAGAGTACCCAATAATGGGTTGGTATGAATAAGTTGTATGTGATGGAGAAATCATTAAAATAGGGAGCCATAGTATGGACCCAATAATGGTTTGGTAGAAGAAAATTGAATATTGAATATTGAACATTGAATATTTTTAGAGATTTTAAGTAATAAAGTAAAAGTAATATTGTAATAAGAGATATGTGGGTTGAAAAGAGTAAAAAAAGGTATGGAAAAGAAAAAAGAAGCGTAATGATAAAAATAGTTAAGAAAATTATTGGTAGTTGTGTAAAGAGATAAATTGTAATTAGGGTAAGTGGGATAAAGAGAATGAAAAGAATAAAGAAAGAATATGTGTAAATTAATTAGCATAAAAGATAAAGGTATATAGTAAAAAAAGATATGGTATTTAATTATGGTAGGGGGAGAGTATAAACGATAAAATATATTATGGTTTTTAAATATTGGCAAGTAATATAATTTAGGTGAATTTGAAAATGTTTTGAATATTTAAGAATCTATTTTCCTTGATTTTAGGATTTTTGTAAATAGGTAAGTGTGAGATATTGAGATTGAGAGTGATTTTGGTAGATTTATAATATTATTGGTGGAAATTTTTAAACTTTTATAAGTAAAAAAGGTGTAATTTTTTGTTGATTGTGAAATGGAAATTTTATATAATTTGATAAAATTATTGTTGAATACAAAGTGTCACGTCCCTAGATTTTCACGCCCGTAGAACTCGGCAACTCTATCCAGAACGTGCGGCCTTAGGCTTTATAACTCTAGACAAATGCCTAAGTAAGCCTTTTCACCCTTCACGGAAGATCAAACTTCCCAAGCACCAACAAACGCAAAGCATTCTATGCGGAAGCGAATCAAACGAGATGAGCTAGGAAGAACTCTTCAAGAACGCTCAAGAACGTTCAAGAACACTAAAGAACAAAGAAAGAAACACACTTGGAGATTTAGAGAAAATGCCTTTATTCCTTGGAAACTTGGAATACTCTGATACATCAAATGAGGTGGGGAAGGCCTCTATTTATAGTTGAACTCCCCTCGATCCTACGGTCTATACAATTTTACACCGACGGCTATGATACAACCTTATCCATTTACAAAGCATAATTCTGGGAATATTCCCACCTAACTATGGAAAGAATCTTCTGTGTTCACACAAAGTGTTCACACACCTTGGATGGATAAGTCTCTCCCTGGATCGGGCCAACGTTGGTGGTCTTCGCAAGCCCAGCATTGCTCTTGGAATTACTTGGGCAGGCCACATCACACCATGTGATGCCAATGTCTTGGACCCCAAACAACGGCCCGTGACATTCTCCCCCACCAAACTTGGCGACGCCCTCGTCGCGCCACTCGGACAACACTGAGTTCGATCCTGGGGCTTCTCGCGTACCTTGGCTTGCTTCTGTCTCGGAGTCTGGCTTGAATGTCCCCCCATAAGAACCGCTCTCCCCATAAAGAGCACCGGACTCTGATTCAATTGTCCCCCCATAAGGACTGCTCGTTTCGGCTCGCACCGTCTAGTAAAATCAACCGTACCAAGCACATCTTGATCACTATCCCCGTGTTCAAGAGGTACTTCACTCATTGACCCAACATTTTCTCTCTCCGACAAGACTTCTTCCCTGAAGCTTGACGCCCCATTGCTCTGCGGCAATGCTACACCCATCGACACTTCGGTCCCCTTGAAGTTCGATGCATCGGCCATCTTGTCCACGGATGGCTCCTCGACGGCATCCACACCAATAGGTTCAGGCAACACATGCCTCACCAAGGAAATGTCCCCAACAGTCGCCTTTTCCACGATGACTCCTCGGCTTGGAGCATCCTCGACACGCTGAATAGCTGTCAACTTCTTGGTCCCTTGCCCGACGTCTCGTCGTACGGGTACAACACATCGTTGTCTCGGATCCAAGATACACACGACGTTGGCACACGGAATGATGATCGCTTCTACACGGTCAAGGAAGTTAAGTCCCAAAATAAAATCAAAGTCATCAATATCGATTACCTTGAAGTTTTCCTTCGACTTCCAATCACCAATTTGCAACTCAACTTTCCGGACAGTCCCTATCACAGGAGCTTCCTTGGCATTCACAGTCTTGATCTTGTCTGTTGAATCCACAACTTTCAGACCAAGCTCTACTGCAGCCTTCTTGGACATGAACAAATCACTTGCCCCGGTATCCACCAAAGCACTCTTCGATCGTCCCGCCACATTGATGTCGACAAACATCAACCCATTCTGCTTCTTGCCATTCTTCTTGGCAGAACTCAGAATCATCGAGCCAAGCTTCGCAGCCTCATCACTCTCGGGCTCGTCCACCTTGGACTGCTTAACTTGACCAGGGCACTCTCGCGCTCTATGCGGCCCCTTGCACCGGTAACACTTGCGTCCCGTTACCTTCGGCTTATCACCTTTGACACTGGCGATTGCACCAAGTCTACTCGCTGGTTCACCATCTGAGTCATTGTCCTGACGGACTATGGCATCGAGGCGGCTCCTCTTGTTCGGACACTCCTTCACCATGTGAGGTCCTTTACAATGGTGGCACCTTACGGTTCCTCGATCCTTCTGCTCATTTGGCTTGTCGTACCGATTGGACTTGGGGGATGGCTTTCCCTCGACGCTCTTTTCTTTGGGTTCGTCCTCATCTTCCCTATCACTGCCCTTGCCATGGGGCTTGGAAGACTCGTTTTGTATCTCAAACTCCGCAATCGATTCAGCAGCGGTCATCGCTTCTGAAAGATCCTTAACGCCCATTCTCTTCAGCTCCATTCTTGCCCAATGCTGAAGACCAGATTTAAAGAGATACAAACCCTCCGATTTACTCAAGTCTTTGATCTGCAACTTGAGCTCGGTAAACCTTTTGACGTAATTCCGGATTGAGTCGTCATGCTTCAATTGATAAAGCCCATCTCGAGCTTCCTCGTTGGCATTCTTCGGATAAAAATGCTCCTTAAGCTCAGACTGGAAATCCTTCCATGTCCCGATTGGAATGTCGTCATCCGACTCAGAACATTTGTTTCGCCACCACAATAAGGCAACATCAGTCAAATAGACTACAACAGTGTTTACCTTCTCGGTATCATCAGTGATACTCATTCCCCAGAAGTATTGCTCCATGCACCATATGAAGTTCTCGACATCTTTCGCCGACCTGGTTCCACTGAACTCTTTCGGTTTTGGGATATCTTTCACTGGCTTAGGTGTCGTTGTCGAATTCAACACACCGTTCCGCATAGCAGCCTGATATACCAGCACTTCCGCCTTGAGTCCCAACATTTCCTCCCTCAATGCCTCAAACTTGGCTTCGAGAGCATCTCTCTTTTCCTCCAACTTATCACCTTGGTCATCCAGTTCCTCGAGGCGTGTGTCCACCACGTCGAGTCTCTCTACGGCATCCTTCACGGATCCTTCCATCCTGGTGACCTTGTCCTCAAGTGCAGACAACTTGTCCCTTGAGTTAGCTCGGCTTTCTTTGTTAGCCTGGGTTTCCACACCCTTCTGGCTTGCAGTAGCAACAGTCTCCCTCTTTGGTGCCATCTCAAAATCGATGCTTTCGTACCTCGAACGGCTAGAACGTTGCTCGAACAAGGCTCTGATACCACTTGTCACGTCCCTAGATTTTCACGCCCGTAGAACTCGGCAACTCTATCCAGAACGTGCGGCCTTAGGCTTTATAACTCTAGACAAATGCCTAAGTAAGCCTTTTCACCCTTCACAGAAGATCAAACTTCCCAAGCACCGACAAACGCAAAGCGTTCTATGCGGAAGCGAATCAAACGAGATGAGCTAGGAAGAACTCTTCAAGAACGCTCAAGAACGTTCAAGAACACTAAAGAACAAAGAAAGAAACACACTTGGAGATTTAGAGAAAATGCCTTTATTCCTTGGAAACTTGGAATACTCTGATACATCAAATGAGGTGGGGAAGGCCTCTATTTATAGTTGAACTCCCCTCGATCCTACGGTCTATACAATTTTACACCGACGGCTATGATACAACCTTATCCATTTACAAAGCATAATTCTGGGAATATTCCCACCTAACTATGGAAAGAATCTTCTGTGTTCACACAAAGTGTTCACACACCTTGGATGGATAAGTCTCTCCCTGGATCGGGCCAACGTTGGTGGTCTTCGCAAGCCCAGCATTGCTCTTGGAATTACTTGGGCAGGCCACATCACACCATGTGATGCCAATGTCTTGGACCCCAAACAACGGCCCGTGACAAAAGCTATAGGATGGTGTAATTATTTGAAGTACCTTGAGTCGGAATGGTATAGATATGTTGAAATTGGTCATTGTACCATAAAATGGTTGGAACATGGTAATTAATGTGAATGGTCAATAAGACATTTAAAATTGAAAACAAACATGAGAGATTAAAAGGTGAAGAATTTGAATTGTGGTAGAGGAAAGTATTTTATACGGTAAGAAGTAAAGGAGTAAGATGGTAAAAGTAAGCAAAAATCTTATTAATATTTATGTAAAAAGATGAATTGTAAGTAAGGTAAGTGGATGAAGGAGATTGAAAAAGAGAGTATTGAAAAAATATGTGGAAATTAATTAGTGTAGAAAAGAAGGATTATATGGTAATAAAGGATATGATATTTAATTAGGAAATAATGTAGTATATAATAATTAGATATATTTAGAAATATTTTGAAAGTCGGAGAAACTAATTTTGTATAATTTAATAATATTATTTGAATTATTGATATTTGGTAATAAAAATTATGAAGATTGAAAATAATAAATTTAGGTATGGTAAGAGATAATGGGTTGTAATGGTAAAAGTAATAATCCTGGTAAAAAGTTTTGTAGAAAGATAAATTGTGATTAAGGGAAGTTGAGGAAAAAGATTGAAAAAGAGAATATTGGAAAGGAATGTGGAAATTAATTAGCGTAAATAAGAAAGGTATTTGGTAAGATAAGATACGATTTTTTATTAGGAAATAAAGAGAAGGTGAATGGTAAAAAAAGTAGGTAGAAAAATTAAAGAATTTTTTTATGTAAAAAATTATAGAAATATTTGGGTGTATTTTGAAAGTTGGAGAATCTAATATTATATGAGTTATTGATATTTGGAGAGAAAATGATAATTTTATAGAGTTATGGATGGAGATATGTAAATTTATATTGTTGAAGAAGTTGTTATTTGGTGTTGGTTGAGAAGATATTTTTTGATAGTTTTTATATAGATTCATCATAATCTTGTTTGATATAAAATTTTTAGTTGTGTACGTAGAAAAAATATAGCAATAAGTTTTGTTAAATGGTGTTGATAGTGGATTCATTTTGGGTACCTTTGATTGAGTTGGTTTATGAATAATGTAATTGGTCAATGTACCACAACATGGTTGAAGCATGGTAAAAACCCATAAAAGGGTTGTTATAAAATGGGCAAAAAATTTGTTAATAATTATGTAAAAAGAGAAATTGTAATTAAGGTTAGTGGAGGAAAGAGAATGAAAAATAGAATTCGGGAAAGGTGCGTTGAAATCAAATCACATAAAAATGAAAGATATTTGGTAGGAAAATATATGATTTTTAATTATGGTAAGAGGAAGAAGGAATTGAAAAAATAGGTTTGGAAAAGTATGAAAAAATTTTGTTAGATAATATTTTTTAGTTGTATTTGGAGAAGTTTTGAATATTTTAGAATCTATTTGGTTTGAAAACAAGATTTTTGTGAAAAAGAAATTATTGGATATTGAGATTTTTAAAGAATTTGGTAAATTTATAGAATTATTTGTGAAAAAAATTATTTTTTGATAAGTAAAAGGATTATATTTTATTGGTGGTTGGTTTTTGTCTATTTTTTGTATTGAGGTTTGTGATATGGAAATTTTATAAGAAATTAAAAGTTCTTTGAATAATTTGATATTAATATTGTTTGTCATGTTTTCTAGTATTTTGTTCTGTCTTACAAATGATTGTTTAGGTGTGGTGGATGGAGCCCAAGAATGATTTGAGATTAAAAAGTTGAAATTGTATAAGAAACCATTAAATGGTTGGATCGATATGAGTATCCAATAATGGGTTGGAATAATGAGGTTGTATATAATTGAAAGTATTAATTTGATAAAATTTTTGTTAAATACAAAAATGTAATATGGTGGAATCATCTGAGGTAGCCTCGGAAGGGTTGATATAGACATTTTGAAATTGGTTAGAGTACCAGTAAATGTTTGGACCATGGTAATTTCCAACAAAATGGTTGGTATAAGATAGGCAAGAATCGTAGTAATAGATATATAAAAAGATAACTTGTAGTTAAGGTAAGTAGAGGAAAGAGAATGAAAAATAGAATATGGGAAATGTGTGTGGAAATTAAATAGTATAAAAACTAAAGATATATGGTAAGAAAAGATATGATTTTTAATTATGGTAGGAGGAGAAAGGAATCGATAAAATAGGATTGGAAGTGTATGGAAAAAATTTGTTAGATAATATTTTCAGGTATATTTTGAAAAGTTTTGAAATTTTGATAATCTACTTGATTTGAGAACAAGTATTTTATGGAAAAGTAATTATGGGATGTTGATATTCTTAAAGAATTTGGTAAATTTATATTATTATTTGTAGAAAAATTTAATTTTTTATATATAAAAAGATTGTAGTTTATTGTAGGTTGGGTTAGGTCTATTTTTGGTAATAAAATTTTGATATGGAAATTTTATATGAGATTAGAGGATCTTCGTATAGTTTGAGAGTAATATTGTTTTCTATGTTCTCTAGCTTTATTTTCTTTCTTACATTTCATTGTATGAGTTTAGTGGATGGAGCACAACAATGGGTTGGTAAGAGGAAGTTGAGATTGTATTGTATACCCTTAAGTGGTTGGATCATAGTGAGCACTCAATAACGGGTTTTAATAATGGTGTTGTTTAAGATTGAATCTATTAGCAGATTAAATTTTCCTTTGAAAACAAAATCATTAGGTGGTGGAATCATTTGGGGTACCCTGAGAAGGGTTGGTATAGACATGTTAAAATTGATAATAGTACCATAAAGTGGTTGGAGCATGATAAGTACCCATAAGAGGGTTGGTATGAAGATATTGTGAATGGTCAATAAGACATATAGAGGTGCAAACAAACAAAGAGGATTAAAATTTGTTAAGACGTAAGCTACAAAAAATATTTGTTCGAAGAAGATTAATAGAAAAGCAAATAAACAGAAATATAAACAAATTAGAAGCAACATACTAATAGTAAAAGTCGATAAAGGAAAGGAAAGAGGAATACCTTTTGGACTCAAGATCAACAAAAAGATGGATAAATAAACATGTTGGCAAGTTGTAAACTTACATAATGAAGATTTAAAGGTCCTTATCGACATTTTTAAGCGTAGATCTTGGAGAGATGTGGTATGTAACAAAATAAGTTCTAAACATGATAAAACAATGTTAAAAGGATGAAAAAGATGTTTCATTTTTAAAGATTCAAAACTCAAATTGCGAAACAAGATTAAAAAGAGATAATCGACAATGGTAACAATAATAAAAAGAGAAAAGAAAGTTGAAAGAAAGAAAATATAAATAGAAAAGAGAAAAGTATGATACCTTTGATCTAAAGATAGGGATAGATTCCAAATTCCACCTCTCTCAAAGGGAACGGATGGTGTAGAAAGACGAGAAGCCAAAAAGCTTATGTAAAAAAAATCATCCAAACAATTGAAACAATCATTGGAAGAGTCCAAGAATTCCAGGAAAAAGATTCTTTTATAGAGCCAAAAGAAAATATGGTGGTTGTTATGATCCCATTGATCCTTAGAATGAAATAGATCTTAAACACAATAAAAACATCAAAATGTAGAAGATTCAGATCAACAAAGACAATGGCTTCCATAAATCTTCTTATAAAACAAAGAAATAAAAAGAAACAATGGCAAGTACAGAAAAAGATATAAAAACAAATACAAAAATATAGCAAGCTTATCTCAATGGATTTAAACAGATCGATTGTTGAAGCCTCCTCTCCTGAGGTTGCCGGTGACGCCATGGTGGTGAAGTAGACAAAGATGGTCTCCAAGCCGTGGAGAAAAAGAAGAGAAGGAAAGGGAGAAGAAGACATGGATGAGGGTGAGAGAAAGGGAGAGGGAGAGAAAGAGGATAGAATTCAACAACTCCCTGTTCGAATTTTAATCGAGTAAAATGCTCGAAATTAGAGTTTACGTTGTATAATTAGGTTCAAAAGCCCATAATTAACTTTTTGTACCCAAAAAATTAGATTGAATATCATTTTCGATCGTTTTGTAGGATTCAGAGCGTGCATGTCTAAATAAGCTTTATAATGAACCTGATCGAATTTTAATCGAGTAAAAAGCTCAAAATTTGAGTTTAAGCTCTATAATTAGGTTGTAAAGACCATAATTAACATCTTGAACCCCTAAAATTAGATTTAATATCATTTTTGATCGTTTTGTAGGATTTAGAGCGTGCATGTCTAAATGGGCTTTATAGTGAACCCGTTCTAATTTTAACCGAGTAAGAAGCTCAATATTTGGTATTAAGTTGTATAATTCAGTTCAAAAACCCATAATTAAATTTTCAAAACCATAAAATTTGATTTAATATCATTTTCGATCATTTTGTAAGGTTGAGAGTGTGTATGTCTAAATGGGCTTTATAGTGAACCCGTTCAAATTTTAATCGAGTAAAAAGCTCAAAATTTGAGTTTAAGATTTATAATTAGTTTCAAAATTACATAATTAAATTCTTGTACCCATAAAATTTGATTTAATATCATTTTGATCGTTTTGTACAGTTTAGACCGTGCGTGTCTAAATGGGCTTTATAGTGAACCCTTTCGAATTTTAACCACGTAAAAAGGTCAAAGTTTGAGTTTAAGCAATATAATTAGATTCAAATGACCATAATTAACTTTTTCTATCCAAAAAATTTGATTGAATATCATTTTTGATCGTTTTATAGGGTTTAGAGCCTGCATGCCTAAATAGGCTTTATAGTGAACCCGTTCGAATTTTAATCGAGTAAAAATCTCAAAATTTGAGTTTAAGTCATATAATTAGGTTCAAAAGACCATAATTAACATCTTGTGACCCTAAAATTTAATTTAATATCATTTTCGATCGTTTTGTAGGATTTATAGCGTGCATGTCTAAATGGACTTTATAGTGAACCAGTTGGAATTTTAACCAAGTAAAAACCTCAAAATTTGAGTTTAAGTTGTATAATTAGGTTCAAACGAATATAATTAACTTCTTGTACCTTTAAAATTTGATTTAATATCATTTTCGATCGTTTTGTAGGATTTAGAGCATGCGTGTCTAAATGGGATTTATAGTGAAACCGTTCGAATTTTAATCTAGGAAAAAGCTCGAAATTTGAGTTTAAGTTGTATAATCACGTTCAAAAGCCCATAATTAACATTTTGTACCCAAAAATTTGATTGAATATCATTTTTGATCGTTTTGTAGGATTCAGAGCGTGCATGTCTAAATGGGCTTTATAGGGAACCCGTTCGAATTTTAACCGTGTAAGAAGCTCAAAATTTTGGTTTAAGCTGTATAATTCGGTTCAAAATCCCATAAATAAATTTTTGAAACCATAATATTTGATTTAATATCATTTTCGATCGTTTTGTAGGGTTTAGAGCATGCGTGTCTAAATGGGCTTTATAGTGAACTTGTTCGAATTTTAATCGAGTAAAAAGCTCAAAATTTGAGTTTAAGATGTATAATTAGGTTCAAAAGCCCATATTTATGTTTTTGTACCCAAAAAATTTGATTGAATATCATTTTCAATCGTTTTGTAGGATTCAGAGCGTGCATGTCTAAATAGGCTTTATAAAGAAACCCGTTTGAATTTTAATCGAGTAAAAAGCTCAAAATTTGATTTTAAGCTCTATAATTATGTTCGAAAGGCCATAATTAACTTTTTGAACCATTAAAATTTGATTTAATATCATTTTTTATCGTTTTGTAGGGTTTTGAGCGTGCATGTCAGAATGGACTTTATAGTAAACCAGTTCGAATTTAACTGACTAAAAAGCTCAAAATTTGAGTTTAAGCTGTATAATTAGGTTCAAACGAATATTATTAACTTCTTGTAGCTTTAAAATTTGATTTAATATCATTTTCGATCGTTTTGTAGGATTTAGAGCGTGCGTGTCTAAATGGGATTTATAGTGAACCCGTTCGAATTTTATTCGAGGAAAAAGCTCGAAATTTGAGTTTAAGCTGTATAATTACGTTCAAAAGCCCATAATTAACATTTTGTACCCCAAAATTTGATTGAATATCATTTTTGATCCTTTTGTAGGATTCAGAGCGTGCATGTCTAAATGGGCTTTATAGGGAACCCGTTCGAATTTTAACCGTGTAAGAAGCTCAAAATTTTGGTTTAAGCTGTATAATTCGGTTCAAAATCTCATAAATAAATTTTTGAAACCATAATATTTGATTTAATATCATTTTCGATCGTTTTGTAGGGTTTAGAGCCTGCGTGTCTAAATGGGCTTTATAGGGAACTTGTTCGAATTTTAATCGAGTAAAAAGCTCAAGATTTGAGTTTAAGATGTATAATGAGGTTCAAAAGCCCATATTTATGTTTTTGTACCCAAAAAATTTGATTGAATATCATTTTCGATCGTTTTGTAGGATTCAGAGCGTGCATGTCTAAATAGGCTTTATAAAGAAACCCGTTTGAATTTTAATCGAGTAAAAAGCTCAAAATTTGATTTTAAGCTCTATAATTATGTTCGAAAGGCCATAATTAACTTTTTGAACCATTAAAATTTGATTTAATATCATCTTTTATCGTTTTGTAGGGTTTTGAGCGTGCATGTCAGAATGGACTTTATAGTGAACCAGTTCGAATTTAACTGACTAAAAAGCTCAAAATTTGAGTTTAAGCTGTATAATTAGGTTCAAACGAATATTATTAACTTCTTGTAGCTTTAAAATTTGATTGAATATCATTTTCGATCGTTTTGTAGGATTTAGAGCGTGCGTGTCTAAATGGGATTTATAGTGAACCCGTTCGAATTTTAATCGAGGAAAAAGCTCAAAATTTGAGTTTAAGCTGTATAATTACGTTCAAAAGCCCATAATTAACATTTTGTACCCCAAAATTTGATTGAATATCATTTTTGATCCTTTTGTAGGATTCAGAGCGTGCATGTCTAAATGGGCTTTATAGGGAACCCGTTCGAATTTTAACCGTGTAAGAAGCTCAAAATTTTGGTTTAAGCTGTATAATTCGGTTCAAAATCCCATAAATAAATTTTTGAAACCATAATATTTGATTTAATATCATTTTCGATCGTTTTGTAGGGTTTAGAGCATGCGTGTCTAAATGGGCTTTATAGTGAACTTGTTCGAATTTTAATCGAGTAAAAAGCTCAAGATTTGAGTTTAAGATGTATAATTAGGTTCAAAAGCCCATATTTATGTTTTTGTACCCAAAAAATTTGATTGAATATCATTTTCGATCGTTTTGTAGGATTCAGAGCGTGCATGTCTAAATAGGCTTTATAAAGAAACCCGTTTGAATTTTAACCGAGTAAAAAGCTCAAAATTTGATTTTAAGCTCTATAATTATGTTCGAAAGACCATAATTAACTTTTTGAACCATTAAAATTTGATTTAATATCATTTTTTATCGTTTTGTAGGGTTTTCAGCGTGCATGTCAGAATGGACTTTATAGTGAACCAGTTCGAATTTAACTCACTAAAAAGCTCAAAATTTGAGTTTAAGCTGTATAATTAGGTTCAAACGAATATTATTAACTTCTTGTAGCTTTAAAATTTGATTGAATATCATTTTTGATCGTTTTGTAGTATTCAGAGCGTGCGTGTCTAAATGGGATTTATAGTGAACCCGTTCGAATTTTAATCTAGGAAAAAGCTCGAAATTTGAATTTAAGCTGTATAATTACGTTCAAAAGCCCATAATTAACATTTTGTACCCAAAAATTTGATTGAATATCATTTTTGATCGTTTTGTAGTATTCAGAGCGTGCATGTCTAAATGGGCTTTATAGGGAACCCGTTCGAATCTTAACCGTGTAAGAAGCTCAAAATTTTGGTTTAAGCTGTATAATTCGGTTCAAAATCCCATAAATAAATTTTTGAAACCATAATATTTGATTTAATATCATTTTCGATCGTTTTGAAGGGTTTAGAGCATGCGTGTCTAAATGGGCTTTATAGTGAACTTGTTCGAATTTTAATCGAGTAAAAAGCTCAAGATTTGAGTTTAAGATGTATAATTAGGTTCAAAAGCCCATATTTATGTTTTTGTACCCAAAAAATTTGATTGAATATCATTTTCGATCGTTTTTTAGGATTCAGAGCGTGCATGTCTAAATAGGCTTTATAAAGAAACCCGTTTGAATTTTAATCGAGTAAAAAGCTCAAAATTTGATTTTAAGCTCTATAATTATGTTCGAAAGGCCATAATTAACTTTTTGAACCCTTAAAATTTGATTTAATATCATTTTTTATCGTTTTGTAGGGTTTTGAGCGTGCATGTCAGAATGGACTTTATAGTGAACCAGTTCGAATTTAACTGACTAAAAAGCTCAAAATTTGAGTTTAAGCTGTATAATTAGGTTCAAACGAATATTATTAACTTCTTGTAGCTTTAAAATTTGATTTAATATCATTTTCGATCGTTTTGTAGGATTCAGAGCGTGCGTGTCTAAATGGGATTTATAGTGAACCCGTTCGAATTTTAATCTAGGAAAAAGCTCGAAATTTGAGTTTAAGCTGTATAATTACGTTCAAAAGCCCATAATTAACATTTTGTACCCAATAATTTGATTGAATATCATTTTTGATCGTTTTGTAGGATTCAGAGCGTGCATGTCTAAATGGGCTTTATAGGGAACCCGTTCGAATTTTAACCGTGTAAGAAGCTCAAAATTTTTGTTTAAGCTGTATAATTCGGTTCAAAATCCCATAAATAAATTTTTGAAACCATAATATTTGATTTAATATCATTTTCGATCGTTTTGTAGGGTTTAGAGCATGCGTGTCTAAATGGGCTTTATAGTGAACTTGTTCGAATTTTAATCGAGTAAAAAGCTCGAAATTTGAGTTTAAGATGTATAATTAGGTTCAAAAGCCCATCTTTATGTTTTTATACCCAAAAAATTTGATTGAATATCATTTTCGATCGTTTTGTAGGATTCAGAGCGTGCATGTCTAAATAGGCTTTATAAAGAAACCCGTTTGAATTTTAACCGAGTAAAAAGCTCAAAATTTGATTTTAAGCTCTATAATTATGTTCGAAAGACCATAATTAACTTTTTGAACCATTAAAATTTGATTTAATATCATTTTTTATCGTTTTGTAGGGTTTCGAGCGTGCATGTCAGAATGGACTTTATAATGAACCAGTTCGAATTTAACTGACTAAAAAGCTCAAAATTTGAGTTTAAGCTGTATAATTAGGTTCAAACGAATATAATTAACTTCTTGTACCTTTAAAATTTGATTTAATATCATTTTCGATCGTTTTGTAGGATTCAGAGCGTGCGTGTCTAAATGGGATTTATAGTGAACCCGTTCGAATTTTAATCTAGGAAAAAGCTCGAAATTTGAGTTTAAGCTGTATAATTACGTTCAAAAGCCCATAATTAACATTTTGTACCCAATAATTTGATTGAATATCATTTTTGATCGTTTTGTAGGATTCAGAGCGTGCATGTCTAAATGGGCTTCATAGGGAACCCGTTCGAATTTTAACCGTTTAAGAAGCTCAAAATTTTGGTTTAAGCTGTATAATTCGGTTCAAAATCCCATAAATAAATTTTTGAAACCATAATATTTGATTTAATATCATTTTCGATCGTTTTGTAGGGTTTAGAGCCTGCGTGTCTAAATGGGCTTTATAGTGAACTTGTTCGAATTTTAATCGAGTAAAAAGCTCGAAATTTGAGTTTAAGATGTATAATTAGGTTCAAAAGCCCATATTTATGTTTTTGTACCCAAAAAATTTGATTGAATATCATTTTCGATCGTTTTGTAGGATTCAGAGCGTGCATGTCTAAATAGGCTTTATAAAGAAACCCGTTTGAATTTTAACCGAGTAAAAAGCTCAAAATTTGATTTTAAGCTCTATAATTATGTTCGAAAGACCATAATTAACTTTTTGAACCATTAAAATTTGATTTAATATCATTTTTTATCGTTTTGTAGGGTTTTCAGCGTGCATGTCAGAGTGGACTTTATAGTGAACCAGTTCGAATTTAATTGACTAAAAAGCTCAAAATTTGAGTTTAAGCTATATAATTAGGTTCAAACGAATACAATTAACTTCTTGTACCTTTAAAATTTGATTTAATATCATTTTCGATCGTTTTGTAGGATTCAGAGCGTGCGTGTCTAAATGGGATTTATAGTGAACCCGTTCGAATTTTAATCTAGGAAAAAGCTCGAAATTTGAGTTTAAGCTGTATAATTACGTTCAAAAGCCCATAATTAACATTTTGTACCCAAAAATTTGATTGAATATCATTTTTGATCGTTTTGTAGGATTCAGAGCGTGCATGTCTAAATGGGCTTTTAGGGAACCCGTTCGAATTTTAACCGTGTAAGAAGCTCAAAATTTTTGTTTAAGCTGTATAATTCGGTTCAAAATCCCATAAATAAATTTTTGAAACCATAATATTTGATTTAATATCATTTTCGATCGTTTTGTATGGTTTAGAGCCTGCGTGTCTAAATGGGCTTTATAGGGAACTTGTTCGAATTTTAATCGAGTAAAAAGCTCAAGATTTGAGTTTAAGATGTATAATGAGGTTCAAAAGCCCATATTTATGTTTTTGTACCCAAAAAATTTGATTGAATATCATTTTCGATCGTTTTGTAGGATTCAGAGCGTGCATGTCTAAATAGGCTTTATAAAGAAACCCGTTTGAATTTTAATCGAGTAAAAAGCTCAAAATTTGATTTTAAGCTCTATAATTATGTTCGAAAGGCCATAATTAACTTTTTGAACCATTAAAATTTGATTTAATATCATCTTTTATCGTTTTGTAGGGTTTTGAGCGTGCATGTCAGAATGGACTTTATAGTGAACCAGTTCGAATTTAACTGACTAAAAAGCTCAAAATTTGAGTTTAAGCTGTATAATTAGGTTCAAACGAATAGTATTAACTTCTTGTAGCTTTAAAATTTGATTGAATATCATTTTCGATCGTTTTGTAGGATTTAGAGCGTGCGTGTCTAAATGGGATTTATAGTGAACCCGTTCGAATTTTAATCGAGGAAAAAGCTCAAAATTTGAGTTTAAGCTGTATAATTACGTTCAAAAGCCCATAATTAACATTTTGTACCCCAAAATTTGATTGAATATCATTTTTGATCCTTTTGTAGGATTCAGAGCGTGCATGTCTAAATGGGCTTTATAGGGAACCCGTTCGAATTTTAACCGTGTAAGAAGCTCAAAATTTTGGTTTAAGCTGTATAATTCGGTTCAAAATCCCATAAATAAATTTTTGAAACCATAATATTTGATTTAATATCATTTTCGATCGTTTTGTAGGGTTTAGAGCATGCGTGTCTAAATGGGCTTTATAGTGAACTTGTTCGAATTTTAATCGAGTAAAAAGCTCAAGATTTGAGTTTAAGATGTATAATGAGGTTCAAAAGCCCATATTTATGTTTTTGTACCCAAAAAATTTGATTGAATATCATTTTCGATCGTTTTGTAGGATTCAGAGCGTGCATGTCTAAATAGGCTTTATAAAGAAACCCGTTTGAATTTTAACCGAGTAAAAAGCTCAAAATTTGATTTTAAGCTCTATAATTATGTTCGAAAGACCATAATTAACTTTTTGAACCATTAAAATTTGATTTAATATCATTTTTTATCGTTTTGTAGGGTTTTCAGCGTGCATGTCAGAATGGACTTTATAGTGAACCAGTTCGAATTTAACTCACTAAAAAGCTCAAAATTTGAGTTTAAGCTGTATAATTAGGTTCAAACGAATATTATTAACTTCTTGTAGCTTTAAAATTTGATTGAATATCATTTTTGATCGTTTTGTAGTATTCAGAGCGTGCGTGTCTAAATGGGATTTATAGTGAACCCGTTCGAATTTTAATCTAGGAAAAAGCTCGAAATTTGAATTTAAGCTGTATAATTACGTTCAAAAGCCCATAATTAACATTTTGTACCCAAAAATTTGATTGAATATCATTTTTGATCGTTTTATAGTATTCAGAGCGTGCATGTCTAAATGGGCTTTATAGGGAACCCGTTCGAATCTTTACCGTGTAAGAAGCTCAAAATTTTGGTTTAAGCTGTATAATTCGGTTCAAAATCCCATAAATAAATTTTTGAAACCATAATATTTGATTTAATATCATTTTCGATCGTTTTGTAGGGTTTAGAGCATGCGTGTCTAAATGGGCTTTATAGTGAACTTGTTCGAATTTTAATCGAGTAAAAAGCTCAAGATTTGAGTTTAAGATGTATAATGAGGTTCAAAAGCCCATATTTATGTTTTTGTACCCAAAAAATTTGATTGAATATCATTTTCGATCGTTTTGTAGGATTCAGAGCGTGCATGTCTAAATAGGCTTTATAAAGAAACCCGTTTGAATTTTAACCGAGTAAAAAGCTCAAAATTTGATTTTAAGCTCTATAATTATGTTCGAAAGACCATAATTAACTTTTTGAACCATTAAAATTTGATTTAATATCATTTTTTATCGTTTTGTAGGGTTTTCAGCGTGCATGTCAGAGTGGACATTATAGTGAACCAGTTCGAATTTAATTGACTAGAAAGCTCAAAATTTGAGTTTAAGCTGTATAATTAGGTTCAAACGAATATAATTAACTTCTTGTACCTTTAAAATTTGATTTAATATCATTTTCGATCGTTTTGTAGGATTCAGAGCGTGCGTGTCTAAATGGGATTTATAGTGAACCCGTTCGAATTTTTATCTAGGAAAAAGCTCGAAATTTGAGTTTAAGCTGTACAATTACGTTCAAAAGCCCATAATTAACATTTTGTACCCAAAAATTTGATTGAATATCATTTTTGATCGTTTTGTAGTATTCAGAGCGTGCATGTCTAAATGGGCTTTATAGGGAACCCGTTCGAATTTTAACAGTGTAAAAAGCTCAAAATTTTGGTTTAAGCTGTATAATTCGGTTCAAAATCCCATAAATAAATTTTTGAAACCATAATATTTGATTTAATATCATTTTCGATCGTTTTGTAGGGTTTAGAGCCTGCGTGTCTAAATGGCTTTATAGTGAACTTGTTCGAATTTTAATCGAGTAAAAAGCTCGAAATTTGAGTTTAAGATGTATAATTAGGTTCAAAAGCCCATATTTATGTTTTTGTACCCAAAAAATTTGATTGAATATCATTTTCGATCGTTTTGTAGGATTCAGAGCGTGCATGTCTAAATAGGCTTTATAAAGAAACCCGTTTGAATTTTAACCGAGTAAAAAGCTCAAAATTTGATTTTAAGCTCTATAATTATGTTCGAAAGACCATAATTAACTTTTTGAACCATTAAAATTTGATTTAATATCATTTTTTATCGTTTTGTAGGGTTTTCAGCGTGCATGTCAGAGTGGACTTTATAGTGAACCAGTTCGAATTTAACTGACTAAAAAGCTCAAAATTTGAGTTTAAGCTATATAATTAGGTTCAAACGAATACAATTAACTTCTTGTACCTTTAAAATTTGATTTAATATCATTTTCGATCGTTTTGTAGGATTCAGAGCGTGCGTGTCTAAATGGGATTTATAGTGAACCCGTTCGAATTTTAATCTAGGAAAAAGCTCGAAATTTGAGTTTAAGCTGTATAATTACGTTCAAAAGCCCATAATTAACATTTTGTACCCAAAAATTTGATTGAATATCATTTTTGATCGTTTTGTAGGATTCAGAGCGTGCATGTCTAAATGGGCTTTTAGGGAACCCGTTCGAATTTTAACCGTGTAAGAAGCTCAAAATTTTTGTTTAAGCTGTATAATTCGGTTCAAAATCCCATAAATAAATTTTTGAAACCATAATATTTGATTTAATATCATTTTCGATCGTTTTGTAGGGTTTAGAGCCTGCGTGTCTAAATGGGCTTTATAGGGAACTTGTTCGAATTTTAATCGAGTAAAAAGCTCAAGATTTGAGTTTAAGATGTATAATGAGGTTCAAAAGCCCATATTTATGTTTTTGTACCCAAAAAATTTGATTGAATATCATTTTCGATCGTTTTGTAGGATTCAGAGCGTGCATGTCTAAATAGGCTTTATAAAGAAACCCGTTTGAATTTTAATCGAGTAAAAAGCTCAAAATTTGATTTTAAGCTCTATAATTATGTTCGAAAGGCCATAATTAACTTTTTGAACCATTAAAATTTGATTTAATATCATCTTTTATCGTTTTGTAGGGTTTTGAGCGTGCATGTCAGAATGGACTTTATAGTGAACCAGTTCGAATTTAACTGACTAAAAAGCTCAAAATTTGAGTTTAAGCTGTATAATTAGGTTCAAACGAATAGTATTAACTTCTTGTAGCTTTAAAATTTGATTGAATATCATTTTCGATCGTTTTGTAGGATTTAGAGCATGCGTGTCTAAATGGGATTTATAGTGAACCCGTTCGAATTTTAATCGAGGAAAAAGCTCAAAATTTGAGTTTAAGCTGTATAATTACGTTCAAAAGCCCATAATTAACATTTTGTACCCCAAAATTTGATTGAATATCATTTTTGATCCTTTTGTAGGATTCAGAGCGTGCATGTCTAAATGGGCTTTATAGGGAACCCGTTCGAATTTTAACCGTGTAAGAAGCTCAAAATTTTGGTTTAAGCTGTATAATTCGGTTCAAAATCCCATAAATAAATTTTTGAAACCATAATATTTGATTTAATATCATTTTCGATCGTTTTGTAGGGTTTAGAGCATGCGTGTCTAAATGGGCTTTATAGTGAACTTGTTCGAATTTTAATCGAGTAAAAAGCTCAAGATTTGAGTTTAAGATGTATAATTAGGTTCAAAAGCCCATATTTATGTTTTTGTACCCAAAAAATTTGATTGAATATCATTTTCGATCGTTTTGTAGGATTCAGAGCGTGCATGTCTAAATAGGCTTTATAAAGAAACCCGTTTGAATTTTAACCGAGTAAAAAGCTCAAAATTTGATTTTAAGCTCTATAATTATGTTCGAAAGACCATAATTAACTTTTTGAACCATTAAAATTTGATTTAATATCATTTTTTATCGTTTTGTAGGGTTTTCAGCGTGCATGTCAGAATGGACTTTATAGTGAACCAGTTCGAATTTAACTCACTAAAAAGCTCAAAATTTGAGTTTAAGCTGTATAATTAGGTTCAAACGAATATTATTAACTTCTTGTAGCTTTAAAATTTGATTGAATATCATTTTTGATCGTTTTGTAGTATTCAGAGCGTGCGTGTCTAAATGGGATTTATAGTGAACCCGTTCGAATTTTAATCTAGGAAAAAGCTCGAAATTTGAATTTAAGCTGTATAATTACGTTCAAAAGCCCATAATTAACATTTTGTACCCAAAAATTTGATTGAATATCATTTTTGATCGTTTTGTAGTATTCAGAGCGTGCATGTCTAAATGGGCTTTATAGGGAACCCGTTCGAATCTTTACCGTGTAAGAAGCTCAAAATTTTGGTTGAAGCTGTATAATTCGGTTCAAAATCCCATAAATAAATTTTTGAAACCATAATATTTGATTTAATATCATTTTCGATCGTTTTGTAGGGTTTAGAGCATGCGTGTCTAAATGGGCTTTATAGTGAACTTGTTCGAATTTTAATCGAGTAAAAAGCTCAAGATTTGAGTTTAAGATGTATAATGAGGTTCAAAAGCCCATATTTATGTTTTTGTACCCAAAAAATTTGATTGAATATCATTTTCGATCGTTTTGTAGGATTCAGAGCGTGCATGTCTAAATAGGCTTTATAAAGAAACCCGTTTGAATTTTAACCGAGTAAAAAGCTCAAAATTTGATTTTAAGCTCTATAATTATGTTCGAAAGACCATAATTAACTTTTTGAACCATTAAAATTTGATTTAATATCATTTTTTATCGTTTTGTAGGGTTTTCAGCGTGCATGTCAGAGTGGACTTTATAGTGAACCAGTTCGAATTTAATTGACTAGAAAGCTCAAAATTTGAGTTTAAGCTGTATAATTAGGTTCAAACGAATATAATTAACTTCTTGTACCTTTAAAATTTGATTTAATATCATTTTCGATCGTTTTGTAGGATTCAGAGCGTGCGTGTCTAAATGGGATTTATAGTGAACCCGTTCGAATTTTTATCTAGGAAAAAGCTCGAAATTTGAGTTTAAGCTGTACAATTACGTTCAAAAGCCCATAATTAACATTTTGTACCCAAAAATTTGATTGAATATCATTTTTGATCGTTTTGTAGTATTCAGAGCGTGCATGTCTAAATGGGCTTTATAGGGAACCCGTTCGAATTTTAACAGTGTAAAAAGCTCAAAATTTTGGTTTAAGCTGTATAATTCGGTTCAAAATCCCATAAATAAATTTTTGAAACCATAATATTTGATTTAATATCATTTTCGATCGTTTTGTAGGGTTTAGAGCCTGCGTGTCTAAATGGCTTTATAGTGAACTTGTTCGAATTTTAATCGAGTAAAAAGCTCGAAATTTGAGTTTAAGATGTATAATTAGGTTCAAAAGCCCATATTTATGTTTTTGTACCAAAAAAATTTGATTGAATATCATTTTCGATCGTTTTGTAGGATTCAGAGCGTGCATGTCTAAATAGGCTTTATAAAGAAACCCGTTTGAATTTTAACCGAGTAAAAAGCTCAAAATTTGATTTTAAGCTCTATAATTATGTTCGAAAGACCATAATTAACTTTTTGAACCATTAAAATTTGATTTAATATCATTTTTTATCGTTTTGTAGGGTTTTCAGCGTGCATGTCAGAGTGGACTTTATAGTGAACCAGTTCGAATTTAATTGACTAGAAAGCTCAAAATTTGAGTTTAAGCTGTATAATTAGGTTCAAACGAATATAATTAACTTCTTGTACCTTTAAAATTTGATTTAATATCATTTTCGATCGTTTTGTAGGATTCAGAGCGTGCGTGTCTAAATGGGATTTATAGTGAACCCGTTCGAATTTTTATCTAGGAAAAAGCTCGAAATTTGAGTTTAAGCTGTACAATTACGTTCAAAAGCCCATAATTAACATTTTGTACCCAAAAATTTGATTGAATATCATTTTTGATCGTTTTGTAGGATTCAGAGCGTGCATGTCTAAATGGGCTTTATAGGGAACCCGTTCGAATTTTAACAGTGTAAAAAGCTCAAAATTTTGGTTTAAGCTGTATAATTCGGTTCAAAATCCCATAAATAAATTTTTGAAACCATAATATTTGATTTAATATCATTTTCGATCGTTTTGTAGGGTTTAGAGCCTGCGTGTCTAAATGGGCTTTATAGTGAACTTGTTCGAATTTTAATCGAGTAAAAAGCTCGAAATTTGAGTTTAAGATGTATAATTAGGTTCAAAAGCCCATATTTATGTTTTTGTACCAAAAAAATTTGATTGAATATCATTTTCGATCGTTTTGTAGGATTCAGAGCGTGCATGTCTAAATAGGCTTTATAAAGAAACCCGTTTGAATTTTAACCGAGTAAAAAGCTCAAAATTTGATTTTAAGCTCTATAATTATGTTCGAAAGACCATAATTAACTTTTTGAACCATTAAAATTTGATTTAATATCATTTTTTATCGTTTTGTAGGGTTTTCAGCGTGCATGTCAGAGTGGACTTTATAGTGAACCAGTTCGAATTTAATTGACTAGAAAGCTCAAAATTTGAGTTTAAGCTGTATAATTAGGTTCAAACGAATATAATTAACTTCTTGTACCTTTAAAATTTGATTTAATATCATTTTCGATCGTTTTGTAGGATTCAGAGCGTGCGTGTCTAAATGGGATTTATAGTGAACCCGTTCGAATTTTTATCTAGGAAAAAGCTCGAAATTTGAGTTTAAGCTGTACAATTACGTTCAAAAGCCCATAATTAACATTTTGTACCCAAAAATTTGATTGAATATCATTTTTGATCGTTTTGTAGGATTCAGAGCGTGCATGTCTAAATGGGCTTTATGGGGAACCCGTTCGAATTTTAACAGTGTAAAAAGCTCAAAATTTTGGTTTAAGCTGTATAATTCGGTTCAAAATCCCATAAATAAATTTTTGAAACCATAATATTTGATTTAATATCATTTTCGATCGTTTTGTAGGGTTTAGAGCCTGCGTGTCTAAATGGGCTTTATAGTGAACTTGTTCGAATTTTAATCGAGTAAAAAGCTCGAAATTTGAGTTTAAGATGTATAATTAGGTTCAAAAGCCCATATTTATGTTTTTGTACCCAAAAAATTTGATTGAATATCATTTTCGATCGTTTTGTAGGATTCAGAGCGTGCATGTCTAAATAGGCTTTATAAAGAAACCCGTTTGAATTTTAACCGAGTAAAAAGCTCAAAATTTGATTTTAAGCTCTATAATTATGTTCGAAAGACCATAATTAACTTTTTGAACCATTAAAATTTGACTTAATATCATTTTTTATCGTTTTGTAGGGTTTTCAGCGTGCATGTCAGAGTGGACTTTATAGTGAACCAGTTCGAATTTAACTGACTAAAAAGCTCAAAATTTGAGTTTAAGCTATATAATTAGGTTCAAACGAATACAATTAACTTCTTGTACCTTTAAAATTTGATTTAATATCATTTTCGATCGTTTTGTAGGATTCAGAGCGTGCGTGTCTAAATGGGATTTATAGTGAACCCGTTCGAATTTTAATCTAGGAAAAAGCTCGAAATTTGAATTTAAGCTGTATAATTACGTTCAAAAGCCCATAATTAACATTTTGTACCCAAAAATTTGATTGAATATCATTTTTGATCGTTTTGTAGGATTCAGAGCGTGCATGTCTAAATGGGCTTTTAGGGAACCCGTTCGAATTTTAACCGTGTAAGAAGCTCAAAATTTTTGTTTAAGCTGTATAATTCGGTTCAAAATCCCATAAATAAATTTTTGAAACCATAATATTTGATTTAATATCATTTTCGATCGTTTTGTAGGGTTTAGAGCCTGTGTGTCTAAATGGGCTTTATAGTGAACTTGTTCGAATTTTAATCGAGTAAAAAGCTCAAAATTTGAGTTTAAGATGTATAATTAGGTTCAAAAGCCCATATTTATGTTTTGTACCCAAAAAATTTGATTGAATATCATTTTCGATCGTTTTGTAGGATTCAGAGCGTGCATGTATAAATAGGCTTTATAAAGAAACTCGTTTGAATTCTAACCGAGTAAAAAGCTCAAAATTTGATTTTAAGCTCTATAAGTATATTCGAAAGACGATAATTAACTTTTTGAACGATTAAAATTTGATTTAATATCATTTTTTATCGTTTTGTAGAGTTTTGAGCGTGCATGTCAGAATAGACTTTATAGTGAACCAGTTTGAATTTAACTGACTAAAAAGCTCAAAATTTGAGTTTAAGCTGTGTAATTAGGTTCAAACGAACATAATTAACTTCTTGCACCTTTAAAATTTGATTTAATATCATTTTCGATCGTTTTGTAGGATTAAGAGCGTGTGTGTCTATATGGGATTATAGTGAACCCGTTCGAATTTTAATCTAGGAAAAAGCTCAAAATTTGAGTTTAAGCTGTATAATTACGTTCAAAAGCCCATAATTAACATTTTGTACCCAAAAATTTGATTGAATATCATTTTTGATCGTTTTGTAGTATTCAGAGCGTGCATGTCTAAATGGGCTTTATAGGGAACCCGTTCGAATTTTTACCGTGTAAGAAGCTCAAAATTTTGGTTTAAGCTGTATAATTCGGTTCAAAATCCCATAAATAAATTTTTGAAACCATAATATTTGATTTAATATCATTTTCGATCGTTTTGTAGGGTTTAGAGCATGCATGTCTAAATGGGCTTCATAGAGAACTTGTTCGAATTTTAATCGAGTAAAAAGCTCAAAATTTGATTTTAAGATGTATAATTAGGTTGAAAAGCCCATATTTATGTTTTTGTACCCAAAAAATTTGATTGAATATCATTTTCGATCGTTTTTTAGGATTCAGAGCGTGCATGTCTAAATAGGCTTTATAAAGAAACCCGTTTGAATTTTAACCGAGTAAAAAGCTCAAAATTTTATTTTAAATATCATTTTTATCGTTTTGTAGGTTTTAGAGCGTGCATGTCTAAATAAGCTTTATAGTGAACCCGTTCTTATTTTAGCTGAGTAAGAAGCTCAAAATTTGAGTTTAAGTTGGATAATTCAGTTCAAAATCCCATAATTAACTTTTTTACCCAAAAATTAATTTAATATTATTTTCGATCGTTTTGTAGGATTTAGAGCTTACATGTCTAAATGGGCTTTATAATTTCCCCGTTCGAATTTTAACCAAGTAAGATGCTCAAAATTTGAGTTTAATCTGTATAATTAGGATCAAAAGACCATAATTAACATCTTTTAACCCTAAAATTTTATTTAATTATAAGTGGCGTTTGAGAAAACAACACTGCAATAAGATGTATATCAGTGGCGTTTGACATATAAACGCCGCAATAAGATGTATACTAGTGGCGTTTGTTTACAAACGACATAATTAGGTGTATATTAGTGGCGTTTGTTTACAAACGACGTAATTAGGTGTATATTAGTGGCGTTTTACAGATAAGTGCCACAATAAGAAGCACACTGGTGGCGTTTTAATGTACAAACGCCGCAATGAGGTCCAAACTAGTGGCGTTTTTTTTACAAACGCCATAATAGGAAAGCCCAATAGTGGCATTTTTGTACAAACGCCACAATAAGAAGCCCAATAGTGGCATTTGTTGTAAAAACGCCGCAATAAGAAGCCCTGTAGTGGCGTTTGAATTACAAACGCCGCAAGTTTGTATTATCAAAACGCTAAAATTACGAGCGTTTGGAATAATTTCCCCCCAAATTGGATCGGGATATCCAGAAACCCTTTGCCTTGTCGTGTTCTCTAGAAATCATCGTCCACGGAAGCTGCTTCCTCCATTCAACGTAGCGTTGTCTCCTCCGTCCAGCGCAGCAGCCACCACGTTCGTAGTCGTGTCCTCCGATCACTACAGTTTCTTCATCGATCGGCCGGTCTCTGTTAGCAGGTAACCAATCTTTGTTATCAAAAAAATTAAATTTCTGTTTTTAGTCGAATTCATTCGATCAAATAAGTGTTGAAAGACAATTTTTATAACTTTTCTAGCCATGGAATGCATTTAAACTTATATTCCATCTCTGTTAGTTTAAGGATTTTTTGTTTATGGATTAATTCGGGTTTGATTTTTGTGGAATGTGTTGTTTTTCTTGTTTCAATTCAATGGAAGAGAAGCTAAATTTTCGAAAGAAAAACGAAGATCTAAAGCAAAGCCAACCGATTGTTTCCTCAACAGTTCTGGATTATCTTCAGGTTAGATTTTAATTTTGTGTTTTATATAGATATATAATCTGGTACTTCAATAAAGATTTCTTCTGTGTGTAATGCTAAATTAATATTAATCTCGTACATCTTCGTAGTATAGTAGAAGGGATTGTTCAAGATCGAATCTAAGACCTAAAACATAAGTCGTAACTAAAATAATATCTATCATCATATATAGACTAAGTAATTTTGTGAAACCTGATTATGGTCTGGCTTAGTCCATGTAACATCTCGATTTTGGGGTTAGTAGTTTGAGTGATGGTTTGGGGGATTCGATTCGATTCGAATTGAATTCTTCAATTCATTAATTCCGGGAAAATTAAAATAATAATAATTTAATCGGACAAGTAATAATTTTGCGGAAAGGTTTAAAAATATTAAAATGGTGTTTCAGGACCACGACCATTTTTCCCCACTGGCCCACAGCAACAATTTCATGTTGTTGGCCCATCTAGAGCAGCAGACTCCACCGCCGCAGCATCTGCCAGTAGACGACCATCCAAAAGGAGAGCAGTCTTCAGCACTCCACCAAGATCCCCCATCATCATGGGCAGTCTATCAGCAGAGATAGATGACTATTTACATCAATGCTCAAGCGCTGCAGGGCCGAGCATTCACCATGCCAGGGCAGACGCCATAAATGAAGGGGGGACAGACATCATGGTCACCGAGGAAATTGCCGACGAGGAAGAAGGAGAAGAAGTGGATGCTCCACTACAACAGACACCATCAACAAGAGTCCAACCACCGAGACAAGCGAAGACTCAACCATCTCCATCAAAGTCAAACAGTCAGCGGCGAGGCCACGAAAAATAATTGTTCCCAGCAGCTCTTCTGATTCTCTTTAAATACATATTCATGTATTTATAAGCATTAAGGACAATGCTTGGTTCGAGTTTGGGGGTTTAGATCCACTGTCGAGGCAATCTACTGCCACGGCCTTGCAATGAAAGGAAGTATTTAAGTTTTTTTTTTAAAAAAAATTATGTCCACCACCTTACTTGAATTGCTGTTTATACTTTTGCACTGCTTTTCATCAGTATTGCCATAGTTTATTCTTTAAGGCTATAAAAATCTTTCTCCTTACCATGGTTAGGTCCTGCTAAGAAGGTTTAACCTTAGGATACTTAAGGATGAAAACTTAGAAGCTTACTATAAGATAAATCTTAATAACACTTTTGGGACTTGTTGGATTATAGGAATTCTTTTAATGAACTTAGGTGATAAAGACTTAGGTTCTTGGGAAAGTGACTAGAGGTGCCTATCACCGTCTTTAGGAGTTACTCTTCTTCATGCTAGAGGTGCCCGAAATTGGCTCTAGTATGATAAAAAGAATATCAAAAAGAAAGAAGGAATTAGTGATGAGAAAATACAATCCTTGAGGTGCCCGAAATTGACTCAAGAAATTGTTGTTTTAAGAAGAGAACACTAAACCCAAATCTACTTGTCTTGAACTTAGAGTTTGTCTAAGAAAGCCTTTAATCAAACTTATCCACAAAAACGCACACATTCACTAAATCTTATAGATTGTTTCTAGGTAAACCCTTGGGTAGCCGAAAGGTTAAGGCATAAGAATAGGCATAGTTATGGTGGGGAGAATGGATGGAAACATAAGACCAAGAGAGAGTAAGGTTTGGCAAATTGATGGTTTGCATTATTTGAGGACAAGCAATTATTTGAGTTTGGGGGTGTGATAAGTGCTCAACTCACTATAACTTTTTACACCTTTCGTGGACAATAATCACTAAATCTACACCCACTTGGACCAATGCATGTGCTTAATATGAGATAATTAGAAATTCTGCTTTTGGAAACATATAAAGATGATATTTATAGAAAAGGCGAGTTTTACTGTACTTTTGTGTCTGTGCAGGAAAAACTATTGCCGCGGCAGCGACTGAGGCGGAGGCAGGACCTGATGCCGAGGCAGCAAGGACAAGTAACGATACTGTAGGCGAATTGAAGAGAAAAATAAGTTGGACGTTTCTAGACAAGCAGCGCATGAATCGGAGCTGGGTAGCACATGGAAAACCCAAGTCAAAGGCCACGCGAAAAAGAATCCGAGTTGGAGTAAACTTGGAAATATTTTATTTATGGACTTGACTTGTACCCTACTCCAAGTTATACTCCTACTTAGGAAAGGTTTGCCCTAGACCAAGCCTATATAAGACCTAGCCGTTCAAGAGGAGAAGAGAGGAGAGTTTTCGGCACAAAGCTTAGCATCATAGAGAGAGCCGACTCCACCTTAGGTTTTAGATTTCTTTTTATTATGTTCTATGTTTCTTTAGGCTTAGGTGAAGGTTGTAGAGTATTAGTGAGAAGATATTGACTTTTGTTTCTTGTTTTAATGCAATAAAATATCAAGGTTTACTTATTCTTCGCCATTCATTTTTCTTGCATCCAAGCTCAAGAGAGAAGTTTGCAAGTAATCCATTTATCTAATATCGAGAGAGTTAGATTCACGAAAGGAATAAGTACGATGTTTCAATCGAGAAACACTAACTCGGCCTAGAGATAGGTTAAGAGTTTCAGTGGCTAAGAGAAGTGTGTGATTGGTTGGTGATTACAATTGATTCACGCCGAGAGGTATCATCAAGGACTGGTCATCAACAGTTCTTCGATTTAGAGATAAGCGGAGTCATTAAAGGACACTTTGCCGAACTTTGATAAAGTCTACCCAAGAGCAAGAGATTGCCGCGACGGACAAGCATCATCGTTGTTGAGGCAGTAAACTACAGTACTGCGAGGTAGTGTTGTGCGATTGCATTGGACAGAAACAAGTCAATTGAATCCACTATACAACACAACTGGATCTTGGCCACTTCTTTAATCCTTTTATCTTCTTTTTATTTAGTTTTCTTTATTTAGTACTCATCAACACCAAACTTACTTGTGTTTTTATTTTATTTCTTTTCAGAGCAAGAAGACAAAAGAAGGCATATTAAGTAGACCAATCCCTGTGGAGACGATATCTGATATACTTATCACTTTATTACTTGCGACGTGTTCACTTGCACTATTTGCGCACTTTTGACACGCAACATCGACATTTCCAAAAATCTAAGTCTTTATCACCTAAGTTCATTAAAAGAATTCCTATAATCCATCAAGTCCCAAAAGTGTTTTTATGATCAATCTTATAGCAAGATTTTAAGTTTTCTTCCTTAAGTATCCTAAAGTTAAGCCCTCTAAACATGACCTAACCATGGTAAGGAGAAAGATTCCTAGAGCCTCCAAAGAATAAACTAAGGCAATACTGATGTAGAACAGTGCAAAAGTATGGACAATATTTCAAGTAAGGTGGTGGACATAAAAAGAAATTTTCAAAAACAACTTAAATACTTCCTTTCAAGGCAAGGTCGCGGCAGTGAATTGCCTCGACAGTGAACCTACACCCCCAAACTCGAACCAAGCATTATCCTCAATGCTTATGATCATGGCACACAGCAGGAAAAAAAATATGAAAAAGAACAAGTAAAGATATAAAATCAGCATAAAGATTTAGAAATTAAACAGACTCCGAAGAACTACTAGTGACTATCAGTTTTTGAGGCCTTGCTGCTATGAATGGCTTCACCTTGATTCTTGTCCTAAAATAAACAACAAGAAAAGATTAAAATAATAAAAGTCTGAACTAAAACTAATCCTAAAGTGCAATAAAATAAAGATGATAAGTGCTCAACACACTATCACTTTTTACTCCTTTTATGGGCATTAATCACAAAATATACACCCACTCGGACCAATGCATACACTCAATGTGATATATTTAGAAGTTATACTCATATAGATAATATTTACAGAAAAAGGCACGTTTTACTGCATTTTCATATCTGTGTAGGAGAACCAGTGCCGCGGCAGCGACAAGGCCGAGGCAGGACCTGATGCCGAGGCAGCAGCAGAAAGACAGGAAGCAAGACTGTAGGCGATGGAAGGATAAAAATCCAAGGAACGTGTCTGGACTAGAAGCCCATGGATCGGAGTTGGCTAGCACAAGGAAAAGCCCAAAGGAAGACCACACGGGAAAGCCCCTTAGCCGAATTCAAACTTGGAAATATTTTAATTATGTACTTGACTTATTCCCTACTCCAAGTTGTATTCTACTTAGGAAAGGTTTGCCCTAGGTCTAGCCTATATAAAGGCCTAGCCACCCAATGTATGAAACACGGAATACCTAGGGAAAGAGCCGATTTCTATTCTTGTCTTCTTCCTCTCCATTATATTCTAAACCTTCTTAGGGATTAGGTGAAGGTTGTCGAGTATTTGTGAGAGGAGATTGTACTTTGCTTTGATTCAATGCAATAAAATTATCAAGGTTTGCTTATCCTTTGTTATTCCTTGTTTTCACAATTGAGCTCGGGAGAGGATATTGTGAATCATCCATTTATCTAGGCTCGAGAGAGTTAGATTCACGAAAGGGGTAAGTACGGTGTTTCAATCGCGAAATACTAACTCGGCCTAGGGATAGGTTAAGAGTTTCAGCGGCTAAAAGAAGTGTGAGATTGGTTGGTGAGTATAATTGGTTCACGCCGGGAGGTATCATCAAGGACTAGTCATCAACAGCACTCTGACTTAGGGATAAGCGGAGTCATCCAAAGACACTTTGCCGAACTTTGGTAAAGTCTACCCACGAGCAAGGGATTGTCGCGGCAGACAGTATTGTCGCTACCAAGGCAGTAAACTACAGTGCTGCCGAGGCAGTGATATACGATTGCATTGGACAGAGACAAGTCAATCAAATCCACAATACAACGCAACTGGATCCTAGCCCATCTCTCTCTATTATTTCAACTCTTTACTTTTATTTAGTTATTTTAGTTTTGATAAATCAACTCAATTAACTTGTGTCTTTACTTTTCTATAGAACAAGAAGGTGAAGACAACATATTAAGTCTACCAGTCCCTGAGAAGATGATAACTCGATAATACTTATCACTTATTACTTTCATTGTGTCCACTTGCACTAAACGCGCACTTTTGGCACACGACAAGTTTTTGGCGCCGTTGCCGGGGACTGGCAACTAAATTTTGTTTTCTTTATTTTCATGTTTATTCTTATTTTTATTTTAATTTTGTTTTTCTTGGTGCATGACCAGGGCCAATCCAACCAACCCCTTGTACGAGTTAGATCCAGAGATCGAAAGAACAAGGCAACGGTTGAGGAGACAGAACCAAGGAGCCATGGCAGAACACCCGGCAGGACAAAATTTACCTGCCGGCAATGGAGGACTTCCGCCGCCACCTGGGCCGTGGCCGCTCACTGTCAGAGACTTCCTGGAAGAGGACTTAAGTGGATTAAACCCAGGAGTTGTCACACCGGAGATTGAAGCAGCCCATTTTGAACTAAAACCTGTTATGTTCAATATGTTGAATACAATTGGACAATTTGGTGGGTTTGCAACTGAAAACGCAAGGCAGCACCTCAAGTCCTTCATGGAAATCTGCAACTCTTTCAAAATCCAAGGAGTCCATGAAGATGTCTTGCGATTAAAGCTATTCCCCTATTCACTGAGGGATAAGGCGAAAGCTTGGTTGAATAGCATTCCAGTAGGATCCATTGGATCTTGGAGTGAACTTTGTTGTGATTTCATTACTCGTTTTAATCCTACGAACTTATATGATAGAATCCGTAATGAAATTACTTCTTTTCGACAGGCAGAAGATGAACCAATGTACGAGGCATGGGAACGCTACAGGGAGCTATTGCACAAGTTTCCTTTGCATAGATTTCCCCTATGGACACAAGTGACCATGTTTTACAATGCCACGAATGCCCTGACAAGGATGATGTTAGATGCCTCGGCAAACGGAACACTCCTGGATAAAGCACCTGAGGAAGCTATTGACATATTGAATAAACTCGCAAAGAATGACTTCCAGTTTCCTACATCTAGGCGAGGAGGAGTAAGACACCAAGCCACGGAATTAGACTCATCAAGTTCAGTGGCAGCACAATTGGCCTCTCTTACCAAGATGGTGCAAAACCTACAGTTACAACAAAATACCCGTGAGGTTAAGGTAATTGATTCATATTGTGACTTATGTGGAGGTAACCACAGTTCCTCTGATTGCATGAATCAAGAAACCGGCATGTATGTTGAAAACTACAACCGCAACAATGTGATGTCCAACACATACAAACCCTCATGGAAGAGGCATCCAAACCTATCATGGAGCAACCCTAACAATGCCTTAAACCCAATCACCCAACCTTCGGGATTTCAGCAGCCGATGCAACAATTGCCGCCGCCACAGGCCCAACAATCAATGCCGCAGCAGTAGATGCCGCAGCAACCGGTAAGTTCACTAGAGAACACGCTTAAGGCCTTCATGATGAAAACTGAATCATACATGGCAGAGAATAGTAATTTCATCAAGAGGACATATGCCTTCATGAATAGAACTGAGATGAGGTTGCAAAATCAAGAAGCGGCCATTAAAACGCTGGAAACTCAGGTTGGGCAGTTTGCTCAAAGTATAAATACTAGACCACAAGGTGGATTACCTAACAATACTGAAGTTGCTAAGGTAATGGGCCATGAACAGTGCAAAGCAATCACTACTAGGAGTGGTCTACAGCTTAAGGAGAAAATCCCAGAGAGCCAAAATCAATCAGATGGTCTAGCAAAAGAAAAGGCCGAGCAAACTGAATCTGATAACACTGCCCGGGTAGAAAACACTACAGCTCCTGAGCAGCCTGCCGAGGCAGCAACAACTCCAGTGGTGCCAAGTATTAAATTTCAAATTAAAGAAACCCTGGATGAGATGAGACCACCACCACCTTTCCCACAAAGGTTGAAAAAGCAAAAACAGGACCAACAATTCAAGAAATTCCTAGACATCTTGAAGTAAGTCCACATCAACATACCTTTCGTTGAAGCTATTGAACAAATGCCTAACTATGCCAAGTTCCTAAAGGACATGGTGTCAAAGAGGAAACGAATAGGTGAGTTTGAGACAATGGCTGCTACCGAGGGATGCATGGCAATGCTGCATAACCACATGCCACCAAAGTTAAAGGATCCTGGTTGCTTTACCATACCTTGTGTGATAGGTAAGAGCTATGAAGGTAAGGCCCTATGCGACCTTGGAGCAAGCATAAACCTCATGCCCAATTCAATCTTCCAAAAACTTAAAATTGGAAGGCCAAAACCTACAACAGTGATGCTCCAACTAGCGGATCGATCCTATGTGCAAACTGAAGGCAAAATCGAGGACATACTGGTAAGAGTAGACAAGTTTATTTTTCCTGCTGACTTTCTTGTCCTTGATTGTGAAGCAGATGACAATGCACCGATCATCATTGGGAGACCTTTCCTTGCAACTAGACGTACTCTAATGGACGTGGAAAAAGGAGAGTTGACAATGCGGGTCAATGACCAACAAGTCAAACTCAACGCATTCCACAACTTGAAAAAATATGATGATCCAGAGGAGTGCAAGGCCATCCACACAGTAGACACTAAAATATCATGCCTGGACAACCTTCTCGGTAGGATATTCGGCAAAAAAATTAAACCCAATATGGATGAACATACAGCAAAAAGGAGTGGCCCACAACTGATTCACAATTTGGGCCTAAGGGAGAGAATAATTTTGGGAGATGCATTTGCATGCTCCCCACCAGTAACATGATCTACTCCTTCTCTTTATTAATATATTAGGATTAGTTTATTTTTATTGTTCTTATTATTATTGCTTTAAGTATTTTTTCTTTTGTGTGTTTTATTTAGGAATAATAAGCAAGAATAAAGGAGAAATAGTTCACAGCAGGAACTCTGTCGAGGCAATAAAACAGTGTCAGGGCCGCAGCAGTCCTAACGGGCAGAACAGTGTAACGGCTAGTCTGCCGAGATTCCTTTCGCGGCAGAAAAAGGAAACGGCAGAAAAGGAAACAGTTACAAAACGGCTAGTGGCTTCAACGGTCACAAGGTCGATGCCTATATAAGAAATTCCTTCCTCTTGAACTATTCACTCTTGCTTTCTTTTTTTCTTTAGTATTCATAACAATCTCTCTCTCACATTACTCTCTGCCTACTCATAATCTTTGCGAAGTTTCTGATTCTTTTCAAGAAAAACTCCAAGAAATCACATCTCTCAATTCTTGATGGCAACTTACAAGAGATTCGCCCCAGCCAACGTTGAAGATCGTTTCAACTGATCTTTCATCGCTCGACAACTGTGGGAAGAAAAAGGTTTCCAGCATGTGGATGAAGAAAACTACGGCATTGAGCACTACCTCTATGACAGAATTAAGTACCAAAATTGGGAAATTTTTTGTCTCCAACCTGCCCAGGCGAATGCCACAATCGTGCGGGAGTTTTATGCGCACGGGACCAGCAAAGACTCCCTCTTCGTTCATTGTCGCGGCAGGCCGGTCCAGTTAGATGCCGATAGAATCAACAATTTCTACGGCCTCACCCCTGACAGTGATATCCACGCCGAATTCTTGGAAGATATTACTGCCGAGGATTATAAGCTCATTAAAGATGATCATTGTTACGCGAACACCCCATGGGAAACCGATATCCATCGAGGATCCGTAACAAGAGAAAGCCTTAAGCCCGAGGCCAAGATGTGGAACACCTTTGTCAAGCGACGGCTCATCCCCACATCACACAATAGCACAGTGGATCACAAAAGATTGGTGCTTATCCAATCCATCATTAACAAGAGGATCATCAATGTTGGAGAGATCATCCTACGGGAAATTCACGAGTGCGGTAAGAAAGATAGGGGACCATTGTATTTCCCTTGTTTGATCACGGGTTTATGTGTTGCCGCAGGTGTGTCCATCGAAGAGACGGACGAATACTCGCCCCCACGATGAGGATGGACCAGGGACTTCTGTCACAAAGTCATGCAGATCACACAAGCAGAGCCTGTCCAAGCAACGCCGCAGCTGTTCACTGCCGATACTGTTGCCGGGGCCCAGTACACGGCAGACATGCCTGGTACTGGCCATACATCTGCCGCAGCAGACCCGTACCCGGAGATCTTGCAACGAATGGCAGCAATGGATCTCCGACAAGAAAGGTACATGGAGTACCAAAGGGATTTCAATGGCACTCTAGCCCAGATGATGTTGCACGCCTTCCCGGACCAAGGAGTACAATTTCCGGAGTTTCCCAACAACATGTTCGTCACAGCCGCCCCTTACACCGAGACTACACCAGCCCCGGGAGGACCAAGGTCGTTCTTCCATGCGGACCCTCAGCCCCAATACCAGGCTGCCGGCCCATCTAGGGCAGCAGATTCTGCCGCGGCCTCGTCTGTCAGCAGAAGGCCATCCAAGCGAAGGGCCGTTTTCAGCACCCCACCCCGATCACCAATTATCATGGGCAGCCTATCAGTTCAAATAGATGCCTATGTGCACCAAAGCTCCACCGCCGTCGGCCCAAGTACCCACCACATCGGAGGAGCAACAACAATAGGAAGAGGAACGGACGTAATGATCACCGAAGAGATGGCTGATGTAGAAGAAAGAGAGGAGGTAGAGGCCCCAATGCAACGAACAACACCCACTCGAGTCCAACCGCCTCGGCAAGCAAAGGCGCAACCATCACCCTCACCAAGGACAAAACAATCGGCAGCAAGGCCGAGGAGGAAAATTGTTACAAGCAGCTCTTCGGAGTTGCTTTAAAATTCTTTGTCCTTTATTCAATATTAATTGCTTGTACTGTTTTACTTGTTGCTTATTATTCATATTCTGTTTTGCCGCTTATTTCTTCAAATATAAAGCATTGAGGAAAATGCTTGGTTTGAGTTTGGGGGTGTAGATTCATTGCCAAGGCAGCAATCTACTGCCGCGACCTTGCCAAAAAGGGAGTATTCCAGTGATTTTTTTAAAATTTTTATGCTCCCCGCCTTACTTGAATTAACTGCCTACACTTTTGCACTACTCATCATCAGTATTGCCTTAGTTTATTCTTTAAGGCTATAGAAATCTTTCTCCTTACCATGTTTAGGTTCTGTTAAGAAGGCTTAACCTTAGGATGCTTAAGGATGAAAACTTAGATGCTTACTATAGGAAGAACTTTAAACACTTTTGGGACTTGTTGGATTATAGGAGTTCTTTTAATGAACTTAGGTGATAAAGACTTAGATTTTTTGAAAGTAACTAAAGGTGCCTACCACCGGCTCTAGAAAGTCTCTTCTCCATGCTAGAGGTGCCCGAAATTGGCTCTAGTATGTTTTAAGGAATATTAAAAAGAAAGAAGGAATTTAGTGAAAAGAAAAACATAAGTATTTGAGGTGCCCGAAATTGGCTCAAGATTTGGTGTTTGAAAAGAAGAGAACACTTAACCAATTTCTATTTGTCTTGAACTTAGAGTTTATCTAAGAAAGCCTTTAATCAAACTTGTCCACAAAAACGCACACACTCACAATTCTTATAGTTTGTTTCTAGGTAAACCCTTGAGTAGCCGAAAGGTTAAGACTAAAGAATAGGCCTAGCTATGGTGGGGAGAATAGATGGACATGTAAGACCAAGAGAGAGTAGAGTTCGGCAAATTGATGGTTTGCATTGCTTGAGGACAAGCAATAGTTCGAGATTGGGGGTGTGATAAGTGCTCAACACACTATCACTTTTTACTCCTTTTATGGGCATTAATCACCAAATATACACCCACTCGGACCAATGCATGCACTCAATGTGATATATTTAGAAGTTATACTCATATAGATAATATTTACAGAAAAAAGGCACGTTTTACTGCGTTTTCATATCTGTGCAGGAGAACCAGTGTCGCGGCAGCGACAAGGCCGAGGCAGGACTTGATGCCGAGGCAGCAACAGAAAGACAGGAAGCAAGACTGTAGGCGATGGAAAGATAAAAATCCAAGGAACGTGTCAGGACTAGAAGCCTAAGGATCAGAGCTGGCTAGCACAAGGAAAAGCCCAAAGAAAGACCACACGGGAAAGCCCCTTAGCCAAATTCAAACATGGAAATATTTTAATTATGTACTTGACTTGTTCCCTACTCCAAGTTGTATTCTACTTAGGAAAGGTTTGCCCTAGGCCTAGCCTATATAAAGACCTAGACACCCAATGTATGAAACACGAAATACCTAGGGAGAGAGCAGATTTCTATTCTTGTCTTCTTCCTCTCTATTATGTTCTAAACCTTCTTAGGGATTAGGTGAAGGTTGTCGAGTATTTGTGAGAGGAGATTGTACTTTGTCTTTGATTCAATGCAATAAAATTATCAAGGTTTGCTTATCCTTTGTTATTCCTTGTTTTCACAATTGAGCTCGGGAGAGGATATTATGAATCATCCATTTATCTCAGCTCGGGAGAGTTAGATTCACGAAAAGGGTAAGTACGGTGTTTCAATCGCGAAATACTAACTCGGCCTACGGATAGGTTAAGAGTTTCAGCGGCTAAAAGAACTGTGAGATTGGTTGGTGAGTATAATTGGTTCACGCCGGGAGGTATCATCAAGGACTAGTCATCAATAGCACTCTGACTTAGGGATAAGCAGAGTCATCCAAGGACACTTTGCCGAACTTTGGTAAAGTCTACCCACGAGCAAGGGATTGCCGCGGTAGACAGTATTGTCGCTGCCAAGGCAGTAATCTGCAGTGCTGCCGAGGCAGTGATATACGATTGCATTGAACAGAGACAAGTCAATCAAATCCACAATACAACGCAACTGGATCCTAGCTCATCTCTCTCTATTATTTTAACTCTTTACTTTTATTTAGTTATTTTAGTTTTGATAAATCAACTCAATTCACTTGTGTCTTTACTTTTCTACAGAACAAGAAGGTGAAGAAAGCATATTAAGTCTAGCGGTCCCTGATGAGACGATAACTCGATAATACTTATCACTTATTACTTTCGATGTGTCCACTTGCACTAAACGCGCACTTTTGACACGCGACAAAAGATAAGATAAAAGAATTAATTCAAGATAGGAATGCATGTAAGTGCATCTCCTAAAGTGATGGTCTCTATAGTTCTCATCTCGTGTTGGCCAGAATAATGCTTCAACCGTTGGCCATTCACTTTGAATTCATGCATATTCCTTTCCGATTTGATCTTTACTGCACCATATGTATAAACCTAAACAACTTCAAATGGGCCTGACCATCTTGATTTGAGCTTGCCTTGAAACAGTTTGAGCCTAGAATTGAAAAGAAGTACTTGCTGCCCTGGCAGAAATTGCCTCGGCAGTAACTTAAGGTCATGCCATCTTTTAGTCTTTTCTTTGTAGATCTTGGCATTTTCATAGGCTGCTGCTTGAATTCTTCTATCTCATTAAGGTCTAGCAATATTTTCTGCCCAACCTTCTCCCATTCCATGTTCAAATTTTTCACTCCCCAATAACCTTTGTGCTCAATTTCCACAGGCAAATGGCATGCTTTTACAAATACAAGCCTGTATGGAAATGTTCCCAATGGGGTCTTGTAGGCTGTCCTATATGCCCACAGGGCATCGTCGAGGCGATGAGACCAATCCTTTCTAGATGGGTTTACCACTTTTTTAAGGATTTGTTTTAATTCCCTATTTGATATTTCAACTTGCCCATTTTTTTGTGGGTGGTAGGCCGTGGCAATTCTGTGTGTGACACCTAGTTTCTTCAGGGCCGCGGCAATAAGTCTGTTGTCGAAGTGTTTACCTTCATCACTAATGATCGCTCTAGGAACTCCAAATTTGGTGAAGATGTTTTTCTTGAGAAATTTCTGCACAGTCCTGGAATCATTGTGTGGTGTAGCAATTGCTTCAACCCATTTTGATACATAATCCATCGCTACTAGGATGTAGAGGTTGCCTTGAGATGATGGGAATGGTCCCATGAAATCTATGCCCCAAACATCAAATAAATATACTTCCAATATGTGTTGCAATGGCATCTCATTACGCCTAGAGATATTGCCCGTTCGTTGGCATCGGTCACAGTTCTTGTAATAAAGTTGGGCGTCTTTGAAGAGTGTGGGCCAATAAAGGCCTGATTGAAGCACTTTGGTTGCCGTTCTATTTCCTCCAAAATGACCACCACAAGGTGAATCATGGCATTGCTGGAGCACTTCTTTTTGTTCATCTTCTAGAACACATCTTCTTATAACCTGATCTGCACATTGCTTAAACAAAAGAGGGTCATCCCATAAATAATGCTTTGCATTATGTTGAAACCTCTTTTTTCCATTATGGTTAAGGTAATAAGGCATAACACCACTAGCTAAATAATATTCAAGATCAACATACCAGGGAGTGGCTGTGACTACGGCAAGGTCTTCTATCAATGTTGCCAAAATATACTCACTTACTGTTGTGGCAGCACAGTTGTATACTACCACGCTTGCTGCCTCGGCAGTGTCTTCTGCTACTGCTGAGATTTGCAGGATGTGCTCGTTTGGGAATGTGTCTTGTATTTCTTCTAGTGGGTTGTTATTCTCCCCAGTTTCTGACCTGGAAAGATGATCGTCTACCTGGTTTTTAGTACCTCTTCTATCCTTGATTTCAACGTTAAATTCTTGCAAAAGAAGGATCCATCTAATCAGTCTGGGCTTGGCATCCTTGTTTGAGAATAGGTACTTCATTACTGAATGGTCAGTGTGGACAGTCACTTTTGTTCCGATGAGGTATGATCGGAACTTTTCAAAGGCAAAGACTACTGCTAGTAATTCCTTCTCTATGGTGGTATAATTGATCTGGGCATCATTGAGGGTTTTACTAGCATAGTAAATGACATGGAACAGGTTGTTCTTTCTCTGCCCAAGTGCTACCCCGACATCATGATCACTTGCGTCACACATTAATTCAAATGGCAAGGACCAATCTGGTGGGACTACAATTAGTGCGGTGACCAACTTCTCTTTAAGGGACTCGAATGCTTCAGTGCATTCCTTGTTAAATTCAAATTTTTTGTCTTGTTCAAGCAAGTTACAAAGAGGTTTAGAGATTTTAGAAAAATTAGAAATAAACCTCCTGTAAAAACCTGCATGACCCAAGAAGCTTCGGACTCCTTTAACTGAAATTGGTGGAAGCAAATTCTTGATCACGTCTATCTTGGCCTTATCAACTTCGATTCTCTGTGATGATATTTTATGGCCCAATACTATACCTTCATTCACCATACTGTGGCATTTTTCCCAATTGAGGACTAAATTGGATTCCTAACATCTTTGCAGCACCTTTTCTAAATTGTCGAGGCAATGGGTGAAGCTGTCTCCAAAGACTGAAAAATCATCCATGAATATCTCCAGGAAGTCCTCTATCATGTCGGAAAAAATTGCCATCATGCATCTTTGAAAAGTTGTCGGGGCATTGCAGAGGCCGAACGACATTCTTCTAAATGCATATATCCCATATGGGTAGGTGAAGGTGGTTTTTGCCTGGTCTTCTGGGTCTATGGCAATCTGATTATAGCCTGAGTAACCATCAAGAAAACAGTTAAAAGGCTTACCAGCAAGTCTATCAAGCATTTCATCAATAAAGGGAAATGGGAAGTGATCCTTCTTTGTTGCCTTATTTAACTTGCGGTAATCCATACAAACCCTCCAACCGGTCACAGTCCTGGTTGGGATCAGCTCATTGTTCTTGTTGGTTATGACAATCATACCACCTTTCTTGGGTACACATTGTACCAGGCTTACCCATGCACTGTCAGAGATAGGGTAGATAATTCCTGCATCAAGCCATTTAATTTTTTTCTTATGTACTACCTCCTTCATGGCATGGTTAAGTCTTCTTTGGGCCTCAACAGTGGGCTTATGATCTTCCTCTAAAAGGATTTGGTGCATGCAAACTGCTGGGCTTATTCCCTTGAAGTCATCAATTGACCACCCAATTGTCTTCTTGTGCTGCCGCAGCGTCTCTATCAAGCTTTGTTCCTGTTCAGGCTGTAACTTAGAAGAAATAATTACGGGCATTGTGTGGTTGGTTCCCAAATATGCATACTTTAATTTGTTAGGTAGGAAAGGTCGGCCCAAGATGATCGGTGCATTGTCATCTGCTTCACAATCAAGAAAAAGAAATTTAGCTGGAAAAATTAATTTATCCACCCTTACAAATATGTCCTCGATCTTTCCTTCAGGTTGGACATATGATCTATCCGCCAATTGGAGCATCACGGTTGTAGGTTTTGCCCTTCCTATTCCAAGCTTTTGGAAGAGAGATTTTGGCATCAAATTTATACTTCCTCCAAGGTCACATAAGGCCTTTCCTTCATAGTGGTTTCCTATCGCACAAGGTATAGTAAAACATCCAGGATCCTTCAATTTAGGAGGCATGCGATTATGAAGCATTGCCATGCATCCTTCAGTTACAACCACTGTTTCAAACTCACCAAGCCTTTTTCTTTTAGATACAATGTCTTTTAAGAATTTAGTATAATTCAACATTTGTTCTATACAAATGACAAGTTAATGTGGACTTGCTTCAAGATGTCGAAGAATTTTTTAAATTGATAGTCCTTTTTATGCCTTTTCAAACTTTGTGGGAAAGGTGGTGGTGGTTGCATCTCCTCTATTCTCTCATTGGTCTGGAATTTAATACCTGGAACCACTGGTTTTCCTGCTGTCTTGGCCACTTGTCTAGGGACTGCCGATTTTTCTGCCGAGGCATTGCTTTTTTCTGGGATTGCTGTGGCATGAGCACTTAGTTCAGCATCCAAGTCCCCTTTATCTGTTTCTTCTTGTTCCACTAGTGGGACTTTGTTTGTTGAGTTTCCTAACATCTCCTTAAGTTGTAGGCCACTCCTAGTAGTAATTGCCTTACATTGCTCATGACTCATTCCCTTAGCAACTTCAGTATTGCTGGGTAATCCTCCTTGTGGTCTAGTGTTCACATTCTGAGCAAACTGCCCAACCTTAGTTTCCAGTGATTTAATTGATGCCTCTTGATTTTGCAACCTCATCTCAGTTCGGTTTATGAATGCATCAGTTCTTTTAATGAAGTTACTATTCTCTGGCATGTAAGATTCTGTTTTCATCATAAAGGCCTTAAGAGAATTTTCCAGTGAACTTGTGGGCTGCTGCTGATGCATCTGCTACTGCGGTAATGATTGTTGTACCTGCTGCTGCGGCAGATGTTGCATTTGCATTGGTTGCTGGAAACCTGGGGGTTTAGTAGTTGGATTCAGAGAATTGTTGGGATTAGTCCATGAGAAGTTGGGATGCCTTTTCCATGATGGGTTGTATGTGTTAGAAATCATATTGTTTCGATTGTAGTTTCCAACATAAAGGCTAGATTCTTAATTCTGCATACATTCAGAAGAGCTATGGTTACCTCCACATAAATTACAGAAAGAATCTATTGCCTTAACCTCATGGGTATTATGCTGCATTTGCATGTTCTGAACCATCTTAGTAAGAGAGGCCAATTGTGCTGCCACTGAATTGGATTTTTCTAACTCATTCACTGTAGCTTGGCGTCTTACTCCTCCTCACCTAGATGTAGGGAATTGAAAGTCATTCTTTGCGAGTTTGTTCAAAATCTCTATAGCTTCCTACGGAGCTTTGTCAAGGAGTGTTCCGTTGGCAGAGACATCTAACATCATCCTTGTTGGGGCATTCGTAGCATTGTAAAACATGGTCACTTGTGTCCACAATGGAAATCCATGTAATGGAAACTTGTGCAGTAGCTCCCTATAGCGCTCCCATGCCTCATACATTGGTTCATCATCTGTCTGCACAAAAGAGGTAATTTCATTATGTATACGATCATATAGATTAGTAGGATTAAAACGTGTAATGAAATCACGACAAAGTTCACTCCAAGATCCAATAGATCCTGCTGGAATGCTATTTAACCAGGTTTTTGCCCTATCCCTCAATGAATAGGGAAATAATTTTAGTCTCAAAACATCTTCATGGACTCCTTGGATTTTGAATGAAATACAGATCTCCACGAATGACTTGAGATGTTGCCTGGCATCTTCTGTTAAAGACCCACCAAAATGTCCAATAGTATTAAGCATATTGAACATGAAAGGTTTCAGTTCAAAGTGGGCTGCTTCGATTTCTGGTGTGACAACTCCAGGATTTAACCCATTCAAATCCTCTTCCAGGAAATATCTAACAATGAGCTGCCGCGGCAGTGGTGGCGGCGGAAGGCCTCCATTGCCGGCATGTAAATTTTGTTCAGCTGGATTATCGGCCACAACTTCACGAATTTGTCTTCTCAACCTTTGACGTGTACGTTCAATCTCTGGATCTAAATCGCACAAAGGATTGCTTGGGTTTACCCTGGTCATACACCAATAAAAACCGAAGTAAAATAAAAAAAATAACTAAAAGCAAGTGTACACGTCGCAAGTAAAAAGTGCGCAATTAGTGCAAGTGCACACGTCGCAAGTAATAAAGTGATAAGTATTATCGAATATCGTCTCCACACGGATTGGTCTACTTAATATGTCTTCTTTCTCTGTAAAAAGAAATAAAAAAAAACACAGATGATTTGGGTTGGAGTAAACTAAATAACTTGAATAATAAAACAAACTAAATAATGAGAAAAAAATCAGAATAAGAAGGTGGCCAGGATCCAGTTGTGTTGTATTGTGGATTCAATTGACTTGTCTCTGTCCAATGCAATCACACAACACTGCCTCGACAACACTGCAGTTTTAATGCCTCGACAGTGATGATGTTCGTCCGCCGCGGCAAGCCCTTGCTCTTGGGTAGACTTTACCAAGATTCGGCAAAGTGTCCTTTGATGACTCCGCTTATCCCTAAGTCGAAGTGTTGTTGATGACTAATTCTTGATGATACCTCCCGGCGTGAATCAATTATAATCACCAACCAATCCCACACTTCTTTTAGCCGCTGAAACTCTAACCTATTGATAAGTGCTCAACTCACTATCACTTTTTACACCTTTTATGGGCATTAATCACCGAATTTACACCCACTTGGACCAATGCATGTACTTAATGTGATATATGTAGAAGTTAAGCTCATAGAACTCATATTTACAGAAAAGGCAAGTTTTACTATATCTTTATATCTGTGCAGGAGAACCAGTGCCGCAACAGCAACATGGCCGAGGAAGCAGTTGAGAGCCAGGAAGCAAGACTGTAGGCGATTGAAAGAGAAAAATCCAAGGGACGTGTCTGGACATAAAGCACATGGATCGGAGCTGGCTAACATGAGGAAAAGCCCAAGACAAGGCCACGTGGGAAAGCCCCTTAGTCGAATTAAACTTGGAAATATTTTAATTATGTACATGACTTGTTCCCTACTCCAAGTTGTATTCTACTTAGGAAAGGTTTGCCCTAGGTCTAGCCTATATAAAGAGCTAGCCGTCCAATGTATGATACACCAATACCTAGAGAGAGAGCCGATTCATAGATTCTTTGTTTTTCTTTCTCTCAACTATGTTCTAAGCTTTCTTAGGGTTTAGGCGAAGGTTGTTTAGTATTTGTGAGAGGAGATTGTACTTTGTCTTTGTTTCAATGCAATAAAACTATCAAGGTTTGCTTATCCTTTGTTATTCCTTGTTCTTACATTCAAGCTCGGTTGAGAAGTTTGTGAGTAATCCATTTATCTAGACTCGGGAGAGTTAGATTCACGAAAGGGGTAAGTATGGTGTTTCAATCGCGAAATACTAACTCGGCCTAGGGATAGGTTAAGAGTTTCAGCGGCTAAAAGAAGTGTGAGATTGGTTGGTGAGTATAATTGGTTCACGCCGGGAGGTATCATCAAGAACTACTCATCAATAGTACTTCAACTTAGGGATAAGCGGAGTCATCCAAGGACACTTTGTCGAACATTGGTAAAGTCCACCCACGAGCAAGGGATTGTCGTGGCGGACAGTATCTTCGCTGCCAAGGCAGTAATCTGCAGTGCTGCCGAGGAAGAGATATACGATTGTATTGGAAAGAGATAAATCAAATCCACAATACAACGCAACTGGATCCTGACCTATCTCTCTCTAATATTCAATTCTCTTTACTTTACTTAGTTGTTTTATTTCCGTTTTCCAAACCCATAATTACTTGTGTTTTACTTTATTTCTTTCTACAGAACAAGAAGACAAAGAAGACATATTAAGTATACCATTCCTTGTGGAGACGATAATCCAATAAATAGTTATCACTTATTACTTGCGATGTGTCCACTTGCACTAAACGCGCACTTTTGACACGCGACACCTATCCCTAGGCCGAGTTAGTATTTTCCGAATAGAAAAATACCGTACTTAATCCTTTTGTGAATCTAACTCTCCCGATATTAGATAAATATGTCTCACAAACTTCTCTCCCAAGCTTGAATGCAAGAACAATGAATGAAAAAGAATAAGCAAATCTTCATATTTTATTGCATTGAAACAAGAAAACAAAGTTCAATCTCTTCTCAAAAATACTCTACAACTTTCACCTAAGCCTAAAAGAAATTAGAACATAACGAGAAACAAAGAAAACTCTAAATTCTAAGATGAACTCTCTAATTCGTCTCTCTAGTATATGATGTGTGTTCTTCTCCTTGGGCGGCTCTCTAAGCCGAGGCATCTAACATCATCCTTGTCGGGGCATTCGTGGCATTATAAAACATGGTCACTTGTGTTCATAGGGGAAATCCATGCAAAGGACACTTGTGTAATAACTCCCTATAACACTCCCATGCATAGTACATAGGTTCGTCATCTGCCTGTCGAAAAGAAGTGATTTCATTACGAACTCTATCATATAAATTTGTAGGATTAAAACGTATAATAAAATCACAGTAGAGTTCACTCCAAGATCTAATAGATCCTGCTGGAATGCTATTTAGCCAGGCTTTCTCCCTATCCCTCAGTGAATAGGGGAATAACTTCAATCTCAAGACATCTTCATTGACTCCTTGGATTTTGAAGGAATTGCATATCTCCATGAAGGACTTGAGGTGCTGCCTTGCATCTTCAGTTACAGACCCACCAAATTGTCCAATAGTGTTAAGCATATTGAACATGACAGGTTTCAGTTCAAAGTGGGCTGCTTCTATCTCTGGTATAACGACTCCTGGTTTTAATCCATTTAAATCCTCTTCCAGGAAGTCTCTGATAGTGAGCTGCCGCGGCCCTGGTGGCGGAGGAAGACCTCCATTACCGGCAGGTAAGTTTTGTCCTGCCGGGTGATCTGCCATAGCTTCTTGGATTTGTCTCCTCAACCTTTGCCTTGTTCGTTCGATCTCTGGGTCTAACTCGTACAAAGGGTTGGTTGGGTTGGCTCTGGTCATACAGCAAGAAAAACAAAAGTAAAATAAAAATAAAAGGAAAAAAGAAAAAAAGAAAAGAAAATTTAGTTGTCAATCCCCGGCAACGGCGCCAAAAACTTGTCGCGTGTCAAAAATGCGCGTTTAGTGCAAGTGGACACATCGCAAGTAAAAAGTGATAAGTATTTATCGGATTATCGTCTCCACTGGGATTGGTATACTCAATATGTCTTCTTCATCTTCTTGTTCTGTAGAAAGAAATAAAATAAAACACAAGTAATTTTGGGTTTGATAAACGGAAATAAAACAACTTAATAATAGAATAAGAATTGATAAATCGAGAGAGAAAGGTCAGGATCTAGTTGCGTTGTATTGTGGATTTGATTGACTTGTCTCTGCCCAATGCAATCGTATATCACTGCCTCGGCAGCACTGCAGATTACTGCCTTGGCAGCGACGATACTGTCCGACGCGGCAATCCCTTGCTCGTGGGTGGACTTTACCAAAGTTCGGCAAATGTCCTTGAATGACTCCGCTTATCCCTAAGTCGAAGTACTGTTTATTACTAGTCCTTGATGATACCTTCCGGCGTGAACCAATTATACTCACCAACTAATCTCACACTTCTTTTAGCCGATGAAACTCTTAATCTATCCCTAGGCCGAGTTAGTATTTCGCGACTGAAACACCGTACTTACCCCTTTCGTGAATCTAACTCTCCCGAGTCTAGATAAATGGATTACTCACAAACTTCTCTCCCGAGCTTGAATGTAAGAACAAGGAATAACAAAGGATAAGCAAACCTTGATAGTTTTATTGCATTGAAACAAAGAAAAAGTAAAATCTCCTCTCACAAATACAAAACAACCTTCACCTAAACCATAAGAAAGCTTAGAACATAGTTGAGAGAAAGAAAACAAAGTTTATGAATCGTCTCTCTCTCTCTAGGTATTCGTGTCTAATACATTGGACGGCTAGGTCTTTATATAGGCTTGACCTAGGGCAAACCTTTCCTAAGTAGAATACAACTTGGAGTAGGGAACAAGTCATGTGCATAATTAAAATATTTCCAAGTTTAATTCAACTAAGAGGCTTTCCCGCGTGGCCTTGTCTTGGGCTTTTCCTCATGCTAGCCAACTCCGAGCCATGTGCTTTATGTCAAGACACGTCCCTTGGATTTTTCTCTTCCAATCGCCTACAGTCTTGCTTCCTGGCTCTCAACTGCTGCCTCGGCATCAGGTCCTGCCTCGGCCATGTTGTTGCCGCGGCACTGGTTCTCCTGCACAGATATAAAAATGTAGTAAAACTTGCCTTTTTCTGTAAATATTATCTCTATGGGCATAACTTCTAAATATATAACATTAAGTACATGCATTGGTCCGAGTGGGTGTAAATTCGGTGATTAATGCCCATAAAAGGTGTAAAAAGTGATAGTGAGTTGAGCACTTATCACACCCCCAAACTCGAACTATTGCTTGTCCTCAAGCAATGCAAACCATCAATTTGTTGAACTCTACTTTCTCTTGGTCTTATGTTTCCATCTATTCTCCCCACCATAATTATGCCTATTCTTATGCCTTAACCCTTCGGCTACCTAAGGGTTTACCTAGAAACAAACTATAAGAATTGATCAGTGTGTGCGTTTTTTTGGACAAGTTTGATTAAAGGCTTTCTTAGATAACTCTAAGTTCAAGACAAGTAGAATTTGGTTAAGTGTTCTCTTCTTTTCTAAACAACCAATTCTTGAGCCAATTTCGGGCACCTCAAGGATTGTGTTTTTCCCTTCACTAATTCCTTCTTTCTTTTTGATATTCCTTAAAGCATACTCTAGAGCCAATTTTGGGCACCTCTATCATGGAGAAGAGTACTTCCTAGAGCCAGTGATAGGCACCTCTAGTTACTTTCCCAAAAAATCTAAGTCTTTATCACCTAAGTTCATTAAAAGAATTCCTCTAATCCAACATGTCCCAAAAGTGTTTAAATTTCTTCCTATAGTAAGCTTCTAAGTTTTCATCCTTAAGTATCCTAAGGTTAAACCTTCTTAACAGGACCTAATCATGGTAAGGAGAAAGATTTCTATAGCCTTAAAGAATAAACTAAGGCAATACTGATGATAAGTAGTGCGAAAGTGTAGGTAGTTAATTCAAGTAAGGCGGGGAGCATAAAAAATTTAAAAATTTCACTTAAGTACTCCCTTTTCTTGGCATGGCCTCGGCAGTAGATTGCTGCCTGGGCAGTGAATCTGCACCCCCAAACTCAAACCAAGCATTGTCCTCAATGCTTTATATTTGAAGAGAATAGCATACAACAACAAAAATTATGGAAGAGATAAGCAGCATAGAAAGCAAACAACAAATAGTATTGAATTATGAAAATTTAAAGAGACTCCGAAGAGCTGCTGGTAATAATTTTTCTCCTTGGCCTTGCTGTCGATTGCTTTGTTCTTGGTGAAGGCGATGGTTGAGCTTTTGCTTGCCGGGGCGGTTGGACTCTTGTGGTTGGTGTCCGTTGCATCAGAGCCTTCACTTCTTCTCCTTCTTCCACATCGGCCATCTCCTCGGTGATCATTATGTTCGTTCCACCTTCCATTGTTGTGGCTGCCCCGGTATGGTGTGTACTCGGTCCGGCAGTGGTTGAGCTTTGGTGCACATAGGCATCTATCTCAGCTGATAGACTGCCCATGATGATTGGGGATCGTGGTGGAGTGCTGAAGACTACCCTCCGCTTGGATGGTCTTCTGCTGGCAGATGATGCCGCGACAGAGTCTGCTGCCCTGGATGGGCCGGCAGCCTGGTATTGTGGTTGAGGGCCCGCGTGTAAGAACGACCTTGGTCCTCCCGGAGCTGGTGTAGTCTCGGTATAAGGGGCGGCTGTGACAAACATATTGCTGGAAAATTCTGGAAATTGCTCCCCTTGGTCTGGAAAAGCATGGAGTATCATTTGGGCTAATGTTCCATTGAAGTCTCTTTGATAATCCATGTATCTTTGTTGCCTGAGGTCCATCGCTGTCATCCTTCGCAATATCTCCTAGTACGGGTCTGCTACGGCAGAGGTGTGGGCAGTGTCTGGCATGTCTGCCGTGTACTGGACCCCCGCAGCAGTATCATTAGTGAACTACTGGGGCGTTGCTTGGACTGGTTCCGCCTTCGTGATCTGCATTACTTTATGGCAGAAGTCTCTGGTCCATCCGCGCCTTTGGGGAGTGTATTCGTCTGTATCTTCTATTGGCACACCTGCGGCAACACACAAACCAGTGATTAAACATGGGAAATATAATGGTCCTCTATCCTTCTTACCGCATTCGTGAATTTCACGTAAGATGATCTCTCCGACGTTGATGTTCCTTTTGTTGATGATCGATTGGATGAGAACCAATCGCTTTTGCTCCACCGTGCTGTTGTGGGATGTGGGAATGAGGAGTCTCTTTACGAAGGTGTTCCAAAGCTTGGCCTCGGGCTTTAGGCTCTGCCTTTCTACCAATCCTCTATGGGCACCGGTTTCCCATGGAGTATTCGTGTAGCAAAGGTCATCTTTGATCAACTCGTAATCCTCGGCAGTGATGTCCTCCATGAATTCAGAGTGAACATCATTGTTAGGAGTGAGGCCGTAGAAATCGTTGATGGTCTCGGCATCCAACTGGACAGGCCTACCGCGGTAGTGAACAAAAAGGGAATCTTTGCTGGGCCCGTGCACATAGAATTCCCGCACGATGGTAGCGTTCGCCTGGGCAGGTTGAAGGCAGAAAATTTCCCAATCTTGTACTTGATTCTGTCAAAGAGATAATGCTCGATGCCGTAGTTTTCATCATCCGAATGTTGGAAGCCTTGTTCTTCCCACAATTGTCGGGCAATGAAAGACTTGTTGAAGCGGTCTTCAACATTGGCTGGGGCAAATCGCTTGTAAGTTGCCATCAAGATTGTGAGAGATTGAATTCTTGGAGATGTTCTTGGAATCTAAGAATTTCACAAAGAGTTTGTGAGTAGGCAGAGAGTATTATGAGAGCAAGATTGTAAAGAATTCTAAAGAAAACAAGAATGCAAGAGTGAATAGTTCAAGAGGGAGGAGTTTCTTATATAGGCCTCGGCCTTGTGACCGTTTGAATCTACTAGCCGTTATTCTTTATTGCCGTTTCCTTTTCTACCGTGCCAGGAATCTCGGCAGACTAGTCATTATACTGTTCTGCCCGTTGAAACTGTTATGGCTCTGACACTGTTTTCTGCCTCGGCAGAGTTCCTGCTGTGAACTATTTCTCCTTTATTCTTGCTTATTATCCTAAACAAAAATTAAACACACAAAAAGAAAATTATTTAAAGCAAAAACAAATTAGTAAAATAAAAATAAACTAAACTAATCCTAATATAATAATGAGGAAAAGGGAGGAGATCATGTTACTGGTGGAGTGCATGCAAATGCATCTCCCAAGATGATTCTCTCTTGTTGGCCATAATTATAAATCGGTTGTGGGCCACTCCCTTTTGCTGTGTGTCCATCCACTTTGAACTTGATCTTTTTGCCAAATAACATGTCGAGGTAGGATATTTTGGTGTCTGTTATGTGAATAGCCTTGCATTCTTCTGAATTATCATATTTTTTGAAATTGTGGAATGCATTGAGTTTGAATTTTTGGTCATTAACCCTAATTGTCAACTCTCCTTTCTCCACATCAATTAAAGTGCATCCAGTTGCAAGGAAAGGTCTCCTCAGGATGATCGGTGCATTATCATCTGCTTCACAATCAAGGACGAGAAAGTCAGCAGAAAAAAAAATTTATCGACTCTTACCAGTATGTCCTCGATTTTGCCTTCGGGTTGCACATATGATCGATCCGCTAGTTGGAGCATAACTGTTGTAGGTTTTGCCCTTCCTATTCCAAGCTTTTGAAAGACAGATTTGGGCATTATATTGATGCTTGCTCCAAGGTCGCATAGGGTCTTACCTTCATAATTTTTACCTATTGCACAAGGTATGACAAAGCAGCTAGGGTCCTTCAATTTCAGTGGCATGCGATTGTGTAGCATTGCCATGCATCCCTCAGTAGCAGCCACTGTTTCGAACTCACCTATTCGTTTCCTCTTAGACACCATATCTTTTAAGAACTTGGCATAATTAGACATTTGTTCAATTGCCTCTATGAATGGTATGTTAATGTGGACTTGCTTTAAAATATCGAGCAATTTTTTGAATTGTTGATCCTATTTTTGCTTTTTCAACCTTTGTGGGAAAGGTGGTGGTTGTCTTATCTCATCCAGGGTTTCTTTAGTTTGGAATTTAATACCTGACACCACTGGGGTTGTTGCTGTCTTGGCAGTCTGTTCAGGAGCTGCTGTGCTTTCTGCCGGGGCAGTGTTATCAGGATCAGTTTGCTCCGCCACTTCTTTTGTTGGATCTACTGATGGATTTTGACTTGCTGGAATCTTTCCCTTCAGTTGTAGACCACTCCTAGTAGTGATTGCCTTGCACTGTTCATGGCCCATTACCTTAGCAACTTTAGTATTGCTAGGTAGTCCTCCTTGTGGTCTAGTGTTTATGTTTTGAGCAAACTGCCCAACCTAAGTTTCTAGCGTTTTAATAGTTGCTTCTTGATTCTGCAACCTCATTTCAGTCCTATTCATGAAAGCATCTTTCCTTTTGATGAAATTACTGTTCTCTGCCATGCAAGACTCTATTTTCATCATAAAGGCTTTAAGAGTGTTCTCCAAGGAACTTATCGTTTGCTGCTGCATCTGCTGCGGCAGCATTGGCTGCTGGACCGGCGGCGGCGGCAGATGTTGCATTGGTCGTTGGAATCCTGAAGGTTTTGTGGTTGGGTTTAAGGCATTGTTAGGATTGCTCCATGACAGGTTTGGATGCCTCTTCCATGAGGGATTGTATGTGTTGGACATCATATTGGTTCGGTTGTAATTTCCAACATACATACCGGTTTCTTGATTCATACACTCAGAGGAACTGTGGTTACCTCCACATAAATCACAAAAAGAATCAATTACCTTAACCTCACGGGTATTTTGTTGTAGTTGTAAATTTTGCACCATCTTTGTAAGAGAGGCCAATTGTGTTGCCACTGAATTTGACGCGTCTAACTCACTCACCTTGGCTTGGTGTCTTACTCATCCTCGCCTAGATGTAGGAATTGAAAATCGTTCTTTGCGAGTTTGTTTAATATCTCTATAGCTTCCTCAGCTGCTTTATCAAGGAGTGTTCCGTTCGCCGAGGCATCTAACATCATCCTTGTCGGGGCATTCGGGGCATTATAAAACATGGCCACTTGTCTCCATAGGGGAAATCCATGCAAAGGACACTTGTGTAATAACTCCCTATAGTGCTCCCATGCCTCGTACATAGGTTCGTCATCTGCTTGTCGAAAAGAAGTGATTTCATTACGAATTCTATCATATAAATTTGTAGGATTAAAACGTGTAATAAAATCACGAAAGAGTTCATTCCAAGATCCAATAGATCCTGCTGAAATGCTATTTAGCTAGGCTTTCGCCCTATCCCTCAGTGAATAGGGGAATAACTTCAATCTCAAGACATCTTCAATGACTCCTTGGATTTTAAAGGAATTGCATATCTCCATGAAGGACTTGAGGTGCTGCCTTGCATCTTCAGTTACAGACCCACCAAATTGTCCAATAGTGTTAAGCATATTGGACATCACAGGTTTTAATTCAAAGTGGGCTGCTTCTATCTCTGGTGTAACGACTCCTGGTTTTAATCCATTTAAATCCTCTTCCAGGAAGTCTCTGACAGTGAGCTGCCGCGACCCTGGTGGCGGCGGAAGACCTCCATTACCGGCAGGTATGTTTTGTCCTGCCGGGTGATCTGCCATAGCTTCTTTGATTTGTCTCCTCAACCTTTGCCTTGTTCGTTCGATCTCTGGGTCTAACTCGTAAAAAGGGTTGGTTGGGTTGGCCCTGGTCATACACCAAGAAAAACAAAAGTAAAAGAAAAATAAAAAGAAACAAGAAAATAAAGAAAACAAAATTTAGTTGTCAATCCCCGGCAATGGCGCCAAAAACTTGTCGCGTGTCAAAAGTGCGCGTTTAGTGCAAGTGGACACATCGCAAGTAATAAGTGATAAGTATTTATCGGATTATCGTCTCCACAGGGATTGGTATACTCAATATGTCTTTTTCGTCTTCTTGTTCTGTAGAGAGAAATAAAATAAAACACAATTAATTTTGGGTTTGATAAACGGAAATAAAATAACTAAATAAAAGAATAGGAATTGATAAATAGAGAGAGAAAGGTCAGGATCCAGTTGCGTTGTATTGTGGACTTGATTGACTTGTCTCTGCCCAATGCAATCGTATATCACTGCCACGGCAGCACTGCAGATTACTGCGTTGGCAGCGACGATACTGTCCGTCGCGGCAATCCCTTGCTCGTGGGTGGACTTTACCTAAACCCTAAGAAAGCTTAGAACATAGTTGAGAGAAAGAAAACAAAGTTTATGAATTTTCTCTCTCTCTCTCTAGGTATTCATGTCTAATACATTGGACGGCTAGGTCTTTATATAGGCTTGACCTAGGGCAAACCTTTCCTAAGTAGAATACAACTTGGAGTAGGGAACAAGTCATGTGCATAATTAAAATATTTCCAAGTTTAATTCAACTAAGAGGTTTTCCCGTGTGGCCTTGTCTTGGGTTTTTCCTCATGTTAGCCAGCTCCGATCCATGTGCTTTATGTCAAGACACGTCCCTTGGATTTTTTTCTTCCAATCGCCTACAGTCTTGCTTCCTGGCTCTCAGCTGCTGCCTCGGCATCAGGTCTTGCCTCGGCCATGTTGCTGCCGCGGTACTGGTTCTCCTGCACAGATATAAAAATGCAGTAAAACTTGCCTTTTTCTGTAAATATTATCTCTATGGGCATAACTTCTAAATATATAACATTAAGTACATGCATTGGTCCGAGTGAGTGTAAATTCGATGATTAATGCCCATAAAAGGTGTAAAAAGTGATAGTGAGTTGAGCACTTATCAAGCATCATGTTAGTCTGGACTGTGAGGCCAAAAGGCCCACTTTGAAGACTCTGGATGGACGGTCTATAGTTTTGGTTGGTGAGCGACGAGGTTATCTGTCTAATGTGGTATCGGTTTTGTCTGCTGACAGGATGATACGGAAAGGATATGAGACCTTTATTTCTTGTTTGCTTAACACAAAGGGATCTCTATCTAAGATCGAAGAAATCCGTACGGTTAGCGAGTTTCCTGATGTTTTTCCTGAAAAGTTTCTTGGTCTCCCTCCAGACAGGGTGGTTGAGTTTGAGATTGAGACTTATCCTGGATCAGCACCAGTTTCTATGGCCCCATACCATATGGCCCCGAAAGAGCTAAAGGAGTTAAAAGTTCAGTTACAAGAACTGCTTGACAGGGGGTTCATCCGACCTAGCTCTTCACCTTGGGGTGCCCCAGTTCTCTTTGTTAAAAAGAAGGATGGTTCCATTCGGTTGTGCATTGACTACCGAAAGCTAAACAAGCTAACCGTGAAAAATAAATATGCTTTACCCAGGATTGATGATGATATGATCCCGGATCCAGCTCAAAAATAGAGATCAATATGACATTTATTCTTGCATTTTGTGTGACTGTTCATCTCCCTTCATTCACCTATCATAAAGGTAAAGTTTATTTAAATTTTAATTAAAAAACACATAAAAAATATAAGAGTTAGTTTTATTAATGCACTAGTTTAATGAATGAACTAGTTTGATCAATGAACTAACTTTATTAATGACTACATGCATGAATGAAATAGTTTATTTAAAAGACTAGATAAACTACTTCCCTAAATGAACTAGATGCTTAAATATTATGCATGCTTAAATGATCAGCACACTTATTCAATGCATTTATATGTATAAAAAACTTTATATTCTCATACAAAATTATGCATAAGCAAGGTTCGACACGTGAGCTACTTATCAAGGAAGCTCATGGAGGGGGCTTGATGGGACATTTTGGCATAGCAAAGACATTAGCCATACTTCAAGAACATTTATATTGGCCCAAGATGAAACGTGATGTAGAGAGGTTATGTGAGCGTTGCATCACTTGCAAGAAGGCCAAGTCAAAAGTTATGCCACGTGGACTATACACACCACTTTAGATATAAGAAAACTCTTTTGAAAGGTTTCTTTCAGCTTTGTTCTTGCGAGAACTCTATCGGCTTCAAGTAAAGCTTGTAGTCTTCATCCATTTCATCTTATTATCGCGTTGGTTCCTAGCTCCTTATAGCTAGTGGGTCACGTGCCACAATTCTACCACATCGAATCCATCATATTATATTGTTGGTTCCTAGCTCCATATAACTAGTGGGTCACAATCCATTTATCCCTTAAAGTTACATACCCACACCATTTCCATTACACATCCCTAACATTCCTTCATTTAGAATCATCACACTTCCACACACTTAAATCTCTTCCATATCCTTCATTCCATCATTTCCTTATTATTATTCTTACTTCATTCTTTCGCTTTATGTTTATGAAATTTAGCATACCAATTCTTGTGAAATTTGTTCTTACTAGATTCACGATCAAGCAACATCATATATGACCTATCGTGTTCATTCAATTGGTAATCAGAGCCTAGGAGATTCTGTAAGAAGTTTTTTTTCCTTGTCTCTCGGGTTAGAAAAGAAAAAAAAGAAAAAGAAAAAATGTCGCGTGTCAAAAGTGCGCGTTTAGTGCAATTGGACACATCGAAAGTAATAAGTGATAAGTATTATCGAGTTATCGTGTCCTTAGGGACCGGTAGACTTAATATGCTTTCTTCACCTTCTTTTTTTGTAGAAAAGTAAAGACACAAGTGAATTGAGTTGATTTATCAAAACTAAAATTACTAAATAAAAGTAAAAAGTTGAAATAATAGAGAGAGATGGGCTAGGATCCAATTGTGTCGTATTATGGAATTGATTGACTTGTCTCTGCCCAATGCAATCGTATATCACTGCCTCGGCAGCACTGCAGTTTACTGCCTTGGCAACGACAATACTGTCTGCCACGGCAATCCCTTGCTCGTGGGTAGACTTTTACCAAAGTTCGGCAAAGTGTCCTTAAATGACTCCGCTTATCCCTAAGTCAGAGTGCTGTTGATGACTAGTCCTTGATGATACCTCCCGGCGTGAACCAATTATACTCACCAACCAATCTCACACTTCTTTTAGCCGATGAAACTCTTAACCTATCCCTAGGCTGAGTTAGTATTTCGCGATTGAAACACCGTACTTACCCCTTTCGTGAATCTAACTCTCTCGAGCTTAGATAAATGGATGACTCACAATATCCTCTCCCGAGCTCAATTGTGAGAACAAGGAATAATAAAGGATAAGCAAACCTTGATAACTTTATTGCATTGAATCAAAGAAAAAGTACAATCTCTTCTCACATATACTCGACAACCTTCACCTAATCCCTAAGAAGGTTTAGAACATAATGGAGAAGAAGAAAACAAGAATAGAAATCGGCTCTCTCCCTAGGTATTTCGTGTTTCATACATTGGGTGGCTAGGTCTTTATATAGGCTAGACCTAAGGCAAACCTTTCCTAAGTAGAATACAACTTGGAGTAGGGAACAAGTCAAGTACATAATAATAAAAATATTTCCAAGTTTGATTCAGCTAAAGAGGCTTTCCTGCGTGGTCTTCCTTTGGGCTTTTCCTTGTGCTGGCCAGCTCCGATCCATGTGCTTCAAGTCCAGACACGTTCCTTGGATTTTTATCTTTCCATCGCCTACAGTCTTGCTTCTTGTCTTTCTGCTGCTGCCTCGACATCAGGTCCTGCCTTGGCCTTGTCGCTGCCGCGGCACTGGTTCTCCTGCACAGATATGAAAACGCAGTAAAACGTGCCTTTTTTCTGTAAATATTATCTATATGAGTATAACTTCTAAATATATCACATTAAATGCATGCATTGGTCCGAGTGGGTGTATATTTGGTGATTAATGCCCATAAAAGGAGTAAAAAGTGATAGTGTGTTGAGCACTTATCAGGCGTCGTTGCCGAGGATTGACAACTAAATTTTGTTTTCTTTATTTTCTTGTTTTTTTTATTTTTATTTTACTTTGGTTTTTCTTGGTGTATGACCAGGGCCAACCCAACCAACCCTTTGTACGAGTTAGACCCAGAGATCTAACGTACACGGCAAAGGTTGAGGAGATAAATCCAAGAAGCTATGGCAGATTACCCGGTAGGACAAAACTTACCTGCTGGCAATGGAGGTCTTCCGCCGCCACCAGGGCCGCGGCAGCTTACTGTTAGCGTCTTCTTGGAAGAAGATTTAAATGGGTTGAACCCAGGAGTCGTTACACCGGAGATAGAAATAGCCCACTTTGAACTGAAACCTGACATGTTCAATATGCTTAACACTATTGGACAGTTTGGTGGGTCTGTAACTGAAGATGCAAGGCAACACCTCAAGTCCTTCATGGAAATATGCAATTCCTTCAAAATCCAAGGAGTCCATGAAAATGTCTTGAGATTGAAATTATTCCCCTATTCACTGAGGGATAGGGCAAAAGCCTGGTTAAATAGTATTCCAGCAAGATCTATTGGATCTTGGAGTGAAATCTGTCGTGATTTTATTACACGTTTTAATCCTACAAATTTATACGATAGAATTCGTAATGAAATCACTTCTTTTCGATAGGCAGATGATGAACCAATGTACGAGGCATGGGAGCGATACAGGGAGTTACTGCACAAGTGTCCGTTGCATGGATTTTCCCTATGGACACAAGTCACCATGTTCTATAATGCCACGAATGCCCCGACAAGGATGATGTTAGATGCCTCGACAAACGGAACACTCCTTGATAAAGCACCTGAAAAAGCTATTGAGATACTAAACAAACTCGCAAAGAACGATTTTCAATTCCCTACATCTAGGCGAGGAGGAGTAAGACGCCGAGCCACAGTGAATGATTTAGACACATCAAATTCAGTGGCAGAACAATTGGCCTCTCTTACCAAGATGGTGCAAAATTTGCAACTACAACAAAATACCCGTGCGGTTAAGGTGATTGATTCTTTTGTGATTTCTGTGGAGGTAACCACAATTCCTCTGATTGTATGAATCAAGAAACCGGTATGTATGTTGGAAACTATAACCGAACCAATATGATGTCCAACACATACAATCCCTCAGGGAAGAGGCATCCAAACCTATCATGGAGAAATCCTAACAATTCCTTAAACCTAACCACCAAACCTTCAGGATTCCAGCAATCAATGCAACTTCTGCCGCAGCAGCAAGTCCAACAGCCAATGCCGCAGCAACAGATGCAGCATCAATGGGTAAGTTCCTTGCAAAATTCTCTGAAAGCATTCATGATGAAAACTAAGTCATACATGGCAGAGAATAACAACTTCATCAAAAGAACAGATGTGTTCATAAATAGGACTGAGATGAGGTTGCAAAACCAAGAGGCAGGAATTTTGTTTGTGTTTAATTTTTATTTAGGTTGTAGAACCAAGAATGCTAGAGTGTTTAGGATTGAGTTTGACTTGTTTGTCATTTACCCTCATTGTCAACTCTCCTTTTTCCATATCAATTAGTGTTCGTCCAGTGGCAAGGAAAGGTCTCCCCAAGATGATCGGTGCATTATCATCTGCTTCACAATCAAGGACAAGAAAATAAGGGGGAAAAATAAATTTATCAACTCTTACCAGTATGTCCTCTATTTTGCCTTTAGGTTGCACATATGATCGACCCGCAAGTTGGAGCATAACTGTTGTAGGTTTCGCCCTTCCTATTCCAAGCTTTTGAAAAATAGATTTAGGCATGAGATTGATGCTTGCTCCAAGGTCGCATAGGGCCTTACCTTCATAGTTGTTACCTATCGTACAAGGTATGATAAAGCATCCAGGATCCTTTAATTTTAGTGGCATGCGATGGTGTAGCATTGCCATGCATCTCTCGGTAGCAGTCACTGTTTCGAACTCACCTAGTCTTTTTCTCTTAGACACAATGTGTTTTAAGAATTTAGCATAATTAGGCATTTTTTCAATTGCCTCTACGAATGGTAAGTTGATGTGGACTTGCTTTAAAATATCAAGAAATTTCTTGAATTGATGGTCCTGTTTTTGTTTTTTCAACCTTTGTGGGAAGGGTGGTGGTGGTCTCATCTCGTTCAGGGTTTCATTAGTTTGGAATTTAATACCTGGCACCACTGGGGTTGTTGCTGTCTCGGCAGACTATTTAGGAACTGCTGAGTTCTCTGTTGGGACAGTGTTATCAGGATCAGTTTGTTCAGACTCCTCTTTTGTTGGGTCTGACGATGGAACTTGGCCTGCTAGAGTGTCTGTCTTTTCCTTCAGTTGTAGACCACTCCTAGTAGTGATTGCTTTACACTGTTTATGGCCCATTACCTTAGCAACTTCAGTATTGCTAGGTAGTCCTCATCGTGGTCTAGTGTTTATATTTTGAGCAAACTACCCAACCTGAGTTTCCAATGCCTTAATTGCTGCCTCTTAGTTCTGCAACCTCATCTCAGTCCTATTTATAAACGCATTTGTTCTTTTGATGAAGTTCCTATTCTCTGCCATGTATGACTCAATTTTCATCATGAATGCTTTTAGAGAATTTTCCAAGGAACTTACAGATTGCTGCTGCATCGGCTGCTGCTGCATCGGCTGCTGGACCTGCGGCGGCGACAGATGTTGCATTGGTTGTTGGAATCCTGGGAGTTGGGTGGTTGGGTTTAAGGCATTGTTAGGATTGCTCCATGAGAGGTTTGGATGCCTCTTCCATGAGGGATTGTATGTGTTGGACATCATATTGGTTCGGTTATAGATTCCAACATACATGCCGGTTTCTTGATTCATACAATAAGAGGAATTGTGGTTACCTCCACATAAATCACAAAAAGAATCAATCACCTTAACCTCACGGGTATTTTGTTGTAGTTGCAAATTTTACACCATCTTGGTAAGAGAGGCCAATTGTGCTAGCACTGAATTTGATGTGTCTAACTCATTCACCGTGGCTTGGCGTCTTACTCCTCCTCGCCTAGATGTAGGGAATTGAAAATCGTTATTTGCGAGTTTGTTTAGTATCTCAATAGCTTTCTCAGGTGCTTTGTCAAGGAATGTTCCGTTCGCCGAGGCATCTAACACCATCCTTGTCGGGGAATTTGTGGCATTATAGAACATGGTGACTTGTGTCCATAGGGGAAATCCATGCAAAGGACACTTGTGCAGTAACTCCCTGTAGCGCTCCCATGCCTCGTACATCGGTTCGTCATCTGCCTGTCGAAAAGAAGTGATTTCATTACGAATTTTATCATATAAATTTGTAGGATTAAAACGTGTAATAAAATCACGACAGAGTTTACTCCAAGATCCAATAGATCCTGCTGGAATGCTATTTAACCAGGCTTTTGCCCTATCCCTTAGTGAATAGGGGAATAATTTCAATCTCAAGACATATTCATGGACTCCTTGGATTTTGAAGGAATTGCATATCTCCATGAAGGACTTGAGGTGCTGGCATGCATTTTCAGTTACAGACCCACCAAACTGTCCAATAGTGTTGAGCATATTGAACATGACAAGTTTCAGTTCAAAGTGGGCTGCTTCTATTTCCGGTGTAACGACTCTGGGGTTTAACCCATTTAAATCCTCTTCCAGGAAGTCTCTGACAGTGAGCTGTCGCGGCCCTGGTGGCGGCGGAAGATCTCCATTGCTGGCAGGTAAGTTTTGTCCTACCGGATGATCTGCCATAGCTTCTTAGGTTTGTCTCATCAACCTTTGCCGTGCACATTCGATCTCTGGGTCTAACTCGTACAAAGGTTTGGTTTGGTTGGCCCTGGTCATACACCAAGAAAAACCAAAGTAAAATAAAAATAAAAAAAGAAACAAGAAAATAAAAAAAAAACAAAATTTAGTTGTCAATCCCCGGCAACGGCGCCAAAAACTTGTCGCATGTCAAAAGTGCGCAATTAGTGCAAGTGAACACGTCGCAAGTAATAAAGTGATAAGTATTATCGTGTATCATCTCCACAGGGATTGGTATACTTAATATGCATTCTTCGTCTTCTTGTTCTATAAAAAGGAATAAAATAAAAACACAGGTAATTTTGGGGTTGGATGAATCTAAATAAATTGTAATAAGGAAAACTAAGAATAAAGATGAGATCTGATTAATAGAGAGAGGTCAGGATCCAGTTGCGTTGTATTGTGGAATTGATTGACTTGTCTCTGTCCAATGCAATTGTATATCACTGCCTTGGCAGTACAGCAGATTACTGCCTTGGCAACAATGATACTTTTATTTACCAATTTTATTGTTAGAGTATGCCCAAAGACCAATCGTATGATGATTGTAAGGATACTTTTATTTACCCATTTTATTGAATAAAGGCATTGCCATTGTTGTTTTCAGATATATGTGTTAATGTATAACATAAACTGAGAAACAATAAGGTCCATATAATAATATATGTATTATTAATAAAAGATCCTTAGTCAAGTATTATTATGGGTATGGACAATAATAATACGCTTAAGACTAACATGTGATTAATTGATGACAATGAGTTGTCATTGACATAGAGATGTCAGAATTAAAACATGAATATATTAATAGAGAATAATATATTGACCCACTATGAGTATATATCTTGGATTATTATGTGACAATCACGATATTGCTCATAGTGACAACTATATGTATGGTCCTTAGACTTGAGATTATTACTATATCAACATATGTTGTTTTATGTTTTGATGCAGTTAAACGTGTCGCGTAATTAGTTACACTATAAAAACTGACATTGGACATATTACAATGTATGTAGTGAGATGTGAATGATCAAGATAGGATTTGTCCTTCCTACATAATAGGAAAATATATATCAAAGGCCACTTGATTGAGTGAGACTAGAAATGCATGGCCATGCTTGAATACGTTGATATGAGATATCACAAATTATTCATTAAAAGTAGTCCACTCTAGATATCAAGAAACATTAAAATAGGCTATACAAGTGTGACTATTCCAAGACTTGTGCCTATTAAAGATATAAAAGGACAAAAGGATATAATACATTAAGATAGTTGGTCACGGACATGATATATCGAATCATGATCTCTTGTAACTTAGATGACAATGATATATTTCTAGATATCACTCATTGTTTGTAATATTAGAATTGTTCTGATATTACTACTAACGTTACAATGAGCCTACAGGGTCACACCCAATGGTTAAAAAGGAGCAAAAATATATATAAGTATAAGAAGAATATATTTAATCCCGAATTTTAATAAAGGATATAATTAAAGTAATTATATCCCTTTTAAATTCGAATTAAATATATAAATTCCAAAATTTAAGGAAATAATTAAAGTAATTATTTCCTATAAACAAATTCGAAACTAAACTCTTATACCTAGGGTTACACCCATATAAAGGATCTTTGGTCTAGCAGCCATAACATAGAATTCCGAATTCCAAACCCTAGAATCACGAAATACAGTTTTTCGAGATTTGCTCTCTCAACTGGGTGAACTGAGTAGAGGCCGAGACGATATTCGTGGAGGCTAAAGATTCGATTGTTGAACGATCGTAACTGCAGCAGATCTCGTTGCTGTCTTTGTTGTTTATCAAGGAACCCAATGTAAGATATCGTGTAACATCCCAGTTTTGGGGTTAGTAGTTTGAGTGTTAGTTGGGGAAATTCGATTCGGGTCGAATCGGATTCCTAGGATTCATTATTTTGGGAAAAATTAAAATAATAGTATATTAATCGGATAAGTAATAATTTTGTGAAATGGTTCTAAAAATATTAAAATGGTGTTTTAAAGTTAAAGGAATATTATTTGAACTTTAATTTGATTTTTAATTGGGCTTAATTGTATGCTAGTGTCCAAATTGTAATTTTGGAAAAGTTTTGGGGATTTAATTAGTAATTTTCGGTAATAAGGATTTTTAGTGACTAAATTGGAAAGTAAGCCATACTAAGAATCCTTAGAGGGCCATAAATCCAATTTATTTTTAATTAATGATATATCCACCAAAATGGTTTTTAAATTGTTTTATTCTAAATAATAATTTCATTTTCTTTTGTAACTTCCTATTTTCCCATCTTTTCTCTCAAGATTTTCCCTCATTTTCTCTCCATCTTCTTCTCCAAATTTCTTCAATTTCTTGCTGATTTCTTCATCATTTTTCAACAAGATTTACTTCATTTTATTCATCCTTTCATTCTCTACAAAACCTACTCATCAATTTTGCAAAATCGACATCCATTTTCAAGAAATCAAGGGAGGATTTCTCATCTTTTTGGTGGAGCAAATCTTTAAGGTAACTTTGCTGATTTCTAATCTTTTTCTAAGGTTCTTTATTGAAATTCCCAAGTATCGGCTTGCTAATCAACAATGGAAACTTAATTTTGTGTTTTTAATTCTAGATCTATGGATTTTATGGAGGTTTTTGTGAAATCTTTTTAGATCTCAATTAATGCTGTAATTAGGTTGATTTAATTATTATATTATGTCAATTAAATGATTAATTAAGTGTTGAATTGATGGCACATTAATTTAATCTCAGAATAATGTAATCGGTAGTGTTTTAAGGTGGTTTTCGGTTGTTTTAGGGGCTGTTTTAGGTGTTCTAATGTTTCTGGAGGTATAAGGATGGTTTGGAAGTGTTTTTGGTTCATAATTGAAGTGGATTTGATGTTAGATTCATTAGTTTTTGGGCTGGTGTTGTTTCTGACGCGTTTCGGCTTAGTTTTCGGTCTTTTCGGCTAGGTTTTTGGTAGTTTTGTGGTGATCGGTTGTGGCTGCTGTTTTGAGCATGTTATAATGTGAATATGCTCTGTTTTTAATGTTGTAGAGGAAGTGCAAGAAGGTGCATAAGTGGCTGGTGCATTGGTGTTACCGTCGGAACATCGGCGAGGGCTCGTTTCGCTTGTCGGTGAGTGGTTTTGGGTTTAAAGTGAATCGCATTGGTTCGGTTCTGTTTTGGGGGCTATGGAATAGTGTGAAAACTTTCCATAGTTCAAGAATAAGTGTTTTAAATGATGTTGATGCATTACCTCGATTTTCGGATATTTTCGGTAATGGCATATTTGTGAACAATGATTCAATATGATTTTGGAATTGCATATATTTGATTTTGAAATGATGTATTCATGTGTTAATTGCTGGAAATACATGACTTTTAAAGACATCCATGGTTTATGAAAACATGAAAAATGAAGTGGAATATGATATGGTTATTTGCCTTATATACGGTGGTGCCATTGGGCATGACTTTTGATTCATTTGTTGAACACATTATGGATGCATTATGAGCAGCAAATTAGCATGCATACTTGAACTTGATATTGGCTTAGTGACACTACTTTTAGATTCGAATACAAATGACATGTCATTAGGATTGAGTGCACTATAAACATTATGGAAATAAAGGAAAAATGCCTACACGTAACAAGGGTGACTTTGTGTCCAACCGTGCGTGGTAGAGCTTGTTAATGGTGACTTCGTGTCATGTCAATGGTGACTTCGTGTCATGTCAATGGTGACTTCGGGTCATGTCAATGGTGACTTCGTATCATGTCAATGGTGACTTTGTGTCATGACGAGACTAAAGGTCTCTAATCAATGGAACCGTGTATTCGGTGAACTTAAGGTTCACATTAAGTGATCACTAGGAAGCCAATATACAAACATGAACATATTTGGAACATTGTGCATCATTTGTGAAATGAATTGATAATGCCATGCATGCTCAAGGAAGGTTTTTGGTATTGAACATGAACATGATTTGTTAAGCATGCTTGGTTTTAGAAAGGCATTACAAGTTATGGTTTTTGAATATGGTTTTAATTTGATGCATTGATGATTTTATTTAAAGCTTCCTCACTAAGCATGTTTTGCTTAAGCTCTCCTTTCATCTTTGTAGAAAAATAGAGATATTCGAGGCTACATTCAGAGCAAGGGAATCAAGGGGAGAGGTTATCTCAATTTTTGGTATGTTTTGGAAATAACTTGGGGTTTGGCAATCTGTAAATCAAACCCATGTGAAGTGTGTGATTTTTGCTTTGGTTAATATTGTAATAAGACCTATAATGTTTTGGATTATTAATTGATGGACTATGTTGTTGTTTGGATTGTTGAAGCATGTACATGCATGAACGTTTTTGATTTTAATCATATTTTAGGAAGCATGCCTATAGTTTGTATGGAGTCTTGATGTTGATAATTGTGTGCTTTAAATTGTTCTTTAGGTTTAGGAATTATGCATATAGTTGATGGTGATTAATGACTGTGTCTTGAGTCGGTTGAATTCACTTGGTGTGACGGAATTTTTAGGTTCCAGGCACAAAGTTTCGAAACCTTAGGGAAGGTTTCGAAACCTTTGTCAAATAGTTTCGAAACCTTCAGGAAGGTTTTGAAACCTTGCGGGCAATTTTGATTTTGGACCCTTACTGGACGCGAAAAGTTTCGAAACCTTTTACATAAAGTTTCGAAACTTCTGAGGAAGGTTTCGAAACCTTTGGCTGCCAGGAAATGGAAGTTGCTAGAAATTGCATTTTAGTCCCGAATATCCTTCTTTATTCAATTAGGGTATCTAAAGATGTTATTTTTAGCTGAAATTTCACATGGATGCATAAAATTGATTAAATTTCAAGATGGATAACTTAATTTTGACGAAGTCCTTATAATTTGTAAGATTTACATTTTGGTCCCTAAACTAATGAAACATGCAATTGATGATGTTAGAATGCTCCGTTTGACTTGAGATTTACCGTGAGGGATACTTGTATGCTTAATTACACTTTGATGAAAAGAATTTCTACTTTGTCATTAGTACGTAAAAGTTTTACGTTTTATTCCTTAATTTACTTAAGTGTTTAATCGAATGCTTGTATGTGATCGGATTGCTTTCGTGAATGCTTTGTATGGGATTAAGACTTTTAGGAACATAATTAAATATGCATCTAGATAAGAAAAAAAACATATCGGTTTTCAGGGTTGTTTATCGAATTGGACCTTAATGGGTTTAGTTCGATATTCCCCGTGTGACCCATTAGTGCCGGTTCCGTCCAAGCCGGTTCCCCGTCTTTAAAATTTTGAGGGTGAGATGAGGTTTTCTAGGTGTGTGGCTGGAACAATCGTTTATTTGAGTACGGTTCTCTTGGAGTCTTAAGTTCCATTGGTTGGGTTGGATATGTGGTATGTCCTAGTATGTTTAGGTTCGAGGTTTTTGGGAACAACATTGGCTTCCGTTTAAGTATTGGGTTTTGTCATCAATAGGTGGAGGGATGGTATGTTGGGACTATGTCTCTTAATGAAGGTGTTGCCATCGATGGAGTTTGCTTGAGACCATGTTTAACGGTTTTATGTTAAGCCAGTATGAGGCTTGTTGGTTCAGCGTCGTTGTGTGGACCGTAGGCTGATGGAAGGTTTATATGGTTACCTTGTATGATTGAGGATGTTGAAAAGAGGGTTAGTTCGACTATGTGGTATGGAAACTGTTGTGGTTGCTAAGAGTTGAGTATCGATCTAAAAAAAAGGAAGAGTTCTCTTTTGAGTTATGTTTTCTGTGAAAGATGAAGTAGTGTGGTGGTTTGTGCGTTGTTGCTTCGGTGTGAGGGACGAATTTGTTGTTTTTCCGAAGAGGGTAAATGTTTGATTGTCTATTGAGTATCATCCGGGAAAAGCTAACATGGTAACTGATGCTTTGAGTCGTAAGACAACAGTGGAGTTAAGGGCTATGTTTGCTAAGTGGAATATTTCAACGAAGAAAAAAATGGTTTTGTGACGGAGTCGTAGGTAAAACCTGTTTTTGGTAGAAATGATAGAGGTGAAACAATTAAAGGATAAGGCTTTGGTGCCTATTGTGGAAGATGTCGCTGAAGGTAGACCGATCGAATATCATTTTGATGATGATGAGGTTTTATGTTTTAAAGGTCGGATTGTGGTGCCAGATGGTGTTGAGCTGAGACAAGCTATCTTGGTAGAAGCTCATACTAGTCCGTTTGCTATGCATCCGGGTAGTGTGAAGATATACAGGAATCTCAAAAGTTTATATTTTTGGGATGGTTGAAGGAGGATGTGACGGAGTTTGTGTCACGGTGTATGGTGTGTCAACGGGTGAAAGCTGAACATCAGTTTCCTACAGGGTTGTTGCAACCGTTTCAAGTGCCGGAATGGAAGTGGGAGAGAGTGACTATGGTTTTTGTGATGGGGCTGCCATTAGCGTCGTCCAAAAAGGATTCTATATGGGTGATTGTTGGTAGGTTTACGAAGTGTGCACATTTTCTTGCCGTGCATACGACGTACTCTATGGATAAGTTAGCAGGGTTATATGTTTCTAAGGTGGTGAAGTTGCATGGTGTGCTTAAGTCGATCATATCGGATAGAGATCCGCGCTTTACCTTTAAGTTTTGGAAGGGTTTGCAAGTTGCTTTGGGTACAAGGCTTAGCTTTAGTACGGCTTATCATCCGTAGACGGATGATCAGTCTGAACGTGTTATTCAAACTTTGGAGGATATGTTGAGATGTTGCATCATTGAGTTTCAAGGTTTTTGGGAGAAGCAGTTGCCTTTGGTGGAGTTTGCTTACAATAATAGTTATCAGGCAAGTATACAGATGGCACCGTTTGAGGCGTTATATGGGTGTAGGTTTTGTACACCTTTGTGTTGGAAGGAAGTTGGACAAAAGTACGTTTCTTTACCACAAGTGTTGAAAGATACGAATGAGAAGGTTAAGCTTATTTGTGCTAAGCTCAAGGAGGCTTCAGATAGACAAAAGTCTTATGCCGATTTGAAGCGTAGAGAGATAGAGTATGATATCGGGCACAAAGTGTTTCTAAAAGTTTCACCATGGAAGAAAGTGATGAGATTTGGACGTAAGGGTAAGTTGAGTCCTCGTTTCATTGGGCCGTATGAGGTGTTGGAGCGTGTTGGTCCTGTTGCTTATCGGTTGAGGTTGCCGGAAGAGTTGAGTAGGATGCATGATGTTTTTCATGTATCGATGCTTCGTAAGTATAGATCAGATCCCTCTCATGCTGTTCCGGTTGAGGAGATTGAGTTAAGAACGGATATGAGTTATGAGGAAGAACCGATGAAGATCTTAGATGTGGATACAAAGGTTCTTCGAGGGAAGACCATAGATTTGGTTAAAGTGCTGTGGAGACACCGAGATGTTGAAGAGGCAACTTGAGAGACAAGGAAGGAGGAGCAGTTTCCTCACTTGTTTGCTTCAGGTAAGAATTTCGAGGACGAAATTTTCTTAAGAGGGGGAGAGTTGTAACATCCCGATTTTGGGGTTAGTAGTTTGAGTGTTAGTTGGAGAAATTCGATTCGGGTCGAATCGGATTCCTAGGGTTCGTTATTCTAGGAAAAATTAAAATAATAGTATTTTAATCATATTTTAGGAAGCATGCCTATAGTTTGTATGGAGTCTTGATGTTGATAATTGTGTGCTTTAAATTGTTCTTTATGTTTAGGAATTATACATATAGTTGATGGTGATTAATGGTTGTGTCTTGATTCGGTTGAATTCACTTGGGGTGACGGAATTTTTAGGTTCCAGGCACAAAGTTTCGAAACCTTAGGGAAGGTTTCGAAACCTTTGTCAAATAGTTTCGAAACCTTCAGGAAGATTTCGAAACCTTGCGGGCAATTTTGATTTTGGACCCTTATTGAACGCGAAAAGTTTCGAAACCTTTTACATAAAGTTTCAAAACCTCTGAGGAAGGTTTCGAAACCTTTGGCTGCCAGGAAAAGGAAGTTGCTAAAAATTGCATTTTAGTCCCGAATATCCTTCTTTGTTCAATTAGGGTATCTACAGATGTTATTTTGAGCTGAAATTTCACATGGATGCATAAAGTTGATTAAATTTCAAGATGGATAACTTAATTTTGACGAAGTCCTTATAATTTGTAAGATTTACATTTTGGTCCCTAGACTAATGAAACTTGCAATTGATGATGTTAGAATGCTCCATTTGACTTGAGATTTACCGTGAGGGATACTTGTATGCTTAATTACACTTTGATGGAAAGAATTTCTACTTTGTCATTAGTACGTAAAAGTTTTACGTTTTAGTCCTTAATTTACTTAAGTGTTTAATCGAATGCTTGTATGTGATCGGATTACTTTCGTTAATGCTTTGTATGAGATTAAGACTTTTAGGAACATAATTAAATATGCATCTAGATAAGAAAAAAAAACATATCGGTTTTCAGGGTTGTTTATTGAATTGGACCTTAACGGGTTTAGTTCGATATTCCCCGTGTGACCCATTAGTGTCGGTTCCGTCCAGGCCGGGCTAAGGGGGTTACATATCGCATCTCTTCCTCCCGATTTCGGATTAAACGTACATGGATCACTGGAAAGACCGTCGTAACTTTGTTCCGCTGCACCATGGGGTGTGCCGGCGGTCCCAACAGTGGTATCAGAGCCACTTGTACGATCCGTAATAGGGTTAAATACTTGGGTGATGCGATATGTATGACATGCATGATTTGTTTTACTATATCGGCAATATAAATATTGATATTGATAGTCGATTAGGGATACGATTAATATGTTAATCTTTTAATTACAGTCGCCATGTTGCTACAAGGTTTTTATGATAATCATATGTCAATCGTTGACATAGTGATCGACGGAAGTGCGATAGCAGATCGCATCAAGGAAAAAGGAATAATTGTTATTCCGATATGGAAAAATCTAAGGGATTTAAAAATCTCGAAAACGCGATTCTGTTGATAAATCTTATCAAATCGTGATGTTTTTCCATAGAAAAATAGTCGCTAATTTTTCCATAGAAAAAATCGCCCCTTGACCCCTTCGTAGGCAACATAGATTGTAGGTCCATATTGGTAATATTAACGATTTCGTGATAGCATATATATGATGTGTTTGCTTTGCACGGTGTTTGACATGTATGGTTATAGCCCTTGCTTTTACAATAGTTGTAAATTTTAAATACGGCCTACGTGCCGTGCCTTTCTCTATCTCTGTTGTACTTCTCTTCTCATCTTACTCCCTCGTATGTAAAACGAGTTTCTATAATTGTAATATTATTCCAAGAAGCAATCGAGACATTTGGAGCAAAGGCGAGAAGATGCTTGAGAAGCAATTTTAGTGTAGAATTAGGTTTTTAAGGTTCTCCCATTGGCTTGGGATGGGCCACCTTAATTCTTTATTTTGGGCTATAACCATTGCAATCTTATTGTTTTATATCTATCATGTATGTGATGTAATGTATGATATATATCTTCTACTCGTATATATTGATGAGATCAATAAGGGCCAAATTAAAAGAAATAACGATGAGATAGTTAAAGTTTTCCCTCAAATTAGTCTAAGTTAAATTTAGTCGTCCAATATTTGCCCTCGTTAAGGCCTTGATCGATCTTATGTGGGTTTTGCCAAAGCATTGACACATAAGTCCATCTTGGTTAAACGCGAAGAATAAGCAAGTGATATTCGTCAGTCGAAATATTGGTAATAACTTAGTTAGGTTATTCTAATAGGATTAGAAACCTAAAGGCTAAGTATTTGGTTAAGTCATGAGATGACTGAACAAGAGTTGTTCACCAAATGGAGGATTTACATGAGATGTAATTAGTAAAGGGTTACTTACCTAAATAACCTATATCCTAAAAGAAAAAGCCAAAGCTGATTTAGGAAATTGGTGAATTATGGATCCTCGCTCACTAGAAAAATTTTCGTCGAATTTTTCCGAAATTAAAAATTTTAGTTTTGAACAAAATAGTGGGAGTATTTTATAAACAAAGACCTATTTATAATTTTTCAAATTGGTAAATTTATATTAAGTATTTCCATTGTTGTAGATCTAAATGGCAAACAACACTATATCACTGCGATCACTCCTTGAGAAGGAGAAACTCAACGGCATAAACTTCCTTGATTGGTTCCGCAATTTGAGAATTGTTCTCAAACAAAAAAGAAAGGAATATGTCATTGAAGAACCTGTTCCTGATGAACCGGCAACTAATGCTTCTAGAGCTGACAAAGACAAGTTTAAGAAACATATGGATGACATGTTAGATGTCGGATGTCTTATGCTTGCTACCATGACTCCTGATCTTCAGAAGCAACATGAGGACATGGTTGCATATGAGATGATTCAAAACCTCAAAGAAATATATGAGAAGCAAGCACGTCAAGAGAGGTATGAGACCTCTAAAGCTCTATTTCAGTGTAAAATGGTAGAGGGATCTCCTGTAGGAGCTCATGTCATTAAGATGATAGGCTATATCCAAACATTGGAAAAGCTAGGTTTTCCTCTCAAGGATGAATTGGCTACTAATGTTATTCTGCAATCGTTGCCGAATGGCTTCAACCAATTTGTCCTTAATTTCAACATGAATGAAATTAACAAAACTTTGCCACAGTTACTTGGCATGTTACGAACTGCTGAGAAAAATATGTCTAAGGGTGGACCTAAGCCCATTCTGGTGGTCCACAAGGACAAAGGAAAGGGAAAGGCAATGACAAAGTACAAGGGTAAAAGTAAGCCTATACCCAAAGGACATGATGCACTGAAACCCAAAGGGGGAGTTAGCAAGGAAGGAAAATGTTTCCACTGCAATAAGACCGGGCACTGGAAAAGAAATTGCCCCATTTACCTTGAAGATGTCAAGAAGGCAAAAGCAGATGGTGCATCTGCTTCAGGTATTTATGTTATCGATGTGAATCTATCAACATCTTCTTCTTGGGTATTAGATACCGGTTGTGGTTCTCACATTTGTACTTCTGTACAGTGACTACAAAAGAGAAGGAATCTAGCTAAGGGAGACGTAGACCTACGCGTGAGAAATGGAGCAAGAGTTGCTGCATTAGCTATAAGAACATACGTTTTATCTTTACCTAGTTTGACTAAAAACTTTATTTCTATTTCTTGTTTGGACAAGATTGGCTTTGAGATTATTATTAAGAATAATTGTTGTTCTTTTTATCTCGATAATGTTTTTTATGGTTCGGCACAATTGGTTAATGGATTATACATGTTAAATCTAGAAAATGTCATTTATAACATAAATACCAAAAGATCAAAAACAAATGACTCAAAGCAAACTTATCTCTGGCATTGTCGTTTAGGCCATATAAGTGAGAAACGCATATCAAAACTCCATAAAGATGGATTCTTAGATTCATTTGTTTTCGAACAACTGGATGTATGTGAATCTTGCTTATTAGGAAAAATGACTAAGGCTCCTTTTAATGGTAAAAGTGAGCGAGCAAGTGATTTATTGGGATTAATGCATAGTGATGTATGTGGACCAATGAACATACAAGCTAGAGGTGGATTTCAGTACATCATCACTTTCACTGATGACTTCAGTCGATATGGTTACATATACCTTATGCGCCATAAATCTGAGGCTATAGAAAAGTTTAAAGTATTCAAGAATGAAGTACAAAATCAACTAGGCAAGAGTATTAAAGCACTTCGATCCGATCGAGGTGGAGAATACTTAAGCATAGAATTTGATGAACTCCTTAAAGAATGTGGGATTGTCTCACAGCTTACTCCACCAGGTACACCAAAGTGGAATGGAGTTTCTGAGAGGAGAAATCGAACTTTGTTAGACATGGTTCGATCAATGATGAGTCATAGTGATCTTCCGACTTCTTTCTGGGGACATGCACTAGAAACAGCTGCTTTCACTTTAAATCGTGCTTCGTCTAAATCTGTTCAAAAGACACCATATGAGATATGGACAAGAAAACGTCCTAGTATGTCTTTTATGAAGATTTGGGGTTGCGAAGCATATGTCAAACATCAGATGTCTACAAAGCTCGAACCCAAATCTCATAAGTGTAATTTTGTTGGATATCCCAAAGAAACTAAGGGATATTATTTCTTTAACCCTAAAGAGAACAAAGTGTTTGCTGCTCGAACAGGAGTTTTCCTCGAAAGAGAATTTATCAATAAGAAAGGAAAGGGTAGAGACATTGAACTTGGAGAAGTTCAAGAACAACAATTCACTGAGCCTGAAATTGAACATGTTCCACAAATTATTGAGGAACTGTCAACAGATTTAGAAACACAATCACTGCGCAGGTCCACAAGAGAACATCATGCACCTGAGAGATATGGATTTCTCATTACCACGCATGGAGATGTTCTTATTATGGATCAAGATGAGCCAAGAACTTATCAAGAGGCAGTATTGAGCCCAGACTCTGAGAAATGGCTTGAGGCCATGAAATCTGAGATGGAATCCATGTCAGTCAACCAAGTATGGACTTTGGTTGAATCACCTGAAGGGGTAAAACCTATAGGGTGTAAATGGGTTTTCAAGAAGAAAACCGACATGGATGGAAACGTACAAACATACAAGGGGCAACTAGTCGCTAAAGGTTTTTGACAAGTTCATGGTATTGACTATGACGAAACTTTCTTCCTTGTAGTTATGTTTAAATCCATCCGGATCTTGCTTGCTATAGCTGCATTCCATGATTATGAAATTTGGCAAATGGACGTCAAAACCGCTTTCCTTAATGGAAAACTTGAAGAGGATGTGTATATGACACAACCAGAAGGTTTTGTCGCTCCAGGAAATGCTAGAAAGGTTTGTAAGCTACAAAGGTCCATTTATGGACTGAAGCAAGCTTCTCGAAGCTGGAATCTTCGTTTCAATGATGCGATCAAAGAGTTTGTTTTTATCAAGAACGAAGATGAGCCTTGTGTTTACAAGAAGACTAGTGGGAGCATTGCTTCTTTCCTAATCTTGTATGTAGATGACATACTTATCATAGGAAATGACATACCTACCTTACAGTCGGTTAAGACTTGGTTAAGTAGTTGTTTCTCTATGAAGGATTTGGGTGAGGAAGCATATATCTTAGGGGGTTAAGATCTATAGAGATAGATCTAGACGACTTTTAGGTCTGAGTCAAAGTACATATATAGACAAAGTTCTAAAAAGATTCAGTATGGAAGAATTCAAGAAAGGATTCTTACCTATGAGACATGGTATATCTCTTTCGAAGGAAATGTGTCCTTCAACTCCACATGAAAGAGAACGAATGAGTAAGATTCCATATGCTTCGGCTATTGGTTCTATCATGTATGACATGATATGTACTCGACCAGATGTATCGTATGCCTTAAGCATGACAAGTCGATATCAGGTAAACCCTGGTGAAAGTCATTGGGTAGCAGTCAAAAACATCCTTAAGTACTTGAGAAGAACTAAGGATACATTTCTTGTCTATGGAGGCAAAGAAGAGCTAAGTATAAAAGGTTATACTGATGCTAGTTTCCAAACAGACAAGGATGACTCAAGATCGCAATCTGGATTTGTGTTTTACCTTAATGGAGGTGCTGTAAGCTGGAAAAGTTCTAAGCAAGACACAGTAGCTGATTCTACGACAGAGGCTGAGTATATTGCAGCCAGTGAAGCAACAAAGGAAGCTGTTTGGATCAAAAAGTTCATATCCGAACTAGGGGTTGTTCCAAGCATATCAGATGATATAGAACTCTGTTGTGACAACAATGGAGCTATTGCACAAGCAAAGGAACCTAGATCTCATCAACGATCCAAACATATTCTTAGACGCTTCCATCTCATTCGAGAGATCATAGATCGAGGAGATGTGGAGATATGTAAAGTACACACGGATGATAACATTGTTGATCCCTTGATGAAGCCTTTGACGCAACAGAAGCATGATCGTCACACTGAGTCACTCGGTATTAGATATGTGAGTGATTGGTCTTAGTGCTAGTGGGAGATTGTTAGAGTATGCCCAAAGACCAATCATATGATGATTGTACGGATACTTTTATTTACCAATTTATTGAATAAAGACATTGTCACTGTTGTTTTCAGATATATGTGTCAATGTATAACATAAACTGAGAAACAATATGGTCCATATAATAATATATGTATTATTATTAAAAGATCCTTAGTCAAGTATTATTATGGGTATAGACAATAATAATATGCTTAAGACTAACATGTGATTAATTGATGACAATGAGTTGTCATTAACAAAGAGATGTCAGAATTAATACTTGAATATATTAATAGAGAATAATATATTGGATTGACCCAATATGAGCATATATCTTGGATTATTATGTGACGGTCACGATATTGCTCATAGTGACAACTATATGTATGGTCCTTAGACTTGAGATTATTACTATCTCAACATATGTTGTTTTATGTTTTGATGCAGTTAAACGTGTCGCGTAATTAGTTACATTATAAAAACTGACATTGGACATATTACAATGTATGTAGTGAGATGTGAATGATCAAGATAGGATTTGTCCTTCCTACATAATAGGAAAATATATATCAAAGGCCACTTGATTGAGTGAGACTAGAAATGCATGGCCATGCTTGAATACGTTGATATGAGATATCACAAATTATTCATTAAAAGTAGTCCACTCTAGATATCAAGAAACATTAAAATAGGCTATACAAGTGTGACTATTCCAAAACTTGTGCCTATTAAAGATATAAAAGGACAAAAGAATATAATACATTAAGATAGTTGGTCACGGACATGATATATCGAATCATGATCTCTTGTAACTTAGATGACAATGATATATTGCTAGATGTCACTCATTGTTTGTAATATTAGAATTGTTCTAATATTACTACTAACGTTAAAATGAGCCTACAGGGTCACACCCAATGGTTGAAAAGGAGCAAATATATATATAAGTATAAGAAGAATATATTTAATCCCGAATTTTAATAAAGGATATAATTAAAGTAATTATATCCCTTTTAAATTCAAATTAAATATATAGATTCCGAAATTTAAGGAAATAATTAATGTAATTATTTCCTATAAACAAATTCGGAATAAAACTCTTATATCTTGGGTTACACCTATATAAAGGATCTTTGGTCTAGCAACCATAACATAGAATTCCGAATTCCAAACCCTAGAATCACGAAAAACAGTTTTTCGAGATTTGCTCTCTCAACCGGGTGAACTGAGTAGAGGCCGAGACGATATTTGTGGAGGCTAAAGATTCGATTGTTGAACGATCGTAACTGTAGCAGATCTCGTTGTTGTCTTTGCTGTTTATTAAGGAACCCAATGTAAGTTATCGCATCTCTTCCTCCCGATTTCGGATTAAACGTACATGGATCATTAGAAAGACCGTCGTAATTTTGTTCCGCTGCGCCATGGGGTGTGCCGGCGGTCCCAACAATTTTGGGGTTGGATGAAGCTAAATAAATTGTAATAAGGAAAACTAAGAATAAAGATAAGATCTGTTTAATAGAGAGAGGTCAGGATCCAGTTGCGTTGTATTGTGGAATTGATTGACTTGTCTCTGTCCAATGCAATTGTATATCACTGCCTTGGCAGTACTGCAGATTACTGCCTTGGCAACAACGATATTGTCCGCCACGACAATCCCTTGCTCGTGGGTGGACTTTACCAAAGTTCGGCAAAGTGTCCTTGGGTGTCTCCGCTTATCCCTAAGTCGAAGTACTGTTGATGACTAATCCTTGATGATACCTACCGGCGTGAATCAATTATACCCACCAACCAATCTCACACTTCTTTTAGCCGCTGAAACTCTTAACCTATCCCTAGGCCGAGTTAGTATTTCGCGATTGAAACACCATACTTACCCCTTTCGTGAATCTAACTCTCTCGAGTCTAGATAAATGGATTACTCACAAACTTCTCTCCCGAGCTTGAATGCAAGAACAAAGAATGGCAAAGGATAAGCAAACCTTGATAGTTTTATTGCATTGAAACAAAGAACAAAGTACAATCTCCTCTCACGAATACTTAACAACCTTCACCTAAACCCTAAGAAAGCTTAGAACATGATTTGAGAGAAAGAAAATAATGTGTCTTAGGGTGAACTCTCTAAGAATCACCTCTCCTATTCCCTTAGACGGCTAGGTCGTATATAGGCTTGGCCTAGGGCAAACCTTTCCTAAGTAGAATACAACTTGAAGTAGGGAACAAGTCATGTACATAAATAAAATATTTCCATGTTTATTTCAACTAAGAAGCTTTCCCGCGTGGCCTTGTCTTGGGCTTTTTCTCATGCTAACCAGCTCCGATCCATGTGCTTCATGTTCAGAAACGTCCCTTGTATTTTTCTCTTCCAATCGCCTACAGTATTGCTTCCTGTCTCTCAGCTGCTGCCTCGGCATCAGGTCTTGCCTCGGCCACGTTGTTGCCGCGGCACTAGTTTCTCCTGCACAGATGTAAAAATGCAGTAAAACTTGCCTTTTCTGTAAATATCATGTTTATAAGCATAACTTCTAAATATATCACATTAAGTATATACTTTGGTCCGAGTGGGTGTAAATTTAGTGATTAATACCCATAAATGGTGTAAAAAGTGATAGTGAGTTGAGCACTTATCAGAAGGTTTACATTATAACTCGGCTATCAAACCACTATCCTCAGAAACACTCAGCCTTGCAAACATGGCATGCAACTCTACGACCACTTTCCTGCTCAACGCATCAACAACAACATTACCTTACCCAGATGGTACTCGATCGTTTGATTGTAATCCATAAGCAACTTGAGCCACCGATGCTACCTAAGATTAAGATCCTTCTAGGACATCAAATACCTCAAACTCTTATTATCAGTATGTACCACACATCGCTCACCATAAAGATAGTGCTTCAATATCTTAAGAGCAAACATAACCGCAACTAACTCAATATCATGTGTAGGGTAGTCTTTCTCATGCACCTTCAACTATCAAGATGCATTAGCTACCACTCTTTCTTCCTGCATTAGAACACAACCAAGCCCAACATAAGAAGCAGCACTATACACCGTAAGCTCTTTCCCTGGTTCCTGTTGAACTAGGATTGGAGCCTGCGTCAAAGTCTCCTTGATCTTCTCAAAAGCCTCTTACTTCTTGTCAGTCCACTCAAACTTAACATCTTTCAGCAAAATCTTAGTTAAAGGTTTTGCAACCTGGGAAAAACCCTCAACAAACCGTCTATAGTATCCTGCCAAACCTAGAAAACTACGAACCTCAATCATAGATCTAGGCAGTTTCCAACATACAAGAACCTCAACTTTTTGAGGATCAACTCTAATACCCTCTACTGAAACCACAAGTCTAAGGAAAACAACCTCCTTGATCCAAAACTCAGACTTACTCAACTTAGCATAAAGTAGATTATCCAACAAAGTCTACAAAACGAAACGTAGATGTTTATCGTGATCTTCCTCCGTACGAGAATATCATCGATAAACACTACCACAAACTGATTCAAGAAATCATGGAAAAAACGTTTCATCATATCCATGAAAGTAGCTGGTGCATTCGTCAAACCAAATGGCATAACCAAAAACTTATAATGCCATACCGTGTCCTAAAAGTAGTCTTAGGAACATCGTTATCCTTAACCTTCAACTGATAATATCCAGACCGAAGATCGATCTTGGAAAACACTATTGAACCTTTAAACTGGTCGAACAAGTCATTTATCCTAGGCAAAGGATACTTGTTCTTTATCGTCAACTTATTCAACTGACGGTAGTCTATACACATCTGCACGGTACCATCCTTCTTCTTCACGAACAAACCGTGATTCAGCAACTCTTGTAACTGAACCTTCAACTCCTTCAACTCTTTAGGTGTCATCCGGTAAGAAGTAATATACACAGGTAAGGATCCCTCTATTAGATCAATACCGAACTCAACCTCTCGGTTAGGTGGTAACCCAGTTAACTTTTTAGGAAAAACTCCAAGAAAGTCACAAACAGTGCGTATGTCACATGGCCTAACCTCTTTCATATCAGGATTCATCACATATGCCAAATACGCATCATAGCCTCTAAGCAACAACTTCTGAGCTTCAAAGGCCGAAACAACAGTCTACAGAAACTTCACACCCTCACCAACCATGATTACCTCACAATCGTCGACTAACTTCAAAGACACCCTCTTAGTCCTAAAGTCCACAACAGCTCTATGTTCCACTAATCATTCCATACCCAAGATTAGATAAAACCCTTGAAACGGCAATTCCATAAGGTGGACAGTAAAAACATGACCTTGAACAGTCAAGGGGCATCTTCTAAAAACCATTTTAACCACTACAGTCTCACCAAAAGAACTAGTAACACTCATACCAAGGCTCATGATCTCGACAGGTATATCTAAAGCTCTAGCCTGCTCACTAAGGATATAAATGTGAGTACATCCAGAATCTAACAAAGCGAACAAAGATAAAGATTGTAAGAAAAATGTACCTACAACCATATCAGTTTCATTCCGGACCTCCCTGTGGGCATAAACTCTCGTATGACCCTTGTCACGACGCTGTTGTCCATAATTCTCCTCTCTGCACTAGAAGTTACCTTTGCCTCCGCCTTTGTTCTAATCGCCTCCTCGACCTTGGCCCTAATGGACACCCAACAACTGAGGACACTCCCTGCTGGTGTGCCCAACAACACCATAATGCCAGCAAGTTCCGATAGGTCCCCAGCACTGACCTTTATGACGTCTCCCACATCTATTACACTCAGTCGGATGAGCCTGACCTCCTTGAAAACCACAGTCAACTCCTCATCCTCTATATTGATTATTTCGACCATAACGTCCATCTCTCTGTGTCTTGAACCTATCCTTATTGTTTCCACTTTCCAAGGGCCTCTTACCAGAACCAAACCCAACAAACTTCAAACCCAAACTTTGCTCAGTATCCTTAGCCCGATCCACTAACACATTAAGGTCTGTGTAATCCGTGGCCAACATATATGTTTTGACCTCTCTGACCAATCCAAAACAGAACCTCTCACAACGATCTCTCTCACTAGGAAGAAACCTGAACCAAAGCCATGCTACCCTGAACCAAAGCATACTGATTAAGCCTAACAAACTTCACCTCATACTCATACACAGACATGTTACCCTGAACCAAAGCCATGAACTCCCGCTTTTTCTCATCCAGATAATGAACACCCAGATATTTACGCCTGAAGGCTTCTCTGAAAAACTCCCAGGTGATCTCATCCACTTCCACACCATAGTTAGTGGTAGTCCATCACTTATAAGCATCTCCCTGCAACAAAGAAACTGAACAACCAAGCTTCTTTTAGTCAGAACAACCCATCTGAACCAAGATATGGTTAGTACTCTCTAAACAACCCACAGAGTCTTTCGAGGATAGTCCCTTAAACTCAAATCCTCCCAAACTTCGGAGCCTCTCAAAAGGTAAACTAGGATTTGCCATCGGTGAAGCAACTATGGCCTGCATTCCAGCAATTGCTGTAACATCCCGGTTTTGGGGTAGTAGTTTGAGTGTTGGTTTGGGGGATTCAATTCGAGTCGGCTCGGATTCTTCGGTTCATTAATTTCGGGAAAATTAAAATAATAATAATTTAATAGGACAAGTAATAATTTTGCGAAAAGGTCTAAAAATATTAAAATAATGTTTTAAAGTTAAAGGAATATTATTGAGTCTTAATTTGATTTTTAATTAGGCTTAATTTTGTACTAGTGACTAAATTGTGAATTTTGGAAAAAGTTTAAGGGTTTAATTGGTAATTTTCGGAAATTAAGATTTTTGGTGACTAAATTGGAAAGTAAGCCATACTTAGAATCCTTAGAGGGCCATTAACCCAATTTATTTTTAATTAAAGATTATCCACCAAATATGTTTTAATTAGTTTTAATAAAAAGATTATTTTCATTTTCTCATCTTTTCTCCCAAATTTTCTCTCCATTTTCTCTCCATCTTCTTCTCTAAATTTCTTCAATCACTTGTTGATTTCTTCTTCATTTTCAACAAGATTTAATTCATTTTACTCATCTTTTCATTCTCTACAAAATCTACTCATCAATTTTGCAAAATCAACATCCATTTTTAAGGAAATCAAGAGAGGATTTCTTATCTTTTTCTAAGGTTCTTTATTGAAGTTCCCAAGTATTGGCTTGCTAATCAACAATTGATATTTAATTTTGTGTTTCTAATTCAAGATCTATGAGTTTTATGGTGGTTTTTGTGAAATCTTTTTAGATCTCAATTGATGCTGGAATTAGGATGATTTAATTATGATATAGGTCAATTAAATGATTGATTGAGTCTTGAAATGAGTCAACATCAAATTAATCCCGAAATAATGTAATCGATGGTGTTTTAAGGTGGTTTTCGGTTGTTTTAGGGGTTGTTTTAGGTGTTCTGCTCCTTCTGGAGGTATAAGGATGGTTTGAAAGTGTTTTTAGTTCATAATTGAGGTGGATTAGATGTTAGATTCATAAGGTTAAGGGATGATGTTGTTTCGGATAAGTTTTAGCTTAGTTTTCGGTCTTTCGGCAAAGTTTTCGATAGTTTTGTGGAGGTTTAATGTGGCTGTTGTTTTGGGCATGTTATGATGTGAAAATGCTCTGTTTTTAATGTTGTAGAGGAAGTGCAACAAGGTTCGTAAGTGGCTGGTGCGTTGGTGTTGCCGTCAGAGCGTCGGCGAGGGCTTGTTTCGCTTGTCGGTGAGTGATTTTTGATTAAAAGTGTTTCACAAAGATTCGGTTCTGTTTTGGGGACTATGGAATAGTGTGAAAAATTTCCATAGTTCGAGAGTAAGTAAAGTAAATGATTTTGATGCGTTATTGTAAGTTTCGGCTATTTTCGGTAATGGCATGTATGATGATGATTCAATGAGATTTTGGAAATGCATAATCATGATTTTGAAATGATGCATGCATGTGTTAATTGCTGAAAATGCATGGTTTATAAAGACATTCATGATTTATGGAAGCATGGAAATGAATTGAAATAATATGTGGTTATTTGCCTTACATTTGATGGTTCCATTGGGCATGACTTTCGGTTCATTTATTGAACACATTATGGATGCATTATGAGCAACAAATTAACATGCATATTTGGGATTGATATTAGCTTAGTGACACTAATTTTAGATTCGAATACAAATGACATGTCATTAGGATTGAGTGCACTATAAATATTATGGAAATAAAGGAAAAAAATGCCTACACGTAACAAGGATGACTTTGTGTCCAACCATGCGTGGTAGAGCCGCCTACACCTAACAAGGGTGACTTTGTGTCCAACCGTGCGTGGTAGAGCTTGATAATGGTGACTTCGTGTCATGTCAATGGTGACTTCATGTCATATCAATGGTGACTTCGTGTCATGTCTATGGTGACTTTGTGTCATGAAGAGACCAAGGGTCTCTAAAACAATGGATCCGCGTATTCTGTGAACTTAAGGTTCATAACGAGTGATCACTAGAAAGCCAATATGCATACATGGAATGATTTGGAACATTGTGCACTACTTATAAAACACTTTGATTTTGTTATGCATACTCAAGGAAATGTTTTGGTAATACAAGCATGATTGATGTTAAGGAAAGCATTACAAGTTTTGATTTAATTGTGATTTTAAACTTATGCATTGATGATCTTGTTTAGAGCTACCTCACTAAGCATATCTTGCTTAAGCTCTCTTTTCATCTTTGCAGAAAATAAGGACATTTGAGGCTACTTTTGGAGCAAGAGGACCAAGGGGAAAAGACCTCACATTTTTTGTATGATTTGGCAAATAAATAGGGGCTCGACAATGTGTAAACCTATCCCTTATGAGAGTGTGTTTTGCTTTGGTTAATGACTTGTAATAAGACCTGATTTCGTTTTGGTTGTTGTTTGATGGATTGTGTTAATGTTTCAGATTGTTTGAAGTATGTCCATGCATGTATGTCTCTTGTTTTAATCTCAACATAGGAAGCATGCCTATAGATGATATTGGGGTTCTTGATGTGGTATTTGGGTGTAATAAATTGCTCATTTTGCTTGGATATCATGCATTTAGCTTAGGGTGACTAATGTTTGTGTTTAAGTGGATGGAACTCTTTTAAAATGTTCGGCTTTTGTTAATTGCACAGGGGGTATCGATACCTCTAGTGAGGGTATCGATACCCAAGGCTTAACTTGGGGCTAGTACCGAAGAAGGGTTCGATGCGTTTATGCCACTGGACTCTGGAGTATCGATACCATCCAAGGTGGTATCGATACCATAGGCCTTCGAATGGATTATTTGGCTAGCCATCGTCAAGGTATCGATACCGGTACCAAAGGTATCGATACCCCTAACCAAAAATGATGTTCCACGGGTTGAAATTTCGTGTAGGTTCGGTTATCCATCCGTAAATGAATATGGACTCTAAGGATATCTATTTGAGATGCAATTTCACCATATTGCATGAAAATAATCTAATTTTATATTGTTTAATTAATGTTGGTTTTAGTCCCTATGATTTGTGAAGCTTTACAATTAGGTCCCTAAACATTGAAACATGATTTTGATGATGCCATAATGATCCGATTGATCTGAATTTTAATGTGTGTTCTATGCATGTCTAATTGAACCTTGGTAGATTGAAGTTCCGGTTTAATATAGGAATTAAAGTTATTTCCGTTTTGGTAGTTGAATGATCAATTGTGAATCGAATGTTTTCATTTTTGTTATGCATGACCTCGACACACATAGGAACTTAATTATGCATCTAGTGTAAGAAAAAAAACATATCGATTTTCAGGGTTGTTTATCGGATTGGACCTTCGCAGGTTTGGTTCGATATTCCCTGTGTAACCCGTTAGTGCCAGTTCCGTCTAGGCCGGGCTAAGGGGTTATATTTGGTGGTATCAGAGCCAGGTTTGGTTTGTCTGGTGGTGTGTGGTTGGATATGTTTTGTTGTCAATATGTTTGATAATTGTGTTCAGTGAAGGTATTTTGAATAATGATTATTAAAAAGGAATTAACGGTTACACATTGCCAATGCCAATACATTTTCAAATGCTTCAGGTTTCCCTTGGATCTTGCCCGAATGTAAGTCTAATATGTTTTGATATTATGTTTTGATTATACGTTTAAATTTGTGTTTAAAGTTTTGGAATATGCCTCTGAGACGTGAGACTTGAGCTAGTGCTAGTATGATCACTGATGGTCAGTTTGAGGGTGAAACGACTGCTAGGGAAGAGTGATTTTCCTTCCCCCTTCTCCCGCAGTTGTGCCTCCGGTTATATGGGGAGGTTAGTTTAGAAACTGAGTTCGCACCGTGCATTCATGCTTTGACGGGTGTATTTCAGTCTGCTGAAGATGAGTGACTGTTGCTAACCTGACTTGGAAATAGTTAGCAAGTTAATAGTTGAAATTGTTGGAATCAAGGATGTTATTTGTGAGTGTGAACAAATAATCATGCATAGTGTAAGATCACATATATGTAAATATCTATAGATATTGTAGGGCATGCATGCATTCTTGAACATGACATTAGAAATTGCATTTACATGCACTTGCACAGGCATTGACGAGGGCATATAGGGAATCATACATACATTTGTTCACACTTGCGAGTATCTCCTTTGAAGATGGAAGTGGTGCTGGGTTGGTTATTTTTGTGTGTAGGTTTGTTAAAAAAAATTTCTTACAAAGGCTTTGTTTTGGTCTTGAGCTTGTTGTGTTGTGGGCAAGTTACCCTTTTGGTTAGGGAATAGTCTTGGATGAGGAATGGGTGGTTGGGCTCAGAGTTGTGAATGTTTGAAACCGAGGGGAATACCCTGAGTTATGGTTAGTTTTGAGTTGGTCATTAAGAAATGTAAGGCTGAGTTTTGCAAATTCTCTCCAGTTAGAGTTTGGAGGTTGTGAGAAGGTTGTGGCATGTTGTGTGATGTAAGACTGTTTGGTGTTTTGTTTTCTTAAAGAGTGTGGATTTGTTTTAAAAGGAAAGGGATATGTTTATCGTCATGGTTAGTGGAAAAACTACATGGAATCCTCTGTTGTATGGTCTGACGTGTGGGTAGGTTAAGGGTTGTAACCGATCGGGTGCTTTGCCTTGACGAGTATTGGGTCAAGTCTTGATAAAAGAATACAATAACATATATATTAATATGGGAGTTGTGGTATCATGGGTTTGAATCACAGTTTTGTTGTGACCTTGTGAGGTTTTAGTTGTGCCATAAAGGTGGAAAGTGCACATATTGTGTGTATAAGGAGTTAAGTTGGGTTTACCTCGGCTAAAGTTAGATTGTGGTGGTGTTTGAGTTGTGTGACGAGGACCGCTGGATAGTTATAACCTATATCCGTTACTTGGTCTTTTGAGCTTGCTTTTATTGAAAGTGTAGTGAGAGTTATGTCTAGTGGGTTCATGTTGGTGGATGATTCATCAGTGTGGTTACAACCTTGGTAAGGTTATAAAATAAGAGGTGTTGGGGTTAGTGGAAGGAAGAGTTCGACAAGTTTGGATTTTGTTGTGGTATAAGTGGGATAGGAGTTGACTTTATCAATGAGTTGAGTTTGGGAAAAAAAGTTTTGAGTTGGGTGTCAAGGTAGTTAGCGACACGCGGACCCCGAAATTTGAGGTGTGTTGTTGTGTTTGTTGTGGTGGCTTAAACTTGAGTTAGAGCTACTAACTTTAAGATGAGTATGATGTTGAGTGTCGACACAAAGGTGGTAGGTTCCTGGTGTTGCATGTTTTGTTCAATGTTAGATATCGTGGATGGCTTGGCTTGTGTAAGGATGTTTGTGAAGGGTATTTGTTTTGTGGATGGACCAGGGTTGCTGTGGAGTTACGAGAAAAGTTGTTTGGTTAAATCTATGTGAGAGTCCTGGTAAAATAGTGGAGCTATGAGTGGGACTCTGACTTAGTTAAGTTGATTGGAGGTAAGACGTGATCAGATGTTTGGTAAGGGTCTAGTTGAGGATGTGCTTGGCAAGGTTAAGTTTTTGTGTCAAGAACCTTTTATGTTATCTGAGCCGCATGGTTGTTTCGAAGGTTGCCGAGTTGGAGTGGTGTCTTGATAAGGGCATGTGGTAATCTTTTCTATGCGTTAGGTGGTACAATGTTGTAATAGAAATTAGTAGCAGGTATTTTTGAGTGGGCTTGTTTTGGATATAGTTGAGTTATGGGTGGTTGTTTGTCCTACTAGTAAGTTGGGAAGAATCATCATGAGTTGGGTAGTAAAATTTTGAGGGTGAGATGAGGTTTTCTATGTGTGTGGCTAGAACAATCGTTTATTTGAGTATGGTTCTCTTGGAGTCTTAAGTTCCATTGGTTGGGTTGGATATGTGGTATGTCCTAGTATGTTTAGGTTCGAGGTTTTTGGGAACAACATTGGCTTCCGTTTGAGTATTGGGTTTTGTCATCAATAGGTGGAGGGATGGTATGTTGGGACTATGTCTCTTAATGAAGGTGTTACCATCGATGGAGTTTGCTTGAGACCATGTTTAACGGTTTTATGTTAAGCCAGTATGAGGCTTGTTGGTTAAGCGTCGTTGTGTGGACCGTAGGCTGATGGAAGGTTTATATGGTTACCTTGTATGATTGAGGATATTGAAAAGAGGGTTAGTTCGACTGTGGTGGTATGGAAAATGTTGTGGTTGCTAAGATTTGATTATCGATCCAAAAAAAAAGAGTTCTCTTTTGAGTTATGTTTAATGTGAAAGTTGAAGTAGTGTGGTGGTTTGTGTGTTGTTGCTTCAGTGTGAGGGATGAATTTTTTGTTTGTCCGAAGAGGGTAAATGTTTGATTGTCTACTGAGTATCATCCGGGAAAATCTAATATGGTAACTGATGCTTTGAGTCGTAAGACAGCGGTGAAGTTGAGGGCTATGTTTGTTAAGTGGAATATTTCAAAGGAAAATGGTTTTGTGACGGAGTCGTAGGTAAAACCTGTTTTTGGTAGAGATGATAAAGGTGAAACAATTGGAGGATGGGGCTTTGGTGCCTTTCGTGGAAGATGTCGCTGAAGGTAGACCGATCGAATATCATTTTGATGATGATGAGGTTTTGTGTTTTAAAGGTCGGATTGTGGTGCCAGATAGTGTTGAACTGAGACAAGCTATCTTGGTGGAAGCTCATACTAGTCTGTTTGCTATGCATCCTGGTAGTGTGAAGATATACAGGAATCTCAAAAGTGTATATTTTTGGGTTGGTTTGAAGAAGTATGTGACGGAGTTTGTGTCACGGTGTATGGTGTGTCAGCGGGTGAAAGCTGAACATCAGTTTCCTACAGGGTTGTTGCAACCAGTTCAAGTGCCGGAATGAAAGAGGGAGAGAGTGACTATGGTTTTTGTGGCGGGGTTGCCATTAACGTCATCCAAAAAGGATTCTATATGGGTGGTTGTTGATAGGTTTACGAAGTGTGCACATTTTCTTGCTGTGCATACGACATATTCTATGGATAAGTTAGCGGGTTGTATGTTTCTGAGGTGGTGAAGTTGCATGGTGTGCTTAAATCGATCATACCGAATAAAGATCGGCGTTTTATCTCTAAGTTTTGGAAGTCTTTGCAAGTTACTTTGGGTACGAGGCTTAGCTTTAGTACAGCTTATCATCCACAGACGGACGGTCAGTCTGAACGTGTTATTCAGACTTTGGAGGATATGTTGAGGTGTTGCATCATTGAGTTTCAAGGTTCTTGGGAGAAAAAGCTGCCTTTGGTGGAGTTTGCTTACAATAATAGTTATCAGGCAAGTATACAGATGGCATCGTTTGAGGCTTTATATCGGCGTAGGTGTCGTACACCTTTGTGTAGGAAGGAGGTTGGACAAAAGTATGTTTCTTTACTGCAAGTTTTGAAAGATACGGATGAGAAGGTTAAGCTTATTTGTGCTAAGCTCAAAGAGGCTTCAGATAGACAAAAGTCTTATGCCGATTTGAAGCGTAGAGAGGTGGAGTATGATGTCGGGGACAAAGTGTTTCTAAAAGTTTCGTCATGGAAGAAAGTGATGAGGTTTGGACGTAAGGGTAAGTTGAGTCCTCGTTTCATTGGGCCGTATGAGGCGTTGGAGCGTGTTGGTCTTGTTGCTTATTGGTTGAGGTTGCCAGAGGAGTTGAGTAGGATGCATGATGTTTTTCATGTGTCAATGCTTCGTAAGTATATGTTAGATCCTTCGCATGTTGTTCCAGTTGAGGAGATTGAGTTAAGAGCGGATATGAGTTATGTGGAAGAACCAGTGAAGATTTTGGATATAGATACAAAGGTTCTTCAAGGGAAGACCATAGATTTCGTTAAAGTGCTTTGGAGATACCAAGGTGTTGAAGAGGCAACTTTGGAGACAAGGAAAAGTATGGAGGAGCAATTTCCTCACTTGTTTGCTTCAGGTAAGAATTTCGAGGACGAAATTTTCTTAAGAGGGGGAGAGCTATAACATCGCGGTTTTGGGGTTAGTAGTTTGAGTGTTGGATTGAGGGATTCGATTCGAGTCGGATCGGATCGGATTCTTCGGTTCATTAATTTCGGGAAAATTAAAATAATAATAATTTAATCGGACAAGAAATAATTTTGCGGAAAGTACTAAAAATATTAAAATGGTGTTTTAAAGTTAAAGGAATATTATTGAGTATTAATTTGATTTTTAATTAGGCTAATTTTGTACTAGTGACTAAATTGTGAATTTTTAGAAATTAAGATTTTTGGTGATTAAATTGGAAAGTAAGCCATACTTAAAATCCTTAGAGGGCCATTAAACCAATTTATTTTTAATTAAAGATTATCCACCAAATATGTTTTAATTAGTTTTAATAAAAAGATTATTTTCATTTTCTTTTGTAACTTCCCATTTTCTCATCTTTTCTCTCAAATTTTCTCTCCATTTTCTCTCCATCTTCTTCTCTAAATTTATTCAATTACTTGTTGATTTCTTCTTCATTTTAAATAAGATTTAATTCATTTTACTCATCTTTTCATTCTCTACAAAACCTACTCATCAATTTTGCAAAATCAACATCCATTTTCAAGGAAATCAAGAGAGGATTTCTCACCTTTTTGGTGGAACTAATCTCAAAGGTAAAATTCTGATTTCTCATCTTTTTCTAAGGTTCTTTATTGAAGTTCCCAAGTATTGGCTTGCTAATCAACAATTGATATTTAATTTTGTGTTTCTAATTCAAGATCTATGAGTTTTATGGTGGTTTTTGTGAAATCTTTTTAGATCTCAATTGATGCTGGAATTAGGATGATTTAATTATGATATTAGGTCAATTAAATGATTGATTGAGTCTTGAAATGAGTTAACAATAAATTAATCCCAGAATAATGTAATTGGTGGTGTTTTAAGGTGGTTTTCGGTTGTTTTAGGGGCTATTTTAGGTGTTCTGCTCTTGCTGGAGGTATAAGGATGGTTTGAAAGTGTTTTTAGTTCATAATTGAGGTGGATTAGATGTTAGATTCATAAGGTTAAGGGATGATGTTGTTTCGGATAAGTTTCGGCTTAGTTTTCGGTCTTTTCGGCAAAGTTTTTGATAGTTTTGTTGACGTTTAATGTGGCTGTTGTTTTGGGCATGTTATGATGTGAAAATGCTCTGTTTTTAATGTTGTAGAGGAAGTGAAACAAGGTTCGTAAGTGGCTGGTGCATTGGCGTTGTTGTCGGAGCGTCAGCGAGGGCTTGTTTCTCTTGTCGGTGAGTGATTTTGGATTAAAAGTGTTTCACAAAGATTCGGTTCTGTTTTGGGGACTATGGAATAGTGTCAAAACTTTCCATAGTTCAAGAGTAAGTAAAGTAAATGATTTTGATGCATTATTGTAAGTTTCGGCTATTTTCGGTAATGGCATGTATGATGATGATTCAATGAGATTTTGGAAATGCATAATCATGATTTTGAAATGATGCATGCATGTGTTAATTGTTGAAAACATAGAGTAATGTGGGACTATTTGATAAATCTTAAACCTTTACTTACTTCCGAGTATAGGGACGTTTTCGCACCTTCCCTATACTCCCAAACCTCTTTAAAAGAAATTTAAAACATTGCCAAAGTAGCTACTCTCATAAACCACTCATCGAAAACCGTTACTTGCTTGTCAAGCCACCGATACGAACCGAAACACCTTTAAACGCGATCTCCTAACTCTTGTCCTGTTTCAAGCATCAAAACCAACGGGTTTAATGCTCCAAAACACACAAAAGAAATCCTTAAGTCAGATCCCTACATAGCAGCCCTTAAAACTTAATGAAACCTTAACCGAAAACTTTCCGAAACACATTAAACTTCACGTAAGCCTAAATTACGGGATTATATATAATTAAAACATATTATAAACATTCTAATACATTCAAAATCATGAATTTAGGATCCCAAAACAGTGGATCAAAACCCTTGAACGAAAATTGATATTTTTGCCAAAAAACCGATTTTTATGAAATTGAAGGATTAAAACAAATACTCCAAGCCAATAAGTTGGGAATTTTAGTAAAGAAATTTATTGTTCTAGAGGATTGACGAGAACTCACCTTCAAAACTGGTCCAATCGCTTTTTGGGTTTTTAAATGAGAAAACAATGAGAAAACCAAAAAATTTAAAGAAGAAAAGTTATAATAGTTAATCAAAACAAAACTTTACTACAAAGATGATGATTTACCTTTGATAACTTGTTCAACGATTGCCTAAAATGAGGGAAAATAAAAATTAGAAAAATATATTAAGTTTGGGTTATTAAAAAGGGTTTTAGAGTTAAAAATTGAGTTTAAATAGGTTATTTGGTTTAAAATAAAATTTTGGGCTTAGTTAATTAAACTTTTGAAAGCCTAGACCAGTTAGGATTATAATTGGATCAAATTCTCTTAAAGATTCAAAGTTTTGTCTTGTTTAATAAAATTGTCCTCAAATTTTCAATTTTTACAAAATGATTATTAATTTCAAAATCCTAGGGATTCAAGGATAAGTTTTTGAAATTTATTTGACAAAAGTCAAATATATGTTAAATAAAAATTTTAGGATATTTTTCCTTAATTTATTTCGATTTAAAACTAATTGTTCTAAATATTTAATCTCGAACTAGGCTATACCGGATAAACAAGTTTACTAACTTCGAATCCCATTTTTGGGGCGTTACATGCAGCTTTATGGTAGTATAGGACAGACTACAGGACTCCTTTGGGAATGTCCTCATTCAAATTGGTTTATTGAAAGGCTTGTCATTTGCTCTTGTAGCTCGAATACAAAACTTATTGGGCTATCAAAAATCTCAATATGGACTTCAAATTAGCTGGAGAACACGGACTTTTGGAGTTGAACGAGATGGATGAGTTTCGGTCTCAAGCCTATTAGAATGCTTGGATTTACAAAGAAAAAAACAAAGAGGTGGCATGATAAACATCTTTTGTCACGACATTTCTCAGAGGGCCAACAAGTGTTACTCTACAAGTCTAGACTAAAACTTTTTCTAGGAAAGTTGAAGTCCAGATGGTCAAGACCTTTCTTGATACATCAGGTTTACCCTTGTGGAGCTATAGAGATCAAGACACTTAGTGAAAATCGAATCTTTAAAGTCAATGATCAAAGGTTGAAGATTTATAATGGAGCTCCGGTTGTGCGTGAAAAGGAAGACCATTGTCTGCAAAATACTTAAGCATTCTTATCCCTATCTTTTAATTGCTTTAGCATTTTAGTTTTATTTTTTAAAAAAGTAGATATCTTTATTTTCATATTATTTTTAATATCTCTTTTGTTTCTTCCCACCTGTCGTTTTACAAGGTACAAGGGAAAACTTGGAATTATTCAAATGCTATAGCAAGGCTGTAACTTTGGAGGGAAAAATTTTGGAATTATTCAAATGGGCCAAGGGAAAAGAGGATAGGAAAAGCCTTAGGTGAAGCATCCGAATGAAAGGAGAAGAGTTTGGTTACAATTCAACCCCCTCTTATTACTTTTAACCCTTTATTTAATAATAAAAAACATTTTCTCTTTCTCACTCACCGTTACATTAAACACCCTTAAACCTTTTACCCTTTCCCATGCCCTAGCCGCATAATTACCCCCTACTAAACTACAAAACTTCTCCACTGCACATCCCGTTTTACTTCTCCAAATTTAAACTTCTTCATCAAACCTTGCCAAGAACTTCCTCTAAAAATGAATGGCATGTTGTAAGAACACTACTAAGTCATCCAGAGCCGCTGCACAGACGAGACCCATAGAAATCCGGAAATTCAAAAATGATGAAACAAAAGAAAGGTTCTAAAAATCAAAGGACGACAAATACACCAAGAAAAAGGCTTTACCTTCGATGAAGCCACCATAAAGTACCTACCTGAACCAATCTCTTGTATTGTCAAAGAACCCAAATGGGAGCTTTTTGCTTGCCACTTTGCCACAAAAAACAACCAAAAGGCCATCAACGTCACGATTGTGAAGGAGTTCTATGCCCACTTTACACGACCTGGCCAACAAACTGTGTATGTGGGAGGTGAAGCTATACCCTTCACTGCCAAAGACATAAATGAGTTCTATGGTATTGACAATGAAGACAAACACTCAATATTCGTTGCATCAATGCTGGGACAGAGCCCAAATTTTCTCTTGGAAGACCTTTGTTTCTACAATACTGAATGGGATAAGGCGAAAACAATAGTGGAGCATACCCGCTTGAAGCCAGATGGGAAGCTCTGGATGCACGTCCTCAAACAAAATATGATGTCAACATCCCATACGGACAAAGAAAACCTTGCAAGGTTACAACTTCTTCATTCAATCCTCAACAAAAGGCAACTTAATGTTGGGAAAAATATTTTTGAAGAAGCTTTTGTTTCATTTAAAAGGAAGCAGAACACAATGGTTTTTCCGTACTTAATCACTACATTATGTCGGAAGAAAGGAGTTTTTAAAGATAATGAGGATTACAAAGTAAAAGGAAGGTAAGGAATTTCCCAAAAAAAGATCCTAGAAATAATGGGGATGGAGGAGGACGCTCCAGCAGCCAGTCAACCAACTGCCCAAAGGAAAAATGTTGCAGCAGATGTGGTTGCTTTAATGGATGCTATGGAGAGGACGCAAGTTCAAGTCTCAAATCTCCAGGGAAAGTTCATGACTTTTCTCAAATACGTACAAGCGAAAGATCTGATAATTCAAGCTAACTTCATGGAGTTGAGACAAAATGACATTGTTCCATTCCCTTACTTCCCAGAATATCTGTTTCAACAAGACGAGCATGAACCAATTCACCAAAAGCATCAACATCCTTCAAGACAACCTGAGAACAACCATGTTCCACCACAGCAACAACAAAGTAATACACCTCCAACTGCACCATCCTCTACTCTCGCAGAATCTACTATAGCATCGCAAAATGTCCCAACTGTTCCATCACCCCCACCATCCCAATCTAAAGGTAAGGGACTAGCTACTGATACCATATCCTATGGGGCCTGAACAATCCCAGTGAGTAGTGGTGATCAAGACTTCAACTCACCAGAAGTTGAGGCACCGCATGTACAAACATTTGAAGCCCCCATCCCTTGCCGAAGAGTAAAAAGAAGTGCTGGAAGGAATGTTTCTCTCATTTTAGAGGAGGAAAGAGTGTTAAATGTTGTAGTATCGCAAGAGGATGCAGAGCAAGACTAACCAGAATCTAAACTCACACATACAGACCCATCACCACCAGCAAGGCCTGAGAAAAGAGTCAAGCGCAAGGCCACGAGAAAAAGTAGATCATCAAAGAAGTAAGCATCTTTTATTTTTATTTATATTCTACATTTTTCATATAGTTTCATTTTAGTCGCATTGAGGACAATGCTAACCTCAAGTTTGGGGGTAGCAAAGTTTTTGCTAGAGCATTCTCATATTTGCATATGTTTAAAATTTCTATAGCATTAGATTCAATTTAAGATAGCCTTTAGGTTAGAATAAGTGATTTCCGATGATGTGAATCTATAATGCTTTGTTCTTAATAATGTAGAATATTGAGAAAGAATTGAACTAAAATACGATTTGATGCTTTGGAATTTAATTGACACGATTATATGTTTTCTGTGCTTAAGTGTTAGGAATTTTCTAGAGAACTTATGATCTATGCCTGAGTTAGTTTGAAAAGGAAGAAACTTCGTTTTTCTATGGTATATATATTTATAAAAAGAATAGATATGAATAAATGCTTTAGCATAAAACTTTAGAAGGACACTCCTCGATGCAAGGGTTAGCTTAGTCTCTAAGCATAAATAAATAATGCTACAATATATGAGCGAATGAAAGTTGTCATGGGATGACTCTACGTACTAGCTTAAGGGTGAGATGTTTGCTCCATACTCACCTAGAGTTGAGGATGGTAGTTGTGATGAGCTGACACCCTTCAAAACAGTTTGAAAGAAAAGAAAAAAACTAAGCATGAGAGTAGTTTTATGAACTAGGGTGTAGTGAAAAGGGAAATTAGAATCTTTCTAACACTGTCAAGCGTAGGATAGATACAATCCCGCATACACATGCAAGGTATCTTGTCTAAGTTTATGTTCTTAAACTTCTCAATATCATGTAGATTGCTACAACATTTATATTCTAAGGATTGATGTTCTGCCTAAAACTGCTGTCAAGATTTAAAAGTTTTGCCTATATGTCATTGCTTGAGGACAAGCAATATGTTTGGGGGGTGTTAACGCTCTAAAAAGCGTAAATTTTATACCCTTTTACTTAAGGTTTTGTTTGATTTCAAGCTTATTTGCATTGCATTTAGTTCCATTTCATTTGCATTAGATTAGGTTTTTGTTTTATTTTCTCTTTTATTTTAAAAGATGTTGCTTTGAAGGGTTTTTCTTTGGTGGTGGTGTGCAGATTGATAGGGAAAGAGTTTAAGAACGAAAGAGATGTTATAACATATTTTGTGTTGGATCGGACTTCAAAATACTATAGTATTTTGGGCGCACCAAACAAAATTGTAGAAAAGACAAACCTACAACCCACTGACCTTGCACGTGCATTTCAAGCCAGCTGCAATTCTCCTGCACGTCGTTGTAATTCTCTAAAAAATTGTTAGAGAATATTCCTTGCACCTTTAGGGCACAAAAACCTAGAAGCCTCCTATAAATACAATGCAAAGCCTCCTTCAACAAGGGTGGTGAAACAGAAGAAAATCGGGGCAAAAAAAGGAGTGAACTTTAAAGAGAGCAAAAGAGGTGAGAAGAAAGAAGAAAGGCGTTCACTTTCCTTCATATTCTACCTCATCCGAACCACCATTGTTGGAGAGATTCTAGCAAGGGATTTGCAAGACTTCAGGAGAAGCGGCAAGCTAGAAATCTTCACAGCAGAAGCATTTGGGACTTTCTTCCTCTTCACTTTGCTTTACCTCTTTTCTTTGTTATTGAAAATGTATTTCAAAGACGGAAAGTTGAATAGTTTGCTAAACCTAGACATGAACTAAATTGTATGGTTTAGGCTTGTTATGGATGATTTTATTTTGTTGAATGAATGATTTATTGTTTCTGGTTTTATTTAATGTTTTGTTCATGAAAGCTAATACCTTTGTCACTTAAGCCTTGGTTTGTAAGAGCTCTCGGTAGATTGCCATTACTAAAGGGTTCGGGTAGATTAGATCTAGGGATAGGCAAATCTATACCAACTTGAACAATAAGGTTACTATGGGAGCAGAATCCTAACTCACCTTAAAGATAAGGGAGAGTTTCAACGACTAAAAGGGGTAGAACTTCATCAATATTGGAACTCTACTATGCCACCCTGTAGGAGTACATGTCTTACGATCGGGAGAGGTCGAGGTCGTTCTGCTGGTTCTACGAGTGATGTTCCATCTCCTATGGATCTACCACAGGATTGAGTTTAGGTCAAGATATAGGAGGGGAGGAACAACCTGAGGTTTAGAGTGAGGCTCAGTAAGCCGAGGTTAATCAACCAGTTTAGAGTGAGGGATTGCATATTTTTGGAGACAGTGAGTCTGTTGGCTTGTATTCCGTCACTATGCAGAGAGAGCTACTTTGTTATCTTTGACAGTCTAAGCGTGTTAGGAAACCCATACCTATAGACTTTTTAGCTACCGGCATGACGATGTTTGACGGTAAGACTGGTACATATCCAATAGAGGTAGAATATTGGCTAAAGAAGCTTCAACGATTGTTTATTGAGATAGAGTATCCTTTAGATAAGAAATTGAGGGTAGCGATATCTTTACTACAAGGGAAGCCCTTAATTGGTGGGAGGTTGAGGAGAGAGTTACTACTGTCGATCATATCAGTTGGGAATTTTTACGGTAGGCTTTTGAGTATCGATATGTGGGGCCTGAGTATCTGGCAAAGTGCTGTGACGACTTCATGAACTTAATGCAAAATAACATGTTTGTTAATGATTATGAGATAGAGTTTTTGTGTTTGCTACAATATGCACCGGGACTTGTTATGATTGAGAAGCAAAAGTGTGAGTAATTTCTGAAAGGACTCTGCGTGCCTATTAAGATCGCTATTTCTACACATCATGACACTGAGTACAAGATGATCACCCGGCGAGCTAGAACAACCGAGCGTAATGAGAATTTGAGGATTTAGCTGGAATACCAAAACCAAGAATGAGTTAGACGACAATCTCCGATTTCAGTACAGCATAGTCAGGGAAATCAGTCCAAGAAGATGGGAAGAGATGAGTTTACGCATCATAGTTCTTCACGGGCTAGACCAATAGTGTTCGTTGTTCTAACTGCTAGTGGAGCTGGATCTATTAGTACTCGTGCTTTACCATAATGTTCGTTCTGCAAAAAGTGGCATTCAGGAAAGTGTAGGATGAGGAGTTGAGCTTGTTTCCACTGCAAGTTTTATGAGCATCATCTCAAGGATTGCCCGGTTTCACCACAGTTAGTTTATGCTTTGGGTCAGTCTCAGGTTTCAGTTCAAACAACTGTTGGTGGAAGAGTTCAGGGTAGATCTTCTGCTTCGGTTATCAGTTGTAGAGGTAGACCTAATCACTTTAGAGAATCCCCTAGATCAAGGGCATCTCAGCTGGGTTGGTATATTGTACTAGGAGGCATGAGAATCGGGATGAGCGTAAAAGGGATATCTGTCTAATATTGTACTAGAGGTAGACCTAATCAGTTTAGAGAATCCCGGCTAATCTTATGGAGTTACCATTTGGGGTGTTTGATCTAATTCTCGGTATGGATTGGCTATCAGCACACCGTGTTAATCTGGATTGTGAGCGTAAATGGGCATCTCTGAGGACTTCTAACGACCTTGTGGTAACCCTTGTTGGTGAACATAAAGGATATCTGTCTAATATTGTTTCTGCTCTGAAAGTTGGAAAGATTATCAGAAAATGGTCTGTGGCTTATCTTGCTTATATTCTTGACCCGTTGCAGTCTGACTCTGGGATGGATAAAATCTGTGTGGTTAGAGAATTTCAAGATGTGTTTCTAGATGAATTACCAGGAATACCCCTAAGCGAGAAGAGCTTGAGTTCGATATTGAGTTGTATCCGAGGACTACTCTAGTATCTATGGCATCGTATAGGATGGCTCCGAAAGAGCTTGATAAGTGCTCAACACACTATCATGTTTTACTCCTTTTATGGGCATTAAGTACCAAATATACACCCACTCGGACCAATGCATGCACTCAATGTGATATATTTAGAAGTTATACTCATATAGATAATATTTACAGAAAAAGGCACGTTTTACTGCATTTTCATATCTGTGCAGAAGAACCAATGCCGCGGCAGAGAAAAGGCCGAGGTAGGACCTGATACCGAGGCAGCAGTAGCAAGACAGGAAGCAAAAGTATAAGTGATGGAAAGACAAAAATCCAAGGAACGTGTCTGGACTTGAAGCCCATGAATCGGAGCTGGTTAGCACAAGGAAAAGCCCAAAGGAAGACCACGCGGGAAAGCCCCTTAGCCGAATATAAACTTGGAAATATATTATTATTATGTACTTGACTTGTTCCCTACTCCAAGTTGTATTCTACTTAGGAAAGGTTTACCCTAGGTTTAGCCTATATAAGGACCTAGCCACCCAATGAACAACAGAAATACCTAGGGAGAGAGCCGACTTTTACTCTTGTTTCTTTCCTCTCCATCATGTTCTAAACCTTCTTAGGGATTAGGTGAAGGTTGTAGAGTATTTGTGAGAGGAGATTGTACTTTGTCTTTCATTCAATGCAATAAAGATTATCAAGGTTTGATTATCCTTTGTTATTCCTTGTTTCACAATTGAGCTCGGGAGAGGATATTGTGATCATCCATTTATCTAAGCTCGGGAGAGTTAGATTCACGAAAGGGGTAAGTATGGTGTTTCAATCGCGAAACACTAACTCGGCCTAGGGATAGGTTAAGAGTTTCAGCGGCTAAAAGAAGTGTGAGATTGGTTGGTGAGTATAATTGGTTCACGCCGGGAGGTATCATCAAGGAGTAGTCATCAACAACACTCTGACTTAGGGATAAGAGGAGTCATCCAATGACACTTTGCCGAACTTTGATAAAGTCTGCCCACGAGCAAGGGATTGCCGCGACAGACAGTGTTATCGCTACCCAGGCAGTAAAACTGCAGTGCTGCCGAGGCAGTGATATACGCTTGCATTGGACAGAGACAAGTCAATCAATTCCACAATACGACGCAACTGGATCCTAGCCCATCTCTCTCTACTATTTCAACCCTTTACTTTTATTTTAGTTATTTTAGTCACTTATTACTTGCGATGTGTCCACTTGCACTGAACGCGCACTTTTGACACGCTACAAGTTTTTGGCGCCGTTGCCGGGGACTGGCAACTAAATTTTGTTTTCTTTATTTTCTTGTTTATTTTTATTTTTATTTTACTTTTGTTTTTCTTGGTGTATGACCAGGGCCAATCCAACCAACCCCTTGTACGAATTAGTTCTAGAAATCGAATGAACAAGGCAAAGGTTGAGGAGACAGATCCAAGGAGCCATGGCAGATCACCCGGCAGGACAAAATTTACCTTCCGGCAATGCAGGACTTTCGCCGCCACCTGGGCCGCAACAGCTCACTGTCAGGGACTTCCTGGAAGAAGACTTAAACGGATTAAACCCAGGAGTCGTCACACCGGAAATTGAAGCAGCCCATTTTGAACTCAAACCCGTTATGTTTAATATGTTAAATACAATTGGACAATTTGGTGGGTCTACAACTGAAGACGCAAGGCAGCATCTCAAATCCTTCATGGAAATCTGCAACTCTTTTAAAATCCAAGGAGTCCATGAAGATGTCTTGCGATTAAAGCTATTCCCCTATTCACTGAGGGATAGGGCGAAAGCTTGGTTAAATAGCATTCCAGCAGGATCTATTGGTTCCTGGAGTGAACTTTGCCGTGATTTCATTACTCGCTTTAATCCTACTAATCTATATGATAGAATCCGTAATGAAATTACTTCTTTTCGACAGGCTGAAGACGAACCAATGTACGAGGCATGGAAACGTTACAGAGAGCTATTGCACAAGTGTCTGCTGCATGGATTTCCCTTATGGACACAAGTGACAATGTTTTACAATGCCATGAATGCCCCGACAAGGATGATGTTAGATGCCTCAGCAAACAGAACACTCCTGGACAAAGCACCTGAGGAAGCTATTGAAATACTGAACAAACTCGCAAAGAATGACTTTCAGTTTCCTATATCTAGGCGAGGAGGAGTAAGACGCCAAGCCACAGTAAATGAATTAGATTCATCAAGTTCAGTGGCAGCACAATTGGCCTCTCTTACCAAGATGGTGCAAAACCTACAATTACAACACAATACCCGTGAGGTCAAGGTAATTGATTCATATTGTGACTTATGTGGAGGAAACCACAGTTCCGCTGACTGCATGAATCAAGAAACTGGTATGTATGTTGGGAACTACAACCGCAACAATGTGATGTCCAACACATTCAACCCCTCATGGAAGAGGCATCCAAACTTATCATGGAGTAACCCAAACAATGCCTTAAACCCAATCACCCAACCATCGGGATTTCAGCAGTCGATGCCGCAACAGCAAGTCCAACAGCCAATGCTGCAGCAGCAGATGCAACAGCAATCGGTAAGTTCATTGGAAAACACGCTAAAGGCCTTTATGATGAAAACTGAGTCCTACATGGCGGAAAATAGTAATTTCATCAAAAGGACAGATGCCTTCATGAATAGGACTGAGATGAGGTTGCAAAATCAAGAAGCTGCCATAAAAATGCTAGAAACTCAAGTTGGGCAGTTTGCTCAATGCATAAACACTAGACCACAAGGAGGCCTACCTAGCAATACTGAAGTTGCTAAGGTAATAAACCATGAACAGTGTAAGGCAATCACTACTAGGAGTGGTCTACAGCTGAAGGAGAAGATCCCAGAGAGCCAAACTCAATCAGCAGATCAAGCAAGAGAAGAGGCTGAGCAAATTGAAGCTGACAACACTGCCCCGGCAGCAAACTCTGTAGCTCCTGAGCAGCCTGCCAAGGAAGCAACAATTCCAGTGGTGCCAGGTATAAAACTTCAAACTAAAGAAACCCTGGATGAAATGAGACCACCACCACCTTTCCCGCAAAGGTTGAAAAAACAAAACAGGATCAGCAATTCAAGAAGTTCCTCGACATCTTGAAGCAAGTCCACATCAACATACCGTTCGTTGAAGCTATTGAACAAATGCCCAACTACGCCAAGTTCCTAAAGGACATGGTGTCAAAGAGAAAACGAATAGGTGAGTTTGAGACAGTGGCTGCTACCGAGGGATGCATGGCAATGCTGCATAACCGCATGCCACCAAAGTTAAAAGATCCTGGTTGCTTCACTATACCTTGTGCGATTGGAAAGAGCTATGAAGGAAAGGCCCTATGCGACCTTGGAGCAAGCATAAACCTTATGCCTAAATCAGTCTTCCAAAAGCTTGGAATTAGAAGGCCGAAGCCTACAATAGTGATGCTCTAACTCGCGGATAGATCCTATGTGCAACCTGAAGGCAAAATCGAGGACATAATGGTAGGTGTTGACAAGTTTATTTTTCCTGCCGACTTCCTTGTCCTTGATTTTGAAGCAGATGACAATGCACCGATCATCCTTGGGAGACCCTTTTTAGCAACTTGACGCACAATAATTGACGTGGAAAAAGGAGAGTTGACTATGCGGGTCAATGACCAACAAGTCAAACTCAACGCATTCCACAACTTAAGGAAGTATGATGATCTAGAGGAATGCAAGGCCATCCACACCGTAGATAATAAGATATCCTGCCTGGGCAGTCTGCTCGACAGAATGTTCGACAAGAAAATCAAACCCAAGATGGATGGACAGACAACACAAAGGATTGGCCCACAACCGATTCATAAATTGGGCCTAAGGGAGAAAATAATTCTGGGAGATGCATTTGCATGCTCTCCACCAGTAACCTAACCTCTCCCCTTTTCTTCAAATAGTATATTAGGATTAGCAATTTATTTTTTTTATATTTCTAATTCCTTTCGTTTTCAGTATTTTTCTTTTGTGTGTTTGATTTTTATTTTGGAATAAAAAGCAAAGATAAGGGAAAAATAGTTCACAACGGGAACTCTGCCGAGGCAATAAAATAGTGTCAGGGCCGCAGCAGTCCCAACGGGTAGAACAGTGTAACGGCTAGTCTGCCGAGATTCCTGACGCGGCAGAAAAAGGAAACGGCAGAAAAGGAAACAGTTACAACGGCTAGTGGTCTCAACGGTCACAAGGCCGAGGCCTATATAAGAAACACCTTCCTCTTGAACTATTCACTCTTATTTTTCTTGCTTTCTTTAGTATTCATAACAATCTCTCTCTCAATTACTCTCTGCCTTCTACAATCTCCAGATTCTCTTCAAGAAAAAACCTCCAAGAACTTATACATCTTTCCATCTTGATGGCTTCATACAAAAGATTCGCCCCAGCCAACGTTGAGGATCGATTCAATCGATCTTTCATCGCTAGGCAACTTTGGGAAGAGCAAGGTTTCCAACATGCAGACGAAGAAAACTACGGCATTGAACACTACCTCTACGACAGAATTAAGTACCAGAATTGGGAAATTTTCTGTTTGCAACCTGCCCAGGCGAACGCCACGATGGTGCGGGAGTTCTACGCTCATGGGCCCAGCAAAGACTCCCTGTTCGTTCACTGCCGCGGCAGGCCGGTCCAGCTCGATGCCGAGATGATCAACAACTTCTACGGCCTCACCCCAGACAGTGATATCCATGCCGAATTCTTGGAAGATATCACTGCCGAGGACTATGAACTCATCAAAGACGACCTTTGTTACGGGAACACTCCATGGGAAACCGGTACCCATCGAGGATCTATAACAAGACAAAGCTTGAAGCCAGAGGCCAAGATGTGGAACACCTTCGTCAAAAGACGCCTCATCCCAACATCACACAATAGCACGGCGGATCGCAAGAGATTGGTGCTTATCCAATCCATCATCAACAAGAGGACCATCAACGTTGGAGAAATCATCCTACGGGAAATTCACGAGTGCGGTAAGAAAGATAGAGGACCATTGTTTTCCCTTGCTTGATTACGGGTTTATGTGTTTCGGCAGGTGTACCCATTGAAGAAACGGATGAATACACGCCCCCAAGACGAGGATGGACCAGGGATTTCTGCCACAAAGTTATGCAGATCACTCAAGCCGAACCTGTCCAGGTAACGCCGTAGCAGTTCACTGCTGATACTGCTACCAGGGCCCAGTACACGGCAGACATGCCTGGTACTGCCCACACCTCCACCGCAGCAGACCCATACCAAGAAATCTTGCAGCGAATGGCCGCTATGGATCTTCAACAACAACGATACATGGAGTACCAACGGAACTTCAATGGCACTCTAGCCTAGATGATGCTGCACGCCTTCCAAGACCAAGGCGTACAATTCCCGGAGTTCTCAAGCAACATGTTCGTCACCACCGTACCCTACACCGAGACTACACCAGCCCCGAAAGGACCATGACCATTCTTCCATCCAGACCCTCAGCCCCAATACCAGGCTGCCGGCCCATCTAGGGCGGTAGATTCTGCCGCGGCCTCATCTGTCAACTGAAGGCCATCTAAGCGGACGACCGTCTTTAGCACTCCACCCAGATCGCCAATTATCATGGGCAGTCTATCTGCCGAGATAGATGCATATGTGCACCAAAGTTCAACTGCCGCCGGCCCAAGCACACACCACACCGAAGGAGCTACTGCGATGGGAGGAGGAACGGACGTGATGATAACCAAAGAGATGGCGGATGTTGAAGAAGGAGAATAAGTAGAAGCCCCGATGCAAAGGACCCCACCCACTCGAGTCAAGCCGTCAAGTCAAGCAAAGCCGCAACCATCGCCCTCCCCAAGGACAAAGCATTTGGCATCAAGGCCACGGAGGAAAATTGTTACAAGCAGCTCCTCGGAGTCGCTTTAAATTTTCTTTGTCCATTAAATGAATATTAATTGCTTTTACTGTTTTTACTTGTTGCGCATAATTAATATTTTGTTTTGCCGTTTATTCCTTCGAAATATAAAGCATTGAGGACAATGCTTGGTTTGAGTTTAGGGGTGCAGATTCACTACCAAGGCAGCAATCTATTGCCGCGGCCTTGCCAAAAAGGGAGTATTCTAGTGATTTTTTTATAAATTTTTATGCTCCCCGCCTTACTTGAATTAACTGCCTATACTCTTGCACTGCTCATCATCAGTATTGCCTTAGTTTATTCTTTAAGGCTATAGAAATCTTTCTCCTTACCATGTTTAGGTTCTGTTAAGAGGGCTTAACCTTAGGATGCTTAAGGATGACAACTTAGAAGCTTACTATAGGTAGAACTTTAAACCTTAAACACTTTTGGGACTTGTTAGATTATAGGAATTCTTTTGAACTTAGGTGATAAAGACTTAGATATTTGGAAAGTAACTAGAGGTGCCTACCACCGGCTCTAGAAAGTCTCTTCTTCATACTAGAGGTGCCTGAAATTGGCACTAGTATGCTTTAAGGAATATTAAAAAGAAAGAAGGATTTTAGTGAAAAGAAAAACACAAGTCTTTGAGGTGCCCGAAACTGGCTCAAGATTTGGGGTTTGAAAAAGAAAAGAACACTTAACCAGTGTCTATTTGTCTTGAACTTAGAGTTTATCTAAGAAAGCCTTTAATCAACTTGTCCACAAAAACACACACACTCACAACTCCTATAGTTTGTTTCTAGGTAAATCCTTGAGTAACCGAATGGTTAAGGCTAAAGAATAAGCTTAGCTATGGTGGGGAGAATAGATGGACATGTAAGACCAAGAAAGAGTAAAGTTCGGCAAATTGATGGTTTGCATTGCTTGAGGACAAGCAATAGTTCGAGTTTAGGGTGTGATAAGTGCTCAACACACTATCACTTTTTACTCCTTTTATGGGCATTAAGTACCAAATATACATCCACTCGGACCAATGCATGCACTCAATGTGATATATTTAGAAGTTATACTCATATAGATAATATTTACAGAAAAAGGCACGTTTTACTGCATTTTCATATCTGTGCAGGAGAACCAATGCCGCGGCAGAGAAAAGGCCGAGGCAGGACCTGATGTCGAGGCAGCAGCAGCAAGACAGGAAGCAAAAGTATAAGCGATGGAAAGACAAAAATCCAAGGAACGTGTCTGGACTTGAAGCCCATGAATCGGAGCTGGCTAGCACAAGGAAAAGCCCAAAGGAAGACCACGCGGGAAAGCCCCTTAGCCGAATATAAACTTAGAAATATATTATTATTATGTACTTGACTTGTTCCCTACTCCAAGTTGTATTCTACTTAGGAAAGGTTTACCCTAGGTCTAGCCTATATAAGGACCTAGCCACCCAATGAACAACGGAAATACCTAGGGAGAGAGCCGACTTCTACTCTTGTTTCTTTCCTCTCCATCATGTTCTAAAACTTCTTAGGGATTAGGTGAAGGTTGTAAAGTATTTGTGAGAGGAGATTGTACTTTCTCTTTCATTCAATGCAATAAAGATTATCAAGGTTTGCTTATCCTTTGTTATTCCTTGTTTCACAATTGAGCTCGGGAGAGGATATTGTGATCATCCATTTATCTAAGCTCGGGAGAGTTAGATTCACGAAAGGCGTAAGTACGGTGTTTCAATCGCGAAACACTAACTCGGCCTAGGGATAGGTTAAGAGTTTCAGCGGCTAAAAGAAGTGTGAGATTGGTTGGTGACTATAATTGGTTCACGCCGGGAGGTATCATCAAGGACTAGTCATCAACAACACTCTGACTTAGGGATAAGCGGAGTCATCCAAGGACACTTTGCCAAACTTTGGTAAAGTCTGCCCACGAGCAAGGGATTGCCGCGGCAGACAGTGTTATCGCTGCCCAGGCAGTAAAACTGCAGTGCTGCCGAGGCAGTGATATACGCTTGCATTGGACAGAGACAAGTCAATCAATTCCACAATACGACGCAACTGGATCCTATCCCATCTCTCTCTACTATTTCAACCCTTTACTTTTATTTTAGTTATTTTAGTTTAGATAAACCAAATCAACTTATTTGTGTTTTTATCTTTCTACAGAACAAGGAAGTGAAGAAAGCATATTAAGTATACCGGTCCCTGAGGAGACGATAACTCGATAATATACTTATCACTTATTACTTGCGATGTGTCCACTTGCACTGAACGCGCACTTTTGACACGCGACAGAGCTTAAGGAGCTCAAGGTTCAGTTGCAAGAACTTTTGGATAGAGGATTCATTCGACCCAGTGTTTCACCGTAGGGAGCCCCTGTTCTTTTTGTTAAAAAAAATATGGGTCGCTTCGTCTGTGTATTGATTACCGGAAGCTAAACAATTTGACAATCAAGAATAAATATCCTCTTCCCCGTATCGATGACCTCTTGGATCAGTTCTGAGGAGCTTCTATGTTCTTTAAGATAGACTTGAGATCTGGTTATTACCAACTCAAGGTTAAGGATTCTTACGTGTTTAAAACAACTTTTCGGACTCGATATGGTCATTGAGAGTTTCTAGTGATACCTTTCGGCCTTACTAATTCCCTACAACATTCATGGGCATGATGAATCGGGTGTTTCGACCCTATCTAGATCATTTTTTGGTGGTCTTTATTGATGATATCCTGGTCTATTCTAAATCTGAGGATGAGCATGAACAACATCTTTGTATTATGTTATAGACTGAGAGAGAAATAGCTCTATTCAAAGTTCAGTAAATGTGAATTCTCGTTATCCGAGGTTGTATTCTTGGGTCATGTTGTTTCAGCTAAGGGTATTCAGCTTGACCCGAAAAAAATTGAAGCTATTATAGAATGGAAGCAACCTAAGAATGTGGAAGAGATTAGTAGTTTTTTGGGGTTGGCTGGTTATTATCGGAGGTTTGTGGAGGGTTTTTCTTTTATTGCTGCTCCTTTGACCAAACTTCTAAGAAAGTATGTTTCGTTTACTTGGTCTGAGGCTCAACATGCTAGTTTTGAGAAACTAAAATCTGTTTGACGGAAGCACAAATTTTGACACAGCCAGAGTCGGGAAAACCTTATACAATTTACAATGATGCTTCGTAAACTGGATTAGGATGTGTTTTGATACAAGATGGGAAGGTAGTGGCTTATGTTTCACGATAGTTGAAACCGCATGAGTGTAACTATCCTACCCACGATCTCTAGTTAGCAACAATGATCTTTGCTCTGAAAATCTGGAAACATTATCTCTATGGATAGAAGTGTTATATTTTCACGGATCATAGGAGTTTGAAGTACGTCCTCACACAGAAGGAGCTTAATATGAGGCAACATCGTTGGTTAGAACTTCTGAAGGATTATGATTTTGAGATTGATTATCATCCTGGTAAGGCTAATGGCGTTGCAGATGCTTTGAGCCGCAATGTCATTTCGGATTTGAGAGCTCTGTTTGCTCGGATGAGTTTATTTGAGGATGGAAGTCTGTTGGCAAAGCTTCGAGTTTTTCCTACTCTGATATCTGATATTCAGATTGAACAACCCAGTGATCCTTTCTTGGCCCATCGTATTAAGGAGGTTAATGAGAGAACCTCTTAGGATTTTTCTATTGATCAGGATGGAGTTTTGTGTTTTCGAGGTCGGTACTGTGTTCCTAGAAATTCTGAGTTAAAATAGGTTATTCTTCGAGAAGCTCATGACAGTCCCTATGTTATGCATCATGGTGGGGATAAGATGTATAAGAATCTCCGCGAGAAAATTTTGTGGAAAGGTCTCAAGAGGGATGATATCGGTTTTGTGTCAAAGTGTTTGACTTGTCAGAGAGTCAAAGCTGAGCATCAGTATCCGTCTGGGCTTTTTCAACATCTTGAGATTCCATAGTGGAAATGGGAGCGTGTGACTATGGATTTTTTAAGTGGACTACCTTTAACTTCGTCAAAGAAGGATTCTATCTGGGTCATTGTTAATCGATTAACTATGTCTGCACACTTCATTCCAGAAAGAACTTCTTATCCGTTGAATAAGTTAGCCCGGTTATATATCTTTAAGATTGTTCAGTTTCATGGGGTGCCTCTATCTATTATTTTTACTCGGGATCCGAGGTTTACGTCAAAGTTCTAGGGTTCTCTCCATTCTGCTCTAGGTACTCGTTTAAACTTTAGCACTACATATCATCCTCAGATCGATGGTCAGTTTGAACGATTGATTCAGATCTTAGAGGATATGTTTGTGACACCCTCGCCCCGGGTTAGGAGACGGGAGTTTCGACCGGACTTGCAAACTTGTTAATTAGACCGGAAGTTGTAATCATTTCGTTGACATTTCAATTATTTGCAATACATTACGAATCAATCTCGTATAACACTTATCAATTTTGGAGCTAATTTAAAACTTTTCTATATTCATTTTACTATTTAATCCGATTTAAGCTTATTTTTATTTTTCAATTGAATTTCGTCTAATACTTGATCTCATAACCGATCATAACTTAATTTCCATTTGAGACTCAAGACTCACTTCAATTTAACTTATAAAGTTACTCAAACACGATGTGAGATTCCTACACTTTAGTCCCAAGCTTAATTCCAAAAATGGCCTATGGTATCGATACCCTTTTAGAGAGGTATCGGAACAGGGGTATCGAACCACCATTCGATACTGGTCAACTATATTGACCCATTGACTCGTTGACCAAAAGCTAGAGTAGCCTGGTTCGATACTGGTATCGATGCAATTTTGTTACTAGAGGACCCAGTATCGAACCAGGTATCGAACTGGTCTTATTCGATGATTCGTTGACAATGGTTGGATAGCCTGGTTCAATACTGGTATCGAACCAGGAAGCTCACTGCCAAGCTCGGCATTGAAACCGACATCGATGCCTTTTTTCTACTGGAAGTCCTGTCTTCGAACCAGGTACCGGACCATAAGGGCCTTAGACAAGGGGGTATCGATACCCATGAGAATGGTATCGATACCCCTGCTCGAATGGCAGGTTTATTACTTATAAGGCACTTAGACACTAACCAAAAGACCATCCATATGGTCTCAAATCATCCCTGAACCTTATGGGACAATTTTAACATGATATGCAACCATAATCACTTACCATTTCTATCATTTGGTCAAGTCATTACCAATTTAATGTTCATGTACTTTCATTATTCCGAACCTATTATTTCTCATCAAATGGCCATGCATATCATCATATGTCATCTAACAAATTAGTTAGCCTTATTATCATGCACTTTCACTATGCAACTAATCCTACCCATGAGGTAGTGTTTTTTAGGATTCTCATGTTATCCTATTAGGTTCCATGTTTCAAGTGTCATTATAGTACATACCTATCACATGCATATTTTAAATGCTAACCTATGTAAGCCAAAGCCAAAACTCAATTGCATGTAATTAGCCTAGTCACACTAGGCGCTAAGCCTTACACACCAAATATAATTATGAAAGCCAACATGTACAAAATATGAGCCAAACACCAAATGCATGGAGCTAATAAAATTATGACCACTATGCCACCATAAACTAGGAGTTATCAAATATTACAAAATACCATACTCTGACTTGCTCGAAGTCCTTGCCCTCGATCGACTTCAATCTAGCTCTTTAGCTCGATAACCTGTTGTTTGGGAAGGAGGAAACAAACGGCGAGAAGTACTTACAAGGTATTTAGTGAGGCAGCCCTAAGTCTAACCCATTTAGTCATAATTCAATTGACAGATAAAATGTTCTAAGCAACAATTAATCAAGTTCTTAGTCACGATTCCATCAATTATACAAGAACATCATACTTTTCATGCTTAAATGCTCAATGACACTATCATATCAAATGCTCGATGGAAATATCACACCAAATGCTCGATGGCAATATTATATCAAATGCTCAATAGCCATACCATATCAAATACTCAATGGCAAAATCATACCAAATGCCCAATAGTCATATCATATCAAATGCTTAATGGCAATATCATGTCAAATGCTCAATAGCAATATCATATCAAATGCTCAATCGCAAAATCGTATCAAATGCCCAATAGTCATATCATATCAAATGCTAAATGGCAATATCATGTCAAATGCTCAATGGCAATAACATATCAAATGCTCAATGGCAATAACGTATCAAATGCCCAATGGCAATATCTTAATTATTATCTTTCGGATTAGTTTCAAATGATGCCTTGGTATAGTTAGACTAGGTAAGCGAGTCAACAGAAGTACCACAAAGGTATTGACAGAAGTGCCACGAAGGCACTAACAAAAGATACCCACGGTATCTACAAATGGTGACTAACCACCAAACAAAGGTACCCATAGTACCAAAAGAAGTACCGAATTACTAAACAGAAGTACCAAAGTACTGGAACAACTAACAAATGAGCTCAGACCCTAGGCATGCCGTACTACCTATGACCAACTATCGACCAAGGCTCAATCAGAGTTTCAAATTCATTTAATCTTTCCATTTGCGTTAAACAAGTTCCTTTTCACAAACGATGTCCATAACATGCTAATATCCAATACATTTATATCAGGCTACCATTCCAAAAGCATATATATATATATCATGTTAACATATCAAAAGCATATATCATACTAACATATCAAAAGTATATATCATGCTAACGTATCAAAAGCATATATTATGCTATCATATCAAATCATACATATCATGTTACCAATCGAATAATCAAACCATCATAAACATGCCTCAAGCATGACTTACGTACCTGACATCCGAAGCCGCGTTCCATTACTTACCTCGGTATTTCCGAGCTATGCAAATGTACTAAGCTAGCAAGAAATTCATATTGTCAAACAAATTATTTAACATTAGCCTCCTTCCCTTTTATCGAATCTAGATTAGTCCATTACATGACAATAAAATCAATTAAACAAGGATGGTTAGGACCCTAGGTCCTAACCCTAAGGTTTGCCACACTCACAATTTCTCCAAGCGATTTAGGGATTGTAGATCGTGATCCCCTTGCCCTTCTTTCGAGTTTGCTCGAACCTTTGTTCTTCTTTGATATCCTCCTCTCTAGGATTCTCTAGCAAACCATACTCATATAAAAATTAATTAGGACATAGTCAAATCACATAAACTAAATAATATCATGTCTAACAAACATAAACATTACCATTTGTTCACTAGGGACAGTTTGACTACCATTTCGTAATTCGACCATATCTCCTAGCTCCCAAGTCCGAATTGAGCTCATTTTATATCGTTAGAAAGCTAAGAGGACCCTATACAAGCACAAGTTAACCTTACATTTTAATTATTTCTCAATCAGTACTAGAATTCATTCGAATCAGACCTGTCCGAATTTCGGGACTGTTCGAACAGCCCTTACGGAAACGCTTATATATTTTCCTACCGAACTCTGATTGAGGTTCCGTAAATTTTCCATTAAACTAGGTATATGGTAGTACTATACTGTAAAATTTCATCTCCTAAATCCTACAAATGTAACATAGGGAATTTCTCAAAGATAGCTACTCGAAATTGCCTTCTCTAGGCAAATAAGACTAACTTTCTTTCCATTGTGTCGCGTGTCAAAAGTGCGCGTTTAGTGCAAGTGGACACATCGAAAGTAATAAGTGATAAGTATTTATCGGATTATCGTCTCCACAGGGACTGGTAGACTTAATATGTCTTCTTTGTCTTCTTGTTCTGTAGAAAGAAATAAAATAAAGCGCAAGTGAGTTTGGTTTAACTAAACTAAAACAACTAAGTAAAGTAAAGAGATTTAATAATAGAGAGAGATGGGTCAGGATCCAATTGTGTTGTATTGTGGATTTGATTGACTTGTCTATGCTCAATGCAATCGTATATCACTGACTCGGCAGCACTACAGTTTACTGCCTTGACAGCGACGATACTTGTCCGCCGCGACAATCCCTTGCTCGTGATTGGACTTTACCAAAGTTCGGCAAAGTGTCCTTGAATGACTCCGCTTATCCCTAAGTCAGAGTGCTGTTGATGACTAGTCCTTGATGATACCTCCCGGCGTGAACCAATTATACTCACCAACCAATCTCACACTTCTTTTAGCCGCTGAAACTCTTAACCCATCCCTAGGCTGAGTTAGTATTTCGCGATTGAAACACCGTACTTACCCCTTTCGTGAATCTAACTCTCCCGAGCTTAGATAAATGGATTACTCACAAACTTCTCTCCCGAGCTTGAATGCGAGAACAAGGAATAACAAAGGATAAGCGAACCTTGATAATTTTATTGCATTGAAACAAAGACAAAGTACAATCTCCTCTCACATATACTAGACAACCTTCACCTAATCCCTAAGAAGGTTTAGAACATAATGGAGAGAAAGAAGACAAGTATAGAATTCGGCTCTCTCTCCCTAGGTATTTCGTGTTTTGTACATTGGATGGCTAGGTCTTTATATAGGCTAGACCTAGGGAAAACCTTTCCTAAGTAGAATACAACTTGGAGTAGGGAACAAGTCAAGTACATAATTAAAATATTTCCAAGTTTAATTCGGCTAAGGGGCTTTCCCGCGTGATCTTGTCTTGGGCTTTTCCTCATTCTAGCCAGCTCCGATCCATGGGCTTTAAGTCCAGACACGTCCCTTAGATTTTTATCTTCTAATCGCCTACAGTCTTGCTTCCTGTCTTCCTGCTGCTGCCTCGGCATCAGGTCCTGCCTCGGCCATGTACCTGCTGCGACATTGGTTCTCCTGCGCAGATAATAATGCAGTAAAACGTGCCTTTTCTGTAAATATCAACTCTATAAGCGTAACTTCTAAATATATCACATTGAGTATATGCATTGGTCCGATTGGGTGTATATTTGTTAATTAATGCCCATAAAAGGAGTAAAAAGTGATAGTGAGTTGAGCACTTATCACACCCCCAAACTTGAACTATTGCTTGTCCTCAAGCAATGCAAACCATCAATTTGCCGAACTCTACTCTCTCTTGGTCTTACATTTCCATCTATTCTCCCTACCATAGCTAGGCTTATTCTTTAGTCTTAACCTTTCGGCTACCCAAGGGTTTACCTAGAAACAAACTATAAGAATTGTGAGTGTGTGCGTTTTTGTAGATAAGTTTGATTAAAGGTTTTCTTAGACAAACTCTAAGTTCAAGACAAGTAGAATTGGGTTAAGTGTTCTCTTCTTTGCTAAACAACCAATTCTTGAGCCAATTTCGGGCACCTCAAGGATTGTGTTTTTCTTTTCACTAATTCCTTCTTTCTTTTTGCTATTCCTTAAAGCATACTAGAGCCAATTTCAGGCACCTCTAACATGAAGAAGAGACTTTCTAGAGCCGGTGATAGGCACCTCTAGTCACTTTCCAAAGATCTAAGTCTTTATCACCTAAGTTCATTAAAAGAATTCCTATAATCCAACAAGTCCCAAAAGTGTTTAAAGTTCTTCCTATAGTAAGCTTCTAAGTTTTCATCCTTAAGTATCCTAAGTTTAGACCTTCTTAACAGAACCTAACCATGGTAAGGAGAAAGATTTCTATAGCCTTAAAGAGTAAACTAAGGCAATACTGATGATAAGCAGTGTAAAAGTGTAGGAAGTTAATTCAAGTAAGGTGGGGAGCATGAAAATTAAAAAAAATCACTGGAATACTCCCTTTTTGACAAGGCCTCGACAGTAGATTGCTGTCTTGACAGTGAATCTGCACCCCCAAACTCAAACCAAGCATTGTCCTCAATGCTTTATATTTGAAGAAATAAACGGGCAACACAATTATGAAATCAGCAGCATATAGAAACAGCAAAAGCAATTAATATTGAATTAAGAACCAAAATTTTAAAGCGACTCCGAAGAGCTGCTTGTAACAAGCTTTCTCCTCGGCCTTGCTGCCGATTGCTTTGTCCTTGGTGAAGGCGATGGTTGAGCTTTCGCTTGCCGGGGCCGTTAGACTCGTGTGGATGGTGTCCGTTGCATTGGGGCCTCCACCTCTTCTCCTTCTTCCACATCGGCCATCTCTTCGGTTATCATTATGTCCGTTCCACCTCCCATTGTTGTGGCTCCTTCGGTGTGGTGTGTAGTTGGTCCGGCGGCGGTAGAGCTTTGGTGCACATAGGCATCTATCTCAGCTGATAGACTGCCCATGATGATTGGGGATCTGGGTGGAGTGCTGAAAACTACCTTCCATTTGGATGGTCTTCTGCTGGCAGACGATGCCGAGGCGGAATCTACTACCCTGGATGGGCGGGCAGCTTGGTATTGGGGCTAAGGGTCCGCATGGGAGAACGACCTTGGTCCTCCCGGAGCTGGTGTAGTCTCTGTGTAAGGGGCGGCTGTGACGAACATATTGCTTGGGAAATCTGGAAATTGTGCTCCTTGGTCCGGAAAAGCGTGCAGCAGCATTTGGGCTAATGTGCCGTTGAAATCTCTTTGGTACTCCATGTACCTCTGTTGCCTGAGGTCCATTGTTGCCATCCTTTGCAAGATCTCCTGGTACGGGTCTGCTACGGCAGAGGTGTGGGCAGTGTCTGGCATGTCTGCGTGTACTGGGCCCCGTCAGCAGTATCAGCAGTGAACTGCTGGGGCGTTGCTTGGACTGGCTCCGCCTGCGTGATCTGCATGACTTTGTGACAAAAGTCTCTGGTCCATCCTCGCTGTGGGGGAGTGTATTCGTCCGTATCTTCAATGGGCACACCTGCAGTAACACATAAGCCCGTGATCAAACATGGGAAATACAATGGTCCCCTATCTTTCTTACCGCACTCTTGAATTTCCCGTAGGATGATCTCTCCAACATTGATGGTCCTCTTGTTGATGATTGATTGGATAAGCACCAATCGCTTGCGGTCCACCGTGCTATTGTGGGATGTGGGGATAAGGTGTCGCTTGACAAAGGTGTTCCACATCTTGGCCTTGGGCTTTAGGCTTTGTCTTGTTACGGATCCTCTATGGGTACCGGTTTCCCATGGAGTATTTACGTAACAAAGATCATCTTTGATTAGCTCGTAGTCCTCGGCAGTGATGTCTTCCATGAATTCAGTGTGAACATCACTACGTGGAGTGAGGCCGTAGAAGTCGTTGATGGTCTCGGCATCTAATTAGACCGGCCTGCCGCGACAGTGAACAAAGAGGGAGTCTTTGCTGGGCCTGTGCGCATAAAATTCCCGCACGATCGTAGCATTCGCCTGGGCAGTTTCGAGACAGAAAACTTCCCAATCTTGGTACTTGATTCTGTCAAAAAGATAGTGTTCGATGTCGTAGTTTTCATCATCCGCATGCTGGAAACCTTGTTTTTCCCACAGTTGTCGGGCGATGAAAGATCGGTTGAAACGATCTTGAATGTTGGATGGGGCAAATCGCTTGTATATTGCCATTAAGATTGTGAGAGAATTGTTTTCTTAGAGTTTTTCTTGAAAAGAATCTGGAATTTCACGCGAAATTGTGAGTAGGCAGAGAGTAATGTGAGAGGAAGATTGTTAAGAATTCTAAAGCAAACAAGAAAGTAAGAGTGAATAGTTCAAGAGGAAGGGGTTTCTTATACAGGCCTCGGCCTTGTGACCGTTTGAAGCCACTAGCCGTTTTGTAACCATTATTTCTTTACTGCCGTTTGCTTTTCTGCCGTGGCAAGAATCTCGGCAGACTAGCCGTTACACTGTTCTGCCCGTTGAGACTGCTGTGGCCCTGACACTGTTTTTCTGCCTCGGCAGAGTTCCTGCTGTAAACTACTTCTCCTTTATTCTTGCTTATTAACCTAAAAAAAAATTAAACACACAAAAAGAAAAAGTACTTAAAGCAAAAATAAAAATAAACTAAACTACTCCTAATATATTAATAAAGAAAAGAGAGGAGATCATGTTACTGGTGGAGAGCATGCAAATGCATCTCCCGAGTTGATTCTCTCTCTTTGGCCCGAATTGTAAATCGGTTGTGGGCCACTCTCTTTTGCTGTGTGTCCATCCACCTTGGGCTTAATCTTTTTACCAATCAATCTGTCGAGCATTCTGCCCAGGCAAGAAATTCTGGTACCTCCTGTGTGAATGGCCTTCACTCCTCTGGATCGTCATATTTTTTTTAAGTTGTGTAATGCATTGAGTTTGACTTGTTGGTCATTGACCCTCATTGTCAACTCTCCTTTTTCCACGTCAATTAGGGTACGTCCAGTTGCAAGAAAAGGTCTCCCAAGGATGATCGGTGCATTATCATCTGCTTCACAATCAAGGACAAGAAAATCAGCAGGAAAAATAAACTTATCAACTTTTACCAGTATGTCCTCGATTTTGCCTTCAGGTTGCACATAGGATCGATCCGCTAGTTGGAGCATGATTGTTGTAGGTTTTACCCGTCCTATTCCAAGCTTTTGAAAGACTGATTTGGGCATTAGATTTATGCTCGCTCCAAGGTCGCATAGGGCCTTACCTTCATAAATTTTACCTATTGCACAAGGTATGATAAAACAGCCAGGATCTTTTAATTTTGGTGGCATGCGATTGTGCAGCATTGCCATGCATCCCTAGGTAGCAAACACTGTTTCAAACTCACCTATTCGTTTCCTCTTTGACACCAAGTCCTTTAGGAACTTGGCATAGTTAGGCATTTGTTCAATTGCCTCTACGAATGGTATGTTAATGTGAACTTGCTTTAGAATATCGAGGAACTTCTTGAATTGTTGGTCCTGCTTTTGCTTTTTCAACCTTTGTGGAAAAGGTGTTGGTGGTCTCATATCATCCAGGGTTTCATTAGTTTGGAATTTAATACCTGGCACCACTGGGGTTGTTACTATCTCGGCAGGCTGTTCAGGAGCTGTTGTGCTCTCTGCCGGGGCAGTGTTATCGAAATCAGTTTGCTCAGCCTCTTCTTGTGCTGGTTCCGCTAATTGATTTTGGCTCTCTAGAATCTTTTCCTTCAGCTGTAGACCACTCCTAGTAGTGATGGCTTTGCACTGTTCATGGCTTATTATCTTAGCAACTTCAGTATTGCTAGGTAGCCCTCCTTGTGGTCTAGTGTTTATGTTTTGAGCAAACTGCCCAACCTGAGTTTCTAGCGTTTTAATGGACGCCTCTTGATTTTGCAACCTCATCTTAGTTCTATTCATAAAAGCGTCTGTCCTTTTGATGAAATTACTGTTCTCTGCCATGTATGACTCAGTTTTCATCATAAAGGCTTTAAGAGTGTTCTCCAGTGAACTTACCGGTTGCTGTTGCATCTGTTGCTGCGACATAGACTGCTGGATCTGCTGTTGCGGCAGTTGTTGCATCGGTTACTGAAATCTTGAAGGTTGGGTGATTGGGTTTAACGCATTGTTAGGGTTGCTCCATGATAAGTTTGGATGCCTCTTCCATGAGGAATTGTATGTGTTGGACATCATATTGTTGCGGTTGTAGTTCCCAACATACATACCGGTTTTTTGATTCATGCAATCAGAGGAACTGTGGTTACCTCCACATAAGTCACAATAAGAATCAATTACCTTGACCTCACGGGTATTTTGTAATTGCAGGTTTTGCACCATCTTGGTAAGAGAGGCCAATTGTGCTGCCACTAAATTCGATGTGTCTAATTCATTTACCGTGGCTTGGCGTCTTACTCCTCCTCGCCTAGATGTAGGAAATTGAAAATCATTTTTCGCGAGTTTGTTTAGTATCTCGATAGCTTCCTCAGGTGCTTTATCAAGGAGTGTTCCGTTCGCCGAGGCATCTAACATCATCCTTGTCGGGGCGTTCATGGCATTATAGAACATAGTCACTTGTGTCCATAGGGGAAATCCATGCAAAGGACACTTGTGCAATAGCTCCCTGTAGCGCTCTCATGCCTCGTACATTGGTTCGTCATCTGCCTGTCCAAAAGAAGTGATTTTATTACGAACTCTATCATATAGATTAGTGGGATTAAAACGAGCAATAAAATCACGGCAGAGTTCACTCCAAGATCCAATAGATTCTGCTGGAATGCTATTTAACCAATCTTTCGCCCTATCCCTCAGTGAATAGGGGAATAACTTCAATCGCAAGACATCTTCATGGACTCCATGGATTTTGAAAGAATTGCAAATTTCCATGAAGGACTTAAGGTGCTACCTTGCGTCTTCAGTTGCAGACCCACCAAATTGTCCAATAGTGTTAAGCATATTGAACATAACAGGTTTAAGCTCAAAGTGGACTGCTTCTATCTCCGGTGTAACGACTCTTGGGTTTAATCCATTTAAGTCCTCTTCCAGGAAGTCTCTGACAGTGAGCTGCCGCGGCCCAGGTGGCGGTGGAAGTCCTCCATTACCGGCAGGTAAGTTTTGTCCTGCCGGGTGATTTGCCATGGCTTCTTGGACCTGTCTCCTTAACCTTTGTCTTGTTCTTTCGATCTCTGGATCTAACTCGTACAAAGGGTTGGTTGGATTGGCCCTGGTCAAACACTAAGAAAAACAAGAGTAAAATAAAAATAAAGAAAGACAAGAAAATAAAGAAAACAAAATTTAGTTGCCAGTCCCCGGCAATAGCGCCAAAAACTTGTCGCGTGTCAAAAGTGCGCGTTTAGTGCAAGTGGACACATCGAAAGTAATAAGTGATAAGTATTTATCGGATTATCGTCTCCACAGGGACTGATAGACTTAATATGTCTTCTTTGTCTTCTTGTTCTGTAGAAAGAAATAAAATAAAGCACAAGTGATTGAGTTTGGTTTAACTAAACTAAAACAACTAACTAAAGTAAAGAGATTTAATAATAGAGAGAGATGGGTCTGGATCTAGTTGCGTTGTATTGTGGATTTGATTGACTTGTCTATGCTCAATGCAATTGTATATCACTGACTCGGCAGCACTGCAGTAAACTGCCTTGACAACGACGATACTTGTCCACCGCGGCAATCCCTTGCTCGTGGTTGGACATTACCAAAGTTCAGCAAAGTGTCCTTGAATGACTCTGCTTATCCCTAAGTCAGAGTGCTGTTGATGACTAGTCCTTGATGATACCTCCCGGCGTGAACCAATTATACTCACCAACCAATCTCACACTTCTTTTAGCCGCTGAAACTCTTAACCTATCCCTAGGCCGAGTTAGTATTTTGCGATTGAAACACCGTACTTACCCCTTTCGTGAATCTAACTCTCCCGAGCTTAGATAAATGGATTACTCACAAACTTCTCTCCCGATCTTGAAAGCGAGAACAAGGAATAACAAAGGATAAGCAAACCTTGATAATTTTATTGCATTGAAACAAAGACAAAGTACAATCTCCTCTCACATATACTAGACAACCTTCACCTAATCCCTAAGAAGGTTTAGAACATAATGGAGAGAAAGAAGACAAGTATAAAATTTGGCTCTCTCTCCCTAGGTATTCCGTGTTTTGTACATTGGATGGCTAGTATTTATATAGGCTAGACCTAGGGCAAACCTTTCCTAAGTAGAATACAACTTGGAGTAGGGAACAAGTCAAGTACATAATTAAAATATTTTCAAGATTAATTCGGCTAAGGGGCTTTCCCGCGTGATCTTGTCTTGGGCTTTTCCTCATGCTAGCCAGCTCCGATCCATGGGCTTTAAGTCCAGACACGTCCCTTAGATTTTTATCTTCCAATCGCCTACAGTCTTGCTTCATGTCTTCCTGCTGCTGCCTCGGCATCAGGTCCTGCCTCGGCCATGTCGCTGCCGCGGCACTGGTTCTCCTGCGCAGATAAAAATGCAGTAAAACGTGCCTTTTCAATAAATATCAACTCTATAAGCATAACTTCTAAATATATCACATTCAGTATATGCATTGGTCCGATTGGGTGTATATTTGTTAATTAATGCCCATAAAAGGAGTAAAAAGTGATAGTGAGTTGAGCACTTATCACATTGCTTAATTCCTAATCCAATCTTATTCTCACAATTTCCAGCACTTTCAATCACAAAATCAACATCAATATTTCCCCACTTTTTCATCAATTCATCAAGTATATTAACTCATATATGGCATCCACAAAACCCCAAGCCTAAGATTCCTAACTAAATTTGTTCATGTTTCGAAAACCATACCCAAACAAAAGCAATCTTTAGATTAAGTTTCTATCAATCTAATCTCACTTGAGAGTATCACAAAGCACTCAAAAATCCAAGGATTTAGCTTCCAATGTTTCGTCTATGGAAAGAAATACTTACTGAAACCTTTAGATTCGATTTCCTAGTGAGTTTGCTCAACATGCAAGGCTTCCAAGCTATCCTTCTAAACTCCCATAGAATTTTCTCCCTTCTCCTATCTTGGTGTTCACGTGAAAATAGGGAGGAAGAAGGGAAAAATTGGCTGATTTTGTTTGATTGTTATTAGGGTAAGGAATGACCATTTTACCCTTAATGAATTGCCTAGGCTTAGTTTATTACCAAGGGTAGTTTATGGAATCCCAGGTTTTATCATGCAATCACCAAAATTTCTATTTAATTCAATTGTGTCCATTGCTCCTACTCCATTTAACACATGATTCGTTTTCCTAACCCGGTTTTAGGGTTTTACAATTCTCCCCTCCTTAAAAAGAAATTCGCCCTCGAATTTACCTGAAGGGAACAATTCCGGATATTGTGTTTTTATCGTTGCCTCAGGTTCCCAAGTGGCTTCTTCCTTCTTGTGATTTCTCCATAGAACTTTCACTAAGGGAACATTCTTATTGTGAATTCTTTTAACTTCTCGATCGAGAATCTGAACTGGTTCCTCTTCATAAGACAAATCGGGATTCAATTCTAGTTCCTCCGGCTCCAAAACATGAGAAGGGTCGGATCTATACTTTCTCAACATAGAGACATGGAACACATTATGTATCTTATCAAACTCACTAGGGAGTGCAAGACGATAGGCCACCGGGCCAATCCTTTCAACAACTTCGAAGGGTCTAATGAACCGAGGGCTAAGCTTTCCCCTCTTTCCGAATCTAAAGACTTTCTTCCAAGGAGAAACCTTTAGGAAGACCTTGTCTCCCACACTATAATGAATATCTCTTCGTTTCAAATCTGCATATGCCTTTTGTCTGTCGAAGGCTTGCCTGAATCGATTGTGAATGACCCGGATCTGTTCCTCAGTTTCCCGAATCATCTCAGGTCCCAAAACCTTATTCTCTCCCAATTCAGACCAACACAAAGGAGTTATACATTTCCTCCCATATAGAGCTTCAAAGGGATCCATCTGAGTCGATGCTTTATAGCTATTATTGTACGCAAAGTCCACCAAGGGCAAAGACTTCTCCCAATTCCTTCCAAAATCTATGACACAAGCACGTAGCATATCTTCCAATACTTGTATTACTCTTTCAGATTGGCCATCAGACTGCGGATGGAAGGCAGTGCTAAGATACACTTTAGTTCCGAGAGCCTTTTGCAAACACTTCCAAAATTGATAGGTGAAGTTCGGATCTCTAGCATAAATAATCAACATCGGCACACCATGTAGTCGTATCACCTCATGGATACACAATTCGGCCAAGGTCTCCGAGTTCATGTTCTTTCGAACCGGAATGAAATGTGTAGACTTAGTGAGTCTATCCACAATCACCCAAATTGCATCATTCTTTCTTGGTGTTATAGGCAAACCAGTGACAAAATCCATCGTTACCCGATCCCATTTCCATTTAGGCAATTCGGTAGGCTGAAGCAATATCGTAGGAACTCGGTGCTCAGCCTTAACTTTCTGACAAGTCAAACATCGGGAGACATAGTCCGTGATGGCTGCTTTCATGCCCGGCTACCAATACAAAGATTTCAAGTCTTTATACATCTTAACGGAACCGGGATGAACTGAAAATGGACTTTGGTGTGCTTCTTGTATGATATCACTTTTCAATTCTTCATTATTCGGAACACAAACTCTATCTCTAAAGTAGAGCAATCCATTCGAATTGAGGGAGAATTCGACATTAGCTTTCGAATCAAGCTTTGATGCAATAGCTTGAAGCTCAGAGTCAGATTGCTGAAGATCTTTGATTCTGTAATCAGGTCGGATTGAACCTGAAGTTCAGATAGAAATCCTTACTTCCGATATACTCGAAGATGAGCACTAATCGAATTCGGGGCTACAAGGAAATTTTCAAAATCAGATACAAATATTTAAAGGAAGCTTATAACATCTCGGAGTTATCAAATAGTTTACCCAATGTCGGTTTACGACTAAAAGCATCGGCTACCATATTGGCTTTTCCGGGATGGTAATCAATGACCAAGTCATAGTCTTTTAGCAATTCCATCCACCTTCTTTGTCTCAAATTCAAATCTTTCTGAGTTAGGAGATATTTAAGGCTCTTGTGATCGGTGTATAGGTAACACTTTTCATCGTACAAGTAGTGCCTCCATATCTTGAGGGCAAATACAATAGCCGCTAATTCGAGATCATGAGTAGGGTAATTCAATTCATGAGGCTTCAATTGCCTAGATGCATATGCAACCACATTATTTTCTTGCATCAAAACACAACCCAGTCCCGAACGGGAGGCATCACTATACACCGTGAATTCCTTGCCAGATTCCGGTTGAATAAGAACAGGAGCATGGGTCAAAGCTTGCTTAAGCTGATCAAAACATCTTTGTTGGTCCTCGGACCATTCAAACAACTGATCCTTTCGGAGAAGCTTGGTTAAGGGCAAAGCATTAGTGGATAATCCCTTAACAAATCTCCTATAATACCCGGCTAAACCGAGGAAACTTCTGACCTCGCTAACATTTCTCGGAGGTCTCCAATCCAGAATGGTTTGCACTTTCTTAGCATCAACCTTAATTCCTTCTACCGAGGTGACATGGCCAAGGAATGACACTTCCGATAACCAGAATTCACACTTCGAGAACTTAGCAAATAACTGACGTTCCCGAAGAGTATGTAAAACAATTCGAAGATGTTCTTTGTGTTCCTCCTTATTCCGAGAATACACTAATATGTCATCAATAAAGACGACCACAAACTTATCAAGATGGGGCGAGAAGATTCGATTCATAAGATCCATGAATGCAGCCGGAGCATTGGTTAGCCCAAATGGCATCACCAAGAATTCAAAATGGCCATATCAGGTTCTGAAAGCAGTTTTAGGGACATATTCTTCTTTTACTCTCATCAGATAGTACCCCGATCGAAGATTAATTCGAGAGAATACCGTAGCATTCTTGAGCTGATCAAACAAATCTTCAATTCTAGGCAAAGGGTACTTGTTCTTAATGGTCACCCGATTCAGTTGTCGGTAGTCAATACAAAGCCTCATTGTTCCATCTTTGTTCTTTACAAACAAAATAGGAGCACCCCATGGTGAAGAGCTAGGACGAATGAATCCTTTATCTTGTAGCTCTTGGAGTTGCTTTTTGAGCTTTTTCAGTTCGAAATGTGCTATTCTATAAGGAGCAATTGACACCGGATTAGTCCCAGGTTGGACTTCTATCCCGAACTCTACTTCTCTGGTTGGAAGAAGACCAGGGACTTCATCGGGGAAAACATCAACAAATTCAGATACCATAGGAATCTTCGGCAAACCGAAGTCATATTCATCTTGCATAACCATAGCGGCAAAAATAGAAGTTGGTTTCTTATCAATTAAGAGGATTGACTCCTTTCCCAAACCACGAAGATACAATCTTCTATTCTGACAGTCGATCCAAGCTTCATGTTTGGTCAACCAGTCTAATCTTAATATTAGGTCAAACTCACACTCGGGTAGCACAAACAGATCAATTCGAAAAGGAATATTTCGAATTGAGATCGGAGAGTCTTTACAAACGAGGTTAACATTCATTATACCTCCTATTGGGTTTGATACTACAAGACCCCTATCAACATTTTTAGGCTCTAATTTAACCTTTACAAGCATATTAGAACATACAAAGGAATGTGTGGATCCTGAGTCTATCAAAGCATATGCATGACTTAAATTTAATTCAACAGTACCTGCAATCACATCGGGAGACTTTTCATCTCCTCTACCACGGATGTTGTACATTTTAGCAGGAGCTTGAAATTCCTGACGAGGAGGGGCTGACTGATGGTCCTTTCCTCTATTCTGATTCCCGGAATGGGCCTGTCTTGGACCCTTGTTTCTATTCTGAGGTGCAGGACCCTGATAGGCACGAGACTGAGGTGTGCCTCTATTCGGATTCTGAGGACAATCCCTGATAAAGTGGTCTGATCCACCACAAGCGTAACATATTTTCATCTGAAGCCGAAAAGGTCCAGCATGAAACTTTTGACCAAACCGACAAGCTTGAGCTTTTCCAGAATTCCCCGTGCTATGGACAGATACGACCGGGGTCGAAGGTCTATTTGCCGATTGAGGTCTCGGCACATAATGGCTCTTGGACACATGGTGTTGGGTCGAGGAGCCTTCTCTCCGATTCTTAACTTTCTTCACATTCCATTTGGACTTATCCTCCCATTTACGTTTCTTGTCGTTCTTATTTCCACCCTTTCTTCTCTCCGAAGCTTTCATCTTAGCTTCGGTAGCAATAGCCCGACTGACTAAAATTTGGAAATCGGTAATCCCCAAAGTTGTGAACATAGGGCTCATCTCATCATTCAACCCATCTATGAACATCTGACATTTCTGTTTCTCAGTCTTGATGTACTCCGCACCATATTTGCAGTACTTACAGAAGTCTGCCACATATTGCTCAATAGGCCTATTAGCCTGCTTCAAATACAAGAATTTCCTCCATCTTTCAGCCAGATACTGTTCACTAATATACTTCTTTTTGAACTCCTCTACAAAGAAGTCCCATGTAACGGATTCGGTAGGAACAGTCAAGGTTGTAGTTTCCCACCAACTTAAGGCTTCATCAGCTAGAAGCGAGATAGCACATTCTAGCTTGTGCTCATCGGAGCATTGCAGTTGCTTAGTCAGAATTTGAGTGGTCCTTTCTGACCACTGCTCAGGTTCCTCGGGTTTATCCTCATTACAACCCGCGAAGGTAAAGGCTCGATATCGAGCAAGTTTATCGATAGGAGCCCTACTCGATCTAACATCGGCAGGGACAGCGGGACGATCTTGTCTCAAGTCAGACACTAACTGATCAAACATTCCCTTCATACTCATAAGACATTCCCTCTGAACATCTTGTATAACCGGGGCTACCTGTTCCGGGGCAACTTCCACCGGAGGTGGTTCTTGTTCCAACGGAACATTCGGTTCCATCCTCATATTGTCAATCTAGTTTGATGAACCCTCAGTACTTTCATCTCCTAGGGCTAATCTTGTCTCAACCATACTACAAAAATGGACAAACAAATGTTATTCAAATAAGAAAGAACACAAGCAAGTACGGTATAAACTCCTAGGTGACATAGTTTAATCCTATATGATGCATGCACATTTGTTTCGGTCCGAGAATCATGTAATCGAAAGCTCTGATACCAATAAAATGTGACACCCTCGCCTCAGGTTAGGAGACGGGAGTGTCGACCGGACATGCAAACTTGTTAATTAGACCGGAAGTTGTAATCATTTCGTTGACATTTCAATTATTTGCAATACATTACGAATCAATCTCGTATAACACTTATCAATTTCGTCTAATACTTGATCTCATAACCGATCATAACTTAATTTCCATTTGAGACTCAAGACTCACTTAAATTTAACTTATAAAGTTACTCAAACACGATGTGAGATTCCTATACTTTACTCCCAAACTTAATTCCAAAAATGGCCTATGATATCGATACCCTTATAGAGAGGTATCGGAACAGGGGTATCGAACCACCATTCAATACTGGTCAACTATGTTGACCCATTGACTCGTTGACCAAACGCTATAGTAGCTTGGTTCGATACTGGTATCGATGCAATTTCGTTGCTGGAGGCCCCAATATCGAACCAGGTATCAAACTGGTCTTATTCGATGATTCGTTGACTACAGTTGGATAGCCTGGTTCGATATTGGTATCGAACCAGGAATCTCACTACCAAGCTCGGCATCGAAACCGGCATTGATGCCTTTTTGCTACTGGAAGTCCTGGCTTCGAACCAGGTACCGAACCATAAGGGCCTTAGACAAGGGGGTATCGATACCCATGAGAATGGTATCGATACCCCTGCTCGAATGGCAGGTTTATTACTTCTAAGGCACTTAGACACTAACCAAAAGACCATCCATAGGGTCTCAAACCATCCCTGAACCTTATGGGACAATTTTAACATGATATGCAACCATAATCACTTACCATTTCTATCATTTGGTCAAGTCATTACCAATTTAATGTTCATGTACTTTCATTACTCCGAACCTATTATTTCTCATTAAATGGCCATGCATATCATCATATCTCATCTAACAAATTTGTTAGCCTTATTATCATGCACTTTCACTATGCAACTAATCCTATCCATGGGGTAGTTTTTTTTTTAGGATTCTCATGTTATCCTATTAGGTTCCATGTTTCAAGTGTCATTATAGTACATACATATCACATGCATATTGCAAATGCTAACCTATGTAAGCCAAAGCCAGAACTCAATTGCATGTAATTAGCCTAGTCACACTAGGCCCTAAGGCTTACACACCAAATATAATTATCAAAGCCAACATATACAAAATATGAGTCAAACACCAAATGCATGGAGCTAATCAAATTATGACCACTATGCCACCATAAACTAGGAGTTATCAAAGATTAAAAAATAACATACTTTGACTTGCTCGATGTCCTTGCCCTCGATCGACTTCAATCTAGCTCTTTAGCTCGAGAACCTGTTGTTTGGGAAGGAGGAAACAAACATTGGTAAGTACTTACGAAGTACTTAGTGATGCAGCCCTAAGTCTAACCATTTAGACATAATTCAATTAACAGATAAAATGTTCTAAGCAACAATTAATCAAGCTCTTAGTCACGATTCCATCAATTATACAAGAACATCATACTTTTCATGCTTAAATGCTCAATGACACTATCATATCAAATGCTCGATGGCAATATTACACTAAATGCTCGATGGCAATATTATATCAAATGCTCAATAGCCATACCATATCAAATACTCAATGGCAAAATCATATCAAATGCCCAATAGTCATATCATATCAAATGCTCAATGGCAATATCATGTCAAATGCTCAATAGCAATATCATATGAAATGCTCAATGGCAAAATCGTATCAAATGCCCAATAGTCATATCATATCAAATGCTCTATGGCAATATCATGTCAAATGTTCAATGGCAATAACATATCAAATGCTCAATGGCAATAACGTATCAAATGCCCAATGGCAATATCTTAATTTTTATCTTTCGGATTAGTTTCAAATTATGCCTTGGTATAGTTAGACTAGGTAAGCGAGTCAACAGAAGTACCACAAAGGTATTGACAGAAGTGTCACGAAGGCACTAACAAAAGATACCAACGGTATCTACAAATGGTGACTAACCACCAAACAAAGGTACCCATAGTACAAACAGAATTACCGAAGTACTAAACAAAAGTACCGAAGTATTGGGCAAACTAACAAATGAGCTCAGACCCTAGGCACGCCGTACTACCTATGACCAACTATCGACCAAGGCTCAATCAGAGTTTCAAAATCATTTAATCTTTCCATTTGCGTTAAACAAGTTCCTTTTCACAAACGATGTCCATAACATGCTAATATCCAATGCATTTATATCAGGTTACCATTCCAAAAGCATATATATATATATATATATATATCATGTTAACATATCAAAAGCATATATCATACTAACATATCAAAAGTATATATCATGCTAACGTATCAAAAGCATATATTATGCTATCATATCAAATCATACATATCATGTTACCAATCGAATAATCAAACCATCATAAACATGCCTCAAGCATGACTCACGTACCTGGCATCCGAAGCCGCGTGTCATTACTTACCTCGGCATTTCCGAGCTATGCAAATGTACTAAGCTAGCATGCAATTCATATCGTCAAACAAGTTATTTAACATTAGCCTCCTTACCTTTTACCGAATCTAGATTAGTCCTTTACATGACAATAAAATCAATTAAACAAGGATGGTTAGGACCCTAGGTCCTAACCCTAAGGTTTGCCACACTCACAATTTCTCCAAGCGATTTAGGGATTGTAGATCGTGATCCCCTTGCCCTTCTTTCGAGTTTGCTCGAACCTTTGTTCTTCTTTGATATCCTCATCTCTCGGATTCTCTAGCAAACCATATTCATATAAAAATTAATTAGGACATAGCCAAATCACATAAACTAAATAATCTCATGTCTAACAAACATAAATATTCCCATTTGTTCACTAGGGACAGTTTGACTACCATTTCGTAATTCGACCATATCTCCTAGCTCCCAAGTCCGAATCAAGCTCATTTTATATCGTTAGAAAACTAAGAGGACCCTCTACAAGGAAAAGTTAACCTTACATTTTAATTCTTTCCCGATCAGTACCAGAATTCATTCAAATCAGACCTGTCCGAATTTCGGGACTGTTCGAACAGCCCATACGGAAACGCTTATATCTTTTCCTACCGAACTCCGATTGAGGTTCCATAAATTTTGCATTAAACTAGGTATATGGGAGTACTATAATGTAAAATTTCAGCTCCTAACTCCTACAAATGTGACCTAGGGAATTTCTCAAAGATAGCTACTCAAAATTGCCTTCTCTAGGCAAATAAGACTAACTTTCTTTCCATTGCTTAATTCCTAATCCAATCTTATTCTCACAATTTCCAGCACTTTCAATCACAAAATCAACATCAATATTTTCCCCCTTTTTCATCAATTCATCAAGTATATTAACTCATATATGGCATCCACAAAACCCCAAGCCTAAGATTCCTAACTAAATTTGTTCATGTTACTAAAACCATACCCAAACAAAAACAATCTTTAGATTATGTTTCTAACAATCTAATCTCACATGAGAGTATCACAAAGCACTCAAAAATCCAAGGATTTAGCTTCCAATGTTTCGGCTATGGAAAGAAATACTTACCGAAACCTTTAGATTCGATTTCCTAGTGAGTTTGCTCAACATGCAAGGCTTCCAAGCTATCCCTCTAAACTCCCATAGAATTTTCTCCCTTCTCCTATCTTGGTGTTCACATGAAAATGGGGAGGAAGAAGGGAAAAATTGGCTGATTTTATTTGATTTTTATTAGGGTAAGGAATGACCATTTTATTCTTAATGAATTGCTTAGGCTTAGTTTATTACCAAGGATAGTTTATGGAATCCCGGATTTTATCATGCAATCACCAAATTTTCTATTTAATTTAATTGTGTCCATTGCTCCTACTCCATTTAACACATGATTCGTTTTTAATTTACAACTATTCGAATCGTTTTCCTAACCCGGTTTTAGGTTGTTACAATGTTGAGAGGATGTATTCTAGATTTCAGAGGTAGTTGGGAGGACTTCCTACCGCTTGAAGAGTTCGTGTACAATAACAATTATTAGGCAAGTATTAAGATGACACCTTACGAGGCTCTCTATGGGCGTAAGTGTCGCACCCCTATTGGTTGGACTGAACTTAATGATCACCGGTTATTGGGACCAGATCTTGTACATGAGGTTGAACAAATTATTAGATTGATTCGGGATCGGCTTAAGGTTGCTTTTGATAGACATAAATCATACGCTGATTTGAGGTGTAGGGATCTTGACTTTGAGGTAGGCGATTAGGTTTTCCTGAAAGTATCTCCATGAAGGAAAGTACTCTGTTTTGGTCGTAAAGGCAAGCTTAGTCACCGTTATATTGGACCATACTAGATTATCAGACGAGTTGGACCAGTAGCTTATCAACTTGAGTTACCATCGGAGCTTAAGCGTATGCATGATGTCTTCCATATTTTTGTACTGAGACGCTATCGGGCTGATCTGTCTCATGTTCTGTCAATTGAGGATTTTGAGATCTGTCCAGATTTAAGTTATGAGGAGAAACCCGTTCAGATCATTGATCATGATTAGAAAGTCCTTCAGAGGAAAACATTAAAATGGTTAAGGTTCTTTGGCGTAATCGGGGATATGATGAGTCTACTTGGGAGCTTAAATCTATTATCAGAAGTCAATATCCGCATCTCTTTGATCCAGGTAAATTTCGGGGATAAAATTTCTATAAGGGGGGCGAGAGTTGTAACACCCCAAATTTTCACCAATCTTTAAACCTAAATCCCAAATCAAAAACCCTAGAAAATTTGGAATTTTCAGTTTATCTTAAATTAAAATTCTGGACCAAATTATAAATCTTTGACATTTGAAGGGTTATTCTAAAATTTTGAATAAGTTCAGGCCTTTATCGAGTAATTAAACCATTTATTTTGGTAACTGGGATTTAATTCCTATTTGTTTCTCTTTTATTTTTTTCTTTCCTTTTGTTCCGTTTCATTCTTGGCGTAAGCTTTTCTTTCTCTTTCAAATCTGTATGCGTTTTATTCGGTGGTGTGTAAGTGGTAAGATACGAATATCCTTGTTTCCTTTTCGTTTCGATTCGGTTCAGTTGTTAGGGAAGGAGTATTATTTTCTATTTTGGATTTAAATCTAGGAGTAGGAGAATTATTTTGGGTTTCCCAGATTTTCTCGGGAAACTTGTAAGTCAACCCAACCGATCCGTTGACCACCCGATCCCACCCGAGACCTGACCCATGACCCGATCAACCTGAACTGTGACCCGACCGACCCGAACCATGCTAACATCACTACTGACGTCATCTGCTGACATCATCTGCTGACGTCAATATTGACCAGTGCTGACGTCAGCGTTGACTTTTTTGACCCGTTCCCACTTTATATATTTTAACATCCTGAGTTTGATGGCGCGGTCCATTTTTCGAAATCGAACCCGAAGTGTCATTTTTAAAGCTTTTAAGTTTGAATGCTTTATCAGAGGTTGTCTTTATTAGAATCTAAAATTGGTTTACTGTTTGGTTCAGGTGACGTGGATTCGAACCCCGAGAATCTTTCTCCTCCTACTCCTGGACGACCTCCTACTCCTCAGACTTGGGATTTTATTTTGGATTTCAGGATAGTTAATGTTTATTTATTTATGGGTTGAATCTCAAATTAATTATATGTTAAGTTTTTCAGTATTTTTTAATTATTAATTATTTAATAATTTATCAAAAATTTTATATTTATTTAATATAATACCTAACTTGCAAAAAAAGTTTTAATAGTGTAAGCCCTAAGTTTTAATCTAAGAAATTAGGTTAAATTTATGGGTTACATTTGCTTTTTCTCTAAAGCGCATTTTCAGATTTTAATTTTGATTTTTTTCTTTTTCTTCTTTTGCAAATGAAGTTTACCACGATCTCAATGATGTTGATTTTTTTCCATGAATTTAACATATGGACCTTACTCTTGTATTGTCAACCTTTGAACACCAGGAAAGATCTAATATGGGAAAGATTTATTCTCTACTTTGAAGAAAATCATCATTTCCATTGTTCCAGCCTGCAAGTTTCATTCATCTGTATATAACATATTCTTATGATACATTCCTTTTGCAGCATTTCCCTATTCGGACTTGAGCATAATTGTCTTGTTTACTCATTTTGACATTCACCCTTTATAGCTTCTTTGTCTTATGATGTCTCAACAGTAATTACTCCTTCATTTGGTGCAATCTTGTTGTATTTGCCACAAATGATGGTTAACATTCTTTCTTTTCCCAAAGTTTTCATGCATCATCTTTGCAACTCTTGCTCAGATATTTTGGCATTCAAAGCTATATCTGTTCTTTGTCATACTTTTCATCATTAATTAAGTTCTGAGACCACCTCTTATTCTACTTGCACTTAAAGGATTAGTACATCATAGTAATTCTCATGAAATTCTTTGCTTTTCTTATATCTAATCAATTTATCTGCAAGATGCTTGTTAAAACGATAAGCAAAAAGCTTAAGATATTATTTTAATAACTTTGAGAATTTTGAATAATTTGATAGTCATATAAAACAAGAAAAAATAAAATCAGGCCTTTGAATACCAAGTGCAACAAAGCCTCTGAACTAATTTTCAAAGATCAACTCTAATGTGACCCTTTTCAATTTATTAGACTTTCAAGAGAAATATTCTCATTTTCCCAATTGTACCCTGTTTAAGTGACACTCTTTACCTCACTAAGTCACCATGCCCATTCTTTCCCTTTTTTTCTAATCTTAATAAAGTATTAGAAGACTGGACATCCTTGAAGAAAGTTTAACCCTGATAGGCAGGATGTATTCTGAAGACAAACTCCCCTTGCTCCAATACCAGCATATAATCAAAATGGTCTTTTGTGGCTTGTAATGTGGGTTATGGCTCATGGCTATCAAAGAAGGGATATATAGGCTCAAATAATTATTCAAGGGTAATAAAAACCAAGGGTTATTATTGCATTTATCTGAACATGCTCTGATGAAATACTTTTTTTTTCTTGCGGATCACCCTAGACTACCTTTTTTTAGGTTTTCACCCTAGAGGTCATTTCCTTTTCACCAATTCTTTTTACACTGGCTCATTCCATCCAAATATCTCATAAAGTTTTCTTTTTTCGTTTTTCTACGTTAATTCAGAATATTCCTCCTCATACATCTTGTTTTTCTTGGTTTCTTACTTCACTTTATTTCATTCCCCTTACTCTCAAGGCATCTCGAATGTCCTTCACTTTCAAACATATTTTCATCCTATTTTCCCCCAATGTAGGGTGATCATTGATTTGAATTGAATACAAAGAAAAGCAATATTAGGCTCAAAGGGGACAACAAATGATATTTTTCTTATTTTCTTTCTTTGAGAAGGGAGATCATGGAATGTGAAATATCATCCCATACATGGATATCATTGAAAAGTTGCCTTTAGTTGGACGATGTTTTGGGTTATCACTTTATTCAAGGACCTTAGTGAAAATTGCTTTAGAGGAAATTCACTCAAAAGTTGTATTTGGATTTTCCCGTGATTCCTAAACACTCATTAATAATTTCATTTTGGCCTAAATAATGTAGAAATGAGTTACATTAATGAAGTTGATCTATGAATTTGATTTAAGGTCAATCCTAAAATTAGTATTCAGGACCTGAAAGAAAGATGTTTGTGACGATATATACATATATGTATAGGCGATCAAAAATTAACTCATAGCAAAAGAATCTAAAGAAATAAAGAATAAAAAAATATGACTTGTTTTTCACTTGAGAAAAAAAAATATATGAAACAAGCATCATAAAGAAATAAATTGAAATAGCTTCCCTTACAAAGGACTCCAATGCTCGCGAGTAAAAGCAATTGGGATGATTCAGGGTATTACTCCACAACGGTCCTAAAGATGCAACCAGATCCCCTATACTTCAACTGTCTATTATCCATCAAAGGAAATCAGAGTGAACTTCAACCATACCATTTCTACCATCAAGTTTTGCTCCTTGGTTCTATTCGGAGTTGGATTCTCAGTTTTTGAAACATCGATGTAACTTCTCCTTTGGTTGCCCCTATTTGTTATGATCTTCTTGGATTTCACCTTAGGGATGACACTAATAATTTTATAACTCAACAAAATTTTCCCCATTTTCATCGTTTAGGATGATCAAAAGCCCCAGGTCTTCGAACTTTTTGGAGTCCCTGAATTTTTCCAATTTTAAACTTTCATCTGACTCATTTCAACCACAACTCCATCTTATAAACTCGCTTCGAGTAGCTTATCTTTTTGGCCTTTTGATCTTCATGATTAGACTAGCTCTGCTTCCAGAACCTCTATTTTTGATTTCCCATCTCTTTTCTTCCTCTTCGAGAATTTTTTAACATTTATACTCTGGTAATTTTTGTCTCGAATTTGGTATTATGCTTCCCTTACAATTAGTTTCACTTCAAGCAAGCTTCAATCTTCAACTTGGCTTTAGGTATTAATCATTTTAGGGGATATTCTATCACTTCTTTATTTTGTTAAGATCAGCATGCCTGCTAAACATGTGTCTTCAATCTTTTGGATTTTTTGTAGATTCCCCAACTATTTTGAATTGAACTTGATCGTCTTTCCTTTTCGACTTCTTTTACATTGTCTTTTATCTTTTCTCTTTTTCTACTTTTTTCTTTTTTCCAAGAAAACCTTTCAAATTGAACCCTTGTATGAGATGAATTTCCATTTCAATCTCTCGTATTTACATTTCATCTGGATGACTTTCTTCCTTAACCTCCCTGACTCCAAGCATTGTGAAAATTGGTGTCTTGGTTCTAGGACTGACCAATCTTTTTCATATTACCCAAGCAATCCTCAACAACATTCTAAACTTTCTTAACATATTAAATAAACATATGCATGAATGCAGTAAAGTATTGATCCCAAGAGTGATTTATGCAATATAATGTGAAGATGTCAACTTATCAGAATAATAAAATGGTATTAGGAACAAAAATATGTTAACATAATATAAATATACTCTATAATACATGTAACCCCCTCGACCTAGTCTAGATGCCACCCAACACGAAGGAGCTACACGGGGAATACTAAGGTTAATCTAGAGACTCGCCCCGATAAACGAACCTAAAAATTTTATTTTATATTTTCTAAATGCATTAATTAGATCCTACATGTTCATGAAAGGACTGAGTTCATTTGTAGCGGAAATTAATGAGAAACGAGTCCAAATTTAACCGAACAAGTTTTAGGGACCTAATTGCAATTTTCAAGATATTTGTGATCAAAAAGTGAAATTAAAGTTACCGATCCTTAATTTGGTATTTTTCATACTTGCAACTAAATTTTCAACTTAAAATAATATCTACAAGTTATCTAATTGGTTCCTCAAATTGTAGTGACTAAAATGTTAGTTTTAAGAATTACATTCCAGCCTTTTTAACGACTATACCTAACAGAGGTATCAAAGCACCTTTCATTGGTATCAATACTTTCGTAAACGACAAAGGGGTATCGAAACGGGTATTAAAGGTTTAGATACACCTTCGATAACTCAGACGATTGCCTATGCTACAATCCCGTGTTTCGATAAGTCTGAAGGAACATTCCGGTACCATTTTAAACTGTGAAGGTCAGTATAAAGACCAAACAAAACCATGTCGATACACCTGATGAATTTACACTACTGTTTCGAAACCAGTTCATGTGGTTTCGATACCTAGGCTTAATTTCGCAAAAAATCATTGTATTTTTACCTAGGTATAGATACCCTATTGACAAGTATCGAAACCCTCTGCCCAGATACAACTATTTACCCATAATTCATGTCTTAAACGTGAACGAAAGAGTACTAGATGCATTACTTCACCTATAGGGCATATACCACATAATTTAACAGGGTTTCTAGATGCAAATCATCCTAGTTTCATGCTCTTAACTCGAATTGAAAGCAATACTCATCAAATTCATAATTCAACATGCTTAAGCACAATCAATGTGTGAATTAATCCAAAAGACTTCATTAACATAAAAGTAACATACCAATAGGCAAGTTCCAATATCCAATCGTTCAATAACGAAACTTATATATCCTAAGGTTCCTCATCACAATTGCTCCCTAAACTATTACTTAAGGTTCAAAATATAAAAGCAACATACTTGAGCTAAAATATGAATTAAAAAGCATTAAGAATTTCCTTGGTTTCTCGGATGATCGTCTCGCTTTTTGTCTGTAGTAAAAAGAAAAGAGAGAGGCTAAGCTTATGCTTTGTGAGTGAATTATAAAACAATTTTAACTATTTATAATGCAACTCATATTATACGGAAAACAGTTTAAAATCAGGTCATGCTCAAGAAAACCATTTGTGATTATCAAGTCACTAATATAAAAATCAACAAGTGTTTAACACATAGCATACGCTACAAAACAGGTCTTACATGCTTAACAAACAATTCTTCAAAACCCTTGAGCTCTTTTAGTAAAACACATGCAATTTATAAATTGCACAAAAATCAATAAAATGTTTACACTTGCGTTTTTCACATGTTGGTTAAGTGACACGAATGGAGTTACCTCCAAACGTTGGGATAAACGAAAACACATGCGAATGACATCGTACATCAATACAAATAGATTCACTATCAGAATCTAAAGATCTCACCTTGGTGTCTGTGAAAATGGAGGCATTATGCTGGACATAACTGGTGATTTTTGTATAAAGAGGATAAAGGTTGTTAGAGACTTGGAGTAAGGAAATACAACAAGGTTATTTTCTCAGAAAATTCATTCAATCTTGGTGTTCAATTTCATTATAGCAATGGGTTTATAAAGGCCAAATTACAACAACCTTTATAACTAACTAACAAATCAACAACCAAATAACTATCTAATTAATTATCTAACATTTACCCTGCTTCTCCAAACTTCAATTTTTTTTCAAATCGGTAACTCTGGTAACTCTAAACAGAAGGTACATCGAATTGTCATCTAATATTTACCTTGCTTCTTCAAACTTTAAATTTTTCTTCAAATTGGTAATATTTACGGTCACAACTAAGAGCAACAATCTACCAATACCAAAGCCATCATCAGGTTCAGCTTCTGGTAAAACACATAAGCTCTAGTAGTTCCAATGATGTCAATTTCCCCGAACAACCTTTCCTTGTGAGGCAAACAGAACCATTTCTCACTTTCTTCATCATTCATCTTCTTTTCTTTTATCCAGAATACTTTTTGAAACAAAACTTGTATTTCTTACTCGTGGTTTATCGAGAATCGAAGGTAATATTCATCCTTTCGTTCTTTTTTACTCACTATTCTGTTATACAACTTTTTTCCATTCAGAATTCCTTAAAAAAATTCTTCCCTGTCTTCCTCCATCATTTGATCAACCTTTCTTTTTGTTGGGAACAAGACGGTTAAGCTACATGTTCCCGGATACAATCTGAAGCCTCTATTGGGCAAGAAAGCATCCTTTTATGTCTAGTTCATGGAGAGTAAGGTGGTTAAACTCTAAACTCCCCCATAGATTTTTTCCTCATGAACAGTTGGCTTTAGAACCAAAATTTCAAAAACACACTGTGTTTGAAGCAAAGACAGCAAGACAACAAGCAATGGCCACTCTCAAGGAAACAAATAGCAACTAAACATTAATATACCGTAAGCAGGAACAACCAACATTGATAATCGATTATCACCATCTTCAGAGTCAACAGAAAAAAACAAGAATCAACATCAGTAACACAAACAATGCAGCACTAGTATAGACCATAGTGAACCATCAATTATAAGAAGAAAGTAGAACCGATTTAACTAACTTGAGCAACTTTCTCAGTGAAGAATCAATTAAAGATCAAGGAGAAACAATTTGTACTGTATTGGACTCCCAAATTCACCTCCAAGCAAAAAAAAATCTTTATACTGCACATATTGTTTTCCCAGAAAACTTAGTTCTTCCCCCAAACAAATCAGTCATTCGAATCTTTGTTTTCTCCATGGCCAAGAAGCAAAACCAAAGAACTACTGCTTCTGATATTCTTCTTCTTTTTTCCTTTGCCTTTCTACCCTAACCATTTTCGCTTCGCGGTTCCTCGCCGGAGTTATCTCTGATGCGGAGATTTTAGACCGGGAGGTGAAATCTGTGGCTTGGCAGAGATTGGCAATGGGTTTTCAATAGAATCAGAGTAATTGAAGAATCCAAAACAAGATTAAAAGAGGCGAAAGAGAAACGAGAGAGTCATTGTCGTTAAAGTCTTTCTTGAAAATGATGGGTAAACGAACGGTAATAACAGAGTGAACCAACCAATGATGCGGAAGCGGAATGACTTCAAGATCTCTGGCGATTGATACTATGTGAAAATGGAGGCATTATGCTGGAGATAACTGATGATTTTTGTATAAAGAGGATAAAGGTTGTTAGAGACTTGGAGTAAGGAAATACAACAAGGTTATTTTCTCAGAAAATTCATTCAATCTTGGTGTTCAATTTCATTATAGCAATGGGTTTATAAAGGCCAAATTACAACAACCTTTATAGCTATGTAACAAATCAACAACCAAATAACTATCTAATTAGTTATCTAACATTTACCCTGCTTCTCCAAACTTCAGAATTTTTTTTTTCAAATTGGTAACTCTGGTAACTCTAAATAGAAGGTACATCGAATTGTCATCTAATAGTGTCCGGGATAGTTCGCCATTATCGAATGTGTTAAGGTTACAGTTATATCACACAACAATTGGCTAACCTTTAATGCGTCACTCAAGGAATTTAAAACATGTACGAATTTGTATTTATAGTTATCTCACATCCTATTGATCGATCAACTTATCTCATAGCCATCAACCTAATATCAAACACACAACAAAACTGAATGCTCAAGTTTTAATTAAAATAGTAAGTATTTCACATGAATTGCTCTACTCATGCACAATTTGCATAAATCGATAAAAAACATATTTTACTTATTTTGCAAACAAACCGAGGAATCATTAAAACTAATGTAAAAATAGTCAAATGAGCATTCGTTCACATGCATAATCAAATATGCACACTTAATTATCAAGCATGACTAACACATAGAAAAATAGCATAAAATAGGAAAATCGATTTACGAGAACAAACGTAAAACTTACTCCATTGTATAGGGAGGTTTCTCGCACCTTCCCTACACTCCCAGCACTTTGAAAACAAGGTTAAAACAATGTCGAAGCAACTCACTCTCAAATACACTCACTGATAACCGAAACTTTACTCGATCATTTCAAACGAGATCACCTACTTCTTGCTCTGATTCAAGAATCAAAAATAATGGATTTATTACTTCCAATCGCACTCAAGAAAATCCAATTAGGACAACCCCTTAAACCTATCAAAACCTTAATATTAAAAACACTTTACAATGTTTCTTAACATATTGAAAATCATCCTTTTAGGATCCAAAAACAGTGGGTGAAAACCTTTGAATGAAAATTGTTTATTTTGACCCAAAAACCGATTTTTCAAAAACAAAGGATTAAAAACGTTTTTGCTTAGCCAAAAATTTGGTAATTTCAATAAAGAGCTTCAAAGTTCTATAGGGTTGATGAAATCTCACCTCCAAAACTGATCTAATTGTTTTTCGGGTTTTAAAATGATAAAACAATGAGAAAACGAGAAGTTTTGAAGAATAAAAAGTTATAATATTTAATCCAAACAAAAATTGAAGAAAAGATTTAGGTTTACCTTTGAAAACTGTTGGTTCTCTACCATGGTAAGAGGGAAAATGGAAATAATAAAAAATAGGTTAGGTTTATGGCTTTTAAATAGGATTTAAGAGTTAAAAATCAAGTTTAATTAGTAATTTGGGTAAAAATATAATGTTTGGGTTTAATTAATTAAAATATTGAAAGCCTAGACCAGGTAGGATTATAATTGGATTAAAGACCCTTAAAGATTCAAACTTTTGGCATGTTTTAAAATTGTTCTCAAATTTAAATTTTTTTACAAAATAGTCACTAATTTCAAAATCTTAGGGTTTCAAGGGTCAATTTTCAAAATTGGTTTGAAAGAAGTCAAATATATATTAAATAATAATTTTAGGAAATTTTTCCATATTTTATTTCGACCAAAAATAAATTTTTAAGAATTCAATCCCAATCAAGGCTTAACTGGCTAAATTGGCCCTCTAACTTCTAGGTCGAATTTTGTGGCATTACAAATCTTCCCCACTTAAGAAATTTTATCCTCAAAATTACCTGGAGGAAACACCAAAGGAAACTATTCCTCCATGTCCGGCTTTCATTCCCACGTGGCTTCTTCGATACCTCAATGTCCCCAAAGCAATTTAACCTTCTCATTAGTATCTTCCAAAACACTAGGTAACATTACAAACTTCTCACCAGATTTAGCCTAACACAACGTAGTACGACATCTCCTTCCATACAAAGCCTCAAACGGAGCCATTTGAATACTCGTATGATAATTGTTATTATATGAGAACTCAACCAATGACATGTACTTTTCTCAAGAACCTTGAAAATTTATAAAACAACACCTTAGCATATCCACCAAAACCTGTATAACCCTCTCAGATTGTCCATCCGTCTGCTGATGATAAGATGTACTGAAGCTTAACTTTGTACCAAGAGCCTTCTGCAACGATTTCTAAAACCTTGACGTAAATCTCGAATCTCTATCGGATACTATGGTTTTGGCACTCCATGCAGTCTCACCATACTAGAAACATATAACTCAGCCAATTTATCCAAGGAATACTTAGTATGCACTGGAATAAAGTGTGCACACTTTGTAAATCTGTCCAAAACTACCCATATTGAGTCTTTCTTGGTCGGTGTTAAGGGCAAACCCGACACAAAGTCCATATTTATCCTTTCCTACTTCTACTCTGGACTTTTCAATGGTTGCAACAAACCAAATGGAACCTAGTGTTCAGCCTTAACACCCTGACACACTAAGCATTTTCCCACAAACTCGGTTACATCCTTTTTTAGACCAACCTAGAAATACTCACTTTTCAGATCATGATACATCTTTATACTACTCGGATGCATAACAAAAGGACTAGTATGCACCTCCGCAAGAATAGTACGCCTTAACTCAATATTATTTGGCACCATAACACGATCTCTGAAACACAAAACACCATCCCCTCGGAAACTATACTTCATCAGCACACCCTCAACTATATCGTGAACAATAGGAACCAAAGCATCATCCAACAACTGTTTTTCCTTGATCAACTCAACCAAAGATGGTTTAACCTACAACTCAGCTATCAACCCACCATCTTTAGATAAACTCAACCTAGAAAACATAGCACACAACTCTACTTCCATTTTCCTACTCAAAGCTTCGGCAACAACATTAGCTTTTCCTGGGTGATGCTCAATAGTCATGTCATAATCCTTAAGTAACTCTAGCCATCGACGTTGCCTAAGATTAAGCTCTTTTTGGTTAATCAAGTACCTCATACTCTTACGATCAATATAAACCACATATCTCACCATAAAGATAATGCCTCCATATCTTAAAAGCAAACACAACCGCAACTAACTCAATATCATGTGTGGGGTAGTTTTCCTCATGCACCTACAACTGATGAGATGCATAAGCTACCACCATTCCCGCTTGCATCAAAACACATCCAAGACCAACATATGATGCTTCACTACAAACCGTAAACTTTTTTCCCGGTTCAGGTTGAACTAAGATCGGAGCATGCTTCAAAGCCTCCTTTAACTTCTCAAAAGCCTTCTGTCTCTTATCGGTCCATTCAAACATAACATCTTTTTACAACAACTTGGTTAGAGGCACTGCAATCCTGGAAAAGCCCTCCACAAACCTTCGATAATATCTTGCCAAACCCAGAAAACTACAAACTTTTGTCCTGACCTAGGTGGTTTCCAACTCAAAATAGCCTCAATATTTTGCGAATCAACCCTTATACCTTTCTTTGAAACTACATATCCAAGAAAAACAACCTCTTTTATCCAAAACTCACACTTACTTAGCTTCGCATACAACTGATTATCCAACAAAGTCTACAAAACAATCCTTAGATTCTTATCATGATCCTCCTCGGTACGTGAATAAACGAGAATATCATCAATAAACACTACTACAAACTAATCCAGAAACTCGTGGAAAACCTCATTCATCATATCCATGAAAGCAACTGGTGCATTAGTTAACCCAAAAGACATAAACAAAAACTCATAATGGTCATATCGTGTCCTGAAATCAATCTTAGGAATATCTTGATCCTTAACCCTTAACTAATAGTACCCAAACCGAAGATCTATCTTAGAAAACATCATAGCCCCTCTAAACTGATTAAACAAGTCATCTATCCTAGGTAAGGGATACTTTTTCTTTACTGTCAACTTATTCAATCTTTGATAAACTATGCACATCCTCATACTACCATCCTTCTTTTTCACAAACAACACTAGCGCACCCCATGGTGACATACTCGGTCGAGTAAACCCATTATCCAACAACTCTTGCAACTGAACTTTTAGCTCTTTTAACTCTTTAGGTGCCATTCGGTAAAGAGTAATAGAGATAGGTAAGGATTAATAGAGACATGTAAGGATCCCTCTATTAGCTCAATACCGAAGTCAACCTCTCGGTTAGGTGGTAACCCAGGTAACTCTTTAGGAAAAACTTCAGCATAGTCACAAACAGTCCTAATATCACTTGGTCTAGCTTTCTTCATATCCAGGTTCATAACATAAGCCAAGTAAGCATCACAACCCTTAACTAACAACCTTTGAGCTTCCAAATCCGGCACAACATTAAACAAGAACTTTACACTTTCACCAACCATAACTACCTCAGAATCTTTAGCTAACCTGAAGGAAACTCTCTTAGTCCTAAAGTCTACCATAGCTCTATGTTCCACTAATCAATCCATACCCAAAATAAGATCAAACGCTTGGAAAGGTAGCTCCATAAGATCAACAACAAAAACATGTCCTTGAACAATGAAGGGACACCTCCTATAAACTTTCCTAACCTCCACTTTCTCTCCAAAGGAACTAATAACACTCATACCTATGCTCATGTTCTCTACCGGTATATCTAAAGTTCTTGCATGCTCATTAAGAATATATGATTGAGTAGATCCAGAATCTAACAAAGCGAACAAGGATAAGGATTGCAAGGAAAAAGTACCTACAACCACATCAGTGTCGTTTTGGACTTCCTTATATGCATAAACCCTCACCTGACCCTCGTCACAACACTTTTTTCCTTGATTCTCATCCTGATGCTGGAAATTTCCTTTGCCTCAACCTCTATTCTGATCACCTCTATGTCCTTGGCCCTGATGGTCCCCCATTAACTGAGGACAGTCCCTTGTACTGTTTCCAGGCTTACAACACTACCAACATAACCCAGAACTTAAGCATTGACCTGTATGATATTTCCCACACTTATTGCACTTAGGAACATGACCTTCCTACTTTCCACGACTAACTCTTCCTCCCCTATACTGATTTTGTCCATAACACCCATCTTTCTGTTTCTTAAACTTTTCCCGGTTACTACTATTATCAGTCGACCTCTTACCAGAACCAGATCTCAAAGGTTGCAGGCACAAACTTTGTTCGATATCTTTGGCCCGATCAATTAGCACATTAAAGTCTGTATAGTCTGTAGTAGTATATAAGTTTTACCTCTCTAACAAAACCATATCAGAACCTCACACAACGAGCCCTCTCATTAGGTAAAAGTTCAAGAGCATACTGACTCAACCTAAAAAACTATACCTCATACTCAGTTACACACATGTTACCCTAAACCAGAGCCATAAACTCCCTCTTTTTCTCATCCAAATACCTAACACCCAAATACTTGCGACTAAAGACCTCACCAAAAAAATCTCACGTCACCTCAGCATCTTCCATACCATAGGTGGTAGTAGTCCACCACTTATAAGCATCACCTTTGAGCAAAGCTATAGTGCATCCAAGTTTCCTTTCATCAGAACAACCCATCTGATCTAAGATATGTTGCGTACTTTCTAACCAAGATTTCGAGTCCTCCAGGGAAAACCCCCTTAACTCAATCGCTCCCAAACTATGGAGTCTCTCTAAAGGTAAACCAGGGTTAGCTACTTGCGAAGCAACTGTGGTCTACATTCCAGCAACTATAGCCTGAAAATCTCCCGCAATAGCTTGTACCAATTGTGACATGCCACTGATAGTCGGCACAACAAGTGGAGATGCTGAAAGTTTAACTGATGGTGCAATAGGTGGTGGTGGAGGAGGTGGCAACTCTTCCTCCACATGTTCATTCCTTCCATTAGTGATGGATCGAGTTTTTATTCTAAGCTCTCTATGGTGTTCCATACTAGAATTTTTATTTAATTAAAAACAAAATTTAAATCCAAGTGAGTTATCCAGAAGCAAGGTGTCTACTAGCTCAAGTAATCCAAACCTAAACTAGTAAGAGCAATGGAACCTTATGACCAACATGTTTAACTAAAAACATAACATGTTTTAATATCATTAATTTTTAAACAAACACCATGCATATCATATCAGCATATAAAGAAAACACCAGGCAAAACATCAAAGCATATTAAGCAATCACTGTGCAAATCAGCTTAGCATAAACATTTAGATATCATATCTAAAATTTCATAAAATTCCAAAAAGATTCATAAACTTGGCTCTGATACCAACGAATGTAACCCCCTTGACGCACTCTAGACGCCACCCGACTCGAACAAGCTACACGGGGAATATCGAGGCTAATCTAGAGACTCACCCCGATAAACAACCCAAAATTTTTTCTTTTATGTTTTCTTACTGCATTAATTATATCCTACATGTTCATGCAAGGACTGAGTTCATTTACAACGGAAATTAATGAAAAATGAGTCCTAATTAAATCGAATAAGTTTTAGGGACCTAATTGTAATTTTCTAGATATTTGTGATCTAAAAGTGAAATTAAAGTTATCGATCATTAATTAGGTATTTTTCATGCTCGCACATAAATTTTCATCTTAAAATAATATCCACAAGTTATTTAATTGGTTCCTCAAAGTTTAGTGACTAAAACATAATTTTTCAGAATTATATTCCAGCCTTTAACAACTATAACTAACAGGGGTATCAAAACACCTTTCACTAGTATCGATACTGTCGTAAACGACAAAAGGGTATCGAAACGGGTATTAAAGGTTTCAATACACCTTCGATAACTAAGAAGATTGCCTGCGCTACAAGCTCGTTTTTCGATACATCTGAAGGACCATTCTGATACCATTTTAAACTGTGAAGGTCAGTATCGAAACCAAATAGAACCTTATCGATACACCTGATGAATTTACACTACTGTTTCGAAACCAGTTCATGTAGTTTCGATACCTAGGCTTAATTTCCTAGAAAATCGTTGTATTTTTCCTAGGTATCAATACCTTATGGACAAGTATCAAAACCCTATGTCGAGAAACAACTATTTACCCAGAATTCATGTCTTAAACGAGAACGAAAGAGTACTAGATGCATTAGTTCACTTATAGGGTATATACCACATAATTTAAAAGGGTTTCTAGATGCAAATCATCCTAGTTTCTTGCTCTTAACTCGAATCGAAAGCAATACTCATCAAATTCATAATTCAACATGTTTAAGCACAATCAATGTGTGAATTAATCCAAAAGACTTCATTAACATAAAAGTAACATACCAATATGCAAATTCCAATATCCAATCATTCAATAACCAAACTTATATGTTTAAGCACAATCCAATCTCCAATCGTTCCTCATCAACATTTCTCCCTAAACTACTACTTAAGGTTCAAAATATATAAACAACATACTTGAGCTAAAATATGAATTAAAAGGCGTTAAGAGTTTCCTTGCTTTCCCAAATGATCGTCTCATTTTTTTCTGCATTACAAGGAAAAGAGAGAGGTTAAGCTTACGCTTAGTGATTGAATTATAAAACAATTTTAACTACTTGTAATGCAACCCATATTATATGAAAAACAGTTTAAAATCAAGTCATGCTCAAGAAAACCATTTGTGACTATCAATTCACTAATATAAAAATCAACAAATGTTTAACACATAGCATACGCCACAAAACAGGTCTTACATGCTTAACAACCAATGCTTCAAAACACGTACGAATTTGTATTTACAGTGCACTCACATCCTATTGATCAATCAACTTATCACATGCCCATCAACTTAATATCCAACACGAAACAAAACTGAATGCTCAAGTTTTCATTAAAAACAGTAAGTATTTCATATGAATACCTCTATCCATTACATAATTTGCATAAACCGATAAAAACCATATTTTACTTATTTTGAAAACAAACCGAGGAATCATTAAAACCAATGTAAAAACAGTCACATGAATATTCGTTCACATGCATAATCACATATGAACACTTAATTATCAAGCATGACTAACACATAAAAATAGCAAAATATGGGAAAACCGATTTACGAGAGCAAATGTAAAACTTATTTCGGAATATAGGGAGGTTTCTCACACCTTCCCTACACTCCCAGCACTTTGAAAACAAGGTTAAAACACTACCGAAGCAACCCACTCACCGATAACCAAAACTTTACTCGATCATTTCAAAAGAGATCACCTACTTCTTTCTTTGTTTCAAGCATCAAAAACTATGTATTTAGTGCTTCCAATCGCACTCAAGAAAACCCAAGTCGGAAAGCCACTTAAACCTATCAAAACCTTAACCGAAAACTTTCTGAAATCAACCAAACTGCTCCTAAACCTTTAGTATGGGATTAAGGTTATTAAAAACAATTTATAAAAATCTTAACACATTGAAAATCATCCTTTTAGGATCCAAAAATAGTGGGTAAAAACCTTTGAACGAAAATTGTATATTTTGACCCAAAAACTTATTTTCAAAAACAAAGGATCAAAAACGTTTTTACCAAGCCAAGAACTTGGGAATTTCAATAAAGAAATTAGAAATTCTAGAGGGTTTATGAAATCTCACCTTCAAAACTGATCCAATTGCTTTTCGGGTCTAAAAATGATAAAACAATGAGAAAACGAGAAGTTTTGAAGAAGAAAAAGTTATAATAATTAATCCAAACGAAAATTGAAGAAAAGATTTAGGTTTACCTTTGAAAAATTGATGATTCTCTGCCTTGGGAAGAGGAAAAACGAAAGTAATAAAAATAGGTTAGGTTTATGGCGTTTAAATAGGATTTAAGAGTTAAAAATCAAGTTTTATTAGTAATTTGGGTTAAAATATAATGTTTGGGTTGAATTAATTAAAATATGGAAAGACTAGACCAGCTAGGATTATAATTTGATTAAAGACCCTTAATGATTCAAAGTTTTGGCTTGTTTTAAAATTGTCCTCAAATTTAAAATTTTTTACATAATAGTCACTAATTTCAAAATCTTAGGGTTTCAAGGGTAAATTTTCAAAATTGGTTTGAATAAAGTCAAATATATATTAAATAATGATTTTAGGAAATTTTTCCATATTTTATTTCAACCAAAAATAAACTTTTAAGAATTTAATCTCGAACAAGGCTAAACTGGCCCACTAACTTCTAGGCTCAATTTTGAGGCATTACAATGCCTGAATGCAAGAGATATAGATTTCAAGAGATATTCATTAGAAAACACTCATATAACCAAAAGATCTAATACAAGTAGAAGTCAATTTGTTAATAGGAAACAGTTAGCTCGAGCTTCTTGGTTAATCACCTTGTTCTGTCTGGTTGGGCAATCATTCTGGTATGTCAATGAAAATCTATTGACGGATCTTCAACTTTATCGAGCAAAATCTACACCTATTTGACATTTCTTGTAAGTGATTCTGAAATTAATTCTCGATTCTATATGTGCATCATCTTGGTAATTATCTCGGCTTGCCTTTTGATGTGTTGCCCTTTACTTGACGCTGGTTTAAAACTTGAAAAATGATTTTCTGCATGTCATGTCATACTTTCGGAATTCCTTTTCTATTTTTCAACTTCATCCTTCGATAATTCTCGTCATCCATGAATGTTGAACATCGATCCTAGGCTCATTCCCTTTTCCTCTATAAGTCTTCATTTATCAACAATAACCTTGGGTACCCCCTAATTTATCCAACATATATCTACCTTCTAACTATCTTCTCCTTCTACTTATCTTTTCTCATTCATACACACTTGCCCAGATACCCGACTCGAAGCTCGAACAAATGTTGAACCCCATATAAATCCAATATTTTTAACCCACTGAAACAATGTAGCAAAGCCTTACATTTAGTGCTGTAACCATCATCCTAAAAGCAACTAAGAAACCTTATCGAAAATGACTCTTCGTGTTATTGTCCAAGAATTCCTAAATTACCTTTAATTTTGACAGACATGTACCATGCTTGAAGTCTTCGGAAACACCCTTTTATTATCAATACTTGCTCTCCTCGAACATTAATTCTGATCTCGTACTGAGTCTTCTCGAACATGGTTCATCTCGACATTTTGTCTTCCACTTATTTATCAACCCTTTTGTTTTATGACCACTGTCTATTTGACTAACTCTTGAGTTGATACCTCTAATGCATGCTATATAATGAAAACTCACACACACAAAACAAAAAAGTGTGTCAGTATGGTGAATTAATAATCTGAACAAGAATAAATTGACATGAAAAAACAATTTAAATTGAGAAAAATAATAACCAAAGAACGATTCATATTGCATAAAAATAACCAAAGAACAATTTATCGAGAATAAAAAATAATCGAAGAGCAGTTAAATAAAGAAATCCTAATTTGGCGACATTTCGGCAGCATATCGCCTTATCTTATAGTCCCTGTCTAACTCTAAAGAGGGGTAAGTTTCTACTCTATGTATGCGTGTTTGGATCTAGACTCTGGGTTCTTGAATTTTCGTTACCATGTATTGCGACGATAAGACATCGATTCGGTAGCATAGGTGCTTACAACGGAGGTGTAGACCCCACGACGTGTACGGTTAGTATACCAGAAGTAGACATAAATCCAAAACTCGGAGCTAGAGAGCATCACGTTAGATTATATCTAACTCACACTCAAAGGTAAATTCCCAGGTCGAGAGCTTATGCATCAATGACAGATATATCACATAATAAAAGTACTACCATCATTCGTCGAAAAATCCATTTGATAATCTATTGAAGAAAATCATATTATTTTTCAAAATGTCAAAATGTCACGTATAATTAATTATTAGTCCTGACTCACAAAAAAGTCCCCAGCGGAATCGTCAAGCTGTCGCGACCATTTTAAAACCAAGTGTGTGAAAAATAGCCTGACGAGTAGATTTTAGGAATATCGGTTTTTGTCAATTTTAATTATTAATTATGAAATCTAAAGTCTTATTAAAATACGTTTTATTTAAATTTTAAAATGATTTGGAGTCACCACCGTCCACTTTGGTAGGCCGGACACCATAAAAACAAAACCAAAGATTCTTTTAAAAACATTTGGGTTCGGGAGTTGGTTACGTGTAAGGACGACCCTTACGAGTGTCCGAGATCGGTACCTTAGTAATTACACGTGGTAGTTTCGCATTTCGAATAATAATATAAATTTAGTTCGTTATTGTCAGATGAATATCGTTCGAATGTGGATATCCTTTTAGATAAGAAAATATTATTTCTTTTTAAATACGAGCTTGAATAAGATGTCCTTTAATAGAAAACCTTAAGTAATATTTTGAAGAAATATAAGTTCTACTCCAGAAGGTTTGAATGCATGACCGATTGTTATCTTGTCAATTTTTAAGTTCTAACCATTAAGCCTTCATTAATTAAATATTTAAGTCCTATTAAATTATTAATTTACCAAGTGCATTATGATAAGTTCCAAAGGGTTGGACACTACCATCTCAGCTCTTAATAAAATTAATAATACCATTGATGTTTCTAGTTATTTACCTAATTAATTTTATTTAATTCTAACCTTAAATTATTTAACATTTTCTAAGTTCAGATAGCACATCGAATACTATACCAAAGTACACTCTTGGTCAACATCATGGAACGTCAAAACACTAACCACTTAGTGTATCCAAGGTATAGGATTAAACATGGCATCTTTTCTATAATTTTTCCCTGTTTAATATTATTTAGTGAATTAAAGTAACTAATGCTAAAAAGGCTTTAATTTAACTAAGTGTTGAATTAAATATTTTTCTAAATAAAAAGCACTGTATGATTTTAAAACATACAAGCAAACATAAAAATTAAACAATTAATTCAAAGAATTAATTAAAAGATAAGGAAGTTGAATTAATTTTCATTAAAAGGACAAGGCTCAAACATTTTACAAGTAAAAACCTAAAAAAAGCATTAATGCCTTCGAGGAACAAAAGCTTACATGGAACATTCAAGATTCTTAACTGCTTCATTTTTGATGTCCAGAGTCTTCCTCGGTTTCTAGAAAGAGAAGCTATGCTTGGTTTCTAATCTTTTGCTTCAATCTTTGGTTGATGGCAGCAAATGTATGTGCTGGACAGGAGGGGGTTGAAAATTGCCATGGCTTTTCTCCTTCATGATTTTCAAAGATTCCTCTAACAATGTGAAGAACTCTTGGTTGAGAATGATAATAGCAGATCGAGAATGGATCCAAAGAAAAGCAATTGTTTTCCCCATTAATCGAATATTTAAAGGGTTTATAACAACATCGGAACTTGGAATTCCAAAAAAAAACGTTTTCCGTATTAAGCCCGAACCCCCTCTACAAGTACTTCCCCCCTTGGTTTAGAAAGCAAGGGTCGAGTACATGCCACACCGTCAAAACCGTTCCCCATAATTGTCGAATATTGCCCCATGATTGGTAACCTTCCCATGGTAACTACCAACCCTTTTAGTAACTAAATTCATTTATTTATCGTATTTATTTAATATTTATTTATTTATATTATTTTATATTTACTTGTGGCCTTATTTATTTATTCATGCCCAGACGAAATTCAGGTATTACACATTTTATATAAAAATGATGAAATTCAAAAATAGATTCTTAAGGGGACAAAAATATGTGCTACTAATGTCATTGGATCTAAGCAATTTGTCTTCTTTTCGGTGTGATAGAGAATTGATCAACAAAGTACAACATTACGGGGGAGCTCCATACACACAAGATGAAAAACTTAGAGAAGGAAGACTTCACATCCTCCTTTTGATTCAAGTGTGGTTATAAAATCAAGTTATTTTTCATTTGTTTGTTCATTTAATTTTTAACTAGATTATCATATTTTTTTTGAACTAACTCTTATTTGATGCTTTTGGTTAAAGGTATATTTTTATTAAAACTAACAATTGCTATTTGTTTTTAATATCTTTTGAAAAAATTGTTTTGTTTTAATACTCTCATTTGTTAATGAGCTTTAATGTTTTCAAACATTGTTTGAATATTTTTTATATAACAAAAAGGGATAATGTTTTAAAATATTATTTTTTCAAATGAATAAAAATAGCTTTAATGATTTCAAATCTTTAATTCTCTTATTCAAAATTATTTTACAAAAGAGGAGTAATCTTGATACACCTTCTCTTATTCAAATGAATAAAAGGGAGCTTTAATGTTTTGAAATATTGATTTTTATATAATAATAGAAAAATAGTTTTGGACTAATTTGAAAAGTTTCAAAAATGGTTCTTATGTCTAAACTAGTTGAAAATGCTTTTAAGAATTTTTTTAGGGGTTTTGGAAGTGTTTGAAATGTTTTGAATGAGTCAAACTTGTGCTTTCAATGCATTCTTTTCGATACACCTCTATGGTGTTTCGATAGAGTTCAACACTACCAAAAACCGTCTTGATATGCCTTTAAAGGCATTTTGATACGAGTATTTCGACACACCCCTAACGACTTTATGAAAAAAAACGACTTTATGAAAATCCCCAATGGCTAGGAGCCGTATCGATACAAGTATTAATCATTTCGATATGGGGAGCATGGCGTTTCGATACACCTACAAGGTGTTTTGATACAAGTCTTTTTATTTAGGTACAATGGCTCTTTCCCAAAGGGTTGTTTCGAAATGGGTACCCCGTGTTTCGATATGTTTGACACCAGAATGAGAAAATTGCATGAGAACAAACTCCTAAGGGAACCAATTCAATCACAACGGTCACCAACGACTAAAAACTTAGTTATCAAAAGTTATATATTCTAAATAAATTTAACTCTATATTTTTAAAAAATTTATTAGTGAAGAGATTATGTTTATTAACATGTGATGTTAAATTCATAGTGAGTATGTTCCATCAGTACATCGATTGTCCCATAGTGAGGTGACAATATCCATCTAACTATTATATTCGTCAATTATTGAGTTGATTGACAATAGTATAAAGTACACAAAGAATAAGTTAACACGCTGCATTATTAAAAATTTTAAACATGATTAAAATATAAAATATTAGATTTACTTATGATAGTTTTTTTAATTTTAAAGCTTAAGCCAAATATAAAAGAAAAAAAAAAGTTGTAAATAATAGTTCAATTAGGGAATAAAAAAATGATTCAACCTAGGAACATGAATGAAACCAGTTGAGTTTGAATTGGTTGGATCTAAATAATGGTGATTTGAATTCACTCAAGTTTGACCAAACGTCTATCCGGGTTCAAGTAAGATTTGATATTTTTGAACTTGAATCCGACCTAAGAATGATCCTAACACAAATTAAATATGATAATGTGATAATTAAACCTGATCTACACTTGACATTATGTGAATTCGAACTTAAAATTAACTAGATAAATATATGATATAACCCGATTTAAAAAAATGCTTCGATATTCGATATTACACAATATGTTATCTAATTGATCTATTGTTGACCTAATTTATTATTGATCTGACATCTTAATTGACCCAACTTTTAAATAAGTCGTATAAGTGATACATTTCGTATCTCAAAACTCTTATTTGTTCAGAGAGAAATTACCTACTCAATTTAAAATTTAATTTTTAAGATTTTTTCATATACTAAATATTCTATAACTATAATTTTTAAACCTCGTAACCCTAAACCATATACCATATGCTTTAAACCTTAAACATCAAATTCATTACCATTAAAAATATATTATAATCAATATTATAAAACTAAAATTATTGTTATTAATTTATTATTATTTAAAAAATAAATATAATTTTTCCTATTAATTTGTTATAGTTTTTAGTGTCATTATTAGTAAAATTAAAAATATACTTAATGTTACAGTATGATTACAAATTTATTTAAAATAACTCGACTCAAAATTTATTTGTACCCGATTAATACTTGATTTGTTGTCTATCCGAAGCCGAATGTAACTGACTTGAATTTTATTTGGAACTAGCGTAACCCGATCTAAATTTAATTTTATATCTAAAATAACCAAATTTAAAGTTTATTCGAACCTGAATTAACTTGATGATTTATTTTTTTGACCTAAACCTTGTATTGACGTTGTTAAACCTATGTTTTGATTTTGATATAACAAAAACTTTACGTAAATAAATAAAATTTTAAGGTACTTGAAATTACTCACAATTTACAAGCATTCAAAATAAATTGACTCTCTTTAGAAGATAAAAATACTGTAACACCCAAAAAATTATTCCTAATTTTAAAACTTTAATTTTAGATTCCCAAATTAAAATCCCTATTTTTCTGATTTTTAATTTATAAAACCTTAAATTTTTGAGGTTTTTAAATTGATTTTCTAAATTTAAGGATAAAATTTTGGGATAACATTGTAAAGTTTTGAAAGTTTTAAAAGTAAATTTAAAGTTTAAAAGTTAAAGTGATGTTTTGAAAATCCTAAAGAGATCGATGGCTGTGTGACACCCTCGCCCCGGGTTAGAAGACGAGAGTGTCGACTGGATTTATAACTTGTAAATTAGACCGAACCTTGTATCCATTTCTAGAACCTTTCAAGATATTGTACATTAGTTCAAGTTTGTCTTATGCATTACAATTCCAAATTCTTGTCGTGGATACCAAATTCGAGGCCAATTTAAAACTTATTCTATAAACAATTTACTTACTATTCAATCTCGAGCTTATTTTATCTTCCAATCGTAAATCACCTAACACTCGATTTCAACCTTTGATCTCAATCGAGATCGAATTAAAACCTTTAATCGAATTTAAATTGTTTAGCGATCTTCAATACGAGTCTTATTAACCAATCCAATTTTAATCTCAAGGTTTGAATCAAAAAGCGTTGGGGTATCGATACCTCCTATAAAGAGGTATTGAAATGGGGAAGTATCGAAACACCCATATGGAATATCAAAATGGGGGTATCGAAACATAGTTCGATACGGGTCACATGCGTTGACCTATTGACCCTTTGACCAAAGGCTAGAGCAGCCTGATTCGATACGGGTATCGAATCGGGGAGCTCACTAGAGGGTTTGCTATCGAATCTAGTATCGAACCAATTTTGCTATGGAGGTTCCAGTATCGAAACGGAGGCTAGGTGTTTCGAAACACCTGCCATTCATATTTAAGTTTTTCAAGGGGGTATCAGATACGCATAGAAATGGTATCGATACCTCTGCACAATTTTGCAGGTTCTGAGATTCTAGTACACTTAAGTCATATCCAAAAGGCTCATGATTAGCCTCAAACCATCCCTAAACCATAAGGGGAAATTTTAACTTATTAGACAACAAGTAGCAATTTACAATTCTAATCATTTAACCAATGATCATTCATTCTATCACATGCCATCTATCAAACTAACTACCCTTTTCATGCCATGAACTTTATTATGGCAACTAACATACCCCTTAATGTAGTTTTAAGGATTCCTATATTATCCTACTTAGTTCCATGCTTCTCATACCAAGATAATTACTTATATACCACATACACATTACCAAGGCCCACATATACAAACCATAAGCCACTTTCGAAGTATATATGGCTATCCTAACATGATCACCATGCCTTATGGCTTACATACCCAATGCTCAAATGATCATATGCTTATACAAATCATAGACCAAATTTCAAAATGCAAAAGCTAGATTAAGCATGAATACTATGCCACCATAAGCTAGGAGTTACAAAAGTTATAAAATACCATACTTGGCTTGCTTGGTGTCCTTGCCCACGATCGATCACAATCTATTTCCTCGATTCGATAACCTGTTATTTTGGGAAGGAGGAAACAAACGGTGGTAAGTACTTATTAGGTACTTAGTGAGGCAACCCTAAGTCTAACCAATTTAGACATTAAACATATAACAAGGTTTACATGCTTCAATTAAGCATTAAATCAAATTCATAACCATATCACAACCAATCATGCAAAGGATAACAATCAACAAATATCATGCTCATCATGTATCATAGGTATCATGCTTATCACGTATCATATTTATTATGCCACTAGCATACAACCAATTTCACATTTAGATGTTCATGTATTAACTAGCATGTTTAAGCACATATGTCTCATTTGCTAATATCCATGTTGAAAGCTTTCATATTCAAAATCATATCAAAGGCTACTTATAGCCACATATTCAATCAAATGCTCTTTAGCAATCCCATAGTCAGATGCTATTTATGGAAACAATCTATCTCAAATGCTTCATTAGCAATTACATAATCGAATTCAAATGCTTCACAAGCAAATACATATTCAAATGGTCTTTCCATATCTTAAGTTTAATCTTTCGGATTAGTATCAAATGATGCCTTGGTATAGTTAGACTAGGTAAGCGAGTCATCAGAAGTACCACGAAGGCACTAACAAAAGATACCCACGGTATCTAACAAATGGTGACTAACCACAAATCAAAGGTACTCATAGTACCGAAAAGAAGTACCAAAGTACTGGGCAGAAGTACCGAAGTACTAACAAATGAGCTCAGACCCTAGGCATGACGTACTACCTATGACCAACTATCAACCAAGGCTCAATCAGAGTTTCATATTCATTTGATCTTTCAATTTGTATTAACCAAGTTCCTTATTACAAACAATGTTCATAACATGCTATTAACAAAAGCATTTATCATGCTATCATACCAAAAGCATATATCATGCTATTAAAACCAAAAGCATTTATCATGCTATCATACCAAAAGTATATATCATGCTATCAAAACTAAAAGCATATATCATGCTATTATCAAAACATACATATCATGTTACCAAACGAATGATCAAATCATCATAAATATGCCTCATGCATGACTCACATACTTGGCATCCGTAGCCACGTGTCATAACTTACCTCGGCATTTCCGAGCTATGCAAATGTACTAAGCTAGTTTTAACCATCTAGCATACAATCATGGTATCAAACAAGTCATTTATCATTTAATCCTCCTTCCCTTTTTACCAAATATAAGGTCAATCTATTTACATGACAAATCAAATTAGAAAAGGTAGTTAGGACCTAGGTCCTAACCCTAAAGTTTGCCACACTCACAATTGATTCCAAGCAATTTAAGGGTTGAAGATGGTAATCCCTTTGCCCTTCTTTCTAGCTAGCTCGAGCCTTTCTTATTTGATATCCTCTTCTCTTGGATTCTCTAGCAAACCATATTCACATAGAAATTCATTATGACATATCAAAGTCTCTTAATTCAAGTGATCATAGGCTCAACAAATGTAAACATTCACATTTGTTCATTAGGGGCAATTTTGGTACCCTTTAAAGAATCGATCATATCTCCTAGTTCTCATATCCGATTTTAGCTCATTTTACCAATTTGGAAAACTAAGAAGATCCTATACAAGGATATATCAACCTCACATTTTAATTCTTTCCCAATCAGTACCAGATTTTATTTGAATCAGACCTGTCCATATTCGGGACTTCTCGGACAGCCCTTACGAAAAGGCTTATAACTTTCTATAGAAAACTCTGATTGAGGTTCTGTAAATTTTCACATAAACTAGGTATATGATAGTATTCTACTGCAAAATTTCATCCCTTAACTCCCTCAAATTCGACCTAGGGAATATTTCAAAGATGGCTACCTGGAATTGCACTTTTTAGGCAAATAAGGATATCTTTCCTTCCATTGCTTAAATTCCTAATCCAATCTTGTTCTTACAAATTTCCAGCACCTTCAAACTTAAGAGTAACATCACTTAATTCCTTTTTATCAACTTAATCTCATGCATATCTAACATTAAATCCCTTAATACATGTAACACTTTCAAAAATCTTAACTAGCACAACAAAACATGTATAATTTACACCTATTTCTTATGGCAACAAAACCCCCAAATTTCAACATGCAATTATACAATTTCAAGAGAGGGTAAATCAACCATTACCTTATTCACAAAAGCTATGCACCAAAACTCTTAATTCTCAAGTCAAATACACCAAAACCCAAGCTTTTCTCTCTTGAAATTTCTCCTCTTCCTTTTGGCTATGGAGAAATGGAGCAAGGAAGATGAACTTTTCTCTCTTTTTTTTGTCACGTGAGAATGGGGGAGGAAAGAAGAAAGTTGGGCTGATTTTCTTTGCTCAATTAATTGGGTGCAAAATGACCATTTTGCCCTTTTTAATATACCTAGACTTAGTTTATTACAAAGGGTAGTCTAGGGAATCTTTATAATTACCATGCAATCTCCTAGTTTCTCAATTAATTCAATTTGGTCCCCCTTCTTCTAATTCAAATAACATATGATTTATTTTAATTCACGAATTATTCAAATCATTCTACTAACCCGATTTTAGGTGTTACAGGCTAAATATGTAATTTATCCATTTTTAAAAATGTTTTTGTTTTTCAATGTGGTTTATCTTTTTATTTTTAGTTATTATTTAATTTTTTTATTACTTATTATTATAATATATGTTTTGAAATTTGATATCGTTTGGGTAACCAATTTTTTTTAAAATTGAATTCTATTTTCACTAAGATAAATTATTTCTTTTTTATTAAAAGTTTTTCTACAATCAATTTTTTATTAAAAATATTATTTTATTTTAATTATTGTTTTATTGATGAGTGCATAAAAATCATATTTTTTATACCATTTTCTCACTCGTTTATTGCTAATTAAGGACAGATTTAAGGGCAATATTGGATAATTCTACTTATTTTCCATATTTTAGCATCCGAATACTCAAATCAGGAATTTATCTATTATTTTGCATAAAATAGATGCATTTGATGGTTTTCTTTCCTAGGTAGGAAACCACATCATAGGAATGGCCAAACAAGAAGACGGATGCTGGTAAAGAAGCTAAAATGCAGATGAAGCACCCATCACAACAACACTTTGGATGCCGCGACAACAGATTGATGATGAAAACTGGTGCTCAACAGATAGAGAAAAAGTTTCCACGGCGAAGGTTGCCTCGGCGGAGGTTGCCACGGCAGCAAAATGACAACCGCAATCATGGTTTGCCACCAGAAATTGCAGAAACATCTACGATAAGGAATAAGCAGATCAGCCAAGAGAACTGTACTAATGCAATTCCAAGACGAGACCATTATGAAAGCAACCCGCCGCGGCAACTGATGCAAAGGCAGCACCTCGAACACAAATGTTGATATGATAGGCGATCTGAAGAGAAAAACAAGGTGGACGTTTTAAGACAAGTAGCATAGAAATTGGAGCTGGGAAACGCATGTAAAGTCAAGGTCAAAGCCACGTAGGAAAAGAATCCTTATAGGAATAAACTGGGAAATAAAATAAAGATCTTTTATTTATGTACTTAACTTGTGTTTTACTTCCAGTCGAATTCCTACTTTGTAAAGGTTTGCCCTAGTCTAAGCCTATAAATACCATAGCCTATGTAGAGAGGAAGATATCTCGAAATCAAGTTTCAAAGAAAAACCCTAAATTCCTCCATGATCCTCTTTAGGGTTTAGGTTAGTTTGTAGAGTAGTTGTGGGAGAAAGTTTGTAATTTGTTTAGTTCTTATTAATGCAATTTCAGAATTCATAGTTTATTCTCTCTTGGCGTTTACTCTTCTTTGCATATGAGCTCGAGATGATAAGTATGTGAAGAAAAATCTATTTGTCTAATATCGGGAGAGTTAGGCTCACGAAACGAGAGAATATGGTCTTTGCTCAAGGGCATTGACTAATCCGGTTATCCAGGATTTCAACGGCTAACAAGACGCATGTGTGGTTGTTATCCGCCCTTGATTCATGCCGGGAGGTATCATCAAGACACGTTGGTTTCAACAATTCTCTTCGCTTAGGGATAAGGAAGAAGACATACAAGGATGCTCTGTCGAACTATGAGTTGTTGAATTGTCGACAAGGCATAACCCCGCCTAGGGAGCTGCTGCGACCCTTGTGCGACCCGCCGAGGCGGCAATTCAACCCTATTGCATTATAAGAACGAGACAATTACATTCTGATTCCACATTACGAAGCATTCTAACATGCCCCCACTTTTCCATCCTTGATTTCTTGATCACTTATCTTTATTGCTTCAATTAGTTTTCTTAGTTATAATCCAAATCAATTATCTGTGTCTTTATTTTTCCATTGTGCAGGAATAATAAATTGCGTAAGTAAAGCCAATCCCTGTGGGTTCGACATCTTAAATACTATAATCTGACAAAGGTGGAAGGACGAATGCTTCATCATAAAAGCAGGACTTTCTAGCCTCCATCATTTATCAAAACTCTTTATTTAATATTATATATAAAGACCTAGATAGAGAAAAAATATCTATTTGAAATTATACAACCTTATTTTTTATATTTATTATATTTATAATGTGATCTAATAGAATTTTAATTCTATGTTGAATCAATTATTTTTTTATATAAATATATATATATATACATAGTATGGTCTAAGAAGAAAACCATAAATTGTTTTTCTCCATCAAGATTCTCTAAAACCTCTATTTTCGTTCTTTATTTATGTTCGAGTTCAAAACCATGTTATTCAATATTTTTAGTTACTTTCTCTAAGGTGTGTTCTCTTACTAGTGTTATATGTGTTTTTTCAAAAAATATATTTTTTTGTGACATGCTTAATATTTTATACTTTGAAAAATATTTGTGTTTTCCTGGCATATCTATTTTTTGTATTGTTTCATTGTTCACATTCTTGTGTTTCCGTGTATACATATCATTGTGATTTGAAAAATATATAAAACTTTTAAGATTTCGATATCTCACACTTTTGCGAGTAATTATGATTTCAAATCCTGTGAAATTGTGTTTTCAGTTAAATTGAGATTTCGGATAAATTATGATTTTGGATTGGACTTTAATTGAAGTATGTAGTTGTGATTTGTGTTGTGCATATGACATCATTCATACATCATGTTTTGCATTGTTTTCTAAAATATTACTCCTGAGAAATAATTTTGTAAATTGTGTTTTGTTGTTTTTATCTACACCTTAGAGATACGCTAAGTTCTTTAGGTCACTCCCTCTTAGTTTTCTCTTACAAATCTTTGGACTTTTGGCAATACGGTACCTGAATCTTATATTTTATCTGGTTATTTCATTATTCAATATAGCACTAACTTTTAGTTATTCAAATTATTATTATTATTTTATAAACTTTGACGTATTTCAGAATTAAGGTTATTTTTAATATATATAAATATTTTTCTTACATTCAAATATTTTTTAAAATCATCAAACTATTATATTATTTTTAATAAGTTTTTGATATAATTTATTTTGAGAATTTTAACTCTTTTTGAATTACCAATTTTTAGTTATAATTTTAACTTTTGATTTTGAAAAATTTTATGTAGTTAAATATTTTATAAATATTATGAAATAATATAAATTAAATTGGTTTTGAGGGTAAAGTTTTTAACGTTAACTTTCTAGATTTGACCTATTTCTTATGGTGTTAAATGTGTATTTTTTTGTGTTATTGTTAAATGAATTCAAATGTGTATTTCTTCTTGTGCTATTGTTAAATGAATAAAAATGTGTGTTTTCTTCTTGTGTTATTGTTAAATAAATTCAAATGTGTGTTTTCTTCTTGTACTAAATGTGTGTTTCTTCTTGTACTATTGTTAAATGAATTTAAATGTGTGTTCTCTTCTTGTGCTAAATGTGTGTTATATTTTTGTGCTAAATGTGTGTTTCTTCCTGCGCTATTGTTAAATGAATTTAAATGTGTGTTCTCTTTTTGTACTAAATGTATGTATCTTCTTGTGCTATTGGTAAATGTGTTTAAATGTGTGTTCTCTTCCTGTGCTAGATTTTCTATGTTTTGTTATTATTTGTTTACTGTGGACATTGTGATACTGAACATACTATGTCATACTGTGATCTTGAGTTACCCTGTGAGACAGTTATGAGATTATCTAAACTGTGTGCTTTGTATTCTATACGAATATCTTTGATGAGGATTTTGAGAACTGTGACATTGATTGCATAACATGTGCGTAGGGTGAGATTGTACAGAGGAAAATGGTTCTACCACACAGCGTTTTGGCGAAATAAGGGGTGAGGAGTTATGGGGAACTACCTCCTCAGGATCGGTTGGTTTAGCCACCACTATATTTGGCATTCGGAGAATGGGAATGCATTCTATGTGATATTACATGCATTACTCTCTGTGTTTATTTATTGCGGAAAGATATATATTTTACTTGTGATTGTGAACTGAGTGATATCATGATTTTTGTCTGCACTTTAGAGACACACTAGGATTTATAGCTCATTCTTTTAGTTTTTTTTTAGATATTTGGCCCTTGGTGTTGGTACTCGTGTAACACCCTCGATCCGATGCCACATTGGAACTCCGTCCCCAAATCCATATTTCAAAATTTTGTTCAAAAGCCCAACAAAATAAGTCCAAAATCAAGTCCATCATATGTTATAAAATCAAATTTGATCCAAAGTATAAAATTTAGATAACATAAGTAGTTGGAGCTCTAAAATATTACAACCCGTTTTAAAATCATTCGACTAAATAAAACAGAGTTACAAATTATACATATAGGGTCCTACAATTACATAGCCCACTATACCAAATACATTACTCTGACAAAAGATGTCGATGCTGAACCCCTCACGATGATGCTCCTCCGAACAAGCTTTCTTTAACCTACGCACGAAAACACATTTTGAAACGCTCAAGCTCAGTGGATACTCAATCAACCGGCTCACATAAAACATAACCTAAAATAAGCATAGCAACATGAATGATGACATTGCATGAGTACTATGGCGCTACTATAACCGCCTAAACAAATGATATCATGATGGCATATTATCGGCACATAGCATATGCATGACAAGAGAAGACCACACAGCATCTCAAGTTCTTATCTCGTATTTATATCTCATATATATATATAAATATTTGTGTCCATATAACCTCATAGTAGTATAGAAGTAGGGGACCCATCAGCACTAAGCAAGGTCCGTGGCATGCCACTCTACATAATCCGCTAAGGAACCCATCAACACTAAGCAAGGTTATCAATTTTACCTTTCATATAATATTTACTCTAGTAACCCATCAGCATTAAGCAATGTTACTAGGTTATCTCATAATCATGTAATACACTATAGGCAACCCATCAGCACTAAGCAAGGTTCCTAGTAAGCCACATGACTCAAATATGTCACACTGAACCCTTAATGGTTTCAATACCGGTTTATACCATTAGATTCTAATTATTATTCGATTATCTCTTTAACGGGGTTAGGAGCCTATCTCTCAGTTTAAATGTTCATTTTATAGTTTACACGACCCATAAGACTCCTAGGGTAACATTATGAGAGTTTCCAACTTGCCCTTAAGAACTTGTGCAAATTACTCAAGGGTATCGATACTCCTACATGGGGTATCAAAACACCCTGTATCGATACCCTCTCCAAGGGGGTATCGAAATACCTTGTATTGATACCCCCTCCAAGGAGGGTATCGATATGCTTTGACCAAACTTCAAATTCAACTAAGGAGGATTACTTATTTCGATACACCCTATTTGGGGTATCGATACGATTTGTCACTGTAAACCTTCGTTTCGATACACGAGCAAGGAGTTTCGATATGCCTACCCAAAGTAGCCTAATTTCCTCTCAGGGTTATCGGTACACGACCTTCCGGTACCGATGCCCTTGCACGAAAAGTGTAGTTTTGCATTTTCAAACACTTAGAACCCTATCCAATTGATTCCAATGACTCCCTAATCGATCCTACACTCTAGTGGGATGGTTCTTAACATGTTAAAACACTAAAAAAGGACGTTCATCAACATAACCTCAATCCACCATTAAAGGCCACCTCAAGCTACCAAGCATACCATATCAGTCAACAAACATGCATTTAAACTTAAAACATGATATGCATGATGATTAAGGGTTGGAGGAGTACCAACCTTAGCAATAAAAGCAGCAAACCCGAGTTCCCAACTCAACTTCAAGATTTCTCCTTTCGAAGGCTTAAAGATGGCTCTCCCACTTGTTTCACTAGAAAGGGAAAGACAAACAGTGAATTAGACACCAAGGAGTAGATTCTTAGAGTCCAAAACATTGGAAAAAACCAAAATTTACACCGTCTAAAAACTATTCCCGTAATCAAGCTTAAACCCCCCACTTAAACCCTTCTCTCTACCAAACTAACACTTCCTTAGCTTGTTTTATAAATCCACAGTAGCTCTATAACATCTTGTCCAACATAAAAATGGGATTCCAAACGAAAATCTAAAAGATCTTACCTTTGGTAGGATTCCTTCTCCTCTTAGGATGAAGGAAGAAGAGGGTAAGAAAGATGAGCTCACAAACCTTACACCTCTGTAGAAAACCCTCTCCTTTTTCCCTCTCTTTGTCCTCAATTAGAGGATTACCAAAATAACCTTAATAACAAAGGCCCAACACACAACCCAACAAGCCTAAGGCCCAACAAGGCCCAAACCAAGCTAACTCGAGGCTCAAAATCAAGGCCCAACACTTCGGGTTAACTCGACAGTTGGATCCGAATCCGGGTCGTGACAACTCGGAGATCTCTACCGGATACGTTTTATTACTATTTTTAGTATGGTTATTTACATATATATATATATTTTTATTTTGGGATTATTAAGGATTGAGATATATTTAAACCTCATGCATAGAACCAATTATTCAAATCTATTAATTTTAAATCAAAATATATTATGGGAAAATATCCTAATATCATTATTTAGTATATATTTGACTTACGTCAAATCAATTTCAAAAAATTGACACTTGAATCCCTACGATTTTGAAATTAGTGACTATTTTGTACAAAAATGAAAACTTGAGGACAATTTCATAAATTAAGCCAAAACTTTAAATCTTTAAGGGGCTTTGATCCAATCCTAATCCTAGCTGATCTAAGCCTTCCAAGGTCCTATTTTAATAACCCATAACCCATAACTTTAATTAATAGCCCAAATAACTTAATATTAATCCTAAAAACATATTTTTATGTCATAAACATATTTTTAAAATTCTTACTTTTCATATTCTTGGAAGAAATTCCATCATATTTTCAAAGTTAAACATAAATCTTTTTAATAAAAATTTGTTTCGTTAATTGTTTATAATTTTCTTCTTTGGTTTTACTTGAAAACTGTATTTTTGCATCAAGCTTTAAATCCTTCTCCAAGATTTCGGTTTGTTCCTTCCTAAGACATATAATTCATCATCTTTTCAAAGGTAAACACCAATCTTTTCAATAAAAATTTATTTGATTAATTATTTATATTTTTCTTCTTCAAAATCTCTTCATTTTTCTATTGGTTTTCTTGTTTTTAAACCTTGGAAGGAGGTTGGATCAATTTTGGAGTTGAGAACCATTCAAACCACTGAAACCTAAAGTTATTTAATGAAATTCCTAAGTTCTTGGCTAATTGAAACAATCTTTAAAGTCTTGAATCAATAAAATCGGTTTTCTTGATAAAAATTTCATTGTTTTCGTGAATTTCGTTCAAAGGTTTTACATGGTTGTTTTTTATGCCTAAATACATGAATTTTGAAGTTCTTATATGTAATTAAGATGACTTTTAAGTATCAAATCCCTTACCTAAGGTTTAGGTGGTGTTTGAAGAGGTTTTTGGTGACTTTTGGTTAGGTTTTATGTTGTTTTTAGGGGCTACCATGTATTGGTCCGACTTGAGGGATGTTTGGATGTGTTATAATGTACTAAACCCTCTGTTTTTTATGCTTTAATTAGGTCAAGAGTTAGAGGAACAAGTTTGAGGGAGATCAGAAAGTCGAATCGTGTTTTCGGGTGACTTGTCGAGCGAGTTTTGGTAAATCAGTGAGTGCATTATGAGGGCTGCCGATTTGGCATGGTTTTAAATGTGTTTTCAAAGACTTGGGGGTGTAATTAAGGTTTGAAAAAACTACCTTTACTCAAAAGTAAATTTTAAGTATTGTTTCTTAAAGGTTCCCATATTATGTCGTGTTTTTACAACATTATTTGTCATGCTCTTATTGTGTTGTGCATATGTGATTATGCATGTGTTTTAATGCTCATGAGACTATTTTTACAAAAGTTTTTATATGTATATGATGCTCACAATGTTTTGTTTTGGAAATATGAGAAAAATAGTTTTTACCGGTTTATGCATTTAATGCATCTATTGGTGGGATACATGAATTTATTTCAATATTTTTGTCTTAAAAATTGAGAATCATGTTTTTTTAAGTATTGGTATTAAATATGATGAAACGTGGATAATTTGATCGATCAATAGGATGTAAATGCACTATAATTAAAATGCGTACGTGTATAAAATGCCTTGGTGATGCATTAGAGTTAATACTTATATTGTGATATATGTGTTGTATTACATGTAAGTGTTGCTTATCCTGGATGCTAAGGTGAGATTTCATGATCGGAATTAATCCATCATGAGTGTGATTAGGCGAATAGCCTTCACACGTGGTATGTGTAACATCCCGGTTTTGGGGTTAGTAGCTTGAGTGTTAGTTGGGGAAATTCGATTCGGGTCGAATCGGATCCCTAGGGTTCGTTATTCCGGGAAAAATTAAAATAATAATATTTTAATCGTATAAGTAATAATTTTGTGAAATGGTTTTAAAAATATTAAAATGGTGTTTTAAAGTTAAGGGAATATTATTTGAACTTTGATTTGATTTTTAATTAAGTATAATTATGCACTAGTGACTAAATTGTAATTTTGGAAAAGATTTGGGGATTTAATTAATAATTTTTGGAAATAAGGATTTTTAGTGACTAAATTGGAAAGCAAGCCATACTTAGAATCCTTAGAGGCCCATAAACCCAATTTATTTTTAATTAATGATTTATCCACCAAAATTGTTTTTAAATGATTTTATTTTAGATGATAATTTTATTTTCTTTTGTAACCTCTCATTTTCTCATCTTTTCTCCCAAATTTTCTCTCCATTTTCTCTCCATCTTCTTCTCCAAATTTCTTCAATTACATGTTGATTTCTTCATCATTTTCAACAAGATTTATTTCATTTTACACATCTTTTCATTCTCTACAAAACCTACTCATCAATTTTGCAAAATCAACATCATTTTCAAGGAAATCAAGGAAGGATTTCTCATCTTTTTGGTGGAGCAAACCTCTAAGGTAAAATTCTGATTTCTAATCTTTTTCTAAGGTTCTTTATTGAAGTTCCCAAGTATTGGCTTGCTCATCAACAATTGATAATTAATTTTTGTGTTTTTAATTCAAGATTTATGAATTTATGGAGTTTTTTTGTGAAATCTTTTTGGATCTCAATTAGTGTTGTTATTAGTTTGATTTAATTATGATATTATGTCAATTAAATGATTAATTAAGTCTTGAATTGATGGCACATTAATTTAATCCCGGAATAGTGTAATTGGTGGTGTTTTAGGGTGGTTTTCAGTTGTATTAGGGGCTGTTTTAGGTGTTCTTATGTTTCTGGAGGTATAAGGATGGTTTGGAAGTGCTTTTGGTTCATATTTGAAGTGGATTAGATGTTAGATTCATTAGGTTTTGGGCTAATGATGTTTTGGATGCGTTTCGGCTAGGTTTCGGTCTTTTCGGCTAGGTTTTCGATGTTTTTGTGAAGGTTTATTGTGGCTGCTGTTTTGAGCATGCTGTGATGTGAATATGCTCTGTTTTTAATGTTGTAGAGGTAGTACAAGAAGTTGCATAAGTGGCTGGTGCATTGGCGTTGCCGTCGGAGCATCGGCGAGGGCTCGTTTCGCTTGTCGGTGAGTGATTTTGGGTTTAAAGTGAATCGCATTGGTTCGGTTCTATTTTGGGACTATGGAATAGTGTGAAAACTTTCCATAGTTCGAGAGTAAGTGTTTTAAATGGTGTTGATGCATTACCTTAAGTTTCGACTATTTCGGTAACGGCATATATGTGAACAATGTTTCAATGAGATTTTGATATAGCATATCTTTGATTTGGAATGATGCATGCATATGTTAATTGCTGAAAATGCATGGTTTATAAAGGCATTCATGGCTTATGTAAGCATGAAAAAGAATTTGGAATATGATGAGGTTATTTGCCCTATGTTGATAAAGCCGTTGAGCATGATTTTAGTTCACATGATGAACATTTAATGAGTGCATTATGAGCAACAAGTTAACATGCATGATTGGAATTGATATTGGCTTAGTGACACTAACCTTCGATTCGAATACAAATGAAATGTCATTAGGATTGAGTGCACTATAAAAATAATGAGAATAATGATGATGCCTACACGTTAACAAGGGTGACTTTGTGTCCAACCGTGCGTGTAGAGCTTGCCTATATGTAAACAAGGGTGACTTTGTGTCCGACCGTGCATATAGTTGACCCATGCGTAAACAAGGGTGAATTTGTGTCCGACCGTGCGTAGTGGGGGTAACATGTATACAAGGGTGACTATGTGTCCGACCGATGCATGTTGAGACCAAGTGTCTCCAATTATGGAAAAAGGAATCCGTGTATTCGGTGCAATAAAAGTTCATATTAAGTGATCACTAGAGCCAATATGCCTACATGAAATGAAACAATATACTTGTGCATGACACATGAAATGATTTGACAATGTTGATAAGCATGATTTGGTTTTACATATTTCAAATAAGCATGAAGGATGCAAGTATGACTTTATAAATGATTTTTGATCTTGTTTAGAACTTCCTCACTAAGCATGTTTTGCTTAAGCTCTCTCTTTTCATACTTGCAGAAAAATAGAGATATTCGAGGCTACATTCGGAGCAAGGGAACCAAGGGAAATAGTTATCTCAATTTTTGGTATGTTTTGGCAAATAACTTGGGGCTGGCAATGTGTAAACAATCCAATGTGAAGAGTGTGAATTTTGATTTGATTAATGTTGTAATAAGACCTATAGTGCTTTGATTGTTAATTGATGGACTATGGTGTTGTTTGGATCGTTGAAGCATGCACATGCATGAACGTTTTTGATTTTAATCATATTTTAGGAAGCATGCCTATAGATTGTACGGAGTCTTTGATGTTGATAATTGTATGATTATATCATTATTTTTGCTTAGGAACTTTGCATATAGTTTGCAGTGATTAAGGGTTGAGTTTAGGTGGATGGAACTCCTCTTAAACGCCCGGATTTTGTGAATTGCACAGGGGGTATCGATACCTCTATTAAGGGTATCGATACCCAAGGCTAATTTTTGGGCGGCATCGGATCATGGTTTGATGCAATTACCCCACTGGACGCTAGAGTATCGATACCACCTATGGGGGGTATCGATACCAATAGCCTTCGAAGTGCAACGGGACTAGCCCCACGATAGGGTATCGATACCGAGACTTAAGGTATCGGTACCCCTGACCAAAAATAACATTTTAAGTGTTGAAAATTATGTATAGGGTCGGATGTCTTTCCACGATCGAATATAGATGCAACGTATAATATTCTGAGTTGTAATATTACCGTGATGCATGATGTTAATTTAATTTCTTATGGGTTAATTAATGTTGATTATAGTCCCTTTGATTTGTGAGCTTTACAATTGGGTCCCCATTTAATGAAACATGAAATTGATGATGCTATAATGATCCGATTGATCTGAATTTTGCTGTGAGTATGCTATGCATGTTTAATTGAACTATGGTAGGTTGAATTTCTGGTTTATTGTTGGAATTGAAATTATTTGCGTTTTGGTCCTTATGTTCTTATATGCGAATTGAATGATCAATTGTGAACCGAACGTCTTCACTCTCGTTATGCATGACCTCGACACACATAGGAACTTAATTATGCATTTAGTAAAGAGAAAAAAAAACATATCGATTTCAGGGTTGTTTATCGAATCGGACCTTCGCGGGTTTGGTTCGATATTCCCCGTGTAACCCGTTAGTGCCGGTTTCGTCTAGGCCGGGCTAAGGGGGTTATAGTATGAGTAGTGATTGGCTCTCATACGTGACATGTCGGTGATTTGGCCTCACACCTGGCATGTTAATCATGTGTGTTCCGTTTATCCTACCGTTTAGTGGTAATCTAACCGGTTCACAAATACCAATACAATGTCATAAGCAAATATATTTTCTTAATTGAATAGTGTTTTCCAATGAAGCTTTGCCATTAACATGTAAGACTTGTGTCATTGAGCATATGTTTTCAAATGGTATTTGAAAAGGTTTTGTGGCTGATGCCATGGTATACTTGTTCTTTTTCAAATAGTGGCATTCACGGCCATGGACATTGCTTTTACCTATGACTTAGTTTTTAAACTTGATTTTGGTATATTATGGGCTAAATTGTAAGGTATTTTTAAATATGTTTTTATTCACTCATTAAGCTTATGCTTAACCTCTAATTTACCTTTCAATGTAGAGTATTTAGCATGGAGGCAACAAGGAGAAGCAAGGATCCAGGTAACTGCCAAGTGAAACTTAAGTATGTCTTTATAACATTAGTAGTAGTGAGAGAAAAATGGAGATGAGTTATCATATTGTGAATATTATTCATGCTAATTATACTTGAAATAGTTATATGTTTATACATATTTGATGAACATTAGAGTTGATGTTAGTTTTGTGACTTGGATTTGAATTACCTATTATTATATATGTGGTTATAATGAAGTTATATTGGAATTTAATTCATGATATGTGCTTAAATGTGTGAATTTGAGTGTTGTTGATAATGAAGCATGACTATTTCTGAGTTGAATCTATGATGTTGTTATTTAGGTAGGAATGCATCTAGCTAATATGCCATGATATGTGCTTAAAGTGTTTTTAAGTGAAATTGCATATATAGAATGTCTTGAAACCTTTGGAGGATTGAAATTTAAGATGCCAACATGTAATGAACCAAATTAAAGATTGGTATCACTAATTTCATAATTAGTCCTTTAGTTTTTGAAAAATTATATTTTTGTCCTTAAACCATGTTGTACGTTTTAGGACTCATTCCTTATTTGTTTCCTCTATATTTGAATATAATCTATGCATGAACATGTAGGACCTAATTTATGCATTTTGAGAAGATAATAGAAAATAAAATATTAGGTTGTTTATTGGGGTGAGTCTCTAGATTAGCCTCGGTATTCCCCGTGTAAATCGTTCAAGTCGGGTGGTGTCTAGATCGTGTCGAGGGGGTTACATTTGTTTGTATCAAAGCTTAGGTTTAAGAAACCTTTTAGGAAATTTTGTTTGGAATGTTGTAGAGTTAAATTTGTTTTAAATGTTGCTTATGCACAGTGATTGTTTGAAAATTCAATGTTATTATATAAGATGCACGGTGTTTGTTGTATATGATTGAATTGTGTTGTGACATAGTAACTTAGGGTTTTGTTTGTCAAGCATAATGTTTACAAGCATGATTAAATTTTGATAGGTAGATATTCTACTACATATAGGTGATCATTTGTAAGCATGATGGAATCTTTTTTCTTTTTTATTACATTAGTTATATGTAAATGTGAACATGTTCGTGAGTTTCTTTACAAAGTGAATTGAACATTATGTAACCTAGACTACTGCTTGACAATATTCTAAGGTTATCTTGCTTGTGAAATTTATAAGTTAAACATTGCATACATTGTTGTCAGTTGGTCTTAAAAATGATTTATAAGTTAAACATCTCATGAGATTTGTGGTTTTTGATATGCCATATAGTATGGGAAAATAGTTTAAATTTGCATTGGTTAATGCATGAGATTTTGTGATGATTTTAGATGATGCTTAATGCTACTGTGAAAAATACACTTAGTTATATATTCGTAATGCTAATCATAGTTGATGATTGTTCTATGTGAAGATTCTATATATATTGTTGGGTTTATTTTAGGGTACCCATTGCTCTAACTACTACTGGGAAATTATTTTATAATGTACTTGAGCTACTTGGAACTTGCTTCGTGCTGGCCTCGCAGTTTTTCAAAATGCTTCGTGCTGTCACTTGAGCTACTTTATTGTGCTTGATGTGGGACCGAAAAGGAAGGAAAACTTGGTTATAGCGGAGTTGTGGAGATAAAAAGTGTAGATAGGTTAGTGTTGTCGTGTTGTGATATTCGATCTTGAGTTGACTGGGTCTTCGATCGTGTTTGAGTTTAAAGTGGTTTTGAACCAATTTAGTCTAAGAATCTGTTGTGCTGGTATTAGATGATTACATCTTTGAGAGTGGCCTTGGGAGTTTTAAATTGCTTTATATTCAAGATGAAGCGACCCTATTAGAAACGTTCGGGTTATAGTGTGGTTGTGTAATCTTAAGTGTTAAGTTTCTATGGTTTGGAATGTTGAAGGGGTATAAAGTTGAAGTTCCGGAGTTGAGGATGTTGTTTGTGAGTATGGACAAAAAACATGCATTGTATAAGAGCACTTATATGCATATACATTAGACATCTTAGGACATGCATGCATTCTTGAGCATGACATTAGATTGCATTTGCATACACTTGCATAGGAATCTAGGGTGACATATAGGACTCATGCATACATTGTCCATATTTCTAAACGTTTCTCTCTTGAAAACGGAAGTTGTGTTGTGGTTAGTCCTTTAGGGAAAAGTTATAGGTTTACAAAAGTGATTGGAAGATACTCTGGTTGGTACTGAGCCTGTTATGCAGTGGATTGAGTTACTATTCTGGTTGGGAATTAATTCTTGATAAGGATTGGTTAGTTGAGCTTGGAGTTGTGGATAGTTGAACCTAGGTTGAGTGTCTTGAGTTTGTTTCAAGAGGATGTTAGTCATTAGTGAGGTGGAAGGCTTAGTTTTTTAAGGTATCTTCGGAAAGAGTTCGGTTTGTGTAAGAGGTGTTGTGTTATAGTTGTGTTTAGAGGAATTACCACTTGGTATTTTCTGTTCGGTATGGTTCAGAAAGTAGTTAGGCTTTTGGAAAGAAAAAAATATACCGGAAAGGGAGTTGAAGTGTTGAAAGATGTGTAACGGACTTTTATGGGACTTGAGAAGTTACGGTTGTGTCATATGGCTTAGCCTTTGCGTACTATGTTCTTAATAGAGTTGTGTCGGGTTTACCTTGGGTATGATCAGGTTATTGTGGAGTTGTTGGATCTAATCCTTGGATACCTTTGTATAGAGCAGTTGTGTGATGAAGAAAGTTGGGAGTTTGTAACCTTTATTGGTCAAAAAATCTTTTGAGCTTGCTTGATCCTTGGGAAGTGTTGAGAAGGTTGGGTTTGAGTAGTTTCCGTTTGCGGTTGGTTTTTCTCCTGTGTAGTTATTGCTTAATGATAAAATGGATGTTAGATTGAGTGGACGGAGGAGTAACATTAAGTTTGACTTGGTTAGAGAGGCACAAGTTTGTGCTTGGAATAATCTAAGTGAAATAAGAACTTGTTAACTATAGTTCTATCTTGTTCAATGGTTCCATTAGTGAATTATTGTTTGAGAAAAGTTTTATGTTGTACATATAGGTTGTTAACGGTGCGTTGTCGAGTTGGTTACGGTGATCTAGTCTTTAGATGAGGCATTTTCTTCTGGTTGAACATGATGTTGTGTATTGAGACAAAAAGATTAGAGGTGCCTTGTGTTGCATGATGGGTTAAATCTAAGTTGCTTTGTGTGGCTTGGGATGCTTAAGGGTTATGTCTTGATAGGTGTCGGTTTAGTGGAGTAAGTTAAGAGTGTTGTGAAGTCAAGAGCAGTGTTGGCTCAATTAAGCTTATCAAAGAGTGTTGGTCTAGTGACAGGGTTGTAGTTGAGACTTTTCATGGTTGAGATGTTCTAAGGTAAGTTGCTATCGGATGTTTGGTGGAATTGCGTGTGCGGGGCACAGTTGAGGTTGTGTTGATAGGTTTTAGTTGTAATGAGGGTTGTCTTTTATGTCTATGAGGCACGAAGTTGTGTTGTATGGTGTTGTGTTAAAATGATATCTTGATAAAAAGTTGTGATAGTCATTTCATTTCCTATGAATCTGGAAGTAAGAAGTTGCGTCAGGAGTTTAAGGGCGAATTTTGTTAAGTAGACTTGTTTTGAATGTGGATAAGTTGAGAGTGAATGTTTGTTTCGTTGGTAAGTTGAGTGAGAACCAATGTTCTTTGAGAGTGTTGTTGTTGTTAAAGGTGCTAAAGTAAAAGTGTGCGAACAAAAATCTTCGTGAGTTTTATTGGTAGTTTCTTGGCAGTAAGAGAAAGTGTTTCCTTTGAGGAAGGATGGAACTGTTGAACTGTATGCTTTAATATGATAAGGTTTGTGAGAAAGATGTTGGGTTTCTAGTTGAGTTTTGGGTGTTCTCACGTTAGCAGTCATGTGGCCTGTGTAGGTGGGTTATCCAGGTCTGGAAAGGTATGTTAAGGTTTCTGTTGGTGGAAGTTGTTATGTGTTGTTATGTTGAGCGAGTCTTGGTGAGAATTTATTTCATCAACGAAAGCATTATTGCAGGAGCATTCAACAACAATCATGAATCAAGGAAATTTGTTGCAGACCCAAGGAGAATTACTGAAAAGTCACAGATCTTCGCTTATATTGCTGGAGATTCAAGTGGGTCAAATTGCTCAAGCATTACAAGCAAGACCGAGAGGGAATCTGCCTAGAGATACTAAAGTCACTAAGAATCATGGCAAGGAGCAATGCAGCACCCTTACCTTGAGGAGTGGAAAACAAATCAACATGGGGGAGCTTTTCAAAAGAAAAGAGAAGGAAGAAACCCCCCTTCAAGAACAAAAAGAAGTTGAACAACAAGAAGAAAAATCAGCACAAGAAGAAATTGTAGAAAATTTAAATATTGAGGCATTTGGTGAAAAGTGCATGGATGCTGCAGCAAAAGCAATACCAATACAACCTTTAGAGGATGTAAGACCCACACCACCTTTACCTCAGCGATTAATGCATCACAAGGAAGATGTCCAATTTCAAAATTTTATAAGTATTTTGGGCCAAATTCATATCAATATTTAATTTGTAGATGCAATTGATCAAATGCCCTAATATGCAAAGTTTTTGAAAGATATTGTTACAAAGAAAAGAAAAGCAGAGAACTATGAAACAATTGCTATAGTATTTGAGTTCTATTCTGGGAAGACTGATCTTCCCCTGAAAAGACAAGATCCTCGCAGCTTCATTATTCCATGCTTTATTGGAAATAATTTTAAGGGAAAGGCACTATGCGACCTCAGTTCGAGTGTCAATCTAATTCCCAAACCAATATTCAAGAAGCTTGGTATTGGGACAACACGGCCAACCACTAATCTTGCAATTGGCGGACCATTCCCATGTCCGGCCCAGAGGAAAAGTGAAAAATGTGATAATGAAGGTAGGCAAATTCGTGTTCCTAGTGGACTTTATAATTTTGGATTGTGAAGTGGATTACAAGGCACCCATTATCTTTGGATGACCTTTCCTTGCTACCGGTCGAATTCTCATTGACTGTGAAAAATGAGACTTCACCATGCGTGTAGCAGATCAGTCCATGACTATCAATGTTTTCAATACTCTCAAGTACATGCATGATAATGAAGAATGTCATTGTAGAGCTTGGATAAATGTTGTAGCAACAAAAGATGAAAGTACAGACTTTTGCTATGATAATTCTCCATAAATGAAGGACTTTGCAAAACTACAAGAGGAACATGATTAGGAGGAAGAAGAAGTTCATCTATAGCTACAGCAAATTGGCTATTTCAAGCCACCATATTTAAAATATATTTATTTGGGATCTCAATGATTATTTCTTCTAGCTTAGATTATAACAAGGAGCTTAGTTTTGTGAATTTATTATCTCAATAAAAGAAAGCTCTATGGTGGACTATGGCCGATTTGAAGGGTATTAGTCCCACGATTTGCATGCACAAAATTCTAGTAGAAGAATGCCACAACAATTCTATTGAGCCCCAAAGAAGACTGAACCCAACGATGAAAAAGATAGTGATGACGGAGATTAGCAAGTTGTTGGATGTAGGAATCATATACCCTATTTCTTACAATTCATGGTTTAGCCCTGTGCATTGTGTACCTAATAAGGTAAGCATCACAGTAATTACCAATGAGGATAATGAGTTGCTCCCGAAAAGGATAGTGACAAGCTGGCGCATTTGCGTGGACTACAGGAAACTAAACAAAGCAACAAAGAAGGACCATTTCCACCTTCCTTTTATCAATAAAATGTTGGATCGATTGTCAGGAAACACTTATTATTGCTTCCTCGATGGCTATTCTAGGTACAACCAAATTGCTATAGCACCATAGGACCAGGAGAAGACAAACTTCACTTGTCCTTATGGAACTTACACTTTTCGAAGAATGCCATTTGGGTTATGTAATGCTCTAGCAACTTTTCAACGTTGCATGCTTGTAATCTTTTCAGACATGGTTGAAGAATTTTCGGAGATATTTATAGACAACTTTTCTCTATCCAGAGAAACTTTTGAAAAATGCTTAAGCAACCTGGCCAAAGTACTCAAACGCTGTGAAGAAACCGACCTTGTACTTAATTGGGAAAAATGTAATTTTATGGTTACCGAAGGTATGGTTTTAGGACACAAAATATCAAGCAAGGGGATTGAAGTTGACAAAGCAAAAATAGATTTGATTGAGAAGCTACCATATCCAACAAATGTGAAAGTAATTAGAAGCATTTTAGGACATGATAGCTTCTATAGGAGGTTCATTAAGGACTCTCGAAGATTTCTAAACTGCTTTGCTATTTCCTACAACGAAATCAACCTTTTTGTCTTTGACGAAGAATGTCACTGGGCCTTATTGAACTAATGAAGAAGCTTACCTCAACTCCAATAGTTGTACCACCCAATTGAACTAAACCATTCAAGTTGATGTGTGAAGCAAGTTACTACGCAATGGGTGCAACAATAAGTCAACGAAAAGGTAAACTTTTTCATGTTATTTATTATGCAAGTCGTACTCTTAATGATGCTCAAATTAATTACACCACGACTAAGAAGGAGTTACTTGTTGTAGTATTTACCTTTGATAAGTTTAGGGCATATCTGACAAGAACTAGGGTGATAGTGCATATTGATCATTCTGCTATTAAATACCTAGTGACTAAGAAAGATGCTAAGCCTAGACTTATTAGATGGATACTTTTGTTACAAGAATTTGATATATAGATAAAGGATAGAAAAGGAATTGAGAATCAAGATGTATACCATTTATCTAGGATAGAAAATCCAGATAATATAGGAGAGGATTTTGAGATTAAAAAAAATTCCCTGATGAGAAAATTTTATATGCTACAACATTACCTTGGTATGCAAATATAGTTAATTTTCTTGTGAGTGATATTTTGCCTTCTGATTTATCTAGCCAAGGTTGAAAGAAATTCAAACATGATGCCAAATTATTCTATTGGCATGATTCATACTTGTTCAAGCAATGTGTTGACCAATTGCTTCGACGATGTATTCCGAAAGAAGAACAAAAAGATATTCTATTACATTGTCTTGCAGCATCGTGTGGAGGGAATTTTGGTGGATCAAGGAGTATTGTAAAGGTCCTTTAATCTAGATTCTACTGGCCCACACTCTTCAAAGATGCTCAAGCATTTTACAAGGAATGTGATAGAAGTCAAAGGACCGGGAACATCTTGAGGAGAAATGAAATGCCGTTACAAAACATTTTGGAGATTGAGTTTTTCGATGATTGGGGAATCGATTTTATGAGAACCTTTCCATCATCCTTCGGTGATTTATATATCTTGCTTCAAGTGTACTATGTGAGAAAATGGGTAGAAGAGGTGGTAACACCATGTAACCCCCTCGACCTGATCTAGACGCCAGCCAACTCGAATGAGCTACACGGGGAATATTGAGGCTAATCTAGACTCGCCCCGATAAATGACCCTTATTTTTTTCTTTTATCTTCTCTAAATGCATAGATTAGATCCTACATGTTCATGAAAGGACTGAGTTCATTTGCAGTAGAAATTAATTAGTAACATAGAAGCATGTGAAATTCAAACAAAGTACTTCATTAACTCATAAAATTCAGATAAGCATGTTTATAACTTAAACTTAGAAACTCAAGGATTCAATAGCATAATCAAGGATCTCAACAAAATAAATCATGACTAGAATAAAGTCTCTAGCTCCATTGCTCTCTACTACTTAAGGTTAAAGTTAAAGATAACATACTCCAATTAAATTGTATCAAAAATATGTCACTCCTTGCTTCTTCGGACGAGAGTCTCACTTTTTCTCTACATTGCAAGGAGAAGAGAATGGTTAAGCAATTGCTTAGTGAGGGATGTATAAAAACAATTTGAACAACTTGCAATGTAGCCCATAATATACTAAAAAGATTTTAGAAGAAAATCAGTTTATGCTTTTAAAACAAATAACACGCGGCCAAAATGCCACCAAGTATAAAAATCCAACAAGTGTTTTATCACGTGGAATAGGTCCACAAAACTCAAGACTTATATGCTTCATTAGCAAGGCTTTATAAAACGTTTGAAAATAAGTTAAACTCACGCAAACTTAGTTTGCAATTAAAATCAGTATAAAATTAACACTTGTGTTTTCACGTGTTTATACTAGTGATCCGATTAGTTTACTGCTAATCGTTAGGATAAACAGATACTCATATGAGGGCTACTCATATCACGCACGAGTCTATCTCATGCACACGAATGGAATCAATTCCAAACATGTTTCCCACCTTAGTTTTCAGGTTAAGCTACGCTTGAATTGAAAATAACACATATATCACAGTTCAAGAGATAACTCTAATGCAACACTAAGGAATTTACACACGAATAGGAATTTTCATAAAAATACAGTGCACTAACATCCTATCGATCGATCGAATTATCCCTATAAAATCATCTCAAAATCCAACACAAAACAGTATGAATGTTCAAGTTTTCATATAAAAAACAGTGGGTAAAAATATTAGTATTCCACTTTCTCATGCTTTCTCGCAAAACCGATAAAATCTCTTTTTATCTTATTTCAAAAACCAAAACGTAGAAGTATTTAAAATCATCCTAAAACAGTATCGAGAGCATTCTAACACGTACATAATCACATATGAACTAATAAAATCCAAGAATGTCAAAAACATAGTAAAACAAGCATATTATAGGAAAATCAATTTACGAGAGCAAACATAAAACTTACTTTGGAGTATAGGGAGGTTTCTCACACCTTCCCTACACCCCCAACACTTTGAAAACAAAGTTAAAATGCTACCGAAACAGCCTACTCTCAAATCCACTCACCGATAACCGAAACTTGTCCGATAAGTCACCGAAACTTCACTAGATCACTTCAAATGAGATCACCTACTTCTTGCCCTGTTTCAAGAATCATAAACTATGTATTTAGTGCTTCCAATTTCACTCAATAAATACCAAGTCGGACAACCCTTAAAACCTATCAAAACCTTAACCAAAAACTTTCCAAAACAAACCAAACTTCTCTTAAACCTTTTGTCCGGGATTAGGGATTTTAAAAACACTTTATAAAAATCTTAACACATTAAAAATCATCTTTTTAATACCCAAGAAAAGTGAGTCAAAAAACCCTTGAATGAAAATCATGGATTTTCACCCAAAAACCGATTTTCTAAAACAAAGGATTAAAAACGTTTTTACCAAGCCAAGAACTTAGAAGTTCTAGAGGGTTGATGAAATCCCACATCCAAAACTGATCCAATTGTTTTCCAGGTTTTAAAACGAGAAAACGATAAGAAAACTAGAATTTTAAAGAGGAGGAAGTTATAATAATTATTTAAAATGATATTAGATGAAAAAGAAAAGTTTTTTACCTTAAAAGTTGGTTGTTTTACTACCTTTAATGAGTGAAAATGAAAATAATAAAAATAGATTAGGTTTATAGTGTTTAATTAGGGTTTTAGAGTTGAAAATCAAGTAAAACTAGTTATTTGAGTTAAAATAAAATTCTTGGATTTAATTAATTAAAAATTGGAAAGTCTATACCAGCTAGGATTATAATTGGATTAAAGCCCCTTAAAGATTCAAAGTTTCGGCTTGATTTATAAAATTATCTTCAAATTTTCAATTTTTACAAAATAATCATTAATTTAAAAATCTTAGGGTTTCAAGGGTCAATTTTCCAAATTGGTTTGACCAAATTCAAATATATAATAAATAGTGATTTTAGGAAAATTTTCCATTATTTTATTTCGACCAAAAATTAATTTTTAATAATTTAATCTCAAACTAGGCTTGTTAAACCAACCCACTAACTTTAAGGCCCAATTTTGGGGTGTTACACACCACGTAAATGATTCAAAGACAATCTTGAAGTTCCTTCACAAGAATATCTTCACAAGATTTGGACTCCCTAGAGCAATAATCAGTTATGAAGGATCACACTTCAATAATAAGCTCATTGCTAAGGCATTGCATCATTATGGAGTCAAGCACAAAATTAGTACAATATATCATCCGCAGAAAAATGGCCAAGCTGAAATCTCCAATAGAGAAATCAAGAAGATCTTAGAAAAAATAGTCAACACAAAGAGGAAAGACTGGTCTCCAAAGTTCGATGAAGCTTTATGGGCATATAAGACAACTTACAAGACTCATTTGGTAATATCTCAAATCAAGTTGGTTTATGGAAAGGCTTGTCACTTGCACGTGGAGCTCGAACACAAAACTTATTGGGATATCAAAAAGCTTAATATTGATTTCAAGTTGGCTAGAGAACACAAACTTTTGGAGGTGAAAAAGATAGATGAATTTCGATCTCAAGCCTATGAGAATGCGTGAATTTATAAAGAGAAAAAAAGAGGTGACATTATAAATATCTTTTTCCACGACTTTTCTCAGAGGGCCAACAAGTATTGCTCTATAACTCAGACTTAAACTTTTTCCTGGAAAGTTGAAGTCAAGGTGCTTAGGACCTTTCCTGATACACAGGGTTCATCTTTATGGAGATGCGGAGATTAAAACTCTTAGTGGAGATCGAATCTTCAAAGTCAATGGTCAAAGACTGAAGACCTACAATGGAGCTCTAATTATGTGTGGCAAGGAGGACTATTGTCTGCAAAATACCTGAGCATTTCTATCTCAACTTTTTATTTGCTTTAGCATTTTAGTTTTAGTTTAAATAAAAAGTAGTCTTTATTTTCATGTTATTTTTAATCTTTCTTTTGTTTTCTTTATACCTGTCGATTTTCCAAGGTGCACTCACAGAGGTACTGTGCTATTGCTAGACTGTGCAAGGCTGTAAGGTTGAACGTTGAAGAGAAATATTTTTTTTTGGATTTATTGACATATGGGCCAAGGGAAAAGAGGAGAGGAAAGGCCTGGGTTGAGAAATTTGATTGGTTTGTGAAGGAAATAAGGAGAGTTTAGTTCAAATTCAACCCCTTTTTACTTTTACCATTTTCTTTAATAATATAAACCCTTTTTCTCTCTCCTGCTCACCATCACATTAACTTCCGGTCACATCTTTTAACCTTCCTCATACCCTAGCCGCACAACTTCTTACACCACTCATCATTACTCTTTACTAAACCCCATGTTCTCAAAGAAACAAACCGTTTCATTTAATCAAATTTATCTTCTTCCCAAAACTTCTCCAAGAACTTCCTCTGCAGCCAAAGACACACTGCAAGAATACAATAGAATCATCAAGGGCTGCTGCACAAGCATGACCAATAGAGATCCGAAAATTTGAGAACGATGCTGTAAAAGAAATGTTCCAAAAGATTAAGGGACACCAAATACATCAAGAGAAAGGTTTTAATTTTGATGATGCTACACTGAAGAACTTGCCCGAACCAGTTTCTACCATCGTCAAGGCACACAAGTGGGAGCAGTTCGCTCGCCTTTTTGACACAAAGAACAAATACAAGAAGGCCATCAATGTCTCTCTCATGATGGTGTTTTATGCTAACTTCACTAGATCGAGCCAAAAAATAGTCTATGTGCGTGGCTATCCCATACCTTTCACTGCCAAGCACTTAAAGGCCTTTTATGGTGTTGACGAGGAAGATAGAGACTCCCTATTCGTTGCATCAATGCTGGGACAAAGCCCAAATTTTCTAATGAAAGATCTTTGTTTCAAAAACATCGAATGGGATGAAGCAAACACAACAGTGGAGCGCACCCTCCTAAAGCTAGAGGGTAAGCTATGGATGCACTTGATTAAGCAAAATTTTATGCCCACATCTCATACTACTACAACAAACTTGTCGAGGCTGTAACTCCTCCACTATGTTCTAAACAAGAAACCCATCAACGTGGGTAAAATTATTCTACAAGAGGCGTATGCAACTTTGAAGAGGATGCAAAGCCACATAGTCTTTAAACAATTAATCACTGCCATGAGAAATAAGCAAGTAGTCTTCGAAGATGAAGATGATTATCAAGTGAAGGCAAGGGAAGGATTTGCCTTGGAAAAAGTTCCAGAACTCATAGGAGTCGATGAGGATGCTCCAACTGCTCTTAGAAATACCGCAGCAGCAAAATCGACTGCCCTGATTGCTGTTGTCGAGAGGACACAGGCTCAAATCGCAGAACTCCATGGAAAGTTCATGTCTTTCCTTAACTATGTGCGAAAAAAAGATCTGGTAATATAGATGAATTTTATGAAGTTGCGTCCTGATGATGTAGTCCTATTCCCCAAATTCCCTGATCATTTATTTGAACAAGGCGACCCAGAGCCTGTTAATCAGCAAACTCAACCACAACAACCCACATGATAAGTGCTCAACACACTATCACTTTATACTCCTTTTATTGGCATTTATCACCAAATATTCACCCACTTGAACCAATGCATGTGCTTAATGTGATATATTTAGAAGTTATACTTAAATAGATAATATTTATAGAAAAAGGTATGTTTTACTGCATTTTCATATCTGTGCAGGAAAACCATTGTCGCGGCAGAGACAAGGAAGAGGCAGGACCTGATGCCGAGGCAGCAGCAGGAAGACAAGAAGCAAAGTGATAGGCGATGGAAAGACAAAAATCCAAGGAACGTGTCTGGACTTGAAGCCCATGATTCGGAGCTGGCTAGCGCAAGGAAAAACCCAAAGGAAGACCACGCGGGAAAGCCCCCTTAGCCGAATTCAAACTTGGAAATATATTATTATTATGTACTTGACTTGTTCCCTACTCCAAGTTGTATTCTACTTAGGAAAGGTTCGCCCTAGGTCTAGCCTATATAAAGACATAGCCACCCAATGTATGAGATATCGAAATACCTAGGGAGAGCCGACTTCTACTCTTGTTTCTTTCCTCTCCATCATGTTCCAAAACCTTCATAGGGTTTAGGTGAAGGTTGTGGAGTATTTGTGAGAGGAGATTGTAATTTGTCTTCTATTCAATGCAATAAAGATTATCAAGGTTTGCTTATCCTTTGTTATTCATTGTTCTTGCATTCAAGCCCGGGAGGGAAGTTTGTGAGTAATACATTTATCTAAGCTCGGGAGAGTTAGATTCACGAAAAGGGTAAGTACAATATTTCAATCGCGAAATACTAACTCGGCCTAGGGATAGGTTAAGAGTTTCAGCGGTTAAAAGAAGTGTGAGATTGGTTGGTGAGTATAATTGGTTCACGCCGGGAGGTATCATCAAGGACTAGTCATCTACAACACTATGACTTAGGGATAAGGGGAGTCATTCAAGGACACTTTGCCGAACTTTGGTAAAGTCTGCCCACGAGCAAGGGATTGCCGCGGCAGACAGCGTTATCGCTGCCCAGGCAGTAAACTGCATTGCTGCCGAGGCAGAGATATGCGATTGCAATGGATAAAGACAAGTCAATCAAGTCCACAATACAATACAACTGGATCCTGGCCCATCTCTCTCTCTAATATTTCGACTCTTTACTTTTATTCAATTATTTTAGTTTAAATAAATCACACCAATTCACTTGTGCTTTTACCTTTCCATAGAGGAAGGAGATAAAGGAAGCATATTAAGTATACCAGTCCCTGAGGAGACGATAACTCGATAAATACTTATCACTTATTACTTGCGATGTGTCCACTTGCACTAAACGCGCACTTTTGACACGCGACAAGTTTTTGGCACCGTTGCCGGGGACTAGCAACTAAATTTTGTTTTCTTTATTTTCTTGTTTCTTTTAATTTTTATTTTTATTTTACTTTTGTTTTTCTTGGTGTATGACCAGGGCCAATCCAACCAACCCCTTATACGAGTTAGATCTTGAGATTGAAAGAACAAGGTTAAGGTTGAGGAGACAAATCCAAGGAGTCATGGCAGAGGTTCAGGCAGGACAAAACATACCTGCCGGCAATGAAGGTCTACCGCCACCACCTGGGCCGCGGCAGCTGACTGTCAGAGATTTCTTGGAGGAGGACTTAAATGTACTAAACCCAGGAGTCGTTACACCCGAGATTGAAGCAGCCCTTTTTGAACTTAAACCTGTTATGTTCAATATGTTAAACACAATTGGACAATTTGGTGGGTCTGCCACTGAAGACACAAGGCAGCATCTCAAATCTTTCATGGAAATCTGCAACTCTTTCAAAATCCAAGGAGTCCATGAAGATGTCTTGCGGTTAAAGCTATTCCCCTCTTCACTGAGGGATAGGGCGAAAGCTTGGTTGAATAGCATTCCAGCGAGATCTATTGGATCCTGGAGTGAACTTTGCCGTGATTTCATTACTCGCTTTAATCCTACTAATCTATATGATAGAATTCGTAATGAAATTACTTCTTTCCGACAGGCTGAAGACGAACCAATGTACGAGGCATGGGAACGCTATAGAGAGCTATTGCACAAGTGTCCGCTGCATGGATTTCCCTTATGGACACAAGTGACAATGTTTTACAACGCCACAAATGCCCCGACAAGGATGATGTTAGATGCCTCGACAAACGGCACACTCCTGGACAAGGCACTCGAGGAAGCTATTGAAATTTTGAATAAACTCGCAAGGAATGATTTCCAGTTTCCCACATCTAGGCGAGGAGGAGTAAGACGCCAAGCCACGGTAAACGAATTAGATTCATCAAGTTCAGTGGCAGCACAATTGGCCTCTCTTACCAAGATGGTGCAAAACCTACAATTACAAAACAATACCCGTGAGGTCAAGGTAATTGATTTATGTTGTGATTTGTGTGGAGGTAACCACAGTTCTGTTGATTGCATGAATCAAGAGACCGGTATGTATGTTGGAAACTACAATCGTAACACTATGATGTCCAACACATACAACCCCTCATGGAAGAGGCATCCAAACTTATCATGCAGTAACCCAAATAATGCCTTAAACCCAATCACCCAACCACCGGGATTTCAGCAGCCAATGCCGCCGCAGCAAGTCCAGCAACCGATGCCGCAACAGCAGATGCAACAACGACCGATCAATTCATTGGAAAACACGCTAAAGGCCTTCATGATGAAAACCGAGTCATACATGGCGGAAAATAGTAATTTCATCAAGAGGATCGACGCCTTCATGAATAGGACTGAGATGAGGCTACAAAATCAAGAAGCGGCCATAAAAACCCTAGAAACTCAGGTTGGGCAGTTTGCTCAACGTATAAACACTAGACCACAAGGAGGCCTACCTAGCAATACTGAGGTTGCTAAGGTACTAAGCCATGAACAGTGCAAGGCAATCACTACCAGGAGTGGTCTACAGTTGAAAGAGAAGATCCCAGAGAACCGAACCCAACCGACGGATCAATCAAGAGAAGAGGCTGAGCAAACCGAGACTGACAACACTGCCCCGGCAGCACGCACTGCAGCACCTGAGTAGTCTGCCGAGGCAGCAAAAATTCCAGTGGTGCCAGGTATACGATTCCAAACTAAAGAAACCCTGGACGAGATGAGACCACCACCACCTTTCCCGCAAAGGTTGAAGAAACAAAAACAGAATCAACAGTTCAAGAAGTTCCTCGATATCTTGAAGCAAGTCCACATCAACATACCATTCGTTGAGGCCATTAAACAAATGCCCAACTATGCCAAATTCTTAAAAGATATGGTATCAAAGAGAAAACGAATAGGTGAGTTTGAGACAGTGGCTGCCACCGAGGGATGCATGGCAATGCTGCATAACCGCATGCCACCAAAGTTAAAAGATCCTGGGTGCTTCACTATACCTTGTGCGATAGGAAAGAATTATGAAGGAAAGGCTCTGTGCGACCTTGGAGCAAGTATAAACCTCATGCCCAAATCAGTTTTCCAAAAGCTTGGAATTGGAAGGCCGAAGCCTACAACAGTAATGCTCCAACTCGCGGATAGATCCTATGTGCAACCTGAAGGCAAAATCGAGGACATACTGGTAAGAGTTGACAAGTTTATTTTTCCTGCCGACTTCCTTGTCCTTGATTGTGAAGCAGATGACAACGCACCGATTATCCTTGGGAGACCCTTCCTAGCAACTGGATGTACATTAATTGACGTGGAAAAGGAGAATTAACCATGAGAATCAATGATCAGGAAATCAAACTAAATATGTGTCAACTGATAAAAAGACACGACGAATTAGAGGAAGAATGTCAACTACTGAATGACCCAGATGATAATTACACAATCCCTTGTCTGAGCAAAAATTGCCTCGACAGTAATCTTCATGACATACCTCAGGGTTGCCTCGGCAGTAATTTGGATGATTGTTACAGCCATTCCTTAAACACTGTTGAGACAACTGAGAAGGAGGAAGCAAACTTGACAGCACATCTTCCAGGTAAGTACTTTGAACCATTAGAGTATAAAGAGAAAAATGAACAATCTGGTAATAAAGAACCATTTGTCCCAGAACTAAAACCCTTACCAGAAAAACTAAAATATGCTTATCTGGGAGATAACCATACGATGCCGGTAATCATTTCTTCTAAGTTGTTGCCAGAACAGGAACAGACCCTAATAGCAATGCTGCAGCAGCACAAAAAGGCAATCGGATGGTCAATTGATGATTTGAAGGGAATAAGTCCAGCAGTGTGCATGCACAAAATCCTCCTGGAAGAAGACCATAAGCTCACTGTAGAAGCTCAAAGGAGACTTAACCAGACTATGAAAGAGGTAGTATGTAAGGAAATTATCAAATGGCTGGATGCAGGAATTATTTATCCCATCTCTGACAGTGCATGGGTAAGCCCGATACAATGTGTACCTAAGAAAGGTGGTATGACTGTTATAACCAATGAGAACAACGAACTAATACCAACCAGGACTGTGACCGGTTGGAGAGTTTGTATGGATTATCGCAAGTTGAGTAAAGCAACAAAGAAAGTTCACTTCCCATTGCCTTTCATTGATGAAATGCTGGATAGACTTGCTGGTAAACCGTATTACTATTTTCTTTATGGGTATTCAAGATATAATCAGATTGCCATTGATCTAGAAGATCAGGCAAAAACTACGTTCACTTGTCCATACGGCACTTATGCATTTCGAAGGATGCCGTTCGGCCTTTGCAATGCCCCGACAACATTCCAGAGATGTATGATGGCAATTTTTTCTGACATGATCGAGGACTTTTTGGAGATATTTATGGATGACTTTTCAGTTTTTGGAGACAGCTTTAATCACTGCCTCGACAATCTAGAAAAAGTGCTACAAAGATGTGAGGAATCCAACCTAGTCTTAAACTGGGAAAAATGCCATTTTATGGTGACTGAAGGCATTGTGTTAGGTCAAAAAATATCATCAAAAGGAATAGAAGTGGATAAGGCCAAGATAGACGTGATAAAGAATTTACCTCCACCAAATTCTGTGAAAGGAGTTCGAAGCTTCTTGGGACATGCAGGGTTCTATAGAAGGTTTATTTCTAATTTTTCCAAAATTCCTAAACCTCTTTGCAACTTGCTTGAACAAGATAGGAAATTTGAGTTCAATAAAGAATGCACTGACGCATTCGAGACTCTCAAGGAGAAGCTAATCACTGCACCAATAGTTATCCCACCGGATTGGTCGTTGCCATTTGAATTAATGTGTGATGCTAGTGATCATGCTGTCGGGGCAGCACTCGGGCAGAGGAAGAATAATCTGTTTCATGTGATCTACTATGCCAGCAAAACGCTCAATGATGCCCAGATTAACTACACCACAACTGAAAAAGAATTACTGGCAGTAGTGTTTGCCTTTGATAAATTTCGATCATATCTCATCGAAACAAGGGTCACTGTCCACACAGATCATTCAGCAATTAAGTACCTTTTCTCAAAGAAGGATGCCAAGCCCAGACTGATTAGATGGATCCTTCTTTTACAAAAATTCGACGTTGAAATCAAAAATCGCAAGGGTACAGAAAACCAAGTGGCCGATCATCTTTCTAGATTAGAGAACAAAGACAATACTCACGCACTTGAAGATATACAAGATGAATTTCCAGATGAACAAATACTGCAAATTGTTACTACTACAAAAGATACTGCCGAGACAAAGGCCATCGCAGTATACAACCGCGCTGCCGCGGCATTGACTGAATACATATCTACAACATTAACAGAAGACCTTGCCGCCATAACATCCACCCCCTGGTATGCTGATATTGTTAATTATCTTGTTAGTGGTATCATTCCTTATAACCTCAATCATAATGAAAAGAAGAGATTTTAGCACAACGCAAAACATTATTACTGGGACGACCCTCTTCTGTTCAAGCATTGTGCAGATCAGGTTATAAGAAGATGTGTGCCAGAAGAAGAACAAAAAGCAGTACTCCAGCACTGCCATGACTCACCTTGCGGTGGGCATTTTGGAGGAAATAGGACAACAACAAAGGTACTGCAATCCGGCTTATACTGGCCCACACTTTATAAAGATGCCCATGACTACTACAAGAACTGCGATCGTTGCCAACGCATAGACAACATTTCAAGACGACATGAGATGCCTTTACGACCCATACTGGAAGTAGAACTGTTCGATGTTTGGGGAATAGATTTCATGAGACCTTTTCCGTCTTCTCAAGGAAACCTTTATATCTTAGTGGCCGTGGATTACGTTGTAAAGTGGGTCGAAGCAATCGCCACACCGCACAATGATTCTAAAACTGTTCAAAGATTTCTCAAGAAAAACATTTTTATAAGGTTTGGAATCCCTAGAGTAATCATAAGTGTCGAAGGGAAACACTTCGATAACAAACTGATTGTCGCGGCCTTAAAGAAACTAGGCATCACCCACAAGCTCGCGACAGCATATCACCCACAAACCAATGGGCAAGCCGAGATATCCAATAAGGAACTAAAACAGATCCTTGAGAAGGTGGTGAATCCATCTAGAAAGGATTGGTCCTATCATCTTGATGATGCTTTATGGGCTTACAGGACAACATTCAAAACTCCATTAGGAACATCACCATATAAACTTGTGTTTGGAAAAGCCTGTCATTTGGCTGTCGAAATCGAACACAAAGCATACTGGGCAGTCAAAAATTTAAATATGGATTGGGAAAAAGCCAGACAGAAAAGACTACTAGATCTCAATGAGATAGAAGAGTTTCGGACAGCAGCCTATGAGAATGCCAAAATCTACAAAGCGAAAACAAAGAAATGGCATGACAGAAGGTTACTGCCAAGGCAGTTCCTGCCGGGGCAGCATGTTCTCCTTTTCAACTCTAGACTTAAACTGTTTCCCGGAAAACTCAAATCTAGATGGTCAGGACCATTTGAAGTTGTTCAAGTCTTTCCCCATGGAGCTGTAACGATCAAATCACTAACAGATGACCATGAATTCAAAGTAAATGGACAACTCTTGAAGCATTATTCTGGACCACAGGACATAAAAACCATGGAGACCATCACTTTGGAAGATGCCCTCGCATGCCCTCCTTTAACGGATTAAGGCCGCAACTTCCGATCTTTTATTTTATGCAATTTATAGGAATAATTTTAGTTTAGGACATTTAATATCTACTGGTTGTTTTCTTTTATTTTTAGTAGAAGAAGGAGAAGAAGTAGAGGCCCCGATGCATAGGACCCCACCCACTCGAGTACAGCCGCCGAGGCAAGCAAAGGCGCAACCATCGCCCTCCCCAAGGACAAAGCACATGGCATCTAGGCAACGAAGAAAAATTGTTACGAGCAGCTCTTCGGAGTCGCTCTAAAATTCTTTGTCCTTTATTTCTATATTCAATTGCTTTTACTATCTTTCATTGCTGCATATAATTCATATTCTGTTTTGCCGTTTATTCCTTCCAAATATAAAAGCATTGAGGACAATGCTTGATTTGAGTTTGGGGGTGCAGATTCACTGCCAAGGCAGCAATCTACTGTCGCGGCCTTGCCAAAAAGGGAGTATTCCAGTGATTTTTTTTATGCTCCCCGCCTTACTTGAATTAACTGCCTACACTCTGCACTGCCCATCATCAGTATTGCCTTAGTTTATTCTTTAAGGCTATAGAAATCTTTCTCCTTACCATGTTTAGGTTCTGTTAAGAGGGCTTAACCTTAGGATGCTTAAGGATGAAAATTTAGAAGCTTACTATAGGAAGAACTTTAAACACTTTTGGGACTTGTGGATTATAGGAATTCTTTTAATGAACTTAGGTGATATAGACTTAGATTTTTGGAAAAGTAACTAGAGGTGCCTACCATCGGCTCTAGAAAATCTCTTCTTCATACTAGAGATGCCCGAAATTGGCTCTAGTATGTATTAAGGAATATAAAAAAAAAAGAAAAAGACAAAAAGATTTTTAGTGAAAACACAAGTCTTTGAGGTGCCCGAAACTGGCTCAAGATTTGGGGTTTGAAAAAGAAGAGAGCACTTAAACCAATGTCTATTTGTCTTGAACTTAGAGTTTATCTAAGAAAGCCTTTAATCAACTTGTCCACAAAAACGCACACACTCACAAATCCTATAGTTTGTTTCTAGGTAAATTCTTAGGTAGTCGAATAGTTAAGGCTTAAAAGATAGGCCTAGCTATGGTGGGGAGAGTAGATGGACATGTAAGATCGAGAGAGAATAGAGTTCGACAAATTGATGGTTTGCATTGCTTGAGGACAAGCAATAGTTCGAGTTTGGGGGTGTGATAAGTGCTCAACACACTATCACTTTATACTCCTTTTATCGGCATTTATCATCAAATATTCACCCACTTGAACCAATGCATGTACTTAATGTGATATATTTAGAAGTTATACTTAAATAGATAATATTTATAGAAAAAGACATGTTTTACTGCATTTTCATATCTGTGCAGGAAAACCATTGCCGCGGTAGAGACAAGGCCGAGGCAGGACTTGATGCCGAGGCAGCAGCAGGAAGACAGGAAGCAAAGTGATAGGCGATGGAAAGACAAAAATCCAAGGAACGTGTCTGGACTTGAAGCCCATGATTCGGAGCTGGCTAGCTCAAGGAAAAGCCCAAAGGAAGACCACGCGGGAAAGCCCCCTTAGCCGAATTCAAACTTGGAAATATATTATTATTATGTACTTGACTTGTTCCCTACTCCAAGTTGTATTCTACTTAGGAAAGGTTCGCCCTAGGTCTAGCCTATAGAAAGACATAGCCACCCAATGTATGAGATATCGAAATACCTAGGGAGAGCCGACTTCTACTCTTGTTTCTTTCCTCTCCATCATGTTCCAAAACCTTCATAGGGTTTAGGTGAAGGTTGTGGAGTATTTGTGAGAGGAGATTGTAATTTGTCTTCTATTCAATGCAATAAAGATTATCAAGGTTTGCTTATCCTTTGTTATTCCTTGTTATTGCATTCAAGCCCGGGAGGGAAGTTTGTGAGTAATCCATTTATCTAAGCTCGGGAGAGTTAGATTCATGAAAGGGGTAAGTACGGTGTTTCAATCGCGAAATACTAACTCGGTCTAGGGATAGGTTAAGAGTTTCAGTGGCTAAAAGAAGTGTGAGATTGGTTGGTGAGTATAATTGGTTCACGCCGGGAGGTATCATCAAGGACTAGTCATCAACAGCACTCTGACTTAGGGATAAGCGGAGTCATTCAAGGACACTTAGCCGAACTTTGGTAAAGTCTGCCCACGAGCAAGGGATTGCCGCGGCAGACAACGTTATCATTGCCCAGGCAGTAAACTGCAGTGCTGCCGAGGCAGAGATATGCGATTGCATTGGATAAAGACAAGTCAATCAAGTCCACAATAGAATACAACTGGATCCTGGCCCATCTCTCTCTCTAATATTTCGACTCTTTACTTTTATTCAATTATTTTAGTTTAAATAAATCACACCAATTCACTTGTGCTTTTACCTTTCCACAGAGCAAGGAGATAAAGGAAGCATATTAAGTATACGAGTCCCTGAGGAGACGATAACTCGATAAATACTTATCACTTATTACTTGCGATGTGTCCACTTGCACTAAACGCGCACTTTTGACACGCGACACCACACAACAACAAGAGCAAAACCCGGTTTCAGCACCACCACAACAACCAACATATGTACCATCAACTACTTAATCACCTGCACATGCCGAATCTACCATGACATCTCACCAAGTCCTAGTCGGTCCTTTAGTTCCACCACAACAATCTAAGGATAAGGGAAAAGGACTTGCTATTGATTCCCTATCCTCTGGGTCCAGAACCATCCAACTGGGAAGTGGTGATCATGACATCCAGTCATCGAAAATCGAGGCACCACCTATAGAAGCCTTCGAAACCCTCACTGTAACCTCCTCTACACCGGCCAATGCCGAAAACCCGACCTAGAGTGGTCACATTTTTTTTCAAAATATAATACAAGTTTCAATTAAAATCAAAATGACCTATAATGACAATAATTCAATCTTCAAACATAATTCAAGACTCAAAATAAAGACATGAAACCTGTACTGATATGATTTCCATCGTAATCATTGTTTCAAATATAATCAACATGACCCGTACAGATGAAAGACCAATCTGGATATCATTTAGAGCATATAAAAGTATTACCAAAATAAGGTGACTTGTAAACATCATTTTTAACAAAACAATTCACAAATCCGATAACAAAATATAATATGTTTAAACCATTAGTAACAAGATATAGGAACATGTCACCCTAATGCAACTGGAAGATTTAAATTATTACATCAAAATAAATAACCAGAAAATGTATAGATCCTCCAAGTGCCAAATCCGGGATGCCTATCTACGGATATCTAAAAAGGAAAAGAAAACGGATATGAGCTATGGAGTATAGTGTGTTCCAACAATGCATACAAATCATAGGTAAAATCAAATAAACAGTAATATTAGAAAAACAGATCATGTATATGCATGACATGCTACCCTCCAACCGAACTCCTAGTTACAGTTCCCCAGAACAGTATCTGATACAAGCATTAACCTAAGCTCGATAGGGTGAAGGTACCGGCCTAAGGAATTGTTGCATGTCAAAAGTGTGCAATTAGTGCAAGTGAACACGTCGCAAGTAATAAAGTGATAAGTATAATAGTGTATCGTCTTCACAGGGATTGGTATACTTAATATGCCTTCTTCGTCTTCTTACTCTCTAAAAAGAAATAAAATAAAGACACAAGTAATTTTGGTTTTGATGAAACTAAATAAATTGAAATAAAGAAAACTAAGAATAAAGAAGATGAAATATGATTAAGAGAGAGGGCAGGATAAGCAAAGCTTGATAGTTTTATTGCATTGAAACAAAGAAAAAAGTACAATCTCCTCTCACAAGTACTCGACAACCTTCAACTAAACCCTAAGAAAACTTAGAACATAATTTGAGAGAAAGAAAACAATGAGTCTTAGGGTGAACTCTCTAAGAATCGGCTCTCCTATTCCCTTGGACGGGTAAGTCTTATATAGGCTTGGCCTAGGGCAAACCTTTCCTAAGTAGAATAAAACTTGGAGTAGGGAACAAGTCATGTACATAAATAAAATATTCCCAAGTTTATTCCTTCTCTCTTTTAGATATTCCTTATAGCATACTATAGCCAATTTCGGGCACCTCTAGCATGAAGAAGAGTAATTCCTAGAATCGGTGATAGGCACCTCTAGTTACTTTCCCAAAAATCTAAGTCTTTATCACTTAAGTTCATTAAAAGAATTCCTATAATGCAACAAGTCCCAAAAGTGTTTTTTTTTAATTTATCTTATAGTAAGCTTCTAAGTTTTCATCATTAAGTATCCGAAGGTTAAACCTTCTTAACAGGACCTAACCATGGTAATGAGAAAGATTTCTATGGCCTTAAAGAATAAACTAAGGCAATATTGATGATAGGAAGTGTAAAAGTATGGGTAATTGATTCAAGTAAAGCGGTGAGCATAAAAAAAATTTTAAACTAAGAATTCACTTAAATACTCCCTTATCTTGGCAGGGCCTCGGTAGTAGATTGCCTCGGCAGTGGCACTACACCCCCAAACTCGAACCAAGCATTGTCCCGAATGCTTTATATTAGAAGAAAATAGTGGGCAACAAAAATATGAAAGGAAAGAAGCAGCGTATAAAGAAACAAACAACAAATAATATTGAATATATAAAAAATTAAAGGGACTCCGAAGAGCTGCTTGTAACAATCTTTCTTCGGGGTCGTGCTGCTGATTGCTTCGTTCTTGGTGAGGGCGATGGCTGAGTTTTTGCTTGTCGGGGCAGTTGGTCTCTTGTTGGTGGTGTCCGTTGCATTGGAGCATCCACTTCTTCACCTTCTTCCACGTCGACAATCTCCTCAGTGATCATGATATCCATTCCACCTTCATTTGCTGCGTCTGTCCCGGCATGGTGTGTACTAGGTCCGGCAGCGGTTGAGCTTTGGTGTACATAGGCATCTATCTCTGCTGATAGACTGCCCATGATGATGGGGGATCGTGGTGGAGTGCTGAAGACTGCCCTCCTATTTGATGGTCGTCTGCTAGCAGATGATGCCGCGGCAGAGTCTGCTGCCCTAGATGGGCCGGCAGCATGAAACTGTTGCTGAGGGCCAGTTTGGAAGAATGGTCGTGGTCCTCCTAGAGCTGGTGTAGTCTCGGTATATAGTGCAACTGTGACAAACATGTTGGTGAGGAATTCTGGAAACTGCGACCCTTGGTCTGGAAAGGCATGGAGCATCATTTGGGCAAGTGTGCCGTTAAAGTCTCTTTGATACTCCATGTATCTCTGTTGCCTAAGATCCATCGCTGTCATCCTTTGCAGTATCTCCTGGTACGAGTCTACTGCGGCAGTGGTGTGGGCAGTGTCTGGCATGTCTTCCGTGTATTGGACCCCGGCAACAGTATCAGTAGTGAACTGCTGGGGTGTTGCCTGGACAGGTTCCGCCTGTGTGATCTGCATGATTTTGTGGCAGAATTCTCTTGTCCACACTCTCCTATAGGCTGTAAATTCATCTATCTCGGCCGTAGGGACACCCGCAGCATTGCAAATACCAGTAATTAAACAAGGGAAATATAATGGTCCTTTATCCTTCTTACCACATTCGTAAATTTCTCGTAGGATGATTTCTCCAACGTTGATGCTTCTATTGTTGATAATTGACTGAATGAGCACCAATCTTCTCCGATCCACCGTACTGTTATGGGAGGTTGGGATAAGGCGTCTCTTGAAAAAGGTGTTCCAAAGCTTGGCCTCGGTTTTTAGACTTTGCTGTGCTACCGATCCTCTATGGGCACCAGTTTCCCAAGGAGTATTCGTGTAGCAAAGGTCGTCTTTAATCAATTCATAATCCTCGACAATGATATCCTTCATGAATTCAGCATGTACATCATGGTCAGGTGTGAGGCCGTAGAATTGGTTGATGGTCTCGGCATCAAGCTGGATAGGCCTGCCTCGACAGTGGACAAAAAGGGAGTCCTTGTTTGGCCCGTGCGCATAGAATTCTCGCACGATGGTAGCGTTTGCCTGGGCAGGTTGTAGGCAAAAGATTTCCCATTCTTGATACTTGATCCTGTCGAACAGATAGTGCTCGATGCCGTAATTTTCTTCATCGGAATGTTGGAACCCTTGCTCTTCCCATAACTGTCGAGCAATGAAAGACCTATTGAAGCGGTCTTCAACATTGGCTGGGGCAAAACGTTTTTAGGTGGCCATAAGGATTGTGAGAGTTTAGGTTCTTGGAGATTTTCTTGAAGAAATTCTGAAAATTTCAAGAAGGGTTGTGAGTAGGAAGAGAGTATTGTGAGAGCAATATTATCAAGTATTCTAAAGAAAACAAGAATGCAAGAGTGAATAGTTCAAGAGGGAGAGGTTTCTTTTATAGGTCTCGGCCTTGTGACCATTTGAACCACTAGCCGTTTTGTAGCCGTTAGTCTTTACTGACGTTTCCTTTCCTACCGCGGCAGAAATCTCGGCAGACTAGCCGTTACACTGTTCTACCCGTTGGAACTGCTGCGGCTTTGACACTATTTTCTGCCTCGGCAGAATTCCTGCTGTGAAATATTTCTCCCTTATTCTTGCTTATTATCCTAAATAGAAATTAAACACAAACGAGAAAAAAAATAATTAAAGCAAAAGCAAAAATTATAAAAAGTAAATATAAACTAAACGAATCCTAATATAAAAAAAAGAAGGGTGAGAGATCATGTTACTGGTGGAGTGCATGCAAATGCATCTCCCAAGGTGATTCTCTATTGTTGGCCAAAATGGTTCTTCAAGTGTTGGCTATTGGCTTTATGTCCATCTTTGTTTTTCCTGATCTTTACGGCGCCCTTTATAATTGGACAGTATGTTGTCCTGTTGGTTTCCTACAAATTTGTCTTACTTTTCCTGCCGAATATTCTGCCATAAAGTATTTCTATTTTCCTGCCGAGCATACTGCCCAGGCAGTGGCTGTGGAAATAGAATGTCTTTGTGCCTGTATCTGTGCTGTGAAGGACTTTGCACTCTTCTGCATCATCATGCCATTTCAAATTGTGGAAGGCATTAGGTTTGACTTGTTGGTCATTGACCCTCATTGTCAACTCTCCTTTTTCCACATCAATTAGTGTTCGTCCAGTGGCAAGGAAAGGTCTCCCCAAGAGGATCGGTGCATTATCATCTGCTTCACAATCAAGGACAAGAAAATCAGCGGGAAAAATAAATTTATCAACTCTTACCAGTATGTCCTCGATTTTGCCTTCGGGTTGCACATATGATCGATCCGCAAGTTGTAGCATCACTGTTGTAGGTTTTGCCCTCCCTATTCCAAGCTTTTGAAAAACAGATTTGGGCATTAGATTGATGCTTGCTCCAAGGTCACATAGGGCCTTACCTTCATAGTTATTACCTATCGCACAAGGTATGATAAAGCATCCAGAATCCTTCAATTTTGGTGGCATGCGATTGTGTAGCATTGCCATGCATCCTTCGGTAGCAACCACTGTTTCAAACTCACCTAGTCTTTTTCTCTTAGACACAATGTCTTTCAAGAATTTAGCATAATTAGGCATTTGTTCAATTGCCTCTACGAATGGTAAGTTGATGTGGACTTGCTTTAAAATATCCAGAAATTTTTTGAATTGATGGTCCTGTTTTTGCTTTTTCAACCTTTGTGGGAAAGGTGATGGTGGTCTCATCTCATCCAGGGTTTCTTTAGTTTGGAACTTAATACTTGGCACCACTGGGGCTGTTGCTGTCTCGGCAGATTGTTCAGGAGCTGCTGAGTTCTCTGCTAGGGCAGTGTTATCAAGATCAGTTTGTTCAGCGTCTAAATCCTCTTTTGCTGGTTCTATTGATGGAACTTGGCCTGCTGGAATTCCTATCTTTTCCTTCAGCTGTAGACCACTCCTAGTAGTGATTGCTTTACATTGTTCATGGCCTATTACCTTAGCAACTTCAGTATTGCTAGGTAGTCCTCCTTGTGGTCTAGTGTTTATATTTTGAGCAAACTGCCCAACCTGAGTTTCCAATGCCTTAATTGCTGCCTCTTGGTTTTGCAACCTCATCTCAGTCCTATTTATGAACGCATCTGTTTTTTTGATGAAGTTGCTATTCTCTGCCATGTATGACTCAGTTTTCATCATGAATGCTTTCAGAAATTTTCCAAGGAACTTATAGATTGCTGCTGCATCTGCTCCGGCGACATTGGCTGCTGGACCTGCGGCGGCGGCAGATGTTGCATTGGTTGTTGGAATCCTGGGGGTTGGGTGGTTGGGTTTAAGGCATTCTTAGGGTTACTCCATGATAAGTTTGGATGTCTCTTCCATGAGGGGTTGTATGTGTTGGACATCACATTGGTTCGATTATAGTTTCCAACATACATGCTGGCTTCTTGATTCATACAGTCAGAAGAATTGTGGTTACCTCCACATAAATCACAAAAAGAATCAATCGCCTTAACCTCACGGGTATTTTGTAGTTGCAGATTTTGCACCATCTTGGTAAGAGAGGCCAATTGTGCTACCACTGAATTTGATGTATCTAACTCATTCACTATGTCTTGGCGTCTTACTCCTCCACGCCTAGTTGTAGGGAATTGAAAATCATTCTTTGCGAGTTTATTCAGTATCTCAATAGCTTCCTCAGGTGCTTTGTCAAGGAGTGTTCCGTTTGCCGAGGCATCTAACATCATCCTTGTCGGGGCATTTGTGGCATTATAGAACATGGTGACTTGTGTCCATAGGGGATATCCATGCAAAGGACACTTGTGCAGTAACTCTTTGTAGTGCTCCCATGCCTCGTACATAGGTTCATCATCTGCCTGTCGAAAATAAGAGATTTCATTACGAATTCGATTAGATAAATTTGTAGGATTAAAGCGTGTAATGAAATCTCGGCATAATTCACTCCAAGATCCAATAGATCCTGCTGGAATGCTATTTAACCAGGTTTTTGCCCTATCCCTCAGTGAATAGGGGAATAATTTCAATCTCAAGACATCTTCATAGACTCCTTAGATTTTGAAGGAATTGCATATCTCCATGAATGACTTGAGGTGCTGCCTGGCATCTTCAGTCACAGACCCACCAAATTGTCCTATAGTGTTGAGCATATTAAACATGACAGGTTTTAGCTCAAAGTGGGTTGCTTCTATTTCCGGTGTAACAACTCCTGGGTTTAACCTATTTAAATCCTCTTCCAAGAAGTCTCTGACAGTGAGCTGCCGCGGCCCTAGTGGCGGTGGTAGACCTCCATTGCCGGCAGGTAAGTTTTGTGCTGCCGGATGATCTAAATAGCTTCTTGGATTTGTCTCCTCAACCTTTGTCGTGTACGTTCGATTTCTGGGTCTAACTCGTACAAAGGGTTGGTTGGGTTGGCCTTGGTCATACACCAAGAAAAACCAAAGTAAAATAAAAATTAAAAAAAATTAAAAAGCAAGAAAATAAAGAAAACAAAATTTAGTTGCCAATCCCCGACAATGGCGCCAAAAACTTGTTGCGTGTCAAAAGTGCGCAATTAGTGCAAATGAACACGACGCAAGTAATAAAGTGATAAGTATAATTGTGTATTGTCTCCACAGGGATTGGTATACTTAATATGCCTTCTTCGTCTTCTTGCTCTGTAAAAACAAATAAAATAAAGACACATGTAATTTTGGTTTTGATGAAACTAAATAAATTGAAATAAAGAAAACTAAGAATAAAGAAGATGAGATCTGATTAAGAGAGAGGGCAGGATCCAGTTGTGTTGTATTGTGGATTTGATTGACTTGTCTCTGTCCAATGCAATTGTATATCACTGCCTCGGCAGTACTGCAGATTACTGTCTTGGCAGCAATGATACTTGTCCGCCGCGGCAATCCCTTGCTCTTGGGTGGACTATATCAAAGTTTGGCAAAGTGTCCTTGGATGACTCTGCTTATCCCAAAGTCGAAGTACTGTTGATGACTAGTACTTGATGATAACTCCCAGTGTGAATCAATTATACTCACCAACCAATCTCACACTTCTTTTAGCCGCTAAAACTCTTAACCTATCCCTAGGCCGAGTTAGTATTTCGCGATTGAAACACCGTACTTATCCCTTTCATGAATCTAACTCTCCCGAGTCTAGATAAATAGATTACTTACAAACTTCTCTCCCGAGCTTGAATGCAAGAACAAAGAATGGCAAAGGATAAGCAAAGCTTGATAATTTTATTGCATTGAAACAAAGAACAAAGTACAATCTCCTCTCACAAGTACTCGACAACCTTCACCAAAACCCTAAGAAAACTTAGAACATAATTTGAGAGAAAGAAAACAATGAGTCTTAGGGTGAACTCTCTAAGAATCGGCTCTCCTATTCCCTTGGACGGCTAAGTCTTATATAGGCTTGGCCTAGGGCAAACCTTTCCTAAGTAGAATAAAACTTGGAGTAGGGAACAAGTCATGTACATAAATAAAATATTTCCAAGTTTATTCCAACTAAGAAGCTTTCCCGCGTGGCCTTGTCTTGGGCTTTTCCTCGTGCTAACCAGCTCCGATCCATGTGCTGCATGTCCAGAAACGTCCCTTGTATTTTTCTCTTCCAATCGCCTATAGTATCGCTTCCTGTCTTTCTGCTGCTGCCTCGGCATCAGGTCCTGCCTCGGCCATGTTGCTGCTGCGGCCATAGTTTATCCTACACAGATGTAAAAATGCAGTAAAACTAGCCTTTTTTGTAAATATCATCTTTATAAGCATAACTTCTAATTTTATCACATTAAGTATATGCACTGGTCCGAGTGGGTGTAGATTTTGATGCTTAATGCCCAAAAAAGGTGTAAAAAGTGTAGTGAGTTGAGCACTTATCATGAATTACCTTAGGGAATAAGCAGAATTAACCCGGCTGTAGCACGGGAACCGATAACAGGCGGGATTACCCTAACCGAAGATAGAACCGTAAACTAGCAGAATTACCAACTGGATCAAGGCTGAACCTCAAACACTTCACAACATCCCAATCCTAAAGTAACAAGCATGAAGTAATAACAGGAATAATGACAGCAGTATCAGGAAATAATCAATCATCATGTATATACCAAATCAGGAAATATCATACAGGATATATCAGGCATACTATAAAAACACAATATCATCATGCTTAAGATTTAAAAAAAATGTCTATGTAAATCCAGAAAAACAGTCATGTGCACATGCTAGGTTCGTTTAAAGCGGGGAAAACAATAGTATACAATCACATAACACACAAGGAACACACCTCAAATAAGCAGAATCAGACAGGTGGTCTACTAGGCGTTTAAGTCTCGCTCTGCAGCAGTACTAGACCCTAACGATATAAGATAAAATTTATATTAAAACCAGAGTTTAAATATTTAATTGTTTATTCACTATATTTTAATGTACATATGAGTTACGATCGGATCTCGAGATCGGTCGAAACGGGAAGAGCTGGGATGGGGCGGTACATGATCAAGAGAACTATGGGATCTACAAATAAACAGGTATCGATATTAGACCTTATTTAAAAAACTTGACTTAACTTAGAAGAAAAGTTTGACTCGAAACTTTAAAGTCTAATTTGGAGGCTTTCGGGTTCGAATTTTGAGAAACAGACTTCACGGATGGACTCAAGAAGTCGATAAACATAAAATAGGGATTTTTGAAAATTTTGACTTTTTGGTCAAAGTCAACGCTAATGTCAGCAAAGTCAATATTGACGTCATGCTGACGTCAATAGCCACGTCAGCAGTCAACGTTGACATCAAGCTGATGTCACTAGTCAACGGGTTGGATCGGTCAATGGGTTGGGTCGATCAACGGTTAACTTGGGTTGATAGATTCGGTTCGGGTTGGACGGTTCGGTCAGAAATCTCCCTGGTGGCACGTGGAGGTCACGCGCGGCCCAAATTGGTCGGAAAACACCTCTCCGACTCAGAAATTACACCAGAAACATTTAACTACCCATCAACAAGCCATTAAACCAGAAAATCAGTTCAAAAGGCTTACTAAACTTATGAAACCGAGAAAATCCGATGAGGGGCTTGCCGGTGATGAACGATAACGATTCTGGAGGGGTTTTGCTCGCCTCTCCTCTGTGAGCATGAGGAGGCCGGCAATACGCTGGAACGGCATCGATCGAATGCCGAATCAGAAAGGTTTTAAAAGGGTTTAATCCCTAGGTCGAACGAGGCTTTGAGCCCCGATTGCCGGCGATGGCGGCGGGCGATAGGCGCTTCGAGGGAGGGTTTTGTATGGGGAACAGTGACGGTTCGAATGGTGGAGTTGGTTGCACCCACGGACGGCCGGTGACGGAGATCGGGTGATAGTCGGGGGAGGGTTTAAGGGAGAAGATGAAAGGTTCTAGTATGGGGGAAGTTTCTAGATCATATAGTATTGGGTTTTCCAAAATGGTATGAGGATTAATAAGAATTCGAATATATTACTATTTTATTATCATTTTATTGATTCAGGAATAAGTTAAAACTTATTTTAGGGAGGGTAACCACTAAGATCTCCTTAGCTCAAGTGGTTGGGTTATTGGCCAAAAGCTAAGGGTTGTTGGTTCGATACCCCACAACCACACTTTCCATTCTTTTCTTTTTATTAGTGTTACAACTCTCCCCCTAAAAAGAAATTTTGTCCTCAAAATTTACCTAAACTGAATAGATGTGAGAACTACTCTCTCATGGATTCCTCAATCTCCCAGGTGGCCTCGGAAGGGCTACGGTTTCTCCACTAAACTTTAACCATGGGGATACGTCTTCTTCTTAGAATTCTCTTACCAAACTCTAGTATCTCTTCATAGGATAAGTCTGGTTGTAGCTCAACATCATTAACCTAAATAATGTGACTCGGGTCCGTATGGTACTGTCTCAACATAGATACATGAAGTACATCATGAATAAGACTAAGCTGAGAAGGTAAATCAAGCTAATAAGCAACAGGCCCGACTCTTTTAAGAATACAGTATGGTTCGATATATCTCGGGCTTAACTTGCCCTTACGCCCAAATATCAAAACTTTCTTCCATGGACAGACTTTCAAGAAAACCTGATCAGGAACCTCAAACTCGATATCCTTTCTCCTCCGATCAATATAAGATTTTTTTCTATCAAAATCTTCCTTTAGGCGATCTCGGATCAATCTGATAGTCTCCTCAGTTTCTTGGATCAACTAAAGACCCAAAGTCTTCCGATCATATAACTCAGTCCAACAGATAGGAGTATGATACTTACGTCCATACAAAAGCCTCATAAGTTGCCATACGGATGCTAGCTTGGTAACTGTTATTATATGCAAACTCTGCCAAGGGTAAGAAATCCTCCCAACTGCCTCGGAAGTCTAACACATAATCACGTAACATGTCCTTGAGGATCTGTATCACTCTCTCAAATTGACCATCTGTCTAGGGATTAAAGGATGTACTAAAATTCAAACGAGTAACCTAAGCAATGTAACCCCCCTTAGCCCAGCCTAGACAGAACCGACTCTAATGGATTACACGAGGAATACCGAACCAAACCCGCAAAGGTCCGATCCGATAAACAACCCTGAAATGTTATTATATTTTTTCTTTCTAAATGCATATTTAAGTTCTCATGTGTGTCAACTTTGTGTAGAACAACCATGGAAGCAATCCAAACACAAACGGGCACTCGGTTAACCACATGAGAAATTTAAGAGCTAAAACGTGAATAATTTAAATTCAAATGAAAAGATTAAAATTCATTCTGTCAAAGTTCAGTTAAACATACAATGAGCACTAAGGACTAATTTTAACCCAAATGGAGCATCCGAACATCACCAATTACATGCATCATTAAATCGGGACCAAAATGCAAAACTATTAATTTCTAAGGTCTAGCTCCAATTTGAATTAGCCAACTTTAAACTCAATCAATTTCATGCTTACACGTAAAATTTCAACTAAACTAACATCCGTGACACTCTCAAATGAGCATAGAAGGTTTCCGGGACTAAAATGAACATCATGCAATCCCGTAACTCAATACCGACCTCGCATTTCAATACAACTGAGCTCGGTATCAAAACGCTGACGTGACAATACCGATATTAACTACCAAAGGACATAGGTTTCGAAACAATCTCTTGACTGTTTCGGAACTTCAGTGTCTGTGGTGGTTCGATATCGAAAATAGTATCCCTGGTTTCAAAACCACTGCTTGATTTGCCTTGGGTATCGATACCAGATCTATCTATATTGATACCCATGTGCCCAAACACATGAAATAGACTCTTCCAAGTAGATTTTACTCGTTCAAGACACAATCACAGATCACCATCAACTATATGCAAAATTCCTAAGCACCAAGAGCAACTTAGACAACCAATTATAGCCATCATAGACACCATAACTCCTATAGGCATGCTTCCTAACTTTTTCACAATTTTCATAACCATACACTACAACCATGCCTCAAGCAAACCCGACAATCTACCAAACAAGCAATTCAACAAGTAAAACATGTTTATAGGTCACTTTTACAATTCTCTTGCCAACTCAAAAAAAAAACATTCTTAAAATTATTTGTTACACTTTGCCAATTCTTTTTTATTTTGCCAATCATACCAAAAATGAATAAGGTCTCTCCCCTTGGACCACTTGCTCCAAATATTGTCCCGAAATTCTTTATTTCTCTGCAAGGATGAAAAGAGAGCTTAAGCAGAACATGCTTAGTGAGGTAGCTCTACATACAAGTTCATCAATGCAACACTTAAAACCACAATTCGTAACCTTTTTGCTAAGTCAAAAGTATGCTTAAACAAATCATGCTCATATTCATACTCAAATCAAATCCGTGAATCATGCATATTAGCACTTAAGTGACAAACCTGATGTGAGCTTTAGGTTCATCGAATACTCGGATTCAATATACCATATTTGGAGACACTTAGTCTCAACATGCATCGTTCGGACATATAGTCACCCTTGTATAAATGTTATCCCACTACGCACGGTCGGACACTAAGTCACCCTTGTTTACATATAGGCAAGCGCTACACGCACAGTCGGATTCATAGTCACCCTTGTTTAAGTGTAGGCAACATCAATATTTCATAATTTTTATAGTGAACTTTATCCTAATGACATGTCATTTGTATTCGAAACCATAGTTAGTGTCACTAAGCCAATATCATTCTAATCATGCAAGGTAACTTGCTTTTTAGCAATGCATTCAAAATATGTTCATCAAAGTGAACCAAAATCATGCTCAACGACTTATTCAAAGGTAAGACAAATAAACACATCTTGATCCAAATCATTTCCATGCTTTCAAAAGCCATGAATACCATTCCAAACCATGAATTTACAACAACTATCACATGCATGAATCATTTCAAAATCCAATTTATGCATTCAAAACATTTCTATGAAAGCATCTTTCGCAAAGCTATTACAATATTATCGAAATATATGAAATGTTTCCAAAACCATAAAAATACTTACTCTTGAACTATGGAAAGCTTTTACACTATTCCATAATCCTCAAAAAAGAACCAAACTTTTATGAATCGCTTTTTAACTCAATTTCACTTACCGACAAGCAAAACAAGCCTTCGTCGATGCTCCAACAACAACACCAAAGCACCAGCCACTCAAGAGGCTTCTTGTACTTCCTCTAAATCACCAAAACAGAGCATATACATATTAAAAAATGCTCAACACAGCAGCAACACTAAACCTCCACTAACTTCACCGAAAACCAAGCCGAAAAAGCCGAAACACCCAAAAACTACTCCATCCACTAACCTAACGAATCTAACTCCTAATCGTCATCAAATATGAACTAAAAGAACATTCAAACCTTCCTTATACCTCCAGCAAAAATACAACATCAAAAACAGCCCCAAAACCATCCGAAAACCACTTCTAACAACACCGATTCATTTATTCCGGGATTAAAACTATATGAGATCATTACAAGACTCACTTACTCATCAAAATAAGTATAATTTAATAGAAAATCTTCCTAATTATAGCCTTAAATAAGATCATACATACTTTCCTGAAATTTCCATTAGAACTCCAAATTCATGGATTAAAACATAAAATCAAGTTAAAATTAATGATTAGTTAGCCAATAGGTTGATAACCTTAGAATTCAATAGAAAACATGGAATTACGTTTGAGATGCTTCCACCAAAATTGACGTGAATTCTTCTCTTGATTTTTCTTGAAATTGGCTTTGGATTTTGTAAAAACAAATTGATAGGTTTTGATGGGGATAAAATGCTGATTAAAATGAGATGATCCTTGAGAAAAGTGGAGAAGAATTCAACACAGGAATTTAGAAATCATGGAGAGAAAATAAGAGAGAAAATGATGGGAAAATCAAGTGAAGTAGGAAAATATGGAAAATATGATTAACCGTCAATTAAAATCAATTTTGGTGAGAGATCTCTAATTAAAAAATTTTGGGTTAATGACCCTCTAAGGATTCTAAGATTTGACTAACTTTTCAATTTAGTCACATAAACCCAATTTTTGAAAAATTACAATTTTGCCACTAACTTTTCAAAATTTACATTTTAGTCACTAAATAGAAATGAAACTTAATTAAACCAAATTAAAACCCAATTAAACTTCCATTTGCCTTAGAAAATTATTTAAACATTTTTAAAATTTTTTCTAGAAATTTACTACTCACCCGACTAAAATATTAATATTTTAATTACTTGAAATTAATGAACCGAAGAAATCCGATTCGACCCGAATCAGACTTCCTTAAAAAGTACTAAAACTTCTAGATCCAAATTCGGGATGTTACAAGCTGACTGTAAAGTTGTCTAGAAACGGGAAGTAAACCTCAGATCTCGGTCGGAAATGATAGATAAAGGCACTCCGTGCAATTTGACAATCTCAGAAATATATAGTTTAATCATCTTCTCCAAAGAATAAGTTATCCGAACAGGAATAAAGTAAGCTGACTTTGTGAGTCTATCCATAATAACCCAGACAAAATCCTTTCTAGACGTGGTCAGAGGCAACTCGGTAACAAAATCCATCGTGATTCATTCTCATTTCCATTCGAGAATCCTATTAGGCTGTAAAAAACCCAGAAGGATGTTGATGTTCTACTTTCACCAGCTGACATGTCAGGCATCAGGATACATAATCTGAGATGTCACTTTTCATGCCTACCCAACGGTATCTCTACTTCAGATTCTGATACATTTTATCTCCTCTAGGATGTAGAGCATAAGGACTACTATGAGCCTCTCTGAGAATGGTCTGTCTCAACTCGGTATCATTGGGCACGCAATATCGACTATTAAAACAAAGAACTCCATCTTGATCAAAAGAATAAACAGAAGTGGATCCTTGCTCAACTTGTTGCATAACAGGAAGTAAAGAGTCATCCAGACGTTGCTTGGCCTTAATTTGCTCAGCCAAGGTCGGTTTTACCTATAACTCAGTTAATAGGCTACCATCATCATATATACTCATCCTGGAAAACATAGATCTTAGGTATGATATGGTCTTTCGACTCAAGGCATCAACCACAATATTGGCTTTTTCCGGGTGATACTTAATTTCACAGTCTTAGTCCTTAAGAAGTTCCAACCAACGACGCTGTCTCAGATTAAGCTCCTTCTGGGTAAGGAGGTACTTCAGTCTCTTATGATTGGTAAAGATATAACACTTCTCTCCGTAGAGATAGTGTCTCCAGATTTTTAGAGAAAAAACCACTACTGCAAGCTCAAGATCATGGGTGGGATAATTATACTCATGTGGTCTCAACTGGCGTGACGCATAAGCGATCACCTTACCATCCTGCATGAAAACACAACCAAGTACAGAATTGGAAGCATCACTGTAAACTGTAAAGTCCTTTCCTGACTCAGGTTGTATCAAAACTGGAGCTCGAGTTAGAGCTGTCTTTAACTTGTAAAAACTAGACTATTGGGCATCAGACCAAACAAATGGAACATCCTTCCTCAAAAGCATCGTCAAAGGGGCAACAATGATGGAAAAGCCCTTGACAAAGCATTGATAATACCCAGCTAAGCCCAGAAAACTACGGATCTCAGACATATTTCTAGGAGGCTTCCAACTGGTGATTGCATCAATTTTACTCGGATCCACCGGGATACCTTTAGCTGAAACAACATGCCCCAGAAAAGTCACCTCACTAAGCAAAAATTCACACTTACTTAGCTTGGCATACAGTCCATACTCCCTGAGAGTCTGCAACACAACTCTCAGATGCTCCACATGTTCATCCTCAAAGCGAGAGTAAACTAGAATATCATCAATAAACACCACTACAAACTAGTCTAGGTAGGGTTGGAAGATACGGTTTATCAAATCCCTAAAAGTTGCATGGGAATTAGTCAACCCGAAAGGAATCACTAAGAACTCATAGTGACCATACCTGGTGCGGATAACATTCTTAGCAATATCAGAGCCCTTAATCTTTAATTGGTAATACCCGGATCGAAGATCAATCTTTGAGAAAATTATGTCTCCCCGAAATTGATCAAACATGTCATCAATCTTGGGTAAAGGATATTTGTTTTTCACGTTCAACTTGTTTAGCTTTCGGTAGTTGATGCACAACCGAAGGGAACAATCCTTCTTTTTAACAAAGAGAATTGGAGCTCCCCAAGGCGAAGAGCTAGGTCGGATGAACCCTCTGTCAAGCAGTTCCTGTAACTGAATCTTTATCTCCTTTAGCTCTTTCGGAGCCATACGGTACGGGACCATAGAAACTGGTGTTGATCCAGGATAAGTCTCAATCTCAAACTCAACCTCTCTGTCTGGAGGAAGACCAGGCAACTCCTCAAGAAAAATATCAAGAAACTCACTAACCGTGCGAATTTCTTTGATCTTGGATAGGTACACTTTTGTGTTAAGGAAACATGCAATAAAAGTCTCATATCCCTTCTGGATCATCCTGTCAGCAGACAAAACCGATACCAAATTGGACAGATAACCTTGTCGTTCACCAACCAAAACTACAGAACGTCCACCCAGAGTCTTTAAAGTGGCCCTTTTGGCCTCACAGACTAGACTAACTCGATGCTTGGTTAACTAGTCCATTCCAAGAATTAAATCAAACTCCTCCAAAGGAAGTTCCATATGATCCGCCAAAAACATCTCCTCTTCCACAACAAGGGGAAATCTCCTGAACACCTTATTCATCGATAAATATTTCCCCACAGGGCTCATAACAGTAACCGCACTCTCGGTATCCTCAACTGAGATCAAAAGGTCTCTAGATACTGACTTAGATATGTAAGAGTGGGTGGAGCCATTATCAAGCAAAGCAAAGAACGGAATAGAAAAGATGGTAAAAGTACCTACGATAACATCTGGCTCATCACGGTCATCCCAATGTCTAGTGGCATACACAACTGCTGGCTGTCGAGCCTCAAAAATAGATGGCCCACCACCCTGGTATCGGCTCTAACAGTAGACCCAGAAGCTCTACCCTTAAAACGTCCTAAAGTGGGTGTTTAAACGGATGCCTATGATATGGAAGGGGTCTGAGAGTGCATACGGGTTAAGAAGTCCATAAGATCTTCCACCAATCATTCTCGAAAGAGTTCATCAGTAGAGGGTTAATACAACATATTGTTTAAACGTGTTCTTGTATCCTACATTTGTCTCCATATTTACAAACTACTTCCTTTGTTTACTTGTTCTGCTGCAATCACACTACTATATCTTCCACACATCACTTCCATACATCTACCCTGTTATCACCATCCATATCATTTTGCCTTGGCATATTTTAGTTGTTTGCATTCTAAAATTGCCGTAGCATTTTAACATTACACCTGCACCGTACATATCCATTTTCACCTGTTTTTATCTTTATTTTTCTTTTTAGTTAGTGACACCTTTTCGCCTTGACAATATTAACTTACTGGTTACCTCGATCCTCGTGGGAACGATACTAACTCACCCTTTTATTACTTGTACGATTGTGTATACTTGCACATACGTGTTCGCATAATTTATAGCACTACACAGCCGGACACCAAGTTTTTGGCGCCGTTGCCGGGGATCGACAAGAGAAAAACTTGTCATTTTTATCTTGGCATTTTTATTTTACTTGGTTTATTTCTTTTTTTTATTTCATTTTACTTGTTTTATTTTTTTTTCTTTTCAAGATTTTTTGCAGTACATGTCCAAAAGGTCTACCGACGACCCTCTCTATCCTATAGCGCCTGAAATTGAGCGTTTGTTTTGTCAAAGAAGGCGTACACAGCGTAGAGCTATGGACCCACTAGTAATGCAAGACCCAGTAGTTCAAAATGTCGGGGCAAATCTAAATGCTGCTTGACCTCGACCAAGGGCTATTAAGGATCACCTAAATACTATCTTGCATGATCTTAATCCTGGCATCGTGGAACCAGAAATTCAAGCTACACATTTCGAACTCAAGCCTGTCATGTTCAATATGTTAAATTCTATTGGGCAATTTGGAGGGATGGCGCATGAAGATGCAAGGCAACACATTAGAGCTTTCCTAGAAGTTTTTTATTCTTTCCGACAACAAGGAGTTCGTGAGGATGTATTGAAGCTCAAGTTATTCCCTTATTCCCTATGTGACCGAGCAAGGGCATGGTTGAGTGGAGCACCATCCGGATCGATGGAGTCATGGGTTGATCTGTGCAAGAGCTTTTTGCTACGGTATAATCCTCCGAATCTACACACCCAACTTAGAAATGACATAGCTTTCTTTCGACAAGGTGATGATGATTCAATGTGTGAATGTTGGGATCGATACAAGGGACTTCTTAGGAAGTGTACTAATCATGGATTTCAAGATTGGACTCAAGTTGTGATGTTTTACAACGGATTCAATGACTGACCAAGATGATGTTAGATGCCTCGACAAATGGAACTTTATTAGAAAAATCACCCGAAGAGGCATTTGACATTATTGATAGAATTGCCAACAATGACTATCAATTTCCTTCTACAAGACTTGGAACCGGGAGGAAGGAACAAGAGACATTCGAGCTTGATGCTAAAGATTCACTATCCGCCCAACTCTCAGCTATCTCCAACATGTTGAAGAGCATTCAACGTTCCAATGAGGTGAAGGAAGTGAATATGGCTAGTTCAGCATGTCTGTTATGTCATGGCAATCATCATGAGAGCGAGTGCCCAAGAAACCATGAGTCAGCCAATTAAATGAGCAACTTCAACAGGGGCAACAACAATTCCTACTCAAACACCTATAATCCAGGATGGCGACAGAATCCGAACTTTTCATGGGGAAACCAAGAATCTAGTAATCCTAATCCCTCAGCGCGAAACCAGAATGCTAATGAGCCCCAGCAGTTTTAAGCGAATATGCCCTGGCATAATCAGAACAAAGGAGCTGCATCATCATCTAATACCAGTTTTTTGGAGGCTACCATGATATAATTCATTCTAAGTACCAAGATGATGCTTCAAGATCATACTACAGCCATAAAGAACCAAGGAACCCTACTACAAAGCCACAATGCTTCATTGCGAAATCTGGAGAGTCAGCTTGGCCAAATTGCCAAGGCATTATAGGAGCGTCAGCAAGGACATCTGCCAAGTGATACTGAAGTCACTAAGCTACATGGTAAAGAGCAATGTAGCGCGATCACGCTAAGGAGTGACAAGCAGATTAATAAAGATGAAAAGTTTTGGGGGAAGAAGTCTGATGAATCCCTAGCCAAACCTATGCAAGAAGAAATACCTGAGCAAATTCTTGAGGAAAAGGAGGAGGAAGGTTTGACAAAAGATCCTGCTTATGGAGCTAGTGAAAATGCCACGGCAAAATCAGTTCATACTCCAGCATTCAAAAAAGTTAGATCCCTACCACCCTTTCCCCTGAGGCTAAAGAAACATAACGATGAAATTTAGTTCAAAAATTTTGTTGATAAATTGGACTAGCTATACATAAATGTATCACTATTGGAGGCAATTGACTAGATACCCACCTACGCTAAATTTCTCAAGGAGATAGTTACGAAGAAGCATAAGGTGGAGACGTTTAAGACAATTGCCACGACAAAAGACTATTGCTCTGCTTTAAGTAACCTACCAATGAAGAAGAAGGATCCAGGCAGCTTCATTATCCCGTGTGCTATTGGAGATAAGTTCATTGGGAAGACATTCTGTGATTTTGGATCAAGTATAAATATGATGCCCAAGTCAATTTTTGTGAAGCTTGGCATGGGAGATGCGAGACCCTCATCCGTCATATTATAGCTATCCGATCGTTCCCACGTGTGACCCGAAGGGAAGATCGAAGATGTCATAGTGAGGGTGGACAACTTCGTGTTTCCAGTCGACTTCTTCAAACTTGATTGTGAGGCTGATGCAAATACACCCATTATCTTAGGGAGACCTTTCCTAGTAACCGGTCACATTCTCATTGATTGCGAGAAGGGTGAGCTCACGATGCGAGTAGCAAATCAAAGATTGACCGTGAACATCAACAACTCTCTCAAGTACGTGGATGATTCTGAAGAATACCAGAGCATTTTGGAAGCAGATTATGAGCAATCAACGGAAGCTGATCATTTTTGCCACAACAATTTTGTACAACTGTATGAGTATGAAGAGCTCATAAAAGAGGAAGAAGCTGGTGAATTGCTATTGGAAAAGCAACAATCTAGTATGTTGATAGCTAGAAATCATTCGTGCTTCGAACCTCTTGACTTCGAGGAATTCGTTCCTCCCAAGCCTTCATTACTCAATGCGCCCAAGATGGAACTGAAGATTTTGCCACAACATTTGAAATATGCTTATCTGGTGAAGATGAGACCCTGTCTGTTATTATTTCTGAGAATCTGAATGCTGATCAAGAAAGAAGTCTACTTGTTTTGTCACAGCATAAACAAGCGATAGGATGGACCATGGCAGATTTAAAGGGGATCAATCCCACTATCTATATGTATAAGATACTTCTGGAAGAATGCCATGGCAAGTCCATAGAGCCACAGTTAAGACTCAACCCTATTATGAAGCAAGTTGTTATGAAGGAAGTTATCAAATGGCGCGATGTTGGAGTTATTTACCCAATATCGGACAGTTCATGGGTGAGCCCGGTTCAATGTGTGCCCAAGAAAGTAGGCACAACCGTGGTAAGCAATGAAGACAATGAGCTATTGCCAACACGCGTAATGAGCGGATGGAGGATTTGTATGGACTATCACAAGCTCAACAAGGCAACGAAGAAGGACCACTTTCCTCTACCCTTCCTCGATCAAATGTTGGATCGCTTGGCGGGCAAAGCTTTCTATTGTTTCTTGGATGTATATTCGGGGTATAATCAAATAGCCATAGCACTGGAGGACCAAGAGAAGACCACTTTCACTTGTCCTTATGGCACTTATGCTTTCTGGAGGATGCCCTTTGGATTGTGTAATGCCCCGACAACTTTCCAGCGTTGTATGCAAGCTATCTTTTCTGATATGGTTGAGGATTATCTAGAGATATTCATGGATGACTTTTCTATTTCTGGATATATTTTCCAGAATTGTCTTGGCAATTTAGCAAAGGACCTGAAGCGATCTGAAAAAGCTGACCTTATGCTGAATTGGGAGAAATGTCACTTTATGGTGACTGAAGGTATTGTGTTAGGCCATAAGATCTCACACAAAGGCATTGAGGTGGATAAAGCTAACATCGAGGTGATTGAGAAGTTATCACCGTCAACAAATGTCAAGGGCATAAGAAGTTTTCTCGGACATGCGGGATTCTATAGGAGATTTATCAAGGATTTCCCCAAGATCTCCAAGACCTTGTGCATGTTGTTGCAACAAAACCAGCCTTTTGTGTTTGATCAAAAATGTCATGGCGCTTTCAGAGAGCTGAAGCAAAGCCTTATCACTTCACCCTTTGTTGTTCCCCCGAATTGGACCTTACCGTTCGAACTGATGTGCGATGCAAGCGATTACATCGTGGGAGCAGTTTTGGGGCAGCGTCGAGGTAAAATTTTTCATGTTGTTTATTATGCTAGTCGTACTTTAAATGAAGCACAACCTAACTACACTACCACAGAGAAAGAGCTACTTGTCGTGGTATTTTGCATTTGACAAGTTTAGGTCATAGTTGATAGGTACTAAGGTCATTGTTCACACCGATCACTCAGCTATTAAATACTTAGTGACTAAAAAGGATGCCAAACATAGGCTTATTAGATGGATACTGTTGTTGCAAGAATTTGATTTAGAAGTGGTAGATAGGAAAGGTACAAAAAATCAAGTTGCTGATCATCTCTCTAGGCTAGAAGTTAACCTAGAATGTCTTGACAAAATTGAAATTGATGATGAATTTCCTGATGAGAAAATTCTTTATGCCACGACAATTTCGTGGTACGCTAACCTTGTTAATTTTCTTGTTAGTGGTATTTTGCCTTTTGACATAACTATCCAGGGAAGGAAGAAATTCAGACATGATGTGTGGTTCTATTTCTAGGATGAGCCGTATCTGTTCAAGCATTGTGCCGATCAAATTATCCAAAGATGTGTGCCCGAAGAGGAATAAAGAGATATTTTGTATCACTGTCACACAGGCCCGTGTGGAGGTCACTTCGGAGGTATAAGGACTACTGCAAAGGTCCTCCAATCAGGTTTTTATTGGCCTACCTTATTCAAAGATGCCCAGGCATTTTACCAAGCCTGCGATCGATGTCAATGGACTGGAAACATCTCCAGACGTCATGAAATGCCATAACAAAATATTTTGGAGATAGATTTGTTTGACGTGTGGGGCATAGACTTCATACGACCATTTCCATCTTCAATTGGAGATTTGTATATCTTATTGGTAGTGGATTATGTGTCCATGTGGGTAGAATCCATTGCGACGCCTAGGAACCAGTCGAAGACAGTGCTTAAGTTCCTTCACAAGCATATTTTCATAAGGTTTGGCGCGCCAAGGGCTATCATCAGTGATGAAGGCAGTCACTTTGACAACAAGTTAATTGTCAAGCCATTAAAAAGATATGGGGTAAAACACAAAATTGCCACGTTATATCATCCCTAGACCAATGGGCAAGCCGAGGTTTCAAACCGTGAAATCAAGCAAATTCTGGAAAAAGTGGTGAATCCGAGAAGGAATGATTGGTCACCAAATCTTGATGAAGCATTGTGGGCGTACCGAACAACATTCAAAAACCCCTAGGAATGTCTCCATTTAGGCTAGTCTATGGCAAGGCATTTCACCTCCCGGTCGAGCTAGAGCATAAAGCATATTGGGCGATCAAGAAGCTCAACTTTGATGCCGAGTTAGCTGGTGAAAGAAGACTTCTAGAGTTGAATGAGATGGAGGAATTGAGGGTCCAAGCCTATGAAAATTCCAAACTCTACAAGGAGCGGACTAAAAGATGGCATGACTAAGCGATTTTGCCATGACATTTTCAAGTGGGACAACAAGTGCTCCTATTCAACTCAAGGCTGAAGCTTTTCCCTAGGAAGCTTAAATCAAGATGGTCTGGACCATTTGAAATACATCATGTGTATCTCCATGGAGCTGTAGATATCAAGAATATTGATAACGGGACAACTTTCAAAGTTAATGGTTTGTGCCTGAAGATCTATACCGGAGCCCATGTGATGCGAGATAAACCTACCGCATATCTTATAGATGCTTGACATGCAAAAATGTCACAGCATTTTCAATTTACTCTTGTTCATAAATAAATTGTCTTAAGTTTGTCTTAAGTTTATTTTTTTATGCTACGTTGTTTTCTAAATTAATTTATGTGTTTTTTGTTATTGTTTTTAGGTAATACACACCTTGAGGCCAGCGACTGAAGGAGAAAGAAGGACAAAAGTAAGAAACCTTACCTGAATGCATTTGGCGGTAAAAGACAAAAAGGGGGAGTTTTTCAATTTTTTTAATATTTCTTTTGAAATTTGAAAACAACTCTCTCTCTCTTTTCTTTAATTGCCTGACACCACTACCCAATCAACCCCCTCTACACGTTTCCTTCCCATATCCCTACTAAAAAAATTGAAGCTCTCATTTTTATTTTTATTTTCTCTTTCATCCCCCATCTTCTTCTTCATCTTTACACCTCCATATCCGAAAAAGCTCTCCCTTCCATTAGAGAAAAGCTCAAAACTTTGTTACTTTTTCTTCTCTCTTTCTACCCTAAAATGGTACGAACCAGATCCCCAGGACCCGCACCACAACCTCCTGCCATTTTTGTTGATGAAGTGGCGGAAGAGAGCTTTAAATCTCTCAAAAACAGAAAAGTTTTCTTTGATGTCGCGTGTCAAAAGTGCGCGTTTAGTGCAAGTGGACACATCGAAAGTAATAAGTGATAAGTATTTATCGGATTATCATCTCCACAGGGACTGGTAGACTTAATATGTCTTCTTTGTCTTCTTGTTCTGTAGAAATAAATAAAATAAAGCACAAGTGATTGAGTTTGGTTTAACTAAACTAAAACAACTAAGTAAAGTAAAGAGATTTAATAATAGAGAGAGATGGGTCAGGATCCAGTTGCGTTTTATTGTGGATTTGATTGACTTGTCTCTGCTCAATGCAATCGTATATCACTGCCTCGGCAGCACTACAGTTTATTGCCTTGGCAGCGACGATACTTGTCCGCCGCGACAATCCCTTGCTCGTGGTTGGACTTTACCAAAGTTCGGCAAAGTGTCCTTGAATGACTCCGCTTATCCCTAAGTCAGAGTGCTGTTGATGACTAGTCCTTGATGATACCTCCAGGCGTGAACCAATTATACTCACCAACCAATCTCACACTTCTTTTAGCCGCTGAAACTCTTAACCTATCCCTAGGCCGAGTTAGTATTTCGAGATTGAAACACCATACTTACCCTTTTCGTGAATCTTACTCTCCCGAGCTTAGATAAATGGATTACTCACAAACTTCTCTCCTGAGCTTGAATGCGAGAACAAGGAATAACAAAGGATAAACAAACCTTGATAATTTTATTGCATTGAAACAAAGACAAAGTACAATCTCCTCTCACATATACTAGACAACCTTCACCTAATCCCTAAGAAGGTTTAGAACATAATGGAGAGAAAGAAGACAAGTATAGAATTCGGCTCTCTTTCCCTAGGTATTCCGTGTTGGGTACATTGAATGGCTAGGTCTTGATATAGGCTAGACCTAGGGCAAACCTTTCCTAAGTAGAATACAACTTGGAGTAGGGAACAAGTCAAGTACATAATTAAAATATTTCCAAGTTTAATTCGGCTAAGGGGCTTTCCCGCGTGGTCTTGTCTTGGGCTTTTCCTCGTGCTAGCCAGCTCCGATCTATGGGCTTTAAGTCCATACACGTCCCTTGGATTTTTATCTTCCAATCGCCTACAGTCTTGCTTCCTGTCTTCCTGCTGCTGCCTCGGCATCAGGTCCTGCCTCGGCCATGTCGCTGCCACGGCACTGGTTCTCCTGCGCCGATAAAAATGAAGTAAAACGTGCCTTTTCTGTAAATATCAACTCTATAAGCATAACTTCTAAATATATCACATTGAGTATATGCATTGGTCCGATTGGGTGTATATTTGGTAATTAATGCCCATAAAAGGAGTAAAAAGTGATAGTGAGTTGAGCACTTATCAGCTTGGCTTTGACTTCTCCGACGAGTTAAGATCTGAGGTAAAGGATATGGTGGTGCACCACCATTGGGAACATATCGCTGCCCATCCAGGCTCAGTTAACGCCACTATGGTGCGCAAGTTTTATGCAAACATTCACAACCCTGACTAGAAATTTGTTTATGTCCGGGGCAAGAATATCCACTTCACCAACACAGCCATCAACCGCTTCTTGAAAATCCCTCAATGAGTGGATAGGCATGCAAAGAAGGAAGAAGTGGCTAACTATGAGACCTATCAAGGCATGAAGGAAAATCTCTGTCTACCTGAGACAGAATGGAACGACAAACAAACATCAAGAAGAATGGTGAACTGAGAGTGTTTGCTTTCCACACGCCCGGTTATGGAACCACTTCATGAGATATAAGTTGATGCCCACCTCGCATCACACTACCGTGAGTCTATCTCGACTAATGTTGTTACATTCCATTCTTTTCGATTGTCCCATGGACATAGGTAGAATCATAGTTCAAGAGACTCATGCTTGCATAAATCGCCCAAAGAGCCCCCTCATATTTCCCAACTTGATTACTGCCTTGTGCCGGAAGAAGGATGTTCCGGAGGATGATTTTGATGAAATCTTAGAAGGCATGAAAAGTTTGACTGCTGCCAAAGTGACTACACTAATGGGCAACACTGAAGAGCAGCCGGAGGCATCACATGTTGCCGTTGCAAGAGGAAATGACCTATCTCAAAAAGATGTACTGGAGCTCTCTCAAAATGCCATGACAAAAGTAGATGACTTGTCCAGAGACTTGAAGGAATTTTTCAGCTACACTAATAAAAGAGACGAGGTCATCCAAGCCTATTTGGCAGAGCTGTTACCTTCCCTGAATCAAGAGTTCCCTACGTTCCCGACATCTATCCTGCCTACTACGCTAGAAAATGCCTCGGCATTTCCAGTAGACAAACCTCTGACTAGGCAAACACAACCTAATCTGAATGAAGCACCATCCCTAGCCGATCCAATTGAGGAGGTAAGGCCAATGGAACCGAAACCAGAGGAGCACGCTCTAGAGACCCAACCACCTGCGCAAGAACAAGCTCCTGAAAATGTCGCGACATTTTAAGAGGATAAGGCCCAGTCACCAGCACAACCAGACCTGCCTACTGAATAAGGACATGAAGCGAGCTTCATTTCTTCACTGATTGAAGATCCACCCACCCAACCAACACAACCTAAAAAAATCACAACCAGCAGCCCCGCACGAGGAATCACCTTTTCCCTCTCCAAAGAGGAAGAAATCTAAACGCCGTCTTAAGATGTCGACTGGGAGACAATCAACCCCACCACCAGCTGCTGAAAAATCAAGATCACGAGGAGAAGATGATGAGTTTGATCCTAAAGTTAGTCCACCCCCGTTGAAGAGAAGAGCCTCGTGCCGAATTGCCACCACAACACCACCAACATAGCCAAGGTACGTATATTCATTGCATAATATTTAATTTAGTTTTCTTTAGTTGCATTGAGGACAATGCCTAACTCAAGTTTAGGGGAGGTATCGTTCTCTATTCCAGTTGCATTTGCATGATAGCAGTAGTTGTAGAATTATGCCATGACAACTGTGCAAGTTTTAGGATAAGTTTATAGGATTATAGTTAGTGATGCCCGATGATGATATTCTTTATATGGCCAATGCTTGAATTGAATATGCATGACTTGAGATTTGGATAGAGCATGCTTTAGGACTTGGTGGTTTGTGTTTATTTTTCTGTTACACGAGTGTATGTTCTCCATGCTTAGGATAGTTAAGAAATTTTTATAGAATGAAAACTTGAACAACCCTGCATGTTTTGATGAATTTACTTGTTAATAGAGAACTCCCATGAGTTAGTATAGAAGTTGTGAATAAATGACTAGACAAATCTATAGAGGGATACTCCGCTATGCCTTGGCATATCCATGTGCATATGAGTTATCGAAAGAGGCACAGGGTGACATTACACTTTTAACTTGCCATGGCATTACCTGGATATTGCGTTTTAATAAATGGTAACTATGGCATGAGTAGAAGGTAGTGTGACAGGCTGACTCCTCTTGTAGCAGTATGTCAAGCATATGTATAAAAAAATATTATGTATGGGGAGTAGTAAATTGTGCTTTAATGAACAAACATGCTTGCTAGGATAGTGAACATTCCTTAGAATTTTTCTAACTTAACTAAGCATAGATTAGATACACTCACTCATGCACATACACACTCGCATTCGACCTTGTCCTAGGGTAGCGTTCTTGAAAATTCCTCGAATCTTATATGTTTATGCCGTGACATTTTTTGAGGGCTGAAACTTTGACCATTTGCTTGCCTAGTTCTTGAACATTGTCATGACATTTATTCTCTGCTACCTGCTATCCATTGCTTAAGGACAAGCAATAGCTTAAGTTTTGAGATGTGATAACTCCTCAAAAAGGCTATATTTTAGGCCTTTTTACTTAAGTTATTGAGCGTTCTAAAGCTCATGTAGGCTCATTTAGTTGCATTTAGTTTCCTAGTTATGCCTTGACATTTTTGTGTGGCAATGGGTGTTATTTCATGGGAAAGGTAGTTCTTTTGAGTTGTGTTGTGCAGGTAAAGCGAAAATGAAAGTTGAGGATTTTTGTCATGGCATTCGTAGAAGGATAACAACAGGAAAATGACGTGGCAAATCTGGAGGACTCCTGTATTGACCTAAACGACAAGAAGATATTTTGATAAGAGTGCCAGCTGGTGCCATTACGGCCAACCAAGGCCATTACAGCCTGGCCAAAGCCACCTTAGTAGGGGACCATAGCTAATATCGCTGGACCACAAGCCACATCAGTAGGGGACCACTGTTACCACTGCCATCTCTGCAGAAATGCCATCACATGAAAGGGGGTAAGAATGGAATTTTTACTATCTTTTAGGGTTTTTCACCCTTTTTAAGGTACGATGACTTACAAGAAAAGGAGAGACCTTTTTGAGGAACAAAAACATAGAAAAAGAGGCACCTTTGGAGTGGTTTGTGGCGGTGGAAAGCTTCAACCTTTCTCCTCCAAACTTTGGCCGAAGTGTCCTCCATTGATAGAGCTCGAAGGGAATGGTGTGCTAGGCACCCAAGAGGGGCTAGCACACCGAGGCGTCTCGTGGTGGTTGAAGAGCCGGTGGCCTGCGCAACCGAGGGTGTCTTCTAGTCCTCCTTCTTTTGCTTTATTTTTCATACTTTTATGAGGATGATTGTGAATGTTTTAAGATGTATGTGGATGATATTTCTTTAACATTTCGCACCACCATGTGTTACTTTGTTTAGGTGGTTGCACTTATGGATGATTATCTTTTGCTCTTTATTAATATATTGTCTTCTATGTGTTTGTATATTTGCTTTGCTCATTGTTGTTAATCATCTAGGAATTGTAAGAGACACGAGAGTGTCCCGTGTTTAGGTGCATGCTAGAGCACTCGAGAGAGGCGTAGCTATAGATCCTTAGATCATCCGAAAGGAGAGGATCTACGTGAGCAATGAGTTTTAGACTGCAAATAGATCCTAATCTAAGTCTAGAGCACTCGAAAGAGGCGTAGGTGAGGGTTTCAACGAATAAAAGGAGTATGCTTCATCGATAGACTAGTGCTACCCGCGTGATAGGCGGATTTCGTGGCATTTTAGTTTGTCAGGTTCCTATAACTCGAGAGAGCGGAAACACTTTAGAAACCTCTATCGAGTAGATATACACCATAGCAGCTATGTGTTTGTAGGAGTAAGGGTTAAGAAGTCCATAGGATATTCCACCAATCATTCCCGAGAGAGTTCATCAATAGAGGGTTAATACAATATATTGTTTAAATGTGTTCTTGTATCCTGCATTTGTCTCCGCATTTACAAACTGCTTCTTTTGTTTACTTGTTCTCCTGCAATCGCACTACTATATCTTCCGCACATCGCTTCCATACATCTACCCTGCCATCACCATCCATATCATTTTGCCTTGGCATATTTTAGTTGCTTGCATTCTAAAATTGCTATAGAATTTTACCATTACACCTGCACCGTACACATCCATTTCCACCTGTTTTTATCTTTATTTTCCTTTTTAGTTAGTGACACCTTTTTGCCTTGACAATATTGACTTACTGGTTACCTCGATCCTCATGGGAACGATACTCACTCACCCTTTTATTACTTGTACGAATGTATATACTTGCACATACGTTTTCGCATAATTTGTAGCACTACACAGCCGGACACCAACAATGAATTTGGCCAAGAGGAGAGTGAATTGGCTATTAAAAATGTTGGAAGATTTTCGGTGAAAATGAAGAAAATTAAGGACACAAGATTTATAGTGGTTCAAGCTTCAAAACAAGCTCTACATCCACTACCTTAGCTCCCGCTAAGGAATTTCAAACCAATTCACTAGATAAATTCAACCTTTTTTTATATTCAAGGGCTAACCTTTACGACAAGTCAATTTTCTACCCAAAATTGACTTTGACCTCAAAAGATATTACAAATGTTGAAAGATGGGCATATAGGTTTCTCTCACAAGATTTATATGCCCCAATTACAGATTCACTCTCCCCAAACTCAATTATAAACAAATAAAATGAAATACAAGAGTTGAGAGTCAAGGATTTGCAATGAAGTGCTTGGAGTTAGATTGGAATGCTTGGATGTTTGCTTGAGGTTCAATAGTTGTTAATGCAGCTTGAAATGCTTCGTTTTATACCTTCTCATTGATATCTAACCATTGGGGTTGTTGGAAACATAAATTGAGATGTTGGAGCTTCATCTTTCCACCATAAATGCACCTCTGCAACAAGTGGTTTCGATACACGGTATACCTGTTTCGAAATAGTACACAAACAAAAAGAGACGTTGTGCATTTATTAAGGGGTGTATCGAAATGAGCTTCGATACCGGAAGTAGACTGTGAGCATCCGTATCGAAACGGGTATCGAAACGGACCAACTACCATTTAAAGCTCAATTGACACCAACGGTCAAAATATTTAAGTCTTTGAAAGAGCCTTTGGGATTTTTGGCGGTATCGATACTGGTCTCGAAATGCCTAGTCATCTTTTTAAAATAATTAAAAATTCAAGCACAATTTATAAGTGTCTAAAAGTCCTAAATTTTATATCATTTTCCCACTCGTTTATTGCTAATTAAGGACAGATTTAAGGACAATATTGGATACTTCTGCTTATTTTCCATATTTCAGCATCCGAATACTTAAATCATGAATTTATCTATTATTTGGTATAAAACAGATGCATTTGATGGTTTTCTTTCCTAGACAGGAAACTACATCATATGAATGGCCAAACAAGAATATGGATGCTGGAAAAGGATGCCGAAATGCAGATTAGCACCCGCCACGACAGCACTTTGGAGGCTACGACAGCAGAATGAAGATGACAACTGGTGCTTGACAGATCGAGAAAAAAATTTCGATTCTAAGGGACAAAAAGAGAGAGAAAGCCAAAACATATTAAAGGATTCAAGCCCTGGTCAAAGTCAAAAGCAGGAAAGAAGATTTATTTAAGGAAATAAGATAAAGTGTTATAGTTTAATTAGGAGTTGTATTCTTTTCCTTGTATAACTCTTTCCTTACGTGGAAGACTTTAACCTAGGGTTTGGACTATATAAGCCACCTAGTAGGGCTAAGTTGAGAGAGATAGACGGAGAGTCGGATTCCCATAGAAAAAGTCCTTAAGCCGCCGACTACACCATGTTCTAAAACCCTTTGGAGGTTTAGGTTGTTTGTGGAGTAGTTGGGGAAGAAAGTTGGAACTTATTTTGATATTTATTAATGCAAACTTATTTTTCATATTTTATTCTCTCTTGGTATTTACTCTTTTTCACTTATGAGCTCGAAAGATAAGTTTGTAAAGAAAAATCCATTTGTCTAAGCTCGGGAGAGTTAGGCTCACGAAACGAGAGAATACGGTCTTTGCTCAAGGGCGTTGACTAATCCGGTTTAGAGATAAACCGTCCAGGATTTCAGCGACTAAAAGGACACATTTGTTTTGTTGTTATTCATCCTTGATTAACACTAGAAGGTATCATCCAAACATGAATTTCAACAGTGCTCTTTGCTTAGGGATAAGGAGGAGATATACAAGGATGCTCTGTCGAACTATGAAAAGTTGAGTTGTCGACAAGGCATAACCCCGCCTAGGCAGCTGCGGTGACCCTTAGTGCGACCCGCCGAGGCGGCAAATCAACACACTGCATTAATAACTGCATAATAAGTGCAACTGAATTCCCCTCTACAAAGCACTCAACCAGGCCTCACTTCATTCATTATTATTCTCTTCTTTTATTTAGTTTTTAGGATAGTTAATTTAGTTATCTTAGTTATCTCAACTCATCAATTATTTGTGTTTTTAATTTTATTAAGTGCAGGTCTAAGAAGTAGTGAAGTCGACCCAATCCCTGTGGGTTCGACAATCTTAAACACTATAATTTGGCAAAAGGTGGAATTATCATAGGACTTCTGAGCCTTCACCAATAGTTTCGAAACATGGTTCGAAACATTTCTTGGCATTTTAGTTTTGGTATGGAAACGTGGTTCGAAATGGGTTTAAAAAACTCAAGAACATTCTTCGAAAAATAAAGGTCGGTATCGATACCAGTTGAAGTGGTATCGAAACACCTGTTCTGAAAACACTTAGAAAATATTTTTATGTTCTTGGTTTGACTTGATATATTATTTTTGACTTAAGGACTTAAAAATTTAGTTCAAAATAGTCCTTAAACATATTTGTTATATCAAAATCAACTTTAGTTTTACAATCTCTCCCTTTCTGATATAACAAAACCGACCTAAATTTTTAAGTTTGAAAAACTTGAAATCTCCCCCTTAATTGTTGCATAGCTTTAAAATTTGTTTATACCTTTAACTTCTCCCCCTTTTTTTTAGATCAAAATCAATATAAGATAAATTAAAAAAGCATTAAGAGAAATATCAAGCAAGCAATTTAAATTTAAACATACCATAACATTAATTGAAATTAAAAAATCCAACATAAATGTCAAAGCATATTGAAAGAAATAACATAGGTGCATAAGTCTTAATATGAAATGAAAATGCAACTTAATCCTAAGAAAAACATAACTAGTCTTAATAAGCCATAGCAAAGCAAAGATAGACTAAGATCACTCATCACCATCACCGCTACCATCCTCACCATCTTCCTCGTCGTCACCACCATCATCATCATCGTTGGAAGGAGGATTGTGGAGACGCCATTGACCCCGAAGAGCTTCAAGAGAGAAAGGCAAGGAAATATTTTGATTATCAAGGCTTGTTAGCCTTGTGTCCATGGCATCAAACCGAGTGTTGAAGTGAGAGGTCATAGAATAAAACCTAGTATCCATAAGAGTGCCCAAGCCTTCGAACTGAGAAATGAGAAACACCATCATCTCGGCATTGGGAACAACTTGCTTGATCGACTACGGATCAACGAGAGGAGGAGGAGGAGGAGGAAGAGAACCTCGAACCCATTCGCCACCAACATATTTTAAGTGGGAGTGATTTTGAGAAGTTTTTTCGATTGGTTCTTTGATGGACTCCACAGAGTCATAAGAACAATCGATTCTCAAATGCACAAATATAGAACTTAGCACACATGCACCGGAAAAAGATCAAACGAGAGGAGTGGCACAGTTCTTGACTTGCCAAACAATATCGGTAAAGAGAATTTGAGGAAGATTGGGTCACTGAGATTGCCGAAAATAATTTATCCAAAATCCCTCAACTTGACGAATCAAAGAGTACTTACCATTTGTTGGACGAATCCAACAAGAGATGATAAGGTGAAAAAACCTATCATGGACGTCTAGATTGATGACGGAACCGGTGAAAGAGTCAAGCGAGTTCTCTTCCTCAATGCCCTCGTCCTCAAGACCAAAGACATCGACAAAAGTATCAACATCAATCCAAAAAGTTCTTCTCATGAGATAGGATTCGATGGCGATCACCTTGGTTTTATCCTTAGAAAGAATGCATGTAGCATTAGCGTAAAAGATAAGCACAAGGGTACGATAAAACTTGCCGGTAGATGAAAAAAAGATCATGAACTTCTAATCTTGTAGAAGATGAAAGTAGCGAAATTGGAATTTGATCGAGTTCATGAAGTTCACATCTACGCAACGCTCTATCTTAAGCTTGTGGTTGCAAAATTGTTGGAAGTTATCAATTTTGGTGTGGTCGTCCAAACAACGTTCGTAGACCACTTGAAGATTGGTACGGGAACCACAGGCAGCGGACGAAGAACTACCATCTTCGGTTCCATGATCTACGGATTAAAAACGATTAAGGATTAGTTTTAGGCACTTAAAAACATATATGCTCTCTAAATCGCATTCAATCCTATGAATCAATAATTTAAGAGTTTTAAAAAAATGAAAATTATTTGGAAAAACAGTTAAAATAAATACGGTGAAAATAATTTATATTCAAATGAAAAAAAATTATTTTGAAATTTTTTTTATAGAATTTTGAAAACCCATACAATAATCATTAAAAATATGTTCAAAATCTTAATTTTAACACTCTAAAAATCAACGAAATTAAGGTTTTTTTAAAAATTACCTTGAATAGGATTAGGATAAATTGATGGCTTTTGAAGCACCAAACTTTGATGTTGCCTTAGCCTTGATGTTTAGATGAAAATCCATCAAGAAAACCGATTGATTTTTGATGAAAAATTGATGAAAAGAGGGTATTTATAAATGGGTTTTCAGCTAGGGTTTGAGAGAAGGAAGGTTTAGTGTTTTAATTTAGGTTAGAAAGTGATTTTAGGTATTTAAAAACCAATCTTTCGCCGCGTGTTTCGATACACTCTTATAGGGGTTTCGAAATAGACTGTTCCGATACACTTCCAGCCTATATCGAAACCACTAGTATCGAAACGCATTTTGGGAGTTTCGATACCAAGCTTACCTAGAAAAGATTTTAGACGATCATGAAGAACGGGTATCGAAACCGATAAAAGGTGTTTCGATACCCCTTAGATTGGCTTTGAATTTTCGGCTTCTAAAGAACTAGAAATAAGTTTCTAAAGTCCCTAGAAGCATGCATATGATATTATGACATGATTAAAATGCATATACAAGTTCATACTCCCCCTAGCAACATGCATATAAGCAACAAGATGCAAAATAACATAGGCATGATTGCAATCAAGATTCAAGTCTATTTTGCACAAAAATAACACAAAAAAGGTCAAGAATGAAGTGATGTCCACTAATTGGTTTAAGGTGTCAACAAACTCCAGAACAACATCATTTTTGGATACATGATCTCTAATGAAGTGATGTCTAATTTCTATATGTTTAGTTCTAGAATGTTGGATGAGGTTTTTAGTAAGACATATAGCACTAGAGTTATCACATTTTAGAGGTATAGTCTCAACTCTGATGCCATAATCTAAGAGTTGTTGTTTCATCCAAAGGACTTGAGCACAACAACTCCCTAAGGATATGTACTCCGCTTCGGTGGTAGATAAGGCTACACTATTTTGTTTCTTAGAGAACCAAGATATGAGCATACTACTTAAGAATTGGCATATTCCGGATGTACTTTTCCTATCTATCTTACAACCCTCATAATCCGTATCTGAATAAGCATGAAGGTTAAAGGAAGAGTCTTTAGGATACCAAAGACCTAAACAAGGTGTATCTCTAAGGTACCTAAAAATTCTCTTAATGGCTACTAAGTGTGATTCTCTAGGACTAGTTTGAAACCTAGCACACAAGCAAACACTAAACATAATATCCGGTCTACTTACGGTAAGGTAAAGCAAAGCAAAGAACCTATCATCGATCTATACAATTTAGAATCAACACACTTACATCCTTGATCCTTGTCAAGCGTAGTTGATGAGCTCATAGGAGTGGCTTGAGGCTTCACATTTTCCAAGCTAAACTTTATGAGCATATCCTTGATATACTTTGCTTGATTGATGAAGTTGCCATCTTTCCTTTGCTTGATTTTGAGTCCCAAGAAGAATGAAAGCTCCCCATCATGCTCATCTCGAATTCACCTTGCATTAACTTAGAAAATTCTTGACAATAGCATTCATTAGTAGAACCAAAAATAATATCATCAACATAAATTTGAACTAGTAAGATATCATTTTTAAACCTTTCTATAAAAAGTGTAGTACCCACCTTTCGTTTTTCAAAGACTTTTTCAATCAAAAAATTTGAAAGCCTTTCATACCAAGCTCTAGGAGCTTGTTTCAAACCATACAAAGTTTTAGTTAATTTAAAAACATGGTTTGGAAATTTTGGATCTTCAAAACCCAGTGGTTGTTCAACATACACTTCTTCATTTATAAATCCATTTAGAAAAGAGCTTTTGAATTCCATTTGAAAAGCTTGAAATCATGATAACATGCAAATGCAAGTAACATCCTAATAGCTTCCATTCTAGCTACGGGTGCATAAGTTTGATCGAAATCTATTCCCTCTTCTTGAGTGTAACCTTGAGCAACTAATCTAGCTTTATTTCTCACAATGTTACCACTCTCATCTAGTTTGTTTCTAAAGACCCATTTAATTACTATAGTAGATTTATTACTAGGCCTATCAACTAATGTCCATACATTACTTCTCTCAAATTGATTTAACTCTTCTTGTGATAACTCCTCAAAAAGGGTATATTTCAGGCCTTTTTACTTAAGTTATTTATTGTGTCCTTAAGATCATGTAGGCTCATCTAGATGCATTTATTACTAGGCCTATCAACTAATGTCCATACACCTGCACTGTACATATCCATTTCCACCTGTTTTTATCTTTATTTTCCTTTTTAGTTAGTGACACATTTTTGCCTTGACAGTTTTGACTTATTGGTTACCTCGATCCTCGTGGTAACGACACTCACTCACCCTTTATTACTTGTACGACTGTGTATACTTGTACATAAGAATTCGCATAATTTATTCCAGTACACAAGTGACACCAAGTTTTTGGCGCCATTGACGGGGATCGACAAGAGAACAGTGTGTCATTTTTATCTTGGCATTTTTATTTTAATTTGTTTATTTTCTAGTTCAGTTTTCATTGTTTTATTTACTTTTCCTTTCAGGTTTATTTTCAGTGCATGTCCAGAAGGTCTACTGACGGACCTCTATATCCTATAGTGCCTGAAATTGAACGTTTGTTTTGACAAAGAAGGCATACTCAGTGTAGAGCTATGGACCCCCAATGCAAGACCAGTAGTTCCAAATGTCGGGGCAAATCTGAATGTTGTTGCACCTCTACCAAGGGCTATTATGGATCATTTAAATCCTATCTTGGATGATCTTAATCTTTGCATCGTTGCACCTGAAATTCAAGCTACACACTTCGAATTAAAGTTTGTCATGTCCAATATGCTAAACTCTATTGGGTAATTTGGAGGTATGGCGCATGAAGATACAAGGTAACATATTCGAGCTTTCCTAGAAGTTTGTGACTCTTTCTGTCAACAAGGAGTATATGAGGATGTGTTAAAGCTCAAGCTATTCCCTTATTCCCTATGTGGCCGAGCAAGGGCATGGTTGAGTGGAGTACCATCCGGATCGATGGAGTCATGGGATGATCTGTGCAAGAGCTTTTTGGTTCGGTATAATCCTCCGAATCTACACACCCAGCTTAGAAATGACATAGCTTCTTTTTGACAAGGTGATGATGAGTCATTGTGCGAATGTTGAGATCGATACATGGGATTGCTTCGCAAGTGAACAAATCATGGATTTCAATATTAGACTCAAGTTGTGATGTCCTACAACGGAGTTAATGCACCGACCAGAATGATGCTAGATGCCTCGGTAAATGGAACTTTACTAGACAAATCACCCGAGGAGGCATTTGACATTCTTGATAGAATTGCCAACAATGACTATCAATTTCCTTCGACAAGACTTGGAACCGGGAGGAAGGCGCAAGGGACATTCGAGCTTGATGCTAAAGATTCACTATCCGCCCAACTCTCAACTATCACCAACATGTTGAAGAGCATCTAACGTTCTAATGAGGTGAAGGAAGTAAAGATGACCAGTTCAGCATGTCTGTTATGTGCGCGAGTGCCCAAGAAACCATGAGTCAACCAATTATGTGAGTAACTTCAATAGGAGCAACAACAATCCCTACTCTAATACATATAATCCAGGATGACGACAACATCCAAATTTTTCATGGGGAAATCAAGGATCCAACAATCCTAATCCCCCAACTATAAATCAAAATGAGCCCCAGAATTTTTAATCGAATATGCCTTGTCATAATCAGAATAAAGGGGCTGCATCATCATTGAATAACAGTTCTTTGGAGGCTACTATGCAAGAATTTATTCTAAGCACCAAAACTACGCTTCAAGAGCATTCAACAGCCATAAAGAACCAAGGAACCTTACTACAAAGCCACAATGCTTCATTGCGAAATCAGGAGAGTCAGGTTGGCCAAATTGCCAGGGCATTACAAGAGCGTCAGCAAGGACGTCTGCCAAGTGACACTGAAGTCACTAAGCCACGTGGTAAAGAGAAATGTAGCGCGATTACATTAAGGAGTGGCACTCAGATTAATCAAGAAGGTAAGTTTAGAGGGAAGATGAGTGATGATCCGACACCCAAACATGTGAAAGAAGAAATGCCTGAGTAAATTCTCGAGGATAAGGACAAGGAGGAAGGTTTGACAAGTGAGCCTGCTGCTGGAGCGAGCAGAAATGCCACGGCAAAATCATTTCCTACCCCAGCTGTGGAAGAAGTTAGACCCCCACCACCCTTTCTCTAGAGGCTCAAGAAGGACAATGATAAAATTCAGTTAAAGAAGTTTGTTGACAAATTGGACCAGCTGTACATAAATGTCCACTCTTGGTGGAAATTGACCAGGTGACCACTTATGCCAAATTTCTCAAGGAGATAGTCACAAAGAAGCGAAAAGTGGAGAAGTTTGAGATAATTGCCACAACAAAAGAGTATTGCTCTACTTTAAGTAACCTACCAATGAAGAAGAAGGATCTAGGCAGCTTTATTATTCCGTGTGCTATTGGAGATAAGTTCGTTGGGAAAGCATTTTGTGATCTTAGATCGAGTGTAAATTTGATGCCCAAGTCAATTTTTGTGAAGCTTGGCATGGGAGATGCGAGACCCACATCCTTCATATTGCAACTAGTATATTGTTCCCATGTAAGACCCGAGGGGAAGATCGAAGATGTCATAGTGAGGGTGGATAAATTCGTGTTTCCAGTTGACTTCCTTATACTTGATTGTGAGGCTGATGCTAATGCACCCATCATCTTAGGGAGGCCTTTCCTAGCAACCGGTCGTATTCTCATTGATTGTGAGAATGGTGAGCTTACTGATAAGTGCTCAAATCACTATCACTTTTTACACCTTTTATGGGCATTAATCACTGAATTTACACCCACTCGGGCCAATGCATGTACTTAATGTGATATATTTAGAAGTTATGCTTATAAAAATAATATTTACAGAAAAGGTAAGTTTTACTGCATTTTTATATTTGTGCAGGAGAAACAAGTGCCGCGGCAGCAACATGGCCGAGGCAGCAGCTGAGAGCCAGGAAGCAATATTGTAAGCGATCAGAAGAGAAAAATCCAAGGGACGTTTCTGGACATAAAGCACATGGATCGGAGCTGGTTAGCATGAGGAAAAGCCCAAGACAAGGCCACACGGGAAAGCCTCTTAGTTGAAATAAACTTGGAAATATTTTATTTATGTACATGACATGTTCCCTACTCCAAGTTATATTCTAATTAGGAAAGGTTTGCCCTAGGAAAAGCCTAGATAAGACCTAGCCGTCCAATGTATTAGTAGAGCCGATCCATAGAGAGTTTACCCTAAGACACATTGTTTTCTTTCTCTCAAATTATGTTCTAAGCTTTCTTAGGGTTTAGGTGAAGGTTGTTAAGTATTTGTGAGAGGAGATTGTACTTTGTTCTTTGTTTCAATGCAATAAATCTATCAAGGTTTGCTTATCCTTTGCCATTCTTTGTTCTTGCATTCAAGGTCGGGAGAGAAGTTTGTGAGTAATCCATTTATCTAGACTCGGGAGAGTTAGATTCACGAAAGGGATAAGTACGATGTTTCAATCGCGTAATACTAACTCGGCCTAGGGATAGTTTAAGAGTTTCAGCGGCTAAAAGAAGTGTGAGATTGGTTGGTGAGGATAATTGATTCATGCCGGGAGGTATCATCAAGGACTAGTCATCAACAGTACTTCGACTTATGGATAAGCGGAGTCATCCAAGGACACTTTGCCGAACTTTGGTAAAGTCCACCCACGAGCAAGGGATTGCCGCGGCGGACAGTATCGTCGCTGCCAAGGCTGTATTCTACAGTAGTGCCGAGGCAGTAATATACAATTGCATTGGACAGAGACAAGTCAATCAAATCCACAATACAACGCAACTGGATCCTGATCTCTCTCTCTATTAATCAGACTTCATCTTTATTCTTAGTTTTCTTTATTTCAATTTATTTAGTTTCATCGAAACCATAATTACCTGTGTTTTTATTTTATTCCTTTTTACAGAACAAGAAGACAAAGAAGGCATATTAAGTATACCAATCCCTGTGGAGACGATACACGATAATACTTATCACTTTATTACTTGCGATGTGTTCACTTGCACTAATTGCGCACTTTTGACACGGGACAAGTTTTTGGCGTCGTTGTAGGGGATTGGCAACTAAATTTTGTTTTCTTTATTTTCTTGTTTCTTTTTATTTTATTTTACTTTGGTTTTTCTTGGTGTATGACCAGGGCCAACCCAACCAACCCTTTGTACGAGTTAGACCCAGAGATCGAACGTACACGACAGAGGTTGAGGAGACAAATCCAAGAAGATATGGCAGATCACCCGGCAGGACAAAACTTACCTGTCGGCAATGGAGATCTTCTGCCGCCACCAGGGCTGCGGCAGCTCACTGTCAGAGACTTCCTAGAAGAGGATTTAAATGGGTTAAACCCAGGAGTCGTTACACTAGAAATAGAAGTAGCCCACTTTGAACTGAAACCTGTCATGTTCAATATGCTTAACATTATTGGACAGTTTGGTGGGTCTGTAACTAAAGATGCAAGGCAGCACCTCAAGTCTTTCATGGAGATATGCAATTCCTTGAAAATCCAAGGAGTCCATGAAGATGTCTTGAGATTGAAGTTATTCCCCTATTCACTGAGCGATAGGGCGAAAACCTGGTTAAATAACATTCCAGCAGGATCTATTGGATCTTGGAGTGAACTCTGTCGTGATTTTATTACACGTTTTAATCCTACAAATTTATACGATAGAATTCGTAATAAAATCACTTCTTTTCGACAGGCAAATGACGAACCGATGTACGAGGCATGGGAGCGCTATAGGGAGTTACTGCATAAGTGTCCTTTGCATGGATTTCCCCTATGGACACAAGTGACCATGTTCTATAATGCCACGAATGCCCCGACAAGGATGATGTTAGATGCCTCGGCAAACGGAACAGTCCTTGACAAAGCACCTGAGGAAGCTATTGAGATACTAAACAAACTCGCAAAAAACGATTTTCAATTCCCTAAATCTAGGCAAGGAGGAGTAAGACGCCAAGCCACGATGAATGAGTTAGACACATCAAATTCAGTGGCAGCACAATTGGCCTCTCTTACTAAGATGGTGCAAAATTTGCAATTACAACAAAATACCCATGAGGTTAAGGTGATTGATTCTTTTTGTGATTTATGTGGCGGTAACCACAATTCCTCTAACTATATGAATCAAGAAACCGGTATGTATGTTGGAAATTACAACCGAACCAATATGATGTCCAACACATACAATCCCTCATGGAAGAGGCATCCGAACCTATCATGGAGCAATCCTAACAATGCCTTAAACCCAACCACCCAACCCTCAGGATTCCAACAACCAATGCAAAATCTGTCGCAGCAGTAGGTCCAATAGCCAATGCCGCCGCAGCAGATGCAGTAACAATCGGTAAGTTCGTTGGAGAACACTCTCAAAGCATTTATGATGAAAACAGAATCATACATGGCAGAGAATAATAATTTCATCAAAAGGATAGATGCTTTCATGAACAGGACTGAGATGAGGCTGCAAAATCTAGAAGCGGCTATTAAAACTCTAGAAACTCAGGTTGGACAATTTGCTCAAAATATAAACACTAGACCACAAGGAGGACTACCTAGCAATACTGAAGTTGCTAAGGTAATGGACCATGAATAGTGTAAAGCAATCACTACTAGGAGTGGTCTACAACTGAAGGAAAAGACAGAAACTCTAGCAGGTCAAAGTCCATCATCAGACTCAGCAAAAGAGGAGGCTGAACAAACTGATCCTGATAACACTGCCCCAGCAGAGAACTCAGCAGCTCCTGAACAGTCTGCCGAGACAGCAACAACCCTAGTGGTGCCAGGTATTAAATTTCAAACTAAGGAAACTCTTGATGAGATGAGACCACCACCACCCTTCCCACAAAGGTTGAAAAAGCAAAAACAGGACCATAAATTCAAGAAATTTCTTGATATTTTAAAGCAAGTCCACATCAACTTACCATTCGTAGAGGCAATTGAACAAATGCCTAATTATGCCAAGTTCTTAAAAGACATTGTGTCTAAGAGAAAAAGACTAGGTGAGTTCGAAACAGTGTCTGCTACCGAGGGATGCATGACAATTCTACACAATCATATGCCACCAAAATTGAAGGATCCCGGATGCTTTATCATACCTTGTGCAATAGGTAACAACTATGAAGGTAAGGCCCTATGCGATCTTGGAGCAAGCATCAATCTAATGCCCAAATCTGTCTTCCAAAAGCTTGGAATAGGAAGGGCAAAACCTACAACAGTTATGCTCCAACTTGCGGATCGATCATATATGCAACCCGAAGGCAAAATCGAGGACATACTGGTAATAGTTGACAAATTTATTTTTCCCACTGATTTTCTTGTCCTTGATTGTGAAGCAGATGATAATGCATCGATCATCTTGGGGAGACCATTCCTTGCAACTGGACGCACTTTAATTGATGTGGAAAAAGGAGAATTGATAATGAGGGTTAATGACCAACAAGTCAAACTCAATGCATTCCACAATTTCAAAAAATATGATGATCCAGAAGAGTGCAAAGCCATCCACACAACAAAAACCAAAATATCCTGCCTTGGCAGCATGCTCGGCAGGCTATTTGGCAAAAAGATCAAGCTCAAAGTGGAAGCAGCACATAAGGATGGACATAAAGCAAAAGGGAGTAACCAACATCTAAATTACAATTTTGGCCAACAAGAGATAAACATCTTAGGAGATGCATTTGCATGCACTCCTCCAGTGACTTAATCTCTTCCCTTTTCTTTTTATATTATTATATTAGGATTAGTTTATTTTATTTTTCTATAATTTGTGTTTTTTCTTTAAGTATTTTTTCTTGTTTGTGTTTATTTTTATTTAGGATAATAAGCAAGAATAAAGGAGAAGTAGTTCATAGCAGGAATTCTGCCAAGGAAGAAAACAGTGTCAGAGTCGCAGCAGTTTCAACGGGCAGAACAGTGTAACGGCTAGTCTGACGAGATTCTTGCCGCGGCAGAAAAGGAAACGATAGTAAAGACTAACGGCTACAAAACGGCTAGTGGTTCAAACGGTCACAAAGCGGAGGCCTATATAAGCATCCCCTCCCTCTTGAATTATTCACTCTTGCATTCTTGTTTTCTTTAGAATCCTCAACAATCTTGCTCTCACAATACTCTCTGCCTACCCTTCTTGAAATTCTCAGAAGTTCCCCAAGAAAATCTCCAAGAAATTAATCTCTCACAATCTTTATGGCCACCTACAAGCACTTTGCCCCAGACAATGTTGAAGACCGCTTCAGCAGGTCTTTCATTGTCTGGCAGTTGTGGGAGGAACAAGGGTTCCAACACTCGGATGACGAAAATTATGGCATTGAGCACTATCTGTTCAACAAAATTAAGTACCAAGAATGGGAAATCTTTTGCCTTCAACCTGCCCAGGCAAACGCTACCATCGTGCGAGAATTCTATGCGCACGGGCCTAGCAAAAACTCCCTCTTTGTCCACTGTCGAGGCAGGCCTGTCCAACTAGATGCCGATACCATCAACCGATTCTACGGCCTCACACCTGACCATGATGTACATGCCGAATTCATGGAAGATATCATTGCCGAGGATTATGAGTTGATTAAAGACGATCTTTGCTACACGAATACTCCATGGGAAACCGGTGCCCATAGAGGATCGGTAGCACGGCAAAGTCTGAAGCACGAGGCTAAGCTATGGAACACCTTTGTCAAGAGACGCCTCATTCCCACATCCCACAATAGCACGGTGGACCGAAAGCGATTGGTGCTCATCCAATCAATCATCAACAAAAGGAGCATAAACGTTAGAGAGATCATCTTACGCGAAATTTACGAATGCGGTAAGAAGGATAGAGGACCATTATATTTCCCTTGTTTGATCATTGGTTTATGTATTGCTGTAGGTGTAATAGTAGAAGACACGGACGAATACACTCCCCAAAGGCGTGGATGGACCAGAGACTTTTGCCACAAAATTATGCAGATCACGTAGGCGGAACCAGTCCAAGCAACGCCCTAGTAGTTCACTGCTGATACTACTGTCGGGGCCCAATACACGACAGACATGCCAGACATTGCCCACACTTCTGCCGCAGGAGACCTATATCAGGAGATACTGCAAAAGATGGCAGCGATGGATCTTAGGCAACAAAGATACATGGAGTATCAAAGAGACTTTAACGGCACACTAGCCCAAATGATGTTCCATGCCTTTCCAGACCAAGGGGCGCAGTTTCCAGATTTTCCAAGCAACATGTTTGTCACAGCCGCCCCCTATACCGAGACTACTGTCGCGTGTCAAAAGTGCGCGTTTAGTGCAAGTGGACACATCGCAAGTAATAAGTGATAAGTATTTATCGGATTATCGTCTCCATAGGGATTGGTATACTCAATATGTCTTCTTCGTCTTCTTGTTCTGTAGAAAGAAATAAAATAAAACACAAGTAATTTTGGGTTTGGATGAAAACTACTTAAAACAACTAAATAAAAGAATGAGAATTGATAAATAGAGAGAGAAAGGTCAGGATCCAGTTGCATTATATTGTGGATTTGATTGACTTGTCTCTGCCCAATGCAATTGTATATCACTGCCTTGGCAGCACTGCAGTTTACTGCCTTGGCAGCGATGATACTGTCCGTCGCGGCAATCCCTTGCTCGTGGGTGGACTTTACCAAAGTTCGACAAAGTGTCCTTGGATGACTCCGCTTATCCCTAAGTCGAAGTACTGTTGATGACTAGTCCTTGATGATACCTCCCGGCATGAATCAATTATCCTCACCAACCAATCTCACACTTCTTTTAGCCGCTGAAACTCTTAACCTATCCCTAGGCCGAGTTAGTATTTCGCGATTGAAACACCGTACTTACCCCTTTCGTGAATCTAACTCTCCCGAGTCTAGATAAATAGATTACTCACAAATTTCTCTCCCGAGCTTGAATGCAAGAACAAGGAATAACAAAGGATAAGAAAACCTTGATAGTTTTATTGCATTGAGACAAAGACAAAGTACAATTTCCTCTCACAAATACTAAACAACCTTCACCTAAACCCTAAGAAAGCTTCGAACATAGTTTGAGAGAAAGAAAACATTAAATCTATGAATCGGCTCTCTCGCCTTAGGTATATGCTCTTTAGGTATATCTAATACACTGGACGGCTATGTCTTATATAGGCTTGACCTAGGGCAAACCTTTCCTAAGTAGAATATAACTTGGAGTAGGGAACAAGTCATGTACATAAGTAGAATATAACTCTACTCTCTCTTGGTCTTACATGTCCATCTATTCTCCCCACCATAGCTAGGCCTATTCTTTAGTCTTAACCTTTCGGCTACTCAAGGGTTTACCTAGAAACAAACTATAAGCATTGTGAGTGTGTGCGTTTTTGTGGACAAGTTTGATTAAAGACTTTCTTAGATAAACTCTAAGTTAAAGACAAATAGAAATTGGTTAAGTGTTCTCTTCTTTTTAAACACCAAATCTTGAGCCAATTTCGGGCACCTCAAAGACTTGTGTTTTTCTTTTCACTAAATTCCTTCTTTCTTTTTAATATTCCTTAAAACATACTAGAGTTAATTTCGGGCACCTCTAGCATGAAGAGGAGACTTTCTAGAGCCGGTGATAGGCACCTCTAGTTACTTTCCCAAAAATCTAAGTCTTTATCATCTAAGTTCATTAAAAGAATTCTTATAATCCAACAAGTCCCAAAAGTGTTTAAAATTCTTCCTACAGTAAGCTTCTAAGTTTTCATCCTTAAGTATCCTAAGGTTAAGCGTTCTTAACAGAACCTAAACATGGTAAGGAGAAAGATTTCTATAGCCTTAAAGAATAAACTAAGGCAATACTGATGATAAGCAGTGCAAAAGTGTAAGCAGTTAATTCAAGTAAGGCGGGAAGCATAAAAAATTAAAAAAAATCACTGGAAAACTCCCTTTTTTGGCAAGGCCGCGACAGTAGATTGCTGCCTTGGCAGTGAATCTGCACCCCCAAACTCAAACCAAGCATTGTCCTCAATGCTTTATATTTGAAGAAATAAGCGGCAAAACAAAATATGAATATAAGAAGCAGAAATTAAAAACAGTAAAAGCAATTAATATTGAATTAAGGACAAAGAATTTTAAAGCGACTCCGAAAAGGTGCTTGTAACAATTTTCCTCCTCGGCTTTGCTGCCGATTGCTTTGTCCTTGGTGAGGGCGATGGTTGCACCTTTGCTTGCCGAGGCGGTTGGACTCGAGTGGGTGTTGTCCGTTGCATTGGGGCCTCTACCTCCTCTCCTTCTTCTACATCAGCCATCTCTTCCGTTAGCATGACGTCCGTCCCTCCTCCCATTGTTGTTGCTCCTCTGGTGTGGTGTATACTCGGTCCGGCGGCGGTGGAGCTTTGGTGCACATAGCCATCTATCTCGGCTGATAGACTGCCCATGATAATTGGTGACCGGGGTGGGGTACTGAAAACGGCCCTTCTCTTGGATGGCCTTCTGTTGACAGACGAGGCCGCGGCAGAATCTGCTTCCCTAGATGGGCCGGCAACCTGGTATTGGGGCTGAGAGTCCGCATGGAAGAACGGTCTTGGTCCTCCCGGTGCTGGTGTAGTCTCGGTGTAAGGGGCGGCTGTGACGAACATGTAGCTAGGAAACTCCGGAAATTGTGCTCCTTGGTCCGAGAAGGCGTGCAACATCATTTGGGCTAAGGTGCCATTGAAATCCCTTTGGTACTCCATGTGCCGTTGTTGTCTAAGGTCCATTGTTGCCATCCGTTGCAAGATCTCTTGGTATGGGTCTGCTGCGGCAGAGGTGTGGGCAGTACCAGGCATGTCTGCCGTGTACTGGTCCCCGGCAGCAGTGTCGGAAGTGAACTGCTGCGGTGTTGCTTGGACAAGCTCTGCTTGTGTGATTTGCATGACTTTATGACAGAAGTCTCTGGTCCATCCTCGTCGTGGGGGCGTGTATTCGTCCGTCTCTTCGATGGGTACACCTGCGGCAACACATAAACCCGTGATCAAATAAGGGAAATACAATGGTCCCCTATCTTTCTTACCGCACTCGTGAATTTCTCGTAGAATGATCTCTCCGACGTTGATGGTCCGGGAAAGCGTGCAACATCATCTGGGCTATGATGCCATTGAAATCCCTTTTGTACTCCATGTACCTTTGTTGTCGAAGATCCATTGCTGCCATCCTATGTAAGATCTCCTGGTATGGGTCTGCTGCGGCAGATGTGTGGGCAGTACCAGGCATGTCTGCCGTGTACTAGGCCCGGTAGCAGTATCGGCAGTGAACTGCTGCGGCGTTGCTTGGACAAGCTCTGCTTGAGTGATCTGCATGACTTTGTGACAGAAATCCCTGGTCCATCCTCGTCTTGGGGGCGTGTATTCATCTGTTTCTTCAATGGGTACACCTGCAGAAACACATAAACCCGTAATCAAGCAAGGGAAATACAATGGTCCCCTATCTTTCTTACCGCACTCGTGAATTTCCCTTAGGATGATTTCTCCAACGTTTATGGTCCTCTTGTTGATGATGGATTGGATAAGCACCAATCTTTTGCGATCCACCGTGCTATTGTGTGATGTGGGGATGAGCCGTCGCTTGACAAAGGTGTTCCACATCTTGGCCTCGGCCTTAAGGCTTTGTCTTGTTACGGATCCTCGATGGGTACCGGTTTCCCATGGGGTGTTCGCGTAACAAAGATCGTCTTTGATGCGCTCGTAATCCTCGGCAGTGATATCTTCCAAGAATTCGGCGTGGATATCACTGTTAGGGGTGAGGCCATAGAAATTATTGATTGTCTCGGCATCTAACTGGACTGGCCTGCCGCGGCAATTAACAAAGAGGGAGTCTTTGCTGGACCCGTGCGCATAAAACTCCCGCACGATCGTGGCATTCGCCTGGGCAGGTTGGAGACAGAAAATTTCCCAATTTTGGTACTTAATTCTGTCATAGAGGTAGTGCTCAATGCCGTAGTTTTCTTCATCCGCATGCTGGAAACCTTATGCTTCCCACAGTTGCCGAGCGATGAAAGATCGGTTGAAACGATCTTCAACGTTGGCTGGGGCGAATCTCTTGTAAGTTGCCATCAAGAATTGAGAGATGTGATTTCTTGGAGTTTTTCTTGAAAAGAATCTAAAACTTCGCAAAGATTATGAGTAGGCAGAGAGTAATGTGAGAGAGAGATTGTTATGAATACTAAAGAAAACAAGAAAGCAAGAGTGAATAGTTCAAGAGGAAGGAGTTTCTTATATAGGCCTCGGCCTTGTGACCGTTGAAGCCACTAGCCGTTTTGTAACCGTTTCCTTTTCTACCGTTTCCTTTTTCTGCCGCGGCAGGAATCTCGACAGACTAGCCGTTACACTGTTCTGCCCATTGGGACTACTGCGGCCCTGACACTGTTTTATTGCCTCAGCAGAGTTCCTGCTGTGAACTATTTCTCCTTTATTCTTGCTTATTATTCCTAAATAAAACACACAAAAGAAAAAAATACTTAAAGCAAAAATAATAAGAATAATAAAAATAAACTAATCATAATATGTTAATAAAGAGAAGGGAGTAGATCATATTACTGGTGGGGAGCATGCAAATGCATCTCCCAAAATTATTCTCTCCCTTAGGCCCAAATTGTGAATCGGTTGTGGGCCACTCCTTTTTGCTGTATGTTCATCCACATTGGGTTTAATTTTTTTACCGAATATCCTGTCGAGAAGGCTGCCCAGGCAGGATATTTTAGTGTCTACTGTGTGGATGGCCTTGCACTCCTCTGGATCATCATGTTTTTTAAGTTGTGGAATGCGTTGAGTTTGACTTGTTGGTCATTGACCCGTATTGTCAACACTCCTTTTTCCACGTCAATTAATGTGCGTCCAGTTGCAAGGAAAGGTCTCCCAAGGATGATCAGTGCATTGTCATCTGCTTCACAATCAAGGACAAGAAAGTCAGCAGGAAAAATAAACTTGTCTACTCTTACCAGTATGTCCTCGATTTTCCCTTCAGGTTGCACATAGGATCGATCCGCTAGTTGGAACATTACTGTTGTAGGTTTCGTCCTTCCAATTCCAAGTTTTTGGAAGACTGATTTGGGCATGAGGTTTATGCTTGCTCCAAGGTCGCATAGGGCCTTACCTTCAAAGCTCTTACCTATCGCACAAGGTATGGTAAAGCAACCAGGATCCTTTAACTTTGGTGGCATGCGGTTATGCAGCATTGCCATGCATCCTTCGGTAGCAGCCACTGTCTCAAACTCACCTAATCGGTTCCTCTTTGACACCATGTCCTTTAGGAACTTGTCATAGTTGGGCATTTGATCAATAGCTTCAACGAAAGGTATGTTGATGTGGATTTGCTTCAAAATGTCGAGGAACTTCTTGAATTGCTGGTCCTGTTTTTGCTTTTTCAACCTATGTGGGAAAGGTGGTGGTCGTCTCATCTCATCCAGGGTTTCTTTAATTTGAAATTTAATACCTGGCACCACTGGAGTTGTTGCTAACTCGGCAGGCTGCTCAGGAGCTATAGTGTTTTCTGCCAGGGTAGTATTATCAGATTCAGTTTGCTCGACCTTTTCTTTTGCTAGATCAGCTGATTGATTTTGGCTCTTTGGAATCTTCTCCTTCAGCTGTAGATCACTCCTAGTAGTGATTGCTTTGCACTGTTCATGGCCCATTACCTTAGCAACTTCAGTATTGCTAGGTAATCTTCCTTGTGGTCTAGTATTTATAGTTTGAGCAAACTGCCCAACCTGAGTTTCAAGCGTTTTAATGGTCGCTTCTTGATTTTGCAACCTCCTCTCAGTTCTATTCATGAAAGCATCTGTCCTTTTAATGAAATTGTTGTTCTCTTCCATGTATGATTCAGTTTTCATCATAAAGGCTTTAAGCGTGTTCTCTAGTGTACTTACCGGTTGTTGCGGCATCTGCTGCTGCGGCATTGACTGTTGGGTCTGCTACGGTGGCAATTGTTGTATCGGCTGCTAAAATCCCAAAGGTTGGGTGATTAGGTTTAAGGCATTGTTAGGGGTGATTAGGTTTAAGGTTGGGTGATTGGGTTTAATCCATGATAGGTTTGGATGCCTCTTCCATGAGGGGTTGTATGTGTCGGACATCACATTGTTGCGGTTGTAGTTCCCAACATACATACCGATTTCTTGATTCATGCAATCAGAGGAACTGTGGTTACCTCCACATAAGTCACAATATGAATCAATTACATTAACCTCACGGGTATTTTGTTGTAACTGTAAGTTTTGCATCATCTTGGTAAGAGAGGCCAATTGTGCTGCTACTGAACTTGATGAGTCTAATTCATTTACCGTGGCTTGGCGTCTTACTCCTCCTCGCCTAGATGTAGGAAACTGAAAGTCATTCTTTGCGAGTTTATTCAATATTTCAATAGCTTCCTCAGGTGCTTTATCAAGGAGTGCTCCGTTTGCCGAGGCATCTAACATCATCCTTGTCGGGGCATTCGTGGCATTGTAAAACATTGTCACTTGTGTCCATAGGGGAAATCCATGCAAAGGACACTTGTGCAATAGCTCCCTGTAGCGTTCCCATGCCTCGTACATTGGTTCGTCTTCTGCTTGTCAAAAAGAAGTAATTTCATTACGGATTCTATCATATAAGTTCGTATGATTAAAACGAGTAATGAAATCACGATAAAGTTCGCTCCAAGATCCAATAGATCCTGCTGGAATGCTATTTAACCAAGCTTTCGCCCTATCCCTCAGTGAATAGGGGAATAGCTTCAATCGCTAGACATCTTCATGGACTCCTTGGATTTTGAAAGAATTGTAAATTTCCATGAAGGATTTGAGGTGCTGCCTTGCGTCTTCAATTGCAGACCCACCAAATTGTCCAATTGTATTTAACATATTGAACATAACAGGTTTCAGTTCAAAATGGGCTGCTTCAATCTCAGGTGTGACAACTCCTGGGTTTAATCCATCTAAGTCCTCTTCCCGGAAGTCTCTGACAGTGAGCTACCACGGCCCAGGTGGCGGCGGAAGTCCTCCATTGTCGGCAGGTAAATTTTGTCCTGCCGGGTGTTCTGCCATGTCTCCTTGGATCTGTCTCCTCAACCGTTGCCTTGTTCTTTCGATCACTGGATCTAACTCGTACAAGGGGTTGGTTGGATTGGCCCTGGTCATACACCACGAAAAACAAAAGTAAAGTAAAAACAAAAAGAAAAAAGAAAATAAAGAAAAAAAAATTAGTTGCCAGTCCCCGACAACGGCACCAAAAACTTGTCGCGTGTCAAAAGTGCGCGTTTAGTGCAAGTGGACACATCGAAAGTAATAAGTGATAAGTATTTTATCGAGTTATCGTCTCCTCAGGGACCGGTAGACTTAATATGCTTTCTTCACCTTCTTGTTCTGTAGAAAAGTAAAGACACAAGTGAATTAAGTTGATTTATCAAAACTAGAATAACTAAATAAAAGTAAAGAGTTGAAATAATAGAGAGAGATGGGCTAGGATCCAGTTGCGTCGTATTGTGGATTTGATTGACTTGTCTCTGTCCAATGCAATCGTATATCACTGCCTCGGCAGCACTGCAGTTTACTACCTTGGCAGCGACAATACTGTCTGCCGCGGCAATCCCTTGCTCGTGGGTACACTTTACCAAAGTTCGGCAAAGTGTCCTTGAATGACTCTGCTTATCCCTAAGTTAGAGTGTTGTTGATGACTAGTCCTTGATGATACCTCCCGGCGTGAACCAATTATACTCATCAATCAATCTCACACTTCTTTTAGCCGCTGAAACTCTTAACCTATCTCTAGGCCGAGTTAGTATTTTGCGATTGAAACACCGTACTTACCCCTTTCGTGAATCTAACTCTCCCGAGCTTAGATAAATGGATGATTCACAATATCCTCTCCCGAGCTCAATTGTGAAAACAAGGAATAATGAAGGATAAGCAAACCTTGATAGCTTTATTGCATTGAATCAAAGACAAAGTACAATCTCCTCTCACAAATACTCGACAACCTTCACCTAATCCCTAAGAAGGTTTAGAACATAATGGAGAGGAAGAAGACAAGAATAAAAATCGGCTCTATTCCTAGGTATTCCGTGTTTTATACATTGGGTGGCTAGGTCTTTATATAGGCTAGACCTAGGGCAAACCTTTCCTAAGTAGAATACAACTTGGAGTAGGGAACAAGTCAAGTACATAATAATAAAAGTATTTACAAGTTTGATTCGGCTAAGGAGGCTTTCCCGCGTGGTCTTCCTTTGGGCTTTTCCTTGTGCTAGCCAGCTCCGATCCATGGGCTACAAGTCCAGACACGTTCCTTGGATTTTTATCTTTCCATCGCCTATAGTCTTGCTTCCTGTCTTTCTGCTGCTGCCTCGGCATCAGGTCCTGCCTCGGCCCTATCACTACCGCGGCACTGGTTCTCCTGTACATATATGAAAATGCAGTAAAACGTGCCTTTTTCTGTAAATATTATCTATATGAGTATAACGTCTAAATATATCACATTGAGTGCATGCATTGGTCCGAGTGGGTGTATATTTGGTGATTAATGCCCATAAAAGGAGTAAAAAGTGATAGTGTGTTGAGCACTTATCATAAGACGGGGAGCATAAAAATTAAAAAAATCACTAGAATACTCCCTTTTTTCTTATTTTTGGCAAGGCCTCGGTAGTAGATTGCTGCCTTGGCAGTGAATCTGCACCCCCAAACTCAAAATAAGCATTGTACTCAATGTTTTATATTAGAAGAGAATAGCAGACAACAAAAATTATGGAGGAAATAAGCAGTATATAAAGAAACCAGCAACAATTAATATTGAATTATATGAAAAATTTAAAGAGACTCCAAAGAGCTGCTTGTAACAATTTTTCTCCTTGGTCTTGCTGCCGATTGCTTTGTTCTTGGTGAGGGTGATGGTTGAGCTTTTGCTTGTCGAAGCGGTTAGACTCTTGTGGGTGATGTCCGTTGTATCAGAGCCTCCACTTCTTCTCCTTCTTCCACGTCGGCCATCTCCTCGGTGATCATTACGTCCATTCCACCTTCCATTACTGTGGCTGCCCCGGTATGGTATGTACTCGGTCCGGTAGCGGTTGAGCTTTGGTGCACATAAGCATCTATCTCAGCTGATAGACTGCCCTTGATGATTGGGGATTGTGGTGGAGTGCTGAAGACTGCCCTCCGCTTTGATGGTCTTCTGCTGGCAGATGATGCCGCAGCAGAGTCTGCTGCCCTAGATGGGCCGGCAGCATGGTACTATGGTTGAGGGCCCGGGTGGAAGAACGACCTTGGTCCTCCCAGAGCTGGTGTAGTCTCGGTATAAGGGGCGGCTGTGACAAACATATTGCTGGGAAATTCTAGAAATTGTGCCCCTTGGTCTGGGAAAGCATGGAGCATCATTTGGGCTAATGTGCCGTTAAAGTCTCTTTGATACTCCATGTATCTCTGTTGTCTGAGGTCCATCGCTGCCATCCTTTGCAATATCTCCTGGTACGGGTCTGCTGCGGCAGAGGTGTGGGCAGTGTTTGGCATGTCTGCCGTGTATTGGGCCCCGGCAGCAGTATCAGTAGTGAACTGCTGGGGTGTTGCTTGGACTGGTTCCGCCTGCGTGATCTGCATTGCTTTATGGCAAAAGTCTCTGGTCCATCCACGCCTTTGGGGAGTGTATTCGTCCGTATCTTCTATTGGCACACCTGCGGCAACACACAAACCAGTGATCAAACATGGGAAATATAATGGTCCTCTATCCTTCTAGATGAGCACCAATCGCTTCCGGTCCACCGTGCTGTCGTGGGATGTGGGAATGAGGCGTCGCTTGACAAAGGTGTTCCAAAGCTTGGCCTCGGGCTTTAAACTCTGTCTTGCTACAGATCCTCTATGGGCACCGGTTTCCCATGGAGTATTCGTGTAGAAAAGATCGTCTTTGATCAACTCGTAATCCTCGGCAGTGACATCCTCCATGAATTCAGCGTGAACATCATGGTTCGGAGTGAGGCCGTAGAAATCGTTGATGGTCTCGGCATCTAGCTGGACAGGCCTACCTCGACAGTGGACAAAGAGGGAATTTTTGTTGGGCTCGTGCGCATAGAATTCCCGCACGATGGTAGCGTTCGCCTCGGCAGGTTGAAGGTAGAAGATTTCCCATTCTTGGTACTTGATTCTGTCAAAGAGATAATGCTCGATGCCGTAGTTTTCATCATCCGAATGTTGGAAACCTTGTTCTTCCCACAATTGTCGGGCAATAAAAGACCTGTTGAAGCAGTCTTCAACATTGGCTGGGGCAAATCGCTTGTAAGTGGCCATAATGATTGTGAGAGATTGATTTCTAGGAGATTTTCTTGCAAGGAATTTGAGAATTTTACGAAGAGTTGTGAGTAGGCAGGAGAGTATTATGAGAGCAAGATTGTTAAGAATTCTAAAGAAAACAGGAATGCAAGAGTGAATAGTTCAAGAGGGAGGGGTTGCTTATATAGGCCTCGGCCTTGTAACTGTTTGAATCCACTAGCCGTTTTGTAGCCGTTATTTTTTACTGTCGTTTCCTTTTCTGCTGCGGCAAGAATCTCGGTAGACTAGCCGTTACACTGTTCTGCCCGTTAAAACTGCTACGGCTCTGACACTGTTTTCTGCCTCGGCAGAGTTCCTGCTGTGAACTATTTCTCCTTTATTCTTGCTTATTCTAAAAAATTAAACACACAAAAAGAAAATTACTTAAAGTAAAAACGAATTAGAAAAAAAATGAAAATAAACTAAACCAATCCTAATATAATAATATAAAAAAAAAGAAAAAGAGAAGAGATCATGTTACTGGTGGAGTGCATGCAAATGCATCTCCCAAGATGATTCTCTCTTGTTGGCCAGAATTATAAATCGGTTATGGGTCACTCCCTTTTTCTGTGTGTCCATCCACTTTGAGCTTGATCTTTTTGTCAAATAGCCTGCCGAGCATGCTGCCAAGGCAGGATATTTTGGTGTTTGTTATGTGGATGGCCTTGCACTCTTCTGGATCATCATATTTTTTTAAGTTGTGGAATGCATTGAGTTTGACTTGTTGGTCATTAACTCTCATTGTCAATTCTCCTTTTTCCACATCAATTAAGGTGCGTCCAGTTGCAAGGAAAGGTCTCCCCAAGATGATCGATGCGTTATCATCTGCTTCGCAATCAAGGACAAGAAAATCATCAGGAAAAATAAATTTATCGACTCTTACTAGTATGTCCTCGATTTTGCCTTCGGGTTGAACATATGATCGATCCGCTAGTTGGAGCATAACTGTTGTAGGTTTTGCCCTTCCTATTCCAAGCTTTTGAAAGACAGATTTGGGCATTCGATTGATGCTTGCTCCAAGGTCGCATAGGGCCTTACCTTCATAGTTTTTACCTATCGCAGAAGGTATGATAAAGCATCCAGGATCCTTCATTTTTGGTGGCATGCGATTGTGCAGCATTGCCATGCATCCCTCGGTAGCAGCCACTGTTTCGAACTCACCTATTCGTTTTCTCTTAGACACCATGTCTTTTAAGAACTTGGCATAATTAGGCATTTGTTCAATTGCCTCTACGAATGGTATGTTAATGTGGACTTGCTTTAAAATATCAAGGAATTTCTTGAATTGCTGGTCCTATTTTTGCTTTTTCAACTTTTGTAGGAAAGGTGGTGGTGGTCTCATCTCATCCAGGGTTTCTTTAGTTTGAAATTTAATACCTGGCACCACTGGGGTTGTTGCTGTCTCGGCAAACTGTTCAGGAGCTGTAACGCTTTCTGCCGGGGCAGTGTTATCAGGATCAGTTTGCTCAGCCTCCTCTTTCGCTGGGTCTACTGATGGATTTTGGTTTGCTGGAATCTTTTCCTTCAGCTGTAGACCACTCCTAGTAGTGATTGCCTTACACTGTTCATGGCCCATCACCTTAGCAACTTCAGTATTGCTAGGTAGTCCTCCTTGTGGTCTAGTGTTTATATTTTGAGCAAACTGCCCAACCTGAGTTTCTAGAGTTTTAATAGCTGCTTCTTGATTCTGCAACCTCATCTCAGTCCTATTCATGAGAGCATCTGTCCTTTTGATGAAATTACTGTTCTCTGCCATGTATGACTCTATTTTCATCATAAAGGCTTTAAGAGTGTTCTCCAATGAACTTACCGTTTGCTGCTGCATTTGCTGTGGCTGCATTGATTGCTAGACCTACTACTGCGGCAGATGTTGCATTGGTTGCTGGAATCCTGAAGGTTGGGTGGTTGGGTTTAAGGCATTGTTAGGATTCCTCCATGACAGGTCTGGATGCCTCTTCCATGAGGGATTGTATGTGTTGGACATCATATTGGTTTGGTTGTAATTTCCAACATACATACCAGTTTCTTGATTCATACACTCAGAGGAACTGTGGTTACCTCCACATAAGTCACAAAAAGAATTAATTACCTTAACCTCACGGGTATTTTGTTGTAGTTGTAAATTTTGCACCATCTTTGTAAGAGAGACCAATTGTGCTGCCAATGAATTTGATGCATCTAACTCATTCACCGTGGCTTGGCGTCTTACTCCTCCTCGCCTAGATGTAGGGAATTGAAAATCGTTCTTTGCGAGTTTGTTTAATATCTCAATAGCTTCCTCAGGTGCTTTATCAAGGAGTGTTCCGTTCACCGAGGCATCTAACATCATCCTTGTCGGGGCATTCAAGGCATTATAAAACATGGTCACTTGTGTCCATAGGGGAAATCCATGCAAAGGACACTTGTGCAATAACTCCCTGTAGCGCTCCCATGCCTCGTACATAGGCTCGTCATCTGTCTGTCGAAAAGAAGTGATTTCATTACGAATTCTATCATATAAATTTGTAGGATTAAAATGTGTAATAAAATCACGGCAGAGTTCACTCTAAGATCCAATAGATCCTGCTGGAATGCTATTTAGCCAAGCTTTCGCCCTATCCCTCAGTGAATAGGGGAATAGCTTCAATCTCAAGACATCTTCATGGAATCCTTGGATTTTAAAGGAATTGTATATCTCCATGAAGGATTTCAGGTGCTGCCTTGCATCTTCAGTTACAGACCTACCGAACTGTTCAATAGTGTTAAGCATATTGAACATGTCAGGTTTTAGTTCAAAGTGGACTGCTTCTATCTCTGGTGTAACGACTCCTGGGTTTAATCCGTTTAAATCCTCTTCTAGGAATTCTCTGACAGTGAGCTGTCGCGGCCCTGGTTGCGGCGGTAGACCTCCATTACCGGCAGGTAAGTTTTTTCCTACCGGATGATTTGCCATAGCTTCTTGGATTTGTCTCCTCAACCTTTTCCTTGTTCGTTCGATCTCTGGGTCTAACTCGTACAAAGGGTTGGTTGGGTTGGCCCTGGTCATACACCAAGAAAAATCAAAAAGTAAAACAAAAATAAGAAGGACAGAAACAAGAAAATAAAGAAAACAAAATTTAATTTCCAATCCCCGGCAACGGCGCCAAAAACTTGTCGCCTGTCAAAAGTGTGCGTTTAGTGCAAGTGGACACATCGCAAGTAATAAGTGAAAAGTATTTATCGGATTATCGTCTCCACAGGGATTGGTATACTCAATATGTCTTCTTCGTCTTCTTGTTCTGTAGAAAGAAATAAAATAAAACACAAATAATTTTGGGTTTGGATGAAAACTAAATAAAACTAAATAAAAGAATGAGAATTGATAAATAGAGAGAGAAAGGTCAGGATCCAATTGCATTGTATTGTGGATTTGATTGACTTGTCTTTGCCCAATGCAATTGTATATCACTGCCTTGGCAGCGACGATACTGTCCACCACGGCAATCCCTTGCTCGTGGGTGGACTTTATCAATGTTCGGCAAAGTGTCCTTGAATGACTCCGGTTATCCCTAAGTCGAAGTACTGTTGATGACTAGTCCTTGATGATACCTCCCGGTGTGAATCAATTATACTCACCAACCAATCTCACACTTCTTTTAGCCGCTAATCTCACACTTCTTTTAGCCGCTGAAACTCTTAACCTATCCCTAGGCCGAGTTAGTATTTCGCGATTGAAACACCGTACTTACCCCTTTCGTGAATCTAACTCTCCCGAGTCTAGATAAATAGATTACTCACAAACTTCTCTCCCGAGCTTGAATGCAAGAACAAGGAATAACAAAGGATAAGAAAACCTTGATAGTTTTATTGCATTGAAACAAAGACAAAGTACAATTTCCTCTCACAAATACTAAACAACCTTCACCTAAACCCTAAGAAAGCTTAGAACATAGTTTGAGAGAAAGAAAACATTAAATCTATGAATCGTCTCTCTCTCTCCTTAGGTATATGCTCTCTAGGTATATCTAATACATTGGACGGCTAGGTCTTATATAGGCTTGACCTAGGGCAAACCTTTCCTAAGTAGAATATAACTTGGAGTAGGGAACAAGTCATGTACATAAATAAAATATTTCCATGTTTAATTCAACTAAGAGGCTTTCCCGCATGGCCTTGTCTTAGAGCTTTTCCTCATGCTAACCAGCTCCGATCCATGTGCTCTATGTCCAGGAACGTCCCTTGGATTTTTCTCTTCCAATCGCCTACAGTATTACTCTCTGGCTCTCAGCTGCTGCCTCGGCATCAGGTCCTGCCTTGGCCATGTTGCTGCCGCGGCACTGGTTCTCCTGCACAGATATAAAAATGCAGTAAAACTTACCTTTTTCTGTAAATATTATCTTCATAAGCTTAACTTTTAAATATATCACATTAAGTACATGCATTGGTCTAAGTGGGTGTAAATTCGATGATTAATGCCCATAAAAGGTGTAAAAAATGATAGTGAGTTGAGCACATATCAACTACACCAGCTCCAGGAGGACCGAGACCGTTCTTCCACGCGGGTCCTCAACCACAGTTTCATGCTGCCGGCCCATATAGGGCAGTAGACTCTGTCGCAGCAGCATCTGCCAGCAGAAGACCATCAAAGCGGAGGGCAGTCTTCAGCACTCCACCACGATCCCCCATCATCATGGGCAGTCTATCAGCAGAGATAGATGCCTATGTAAATCAAAGCTCAACCGTTGTCGAACCGAGTACACACCATACCAGGGCAACCACAGCAAATGAAGGTGTAACGGACATCATGATCACCGAATAGATTGCCGACGTGGAAGAAGGAGAAGAAGTGGATGCTCCAATGCAACGGACACCACCAATAAGAGTCCAACCGTCCCGACAAGCAAAGGCTCAGCCATCGCACTCACCAAGAACGAAGCAATCAGCAGCACGACCCCGAAGAAAAATTGTTACAAGCAGCTCTTGGGAGTCTCTTTAAATTTTTCATTTATTCAATTTTATTTGTTGTTTGTTTCTTGATATGCTGCTTATTTCTTTCATATTTCTGTTGCCCACCATCTTCTTCTAATATAAAGCATTGAGGACAATGCTTGGTTCGAGTTTGGGGGTGTAGAGCCACTGCCGAGGCAGCAATCTACTGTCGAGGCCTTGCCAAGAAAAGGGAGTATTTAAGTGACAAAAATTTTTATGCTCCCCGCCTTACTTGAATAAATTGCCTATAATTTTGCACTGCTTATCATCAGTATTGCCTTAGTTTATTCTTTAAGGTTATAGAAATCTTTCTCCATACCATGATTAGGTCTTATTAAGAAGGTTTAACTTTAAGATACTCAAGGATGAAAACTTAGAAGCTTACTATAAGATGAATTTTTCAAACAATTTTGGGACTTGTTGGATTATAGGAATTCTTTTAATGAACTTAGGTGATAAAGACTTAGATTTTTGGGAAAGTGACTAGAGGTGCCTATCACCGGCTCTAGGAATTACTCTTCTTCATGCTAGAGGTGCCCGAAATTGGCTCTAGTATGCTATAAGGAATATCAAAAAGAAAGAAGGAATTAGTGAAGAGAAAAACACAATCCTTGAGGTGCCCGAAATTGGCTCAAGAATTGGTTGTTTAGAAAAGAAGAGAACACTTAACCTAATTCTACTTGTCTTGAACTTAGAGTTTATCTAAGAAAGCCTTTAATCAAACTTGTCCACAAAAACGCATACACTCACCAAATCTTATAGTTTGTTTCTAGGTAAACCCTTGGATAGCCGAAAGGTTAAGTCTAAAAGAATAGGAATAGTTATGGTGGGGAGAATAGATGGAAACATAAGACCAAAAGAGAGTAGAGTTTGGCAAATTGATGGTTTTCATTGCTTGAGGACAAACAATAGTTCGAGTCTGGGTGTGTGATAAGTGCTCAAATCACTATCACTTTTTACACCTTTTATGGGCATTAGTCACTGAATTTACACCCACTCGGACCAATGCATGTACTTAATGTGATATATTTAGAAGTTATGCTTATAAAGATAATATTTACAGAAAAAGGCAAGTTTTACTGCATTTTTATATCTATGCAGGAGAAACAAGTGCCGCGGCAGCAACATGGCCGAGGCAGGACCTGATGCCGAGGCAGCAGCTGAGAGCCAGGAAGCAATACTGTAGGCGATCGGAAGAGAAAAATCCAAGGGACGTTTCTGGACATGAAGCACATGGATCGGAGCTAGTTAGCATGAGGAAAAGCCCAAGACAAGGCCACGTGGGAAAGCCTCTTAGTTGAAATAAACTTGGAAATATTTTATTTATGTACAGGACTTGTTCCCTACTCCAAGTTATATTCTACTTAGGAAAGGTTTGCCCTAGGCCAAGCCTATATAAGACCTAGCCGTCCAATGTATTAGTAGAGCCGATTCATAGAGAGTTTACCCTCAGACACATTGTTTTCTTTCTCTCAAATTATGTTCTAAGCTTTCTTAGGGTTTAGGTGAAGGTTGTTAAGTATTTGTGAGAGGAGATTGTACATTGTTCTTTGTTTCAATGCAATAAAACTATCAAGGTTTGTTTATCCTTTGCCATTCTTTGTTCTTGCTGATAAGTGCTCAACACACTATCACTTTTTACTCCTTTTTTGAGCATTAATCACTAAACATACACCCACTTGAACCAATGCATGTGCTTAATGTGATATATTTAGAAGTTATGTTCATATAGATACTATTTATAGAAAAATGCACGTTTTACTGCGTTTTCATATTTGTGCAGGAGAACCAGTGCCGCGGTAGCGACAAGGCCGAGACAGGACTTGATGCCGAGGCAGCAGCAGAAAGACAGGAAGCAAGACTGTAGGCGATGGAAAGACAAAAATCCAAGGAACGTGTCTGGAATTGAAGCCCATGGATCAGAGCTGGCTAGCGCAAGGAAAAGCCCAAGGAAGACCATGCGGGAAAACCCTTTAGCCGAATATAAACTTGGAAATATATTTAATTATGTACTTGACTTGTTCCCTACTCCAAGTTGTATTCTACTTAGGAAAGGTTTGCCCTAGGTCTAGCCTATATAAAGACTTAGCCACCCCATGTATTAGACACGGAATACCTAGGGAGAGCCGAATTTTATTCTTGTCTTCTTCTTCTTCATTATGTTCTAAACCTTTTTAGGGATTAGGTGAAGGTTGTCGAGTATATGTGAGAAGAGATTGCACTTTGTCTTTGATTCAATGCAATAAAGTTATCAAGGTTTGCTTATCCTTTGTTATTCCTTGTTTTCACAATTGAGCTCGGGAGAGGATATTGTGAATCATCCATTTATCTAAGCTTGGGAGAGTTAGATTCACGAAAGGGGTAAGTACGGTGTTTCAATCGCGAAATACTAACTCGGCCTAGGGATAGGTTAAGAGTTTCAGCGGCTAAAAGAAGTGTTTGATTGGTTGGTGAGTATAATTGGTTCATGCCAGGAGGTATCATCAAGGACTAGTCATCAACAACACTCTGACTTAGGGATAAGCGGAGTCACTCAAGGACACTTTGCCGAACTTTGGTAAAGTTCAACCACGAGCAAGGGATTGCCGCGGCGGACAGTATCGTCGCTGCCCAGGCAGTAAACTGCAGTGCTGCCGAGGCAGTGAGATACGATTGCATTGGACAGAGACAAGTCAATCAAATCCACTATACAACGCAACTGGATCCTAGCCCATATCTCTCTATTATTCCAAATCCGTATTTTTATTTAGTTATTTTAGTTTAGATAAATCAACCCAATTCAATTGTGTCTTTACTTTTCTACAGAACAAGAAGGTGAAGGAAGCATATTAAGTCTATCGGTCCCTGAGGAGACGATAACTCGATAATACTTATCGTTTATTACTTTTGACGTGTTCACTTGCACTAAACGCGCACATTTGACACGCGACAAGTTTTTGGCGCCGTTGCCGGGGACTGGCAACTAAATTTTGTTTTCTTTATTTTCTTGTTTATTTTTATTTTTATTCTACTTTTGTTTTTCTTGGTGTATGACCAGGGGCAATCCAACCAACACCTTGTACGAGTTAGATCCTGAAATCGAAAGAACAAGGCAAAGGTTGAGGAGACAGATCCAAGGAGTCATGGCAGATGTTCAGGCAGGACAAAACGTACCTGCCGGTAATGTAGGTCTTCCGCCGCCACCAGGGCCGCGACAGCTCACTATCAGAGATTTTCCGGAGGAGGACTTAAATGGACTAAACCCAGGAGTCGTTACACCCAAGATTGAAGCAGCCCATTTTGAACTCAAACCCGTTATGTTCAATATGTTAAATACAATTGGACAATTCGGTGGGTCTGCAACTGAAGACGCAAGGCACCATCTCAAGTCCTTCATGGAAATTTGCAACTCTTTAAAAATCCAAGGAGTCCATGAAGATGTCTTGCGGTTAAAGTTATTCCCCTTTTCACTGAGGGATAGGGCGAAAGCTTGGTTAAATAACATTCCAGCAGGATCGATTGGATCTTGGAGTGAACTTTGCCGTGATTTCATTACTCGTTTTAATCCTACGAACTTATATGACAGAATTCGTAATGAAATTACTTCTTTTCGAAAGGCAGAAGACGAACCAATGTACGAGGCATGGGAGCGCTACAGGGAGCTATTGCACAAGTGTCCTTTGCATGGATTTCCCCTATGGACACAAGTGACAATGTTTTACAATGCCACGAATGCCCCGACACGGATGATGTTAGATGCCTCGGCAAATGGAACACTCCTTGACAAAGCACCTGAGGAAGCTATTGAAATATTGAATAAACTCGCAAAGAATGACTTTCAGTTTCCTACATCTAGGCGAGGAGGAGTAAGACGCCAAGCCATGGTAAATGAATTAGACTCATCAAGTTCAGTGGCAGCACAATTGGCCTCTCTTACAAAGATGGTGCAAAACCTACAGCTACAACAAAATACCCGTGAGGTAAAGGTGATTGATTCATACTGTGACTTATGTGGAGGTAACCACCGTTCCTCTGATTGCATGAATCAAGAAACTGATATGTATGTTGGGAACTACAATCGTAACAACATGATATCCAACACATACAACCCCTCATGGAAGAGGCATCCAAACCTATCATGGAGTAACCCTAACAATGCCTTAAACCCAATCACCTAACCTTCTGGATTTCAGCAACCGATGCAGCAACTGCTGCAGCAGGCCCAGCAGTCTATGCCGCAGCAGCAGATGCCGCAGCAACTGGTAAGTACACTAGAGAACACGCTAAAGGCCTTTATGATGAAAACTAAGTCATACATGGCAGAGAACAGTAATTTCATCAAAAGGACAGATGCTTTTATGAATAGAACCGAGATGAGATTGCAAAACCAAGAGGCGGCAATTAAAACTCTTGAAACCCAGGTTGGGTAGTTTGCTCAAACCATTAACACTAGACCACAAGGAGGATTACCTAGCAATACTGAAGTTGCTAAGATAATGGGCCATGAGCAGTGCACAACAATCACTACTCGGAGTGGTCTACAACTGAAGGAAAAGATCCCAGAGAGCCAAATTCAGTCAGCTGATCCAGCAAAAGATGAGGCCGAGCAAACTAAAGCTGATAACACTGCCACGGTAGAAAGCACTGTAGCTCCTGAGCAGCCTGCCGAGGCAACAACAATTCTAGTGGTGCCAGGTATCAAATTTCGAACTAAGGAAACCCTGGATGAGATGAGACCACCACCACCTTTCCCATAAAGGTTAAAAAAGCAAAAACATGACCAACAATTCAAGAAGTTCCTCGACATCTTGAAGCAAGTCCACATCAACATACCTTTCGTTGAAGCTATTGAACAAATGCCCAATTATGCCAAGTTCCTAAAGGACATGGTATCAAAGAGGAAACGAATAGGTGAGTTTGAGACAGTGGTTGCTACCGAGGGATGCATGGCAATGCTTAATAACCGCATGCCACCAAAATTAAAAGATCCTGGCTGCTTTACCATACCTTGTGCGATAGGTAAGAGCTATGAAGGTAAGGCCCTATGTGACCTTGGAGCAAGCATAAACCTCATGCCCAAATCAGTCTTTCAAAAGTTGGAAATTGGAAGGCCGAAACCTACAACAGTGATGCTCCAACTAGCGGATAGATCCTATGTGCAACCCGAAGGCAAAATCGAGGACATACTGGTAAGAGTAGATAAGTTTATCTTTCCTGCTGATTTTCTTGTCCTTGATTGTTAAGCAGATGAGAATGCACCGATCATCCTTAAGAGGCCTTTCCTTGCAACTGGACGAACCTTAATTGATGTGGAAAAAGGAGAGTTGACAATGCGGGTCAATGGCCAACAAGTCAAACTCAACGCATTCCACAACTTAAAGAAGTATGATGATCTAGAGGAGTGCAAGGCCATCCACACAGTAGACACCAAAATATCCTGCCTGGGCAGTCTACTCGGCAGGATATTCGGCAAAAAGATTAAGCCCAAGGTGGATGAAAACACAGCAAAGAGGAGTGGCCCACAACCGACTCACAATTTGGGCCAAAAGGAGAGAATAATTTTGGGAGACGCATTTGCATGCTCTCCACCAGTAACATGACCTCTCCCCTTTTCTTTATTAATATATTAGGGTTAGTTAGTTTATTTTTATTTTTCTAATTATTTTTGCTTTAAGTATTTGCTCTTTCCATGTGTTTTATTTTTTTAGGTTAATAAGCAAGAATAAGGGAAAAGTAGTTCACAACAGGAACTCTGCCGAGGCAATAAAACAGTGTCAGGGCCGCAGCAGTTCCAACGGGCAGAACAGTGTAACGGCTAGTCTGCCGAGATTCTTACCGCGGCAGAAAAGGAAACGGTCACAAAACGGCTAGTGGCTTCAACGGTCACAAGGCCGAGGCCTATATAAGAAACTCCTTCCTCTTGAACTATTCACTCTTACTTTCTTGTTTTCTTTAGTATTCATAACAATCTCTCTCTCACATTACTCTCTGCCTACTAATTCTCGTAAAATTTCCAGATTCTCTTCAAGAAAAACCTCCAAGAACTCACATCTCTCTATCTTGATGGCAACATATAAAAGATTCACCCCAGCCAACGTTGAAGATCGATTCAACCGATCTTTCATCGCTAGGCAACGTTGGGAAGAACAAGGTTTCCAACATGCAGATGAAGACAACTACGGCATTGAGCACTACCTCTATGACAGAATTAAGTACCAGAATTGGGAAAACCTGCCCAGGTGAACGCCACGATCATGCGGGAGTTCTACGCTCATGGGCCTAGCAAAGATTCCCTCTTTGTTCACTACCGCGGCAGGCCAGTCCAGCTCGATGCCGAGACAATTAATAATTTCTACGGCCTCACCCCAGATAGTGATATCCACGCCGAATTCTTGGAAGATATCACTGCCGAGGATTACGAGCTCATCAAAGACGATATTTGTTACGTGAACACCCCATGGGAAACCGGTACCCATAGAGGATCCGTAACAAGACAAAGCCTAAAGCCGGAGGCCAAGATGTGGAATACCTTCGTCAAACGACGCCTCATCCCAACATCACATAATAGCACGGTGGATCGCAAGAGATTGGTGCTTATCCAATCCATCATCAACAAGAGGACCATAAACGTTGGAGAAATCATCCTAAGGGAAATTCACGAGTGCGGTAAGAAAGATAGGGGACCATTGTATTTCCCTTGCTTGATTACGGGTTTATGTGTTTCTTCAGGTGTACCCATTGAAGAAACAGATGAATACACGCCCCCAAGACGAGGATGGACCAGGGATTTCTATCACAAAGTCATGCAGATCACTCAAGCAGAGCTTGTCCAAGCAACGCCGCAGCAGTTCACTGCCGATACTGCTGTCGGGGCCTAGTACACGGCAGACATGCCTGGTACTACCCACACATCTGCCGCAGCAGACCCATACCAGGAGATCTTACATAGGATGGCAGCAATGGATCTTCGACAACAAAGGTACATGGAGTACAAAAGGGATTTCAATGGCATCATAGCCCAGATGATGTTGCACGCTTTCCCGGACCAAGGAGCACATTTTCCGGAGTTCCCAAGCAACATGTTTGTCACAGCTGCACCTTACACTGGGACTACACCAGCCCCGGGAGGACCAAGGTCGTTCTTCCATACGGATCCTCAGCCCCAATACCAGGCTGTCGGCCCATCTAGGGCAGTAGATTCTGTCGCGGCATCCTCTGCCAGCAGGAGACCATCCAAGAGGAGGGTCGTTTTCAGCACTCCACCCCGATCGCCAATCATCATGGGCAGTCTATCGGCCGAGATAAATGCCTATGTGCACCAAATCTCCACCGCTGCCGGACCAAGTACACACCACACCGGAGGAGCCACGACAATGGGAGGAGGAACGGACGTGATGCTAACCGAAGAGATGGCTGATTTAGAAGATGGAGAGGAGGTAGAGGCCCCGATGCAAAGGACACCACCCACTCGAGTCCAACCGCCCCGGCAAGCAAAAGTGTAACCATCGGCCTCACCAAGGACAAAGCAATCAGCAGCAAGGCCGAGGAGGAAAATTGTTACAAGCAGCTCTTTGGAGTCGCTTTAAATTCTTTGTCCTTTATTCAATATTAATTGCTTTTAATGTTTTTACTTGCTGCATATGATTCATATTCTGTTTTGTCGTTTATTTCTTCTAATATAAAGCATTGAGGACAATGCTTGGTTTGAGTTTGGGGGTGCAGATTCACTGCCAAGGCAACAATCTACTGTCGCGGCCTTGCCAAAAAGGAAGTATTGCAGTGAAATTTTTTTTATTCAATATGCTCCCCGCCTTACTTGAATTAACTGCCTACACTTTTGCACTGCTCATCATCAGTATTTTCTTAGTTTATTCTTTAAGGCTATAGAAATCTTTCTCCTTACCATGTTTAGGTTCTGTTAATGCTTAACCTTAGGATACTTAAGGATGAAAACTTAGAAACTTATTATAGGAAGAACTTTAAACACTTTTGGGACTTGTTGGATTATAGGAATTCTTTTAATGAACTTAGGTGATAAAGACTTAGATTTTTGGGAAAGTAAATAGAGGTGCCTATCACCGGCTCTAGAAAATCTCTTCTTCATGCTAGAGGTGCCCAAAATTGGCTCTAGTATGCTTTAAGGAATATCAAAAAAAAATTCTTAGAAAAATGGAAAAACACAATTCTTGAGGTGCCCGAAATTGGCTCAAGAATTGGTGTTTTAGAAAAGAAGAGAACACTTAACCAAATTCTATTTGTCTTGAACTTAGAGTTTATCTAAGAAAGCCTTTATTCAAACTGGTCCACAAAAACGCACACACTCACAATTCTTATAGTTTGTTTTTAGGTAAACCCTTGGGTAATCGAATGGTTAAGGCTAAAGAATAGGCCTAGCTATGGTGGGGAGAATAGATGGACATGTAAGACCAAGAGAGAGTAGAGTTCGGCAAATTGATGGTTTGCATTGCTTGAGGATAAGCAATAGTTCGAGTTTGGGGGTGTGATAAGTGCTCAACACACTATCACTTTTTACTCCTTTTTTGGGCATTAATCACTAAACATACACCCACTTGAACCAATGCATGTGCTTAATGTGATATATTTAGAAGTTATGTTCATATAGATACTATTTATAGAAAAAGGCACGTTTTACTGCGTTTTCATATTTGTGCAAGAGAACCAGTGTCGCGGCAGCGACAAGGCCGAGACAGGACCTGATGCCGAGGCAGCAGCAGAAAGACAGGAAGCAAGACTGTAGGCGATGGAAAGACAAAAATCCAAGGAACGTGTCTGGAATTGAAGCCCATGGATCAGAGCTGGCTAGCGCAAGGAAAAGCCCAAGGAAGACCATGCGGGAAAACCCTTTAGCCGAATATAAACTTGGAAATATATTTAATTATGTACTTGACTTGTTCCCTACTCCAAGTTGTATTCTACTTAGGAAAGGTTTGCCCTAGGTCTAACCTATATATAGACCTAGCCACCCAATGTATTAGACACGGAATACCTAGGGAGAGCCGAATTTTATTCTTGTCTTCTTCTTCTCCATTATGTTCTAAACCTTTTTAGGGATTAGGTTAAGGTTGTCGAGTATATGTCAGAAGAGATTGTACTTTGTGTTTGATTCAATGCAATAAAGTTATCAAGGTTTGCTTATCCTTTGTTATTCCTTGTTTTCACAATTGAGCTCGGGAGAGGATATTGTGAATCATCCATTTATCTAAGCTCGGGAGAGTTAGATTCACGAAAGGGGTAAGTACGGTGTTTCAATCGCGAAATACTAACTCGGCCTAAGGATAGGTTAAGAGTTTCAGCGGCTAAAAGAAGTGTTTGATTGGTTGGTGAGTATAATTGGTTCACGCCGGGAGGTATCATCAAGGACTAGTCATCAACAACACTCTGACTTAGGGATAAGCGGAGTCACTCAAGGACACTTTGCCGAACTTTGGTAAAGTTCAACCACGAGCAAGGGATTGCCGCGGCGGACAGTATCGTCACTGCCCAGGCAGTAAACTACAGTGCTGCTGAGGCAGTGAGATGCGATTGCGTTGGACAGAGACAAGTCAATCAAATCCACTATACAACGTAACTGGATCCTAGCCCATATCTCTCTATTATTCCAAATCGGTATTTTTATTTAGTTATTTTAGTTTAGATAAATCAACCCAATTCACTTGTGTCTTTACTTTTCTACAGAACAAGAAGGTGAAGGAAGCATATTAAGTCTACCGGTCCTTGAGGAGACAATAACTCGATAATACTTATCATTTATTACTTTCGACGTGTTCACTTGCACTAAACGCGCACATTTGACACTTGCATTCAAGCTCGGGAGAGAAGTTTGTGAGTAATCCATTTATCTAGACTCGGGAGAGTTAGATTCACGAAAGAGATAAATACGGTGTTTCAATCGCGAAATACTAACTCGGCCTAGGGATAGGTTAAGAGTTTCAGCGGCTAAAAGAAGTGTGAGATTGGTTGGTGAGTATAATTGATTCACGCCGAGAGGTATCATCAAGGACTAGTCATCAACAGTACTTCGACTTAGAGATAAGCGGAGTCATCCAAGAACACTTTGGCGACCACCCACGAGCAAGGTATTGTCGCGGCGGACAGTATCGTCGCTGCCAAGGCAGTAATCTATAGTACTGCCGAGACAGTGATATACAATTGCATTGGACATAGACAAGTCAATCAAATCCACATTACAACGCAACTGGATCCTGATCTCTCTCTCTATTAATCAGACTTCATCTTTATTCTTAGTTTTCTTTAGTTCAATTTATTTAGTTTCATCGAAACCATAATTACCTGTGTTTTTATTTTATTCCTTTTTACAGAACAAGAAGACGAAGAAGGCATATTAAGTATACCAATCTCTGTGGAGACGATACACGATAATACTTATCACTTTATTACTTGCGATGTGTTCACTTGCACTAATTGCGCACTTTTGACACGCGACACTTACTATGCGAGTAGCAAATCAAAGATTGACCGTGAACATCAATAGTTCTCTCAAGTACGTGGCTGATTCTGAAGAATTCCAGAACATTTTGGAAACAGACTCTGAGCTGTCAAGGGAAGCTGATCATTTTTGTCACATCAATTTTGTTCAACTAGATGAGTATGAAGAGCTCACAAAAGAGGAAGAGGAAGCTGGTGAAATGCCATTAGAAAAGCAGCAATCTAGTTTGCTGATAGCTAGAAATCATTCAAGCTTCGAACCTCTTGACTTCGAGGAATCCGTTCCTCCCAAGCCTTCGTTACTCAATGCACCCAAGCTGGAGCTGAAAATTTTGCCACAACATCTCAAATATGCTTATCTGGGTGAACACGAGACCTTGCCTATTATCATTTCTGCGAATCTTAAAGTTGATCAAGAAAGAAGTATACTTGTTGTTTTGTCACATCATAAACGAGCAATAGGATGGACCATGGCAGATTTAAAGGGATCAGTCCCACTATCTGTACGCGTAACATACTTCTGGAAGAGTGTCATGGCAAATCCATAGAGCCACAACGAAGACTCAACGAAGACTCCACCCTATTATGAAGCAAGTTGTTATGAAGGAGATTATCAAATGGATCGATGTTGGAGTTATTTACCAAATATCAGATAGTTCATGGGTGAGCCAGGTTCATTGTGTGCCCCAAAAGGGAGGCACAACCATGGTGAGCAATGAAGACAATGAGTTATTGCCGACGCGCGTAGTGATCGGATAGAGGATTTGTATGGACTATCGCAAGCTCAAAAATGCTACGAAGAAGGATCAATTTCCTCTACCTTTCATCGACCAAATGTTGGATAGCTTGTCGGGTAAAGTTTACTATTCTTTCTTAGATTGATATTCGGGGTATAACCAAATAGCCATAAAACCGGAGGACCAAGAGAAGACTACATTCAGTTGTCCTTATGACACTTACGCTTTCCCAAGGATGCCCTTTGGATTGTGTAATGCGCCGACAACTTTCTAGAACTGTATGTGTCGCGTGTCAAAAGTGCGAGTTTAGTGCAAGTGGACACATCGAAAGTAATAAGTGATAAGTATTATCGGATTATCGTCTCCACAGGGACTGGTATACTTAATATGTCTTCTTTGTCTTCTTGTTCTGTAGAAAAGTAAAAACACAAGTAATTTGAGTTGTTTTATCTAAACTAAAATAACTAAATAAAAGTAAAGAGTTGGAATAATAGAGAGAGAAGGGTCAGGATCCAGTTGCGTTGTATTGTGGAATAATAGAGCCGGTGATAGGCACCTCTAGTCACTTTCCCAAAAATCTAGGTCTTTATCACCTAAGTTCATTAAAAGAATTCCTATAATCCAACAAGTCCCAAAAGTGTTTAAAGTTCTTCCTATAATAAGCTTCTAAGTTTTCATCCTCAAGTATCCTAAGGTTAAGCATTAACAGAACCTAAACATGGTAAGGAGAAAGATTTCTACAGCCTTAAAGAATAAACTAAGGCAATACTGATGATGAGCAGTGCAAAAGTGTAGGCAGTTAATTCAAGTAAGGCGGGGAGCATAAAATTTTTTAAAAAAATCACTGTAATACTCCCTTTTTGGCAAGGCCGCGGCAGTAGATTGCTGCCTTGGCAGTGAATCTGCACCCCCAAACTCAAACCAAGCATTATCCTCAATGCTTTATATTAGAAGAAATAAACGGCAAAACAGAATATGAATCATATGTAGCAAGTAAAAATAGTAAAAGCAATTAATATTGAATAAAGGACAAAGAATTTTAAAGCGACTCCGAAGAGCTGCTTGTAACAATTTTCCTCCTCGGCCTTGCTGCCGATTGCTTTGTCCTTGGTGAGGGCGATGGTTGCGCCTTTGCTTGCCTCGGCGGTTGGACTCGAGTGGGTGGTGTCCTTTGCATCGGGGCTTCTACCTCCTCTCCTTCTTCTACATCAGCCATCTCTTCGGTGAGCATTACGTCCGTTCCTCCTCCCATTGTCGTGGCTCCTCCGGTGTGGTGTGTACTTGGTCCGGCGGCGGTGGAGCTTTGGTGCACATAGGCATCTACCTCGGCCGATAGACTGCCCATGATGGTTGGTGATCGGGGTGGAGTGCTGAAAACGACCCTTCTCTTGGATGGTCTTCTGCTTACCGACGAGGCTGCGGCAGAATCCGCTACCTTGGATGGGCCAACAACCTGGTATTGGGGCTGGGGGTCCGCAAGGAAGAATGGCCTTGGTCCTCCCGGGGCTGGTGTAGTCTCGGTGTAAGGTGCGGCTGTGACGAACATGTTGCTTGGGAACTCCGGAAAATGTACCCCTTGGTCCGGGAAAGCGTGCAGCATCATCTAGGCTAAGGTGCCATTGAAATCCCTTTTGTACTCTATGTACCTTTGTTGTCGAAGATCCATTGTTGCCATCCTCTGCAAGATTTCCTGGTATGGGTCTGCTGCGGCAGATGTGTGGGCAGTACCAGGCATGTCTGCCGTGTACTGGGCCTCGACAGCAGTATCGGCAGTGAACTGCTGCGGCGTTGCTTGGACAGGCTCTACTTGAGTGATCTGCATGACTTTGTGATAGAAATCCCTGGTCCATCCTCGTCTTGGGGGAGTGTATTCATCTGTTTCTTCAATGGGTACACCTACAGAAACACATAAACCCGTAATCAAGCAAGGGAAATACAATGGTCCCTTATCTTTCTTACCGCACTCATGAATTTCCCTTAGGATGATTTCTCCAGCGTTGATGGTCCTCTTGTTGATGATGGATTGGATAAGCACCAATCTCTTGTGATCCACCGTGCTATTGTGTGATGCTGGGATGAGGCGTCGTTTGACGAAGGTATTCCACATCTTGGCCTCCGGCTTTAGGCTTTGTCTTGTTACAGATCCTCTACGGGTACCGGTTTCCCATGGGGTGTTCCCGTAACAAAGATCGTCTTTAATGAGTTCATAGTCCTCGACAGTGATATCTTCCAAGAATTCGGCGTGGATATCACTGTCTGGGGTGAGGCCATAGAAATTGTTAATTGTCTCGGTGTCGCGTGTCAAAAGTGCGCGTTTAGTGCAAGTGGACACATCCCAAGTAATAAGTGATAAGTATTTATCGAGTTATCGTCTCCTCAGGGACCGGTATACTTAATATGCTTTCTTTATCTTCTTACTCTGTAGAAAAATAAAAAAAAACACAAGTGAATGGGTGTGATTTATTAAACTAAGGTAATTGAATAAAAATAAAAGAGTCAAAATATTAGAGAGAAAGATGGGCCAGGATCCAGTTGTATTGTATTGTGGACTTGATTGACTTGTCTTTATCCAATGCAATCGTATATCTCTGCCTCGGCAGCACTGCAGTTTACTGCCTGGGCAGCGATAACACTGTCTGCCGCGACAATCCCTTGCTCGTGGGCAGACCTTACCAAAGTTTGGCAAAGTGTCCTTGAATGACTCCGCTTATCCCTAAGTCAGAGTGTTGTTGATGACTAGTCCTTGATGATACCTCCCGGCGTGAACCAATTATATTCCCCAACCAATCTCACACTTCTTTTAGCCGCTGAAACTCTTAACCTATCCCTAGGCTGAGTTAGTATTTCGCGATTGAAACATCGTACTTACCCCTTTCGTGAATCTAACTCTCCCGAGCTTAGATAAATGGATTACTCACAAACTTCCCTCCTGGGCTTGAATGCAAGAACAAGGAATAACAAAGGATAAGCAAACCTTGATAATACTTATTGCATTGAATGAAAGATAAAGTACAATCTCCTCTCACAAATACTCCACAACCTCCACCTAAACCCTATGAAGGTTTTAGAACATGATGGAAAGGAAAGAAACAAGAGTAGAAGTCGGCTCTCCCTAGGTATTTCGCTATTTGATACATTGGGTGGCTAGGTCTTTATATAGGCTAGACCTACGGCAAACCTTTCCTAAGTAGAATACAACTTGGAGTAGGGAACAAGTCAAGTACATAATAATAATATATTTCCAAGTTTGAATTCGGCTAAGGGGGCTTTCTCGCGTGGTCTTCCTTTGGGCTTTTCCTTGCGCTAGCCAGCTCCGATCCATGGGCTTCAAGTCCAGACGCGTTCCTTGGATTTTTGTCTTTCCATCGCCTATAATCTTGCTTCCTGTCTTCCTGCTGCTGCCTCGGCATGAGGTCCTACCTCGGCCTTGTCTCTGCCGCGGCACTGGTTCTCCTGCACAGATATGAAAACGTAGTAAAACGTGCCTTTTTCAATAAATATTATCTATTTAAGTATAACTTCTAAATATATCACATTAAGCACATGCATTGGTTCAAGTGGGTGAATATTTGGTGATAAATGTCGATAAAAGGAGTATAAAGTGATGGTATGTTGAGCACTTATCACACCCCCAAACTCGAACTATTGCTTGTCCTCAAGCAATGCAAACCATCAATTTGCCGAACTCTATTCTCTCTCGGTCTTACATGACCATCTATTCTCCCCACCATAGCTAGGCCTATCTTTTAAGCCTTAATTATCACCTAAGATCATTAAAAGAATTCCTATAATCCACAAGTCCCAAAAGTGTTTAAAATTCTTCATATAGTAAGCTTCTAAATTTTCATCCTTAAGCATCCTAAGGTCAAGCCCTCTTAACAGAACCTAAACATGGTAAGGAGAAAGATTTCTATAGCCTTAAAGAATAAACTAAGGCAATACTGATGATGAGCAGTGCAAGAGTGTATGCAGTTAATTCAAGTAACGTGGGGAGCATAAAAAATAAAAAAAATCACTGGAATACTCCCTTTTTGGCAAGGCCACGGCAGTAGATTGCTGCCTTGGCAGTGAATCTGCACCCCCAAACTCAAACAAAGCATTGTCCTCAATGCTTTTATATTTGGAAGGAATAAGCGGCAAAACAGAATATGAATTATATGCAGCAATGAAAGATAGTAAAAGCAATTGAATATAGAAATAAAGGACAAAGAATTTTAGAGCGACTCCGAAGAGCTGCTCGTAACAATTTTTCTCCGTTGCCTAGATGCCATGTGCTTTGTCCTTGGGGAGGGCGATGGTTGCGCCTTTGCTTGCCCCGGCGGCTCGACTTGAGTGGGTGGGGTCCTATGCATTGGGGCTTCTACTTCTCCTTCTTCAACATCCGCCATCTCTTCGGTTATCATCACGTCCGTTCCTCCTTCCATCGCAGTTGGTCCTCCGGTGTGGTGTGTGCTTGGGCCGGCGGCAGTGGAGCCTTGGTGTACATAAGCATCTATCTCGGTAGATAGACTGCCCATGATAATTGGCGATCTTGGTGGAGTGCTGAAAATGTCTCTCCGCTTGGATGGCCTTCGGCTGATAGATGAGGCCGCGGCAGAATCTACTGGCCTAGATGGTCCAGCAGCCTGGTATTGGGGCTAAGGGTCCGGATGGAAGAACGGTCGCGGTCCTCTTGGGGCTGGTGTAGTCTCGGTGTAGGGTGCAGCAGTAACGAACATATTGCTTGGGAACTCCGGGAATTGGACGCCTTGGTCCGGGAATGGGTGCATCATCATTTGGGCGAGCGTTCCATTGAAGTCCCGTTGGTACTCCATGTACCGTTGTTGTTGAAGATCCATCGCGGCCATGCGCTGCAAGATTTCTTGATACGGGTCTGCTGCGGTAGAGGTGTGGGCAGTACCAGGCATATCTGCCGTATACTGGGCCCCGACAGCAGTATCGGCAGTGAACTACTGCGGTGTTGCCTGGACAGGTTCTACTTATGTGATCTGCATGACTTTGTGGCAGAATTCCTTGGTCCATCCTCTTCTTGGGGGTGTGTATTCATCGGTTTCTTCAATGGGTACACCTGTAGAAACACATAAACCCGTAATCAAGCAAGGGAAATACAATGGTCCTCGATCTTTCTTACCGCACTCGTGAATCTCCCGTAGGATAATTTCTCCAACGTTGATGGTCCTTTTGTTGATGATGGATTTGATAAGCACCAATCTCTTGCGATCCACCGCGCTATTATGTGATGTTGGGATGAGGCGTCGTTTGACGAAGGTGTTCCACATCTTGGCCTCCGGCTTCAAACTTTGTCTTGTTACGGAACACCGATGGGTACCGGTTTCCCATGGAGTGTTCGCGTAACAAAGATCGTCTTTGATAAGTTCATAGTCCTCGACAGTGATATCTTCGAAGAAGTCAGCATGGAGATCACTGTCCGGTGTGAGGCCGTAGAAGCTGTTGATCGTCTCAGCATCAAGTTGTACAGGCCTGCCGCGGCAGTGAACAAAGAGGGAGTCTTTGCTGGGCCCATGAGCGTAGAACTCCCGCACAATTGTGGCGTTTTCCTGGGCAGGTTGCAAACAGAATATTTCCCATTTCTAGTACTTTATTCTGTCGAACAAGTAGTGTTCAATGCCGTAATTCTCTTCATCCGCGTGCTGGAACCCTTATTCTTCCCATAGTTGCCTTGCGATGAAAGATCGATTGAATCGTTCTTCAACGTTGGCTGGGGCGAATCTTTTGTAAGTTGCCATCAAGAAAGAGAAAATTGAGTTCTTGGAGGTTTTCTTGAAGAGAAACTGGAGAATTAGAAGGGATTAGTAGGCAGAGAGTAATTGAGAGAGTGATTGTTAAGGATACTAAAGAAAGCAAGAAAGTAAGAGTGAATAGTTCAAGAGGAATGAGTGTCTTATATAGGCCTCGGCCTTGTGACCGTTGAGATCACTAGCCGTTGTACCCATTTCCTTCTGCTGCCGTTTCCTTTTCTGCCGCGGCAGGAATCTCAGCAGACTAGCCGTTATACTTTTCTGCCCGTTGGAACTGCTGCGGCTCTGACACTGTTGTATTGCCTCGGCAGAGTTCCTGCTGTGAACTATTTTTCCCTTATCTTTGCTTTTTATTCCTAAATAAAAATTTAAACACACAAAAGAAAAATACTAAAAACGAAAATAATTAGAAAAATAAAAATAAACTACTAACCCTAATATAATAAAGAAAAGAAAAAGGGAGAGGTTACGTTACTGGTGGAGAGCATGCGAATGCATCTCCCAAAATTATTTTCTCCCTTAGGCCCAAATTGTGTATCGGTTGTGGGCTGCTCCTTAGTGTTGTCTGTCCATCCATCTTGGGCTTGATTTTCTTGCCGAATATCCTGCCGAGCAGACTGCCCAGGCAGGATATCTTATTGTCTACTGTGTGAATGGCCTTGCATTCCTCTGGATCGTCATACCTCTTTAAGTTGTGGAATGCGTTGAGTTTGACTTGTTGGTCATTGACCCGCATAGTCAACTCTCCTTTTTCCACGTCAATCAATGTACGTCCAGTTGCTAGGAAGGGTCTCCCAAGGATAATCGGTGCGTTGTCATCTGCTTCACAATCAAGGACAAGGAAGTCGGCAGGAAAAATAAACTTGTCAACTCTTAACAGTATGTCCTCGATTTTTCCTACAGGTTGCACATAGGATCTATCCGCGAGTTGGAGCATCATTGTTGTAGGCTTCGGCCTTCCAATTCCAAGCTTTTGGAAGACTGATTTAGGCATGAGGTTTATACTTGCTCTAAGGTCGCACAGGGCCTTTCCTTCATAACTCTTTCCTATCGCACAAGGTATATTGAAGCAACCAGGATCTTTTAACTTTGGTGGCATGCGGTTATGCAGCATTGCCATGCATCCCTCGGTGGCAGCCACTGTCTCAAACTCACCTATTCGTTTTCTCTTTGATACCATATCTTTTAAGAACTTGGCATAGTTGGGCATTTGTTCAATGGCCTCAACGAATGGTATGTTGATGTGGACTTGCTTCAAGATATCGAGGAACTTCTTGAACTGTTGATCCTGTTTTTGTTTCTTCAACCTTTGTGGGAAAGGTGGTGGTGGTCTCATCTCGTCCAGGGTTTCTTTAGATTGGAATCGTATACCTGGCACCACTGGAATTTTTGCTGCCTCGGCAGACTGCTCAGGCGCTGCAGTGCTTGCTACCGGGGCAGTGTTGTCAGTCTCGGTTTGCTCAGCCTCTTCTCTTGATTGATCCTCTAGTTGGGTTCGGCTCTCTGGGATCTTCTCTTTCAACTGTAGACCACTCCTGGTAGTGATTGCCTTGCACTGTTCATGGCTTAGTACCTTAGCAACCTTAGTATTGCTAGGTAGGCCTCCTTGTGGTCTAGTGTTTATACATTGAGCAAACTGCCCAACCTGAGTTTCCAGAGTTTTTATGGCCGCTTCTTGATTTTGTAGCCTCATCTCAGTCCTATTCATGAAGGCGTCGGTCCTCTTGATGAAATTACTATTTTCCGACATGTATGACTCGGTTTTCATCATGAAGGCCTTTAGCGTGTTTTCCAATGAATTGACCGGTTGCTACTGCATCTGCGGCGGCGGCATCGATTGTTGGACTTGCTGCTGCGGCATTGGCTGCTGAAATCCTGGTGGTTGAGTGATTGGGTTTAAGGTATTATTTGGGTTACTCCAGGATAAGTTTGGATGCCTCTTCCATGAGGGGTTGTATGTGTTGGACATCACATTGTTACGGTTGTAGTTTCCAACATACATACCAGTTTCTTGATTCATGCAATCAACAGAATTGTGGTTACCTCCACATAAATCACAACATAAATCAATTACCTTGACCTCACGGGTATTGTTTTGTAATTGTAGGTTTTGCACCATCTTGGTAAGAGAGGCCAATTGTGTAGCCACTGAACTTGATGAATCTAATTCGTTTACCGTGGCTTGGCGTCTTACTCCTCGCCTAGATGTGGGAAACTGGAAGTCATTTCTTGCGAGTTTATTCAAAATTTCAATATCGGGTGCCTTGTCCAGGAGTGTGCCATTTGTCGAGGCATGTAACATCATCCTTGTTGGGGCATTTGTGTCGTTGTAAAACATTGTCACTTGTGTCCATAAGGGAAATCCATGCAGCGGACACTTGTGCAATAGCTCTCTATAGCGTTCCCATGCCTCGTACATTGGTTCGTCTTCAGCCTGTCGGAAAGAAGTAATTTCATTACGAATTCTATCATATAGATTAGTAGGATTAAAGCGAGTAATGAAATCACGGCAAAGTTCACTCCAGGATCCAATAGATCCCGCTGGAATGCTATTTAACCAAGCTTTCGCCCTATCCCTCAGTGAATAGGGGAATAGCTTTAATCGCAAGACATCTTCATGGACTCCTTGGATTTTGAAAGAGTTGCAAATCTCCATGAAGGATTTGAGATGCTGCCTTGCGTCTTCAGTTGCAGACCCACCAAATTGTCCAATTGTATTTAACATGTTGAACATAACAGGTTTGAGTTCAAAATGGGCTGCTTCAATCTCGGGTGTAACGACTCCTGGGTTTAGTCCATTTAAGTCCTCCTCTAAGAAATCTCTGACAGTCAGCTGTCGCGGCCCAGGTGGCGGCGGTAGACCTTCATTGCCGGCAGGTATGTTTTGTCCTGCCTGAACCTCTGCCATGACTCCTCGGATTTGTCTCCTCAACCTTAACCTTGTTCTTTCAATCTCAGGATCTAACTCGTATAAGGGGTTGGTTGGATTGGCCCTGGTCATACATCAAGAAAAACAAAAGTAAAATAAAAATAAAAAGAAACAAGAAAATAAGGAAAAAAAAATTTAGTTGCCAGTCCCCGGCAACGACGCCAAAAACTTGTCGCGTGTCAAAAGTGCGCGTTTAGTGCAAGTGGACACATCGCAAGTAATAAGTGAAAAGTATTTATCGAGTTATCATCTCCTCAGGGACCGGTATACTTAATATGCTTTCTTTATCTTCTTACTCTGTAGAAAAATAAAAAAAAAACACAAGTGAATGGGTGTGATTTATTAAACTAAGGTAATTGAATAAAAATAAAAGAGTCGAAATATTAGAGAGAAAGATGGGCCAGGATCCAGTTGTATTGTATTGTGGACTTGATTGACTTGTCTTTATCCAATGCAATCGTATATCTCTGCCTCGGCAGCACTGCAGTTTACTGCCTGGGCAGCGATAATGCTGTCAGCCGCGGCAATCCCTTGCTCGTGGGCAGACCTTACCAAAGTTCGGCAAAGTGTCCTTGAATGACTCCGCTTATCCCTAAGTCAGAGTGCTTTGATGACTAGTCCTTGATGATACCTCCCGGCGTGAACCAATTATATTCACCAACCAATCTCACACTTCTTTTAGCCGCTGAAACTCTTAACCTATCCCTTGGCTGAGTTAGTATTTCGCGATTGAAACACCGTACTTACCCCTTTCGTGAATCTAACTCTCCCGAGCTTAGATAAATGGATTACTCACAAACTTCCCTCCCGGGCTTGAATGCAAGAACAAGGAATAACAAAGGATAAGCAAACCTTGATAATTCTTATTGCATTGAATGAAAGATAAAGTACAATCTCCTCTCACAAATACTCCACAACCTCCACCTAAACCCTATGAAGGTTTTAGAACATGATGGAGAGGAAAGAAACAAGAGTAGAAGTCGGCTCTCCCTAGGTATTTCGCTATTTGATACATTGGGTGGCTAGGTCTTTATATAGGCTAGACCTACGGCAAACCTTTCCTAACTAGAATACAACTTGGAGTAGGGAACAAGTCAAGTACATAATAATAATATATTTCCAAGTTTGAATTCGGCTAAGGGGGCTTTTCCGCGTGGTCTTCCTTTGGCTTTTCCTTGCGCTAGCCAGCTCCGAATCATGGGCTTCAAGTCCAGACGCGTTCCTTGGATTTTTGTCTTTCCATCGCCTATAATCTTGCTTCCTGTCTTCCTGTTGCTGCCTCGGCATCAGGTTCTGCCTCGGCCTTGTCTCTGCCGCGGCATTGGTTCTCCTGCATAGATATGAAAACGCAGTAAAACGTGCCTTTTTCTATAAATATTATCTATTTAAGTATAACTTCTAAATATATCACATTAAGCACATGCATTGGTTCAAGTGGGTGAATATTTGGTGATAAATGCTGATAAAAGGAGTATAAAGTGATGGTGTGTTGAGCACTTATCACTCGGCATCGAGCTGGACTGGCTTGCCGCGGCAGTGAACAAAGAGGGAATCGTTGCTGGGCCCATGAGCGTAGAACTCCCGCACGATCGTGGCGTTTGCCTGGGCAGGTTGCAGACAAAAAATTTCCCAATTCTATTACTTAATTCTGTCATAGAGGTAGTGCTCAATGTCGTAGTTGTCTTCATTTGCATGCTGGAAACCTTGTTCTTCCCAAAGTTGCCTAGCAATGAAAGATCGGTTGAATCGATCTTCAACGTTGGCTGGGGAGAATCTTTTATATGTTGCCATCAAGATAGAGAGATGTGAGTTCTTGGAGGTTTTTCTTAAAGAGAATCTGGAAATTTTACGAGAATTAGTAGGCAGAGAGTAATGTGAGAGAGAGATTGTTATGAATACTAAAGAAAACAAGAAAGTAAGAGTGAATAGTTTAAGAGGAAGGAGTTTCTTATATAGGCCTCGGCCTTGTGACCGTTGAAGCCACTAGCCGTTTTGTGACCGTTTCCTTTTCTGCCGTTTCCTTTTTCTGCCGCGGCAGGAATCTCGGCAGACTAGCCGTTACACTGTTCTGCCCGTTGGGACTGCTGCGGCTCTGACACTGTTTTATTGCCTCGGCAGAGTTCCTGCTATGAACTACTTCTCCTTTATTCTTGCTTTATTAACCTAACCTAAAAAGATAAACATCAATAAAGAAACATTCAAATAATGAGAAGATATTCCTAAATACCATAATTAAGAGAATTCATGAAAATACCAAATAAAATAAAAGAGAAGATTAATAAAAAAAATAAGAATATAAAGAAAACTTATGGAGGATCGTTTCCGATATTTCTTATAGTCCATCTGCACCCTCCATCGAGTGACAATTCTACTCAAAAATATATGGGCTAATGCGGGTACGGATACTCCCATTTATGCTATCATGGCGGAAGTGTCTTCCGTTTGTGTTCTTTTGTAGTCCATGCCTATCCTCCAACTTGATATTGTTTCTGAAGGCAGAAATAATTTGTTAGAAAAAATTATATCAACATCCAGCCACTTAATTACCTCCTTGTTGTTGACTTCCATCATAGATGGATATAGCCTTCGTTGTCGTGGCAATTGTTGTGATAGCCAATTGTCGTGGCAATCTTTTGCCAAAATTCGGTGTAAGTCAAGTGAAGAATCATCTTTCTTGAAGTCTTCAAGAATCAACCCACATTGTTTCTTATGCTTCTCAGTAATCTCCATTAGTAGAGACTCTGGCTTGGAACTAATATTAGCTGGAATTACCACATAAATATCTAAACAATCATATCCTATTTGTGATGGCTTCAAGTCGTGTAATGTTGACTCCTCGGAAGATACTTGCAATGGAAGAAATGAGTTTTTAAAGAATTCAAAAGGTTTATTCGTTACCATCTCATATTCCATTATCACGGCATTGCCATCTTGTTGATCAAGCATGTCGTCGTGTAACTGCCCCAGTAGCTGTGAGTGAGATTAATCCTCAACTTCCTTTTTCAGCATCATTGCTGCCGTAACATCCTGGGAATCAGACTCCTCAGAATTTTCTAGAGCATTACTCTCATCGGCCTCGTTGAGTGGTATCGTGACATTGCCCTGTTCAGGCTTCTCTACTGCCGCGGCAATTATTTCGGGAGACTCATCCATGGCATATATGGATCTCTGCAATTGATCTTCTGAATCCTTCAAGGGTGCATCCAATCTAGCTATATGTGCATCCAATAGCCTTGATTGTTCTTTCATTAATTCTTCAATTCTAGCCATTGACGCTTTCAATGTTTCCTCCAATGAATTTGGATACTCTTGAGAAGAATTATATTGCCATGGTTTATCTGCAACATTAACAAAATTGTCATGGTAAAAATTTTGAGCGTTTGGATCATACCATGAAGGATTTTGTTGTTGGTTCCATCTATGGTCCTCTATGTGGCCATATGTTCCAGTACTATACGGGCAATTGCTAACCAAATGATCATCTCCGCAATTAAAACAAAAATTTGCCCATGCATAAATTTGTTGGGTTGCTCTTGGTGGGCATAGATAATCATCATGTAATCTAGGAAATTCTTGATTGGCTCGATTCATATCTTCCAACATCAACTCCCGAATAGATTTCTTTCTTTCTCCTGGCATCTTAAAAATTCTTCAACTTGAAACACACCTATAATTTTTAAAGAAAAAGAAAATATGTTAGTAAACATAATTAAAAACAAGAAAATAAAGAAGATAAAATTTAGTTACCAGTCCCCGGCAACGGCGCCAAAAACTTGACGCGTGTCAAATGTGCGCGTTTAGTGCAAGTGAACACGTCGAAAGTAATAAATGATAATTATTATCGAGTTATCGTCTCCTCAGGGACCGGTAGACTTAATTATGCTTCCTTCACCTTCTTATTCTGTAGAAAAGTAAAGACACAAGTGAATTGGGTTGATTTATCTAAACTAAAATAACTAAATAAAAATACTGATTTGGAATAATAGAGAGATATGGGCTAGGATCCAGTTGCGTTGTATAGTGGATTTGATTGACTTGTCTCTGTCCAATGCAATCGCATCTCACTGCCTCGGTAGCATTGCAGTTTACTGCCTGGGCAGCGACGATACTGTCCGCCGCGGCAATCCCTTGCTCGTGGTTGAACTTTACCAAAGTTCGGCAAAGTGTCCTTGAGTGACTCCGCTTATCCCTAAGTCAGAGTGTTGTTGATGACTAGTCCTTGATGATACCTCCCGGCGTGAACCAATTATACTCACCAACCAATCCCACACTTCTTTTAGCCGCTGAAACTCTTAACCTATCCCTAGGCCGAGTTAGTATTTCGCGATTGAAACACCGTACTTACCCCTTTCGTGAATCTAACTCTCCCGAGCTTAGATAAATGGATGATTCACAATATCCTCTCCCGAGCTCAATTGTGAACACAAGGAATAACAAAGGATAAGCAAACCTTGATAACTTTATTGCATTGAATCAAAGACAAAGTACAATCTCTTCTCACATATACTCGACAACCTTCACCTAATCCCTAAAAAGGTTTAGAACATAATGGAGAAGAAGAAGAAGACAAGAATAAAATTTGGCTCTCCCTAGGTATTCCATCTCTAATACATTGGGTGGCTAGGTCTTTATATAGGCTAGACCTAGGGCAAACTCATAGTTGTCGCTTTGTGTACAAAGCGATATCATCAAAGTAGTCTTTTTGTGTACAAAGCGATTTCTATTAAACAGAAATCGCTTTTTGTATAAAGCGATTTCCAGGATTTAGGTTTTTGCCGGTTCATTATCTCATGAAAATCGCTTTGTACATAAAGTGATTTATTTTTCACATATTAAATATTAACTGATTTGTAAAGGCATACTAACTCACCCGTAAATCGCTTCCTATGCAAAGCGAGTACTGAAATTGCTTTATACAGAAAGCGATTTCAACTTACGTGTTCTGACAGGAGTATAGTTTTGTAAATAAAACTTGAATGGGGTATATATTTATAATAAAATAATAAAAAAGGGATATTCATGTAATATTGTCGTTGAAAACAGATGTGTGATTCAAACGGTCTAAACTCGTTAGATAAGACATATGGAATCCCCTTGATGGTTCACTGTCATGCAGCAGGCTTTAGTGGAATGTTTCTGTAGTTTACAAAATAAAAATAAAATAAAAATACAAGAAGCAATTAAACTGGGGGTTGACGCTAACTACTGATAAGTTGAGTTAAGTTAAAAAATTTTGAGTTATTCGAGTTGACGAGTCATATTTTATAACTCAAACTTTATTTGAAATTTTTTTATTCGATTTGAGTTTAAGAAATTCTAGTCGAGTCTTCGAGTTCGTATAAATATTTAATTGTGATTATTTATCATGTTATAGTACGATTTAATTCCAGTTTAAATGATTTTTCTAACCATAAAAGACATATATCTTCATATTTTTTAATATGTAGCAATATTTCTTCATATTTTTATATATCAATATATATCATAAAAAATAAGAGACTCTTATTGAACTTTAAAAATAAAACCTTTAATTATTAAAAATTTTGAGTTATTGGAATTTCCATTTACAACTCAAATTTTATTTGAAATTTATCGAGTCGAGTTGAGTTTATGAAATTTCGAGTGTAGTCTGTGTAAGCATTAAACGAGCATAAACGCATCGAAAAAGGATCGAAATAAATACCTCCATCCATTGTCAAAACCTTAAGCCAAATGAGATGTGGTTGCTCCATCGTCTAACACCTCGGACCACCGTAAAAGTAAAGAACTCGGCTACAAAATAACTTAAAACGCCAATATCTTCTAAGCACTCAAAATACTCACTAGATGGAATATGTGATACTTGTGTTTTGATGCTTAGGGACCTTAGGCTAGGTTGGTATTTATAGGGGTTCATCCATCAAGAATCACCAACCAAATGGACAAAAATACCCCTTAACTACACGACGTTATCCTTTTAACCGAACCACAATAACATGAATGGCAATTCATGCCTGTGAACGTGGGAAACTACCGTGAATATAATGCACTTTAAGTTTCCATGTTCATGTTTCCAATAGTGAAATCATGGGAAACGGTTCAAAAGAACTACTAAACATGGTTATCCAACTAACATTCTCCCACTTGGTTCGTATTGTCCATGTAAACTTAAAGTTGAAACATAATGTATGAATCATGGCGATATTTCCCATTATGATTGAGTTATATCTTTCATGTATCACAATACATTAAGTCTTAATGCTTTAGCCAATATACTTAATGAATAAACCCAATGTTTATTCTAGATCTAAACTTTAGTTATATTTCTCGAAACAATTAACTTAATGTATACACAACATAAATGAGAAATATCAAACTTTATTAGAGTTTCAACAGAATTTGTTCTTACAATGAAAAATTACAAAGTAGGAACAAGTCCTATAGTGACAACATGATCCTTAAATTTATGTGCTGGCATTCCCTTAGTCAAAGGATCATCTAACATCTACTCAGTGTTAATGTGCTAAGGGCATAAAGACATGTTGGAATCTACAAGTGTAAGCCCAGAAATGAAACTCTTTAACCATATGGAATGTTTCTCATTTCTTCCTTCTCAAATTCGTTCTTCGGGCATTGGTTCAAATTTAACTTATCTTGCTTTATATCTTTCTTTAGCAACGAGTCTTGCTTTATATCTTTCTATGTTGCCTTTTGAGTCTCTTTTTGTTTTAAAGACCCATTTACATCCAATGGCTTTTACACCATCAGGAAACAATACAAGATCCCAAACTTCGTTGCTCTTCATAGAATTCATCTCATCTTTCATCGCATCATACCATAAATTTGATTCATTATAGCTCATGGCACTTGAAAATGACTCAGGGTCATTTTCAGCTCAAACATTATAGTCAGATTCTTGTAAATACACAAAATAATCACTAGAAATTGCTAATTTTCTTTCTCTAATAGATCTTCTTAATGTTAAACCAACATTCTCTTATGGATTATGTTATTCAACTGATTGTTCAATAATTTCTGGATTTTCTTGAACAACTTGATCTATTGGAGTGTTTTCAACAACTTGTGGAAATTCATTGATTGGTTGTTCAACACCCGATTGAGCTTGAGGGGTGTTATATATGATAACCAATTTCTCACTTAAAGTGGATGGTCGATCTACGGGTATTGAATCCCGAGAAAGATCACTCCCCACTGATTGAGTCAATCTCAAGAAATTTTGTATTTCTTGATTCCACAATTCTAGTGCTATTAGATGGACAATAGAATCTGTAACCTTTAGACTTTTCGGCATATCCAATAAAATACCCACTAATAGTCCTTGGGTCCAGTTTCTTTTCTTGCGGGTTATAAATTCTCACTTCAGACGGGCATCCCCATACGAGTATATGTCCAAACTAGGTTTCCAACCTTTGAATAACTCAAAAGGTGTCTTTGAGACAACCTTGGTTGGGACCCGGATTAATATATACACAGCCGTCTTGAGAGCTTCAACCCATAAAGACTTAGGTAGCTTAGAGCTACTAAGCATACTTCGCACTATGTCCATTAAAGTTTGGTTTCTTCTTTCCGCAACACCATTCTGATCTGGCGAGCCTGGCATGGTGTATTGGGCAACTATACCGTTGTCTTGAGGAAACTTCGCAAATGGACCATGTGCTTGTCCATCTTCTGTGTATCTACCATAATACTCACCACCTCCATCTGTTCTCACAATCTTTATTTGCTTACCGCATTATTTCTCTACTTCAGCCTTGAAAATCTTAAAGGCTTCTAACGCTTCACTTTTATGATGAAGCATGTAGAGATAAATGTATCGTGAGTAATCATCTATGAAAGTGATGAAGTATTTCTGACCTTGTACATCCATATCTGGGCAACAGATATCAGAATGGATGATTTCCATTATGGTCGAACTCCTCTTGGCACCTTTCTTTGACTTGTTAGTCTGCTTACCCTTAATGCAGTCTACACAAGTATCAAAATCAGTAAAATCTAAGGTATTGAGTACCCCATCATTGTAATCACTAATTTTATCCAGGTGTCAAACCCGATTTTAATTTTCGTTTTAAATTCGAACAATGGGCTTGTAATTATTAATTAATCCAAAAAATGCAAAAATATTACTATGTATTTTACTTTGAGAAAATTGACAATATTATGTCTTGTTGCTTTATTAAGTATACATAATAGTCAATGTTTTCTTTATTCAAAAAATCCAAAAACATTATATTAAGATACATTTTATATACATGTATTTATTTTCCTTTTTCTAAAAAAAATATATATGCTATAAGAAATAAAATATTAAATTTTCTTTTTAATTTGATTTCGTTAGTTCATTTTATACTATTATTATTCTCTTTATTTTATCTTATTTAGTTTTTATTACTATTATAAATATTATTATTTTTTATTATCTATTATTATTTTCGTTTCTTATTTCCTTTTTTATTATTATTACTTTTACTATTTTAAATTAACAAAAATCCAAAAAACAATTAAATAATAGCCCAAGTCTTATAATAAAACAGTCCATTTATAAATATTATAAAACCCAAAGAAAATTAAATAACAAGCCCACTAAAGCCCAAACCCGATTGTTACAACAGAAACCCTAGACTAACTCATGTTTATCCCATGCGCAACCCAACGTGGGCCGTTAGATCTACCCTTGATCTAATGGCCACAATCAAAGGAGAAAAAGGATCTGGAATCTCCCACGCTCCCCACGCGCGACCCTTGCGATGATTCACGCGCGCGTGCATCTCACGTGCCCGACTACTCAGCTCCAGACGCCCATTCATCTTCGCTGGCCGATCTTATCTCCGGTCATCGTCCGTTCGCCCTCCGATGTACAAGCCACATCATGCAAACCAACAAAAATGACGGTCAAAAATCGTACATCTCAGATAATTCATACGAACAAAAATGGCAAATTCCCAAAGGCATAATCGACAAATCCGACAATTTCCAGAGTGAATCAGAGGGTTTGTATCCAAATCAGAGACAAGCCAATAATCTCAGAAGAGTGCAACGCATAAATCCAAAAGAATTATCAGAGGCAACAGATACACGAATACAAAAAATCAGAGAGCACAACCCATTAGCATTTTAGGCCTTTTCTGATAATCATGTAATCGGCTATAAAAGCCGAATCAAAAGACAATGTAAAGGGTCTTCCCCAACCAATTCGAATTAATACACACAAAAAAAACCTTTAGAGGTACACCATCTCGTTCTTTCTTTTCGCATACATAAAATAATATAGAGTTAAGGCCTGTGTTTTTTTACCTTCGAAAGGATGAGTTATCGGTCGGCTCTTCCTCTCAACGTCGTTCACTTCCTCTTCCCGGTAATAATCCCACGGCATTCATGCGTCTGAGGGTGAGCCAACAGTGAAGAGAAGAGGTTTTCAGTACCTAAATCGAATCTGGATTTTGCGACGGGGCATGGTGGCCGGTGTCTGTGTTCATGAAGAAAATTTGATTGTTCTTGGATTTCTGGGTTGGGGTTGAATATCCCAGAGAGAATCAAGGGGTTTGATTTTTCGGTTTTGGGAGGAGCGTTTTTAATTTTTTTGGTTGTTATTTATACCGAGGCCCCTATTTTAAAATGGATTTATTACACATTAACTCCCTCCGTGTCTCTTTAATCACCTCCCCGGTCCCTTAGATCTTATTTTGCTTTTCAATTTGCCCCCTAATCCGGCCATAATCGCTGATTTTAAATGGTTTATTTGGTTTTGGGTCCCCGCGTGTTCTGGAGTTTATTTTTGGGCCATTCCTCCTTTTTTAATCACAACCGAGATCCCTACTTTTTAAATATTTTTACAATCTGGTCATCGCTATTTCTCCCCTGCAAATCAGGTTTTAAGTCCTTAATATTTTATTTTCTTTTTGATTTAGCCCATTCCAGTGGCTTTTTTTTATTATCTTGGTTTATTTTATCTTATTCATTTAGTTATTTATGGTTCATGTCATGTATATATCTCATTATTTATTTGCATGTTATATTTATGTTTATTTACCTATATATTTTATTTCATTATGCATGTTCATATTTATTTTTGGCATTATTATCATTCATGTTGTTGCATTTTATTTATTTTGTCATGTTCTCATTCATTATGCTTGTATGTTTATTTTATTGTTATATTTGTTATCTACCATATTATGTTATCATGTATTTTATTTTTGATATACATATGTTCATTTTATTACTTATGTCATGTTTTTTAGTTTGTGCATTTTATTATTTCGTTCATATATTTGTGAAGTTTTATAATGTATTGCATTTATTTCATACATTTTCTTTTATCATTTATACTTCTTATTATGTTTATCATATATTATGTTTTATTTTCATTTATGCATTTCATTTACATTTTATATATATTATGCTTTTAATTTATTATGACATGCACCTTTATTTATTTATTCTATTCATGTATATTTTTTTGTATATCTTGCTTATGTTTTATTTTACTTACGTCACACCACATTAATTAATGGACTTAACAATTACGTCTTTATTCGGTCGTAACGGGCTCGACACCAAACGTAGTGGTGGCGGTGTATGCGTTTACCTTCGTATATAGACACGATAAAATTAAAATAAATTCGAATCTTTAAGCAAACCGTAATTTAACTGCCACTTTAAATCAAGAAATCCAAGATTAATTAAGCGGTTATTTTGATAAAGGTGCCAGTTTTGGGACAGTTTTAAACGCTAATCCCGTTTTTAATCGTAACCGACTCTCGAACTCGTTTTCCTTTCAAATCTCTGGTTTTCTCGGTGTCTGGTCTACCAAAAGTGACTGGTGGCGACTCCAAACGTTTTCTAAATTGTTTTCCAAATTTCATTTCAATATTTTTTATTTGTCTTTAAATTATTTTTTTAAAAAACACGTTTCCCCAAATTTTCAACTTGTTTTATTTTAGGTCGTTTTCAAACCCTAATTTTTCTTTTTCGAGATAAATTCTAAACTTCTCAATTCTCCCAATTTCGATAAATTCCCCTTTTAAATTAAAATCCTTCTAATTTATGAATTCCCATTTTCTAAATTAAATTCCTTAATTTTCAAATCATTTAAACATTTCCAAAATCTAGTTTCTATTTTCTTTCGTCTTTTCAAATTAGCGACCTTTATTCTAATAAAACCGAAACCTCTTAATTTTTGGTCGCTACAATCATTTACTAATCTTTTAATCATTTCAATGGAGATATGACCTAATCTTCGATGCCATAAAATAGAGGAATCTTCATTTATAACACAACGCTTAGTACCAGTTTGAATGTGCATAACATTATGAGTGATATTATTTTGTAAATCAATAGAATAAAGACCATCACATAAAATTCCATTTCCAATAATTTTAGATTTATAAAATAAATTGAAACCAACATTCGAGAAATTAAAACAATACCCCAAGGGTACAAGTCTTGAAACAGAAATTAAATTTCTTGAAAAACTAGGAATATAAAAGGCTTTTTCTAAAATTAAAACAAAGCCACTAAGCACTAATTCACAGGTCCCAATAGCTTTCACATGTGATTGCATCTTGTTTCCTGAATAGATGTATCGCTCATCTTCCATTGGTTCCCTCAGGTTTTTAATCCCTGTAAGGAATTTGAGACATGGCTTGTAGAACCAGAATCAATCCACCATGTGTTATAATTAACATCAACCATATTTGGCTCAAAGCAAACAAGTGAGATTGATTTACCTTTCTTTTCAAGCCAACCCTTATACTTGACAAAATACTTCTTCGTGTGTCCCTTCTTTTTACAGAAGAAACACGTGGACTCTTTCTTGATGTCAGCTTGGGTTTGCATTTTAGCCTTCCCTTTTTGCTTGGCTTGGACTGAATTCTTTCTTTGAGTAACCTTCAGTGCACTCTCTCCCATATCTACTACGAGCCTACCCTCTTCTTGATCACACATGGTCAAAATATCATCAATAGACCATTTACCTTTATGTGTGTTATAAGAGATCTTAAATGGCCCGTATTGAGGAGGAAGAATGTTCAATACATAGTGCACCAGGAAAGATTCAGACATTTCAACCACAAGTGCCTTAACTCGAGCTGCCAAATCTCGCATCTTATTGATGTGATCACGCACACCTTTCACCGTAGTGAGCCTTAGAGATGTGAATTTCATAATTAAGGTGTTGGCTAAATACTTTTGAGAAGTTTGAAACTGTTTCTCTATAGCTTTTAATAGCTCTTGGACATTCTCATAATGCTCAATTGAGCCACGAACATCAGCAGGAACCTTGCTCTTAATGAACATAATGCTTAAGCGATTGGATCACTCCCACTTTTCATATAGAGCAAGATCAGCCTGATTGTTGGTGTCACTAATATGTGGCTCAGATTTCCTTATAGCATAGTCAATATCCATACACCCTAATTGAAGAAGAATATCTTCCTTCCAGAACTTAAAGTTCTCACTAGTTAATTCAGTGATATCTACTCTATTATCAGAGATATTCACATGTAATAATGCTGCAAAATAAATTGACATACATGCTTAATATAAATTTGAGACAAACATAAACTATAATTTACCAATGCAAATTATAGAAATAATGAATCTAATGACATAAAAATTGCCTGTGGGCTAAATTTTTAATTCAATTAGATTCATTTGATAGAATATTTTCTATCCTTTATGTAAAAATTATTAAATTCATTTTTATAACTCCTGTGGGTAATTATAAAAATTTGTCTAATAATTTTTACCTTGATGTTAAGGGTTTTAATATTTAAGCTTTCTGTATGTGATTTTTAACCTTAGTAATTTTATTTAACTAAAGATATTGTGGCTAGTCTTTAACTAAATAAAATTATGAAAATCACTTAGCTAGATATTAACCTTAAACCTTATTTAAAGTGTTGTTTGTTCATTATGCAACGTTTTATGTCTAGTCCTTATGAGATCCTTATAATAATTTTATTTAATTAAAGTTGTTGTGGCTAATTCTCTAATTAAATAAATTATTTGGATCCCTAGACATATTCTATAGTTATATTGCTAAAGCTTTATGCAATAAGTGTTAAGGTTTATGTACCTAATTTTATGTATATAACTAAGTTATAACATATCCTAATTTAGGTACATATTATATATTAATTTCTAAAATTTATTTAAGTAAAAATAAATTAATAAATTTTAGAAATTAATCTTGTGGTTTTAAAAAAAGATTCTACAATATAATTTTTCTCAAAATTTATAGATTCAAAGATCAAAATGACTTTAATTTTGAGAAAAATTGACATGACAAGGCAGAGATTTAACCTGGCTTGCATACCAAATGTAAGCATTAAACGAGCATAAACGCAACGAAAAAGGATCGAAATAAATACCTCCAGCCATTGTCAAAACCTTAAGCCAAATGAGATATGGCTGCTCCACCGTCTAACACCTCGGACCACAGTAAAAATAAAAAACTCGACTACAAAATAACTTAAAATGCCAAGATCTTCTAAGCATTTAAAATACTCACTAGATGGAATATGTGATACTTGTGTTTTGATGCTTAGGGACCTTAGGCTAGGTTGGTATTTATAGGGGTTCATCCATCAAGAACCACCAACCAAATGGACAAAAATGCCCCTTAACTACACGGCATTATCCTTTTAATCGAACCACAGTGACATGAATGGCAATTCATGCCTGTGAACATAGGAAACTACCGTGAATATCCATGTACTTTAAGTTTCCATGTTCATATTTCCAATAGTGGAATCATGGGAAACAGTTCAAAAGAACCACTAAACATGGTTATCCAACTAACAGTCTGAACGAGTCAAATATTTTCATCTCGAGTCGAGTCGAGTTTTTTTCACCCCTATAGTTCAAGTTATAAACAATTTTAGTATCATTTAAGTATGCCATGGATTTAAGATATTATGTATGTAAAAAAGTTCTTATTGAAAATTCATTCATCAAAATTAGATATAACACAGAATCACATACCAATTCAAATTAATTAGAATGAAATCTTAAAATCTAATATACAATAAAAAATAAGGTTTGACACTAACTTTATGAAAAATCCAGTTGACTTGAACAAACTTCCATATCATATTGGTTGTCATTATGTGTACATTCTAAATTTTGAATTCAAAGGGATATTCAAAAGAATTGACTTAGTGAGTTATCTTTCTAAGAACTTCAGATTCTCGGCAGCCAAACTCCAATGTCTCAAACCTGAACTTGATTAATTGCTTCAACTTTTACATAATTTAATTTCAATAACATAGTCACCTAGAATCTCTGTAGCGATCTAAAATAATCGAAATGTGTTGCTATAAATTCTTTTTGATATTAAAAAATATTTTAAATGTTGGTTTTGAAATTTAATGTGTTCCAAATACGTTTTTCGGTTTAAAAATGATTTTTTTAATTGGAATCGTCATCGACCGTTTAAGTAGACCAAACATCGTAAAATCAGAGATTTTTAAAAATAGGTTTCGAGAGTCGATTATGGATGGGGAAAGAGTAACACCCCAATACCGTCCAAAATTGATACTTTAATAATTACCGCTTTATTAAAATTAAATTTTCCAGACTAAATTGACTATCAAATTAATTTTTAATTGGACGTGTGAATAAATAATAAATAAAAACCAAATGAAAGGACAACAAATAGGATATAAAAATAAATAAGATCAAAAAAAAAAGAAGAAAATGAAGTAAAAAAAGGTAATGAAGTGCATTAAAGAAAAATAGACCAAAGCAAACTATGGAATGAATAGAAACAGTAAATAAAGAACATGAATTGAAACGGTAAAAATGCAATAAACGAGCAAAAAAGGGAAATGAATATAAAACAATAAGTGTAGGATACTAAATATATATTCGAAATTAGAGAGAATTAAAGAAACGGAATCAAATTATAATAAAAAAAAACTTTGAAACAAAATTAAAATAAGGCAAGACTGATTTTTTTTAAATAAATTTTTTTTTGAACCAGATCTCCTTTTTTTAATAAATGACTAAGATAAAAGGAATAAAAAAATAAAGGGAAAAGATTTGAAGGGTTGAACCCAAATGAAAATAACATTGATTTATTTAAAGCCATTTTCAACCATGATTTGGCTTTTTCCTTTTTAAAAAATTGGTTATATTCCAAAACGTTCTGGTTTTTTGAAACCTTATATTCTTTCGAAATATGAAATCTAGAAACAAGTTTTCTAGAAACAAAAAAAACCCGAATTTTGAAGTTATACCCAAAAATTGATCTCTTTTACTTTACCCAGAAAGAGTAGGCGTTTACTCCAATCTTGGCCAGGTCTCACGGCCGAAGGCCACCTTGGCTATCATCAACCGTTCGGTCGGCGTAAAAGATGGGAGAGGAACCATTCTTGCTTAGGGATTGAGATCAAAGAAAAACCAAATCTGGAAGCCTAGAGGTCTGATATCTTAAGCGACAACTCTCCCCCGTTTCAACCCCGATTTCTTAAACGGTTCACTCCTAGAGGAGCTCATTACCGGTGATGGGATCCATGGCGGATAAGAGAGTTCGTCCTTTTTATTTTGTTTTTTTATTTTTCTGGACATACATACATGTGATGAAATAAAAAAAGAGAATGAACGAGAGTTTTTTACCAAAGAAATTGATACATGCATGAAAGGGTTAAAAATAATGTACATCGAGTAGAAAGTTGAATCTGTTGGTAAAGTTTGAAAAGTCAATTAAATTATGATGAATTTTTGATGGGATCTGTGTATTACTTGTCAGAGTTTTCTTCTAACAAATTGACCGTTATTCAGTTACCTTTTCAATAAATCTTGAAACGCATCAATCGGATATCGGGAACTCAAGAAATCTTCGTTTACTGAAGACTGCGCATACAGAAAACTAGATACTAAATTGTTAAGAGATTTAGTAAAATTCAGCCCAAATGCTATTACATAGAGTTTTTGAATGAATTATAAATTAAAATAAATTAAATTAAGGTTGGATTCCTATGGATTACAAAACTCTTGGCTTTAGGCCATTTTATTCGCAAGATTAATAGATTCGTCTTGCTATTTTTTTTAAAAGAAGTTTTTTCAGTTTAAGTATTTCAAGTTTTTATGAGGGAGATTATCTTTACAATCTCGCTTGCCTAAGCAATCGATTTAGGAGGGTGAGTTAGAGCTGATTATGGTGTTTCCCTATCTAATTACATATTAATCAATTGTGAATACGAGGGTGCCAAGGACAAATTTATCAAACATCATACCATCACCACCATCTATCTTGTCATCATCAATTCATCGGAGAGATTTGTACCATTTGAAGGTGTTTGCCTATTCAATTACTACCAGGAGGGTGTCAAGGACAAATATATCCAACAACATACCATCACAACCATCTATCCCATTGCCTTATATATCTTTTTGAGGAGTTGGGGAATGATACATGTATGAGAGGGCTAAATTAATGGACATCGAGCAGAAAGTTGAATCTATTGGTAAAATTTGGAAAGTCAACCAACTTACAATAACTTTTCGGATGCGATCCGTGCATTTCTGGGAAAAGTTGTCTTCTAACAAATTGACCTTTATTCAGTTACCTTTTCAATGCATTTTGAAACGCATCAATCGGATATCGGAAACTCAAGATATGTTCGTTTATTGAAGACTACACATGTAGAAAACTAGATACTAGATTATTAAGGAATTTTGTAAAATTCAGCCCAAATGCTATTATATAAAGCTTTGGATGAATTATAAAATAAAATAAATTTGTTGAGTTGATCGATCAATGGAATTGGCCAAGAGGGGGGTGAATTGGCAAATAAAAAATTTGTGGAAGATTTTCGGTAAAAGATTGAAAAATGAAGAACACAATATTTATAGTGGTTCAAGCTTCGAAACAAAGCTCTACATCCACTACCTTAGCTCCCACTAAGGATTTTGAAACCAATTCACTAAGAATTCAACCTTTTTCTCGGTTTAAGGGATAACCGTTACAATCGAAGCAATTCTTCTACCCAAGAATTGGTTCAACCACACAAGATAAAAAGATGAAAAAAAATGCAAATTGAAATCTCTCACAAGATAGATATTGCCCCAATTACAAACAAAATCTCCCCAAACTCAATTACAAAGAATCAAATTCAAATACAAGAGTTGAGAGTTAAGATTTTCAATAAAAGTGCTTGGGAGTTGGATTTGATTGCTTGGATGTTGCTTGAGGTTCAATAGTTGTTAATGCTGCTTGAAATGCTTCATTTTATACCCTCTCATTGATTTCTAACCGTTGTGGTTGTTGGGAACATAAATAGAGATGTTGGAGCTTCATCTTCCTACCATAAATGCACTTTGCAGCAACTGGTATCGAAACACGGGCTACCTGTTTCAAAACAGACCAAAGTAGAAAGAGCTGTTGTGCATTTAATACGGGGTATCGAACCATGCTTCGATACCTCAGGTAAACTGTGAGGAATGGTATCGAACCATGTTTCGGAACAGGGTAACCATCATTTAAAGTTTTAACTGCTACCAATGGTCGACTCATTAAATTCCAAAAGAGCCGTTGGGAATTAAAGGAGGTATCGATACTGGTATCGAAACATGTGTAATAATTTTAAATAATTTTAAAATAATTAAATCATAAAATGTGGTTCGGTACTTGGTTTGAACCAAATCTTGGCAGTGAGGTCCTATTATCGAACCATGTTTCGATACTTGTTCTTGGTCTCAAGAACATACTTTGAAATATGCAGGTGGTATCGGTACCTGTTCTAGTGGTATCGATACTGTCGTATAAAATCACTTACGAAAATTAGGACAACACCATAGCTTCAATCCACCGGAGAGATTCGTTTCGTTTGCAAGTGTTTGCCTATTGAATTGCGATTAGGAGGGTGCTAAGGAAAAATCTATCCAATATCATACCACCACCACTGTCTATCTTGTCATCATCAATTCATCGGAGAGATTCGTACCATTTGATGGTGTTTGCCTATTCAATTGCAATTAGTAGGGTGCTAAGGACAAATCTATCCAACATCATACCACCACAACCATTTATCTCGTTGCCTTATATCATTTGGTATCAAATTCAATTCGATTCCTTGAGATTGAGTTTGTTTTTTTCTTGTTAAATTTTAAAGATGACTTCTCTTCCATGGTACTTTGAGCTTTGATGAACTTTCTTCAATCACCGGTTTAGATTTGAGGGTAAATCTTTTTGAGTGGGGGAATGATACATGCATGAGAGGGCTAAAGTAATGCACATCGAGTAGAAAGCTGAATTTGTTGGTAAAGTTTTAACTCGCATTTAAAGAAATATAAGTTCTAACCTGGTGATGGCTCAGAAGTCCTATGTAATTCCACCGTTTGCCAAATTGTAGTATTTGAGGTTGTCGAACCCACAGGGATTGGGTTGACTTCACTACTTCTTAAGCCTGCACTTATAAAAATAAAGACACAAATAATTTGATGGTTTGGAGTAACTAAATTAACTACTTAGAAACTAAATAAAAGAAGAGAATAAGAATAATAAAAGTGAGGCCAAGTTGAATGCTTTGTAGAGGGGAATCCAATTTTACTAATTATCCACTTATTAATGCAATGAGTTGACTTGCCGCCTCGGCGGGTCGCACTAAGGGTCGCCGCAGTTGCCTAGGAGGGGTTATGCCTTGTCGACAATTCAACTTTTCATAGTTCGGCAGAGCATCCTTGTATGTCTCCTCCTTATCCCTAAGCGAAGAGAAATGTTGAAACCCACGGCTTGATGATACCTCCCGGCGTGAACCAAGGGTGAATAATAACCAAACACATACGTCCTTTTAGTCGTTGAAATCCTGGGCGGTTTATCTCTAAACCGGATTAGTCCATGTCCTTGAGCAAAGATCGTATTCTCTCGTTTTGTGAGCCTAACTCTCCCAATATTAGATAAATAAATTTTTCTTCACATACTATCATCTCGAGCTCATATGCATAGAAGAGTGATTGCCAAGAAAGAACAAACTATGAAAATAGGTTTGCATTAATAAATATCAAATATAATACAACTTTCTTCCCCAACTACTCCACAAACAACCTAAACCTCGGAAAAGGGTTTTAGAGCATGGTATAATCGGCGGCTAAGGGTTTATGCTATGGTATTTTGACTCTCCTCCCCCTTTTTCTATCCCTAATGAGTGACTTATATAGGTCAAGCCCTAGGTTAAAGTTTTCCATGCAAGGAAAGAGTTATAAAAGGGAAAAAATACAACTCCTAATTAAACTATAACACTTTATTCTATTTCCTAAAATAACTTTTCTTTTCCGCGTTAGACTTTGACCAGGGCTTGACTCCTCAAATCGTCTCCATCTTTCTCTCGCTCTTTTTCTGTTATCTTCGTCATCTTTTTCTCTATCTATCGAGCACCAGTTGTCATCTTCAATCTGCTGCCGCGACATCCAAAGTGTTGCCATGGCGGGTGCTTCATTTGCAATTCAACTTCTTTTCCAGCATTCGTCTTCTTGTTTGGCCATTCCTATAATGTGGTTTCCTGCCTAGGAAAGAAAACCATCAAATGCATCTGTTTTATGCTAAATAATAGATAAATTCATGATTTAAGTATTTGAATGCCGAAATATGGAAAATAGGCAGATTTATCCAATATTACCCTTAAATTTATCCTTAATTGGCAATAAACGTGTAGGAAAATGATCTAAAAATTAAGACTTTTAGACATTTATCAAATACCCCCAAACTCGAACTATTGCTTGTCCTCAAACAATGCAAAAAATAGATTTAAGTAAGGAATTTTAAAGTAATATATCATCCTGCTTGCCGCGGCAGAATTCCTTTCTTGACTCAGCCTCTTCTAGGTTCTAGGAATTCCTCGAAACTGGACTATGAGTCTTAGTGGGTGTGTGCGTAGTTGTGTCAAAGCTGATTTTCTAAGTTCTAATTCTTTTTCTAGCTCAACACTTCCGACTTAGATTTTTCCGTGATTCTTTTTCTTTTCTTGCACCCTAATATTACATAAATATATATTGCTATATACTTATACTGCTTGAGCCAGCTTCGGGCACCTCAAGTGTTTAGCTATTCCTACTATAGCCAATTTCGGGCACCTCTAATAGGTGGGAGAAAGACTAAGTCCTAGAGCCAGTGATGGCCACCTCTATGAACTAAACTAGAGCCGGTGATAGGCACCTCTAGTTAAAATCTAAGCCTAAGTCCTTATTGCTTTTCAAAGTAAAGAACTTTTAAAATCAACTAAGACTAGCAGTGTTTAATTATTTTTAGGCTCATAGTCTAATCCTAAGTACTAATCCTAAGAGACTTATCTGATTTCAAGTCTAGTGAATGGTGCATACTGCTACGGCAGGTGGATAATATATTACTGCCGAGGCAGTTTCAATAAAATTCAACAGACTTAAAAAAAATTGCATCAAAAAGCTGTTAAGGCAGAATTTAAGGCAGTAATAGGGTAATTTAAATAATTTTCATACATTGCAGATATTTACATATTACAAAAGGAACGATACTCCCCCAAACTCGAGGGATGCATTGTCCTCAATGCATGTAACGAAAATAGGTAAAAAAACAGGAAACCAAACACAAACGAACAAAAGAGATGAAGAAAAGACTACCGCCCTTTCAAAATGCCGAGGAGGTAATGGAGTCCTCGGAGTCACTGTCGATGAGGAGCTTGCGGCGACTCTTCGTTGGTTATTGTACTACTGCCGCCTTCAGTGGACTGGCAGATTGTTTCTTGGCAGATCGGGACGGCTAGACTCGGATGGGAATTGGATTGTTGCTGACCTCCTCCTCAGTATCGATGTTGATTGGGGAGGTTGTTGTGGCAGAACCGGATGCCTTCCTGTTTCTGCCCGATTATGCTACAGAGAAGAATTCTTCAGCAACCTTTAGTGGGCCTTCAAGGTCATCAGAGCAGTGGCTCTAGGTGAACGTGACAGAATTGTTCGGTGTGGCTACTCTATTGGTGGAATCCATTTTTAGAAATTCAGCCAAAGAGTCTGCTGAGAAGGGTTCTGTTGCTGCAGCGGCAGGAGATAAGGCTACCGTGGCAGAGGTAATAGCTGCTAGAGTAGGAGCAGGAGTGGGTGGCTAAGGCATGGAAAACTCAACTTGGAATTCTGGGAATAAGGTCGAGCAAGGAGGGAGTTCATCACGAATAGTGGCGATGATGGCGCTGTTGAACTCCCGAGTATAGGTCATAAAGGTCACCTGCCTGCTTTCCATGCGCTGCAGGATCTCTAAAACTCTTGCTGGTGCTGGGACAGTTTCTTCTGCTACGCTTTGAGGTTGTGCTGCCTCGGTAGACCGGGGTTTAGCAGCAGGCGGAATGTATGATTGTGGAACAGCTTCCTCCACCTGTATTCTTTTGATGTAGACATCCCTGGTCCATCTTTACTCTCCGGGGTGTAGGAGTCGGTTGGCAGCGTCATTACTCTTTCTAAATTTGCCAAGGCAGTGATTAGATAAGGGAAATAAAGAATACCTCTATCCTTTGTTGCACATTCGAAGATTTGTTCGCTGATGATGCGTTCGATATCAATTCTGCGATTGTCGATGATTGAGTGTATGAGTGCCAGGCGTGGCTGATCTACCGTCTGATTATGCGAAGTCGGCAACAGGTTCCTCTTTATGAATGTATTCCACAATTTGGCCTCCGGTCGTAAGTCTCGGCGGTTGACAGAGCCACGGTGCTTCTCGGTATTCCACTTTGCTCCAAGCATGCAGAGTTCTGCCTTCATCGCCTCATAGTAGTCGATAGTGAGAGTAGCAATGAATGCAGCGTGCTCATCAATTTTGATGTGTAGGCCAAAGTGGGTGTTGATTGGAATGTCTACGATGGGGATTGCCCTTCCTCGAAGGTATGAGTAAGGGTTATTTGCCACCGGTCTATGCGCATAAAATTCCCTCAACCATTCAATGTTCGCCGGAGTTGGTTGCTTTGCGAACTTTTGCCACCTTTGAAATGTGATTTTGGATAAGATGAAGGTATCTAATCCAAGGTCGTCGTCGTCTGTGTAATGGAACCCTTGTTCCTCCCAACCTTGCCGATTCTGAAGTACTCGTTGATATTCATGCTCGACTGTTGGTGTGGAAAATCTTCTATAAGCTGCCGCTCCGGTAGGGTTTTGTGGTTGGGTAGCCATTGGTATTTTGTGTCGTGTAGAGGAGAAGAAGTTTGGAAAATGTAACAATACTTTTAGAAGAAGAGTGAAGGAGAAGAACGTTGCCCATGTATTTATAAGCGGTGAGCGGCGCGACGTTTGAGTGAGCGGGGGGGCGTGATTATTTCCCTTGGCATGCAAGAGACGCAACCCCAACTGGAAACCATTTATAGCGGAAATGACGCAATTTTTGAATCCGGTCGGCATAATTCCCACCCGGAATTTTCAGTCGCTTGGATTGGGCCGCTAATTTGTTGGGCTGATTATCCTCTTTACTTCTTCCTTATTAATCCTAAATAACAGAAAATCAACTTAATAGATGCTGTGAAAGTAATAAAAATTCTGGAAACTAATTTGAAAAAAAAAATTGAACTCTAATTCCTAAAACTGAGAACTTAAAATTCTAATTCCTAAAATATAAAAATAAATTAAAGATAGTAAGATAGAAATTAGGTTACTTGTGGAGTGCAGTGAAATGAATCTCCAGCAGCAACCATCTTCCCCTTTTTTAATGGAGGATGATGTGATGATCCAGTCAAAGCCTCCTCATCATGTGGTTTCTTTCGAGTATGCTTTTGGTCAAGGGGTACGCTGCTACGGCGGTGGTTACCTTGGCGGGTCTTGTCTAGGCAGTCCGTTTCTGCATCAAAGTTAAATTCAGATTTTACCTCGATTTGTTGACATTCATTTGGTTCATCTGGATGCCTCAGAGCTTTGAATACATTGATCTTTACTTGTTGGTCATTCACCCGTATAACTAATTCTCCTTTTTCACAGTCGATCAATGTTCTGCCTAAGGCTAGGAACAACCTTCCCAAGATGATTGGGGCATTTTTATTTGCTTCACAGTCTAAAATTAAGATGTCAGCAGAAAATATGAATTTATCCACTCTTACCATGATATCCTTTATCTTGCTGTAGCGACCCTTTTTTAAAATCGTGTTTGGAAATAAAAGGTCGCTAGTGGAAAAACTAGGTCAAATTAGAAAATTAGGGATTAAATTGAAATATTGATTGAAAAGGGTAATTTTGATTTGAAAAGGGAAAATTTGAAAATTAGGTTAAAATTATGGTTTTAGGGATAAGAAAAAGGATTTTGAAATTAGGGATTTTATGAAAATAATTGAAAAGATTTAAAAATGAATTTAACATGGTTAAAAAACAAATTAGAAATGTTGGAAAAAAAATTGAAAATTAATTTAAAAAATATTTAAAAACAAAAGTTGTCGCCACCGGTCACTTTGGTAGACCGGACAACGTAAAACCAGATATTCGAAATTAAAAGGGTTCGGGAGTCTGTTACAATTAAAAACGGGGTTAGAATTTTCAAACTGCCCAAAATTGGTACCTTAAAAATATTTACCGCTTATTTAGTATTAAAATTTCTAAATTAAAGTGGCAATTAAGTTAGTATTTAATTATAAATTTGGGTTTATTTTAACGCCTATTTACTCGAAGATAGACGCATACACCGCCACCACTTCGTTTGGTGTCGGGCCCGCGACGACCGAGTAAAGTATTAATTAATTCATTAATTAGAAGGTTGATTGTGAGTTCGATTCGTACGATAATAAGATGCATAATAATAAAAATAAATACAATCAATAGAAATATACATGGTACACAAAAATAAATAAGTAAACAAATAACTAAGCAAGATAAAGTGTAAATAATTTGAAAAAGGTAAACATACATGTAATAAGGCAAAATTAAATAAAGACTCATGGACCTAAACATTATCAAAATACAATAAAATAAGAACAAAATCAAATATTACATGAAAAATATGGTCAAAAATATTTATATGACTAAAATACACATGGCATTAAAAACAAAATAACAAAAATATAGTAATGGAATGTATGTCACAATAAAATATAATATAAACAAAAGATGGAACAAAAGATGGTAAATACATGCCAAAAACAACACACGTGGTAAATGAAAAATGTATTTATGGTAACATAACAAAATGAGAAAGATATACAATGATTTTAAAGAGACATAATAAACTAAATATAAAACAAAAATAAATACCTAAAATTAAGGACCCAATATAGCAAATTTACAACTAAAAGAATAAATCTATACATTATCAAATATGCATACTCGTATACCACAAAAATATAAACCTACCATATGAGAAATGCACTCACAGTAGGCATAAAATATTAAATAGAAAAGTAATGGAAAAAAAGAATAAAATATTAAATAGGTATGCATATTAAAGGTGAACAACCAATATTAAGATAATAAACAATTAATGAAACAAATATGGTAATATGACCAAGAAAAAAACATGAATTAAAGTAAATAAAAGAATTATCATATTAAAAAAGAAAAAAAGGTTACTAAAAAAGAAAGAAAGACAGAAATGGAAAAAAATGGAATTTGAGGGTAAAAAACGAAGAGGAAAAAAATTAATTTGAATATTACTAAAATAAATTAAAAAAGATTTGGGGTTAAAACTCTTTAGAAATCATATTTAAAAAAAGGAAGTAGGACCATTTTATAAGTCGGGTCAAAACTACAGGGGTCATGAGAATCATTTAAAAAGCGGAATGGCTTAAGAAATAATCCCGAAACGTGGAGGGGCCAAAAGTTAAATAAACCATCTTTGAAGGGGGATTATGAAGGTCTATCCATAAGGCTTTGGATACCAAGTTGCACTTCAACACAGCTTTTCATCCTTAGACCGATGGGCAGTCTGAGCGAGTTATCCAAATCTTGGAGGATATGCTTAGATGTTGTGTGGTTGACTTTGCTCGGAGTTTGGAAGATCAGTTACCGTTTGTGGAGTTTGCTTACAACAATAGCTACCAGTCAAGTATAAAGATGGCACCTTTTGAGGCCTTATACGGGCGTAGGTGTAGGACACCTTTGTGTTGGACCGAGCTAAATGAGAGACGGATTGTAGGTTTCGAACTTGTTAAGGAAACTGAGGAAAAAGTTCAAATCATCAAGGAAAGGTTGCAAGCAGCGTTTGATTGGCAGAAAGCTACGCGGATCGTAAGCGCCAAGCACATCGAGTATGAGTTAGGAGAAAAAGTGTTTCTCAAGGTATCTCCTTGGAAAGGAATCATCTAGTTTGGTCGGAAAGGAAAGTTGGGTCCGAGGTATGTGGGACCGTATGAAGTTCTTGAAAGAGTGGGACCAGTGGTTTACGGGTTAGCTTTGCCTCCAGAGTTAGCACGTATCCATGATGTGTTCCACGTGTCTATGTTGAGGCGTTACCGCTCAGATCCTTCTCATGTTGTCCAGCTTGAGGAAATCGAAGTCAATAAGGATTTGACTTACGAGGAGAGACCAATAGGAATCTTGTATAGAGGAGTAAAAGAGCTTTGAAACAAGAGTACACCGTTAGTAAAGGTTCTTTGGAGAAACCACGGAGTTGAAGAGGCTACGTGTGAGGTTGAGAAGGACATGAGGGCTCAGTACCCGCATCTCTTCCTAACAGGTAAATTTCGAGGAAAAAATTTTCTTAAAGGAGGGGAGAGTTGTCACGACCTGGATTCGGATCCGAGTGTCGGGTTAACCCGAGGGGTTTGGACTTCGGTTTTGGGCCTCGGGTTTTTGTAGTTTGGGCCTTGTTGGGCCTTAAGTTTTGGGCTTGAGTTGTTGTTTTGGGCCGTAGGGGTTGTTTGAGGGACAAGTGGGTAATTTGGATTTTGGAAGAATAGGGGGAAGGGGTTTTAATTCTTTCTCTGCAGAAAGTTGGGTGATATCACCCTTGTCCTTGCTTCTCATACTCTTCCTTCACTATCCTCATTACCCATTTGAGAAATTAAAAGAGCAATCTTTTGAGAGTGTGCTAAGAATCACGTTTGTGGGTTGAAGGAGAAGTTCTTGTGCTTAAGGAGATCTATCCATCAATGTTTGGTTTGTCAAGTTTGGTGTAAAAAGGGTTTTTGAGGGGGTTTTGGTGTAATCCGGGATTAGTATGTTTGGAAGCTTCAATCCTCAATTTTCTAATATTTTTAGATTTTGAGAATCACCCCGAAATATATCTAATCTTTTGTTTAATCTCCCTTGTAGAGAAACAAGTTGGAGAGCCCTCTAGGAGCTTGGGAAAAGAGAAATCTTGAAGAAGGAGGTGGAGCTCGGGTTTGTTGTTTTGTTGTGTTCTTTGCTTAAGGTTGGTTCTCTTTCAACCCCTAATCATTATGCATATCATATTTTTAAGCTTGATGCATGTTGATGCTTGTTGTGTTGCATGGTAGCTTAAATATGCTTTAATGGTAACTTATGTTTAGGTTGATGAACTTCAGTAAAAATGATGTAAAAATGTTTAGGATCTCTCCCTTAAGGTCTAGGATCAATTTGATATTGAATGGATTGATTCGGGTAAGATTCAAAGTGTTCAAAATGCAAAAACAACACTTATCGTGCAGGGGGTATCGATACCGGAGGGCCGTGTATCGATACCCATAAGAAAATTTAAGCTACAAGAGTAGGGGTATCGAACCATGGTTCGATACCGAGTTGTCCAGTGGCATAATGGCTTCGATGCCAGTATCGGAACAAGAGGTCTTCTTTTGTTGACTTTTGGAAGGGTCAAAAGGGTTCGATACTGGTATCGATACTGGTGGTTTGATACTGGTGGTTTGATACTGGTATCGATATTTGTGTTCCAATACTCCAAATAGGGGTATCGATACCCCAGGGCAAATTAACCCAATTTCTTGAGGAAAAATGGTAAAGTCTCGCAATGTTGTCTTAGAAGTTATAACGACTTGTTTAAACCCTAAAGTAAGTATTAACCCGAGGAATAGACACCTAGACTTGTTAAAGAGATAGTTGAATAAAATTGGAGTCTAATGTGTAAACCGGTATATCGAACCGTTCAGGGTTCGTGTGACCTATTCGAGTCATGTGGCTTACTAGGAACCTTGCTTAGTGCTGATGGGTTGCCTAGAGTATATATATTAAATAATTATGAGATAATCTGGTAACTTTTCTTAGTGTTGATGGGTTACTAGAGTAATTATTATATGAGATGTAAAACTGATAACCTTGCTTAGTGCTGATGGTTTATCGGTAATATTATGCAGAAGACCAGCTAGGACCTTGCTTAGTGTTGATGGGTTCCTTAGCGGATATTGTGGAGTGGCATGCCACGGGCCTTGCTTAGTGCTGATGGGTCCCCCTACTTCTATACTACTATGAGGTGATATGGACACCGATATATATATAAGTATATATATAAATATGAGATATAAATACGAGTTAAGAACTTGAGTTGTTGTGTGGTCTTCTCTTGTCTTGCATATGCTAGGTGCTGATATATGCCACCATGATATCATGTGTTTAGGCGGTTATGGTAGCGCCATTGTACTCATGCCATGTCATCATACATGTTGCTATGCTTATTTTTATGCTATGCATGATGTGGACCGGTTGGTCGAGTACCCACTAAGCTTTAGTAGCTCAGCGTTTCGAAATGTGTTTTCGTGCGTAGGTTAAGGAAGCTTTCGGAGGAGCATCATCGTGGTGGGTTCGGCATCGACATCTGTTGTCAGAGTACTGTTATTAGGCATAGTGGACATTCGTACTTGTAGGACCCTATATGTGTAATTTGTAACTCTGTTTTATTTATTGTCGAGTGTTTTAAACGGTTGTAATATTTTGGAGCTCCGCTACTTTAATTTATTTTGATTTACGTTTTAAGTGGATTTGGATTTTATTACATCATGATGAAATGGATTTGGACCCAACTTTATGGGCTTTTGGAAAGAAATTTTGAAATACAGGTTTTGGGTCGGAGGCTCGATGTGGCACCGGATCGAGGGTGTTACAATAATAATTAATACTCCTAATAATAAATAGTAAACAAAAAGGAGAGATCATAAAATAGAAAAACTTACAATATTTTTATTTTTATATCATAATATTAGAATTAGTGGTCATAACCTAACATATTTTTTGTTTTTGTTTTTTATTTTAGATAAATGAAAACAATAATAGTAAAAACTATATAACCGAATGTTAAATAATATTTAATAATAAAATAGCAACTAGGTAGTAATAAATATCAAAAATAAATAAAATATATACAAAAATAGTAACATAATATTTATAGTTTTCTTAAAAGAAAATACCATATATAGTAAAACATATATTTACAAAGTCAAAGGAAAAAATAGATACTAATTAAATATATTAATATAATCTTTTTGAATTTTTATCATGTTTTTATAATAAAATAAAATTAAAAAATAAACCCATTATTATACTTTTTACTCTTTTTAATTTTTTTGTCATTAACGCTAAAATTAACTACAGCCCATTATTTAAGACAAAAATAAAGAAATAAAATAAAATAAACGGGTTTACCCCGGATAAAATTAGTGATTACAGTTGCCCGTCTTTGCTTATCGTTGTAAAACAATGATAAAGCAAAGACAAAAAGCACTAATTTTATCCGACTTCCCTGTTTGAGCGTATACCGTGACGGGAGACTCCTCTCTTCGAGCGTATGTCGTGATGAATGACCCCTCTCTTCAAGTGTATGTCATAATGAACGGTCCATCTCTTAGAGCATATACCATGATAGGCGACCCTTCTCTTCGAGCGTATGTCGCGATGTATGACCCCTCTTTTCGAGCGTATGCCATGGTGAACGGTCCCTCTCTTCAAGCATATACCGTAATAGACGACCCCTCTCTTCGAGTGTATATCGCGATGTATAACCCCTCTCTTCGAGCGTATGCCATGTTGAACGGTCCCTCTCTTCGAGCATATACCGTGGTGGACGACCCCTCTCTTCGAGCGTATGTCGCGATAAATGACCCCTCTCTTCAAGCGTATGCCTGTTGAACGGTCCCTCTCTTCGAGCATATATCGTCTTGGTATTAAAGAAATCCTTTGTTGGTCTTCGTATAGTCTCTCCATTTTCTTTTTTTTCTTGTTCTTCTATTTTTTTTCTTCTTCTTTTCTTTTCTTTTCTTTTTCTCTTCATTTTCTTTTTTCTCTTTCTCTTTTTCTTTACTTTTTGTTTTTTCTCTTTCTCTTTTTCTCTTTTTCTTTACTTTTTATTTTTTTCTCTTTCTCTTTTTCTTCTTCTCATTCTTCTTCTTCTTCTTCTTTCATTTTTTTCTTTTCTTTTTTCGTTTTTTCTCTTTCTCTTCTTCTTCTTCTTCTTCTTTTTTTCTCTTCGTTCTTTTCCTCTCTTTTTTTCTCTTCTTTTTTTGAACAAGGTATCTCAACCTCATATTGTCTATCCTCGAATAAATCCAAGGACTCATGAATCTTTCAAGATTTGTTTCTTCCCTAGTGAGGTGTAGATCAAGCTCCTGATCAATCTTCAGAACTCCTGTTTAAAATGAACAAAATGTAATGATTGGAATAAAATGAAATGCTTGTGATGCGTGAATATCTATCCTAAATAATGGATGAATATTTAGCCTAGATGATGCGTGAATATTTAACCTCAATGATGCATGTATATTATTTTTTATTTTTTTATGTTTTCTTCTTTTCTTGGAGTATAGATCCTTGTTTCCTATTTTAATTGGCACTAAACTCATCGGGCTTTCATCCTCATTGGATCCTCATTCTTTGCCTCATCTCGAAAGGGGATGTCTTACACCGGTCAGAACAAAATCACTCACATTCTGTAGTTCAATTGCCACACTTGAACTATTTATCTCTGAATACTCTTCTCTTCAGTTTGTGGTAGCAGCTTCCAATCTCATATTCAGGCTTAAGTCATTTAAGGTTCATATTCAACTTGTTCATCGGGAGTTATTCTACTCGACTTCTGTCTTTGGGTTATCTGATTGACTCTCTTTATGCCCCCAGTATAACTTTTGCCCCAAAGGCTGGATATCTATCTATGATCAAACTGTAACCCCAATAGGCTCAGGTAATCTTTGCTTATTTTTGCTGATATGAATTCTCAAAATATACTATCTTACAATCAAAGTGATCTTTTCGGGAGACACCTGGTACCACACCTTGTCCTTTCTTCTCGGGTCATATCAAAAATGATCATTTGCATCAATTACCTTGCATTTTGTAAATCTTTTTGAAAACTCTTTTATTTCAAGAATAGTTTGATAATCGTATACAAAATAATATCTAAATATGTTATGGTAAACACAAAAATTAGAAAAGCAATGAAAAGAGACAAAGGTTCCTTGGATATCAAGTGCTTTAGACTCAATCTTCAAACTTTAGTTCTCAACCTTCGGAATTTGTGGCGATATTCGAAGTTTTTAAATTCCTTTCAAATTGCTTGGTTCATCCTGATGATTATTGTATTTGCTCGATCTATTCGAAAACTACTCCTTCTAGTTCTCAATATCTTTCTACTTTTATACATTCAAAGTTTTCGTACTTGCCCCCCACTAGCGAAGTACAAGAGTATCGTCTCAAGAATTCTAAGTGTGCTTCAGATTGCATCTAGGTATATGAGCATTTTTCTTTCTCTCTCTCTTTTTCTTTTTCTCTTATCTCATTTGTTATTCTTCTTTTTCTTCTTTTTTCGTTCATATTTTGGGGAAATCAACTCATCACTATCTTTTTTCTCGAAGGTAATGATGGAGCATACAACAAAACTCTGAATTACTCGGCATAGTCATGAATTTGAAAATATTACCATCACTCTTGAAGAGAAGACTTTGGATGGTGCATTGCTACCCTATTAGGTCTATCACTTCAGCGGAGTGATAAGCACATCACTCTTGCTTTACTGACCAGAGCTGATGAGAAAGGAATCATACTTCATCGTAATCACAATATTCCAACAATCTTGTAATTGAGTCATAAGCACATGACATCCAAGGAATTTTTGAAGATAAAGGGTATATAGAAAATAATTTGACAAAAGGCATCTCTTGATTGAAATTAAAAACATATGGCCTTTACATAAAGTCATTGCTACTTTTAGGCCAATAGTAGCATGATTGATTTAAAAGGAAACAAAAACAACAGGTGCAAGATCATTAATGTAAGCTATCATCTAGGACATGAAAAGAACATTGAGATGCGCCTGATACTCCTTCTGGCTTGGGCATTACTCCTGAACCACCCTAGTCATCCCATCTCTTCAGCGCTCACCATATTTAGGTGACGAGCTAGATGACATACCGGACTAATCAATTTTCAGAACTCTAGTGTTAATCAAGTTTTGCACTACCTTCTTAAACACTATGTAGTTCTCTATCGAGTGCCCTATTATGTCGTCATGGTATTCACAATGTGCATTGACATCATACCAGGAAGGATATGGCGGTTTGAAGGGAGTGACATAAGTAGGTCGAATCAGATTTGACTCATACAGAATTGAGTACATCTCCATGTAGGAAAATGGTAGAGGGGTAAATGTCTTCTTTGCTTTCTGAGCTGTATTTCTTGCGTGTGGTGGGAAACTCATGAAGGTCTTGGGAGTGGGGTGGGAACTTCCACAGTTCATCTGGCTTTCTTGCCCCTTAAAACACCCTTCGAGACTCCCATCCACCGAAGAAGACAAAATTTTCCTAAGAGCGGCTTCGATTTTGTCCAACGCTAAGTCAGTGGGACAAACAGAGGCATTACAAGCTACCTCGTATTGCTGAAGGATAGCTTGGTCTTTATCAAATAGGGTTATTTCCTTAATACCTTGACTCTCACTTTCTTGCATGAAAAAGCCTTCTATCGGACCCTTTCCCTTGATCGTGGCAGCCATCATGCTCCTTAACTCACTGAATTGCGCCCTAGCTTCATCTTGAAAACTCTTCATGCCTAGCAGTATCTCATTTTGATTCATGATCACTAACTCATGAAGTCCTTCAAGTTTGCTCACTCTTTCCAAAAGATCGTTCATGTTCTTGAAGTCGTATTGCTATGAGGTCGTCCCCTTGTCCTTTCTAGTGTCAAACATGAATGCCCCCCTTGGGACGACTCCACGTCTAGAAAAGTTCTTATACATTTGCCCGACGTTGTTCTTGAGAAGCTGCCACATGGTGCCCATGATCAATCCTCTTGTATTATTAATTAATGCAAGTTATATGATTGAAAATGCATGAATAAATGCAAGTAAAGGCATCAATTCGGTTGGTGGTCAATCTTTGAACAACCTCCACTAAATTTGGAAAGGGGTCTTGTTTTGAAGCAAAGGTCTCTGAATGATACAAAACAAACTTCACATAGCTAAGGGAAACTTTTATCTCGGGGTAATGAGTGAAGGGTATACTTTAGCTTTTGTGAATGGAATATTCGTAGGTCGATCTCTATATTTGAATCATTACGAGTTGTACTGTTATCACCTTTGAATAAACCATGGTGACAATCAACTACCCTTGCAACTTTATGCTGACTGTCTTCCTTAGGAGGAAAGCTACAACACTAAGAGACTTTCATCGTTGCAGACTTCACTGGGTATTCATAGGGTTATCTAGTCTTTGATTGACTCTAACACTATTTTGAACTCTTAAGATAACCTCCTTGTTCAAAGAACTTCTATAGTGGTAGCTTCTAGTTTGAGCAAACCAACTGAATTGACACCTTCATGTAATGTTGATGCAACAATTAACATAATGTATGTTATGAGGTGTATGCATGAATGCAATTAAAGGTGTTGATCACGCAAGTAATCGCCCTTTGAGCAACTTTCATCGCTTAATGCCCCTTTTCTTTTTCTCTCATTTCCTTTTTTATCTTTTCTTTTCTTTTTTCTCTACTTATTTTCTCTCTTTTATCTTCTTTCTTCTTTTTCTCAATTTTTCTTTTTTCATTTTCTTTTCTTTTCTTTTTTTTCTCTTCTAATCTCATTTTTTATTTTTATTCTTTTCTTTTCTTTTTCTCCCAACTTTTTCTTAGTTTTATTTTTTCTCATTGTTTTCTTTCTCTTTCTCTTTCTCTTATTTTCTCTTCTTTCTTCATTTTTAATCTCTCAATTTCTCCTTTTTTATCTCCTTTATTTTTCATTGTCTTTTTTCCTTTTTCTTTTTCTTCTTTTCTTTATCTCTTGAATTTCTATTATTTTCTTTTTCTTTCTAATTTTCCTATTTTTTTTCTCTTTTCTCTTATCTTTCTATTTTTTCTCTAACTAGAATGAAAGCCTCTAATTGGACATATCACTTAGATCAACAAATTTAAATGTGAAATGTTTATGCACATAAAAACATGCAGGAGGTTATGGCGAAATAAAACAATAAATAGATCAATAAAGCAAGAGGCAAAACAACCCTATTTATTCTTTCTAAAACCCTAGGTTATTCACAAAGTTCTAAAGGGTGGATTTTTTATGTTCTCTATATGCAGTCATGGTACTAAACGGTACCCGAATTGTCCTTGTTGTCCTCTTCTAAGAGTAGCAACGACCCCGATCATCACTCATTATAGGCTAATTTTTATCGAGTTCAATTTGGGAGGACCCTTTCGCTATGCCCGAAGGTACTTTGCTAGGCCCGTACGAAGGAACAATATCCTTACGAAAGCACTTAGCGTTTTCCCCCCACTTAAAAGAACAAGTTAAAATGTCCAGTTAAAATGCGTTAAAATAAACACACCTTCATATATAAATATAAAATCACTTGCCACTTTAATTTACAACTTCAAATATTAATTAAGCGGCAATGAAAAGGCCTGACTCTCTAAATTTTTTAAAAACATCCCTAGCGGAGTCGCCAACTGTAGCGACCCTTTTTGAAAATCGTGTTTGAAAATAAAAGGTCGCTAGTGGAAAAACTAAGTCAAAATTAGAAAATTAGGGATTAAATTGAAATATTGATTGAAAAGGGTAATTTTGAGTTGAAAAGGGGAAATTTGAAAATTAAGTTAAAATTAGGGTTTTAGGGATAAGAAAAAGGATTTTGAAATTAGGGATTTTATGAAAATAATTGAAAAGATTTAAAAATGAATTTAACATGGTTAAAAAACAAATTAGAAATGTTGGAAAACAAATTGAAAATTAATTAAAAAAATATTTAAAAACAATAGGAGTCGCCATCGGTCACTTTGGTAGACCAGATACTGTAAAACCAGATATTCGAAATTAAAAGGGCTCGGGATTCTATTACGGTTAAAAACGGGGTTAGCATTTTCAAACCACCCAAAATTGGTACCTTAAAAATATTTACCGCTTATTTAATATTAAAATTTCTAAATTAAAGTGGCAATTAAGTTATTATTTAATTATAAATTCGAGTTTATTTTAACGCCTATTTACTCGAAGATTGACGCATACACCTCCACCACTTCGTTTGGTGTCGGGCCAGCTATGACCAAGTAAAGTATTAATCAATTCATTAATTAGAAGGTTGATTTTGAGTTTGATTCGTATGATAATAAGATGCGTAATAATAAAAATAAAATAAATACAATCAATAGAAATATACATGGTAGACAAAAATAAATAAGTAAACAAATAAGTAAGCAAGATAAAGTGTAAATAATTTAAAAAAGGTAAACATGCATGTAATAAGGCAAAATTAAATAAAGACTCATGGACCTAAACATTATCAAAATACAATAAAATAAGAACAAAATCAAATATTACATGAAAAATATGGTCAAAAATATTTACATGACTAAAATACACATGGCATTAAAAACAAAATAACAAAAATATAGTAATAGAATGTATGTCACAATAAAATATAATATAAACAAAATATGAAACAAAAGATGGTAAATACATGCCAAAAACAACACATGTGGTAAATGAAAAATGTATTCATGGTAACATAACAAAATGAGAAAGATATACAATGATTTTAAAGAGACATAACAAACTAAATATAAAACAAAAATAAATACCTAAAATTAAGGACCGAATATAGCAAATTTACAGCTAAAAGAATAAATCTATACACTACTAAATATGCATATTCGTATACCACAAAAATATAAACCTACCGGTTGAGTTGATCGATCTTGATAGTTGGCCAAGAGTGGGGTGAATTGGCAATTAAAATTTTTGTCGCTGAAATTTCGATAAAATTGAAAAATGAAGAACAAAGCAATGTATAGTGGTTCAAGCTTCGGAACAAGCTCTACATCTACTACCTTAGCTCCCACTAAAGATTTTGAGACCAATTCACTAAGAATTCAACCTTTTTCTAGGTTCAAGGGATAACCTTTACAATCAAGCCAATTTTCTACACAAAATTGACTTGGACCTCACAAAGAAATACAAGAGATAAGAATGGGCTAAATGAATTCTCTCAACAGAAATATATTCCCCAAATACAGAATCACTCTCCCCAAACTCAATTACAAAGAATCAAATTTAAGTACAAGAGATGGGACTCAAGATTTTCAATGAAAGTGCTTGGGAGTTGGATTTAATTGCTTGGATGTTGCTTGAGGTTCAATAGTTGTTAATGCCTCTTGAATTGCTTCATTTTATACCTCCTCATTGATTTCTAACCGTTGTGGTTGTTGGGACTTGAAATAAAGACGTTAGGACCTCATCTTCCCACCATAAATGCACTTCTGCAAACACCGGTATCGAAACACGAAGAACCTATTCCGAAACAACCTATAAAAAGAAAGAGACGTTGTGCATTTAATAGGGGGTGTATCGAACCAGGTATCGATGCCATTACTAGACTGTAATGGTCGGTATCGAACCCTGTTTCAAAACATCTCAACTATCTTTTAAAGTTTTAACTGCCACCAACGGTCAACTCATTAAATGCTAAAATAGTTGTTGGGAATTAAAGGGGGTATCGATACCATGAGTCATAATTTTAAATTTTTTAAAAATAATTAAAACATTCGAAGTGGTTCGATACTTGGTTCGAAACAGGCATTGGCAGTAAGGTATTGGTATCGAACCATGTTTTGATACTTGTTCTTAGTTTCAAGAAGAATACTTTAAAAATGCAGATCGGTATCGATAGTGGTCTTAATGGTATCGATACTCTCGTATAAATACACTTAGAAAATTTATTTCAAAGTTCTTGGTTTGACTTGAAATCAAAAGTTTGACTTAGGGACTTAAAAATTTATTACAAAATAGTCCTTATACATAATTGTTATATCAAAATCAATTTTGGTTTTACAATATCCCCTTTTTGATATAACAAAACCATTATAAATTTTTAAGTTTAAAATCACAATTTTAGGTTCCAAAACTTTGAAAAAAACTTTTTAAAAGGACCCCCCCTTAATAGGTGCAAAACTTTAAGTTTTAAAGATGATTCCTTAACTTAAAAACAAGATATCTCTCCCCCTTTTTGTTTGATCAAAATCAATATAAGGCACAATTTATAACAAGCATAACATTAAATAAAATAGAATCCATAGCATAAAATATTCAAATCCAACAAAGAGTTCAAAGCATAAAAGAAATAACATAGGTGCATATTGTTCTAATATGATATGAAATGCAACATAATTCTAAAGAAAAACATAACTAGACCTAAAGAAAGTCATAGCAAAGCAAAGATAAAAAGACCAAGGTCACTCATCGCCCATATCCTCATCATCCTCAGCATCCTCATCATCTTCTTCCTCATTATCATCTTCATCTTTATTTGAAGAGGTTTGCATATAACGAAGAGCTTCAATGGAGATCCTCATGGAAGTGCTTTGATTTTCCAAACCCGTCAATCTCGTATCCATGACATCGAAACGAGAATTGAATTGAGTGGACAAGGAATCAAACCTTCCATCCAAGGTATCGAAAGGAGCATCCAAATTGTCAAATCTCGAAGTGAGAAAAGCCATAAGCTCGGAGTTTGGTGCAACTTGTTGGAGAGGCTCCGGATCAACGGGAGGAGGAGGAGGATGAGCACCTCGAACCCATTCACCATTAGAGGCATACTGAAACTGGGAACGGTTGAGAAAAGTCTCGCCTATGGGTTCTTTAACCGATTCCACCTTGTCGTAGGAGCAATCAATTCCCAAATGCATAAAGATAGAACTTAGCACACATGCATAAGGAAAGGATTTGACAAGGGGAGTGACACGGTTGTTGATATGCCACACAATGTCGGAGAAGACAATTTGGGCTAGATTTGGGCGTCGAGCTTCACGAAAGCACTTGAGCCAAAACTGTCTACTTGACGGATCCGAGAGTACTTACCGTTTGATGGACGAATCCACCAAGAGATAATGAGGTGCAAGAACCAATCATTGACGTCAAGAGATATAACCGAACCGGTGAAATATCCAAGTGAGTCTTCATCATCAATACCCACATCTTCAAGACCGAAGGCATCGACAAAGGTACAAACATCGATTCGAAAAGTTCGGCCCATGAGATAGGATTCTATCGCAACCACTTTGCTCCTATCTTTCGAGAGAATGCACTTAGCATTAACATAAAAAATAAGAACAAGGGTTGGATAGAACTTGTCAGAGTGGGTGAGAAAGGGCAAGAACTTCCAATCAACTATTTGGTCATAGTAACGGAATGGAAACTTGTAGGAGGTCATGAAATCCACATCCACACACCGCTCCTTCTTAAGGGTGTAGTTGCAGAATGTGTTGAAATTGTCAATCCTACCGGGACCATCCAAACTTTTGTCGAAAACCACGGGTAAATTCACTCGGGAAGGAAGAGAAGTTGACGAACTTCCGGCCTCGGTGCGAGAACGTTTCTTTGGTGCCATGATCTAGGATTAAAAACAATTTAGAATTAGATACATAAAACCATGTATGCTCTATCAACCTAATTTAATCCTATTAATCAATAATTCAAGGTATTTAGGAATTTTGAAAATCTCTTGAAAAATCATTGAAAATCAATACGATAAAATAATTTATATTCGAATAAAAAATTTTGATTTTGAAAATATTTTTGTAGGATTATGAAAACCCATACACTAAGCATTAATAAAACATTCAAAATCTAAATTTTAACATTCTAAAAATCAATGAAAATAAGATTTTCGAAAAATTACCTTGAATGTGGATTAGGAAGAATTTGTGGTTTTTGAAGAACTAATTGTTGATATGATCTTGGCTTTGATGTGTGGAATAGAATCCCCAAAGAAAAACGTTGAATTTTTGATGAAAAATTGTTGGATTTAAGAGGAATATATAAGGAAGGTCGGCTAGGGTTTTTAGAAGAGAGTTTGAAATGTTTTAATTTGATTAAAATTAGGTTTGTGGTGTTTAAAAGCATTCTACCGCCGCGTGTATTGGAACAGGTATCGAAACAACCTCTTTCGATGCTAGTACCGATACCCTGGTATCGAAACAGGTATCGATATCAGTTCTTCCCAGAAACTTCCCAGATGAACACGATGAACATGTATCAAAACAGGTGCTAGCAGTATCGATACCACTTAGCAAGCTTTGCATTTTAGGCTTCTAATGTACTAGAAATGAGTCTCTAAAGTCCCTAGAAACATGCAAATGATGTTATGACATGATTATAGTGCATAAACAAGTTCATACTCCTCCTAGCAACATGCATAGAAGCAATAAGATGCAAAACAACATAGGCATGATTTCAATCAAGATTCAAGCAAATTTTGCATAAAAAATAACACATAAGAGGTCAAGATAGGCTAGTTAGACCTAACTCTCTCCTAAGTGTCCAAAAACGCTCTTTGTCTAAAGGTTTGGTAAAGATATCCGCTAATTGGTTTAAGGTGTCAACAAACTCTAAAGCAACATCATTTTTAAACACATGATCTCTAATGAAGTAATATCTAATTTTTATGTGTTTGATTCTAGAGTGGTGAATGGGGTTCTTAGTAAGACATATGACACTAGTATTATCACATTTTAGAGGTATAGTTTCTACCTTAATGCCATAATCTAAGAGTTGTTGCTTCATCTAAAGGAATTGAGCACAACAACTTCCTAAGGATATGTACTCCGCTTCGGTGGTAGATAAAGCTACATTATTTTGTTTCTTAGAGAACCAAGATATGAGCATACTACCTAGCACACAAGCAAACACTAAACATAATATCTGGTCTACTTACAGTAAGGTAAAGCAAAGATCCTATCATTGATCTATACAATTTAGAATCAACACACTTACCTCCTTCATCCTTGTCAAGCTTAGTTGATGAGCTTATAGGAGTGGCTTGAGGTTTCACATTCTCCAAGCCAAACTTCTTGAGCATATTCTTGATGTATTTAGCTTGATTGATGAAGGTTCCATCCTTCCTTTGCTTGATTTGGAGTCCCAAAAAGAATGAGAGCTCCCCTATCATGCTCATCTCCAATTCACCTTACATTAGCTTAGAAAACTCTTGACAATAACATTCATTAGTAGATCCAAAAATAATATCATCAACATAAATTTGAACTACTAAGATGTCATTTTTAAACCGTTTTATAAAAAGTGTAGTGTCCACTTTTCCTTTTTCAAAATCCTTTTCAATTAAAAAATTTGAAAGTCTTTCATACCAAGCTCTAGGAGCTTGTTTCAAACCATATAAAGCTTTTGTTAATTTAAACATATGGTTTGGAAATTTTGGATCCTCAAAACCCAGTGGTTGTTCAACATACACTTCTTCATTTATAAAACAATTTAAAAAAGCACTTTTGACATCCATTTGAAAAAGCTTGAAATCATGATAACCTGCAATTGCAAGTAACATCCTAATAGCTTCCATTCTAGCTACGGGTGCATAAGTTTCATCGAAATCTATTCACTCTTCTTCAGTGTAACCTTGAGCAACTAATCTATCTTTATTTCTCACAATGTTACCACTCTCATCTAGTTTGTTTCTAAAGACCTATTTAGTTCCTATAGTAGACTTATTACTAGTCCTATCAACCAATATCCATACATTACTTCTCTCAAATTGGTTTAACTCTTCTTGCATAGCCAAATCCAAAAATCATAATCTAAAGCTTCATTGATATTTTTAGGTGATAAGTGCTCAAAAGATCATTATTTTATGCACATTTCATGGGCAATAAGCACTTATCTCACACTTACTTGGACTGATGCATGCGCTTAATATGCAATATTCGGATATTCTACTATTATAACTCATAAAGCTAATATTTACAGAAAAATGTAGAATTTACGATATCTTCTGTATACTTAGAAACAAGTACTGCCGAGGCAGGGTTGAGGCCGAGGCAGAAGCTAGGTCGCGGCAGCAACTGAAGCTCCAGCATCAATACTGTAGGCGATTGGCAGATAAAAATACGCTGGACGTTTCTGGACATGTAGCACACGGATCGAAGCTGGCTAGCGTGAGGAAAGCCCAAGTCAAAGGCCACGAGGGAAAAGCCTCCTAGTTGAAATAAACTTGGAAATATTTGATTTATGGGAATAATTGTAATCCTACTATAAGTAGTATTCCTACTTAGGAAAGGTTTTCCCTAGACCTAGACTATATATACCATAGCCGTCTAATGTATAGGGAGAGCCGATTTAGAGAGAGTTCAACCCTAAGAATTATTGTGTTCTTTTTTAAATTATGTTCTAAGCTTTCTTAGGGTTAGGTGAAGGTTGTCGAGTACTTGTGAGAGGAGATTGTACTTTGTTTCTCGTTTCAATGCAATAAAACATTAAGATTTGCTTACTCTTTGTCATTCTTTGTTCTTGCATCCAAGCCTAGGAGGGAAGTTTGTGAGTAATCTATTTATCTAGACTCGAGAGAGTTAGATTCACGAAAGGAGTAAGTACGGTATTTGAAAAATACTAACTCGGCCTAGGGATAGGTTGGAGTTTTAGCAGCTAAAAGAAGTGTGAGATTGGTTGATAGTTATAATTGATTCACGCCGGGAGGTATCGTCAAGGACTGATTATCAACAGTGTTTTGACTTAGGGATAAGCAGAGCCATCCAAGGACACTTTGCCGAATCTTAGTGAGGTCTACCCAAGAGCAAGGGATTGCCGCGGCAGACACGCATTGTCGCTGCCGAGGCAGTAATCTGCAGTACTGCCAAGGCAGAGTCATGCGATAGCATTGGACAGAAACAAGTCGATCGATTCCACAGTACAACGCAACTGGATCCTGCCCACTCTCCTCATTCGTTCTCACTACCTTTATTTAGTTTTTATTTAATTAGTTCACTCAAACATCCTTCCTACTTGTGTTTTTACTTTACTTTTACAGGACAAGAATATTGAAGAAGACATATTAAGTACACCAATCCCTGTGGAGACGATACACGATAAATACTTATCACTTTATTACTTGCGACATGTACACTGCACAATTTGCGCTATTTCTACACGTAACAAGTTTTTGGCGCTGTTGCCGGGGATTGACAACTAACTTATATGATCGTATCCGTAATGAAATTACTTCTTTTCGACAGGCAGATGATGAACCAATGTACGAGGCAAGGGAGCGCTATAGAGAGTTATTGCACAAATGCCCATTACATGGATTTCCCTTGTGGACACAAGTAACAATGTTCTACAATGCCACTAATGCCCCCACAAGGATGATGCTAGATGTCTCGACCAATGGGACACTCCTTGACAAAGCTCTGGAGGAAGCTATAGAGATTCTGAACAAGCTCGCAAAGAATGATTTTCAGTTCCTTACATCTAGGCGAGGAGGAATAAGACACCAAGCCACAGTGAATGAACTCGAAACATCCAATTCAGTGACAGCACAATTGGCATCTCTAACCAAAATGGTTCAGAACATGCAATCACAACAAAATACTCATGAGGTTAAAACGATCAATTCTTCTGAGTATGTGCAAGATGAGGAAACTGGTTTTTATATAGGAAACTAGAACCGGAATAATAATATGATGTCTAACACATATAATTCGGCATGGAAAAGGCACCCAAATTTTTCATGGAGCAATCCTAATAATGCCTTGAATCCCACTAATCAGACCTCAAGTTATCAGCAGCCGATGTCGTAGAAGAATATACAGTAGATGCCGCAGCAGCAGATGCCGCAGCAGCAGTCCGAAAGTTCATTGGAGAACACTCTCAAGGCCTTTATGATGAAAACAGAATCATACATGGCAGAGAATAGTAATTTCATCAGAAGGACGGATGCTTTCATGAACAGGACTGAGATGAGGCTGCAAAATCAAGAGGCAACTATTAAAACTCTAGAAACTCAAGTTGGCCAGTTCGCTCAAAGACAAAACACTAGACCACAAGGAGGATTACCTAGCAATACTGAAGTTGCTAAGGGAATGGGCCATGAGTAATGTAAAGTGATCACAACCAGAAGTGGCCTACATTTAAAAGAAAAACTAAGCAGTTCAGCAAACAAAGTCCCACAGGCAATACAAGAGGAATCAGATAGAGAGGACCAGGATGTTGAACCAGAAAGTCAGGCCTCAGAAATCCCAGCAGAAAACTCTGCCGAGGCAGACAAACTGGCAGCGCCTCAACCAGTTGCCGAGACAGTAAAAGACCCAGTGGTACCAGGTATTAAATTCAAAACTCATGAAACCCTGGAGGAGATGAGACCACCACCACCTTTCCCACAAAGGTTGAAAAAGCAAAAACAGGATCACCAGTTTAAAAAATTTTTAGAAATCCTCAAACAAGTCCACATCAACTTGCCATTAGTTGAGGCAATTGAACAGATGCCTAATTACGCTAAGTTCATGAAAGACATGATATCTAAAAGAAAAAGGCTTGGTGAGTTTGAAACAGTGGCAGCAACTGAAAGATGCATGGCAATGCTGCACAATCGCATGCCTCCAAAATTAAAGGATCCTGGATGCTTTACCATACCTTGTGCGATAGGTAACCATTATGAAGGAAAGGCCCTATGTGACTTGGGAGAAAGCATCAACTTAATGCCGAAATCAGTCTTCCAAAAGCTTGGAATAGGAAGAGCAAAACCCACAACTGTGGTACTTCAACTAGCGGATAGATCATTTGTGCACCCTGAAGGAAAAATTGATGACATATTGGTAAGGGTAGACAAATTTATTTTTCCCGCTAACTTCTTTATCCTTGATTGTGAAGCAGATGATAATGCACCAATCATATTGGGGAGACCTTTCTTAGCAACTGGACACACCTTAATTGATGTGGAAAATGGAGAGTTGACAATGAAGGTTAATGACCAACAAGTCAAACTCAATGCATTCCACAATTTAAAAAAAATATGATGATTCAGAAGAGTGCAAAGCCATCCACACAACAGACACCAAAATATCCTGCCTTGGCAGCATGCTCGGTAGACTATTTGGCAAAAAGATCAAGCTCAAAGTGGAAGCAACACATAAGGATGGACATAAAGCAAAAGGGAGTGGCCAACATCTGAATTACAATTCTGGCCAACAAGAGATAAACACCTTAGGAGATGCATTTGCATGCACTCCTCCAGTGACTTAATCTCTTCCCTTTAATTTTTATATTATTATATTAGGATTAGTTTAGTTTATATTTACTTTCCATATTTATTTTATGCTTTCATTATTTTCCTTGTTTTTGTTCAATTATTTTTAGGTTAATAAAGCAAGAATAAAGAAGAAATAGTTCACAGCAGAAATTCTGCCGAGGCAGAAAACAGTGTCAGAGCCGCAGCAGTCCCAACGGGCAAAAAAGTGTAGCAGCTAGTCTGCCGAGATTTATGCCGCGACAGTAAAAGCACTCGGCAGTAAAGGCTAACGGCTACAAAACGGATAGTGGTTTCAAATGGATACAAGGTCGAGGCCTATAAAAGCACCTTTCTTCTCGTGAACTATTCACTCTTGCATTCTTGTTTTCTTTTGAATATTTGCTAATCTTGCTTTCATCATACTCTCTACCTAGCCTTCTTGAAATTTTCAGAATCTTTCCAAGAAACTCTTCAAAATCCTCAACACTCATCCATGGCATCATAAACTCGCTTTGCCCCTGCTACTGTTGAAGATCGATTCAACAGATCTTTCGTTGCTCGGCAGTTATGGGAGGAACAAGGGTTCCAACACTCGGATGAAGTGAACTACGGCATCGAACACTTCTTGTTCGATAAAATTAAATATCAAGATTGAGAGATTCTTTGCCTACAGCCTGCCCAGGCAAATGCCACCATAGTGCGGGAATTTTATGCACATGGGCCGAGCAAGGACTCTCTCTACGTCCACTGCCGGGGCAGGCCGATCAAGCTTGATGCCGAGACAATTAACCAATACTATGGCCTCACACCTATCCGCGATATCCATGCCGAATTTTTTAAAGAAGTTACAAACGAAGATTACGAGTTGATTAAAGACGACCTTTGCTACACGAATACTCCATGGGAAACCGGTGCCCATAGAGGATCTGTAGTAAGGCAAAACCTAAAGCTCAAGGCCAAGCTTTGGAACACCTTTGTCAAGAGATGCCTCATCCCCACCTCCCACAACAGCACGGTAGACCGTAGGAGATTGGTGCTCATCCAATCAATCATCACCAAAAGGAGCATCAACTTTGGAGAGATCATATTACGAGAAATCTACGAGTGTGGTAAGAAGGAAAGAAGACCGTTATATTTCCCTTGTTTAATCTCCGGTTTGTGCATTGCTACAGGTGTGCCAGTGGAAGATACGAATGAATACACACCAAATAGGCAAGGATGGACGAGAGACTTCTGCCACAAAATAATGCAGATCACGCAGGCAGAACCATTCCAGGCAACTCCTCAGCAGTTCATTGCCGACTTCAGTGTCGGAGCCCAGTACACAGCAGATATGCCTGACACTACCCACACCACTGCCGCAGCAAACCCATACCAGGAGATTCTACATAGTATGGCCGCCATGGACCATCGTCAAGAGAGATACATGGAATATCAACGCGACTTCAACAGCACACTTGCATAGATGATGATGCAAAATTTTCCAAGTCAAGGGATGCACTTTCCAGAATTCCCAACAAACATATTCGTCACAGCAGCACCCTACACAGAGACCACTCCAGCCCCAGGGCTGAGGCCATTTTTCCCTTCTCAACCTCAACAACAGTTCAACGCGGCTGGCCCATCTAGGGCAGCAGGCTCTTCCGCGGCATCTTCAACCAGCAAAAGACCATCAAAGAGGAGAGCTGTCTTTAGTACTCCACCACGATCACCCATCCCCATGGGAAGTCTCTCCAGAGAAATAGATGAGTATGTACATCAAAGCTCATCCAATGCTGAGCCAAACATTCATTATGCCGAGGCAACACACGTTGAAGAGGAAGGAGGGACGGACATAATGCATACGGAAGAAATTGCCGACGAAGAAGAAGGAGAAGAGGTGGACACTCCTTTACAAAGGACACCACCCACACGAGTTCAACCGTCCCGGCAAGCAAAACTACAACATTCACCAGCACAAGGATCAAGGATGAAAGAATCAGTAGGGAGGCCTAGAAAAAAATTGTTACCAGCAGCTCTTCGGAGTCTATTTCAATACTAAGCTTTAACTGCCTTTAATTCTTAACTAGTTTAATTTTTGTTGCAATATTGACCTGCTGTGTGATTAGAGTATTGAGGGCAATGCTCAGTTTGAGTTTGGGGGTGTAGGTGCACTGCCGAGGCAGCCCACTGCCGCGACCTTACCATGAAAGGGAGTAAAATTTTTAGCTTATTTGAAAAAAAATTTAGTGCATCTATTTGCTTCCTAATTGATTTACTGACTTTACTTTTAAAGGATTAACCTTAGAATACTTATGCTAGCGTGTCCTAGTTTCCTATGCCATAACCAAGCATCATTTTCATCACTAGCAACTAAGCATGCATGAGATAGGTTAATGTCATCTAGATGCACCATATAAATATTTCCTATGCGATGACCTATGAGCATTGTTCTCTTAGATTCTATGTCTATTATTTTGCAACCACTTTTATCAAAAGAAACATAGAACCCTTTATCACATAATAGACTAATGCTCAACAAATTATGCTTTAGACCATTAACAAGTAAGACATTTTCAATAAGAATAGAGGAGTGATTACCAATAGAGCCAATACCCTCAATTTGGCCTTTGGAGTTGTCACCAAAAGTCACTACTCCAACCTTTTTGAGCTCTAACTCCTTAAATCGTCCATTGTCTCCGGTCATATGCCTTGAGCATCCATTATCAAGGTACCACATGTTTTGACTTGAAGCTTTGGCCTTAAAGCAATGATCAACCTACAAACAAAGATTTAGTTCTTGACTTTTGGTAACTAAATCATTTTGGGTCCATGAGAGTTAGTTCCCAAAAGCTTGGTTCCCTTAGGAATCCAAGATGCAATGGCATGAAAATTATTAGAAATAATAAGTTCCTTAGGAACCCATACACTTCTAATTTTTCTATGTCTAGTATGCCTTTGAAAACCTCTTTGTTTGTGGCCATAAAAATTCTTTTTCACATGGTTGGGTTTTAAAGAGCTTCCTTTTTCAAAAGTTGAACTACCAACTATGATTTGTTCTTTAAGCTCATTCACCACTTTATGGTGATTCTCACTCAAGCTAGAAATAAGGTTGTTTAAATCCACATTTTCATTTTGAAAGAACTTTAAATCATCATTTAAAGTAACAACCTTTTCTTCAAAATCCGAAATCGTTTTAGTCAAAGAATCATTTTTCCTTTCTAAATCGGAAATGGTTTTGTTGCTTTTCAAAATTGATTCTTTGAACTTCAAAACCAACTCATCATAAACATCTTGCAATTCATCATAAGCATAATATAATTCATCATATGTAAGATTATTGCAAGAGGGTTCAAGGGTTACCTTGGGCTCATCAAGAGCCATGAGACATAAATTGGCTACTTCATTGTCCTCATCGGATGATGACTCCTCATCACTCCTTGTGGCAACGTGAGCCTTTTGTTTCTTCTTCTTGTTCTCAAAACCCTTTCTTTTGTAATGTAGGTAATCGGTCCAAATGTGACCGGGCTTCTTGCATTCATAGTAAATTATTTGATCCTTTTCATCTTCTTTGCCCTTTGACTTAAAATCCTTCTTTCTTTAGAATCTCATTCCGGTTTTCCCTCATGAGTCTAGTGAATCTTTTGGCTACCATAGCCAATTCTTCTGGCTCTTCTTCTTCACTAGAATCCACCTCTTCTTGGAAAGATGAAGCTTTAAGTGCAATCCCTTGCTTTTTCTTTTCAACTTCTCTTTTCTCTAGCTTAACATCTTCCTTCTTCTTTTCATCTTCTCTTCCTTTCTTCATGATCTCATGGGTGAGAAGAGATCCCACAAGAGCATCAAGCTTGAGAGTCTTGAGGTCTTTTGCTTCTATGATAGCCGTTCTCTTGCTATCCCAAGACTCGGGAAGAGAGTAGATGAGCTTCCTCACAAGCTTATCTTCTGGTATGTGATAAGTGCTCAACTCACTATCACTTTTTACACCTTTTATGAGCATTAATCACTAAATTTACACCCACTCGGACTAAAGCATATACTTAATGTGATATATTTAGAAGTTATGATTATAGAGATGATATTTACAGAAAAGGAAAGTTTTACTGCATTTTTACATCTGTGCAGGAGAAACAATTACCGCGGCAGCAACATGGCCAAGGCAGGATCTGATGCCGAGGCAGCAACAGAAAGACAGGAAGCAATACTGTAGGCAATCAGAAGAGAAAAATCCAAGGGACGTTTCTGTACATGCAGCACATGGATCGGAGCTGGTTAGCATGAGAAAAAGCCTAAGACAAGGCCACGCGAGAAAGCCTCTTAGTTGAAATAAACTTGAAAATATTTTATTTATGTACATGACTTGTTCCCTATTCCAAGTTATATTCTACTTAGGAAAGGTTTGCCCTAGGCCAAGCCTATATAAGACCTAGCCGTCCAATGTATTAGCAGAGCCGATTCATAGAGAGTTTACCCTAAGATTCAATGTTTTCTTTCTCTCAAATTATGTTCTAACTTTTCTTAGGGTTTAGGTGAAGGTTGTTAAGTATTTGTGAGAGGAGATTGTACTTTGTTCTTTGTTTCAATGCAATAAAACTATCAAGGTTTGCTTATTCTTTGCCATTCTTTTTTCTTGCATTCAAGCTCGGGAGAGAAGTTTGTGAGTAATCCATTTATCTAGACTCGAGAGAGTTAGATTCACGAAAGGGATAAGTACAGTGTTTCAATCGCGAAATACTAACTCGGCCTAGGGATAGGTTAAGAGTTTCAGCGGCTAGAAGAAGTGTGAGATTGGTTGGTGAGTATAATTGATTCACGCCGGGAGGTATCATCAAGGACTAGTCAGCAACAGTACTTCGACTTAGGTATAAGCGGAGTCATCCAAGGAAACTTTGCCGAACTTTGGTAAAGTGTACCCACGAGCAAGGGATTGCCGCGGCGGACAAGTATTATCGCTGCCAAGGCAGTAATCTGCAGTACTGCCGAGGCAGTGATATACAATTGCATTGGACAAAGACAAGTCAATCAATTCCGCAATACAACGCAACTGGATCCTGACCTCTCTCTCTATTAATAAGACCTCATCTTTTACTTAGTTTTCTTTATTTCAATTTATTTAGTTTCATCAAAACCACAATTACCTGTGTTTTTATTTTATTCCTTTTTACAGAACAAGAAGACGAAGAAGACATATTAAGTATACCAATCCCTGTGGAGACGATACACGATAATACTTATCACTTTATTACTTGCGATGTGTTCACTTGCACTAATTGCGCACTTTTGTCACGCGACAAGTTTTTGGCGCCGTTGCCGGGGATTGGCAACTAAATTTTGTTTTCTTTATTTTCTTGTTTCTTTTTTTTATTTTACTTTGGTTTTTCTTGGTGTGTGACCAGGGCCAACCCAACCAACCCTTTGTACGAGTTAGACCCAGAGATCGAACGTACACGGCAAAGGTTGAGGAGACAAATCCAAGAAGCTATGGAAGATCACCCGGCAGGACAAAACTTACCTGCCGACAATGGAGGTCTTCCGCCGTCACCAGGGCCGCGACAGCTCACTGTTAGAGACTTCCTGGAAGAGGACTTAAATGGGTTAAACCCAGGAGTTGTTACACCGAAATAGAAGCAGACCACTTTGAAGTGAAACCTGTCATGTTCAATATGCTCAACACTATTGGACAGTTTGGTGGGTCTGTGACTGAAGATGCAAGGCAGCATCTCAAGTCCTTCATGGAGATATGCAATTCCTTCAAAATCCAAGGAATCCATGAAGATGTCTTGAGATTGAAATTATTCCCCTATTCACTGAGGGATAGGGCAAAAGCCTGGTTAAATAGTATTCGAGCAGGATCTATTGGATCTTGGAGTGAACTCTGTCGTGATTTTATTGCACGTTTTAATCCTACAAATTTATACGATAGAATTCATAATGAAATCACTTCTTTTCGACAGGCAGATGATGAACCGATGTACGAGGCATGGGAGCGATACAGTGAGTTACTGCACAAGTGCCCGTTTCATGGATTTCCCCTATGGACACAAGTGACCATGTTCTATAATGCGACGAATGCCCCGACAAGGATGATGTTAGATGCCTCGGCGAACGGAACACTCTTGGACAAAGCACCTGAGGAAGCTATTGAGATACTAAACAAACTCGCAAAGAACGATTTTCAATTCCCTACATCTAGGCGAGGAGGAGTAAGACACCAAGCCACGGTGAATGATTTAGACACATCAAGTTCAGTGGCAGCACAATTGGCCTCTCTTACCAAGATGGTGCAAAATTTGCAACTACAACAAAATACTCGTGAGGTTAAGGTGATTGATTCTTTTTGTGATTTATGTGGAGGTAACCACAATTCTTCTAACTGTATGAATCAAGAAACCGGTATGTATGTTGGAGATTACACCCGAACCAATATGATGTCCAACACATACAATCCCTCATGGAAGAGACATCCGAACCTATCATGGAGCAATCCTAACAATGCCTTAAACCCAACCACCCAACTCCCAAGATTCCAGCAACCAATGCAACTTCTATCGTCGCCGTAGGTCCAGCAGCCAATGCCGCAGCAGCAGATGCAGCAGCAACCGGTAAGTTCCTTGGAAAATTCTCTGAAAGCATTCATGATGAAAACTGAGTCATACATGGCAGAGAATAACAACTTCATCAAAAGAACAGATGCGTTCATAAATAGGACTAAGATGAGGTTGCAGAACCAAGAGGCAGCAATTAAGGCATTGGAAACTCAGGTTGGACAGTTTGCTCAAAATATAAACACTAGACCACGAGGACTACCTAGCAATACTGAAGTTGCTAAGGTAATGGGCCATGAACAGTGTAAAGCAATCACTACTAGGAGTGGTCTACAGCTGAAGGAAAAGATAGAAATTCCAGCAGGCCAAGTTCTATCGTTAGACCCAACAAAAGAGGATGCTGAACAAACTAATCCTGATAACACGGCCCTAGTAAAGGACTCAGCAGCTCCTAAACAGTCTGCCGAGACAGCAACAACCCCAGTGGTGTCAGGTATTAAGTTCCAAACTAAAGAAACTCTGGATGAGATGAGACCACCACCACCCTTCCCACAAAGGTTGAAAAAGCAAAAACAGGATCATCAATTAAAGAAATTTCTTGATATTTTAAAGCAAGTCCACATTAACTTACCATTCGTAGAGGCCATTGAACAAATGCCTAATTATGCCAAGTTCTTAAAAGACATTGTGTCCAAGAGAAAAAGACTAGGTGAGTTCAAAACAGTGGCTGCTACCGAGGGATGCATGGCAATGCTACACAATCGCATGCCACCAAAATTGAAGGATCCTGGATGCTTTATCATACCTTGTGCAATAGGTAACAACTATGAAGGTAAGGCCCTATGCGACCTTGGAGCAAGCATCAATCTAATGCTCAAATCTGTCTTCCAAAAGCTTGGAATAGGAAGGGCAAAACCTACAACAGTTATGCTCCAACTTGTGGATCGATCATATGTGCAACCCAAAGGCAAAATCGAGGACATACTGGTAAGAGTTGATAAATTTATTTTTCCCGCTGACTTTCTTGTCCTTGATAGTGAAGCAGATGATAATGCACCGATCATCTTGGGGAGACCTTTCCTTTCTACTGGACGAACACTAATTGATGTGGAAATAGGAGAGTTGACAATGAGGGTCAATGACAAACAAGTCAAACTCAATGCCTTCCACAATTTGAAACGGCATGATGATGCAGAAGAATGCAAAGTCATTCACAGCAAAGATGCAGGCACAACGATATCCTGTTTCAACAGCCACTGCCTGGGCAGAATGCTCGGCAGGAAAATGGAAATACTTTATGACAGAATATTTGGCAGGAAAAGTAAGGCAGATGTGAAAGAAACCAACAGGACAACATACTGTCCAGTTATAAAGGGCGCAGTACAAATCAGGAAAAACAAAGATGGACATAAAGCCAATAGCCAATACTTGAAGAATCACTGTGACCGGCAAGAGAGAATCATCTTGGAAGATGCATTTGCATGCACTCCACCAGTAACATGATCTCTCATATTTTCTTATATATATTAGGATTAGTTTAGTTTATATTTATTTTTTATAATTTGTGTTTTTGCTTTAAGTATTTTTATTGTTTGTGTTTAATTTTTATTTAGGATAATAAGCAAGAATAAAGGAGAAGTAGTTCATAGCAGGAATTCTGACGAGGCAGAAAACAGTGTCAAAGCCGCAACAGTTTCAACGGGCAGAATAGTGTAACGGCTAGTCTGTTGAGATTTCTGCCGCAGCAGAAAAGGAAACGACAATAAAGACTAACGACTACAAAACGGCTAGTGGTTCAAACAGTCACAAGGCCGAGGCCTATATAAGCAACCCCCCTCTTGAACTATTCACTCTTGCATTCTTGTTTTCTTTAGAATACTCAATAATCTTGCTCTCACAATACTCTCTGCCTACCCTTCTTGAAATTCTCAGAAGTCCTCCAAGGAAATCTCCAAGAAATTAATCTCTCACAATCTTTATGGCCACCTACAAGCGCTTTTCCCCAGCCAATGTTGAAGATCACTTCAACAGGTCTTTCATCGCCCGACAGTTGTGGGAGGAACAAGGGTTCCAACACTCAGATGAAGAAAATTACGGCATCGAGCACTATCTATTCGACAGAATCAAGTACCAAGAATGGGAAATCTTTTGCCTACAACCTGCCGAGGCAAACGCTACCATCGTGCGGGAATTTTATGCGCACGGGCCAAGCAAAGACTCCCTCTTTGTCCACTACCGAGGCAGGCCTGTCCAGCTAGATGCCGAGACCATCAACCAATTTTACGGCCTCACACCTGACCATGATGTACATGCTGAATTCATGGAGGATATCACTGTTGAGGATTACGAGTTGATTAAAGATGACCTTTGCTACACGAATACTCCATGGGAAACCGATGCCCATAGAGGATCTGTAGCAAGGCAGAGCCTAAAGCCCGAGGCCAAGCTTTGGAACACCTTTGTCAAGAGACGCCTTATTCCCACATCCCACAACAGCACGGTGGACCAAAAGCGATTGGTGCTCATCCAATCAATCATCAACAAAAGGAGCATCAACGTTGGAGAGATCATCTTATGCGAAATTTACGAATGCAGTAAGAAGGATAGAGGACCATTATATTTCACTTGTTTGATCACTGGTTTGTGTATTGCTACAGGTGTAATAGTAGAATACACGGACGAATACACTCCCCAAAGGCGTGGATGGACCAGAGATTTCTGCCACAAAATTATGCAGATCACGCAGGCAGAACCAGTCCAAGCAACTCCTTAGCAGTTCACTACTGATACTGTTGTCGGGGCCCAATCCACAGCAGACATGCCAGACACTGCCCACACCACTGCCGCAGCAGACCCGTACCAGGAGATACTTCAAAGGATGGCAACGATGGATCTTAGACAGCAAAGATACATGGAGTACCAGAGGGACTTCAACAGCACCCTTGCCCAAATGATGCTCCATGCCTTTCCAGACCAAAGGACGTAGTTTCCAGAATTTTCAAGCAACATGTTTGTCACAGCCGCACCCTATACAAAGACTACACCAACTCCCGGAGGACTGAGACCGTTCTTCCACGCGGGCCCTCAACCACAGTTTCATGCTATCGGCCCATCTAGGACAGCAGACTCTGTCGTAGCATCATCTGCTAGCAGAAGACAATCAAAGAGGAGGGCAGTCTTCAGCACTCCACCACGATCCCCCATCATCATGGACAGTCTATCAGCAGAGATAGATGCCTATGTACATCAAAGCTCAACCGCTGCCGGACCGAGTACACACCATACCGGGGCAGCCACAGCAAATGAAGGTGGAACGGACATCATGATCACCAAAGAGATTGCCGACGTGGAAGAAGGCGAAGAAGGGGATGCCCCAATGCAACGGACACCACCCACAAGAGTCCAACCGCCCCGGAAAGCAAAAGCTCAGCCATCGCCCTCACCAAGAACGAAGCAATCAGCAGCACGACCCTGAAGAAAAATTGTTACAAGCAACTCTTCGGAGTCTCTTTAAATTTTTCATATATTCAATTTTATTTGTTGTTTGTTTCTTGATATGCTGCTTATTTTTGTTGCCTACCATTTTCTTCTAATGTAAAGCATTGAGGACAATGCTTGGTTCGAGTTTGGGGGTGTAGAGCCACTGCCGAGGCAGCAATCTACTGTCGAGGCCTTGCCAAGAAAAGGGAGTATTTAAGTGAATTTTTTTTATTTTTACGCTCCCCGCCTTACTTGAATAAATTGCCTATACTTTTGCACTGCTTATCTTCAGTATTGCCTTAGTTCATTCTTTAAGGCTATAGAAATCTTTCTCCTTACCATGATTAGGTCATGTTAAGAAGGTTTAACCTTAGGATACTCAAGGATGAAAACATAGAAGCTTACTATAAGATGAATTTTTCAAACACTTTTGGGACTTGTTGGATTATAGGAATTTTTTTAATGAACTTAGGTGATAAAGACTTAGAATTTTTGGGAAAGTAACTAGAGGTGCCTATCACCGGCTCTAGGAATTACTCTTTTTCATGCTAGAGGTGCCCAAAAATGGCTCTAGTATGCTATAAGGAATATCAAAGAGAAGGAAGAAATTTGTGAAAAACACAATCCTTTAGGTGCCCGAAATTGGCTCAAGAATTGGATGATTAGAAAATAAGAGAACATTTAACCCAATTCTACTTGTCTTGAACTTAGAGTTTATCTAAGAAAGCCTTTAATCAAACTTGTCCACAAAAGCGCACACACTCACTAAATCTTATAGTTTGTTTCTAGGTAAACCCTTGGGTAGCCGAAAGGTTAAGTCTAAAAGAATAGGCATAGTTATGGTGGGGAGAATAGATGGAAACATAAGATCAAGAGAGAGTGGAGTTTGGCAAATTGATGGTTTGCATTGCTTGAGGACAAGCAATAGTTCGAGTTTGGGGGTGTGATAAGTGCTCAACTCACTATCACTTTTTACACCTTTTTATGGGCATTAATCACTAAATTTACACCCACTCGGACCAAAGCATATACTTAATGTGATATATTTAGAAGTTATGATTATAAAGATGATATCTACAGAAAAGGCAAGTTTTACTGCATTTTTACATCTGTGCAAGAGAAACAATTGCCGTGGCAGCAACATGGCTGAGGCAGGATCTGATGCCGAGGCAGCAACAGAAAGACAAGAAGCAATACTGTAGGCGATCAGAAGAGAAAAATCCAAGGGACGTTTCTGTACATGCAGCACATGGATCGGAGTTGGTTAGCATGAGGAAAAGCCCAAGACAAGGCCACGCGGGAAAGCCTCTTAGTTGAAATAAACTTGGAAATATTTTATTTATGTACATGGCTTGTTCCCTACTCCAAGTTATATTCTACTTAGAAAAGGTTTGCCCTAGGTCAAGCCTATATAAGACCTAGCCGTCCAATGTATTAGCAGAGCCGATTCATAGAGTGTTTACCCTAAGATTCAATGTTTTCTTTCTCTCAAATTATGTTCTAAGTTTTCTTAGGGTTTAGGTGAAGGTTGTTAAGTATTTGTGAGAGGAGATTGTACTTTGTTCTTTGTTTCAATGCAATAAAACTATCAAGGTTTGCTTATCCTTTGCCATTCTTTGTTCTTGCATTCAAGCTCGGAAGAGAAGTTTGTGAGTAATCCATTTATCTAGACTCGGGAGAGTTAGATTCACGGAAGGGATAAGTACGGTGTTTCAATCGCGAAATACTAACTCGGCCTAGGGATAGGTTAAGAGTTTCAGTGGCTAAAAGAAGTGTGAGATTGGTTGGTGAGTATAATTGACTCACGCCGGGAGGTATCATCAAGGACTAGTCAGCAACAATACTTCGACTTAGGGATAAGCGGAGTCATCCAAGGAAACTTTGCCGAACTTTGGTAAAGTCCAACCACGAGCAAGGGATTGCCGCGGCGGACAAGTATTATCGCTGCCAAGGCAGTAATCTGCAGTACTGCCGAGGCAGTGATATACAATTGCATTGGACAAAGACAAGTCAATCAATTCCGCAATACAACGCGACTGGATCCTGACCTCTCCGTCTATTAATCAGACCTCATCTTTTACTTAGTTTTCTTTATTTTAATTTATTTAGTTTCATCAAAACCACAATTACCTGTGTTTTTATTTTATTCCTTTTTACAGAACAAGAAGACGAAGAAGGCATATTAAGTATACTAATCCCTGTGGAGACGATACACGATAATACTTATCACTTTATTACTTGCGATGTGTTCACTTGCACTAATTGCGCACTTTTGACAGTATGATCTCACCAAAGCCCTTGAGACCATTCATAATGACGGAAAACCGATCAAACATCTTAGTGACGTCTTCATCCGGCTCCATCTTGAAGTTCTCATAGCTAAGGTTGAGAAGACCTATCTTTGTCTCCTTGACATCGTTTGTGCCCTCATATGTTTTCTCCAAAGAGTCCCATACTTCTTTGGCACTTGTGCAAGATGACATCTTGGAATAGATATCGGGACCAAGAGCACAAAAGAGGATGTGTAGAGCTTTATCATTTGTAGACATCCTTCTTCGTTCCTCATCGGTCATCTCGTTCCTCTTCTTCGGTACTTGTCTATCTCCTTCTAACTTCATTGGAATTGAAGGGCCATCTTCAATTATATCCCAAAGGACATAATCGTTGGAATTGATGAACAACCTCATTCTATTCTTCCAATATGGATAATTGTCAACATTGAAGAAGGAAGGCTTGGTGATTGAGTGAGACTCGTTCCAACTTCCGGAAGTAAAGGCCATTGGATTTGACTTGTAGGTATGATCAACACTCCTAGGATCTTCTTTGGTGGATGTGAATCCCTTCAAATATTAAGCTCTGATACTAATTGTTGAGTTGATCAATCTTGATAGTTGGCCAAGAGGGGGTGAATTGGCAATTAAAATTTTTGTCGGTGGAATTTCGGTAAAATTGAAAAATGAAGAACAAAGCGATTTATAGTGGTTCAAGCTTCGGAACAAGCTCTACATCCACTACCTTAGCTCCCACTAAGGATTTTGAAACCAATTCACTAAGAATTCAACCTTTTTCTAGGTTCAAGGGATAACCTTTACAATCAAGTCAATTTTTTATCCAAAATTGACTTGGACCTCACAAAGAAATACAAGAGATAAGAATGGGCTAAATGAATTCTCTCAACAGAAATATATTCCCCAAATACAGAATCACTCTCCCCAAACTCAATTACAAAGAATCAAATTTAAATGCAAAGATGAGAGTCAAGATTTTCAATGAAAGTGCTTGGGAGTTGGATTTAATTGCTTGGATGTTGCTTGAGGTTCAATAGTTGTTAATGTTGCTTGAATTGCTTTATTTTATACCTCCTCATTGATTTCTAACCATTGTGGTTGTTGGGACTTGAAATAAAGACGTTAGGACCTCATCTTCCCACCATAAATGCACTTCTGCAGACACCAGTATCGAAACACGAAGAACCTATTTCGAAACAGCCTATAAAAAGAAAGAGACGTTTTGCATTTAATAGGGGGTGTATCGAACCAGGTATCGATGCCATTACTACACTGTAATGGTCGGTATCAAACCCTGTTTCGAAACATCTCAACCATCTTTTAAAGTTTTAACTGCCACCAACGGTCAACTCATTAAATGCTAAAATAGCCGTTGGGAATTAAAGGGGGTATCGATACTGGTATCGATACCATGATTCATAATTTTAAATGATTTTAAAATAATTAAAACATTCGAAGTGGTTCGATACTTGGTTTGAAACAGGCATTGGCAGTAAGGTATTGGTATCGAACCATGTTCCGATACTTGTTCTTAGTTTCAAGAACAATTCTTTAAAAATGCAGATCGGTATCGATACCGGTCTTAGTGGTATCGATAATCTCGTATAAAAATAATTAGAAAATTTATTTCAAATTTCTTGGTTTGACTTGAAATCAAAGTTTGACTTAGGGACTTAAAATTTTATTACAAAATAGTCCTTATACATAATTGTTATATCAAAATCAATTTTGGTTTTACACTACCATATGAGAAATGCACTTACAATAGGCATAAAATATTAAATAGAAACGTAATGGAAAAAATGAATAAAATATTAAATAGGTATGCATATTAAAGGTGAATAACCAATATTAAGATAATAAACAATTAATGAAACAAATATGGGAATATGACCAAGAAAAAAACATGGATTAAAGTAAATAAAAGAATTATCATATTAAAAAAGAAAAAAAAGGCTACTAAAAAGGAAAGAAAAATATAAATGGAAAAAAATGAAATTTGAGGGTAAAAAACGAAGAGGAAAAAAATTAATTTGAATATTATTAAAATAAATTAAAAAAGATTTGGGGTTAAAACTCTTTAGAAATCATATTTAGAAAACGAAGTAGGACCATTTTATAAGTCGGGTCAAAACTACAGGGGTCATGAGAATCTTTTAAAAAAGAGGAATGGCTTAAAAAATAATCCCGAAACGCGGAGTGGCCAAAAGTTAAATGAATCATCTTTGAAGGGAGATTATGACTAATTTGGTGACTAAATTGAAAAACAAAACAAAGATCCAGGGACTCGGCGATCGATTTACAGAACACGGAGGGATTTATGATGACATTATCTCATTTCTACTTTAGCCCCTGAGTATAAATAACAAACAAAACAAAAAAGCTTCCTTTATTCATTTAACACATCACCAAAATAAAAAAGAACCCAAAGCTCTCAGGTTTTCTTCATCTGGGTTTCCAGAAAAATTAAGAACACATTGAGTGTTCTTCTGGAAAACCCAGGAGCGAAGAACATTGCCGTGATTCCGCCGCTATTTCCAGATTCGGCCACCACCCACGGTGGCCGACGACCCAAAATCAAACTTTTGAAAACCCTTTTTCACCGTTTTCGAAACCAAAACCAAAACTTTTCTTTTTTAAGATCAAAACCAACAGAAACTTTTAAGAAAAACCTCTTTATTGATTCGATTTTTGAGGTTAAACCCTTTCCTTTCTATTGTTTTTAAATGGCTCACCACCGAAGGCTCAAGGCCTCTGTGTTTGTTGTCGGTTTCGAAGAGAAGAGGAAAAACGAAAAAAAAAACGACCGACGACTTTTCTTCAAAAGGTAAGACTAAAAAACTTAGATGTATTTTTTATACGAAAAAATGAAAAAGATGAGAGGTTTTACCTCTGAAAACTTTCTTTCTATTGATTCAAAGGTTTAGGGAAAAATCCCTTACAATGCTTTTTCTCTTGGCCTTTATAGCCGGATTTACATGAAAAGATAAAGGGAAATATTGGTTACTGGGATTGGTTTGTATTGTTGATCTGGAACTTTGGGTATATACGTGAATATACTTTTGATGTGCTGGAATTCGTCTAATGAAATTGGCCGAAAATCCTCTGAATTTTTTTGTGCTTTTGGCTGCAAATTGGTTGTATTTGCACCTACAATTTCATTGATTTTGGTCTGGGATTTTTCGTACGAAAGTTGACATTTTTCTTTGTTTTTTGTGCGAGTCATCATCGGAGTAGGAGGGGACCATCACCGGAAGAACGTCGGACGGTGACCGGAATAGTTGAAGAGTCGACCGGAATAGTTGAAGAGTCGACCGCGAATGAAAGAAAAGGATGAAATGTTAGGGTTTCAGTGATTATCAGATCAGGCTTAGCTCATTCAGGCTTATTATAATTTGGGATTGTTTTTTTTTTTTTTGTATTAAAATGGGCTTGTGATTTAATAGCTGATGGGTTGTGTATTATAATCAATTTTAAATTGTAATGGAATGTTATTATTATTTAATAAAACATTGGGCTATTTTATTTAATATGTGTAACACCCCAAAATTGGGCTTAGAAGTTAGTGGGTCGGTTTAGCCGGTTTGGTCTAGTTCGGGATTAAATACTTAAAAATTAGTTTTTAAACAAAATAAATTGAGAAAAAAATATCCTAAAATTCTTATTTAACATGTATTTGACTTTGGTCTAATCAATTTTGAAAATTTACCCTTAAATCCTTAGGATTTAGAAGTTGGTGACCATTTTGTAAAAATTAAAAACTTTGAGGACAATTTTATAAAACAAGCCAAAACTTTGAATCCTTAAGGGGCTTTGATCCAATTATAATCCTTAAGCTGGTCTAGGCTTTCCAAATTTTAATTAATTAAACCCAAAACCTATTTTAAATTAAATAACTTAATTAAACCTAATTTTAAACTCTTAAAACCCTTTTTAATTAACCTAAACATCACATATTTTTCTAATTTTCGTTTTCTCTCTTTGGAGGCAGCCGTTCATCAACTTTTCAAGGTAAAAACTCATTCTTTTTCAATTAAATTCGTTTCTAATAATTATAATAACTTTTCTTCTTTAAATTTTCTTGTTTTCTCATCGTTTTCTCATTTTAAAACCCGGAAAGCGATTGGATCAGTTTTGGAGGTGAGATTTCATCAATCCTCTATAAAAATAAAGTTCTTTACTGAAATTCCCAAGTTATTGGCTTGGAGTTTTTGTTTTAATTCTTTAATTTCATAAAAATCGGTTTTTCGACTAAAAATCCCAATTTTCGTTCAAGGATTTTGATCCGCTGTTTTGGAATCCTAAATTCATGATTTTGAATGTATTATAATGTTTATAACATGTTTTAAAAATATATAATCCCGGACTATAGGTTTAGGAGAAGTTTGGTAGTTTTCGGAAAGTTTTCGGTTAAGGTTTTGATAGGTTTTAAGGGTTGTTGAGTGGGGGTCCGACTTGGGGTTTATTGTGTGCGATTAGGAGCACTAAATCCTTAGTTTTTGATGCTTGAAACAGGACAAGAAGTTGGTGATCACATTTGAAGAAGTTTTGGATCGAATCGATGACTTGTCGGACAAGAAACGGTTATTGGTGAGTGGATTATGAGGGTTGCCGATTTGGCATGTTTTTAAATGTGTTTTCAAAGGTTTGGGGGTGTAGGGAAGGTGTGAAAAACCTCCCTATACTCAGAAGTAAGTTTAAAGTTTTGCTTTCTTAAAAGTTCCCATATTATGCCTAGTTTTTACAACGTTATTTGTAATGCTCTTGTTATGTTGTGCATATGTGATTATGCATGTATATAAATGCTCATGAAACTGTTTTTAAAGGGATTTTACATACATTCAATGTTCCCACGGTTTTGTTTTGAAAAATATGTTAAAAGTGGTTTTATCAATTTTTGCATGATGCGTGAAAAGTGGGATACATGTGATTTGAATTCTGTTTTGAATTAAGTTTTGAGCATTGGATTTTGATAATATATTGGCTAGTTAAGTGATGAACCTTATGGGATAATTTGATCGATCAATAGGGTCTAGAGTGCACTATAAACATTCAAAAGTCGTACGTGTATAAATTGCTTGTGTGTTGCATTTTGCCTTTTATTCTAATGCTATGTGATGGGAGTAGTACTGTCACATACGGGTTGATCGGAGTAGTACTGTCACCGGACACCGAGGTGAGGTAATTCATGTTGAGAGTAGTATCAACATGCGCATGCTCTGGGAGTAGTACTAACATGCGGTTGTCCGTTTATCCTAACGATTTGGAGTAGTACAAATCGGATCACTAGCACCAATATATGTTTTTACTTTTTAAAGGTAAATGTCATGGTTTCTACTTGTTGCATATGAGATTATGCATGCGAGGTTTTATGCATTGGTATGCATGTGATATGAGCATTGCTATGTTGTTAGCATGTAAGACTTGGGTTTTGTGCATTGGTATGCATGTGACTATAGCATTGCTATGTTGATAGCATGTAAGACTTGAGCTTGTGCATTGAGATGCACGTGTAAGCATTGTTATGTGAGTAGCATGTAAGACTTGTGTTTTAGCTTTTAAAGCATGTGATTTCAAAGTGATTTTTACTAAATTTTAATGATGACATTGTTAGCCATGATTTGATGACACTTGCTGAGTTTTAAAAGTGGCGTTGTTAGCCATGTTTGTTTTGTTTTATAAAGAGCATGACATGTTATTTTAAATAGATGAAATTGGTTTAATATGGGCTGCATTGCAAGGTGTTTTTACACTTGTTTTTATTCACTCACTAAGCTTATGCTTACCCTCTCATTTACCTTGCAATGCAGAGTAAATAATATTGAGGCAGCAAAAGGGAAGCAAGGATCCAGGTAACCGCCAAGTGAAAGCTCAAGTATGTCTTTATAACATTAGTAGTAGTGAGAGAGCAATGGGGATGGATTGTCATGTTAAGATTATTGATATGATGATAAGACTTATTGTAGTCGTATGCTTATATATATTCAATGTTTATCAACATTGTTATTGCTTAAGATATGGCTTAGTGAATCTATGTGTTTTTGGATATTCTGACTTGAATACTATAAATGATACACTTTTATGTTAACGAGGTATTTCGAGATCTATTATAGGTTAATTTTAAAGTATGATATACCATGCTTGTTATTGTTGAAGTATGACTAAATTAGGTGACTTTGCATCTAGGGATGATATTCGAAGTGTGGATTACGCTTATAGGGTCTTTTATGCATCTAGAGAACCTTACTTGTTCGGTTAAATTAGGACTCACTTCACATCTCTTTTCGCTGCAAATGAACTCAGTCCTTGCATGAACATATAAGATCTAATTAAAGCATTTAGAAAAGATAAAAAATAATTTTTTTTAGGGTTGTTTATCGGGGCAAGTCTCCGAATTAGCCTCGATATTCCCCGTGTAGCTCGTTCGAGTCGGGTGGCATCTAGATCGGGTCGTGGGTGTTACATTTGTTGGTATCAGAGCTTAGGTTTACGAATCCTTTTGGAATGTTTTGTTTGGTATGTTGTATAGTTAAATTTGTTATATGGTTATATGTTCTTGATGCTAATTATAATTGATGATTGAGTATATATTGTTGGGGTTTACTTTTGGGTACCCATTGCTCTAACTACTATTAGAAAATTGTTTTATATTGTACTTGAGCTACTTGGAACTTGCTTCACGCTGGCCTCACATGTTTTGAAAAATATGTTTGTATGTTAAAATTATTTTTCTATTTCATTGTGCTTGATATGAGACCGAAAAGAAAGCTAAATCTTGGTAATAGAGGAGTTGTGGAGATCAGAAAGTGTAGTTAGATTCGTGTTGTGATGTTGTGATATACGATCTTGAGTTGACTGGTTTCTCGATCATGTTTGAGTGTAAAAGTGGTTTTAAATCAATTTAGTCTGAGAGTTGTTATGCTGGTGAGTAGTAGGTGACTACATCACCGATGGCGCCTTAGGAGTTTCAAAGTGTTTTGTGTGAAAGGTGAATCGAATAAGTTGGAAACGTTCGGGTTATGGTGTGGTTGTGTACTCTTGAGTGCTAAGTTTCTATGGTTCTGAATGTTGAAGAGGTAGAAAGTTGAAGTTCCAGAGTGGAGGATGTTGTTTGTGAGTATGGACAATAATCATGCATAGTATAGGAGCACCTACATGCATATACATTAGACATCTTAGGACATGCATGCATTCTTGAGCATGATATTAGATTGCATTTTCATACACTTGCATAGGCATCTAAGGTGACATATAGGACTCATGCATACATTGTCCATATCTACAAAAGTTTCCCTCTTGAAAATGAAAGTTATGCTGTGATCAATCCTGTAGGGAGAAGGTGTAGGTTTAAAGAGGTGTCTAAAAGATGCTCTTGTTGAAGCTGAATCTGTTGTGTAATGAGTTGAGTTACTATTCTGGTTGGAAAGTAATTCTTGTTAAGGATTGGCTTGATGGGTTAGAGTTGTGAATGGTTAAACCGAGGATAAGTGTCTTGAGTTTGATGGGACATGGGGTTGGCTATTAGTGAAGCGGAAGGTTGAGTTTTGCAAAGTTCCTTTGACGAAGGTTCAGTTTATGTGGAGTTTTGTTATCATTGTGATTGGTAAAAGTACTACATGGAATTTTCTATTTGGTATGATTTAAGAGGTGGTTAGGTCAAGTGTGTAATTGATCTAGTGTTTGTTTTAGAAAGTACTAGTTGGGTTTTGGGAAAAGAAATGAAAATTTTGGAAAACGATTCAAGGTAATTAAGGATGCATAACAGACTTGTGTGGACCTTAAGAGGTGGTGGTTGTGTCGTTTGACTTAGCTTTTGCATGATGGGTTCATAAAGAGTCGTGTCAGGTTTTGCTTGGGTATGGTCAGGTTGTTAAGGAGGTTTCGGATGTAATCCTTGGATATCTCTGCATGGAGATGTTGTGTAATGAGGAAGATTGGGTAGTTTGTAGCCATTATTGGTCAAACAATTCTATAGACTCCTTTTATCGTCAAGAGGTGTTGCGAGCGACTGTGTTTGTTGAGTTTTTCATTTATGGTTGGTTTTTCTCCTATGTTGTTGTTGCTTAATGTTAAGAAGTATGTTAAGGTTAGTGGACGGAGGAGTAACATTAAGTTTGTCTTGGTTAGAGAGGCACAAGTTTGAGCTTGGAATAATCGAAGTGAAATAAGAGTTGATTGACTATAGTGTCGTGTTGTTTAATGGTCCAGCTAGTAAGTTGTTGTTTGGGAAAAGTTGTGTGTGTAGTTCATCAAGGTTGTTAATGGTGCGTTGCTGAGTTGGAGATGGTGATATAGTCTTTAGAGGAGACATTGTCTTTTGGATAAGGATGATGTTGTGTACTAACAAAAAAGGGTTAGAAGTGCCTTCTGTTGCATGATGGGTTGAATCTGAGTTGCTTAGCGTGACTTGGGTTGCTTAAGAGTTATGTCTTGACAGGTGCCAGTTCAGTAGCGTAAGTTAGGAGTGTTGTGAAGTCAAGAGAAGTGTTGGCACGGTTAAGTTTATCAAAATATGTTGGTCTAGTGGTAGAGTTGTAGGTGAGACTTTTCTTGGATAAGATGTTCTGAGGTAAGATGTTATCGGATGTTTGGTGGAGCCACGTGTGCAGGGCACACAGTTGAGGTTGTGTTGTTGGGTTTTAGCTGTGGTGTTGGTTGTCTTTTATGTCTATGTGGTACGTGGTTATGTTGTATAGTGCTATAAGTTAGAATGTTATCTTAATCAAAGTTTGTGATAGTCTTTTGGTTATACATTTGGAAGTAAGGAGTTGTGAAAGGAGTTTGTAAGCTTGTTTGGTAGACTTGTTTTGGATGAGGATGAGTTGAAAGTGAATGTTTATTTTGCTGGTAAATTGAGCTTGAGGGTCAATATTCTTTGAGAATGTTATTCTCGTCATAAGTATTAGAATAGAGGTGTGTGAATAAATCTCTGTAAATTTTGTAACGTGGTTTCTTAGCAGTTAAAAGAGAGTGTTTTCTTTGAGAACGGTTGGAGCTGGTGAGTAGTATGTTCTAATATGATAAGATTTTGAGACATATTTTGGGCTTCCAATTGAGTTTATGGGTGTTCTCTCGTTAATAGACATGTAACTGGTATGAGTGAGTTATCTAGGTCTGGAAAGGTATGTTAAGATGTTGTGACATGAATCTTATGGGTTTTTGGGTAAAGATGTTATCGTTGTTAAGTTTTTGTTGGTGAAACTTGTTATGTGATATTACGTTGAGCGAGGCTCGGTGGAAAGTTTTAGGTTTTGCCTCGTATATTAGAACTATGTTTGAGAAAGTTAAACTTGTTAGTGGTAGATGAGAGCTCTTGCAGTTTTTTGAAAGTCGGATGCTAACCTTAAGTAAGGAAAGGTTGGGTTGCTAGAAAAAAAAAGGTTTTTAGTTTGGCTTGAGTATGCAATGAGTGTTGAGACGAACCATGGTGTTTTTGGTGTATCGTTGTTCGGGGTATCGTTGCAAGTTTTGATGGCAGATGATGTTATGATGAAATTAAATCTTATCTTTATAATATGTATGTTGGGATCTCGGTTTTTGATAGCAAAGGTCCTTTGTGGTAAGATCTTTGTGTTGATCAGAGTGTTTTAGTGGCGTAATGGTAAATGGAAAGTCACGAGGTAGTGAAAGGAAGATGTGAAGAAGCAGTTTCCTTAACTCTTTTCACGGTGAAAATTTCGAGGACGAAATTTCTTAAGTGGGGAGAGTTGTAACACCCCAAAATTGGGCTTAGAAGTTAGTGGGTCGGTTTAGCCGGTTTGGTCTAGTTCGGAATTAAATACTTAAAAATTAGTTTTTAAACAAGATAAATTGAGGAAAAATATCCTAAAATTCTTATTTAACATGTATTTGACTTTGGTCAAATCAATTTTGAAAATTTACCCTTAAATCCATAGGATTTAGAAATTGGTGACCATTTTGTAAAAATTAAAAACTTTGAGGACAATTTTATAAAACAAGCCAAAACTTTGAATCCTTAAGGGGCTTTGATCCAATTATAATCCTAGCTGGTCTAGGCTTTCCAAATTTTAATTAATTAAACCCAAAACCTATTTTAAATTAAATAACTTAATTAAACCTAATTTTAAACTCTTAAAACCCTTTTTAATTAACCTAAACATCACATATTTTTCTAATTTTCATTTTCCCTCTTTTGAGGTCGTTCATCAAGTTTTCAAGGTAAAAAAACTCATTCTTTTTCAATTAAATTCGTTTCTAATAATTATAATAACTTTTCTTTTTTAAATTTTCTTGTTTTCTCATCGTTTTCTCGTTTTAAAACCCGGAAAGCGATTGGATCAGTTTTGGAGGTGAGATTTCATCAATCCTCTAGAACAATAAGTTCTTTAATGAAATTCCCAAGTTATTGGCTTGGAGTTTTTGTTTTAATTCTTTAATTTCATAAAAATCGGTTTTTCGACTAAAAATCCCAATTTTCGTTCAAGGATTTTGATCCGCTGTTTTGGAATCCTAAATTCATGATTTTGAATGTATTATAATGTTTATAACATGTTTTAAACATATATAATCCCGGACTATAGGTTTAGGAGAAGTTTGGTAGTTTTCGGAAAGTTTTCGGTTAAGGTTTTGATAGGTTTTAATAGTTGTTGAGTGGGGGTCCGACTTGGGGTTTATTGTGTGCGATTAGGAGCACTAAATCCTTAGTTTTTGATGGTTGAAACAGGACAAGAAGTTGGTGATCACATTTGAAGAAGTTTTGGATCGAATCGGTGACTTGTCGGACAAGAAACGGTTATTGGTGAGTGGATTATGAGGGTTGCCGATTTGGCATGTTTTCAAATGTGTTTTCAAAGGTTTGGGGTGTACGGAAGGTGTGAAAAACCTCCCTATACTCGGAAGTAAGTTTAAAGTTTTGCTTTCTTAAAAGTTCCCATATTATGCCTAGTTTTTACAACGTTATTTGTAATGCTCTTGTTATGTTGTGCATATGTGATTATGCATGTATATAAATGCTCATGAAACTGTTTTTAAAGGGATTTTACATGCATTCAATGTTCCCACGGTTTTGTTTTGAAAAATATGTTAAAAGTGGTTTTATCAATTTTTGCATGATGTGTGAAAAGTGGGATACATGTGATTTGAATTCTATTTTGAATTAAGTTTTGAATATTGGATTTTGATAATATATTGGCTAGTTAAGTGATGAACCTTATGGGATAATTTGATCGATCAATAGGGTCTAGAGTGCACTATAAACATTCAAAAGTCGTACGTGTATAAATTGCTTGTGTGTTGCATTTTGCCTTTTATTCTAATGCTATGTGATGGGAGTAGTACTGTCACATACGGGTTGATCGGAGTAGTACTGTCACCGGACACCGAGGTGAGGTAATTCATGTTGAGAGTAGTATCAACATGCGCATGCTCTGGGAGTAGTACTAACATGCTGTTGCCCGTTTATCCTAACGATTTGGAGTAATACAAATCGGATCACTAGCACCAATATATGTTTTTACTTTTTAAAGGTAAGTGTCATGGTTTCTACTTGTTGCATATGAGATTATGCATGCGAGGTTTTATGCATTGGTATGCATGTGATATGAGTATTGCTATGTTGTTAGAATGTAAGACTTGGGTTTTGTGCATTGGCATGCATGTGACTATAGCATTGCTATGTTGATAGCATGTAAGACTTGAGCTTGTGCATTGAGATGCACGTGTAAGCATTGTTATGTGAGTAGCATGTAAGACTTGTGTTTTAGCTTTTAAAGCATGTGATTTCAAAGTGATTTTTACTAAATTTTAATGATGACATTGTTAGCCATGATTTGATGACACTTACTGAGTTTTAAAAGTGGCGTTGTTAGCCATGTTTGTTTTGTTTTATAAAGAGCATGACATGTTATTTTATATTGATGAAATTGGTTTAATATGGGCTGCATTGCAAGGTGTTTTTACACTTGTTTTTATTCACTCACTAAGCTTATGCTTACCTCTCATTTACCTTGCAATGCAGAGTAAATAATATTGAGGCAGCAAAAGGGAAGCAAGGATCCAGGTAACCGCCAAGTGAAAGCTCAAGTATGTCTTTATAACATTAGTAGTAGTGAGAGAGCAATGGGGATGGATTGTCATGTTAAGATTATTGATATGATGATAAGACTTATTGTAGTCGTATGCTTATATATATTCAATGTTTATCAACATTGTTATTGCTTAAGATATGGCTTAGTGAATCTATGTGTTTTTGGATATTCTGACTTGAATACTATAAATGATACACTTTTATGTTAACGAGGTATTTCGAGATCTATTATAGGTTAATTTTAAAGTATGATATACCATGCTTGTTATTGTTGAAGTATGATTAAATTAGGTGACTTTGCATCTAGGGATGATATTCGAAGTGTGGATTACGCCTATAGGGTCTTTTATGCATCTAGAGAACCTTACTTGTTCGGTTAAATTAGGACTCACTTCACATCTCTTTCCGCTGCAAATGAACTCAGTCCTTGCATGAACATATAAAATCTAATTAAAGCATTTAGAAAAGATAAAAAATAATTTTTTTAGGGTTGTTTATCGGGGCGAGTCTCCGGATTAGCCTCGATATTCCCCATGTAGCTCGTTCGAGTCGGGTGGCGTCTAAACCGGGTCGAGGGGGTTACAATATGGGTTATCATTTATTTTAAACTTGGGCTTAATTATATAACCTATCTTATAATAATAATAATAATAAATAAAATAATAGTAATAATAAAAATAATAATAATAATAATAATAATAATAATATAAAAGTAGAAATGAAAAGATGGCTAATCATAATATTAATAATAGTTATAGAAAGATAATAATAACAATAAAATAAAGTAGTAATAAAACAAAACAATATTAAATATAGAAAACCGAAATTAAAAAGGAAATAAAATAATATTTAATAGTATAATATTTTGGAATTTTTAAATTTGAATAGGTAATAATAATTAATACTCCTAATAATAAATAGTATACAAAAAGGAGAGATCATAAAACAGAAAAACTTACAATATTTTTATTTTTATAGCACAATATTAGAATTAGTGGTCATAACCTAATATATTTTTTGGTTTTTTTGATTTTAGATAAATGAAAACAATAATAGTAAAAACTATGTAACCGAATGTTAAATAATATTTAATAATAAAATAGCAACTAGGTAGTAATAAATATCAAAAATAAATAAAATATATACAAAAATAGTAACATAATATTTTTAGATTTCTTAAAATTAAATACCAGTAAAACATATATTTACAAATTCAAAGGAAAAAAATAGATACTAATTAAATATATTAATATAATCTTTTTGAATTTTTATCATGTTTTTATAATAAAATAAAATTAAAAAATAAACCCATTAGTATACTTTTTACTCTTTTTGATTTTTTTTGTCATTAACGCTAAAATTAACTAAAGCGCATTATTTAAGACAAAAATAAAGAAATAAAATAAAATAAACGGGTTTACCCCGGATAAAATTTTTGTGATTATACTTGCCTTCCGGTTGTACATAAGAGCAGTCTGCCAGTTGCAGCATCACCATGGTTGGTTTTGACTTCCCGATGCCTAGCTTTTGGAAGATTGACTTAGGCATTAGATTAATGCTAGCACCTAAGTCACATAATGCCTTGCCCACATATTGATCTCTGATGGAGCAAGGTATTGTAAAGCTACCATGATATTTTCTTTTGGTCGTGGCCTTGTTGTGCAGCATTGCCACACACCCTTCTGTTGCGGAAACAGTTTCGAATTCCCCAATTTTTGTCCTCTTGGATATGATGTCCTAAAAGAAATTGGCATAGTTGGGCATTTGTTTAATTGCCTCTACCAAAGGTATATTGATATGTACTTGTTTAAGGATGTCTAAGAATTTCTTAAACTGGTACTCTTGCTTTTTTTGTTTCAACCTTTGAGAGAATGGTGATGGTAATCGCAGATCTTCGATCCTTTTAGAGCACTGAAATCGTATCTGTGGTGCGGCTGGGACATCGTTGTCGGCAGCGTCTGTTGGTTCCTATGCCTCAGGTTTTTCTTCAGTAGCTTCTGTGGGGGCTACTATCTCAGGTTGCTTACCTACTGTCTGAGCAGATATTTTAGGGTCCGTTAGCTGTAATCCGGTCCTGGTAGATATGGCCTTACACTGTTCATGAGGACCGGTTCTAGCAACTTTAGTATCGCTAGGGAGACCTCCTATAGGTCGGCTTTTCATTTGCTGTTCCATCTGTCCTACTGCTATTTCCAGGGTTTTGAGAGCAGATTCATTATTTTGCATTCTCATCTCTGCTCTGTCCATGAATGTGTCAGCTCTATGGATGAATTTATTGGTGTTTGCAATATACGCACCAGTCTGGGCCATGAACGTTTACAGCGTGTTTTCCAATGTTTGGACATATGTTGTTTGCTGCGGCGGCAGTGCCTGCTGCGGCATCTGCTGCTGAACAGTTTTGTTCTACTGGAATCGCTGTTTTTTGCATAGTTTGATGTTGCGGGTTTAGTGCATTGTTAGGGTTACTCCACGAGAAGTTTGGGTGGTTTCTCCATGCGGGGTTATAATTGTTGGACATATTATTCCTATTGAAGTTCCCAACATAGAAAGTGGATTATGGATTCTGCGGGCATGTGTTCGAGTCATGATTGTCACCGCATGTTTCACAAAAAACAGCGATTCCTTTTACTTCTCGAACATTGCTCGGCTTTTGCATATCCTTTACCATATTTGTCAAGGCTGAAAGTTGTGCTAGGATAGAATCTGAAGAGTCAGAAGTCATCATACCTCGCCTTGTTATGTCTCGCCTAGTGGTTCGGTGCTGATAATCATTCTTTGCTATCATGTCCAAAATCTCTAAACTCTCGTGGGGTGGGCGGTCTAGTAGTTTGCCGTTAGCGGAAGCATCAAGCTTCATTCTCGTGGGGTGTTAACTGCATTATAGAAGATTGATACTTGTGTCCACTTGGATAAACCATGCATGAGGCATTTTCGATATAATTCTCTATATCTTTCCCAAGCCTTATACATCGATTTGTCTTCATCTTGCCTGAAGGATGTGATATCGTTTCTCAGCTTATCAATCATGTTGGTGTAACTGAAGCGGGCAAGAAAGCATCGGCATAGTTCTGTCCATGAGTTCAATGATCCAGGTTGGAGATTGTTTAACCAAGATTTTGCCCTATCTCTTAGTGAATAGGGAAACAATTTTAATTTTAGGATGTCGGCGGAGACGCCCGACAGCTTGAATGAATTGCAAATTTCCAAAATGGACTTAATTTTAGTTCAAAATTTTCTGCCTCTATATTAGGCATAACTACGGCAGAAGTTAATCCATCCAAATCTTCCTTTAGATAATCACGGAAAATGCGTGGTCTCTCCTGTCAGGGCAGATTGGCAGGATCAACAACTGCGAATGCCCTTGGTTATCTGCCGCGGCGGCATTCATACCAACGTTCCCCTACTGGCCAGGTACTGCGTTCATCCTTTCACAGATCCTTTGTCGTAGACGCCTTGCGGTTCTCTCGGTTTCAAGATCAAAAGGATAATTGTCTGTAGAAGGATTGAACTTGGTCATACAACAGGAAAAACCTTTAAGAAAATTAAAAGAAACAAATTAAAAATAAATAAATAAACCGGATTAGTCCATGCCCTTGAGCAAAGACCGTATTCTCTCGTTTTGTGATCCTAACTCTCTCGATATTAGACAAATAGATTTTTCTTCACATACTATCATCTCGAGCTCATATGCAAAGAAGAGTGATTGCCATGAGAGAACAAACTATGAAAATAGGTTTGCATTAATAAATATCAAATATAATACAACTTTCTTCCCCAACTAGTCCGCAAACAACCTAAACCTCGGAAGGGTTTTAGAACATGGTGTAGTCAGCGGTTAAGGGTTTATGCTATGGGATTCCGACTCTCCTCCCCTTCTTCTAGCCCTGATGAGTGGCTTATATAGGCCAAGCCATAGGTTAAAGTTTTCCATGCAAGGAAAGAGTTGTAAAAAAGAAAAAAAAAATACAACTCCTAATTAAACTATAACACTTTATTCTATTTCCTAAAATAACTCTTCTTTCCCGCGTTTGACTTTGACCAGGGTTTGACTCCTCAAATCGGCTCGGTCTTTCTCTCGCTCTTTGTCCGTTATCTTCGGCATATTTTTCTCTATCTGTCGAGCACCAATCGTCATTTTCAATCTACTATCGTGGCATCCAAAGTGTTGTCGTGACGGGTGCTTCATCTGCAATTCAGCTTCTTCTCCAGCATCCGTTTTCTTGTTTGGCCATTCCTATGATGTGGTTTCCTGCCTAGGAAAGAAAACCATCAAATGCATCTGTTTTATTCCAAATAATAGATAAATTCATGATTTAAGTATTCGGATGCTGAAATATGGAAAATAAGCAGATTTATCCAATATTGCCCTTAAATCTATCCTTAATTGGCAATAAACGAGTGGGAAAATGATCTAAAATTAGGACTTTTAGACACTTATTATAACCTATTAGGCTTCATTAATTAAATAATTAAAGCCCTATTAAATTATTAATTTTTCAAATGTATTATGATAACATCCAAACAATTGGTTATTTAATTTATAATAATACATTTAAAAAATTTATAATACTAGTTATTTACCTAATTAATTTTTCAAATGTATTATGATAACTTAGAGAAATTTATAATACTATTAGTTTTCTAGTTATTTACCTAATTAATTTTATTTTATTCTAACCTTATATTATTTGTAATTTTTTTAGGTTAAGATGACACATCAAATGTGATACCAAAGTACACTCTTGGTCAACATCTTGTTACGGCAAAACACTGTCACTTAGTGTATTCGAGGTATATGATTAAATACACCATTCTTTACTATATTTTTCTTCCTATTTAAAGTTATTTAATTAACTAAGAGACTAATGCTAAAAAGACTCTAATATTTAAAGTTATTTAATTAATTAAGAGACTAGTCCTAAAAAGGCTCTAATTTAATTAGTTAAGTGCACGTTAAGTCATCGTAAGCATGCATAGTATATGAATTTAAAACATGGAAGCAAATAAATTAAAAAATTAAATAAAAACAATAATTAAAAGACAAAAGACTCAAGTTGAATTCATTAAAAAGCATAAAGTCCAATTACAAAGCATAGGTAACTAAACTAATCAAACTGGGAAATTTCAGGCTCAATCTTAAAGGGTTTGAAGACTTAATTGAAGAGTCTCTAAGCCTAATGGTCAATTTGGGTTCAAAAGCTGACCAAATTAAAGGATTTACGAAACTATAGGCTCGAATTAGGGAAAAATAAGAGGCTAAAATATAAGAGAAATGAAGCCCAATACCCTAAGCAAAAAACTGTAAAAATGCCTATTAACTCTTATCAAAACTACACCATACCCTCCTATATGAGACCAAAATTTTAATTTTCCCTCATTTTTCTCATTTCACTCTCTCACTACCTTCTCTCATCACCCATTTTCTCTCAACCATAAAACCAGGTTTTCAGAAATGACTCATCAAACCGGATCAAAATCCATTGTTCATCTCTTGTTCTTGTCAAATTCTTTCAAAAAATTTTATTTGATCCACCACAAGCACAAATCCTTAACCCATTCATGTTTTCTTCAAATCGAATTCACATATTTCTCATTTTTTCTTCATATGTTCATTCATTTCTTTCCACTTAATTTTTCGTAAACATTAAAAATTTATACAAGCTTGTTTATCAAGATCAAACACAACCAAACTTAAGAACACATTTAAGTGTTCTTCAAGCTCATCAAGAACACGAAGAACACAACCACTATCCTTCCACATTGCCACCCTTCAATCCAAACCACCATCACCGATCATCACTCTGATAAGTTTCCCGACCACCATCCAAACTTCGATCATCTTCTTCCTTGCTCCGACCGCCGTTCTCCATAAATCTCGACCACTCCATTACTCGTTTCGTGTCTCGATTGAACAGAAACAAGGATATTCAGGAAGTTTTTAAATTTTGATGGTATGCTTATCCCCATAGAATTTTTTTTACTTTTCTTTATTTTTTGGGTTTGAAGAAATTATGGGTTAATTTAGTCCCATTATTTTTCTTCCCAGATCTATTGTAATTGTGATATTTTCTATGATTTAAAAAAATAGTGACTATTATAAAAAAAATAATTGAGTCTATTTCTTGAATAATGATGTTGAGATTATTTTTTAAGTTTTGAGTTGTTTTTCATTTTATGATTTACGATGATTGTTACATTATCGAGAAAAGACGTCGGAGTTGTTGGCCGACTTTAAGGAAGTTACTAGCACTGTATGTCGACTTCATTGAATATAGAAAAATTCGCCAGCACTACAGGTCAATTGTAATACTCATCGAGGGTCACTTCAATAAAATTCATTGATTACTCTATTAATTCAATAAATATCACCACCATAGATCATAAAATAAAAAAATATTACTTAAATCTTTAAATAAAAAAACTCAACAACAATATCTCATTAATTATATAGATATATTATATATTTATAATATAAATTAAATACTAATTGTGTAGCTTAAATTAGGGTTTTGTTGGATATGTAAAGTATTTAAAGATTAAAATTAAAAAAAAGAAAAGAAAAGTAAAATATATTTTAAAAATTACAACAAAATTTACAGTATAGGTAAAAGACTATACCTATAAACGACAATCTAAATTAAGATATTTAATCAAGTCAACTTGATACGAGCCCCTTTTACATCAATTTTATATGACACATTCTTAAGCACTTCCTTTTTATTTTACTCAATTTACTTTCTGTTCCGAGAGTTGAGAGTTGAGAGTTTTGGAATGAAAAAATAATCGTCTTTTTCCTGGGTCGCCTTCACCGTTAGGTTTGGAATGATGTGCAAGGTAGAGTAGTGATCCTTTGGTGTTGCTCATGTTCTAAGTTTCTTTTGTGTAGTTTTTGGCTTGATGATTTGCTTCCGGAGTAATGATAGAGATTGATATTTTGTTATTTGCCTTGGGTAGTTAGGAGCATGGGGATGCTTTGGTAATGTTTGTGGTGTTAAAATCTGTTTAAGGGTCTTTCCATGGCGTTACAATAATTTTTCTGGGTCTTTCCATGGCAAATATTTTGTTAAGGTTTGTGGTATTATTGGCGGATCTTAAAAGTAATTCTGTTGTTTGGGGGTTTGTTTTACAGTTGCAGACATGGATGAGGGGAGGTGTGTTGGGACTAAGGCTGAAGAAGATGGGTTGTCAATTTTAGTTTTATTATTTATGGAATATACTAAATTTGGGGTCTGGATCATCTACTGACAGATGTAGATTAACGTATTTTAAGGGGGACAAGATTTTTTATATAGCCATGTATTTAGGTTGTTTGGCTCCTATTATGGCAAATTTTGATTCCCGTAAACAATGGAGGTTGTTTCTGTATTATTTAGCAATAATTATGAAAGAAGATCCTAGGAGTCCTGGAGCAATTATAAAGGTGCAACAGTCAACTGAAAGGAATATTCTTTATATGGTGGGCATCGACTGTTTAAAATGAAAAAGGGGTTTTTTTGGTCTTTTTATATGGTCAAAATTTTATAACATTTTTATTATTCTTGTGGGACCAAGATCGATTAAAAATTTCCTTGTCACTCAACTTTCTCAGAGGACTTTTGCGGATTTATATTGGCGAACGAAAATAGTGCTCTTCTTGATCATCTGGAATTTGAGAATTATGGCCGATGAAGTAACCAGCTTAATGGAGGGACTACATTTCACAGAAGAAGAATTAGTGAACTTGGGAAAACGTTCTTCTTTGTTTGAAGAGGAGATAACAGGTTCTGAAAAATGGGTTGTGGGTAAACTATTTTCTCCCAAGATAGCAGATGGTGATAAAATTCTCAGGCTTTTCTTCATAGTCTGGAAGGACACACCACTGGAGGATGCTCAAATGATTTGTCATAATTTTTTTCTCTTTAAGTTTAAATAGAGAGAGTATCTGGAAGTTGTTCTGAATAGATGTCCCTGGTCATTTGATGGGGACCTCCTTGCTCTTAAGTTGTTTGATAAAATGCTTAGTCCACAAGACTATGATTTTAGTCCACTGCCAATATGTGTTCGAATTTATAACATCCCTTTGGGTTTGTTGACTATTGATATGGGTGAAACAATTGGTGATTCTTTTGGATCAACTCTTGCGGTGGATGTACGGGGGAATGACGGGAGCCTGGGAAGCTATTTACGTATCCAAGTTGAGATAGATAGTACAAAGGCTTTGAAAAGATGTGTTTCTGTTGGGAAGCAGAGAGATGATCGACCTCGAATTTGCATGGTGAAGTATGAGAGACTACCAAATTTCTGTTTCGGGTGTGGAGTGATTGGCCATGAACTCATAGATTGTAGTCTGATGCCCGCTGGGGACAAATTTCCTCTACAATTTGGTGATTGGCTGAGGATTGCTAACGTGAGGCAAAGGATGAATAACTAAGAAAGTAAACTATCTGGAATAGTGTATTTCAAAAAAGGTTACAGCTCAAGCATTGTGGGAAGGAAACATTTATCTAAAAGTAGGAAGGGTAAGGAGAAAGAGTTTGAACAAGTCGATGAAAGTGACAAAAGTTTTGTTCCACCAATTGAAAGATCTAAAGCGCTGGCTATTTCAAGCTCCAAAAACAGAACCACCAAAAGATTCCTACCAAGGAGAAATGTACTTCCTAATACTGTTGTCATGAAAAAAGTTAGAACAAGTACAAGTGCAGTTTCAGGTGATGATGATACAGAACAAGAGATTTTCTCTAAGTTAACTATATCGGTGGAGCCTGTTCAGCAGCCCCGCCGAGAATCATGAAAATCCTTTGTTGGAACTGTCGAGGGATGGCCAACCCTAAGATAGTTCATCATCTAAAGAAATTTGTGGCCGAAAAAGATGTTGCTTTAGCTTTTATTAGTGAAACTAGATTGACAAAAAATAAATAGATAATGTTAAAAGAGTAATTAGTATGGCTGGTTGTTTAGATGTGGAAAGGGGTGCAAATTGTGTCGGTCTTTTTTTGCTTTGGAGGGAGGACATAAAGGTGAATATGTTATCTTTCTCAAAATCCCATATTGATGTTGAAGTTGGCGAAGGGACAGAAAAATTTCATTTTGCAGGGTTTTATGGAACTTCCGACAGAACTACGAAAAATGAATATTGTTCTTTGCTGGTGTAATCACTAATTTTATCCGGGGTGTAAACCCGGATTAAATTATAACCCAAACTAATTAAATACATGAGCCCATACTTAGCCCAAACCGGGTGATAACAAAGAAACCCTAGCCTGATCCCTTTTGTCTTATGCGCAACCCTCTGTAGACCGTTATATCAGATCTTGATCTAACGGACTCAAAGCAAGGAACAGGTGGCTGATGGCTTTCTCAGACGCGTCACGCACGGCTCCCCCGTTCCCCTCACGCGCGCGTATACTCCACGCAAGAGACTCCTCAGCTCCCGGCGTCGGCGACGATCGTTCTCCGGTGATGGTCCCCTCCATTTCCGACGACCGATTCACAAAAAACAAAAGAAAAATATCATAAATCGTACAAAACAAACGATTACAACAAATTCGTACGAATAACAGCCAATATGCACAACAAAATTCAGGGATTATCATAGACAAATCGACAATAATCGCAGAGAATTTCCAGCACATATCCGACCAAAATTCAGAATTTCAGAGCAGTACGAATGCAACACCAACACACATGAATACATCCAAAACAGAGAGAACCAATGAGAGCTTTTTGAGATTTTATCTTTTCTTTTTCAATTGTAATTTCACTCGGCTATAAGAGAGTAAAACCGAGACCATTGTAAGGGGATCCCCCCACCACTTTTCAATCAATAGAAAGAAGAATTTTTGAGGTATATCCTTGTCTTTTTTTTTTTGCATGTATAGAATAAAGAGGGTTTCATGGTTTTACCTTTGTTTTTAGGGAGTCATCCGCTTCCTCCTTCTTTCGTTTCAGCAACAAGCCTCGCGACCTCCGGGTCGTTGTTGGTGAGCCGAACTTAAAAGAGGAAAGGGGGCTCATCTTTTCCTTTAGTTTTCTTTTTTTTCGATTTCAAAAGGGGTTTTCGATTCGAGATTTGATTTGGAAAGAAGAAAAGTTTCGAAAGGGTTTTAAAAGAGGCTTTTTTTGGTCGTTTAAGCTTCGCCGGCTGGAATCTGGTTTTCACGGTGGAGGGACGGCCGTTTTCTGGGTTTTTGGAAGAACACTTTGAATGTTCTTGAGTTTTTTGAAAAAGGTTTAAAGGTTTCAGAGGATTTGGGATTTATCTTAGTTTTTCGGTTTTAGAAAAGGCTAAAGGGGTGTTAGATATGAAATGGTTGAGTTTTATACTCATTCAAGTTTTAAAAATGGATTTACTACGTTTTTAAGGACTTCCGTGTTTCATAAATAACCCCCGCGGCCCTTCTAACTCTCAGTTTTCTTTCGTTTCATCCCTATTTCAGTTATAATCACTTTTCAAAATGGTTTAATTTTATTGAAGCCCCTCCTTGTTTTGTAAACTTCCCATGTGGTCCTTCCGCATGTAAAAATAGCATTTTAAGGACATGAACCTTTTCTAATCCTTCCATTTTGGCTATTGTTTTAAAGATAAATTTTGTTTTCATTTAATTCGAACCCCTAAATTTTTTTTATTTTGTTTTAGTCCTTTTTCCAGAAACCTTTTTCTCTTATTAGACTTAATACATTTTTATTTCTTTACTTTAATGTTTTTGCGTGTTTTCTTTTATTTTTATCTCATGTGACATATTATATTTGCGTTATATTTTGTGGCATTTGTATTCATGCATTTTAGTTGTTTTTATATATTTTGCGCATATTATCTCTTTTATTCGTTTTTCACATGTTTAAGTTTATACATATTTTATTTATGTCATACTTTATTTGTTTCATGCATTTTACTTTTGCATTTTATTATGTTGTTCATAATTAGTGTAAGTTTTTATGATGTATTGATATTCATATTGTATGCTTTCTTGTATATATTTGTTTTTGTCTTTTTTTTTGTTTTGTTCATGTCTTGTATTTATTGGTGACATGTTTTTATCTATGTTTGTTTATTTATTATTTATGTACATGAATTTTTGATATATTGTTTACATTTTATTTTGCTTAAGCTCACATTTCATCATTTAATGAACCTTATAAATACGTCTTTATTTGGTCGTAACGGGCCTGACACCAAACGCAGTGATGGCGGTGTACGCGTTTACCTTCGAATAAAGACACGGTAAAAATAAAATTGAACCCGAACTTTGAAACAAATAATTAATTTAATGCCACTTTAAATCGGAAAATTTTAAATTAATTAAGCGGTATTTTGATAAAGGTGCCAATTTTGGGCGGTTTTTAAATGCTAACACCATTTTTAAACCGTAACCGACTCTCGAACCCGATTTTAACGAATCTCTGGTTTCCCGGTGTTTGGTCTACAAAAAGTGATCGGTGGCGACTCTAACCTTTTTTAAATCCCTAATTTTGAACCCTAAATTTTCCAATCCCAAATTTTAGGTCTAAATTCCCAATTCTAATTTTCATGACCTAATTAACTAATTTTCAATTTTCCCGATGTTTCCACTAGTGACCCCTTTTTTATCATCACACTTATCTTTAATTTTAATTTTTAAAGGGAGGGCCGCTACAGCTGGATAGGTTGAAAAATCATTCTCCACTTCCTTGGTTACTTAGTGAAGATCTCAATGATATTCTTGACTTTAATAAGAAAGCTGGGGGACGAAGGAAGCCTCGAGTGGACATGGAAATTTTTAGAGAAGCATTAGTGCGAAATGGATTGTGGGATATTAAACTAAATAGAGGTTGGTTCACATGGCAGAGCAGAGATAATATTCAAACTTATGTGAAGGAAAGATTAGACAGATTTGTTGCTTCTATCTCTTGGAGACAAAAGTTTGTGCACAGTGAGGTTCTTTTTGAATTTGCTATCTCATTCGATCATTGCTACCTGTTAATGAATACTGAAAGGCCTTTAAGACAGAATGGTAGAAAGGGGGATTATTTCAAATTTGAGAAATGTTGGGAGAATGATGAAGATTGTCTGCAGATTATCAAAGATGTATGGGAGAATGATGATGAATAGTTCTTGTCCAAATTAACCATTGTGGGTTCAAAACTAGGGGAGTGGCAAAGATGGAAAAGAAGAAATGAGATGCATAGGAGGAAGGTGCTTGAGAGGAAAATTGAAAGCCTGATGCAGAAACAAATAAATGATGCAAATTTATCTGATTTATAAGAGTCCAAGAAAGAATTGAAATGTATATTGGATAAAGATGTTAAATACTGGAGACAAAGATCAAGAGTGACATGGCTTAAGGATGGAGACCGAAACACTTTCTTTTTTCATGCAAGAGCTTGTGGAAGAAGAAAGAAGAATTTTATCAAGGGTATAATGGATGAGAATGGTGTTTTGAAGGAAAGAGTGGAGCATGTTTTTGGGGCTGCAAAAAGATTTTATACCAGTCTCTATCATTCTGATGGAAGCTCTTCTTCGAGTTTAATCCTAGACTCTATAGAGACTTGTTTTACACTAGAGATGAACTCTAAACTTTGTGCAGATTTCACGGTGGAGGAAGTACAACTAGAATTTTTTTAAATTCAACCCAACAAAGCGTCTGGTCTAGATGGTATGCAGCTTCTTTCTTTCGTTCTTTTTGGTCTATTTGTGGTAATGATTTCATTAATCTTTGTTTGAATTTGTTAGCTGATCATATAGATATGTCAAAGGTCAATAAAACTGTCTTAGTTTTAATTCCTAAAGTAGACAATCCTACCCTTATTAAACAATTTAGGCCCATCAGTTTATGCAATGTGGTTTATAAAACTTGCTCCAAAGCCATAGTCAATAGATTGAAAAGTGTGATGAATGTTTGCATTGCTGAAAACCAAAGTGCCTTTGTGCCTGGGAGACTAATTTCTAATAATATTGTTGTGGCTCATGAGTTACTTCATTACCTTAAGAGTGCTAGGAATGATCCAAATAAAGGAGCAACTATTAAACTTGACATGATAAAAGCCTATGACCGAGTGGAGTGGAATTTTATAAGTGTTTTTATGTTGCGAATGGGTTTTGACCAGAATTGGATTGATATAATTATGAATTGTGTTACTTCTCTATCTTACTGCTTCAGGATAAATGGTTGCGTCTCCGAGTTCTTCAGACCAGAAAGGGGACTTAGACCCTTTGTCACCTTATCTTTTTTTATTTTGCACTCAGGGTTTGTCTGCACTGCTTCTTAAATTTCAGGCTTAGGATAAAATAAAGGGAGTAAAGGCTAGTAGGTTCGGTCCTAAGGTGAACCATCTTTTATATGCAGATGATTGCCTTTTGTTCATAAAAAATTCTGTTGAGGAGGCTAGACATATAAAATATGTTCTTGCTGTGTATGAACGAGCTTCTGGTCAAAATATTAATGTAAAAAAATCTTATATCTATTTCAGTAATGGCATGTCTAATGCTAGCAAACAGGAGATAATGTGCATTCTGAATATGAGAGCAGAAGATGCAATAGGTATTTATCTGGGTTTACCTTTGATTGTTGGGAAAAACAAAACTGAAGCTTTAGGGTTTATAAGTGATAATGTTGGTAAACGAGTTAGAGGCTGGATCAAAAAAATTTTATCTTATGGTGGAAGAGAGGTACTTCTCAAATCAGTTGCATAGGCTTTGCCCACCTATGTCATGACTTGTTTTCAACTACCAGACTATATAATAGATCCTATCATTTCATCAATGAGGAATTATTGGTGGTCTGGGAAAACAGGAAAAAGAGGATGGACTCATGTTGCGTGACAGAAACTGTGTAGACCAAAAAGAGAAGGCGGTTTAGGTTTGAGAGATATGAAATTGTTTAATATCGTTTTGCTAGGCAAACAAGTTTGGAGGTTGATAACTAATAAGGCTTCTTTGTGTTATAAGGTTTTGTCTGCTAAGTATTTTCCAAAAGGAAAGGTTTTAGATGAAAAACTTGGTGATAGACCCTCTTTTATTTGGAGAAGTATTTTCAATGCTAAGGAAATCCTTAAGGAAGGCTTTCATTGGAGAATTGGAATAGAGAGTGATGTTAACATGTTTAGTGAAAGATGGGGAGGGGGTGTTGCTGTTTGTCTTACTGGATCTTATATGCATGCTACAAATCCTATTAAATTTAGTGAGTTTATGGAATTTGGGAGAAATAATTGGAATGCAAAGAAAGTTAGACAGGTGTTTACATTGGAAGATGCTATAAGGATTTTAAAATATCCTATAGCTGGAGTTAATGAGGATGTTATGGTGTGGGGTCATCATCCTTCAAAGATCTATGTTACAAGATCTGTTCATAAATGGCTACTTGACCAAAAAATGATTGAGAGTTATTCCTCACCTATTTGGAAAGCTATTGCAAGTTTGTTCACATTTCTTAAAATTAAGATTTTCGGGTGGAGATTAAGTTATGAGGTTGTACCTACTGCACATAAACTGGAAATGGTTGTAATCGGTTTTGGTATTTTTCAAGTTTATAATAATGAGGATGAAACCTTGCTGCATGCTTTGAAGGATTGTTTGTCTGTGAAAGAAGTTTACGATTTGAGTGGTTTAAGCTCTAAGCTACCTTAGGGGAATTTTACATGTTGTCGACAATGGCTGGAAGTTGTTTTAACATCTTTAGATAAAAAAATAATTTACTTTTTTCATTATTATTCTTTGGAATGTATGGAATAGAAGGAACAACTTGGTGCATAATGGGACTCTAAACTATGCTAGAATGCTTGTAGACTACTCACAGATACTTGCAGCAGATTTCTTGCAGGATAATGAATTGACTTCCACTTCAATTAGATGCAGCAGAGCTATGAGATGGTCAAAACCTGTAGGACAGGCGGTGAAAGTAAATTTTGATGTTGCTTTCATTCCAACGACTAGACAATCAGCAATTGAAATTATTGCGAGGAATAGAGATGGTCTAATGATTGATGGATGGGCTTTTAAGCTTCATGGTACTCACGCGACTGAAACTATTGAAGCTTATGCTTTTGCTGTTGGTATTAAAATGGCGAAGGATAATAAATAAATAAATTAAAGGCTAATACGTTCGATCTTTCTATTACTGTTTGTTATCATCAAGAAGTGCATGACTTTCTTCATCCATGTCCTTCGGTACAAGTTGCTCATATAAACCGAGAGGCAAATAGGGTTGCTCATAGTCTTGCTAAATGGGCAATAGAGTTGGATCATCCTTTTTATTTCTCTTTTGATATTCCTTTATGTATTGAACATCTTCTGTTGGACGATGTTATATTTGGTTAATAATATATATCTGGTTTCTTTTCAAAAAAATAAATAAATAAAGACACTTTCAACGAGTAATGTTTTTTATAATTTTTAAAAAAAAATTATCATGCACACGAGACATTATATAAAATATATATAAAAAATTAAAACGTCTTCTACAAATAACATTTTTACTCAAATTACAATATGAAAATAACATCTTTATAACAATAATTTTTTTGAGAAATGTTGGTTTATAAAAAATTAATAGAAGAAGGATACAACAAACTACAAACCAAAAATAAAATTGTCAACAAAATAAAAGGACATTAAAAATAAAACCAACAGAAAAACAAAAAAATAAAATAAAGAAAACCCTTCCTCACAACTAGCAACCATCATCTGATTTCAATACTCTTTAATCGAGTAAAGATAAAACATGAATACACTGATGATGTAATTGATAAATACATGTACATGCCATCACTACACCATCATCATACCATGCACATCAAGGAAGGGAATGAAAAGGGAAAAAAATTCAATCTAATGAAATACAATTTTAAAGTCCAAAGAGGATAATACAAAAACACTCTCTTTATCTCTTTAGATACAACGAAGCCGAAGAAGAACAGGACACATACAGAGACAAAAAAAAGAGAAAAAAAAATTAATTTTAGAGAAGAGTAGAAAGAAGCTCTTTTTCTTTTTTGGTGTACTGATTAAAAACCATATTAATTGCTTCACTTCATTGAATCAAGAAGTAAAAGAATTGAAGAGAAACAGAGGTAATAAGACAATTTGGGTATTTTTTGGGGCATGTTCTGATTGAAATCAAAGCTTTAAAGATTTGACAAACTTTCTTTACTCTTTTTCTTTCCTTGCCCTTTCTTTCTTTATCTTTTCACAGAAAATATGTTTTTTAAAAAAAAAAAATTAATAAATCATTGTAGCTTTGACACTGATGAGTGCCCAAAAGTCATCATTTTTATATCATTTTCCCACTCGTTTATTGCTAATAAACACAGACTTAAAGGTGATAATAGATATTTCTGGTTATTTTCCACTTTTCAGCATCTTAACACTTAAATTATAAATTTATCTATTATTTGGCATAAAACAGGTACGGTTAATGGTTTCTTCTCTTAGACAGGAAGCTATCACATAGGTAATGCCAGATAGCATGATGGATGCTGGAAACCAAAGCTGGAATGCAGATTAGTACCCACCTCGGCAGCACGTGAAGGCCTCGACAGCACTTGAAGGCCGCGGCAGCACAGGAAAAGCAATTGTTGATATGATAGGCGATTTGAAGAGAAAAATAAGGTGAACGTTTTAAGACAAGAAGCATAGAAATCGGAGCTGAGGAACACACGAAAAGTCAATTGAACCCACACTACGAAGCACTCTAACCTACCCCACTTTTTCATCCTTGATTTCTTGATCATTTATCTTTATTGGTTTAATTAGTTTCCTTAGTTATAATCCAACTCAATTATTTGTGTCTTTACTTTTTCATTGTGCAGGAAGAATAAATTGCGTAAGTAAAGCCAATCTTTGTGGGTTCGACATCTTAAATACTTCAATTTGGCAAAAGGTGGAAGGACGAATGCTTCTTCATAAAAGCATGACTTCCGACTCCCTTCACCAAATTTGGCGTCGTTTCCGGGGATTGGCGATTCCAACTTTCCTTTTTATTTTTGTTGCACTACTATATTAGGAAATTAGTTTAATTATTTTTGAGTTATTTGTTTTAGAAAATAAGTTTAATTATGTTTGAGTTATTTGTTTTATCTTAGGAAGGAAATTCAAGAAGGAGAATCCATGAAGCACATAAAACAGTCCAAAAATCAAATCCACCGTCCCACCTAAGATGCGGCCAAGGCGGCTCTGGCCGCCCAAATGCAAGTGACGGTGGGTTTGTTGTTATCGAACTTCATCTCCCCAGTTTTATTTCATACTTCTTCATTATTGTTTTCCAATGCAGTTTTTAGTTTCTTTCTCAACAAACTCCATACAAACTGATGACCCTCAGGATACAGAAGAGGCCAAGACGCAACATATACAAATTGGTTTATCTTTTCCTTGTCTCTTAGTTTTTTTTTCTTGTCTTTTATTGTTGCCTTACGTTCAGATGCATGCATTGAGGACAATGCATCCCTCGAGTTTGGGGGAGTATTGATCCAATTTTCTGCCTTACAAAAATATCTGCCATGTATGGAAATTATTCGGATTATCTACTACTGCCTTAAATTTTTTCTTTACAACAATTACAGTTTTATGCAAATTTTTTTTAAGTCTGTGAATTTTATTGAAACTGCCTCGGCAACAATATATTCTCCAACCGCCGTAGCAGTATGCACCATTCACTAGACTTGAATTCGGAAAGATCTCTTAGGATTAGTACTTAGGATTAGACTATGAGCCTGAAATCACATAAACACTGCTAGTCTTCGTTGATTTTAGAAGTTCTTTTCTTTGAAAAGCAATAAGAACTTAGGCTTAGATTTTAACTAGAGGTGCCTATCATCGGCTCTAGTATAGTTCTTAGAGGTGCCCATCAATGGCTCTAGGACTCAACCTTTTTCCCACTTACTAGAGGTGCCCGAAATTGGCTCTAGTAAGAGTAGTTAACACTTGAGGTGCCCGAAAACTGGCTCAAGCAGTATAAGTATATAGCAATATATATTTATATACCAAACAGGGAAAAGGAAAGAAAAATAATTGAAGAAAAATCTTAGTCGGAAGTCTTGAGCTAGAAAAAGGATTAGAACCTATATAATCAACTTTGACACAGCTACGCACACACTCACCAAGACTCATAGTCCAATTCTGAGGAATTCCTAGAACCTAGAAGAGGCCGAGTCAAGAAAGGAATTCTGCCGCGGCAGGCAGGACGGTATATTACTTTAAAATTCCTTACTTAAAAATCTATCTTTTGCATTGCTTGAGGACAAGCAATAGTTCGAGTTTGGGGGTGTGATGAGTGCCCAAAAGTCCTCATTTTTATATCATTTTCCCACTCGTTTATTGCTAATAAAGACAGACTAAAGGCGATAATAGATATTTCTGGTTATTTTCCACTTTTTAGCATCTTAACACTTAAATTATAAATTTATCTATTATTTGGCATAAAACAGATACGGTTAATGGTTTCTTCTCTTAGGCAGGAAACTATCACAAAGGTAATGCCAGATAGCATGATGGATGCTGAAAACCAAAGCTAGAATGCAGATTAGTACCCGCCTTGGCAGCATGTGAAGGCCTCGGCAACACGTGAAGGCCTCGGCAACACTTGAAGGCCGTGGCAGCACAGGAAAAGAAATTGTTGATATGATAGGCGATTTGAAGATAAAAATAAGGTGGACGTTTTGAGACAAGAAGCATAGAAATCGGAGCTGAGGAACACACAAAAAGTCAATTAAACCCACACTACGAAGCACTCTAACCTACCCTACTTTTCCATCCTTGATTTCTTGATCATTTATCTTTATTGCTTTAATTAGTTTCCTTAGTTATAATCCAACTCAATTATTTTTGTCTTTACTTTTCCATTGTGCAGGAAGAATAAATTGCGTAAGTAAAGCCAATCCCTGTGGGTTCGACATCTTAAATACTTCAATTTGGCAAAAGGTGTAAGGACGAATATGCTTTTTCATAAAAGTAGGACTTCTGACTCCCTTCAACAAACACTTTGGTTATTTTTCTTTTACGGGTATATGTATAGATTGTCGATTTGCGTTGTTAGTGGATGTATCGAGTTTAGTTTGTTTTTCTTAATGTATTTGGTTGAGCATTAATTTTTCCTTTTCATAAAGTTTCCACTTTTTGGGGTTTGGAGGTAAAAAATTTGAGCTTGGTATGTTGATTTCTGTTGCTTTATTTAAACTTTAAGTAAATTTTATAGATTTTGATTAAATTTATTAAAATTTTGATAAAATTTGTTAGCTTTTGAGATTTTAATATTTCTTTAAGATCTGGGTAAAATTTGGTTTTATGCTTATTGGAATCTAAAGAAACATTCTTTTTTGGTTGAAAGCATTAATTATTTTGTGCTAATTGTTACTATTTTTTTAGATGATTTATGCCTCTGTGGATCTGAAGATTCTCGTGTTCTTTTTCTCTATAGAAATCATACAAAAGCCATTCAATTGTTGCTTGTCTATAATGTTAGAGTACTCAGAATCAAAGCTCCTTTGCTCTGGTTGTATTGTGGAACAGGAAGCTATATGCTCAGCCATAGGAAGCTAAAAGAAGCTAAGTTGAGGATAAATTGTTGATTTTTTTTGAGTTTTGTCACTATATTTTTGTGATTTGTTCTGTAACGATGGTTTATTTTGATAGTTGTTATAGTTTTGTGAGCGAGTTTTAGGTAGTGGTTCTTGGGACATGGTGCCCTTGAGGCCTTCTACACCTATAGATGGTGCACAATAAGGAAGCAAGGGGATGGCTCTTTGAGGGCATCCCGCGTCCCCTATATGTTTTCGGGATGGGGACGGTGCGGGGACTGTTGGGAGAGGTTCCGGGGACGGTCAACGCTTACCAGAAATGGTCAACACTCACTGAGGAAGATCAACGCTCACGGGAATGTATCTGGGGATATCCCGGGGACGGTCAACGTTGTTGATGGTAGGAAAGGTAAAGATAAAAACAGTAAAAATGGAAGCTTTTTTGGTTAAAGGTGAAGAGAAAATGGATGCTTTGTTGGAGAGAAAGTGATGGGTTTTAGAGGGGATTCATTAATTATGGTTATTAATTAATTATGGAAGCTTTTGTGGGATTTTTAAACTTTTAAAAATGGAAGCTTTCTTGGTTAAATGTGATTATTTATGGAAGCTTTCGTGGGATTTTTTTATTAAATTATAATTATGGTGATTAATTAAATTTTAAACTTTTAAAATGGTGATTAAATTCTTTCTTATTTTTATTATCGGCTATTATCTATGACATTTACATATTATTAAAGATTGGATTAGTGAAATGGGTAAACTTTATTTTAATTTATCGTACTCATACCTTATAATTTTGAAAATTGTCGTTTTCTATACCCGTACTCATCCCCGTGTTTGTGCAACTTAGGTGCACAGTCTGTTCCGCCTTCTCTTTTGCAGACACATTCGAGGATGTTAGGATCTCAAGACGGTAGTCTTCCTTCTCAATCTGGGTTCCCTTCATTAGTGTCCCCTCAAACTCAATTTAACAATATGAATATGCTTGGGATATTTCTAATGTATCTACTCTTCTTAAACAGTCATTTGGGAATGGGGCCTCGAATCCTCAACTTTCTGGTCCTAGTAGCAGTCATGTGGTGGAATTGACTCGGGGGTTGAATCTAATTCACTTTCAAATGTAGGTACTGGAATAGGATTTAATGTCGCATCATCGTTTGTGCCATCAAACATGGCAAACCCTGGATCTTCTGTTCAAGTTCAAGGCCAACAATTTTCAAACCTCTCTGGAAACCATATTTTATCGAATCAAAAACAGCCCCAACAATCCGAATCACAACATTTTCAACATAGTCAACTAGGAATGCAACAGGTCTCTATGCCTCACAACACCCAACAAGGACAGCTGCATCAGCAATAACAATAGTTTCAATCTATTAGAGGAGGGTTGGCTGGTGTTGGAGGTTTAAAATTGGAGCCACAACAAATGGCTAATGATCAGCATGGTCAGTAGCAACAACAACTGCAGTTGCAATCGCTGAGAAATATTGTTCTTGTTAAACTGGAACCACAATAAATCCCGCCTACAAGGACTTTGGCACAGGTAAAAATGGAACCCAAACACTTAGATCAACCATTGTTTTTGCATTAACAACAGCAACAACAACAGTTACTCCAAATATCACGGCAGTCCCCGCAAACTGCTGCTGTACAAATTAATCTTTTACATCAACAAAGACAATTACATCTTCAACAGCAACAACACCAATAACAACTTTTTAAGGCAATGCCTCAACAAAGGTCACAATTACCACAACAGTTTCAACAACAGAATTTGTCTTTGAGATCACCCGTGAAATCAACATATGAGCCCAAGATGTGTTCCCGGCGTCTGACACATTACATATATCGACGACAACATAGACCTGAAGTAAGATCTCCATGGTTTAAAGATCTTTTCCTTGTGCATTGAATAACTTTGTGGATGAAACATTCCTATTCTCTGTGTAGGACAACGATATTGAATTTTGGATATAATTTTTTGTTGAGTACTTTGCACCAAATACCAAAATGAAGTGGTGTGCTTCTACGTATGGAAGTGGCCGCCAAACAACTGGTGTTTTCCCTCAGGCCTGCTTCTAATTAAAACTTTCCAAGGCTTCTGATTCTGATCCGTATTCAATTTTCATTCTTATGCAATTGAATGAAGTCATTATCTTTAGATATATCTTTGTTTGTTTTCTCAACTTACAGAAGAAACTTTTCTCTGAGTTTGAGTATTTTTATATGTTTATGTTTTTTTGTTTCTAATAACTAGTTATTAATGTAAAGGATGTTTAAACTGCTGTATAAATGTTACAAGATGTATGGCACTTTGAAATATGCAATCAGAAGCCAGGATGTGGTCTTGGTATGCCCTTTTCTTCTTTTGTCTCTTTTTATGGTTGTTCACCTTTCTTTCAAAATACAGTCTGTTTATAAGTTTTCCATTGTATATTAGTTTGGTTAATATGTATTAGTGCTTCTCATGGGGCGGCAACAAACTTAAATATCTTCTTATTCATAAATGTGTATATTTTAGTTTCTAATAACTAATTTATCCATCTCTTGTATATCTAATATCTTCCTTTTGTGTTTTCAGAGGCGACTTTCGAGGTTCTCCATAGGCTATTCAAGTTTAAATATGAAAGTGGTACTTTAAAAGAACTTCTTTGTGTTGATATGCCACGTGAGTATCAGAATTCATCTGACCATATTGTTTTGGACTATGCAAAAGCAATTCAAGAAAGTGTTTTTGTGCAACTTCGTGTTGTTCGTGACGGTCAACTTCAAATAGTGTTCTCACCAGATCTAAATGTTACATATTTAAGTACTGATCTTTTATTGACTTGAACATTTTAGGGTCTCATTAACAAAATTTAAGCTCCTTTATTCTTTTCATCAGATACATTCTTGGGAATTTTGTGTCAAGCGCCATGAAGAACTCATATAGAATATTATTGTTATCTCAGGTTATGATTTCTATAGCTTGAGAGTTGAGAATGTCTGTCTGGTATATGCTATTGAACTGTGTGCATAGTATGTCGCGATAGTATGAAATCTACATAGACTTGTTGGTATAGTTTGAGAACGAGAGATCCATCAACTTGTAATATTTCTTTTTGTTTTGCTTTTATAAAGACTGCAAATCAAGAAGTTAGGAAGTTTTTCTATTTTAAGATCCTCTACATGAAATCTTTCTTTTTGTACTGTTCTTTGATCTAAAAATAACATATCAATTATTATATTGAAATTATCTTATTTTTTTATTTATCTAAATCATGAAGCAAATTATTATTTTGTATGATCGTTGTTTATCTGGTATTCGTTATATTTCATGGTTGCAATTCTGTGGTTAGCACATGTTAGTCAGTTTGGGGCCGCTACTCAAAAATATCAAACCACAACTCAAAACACATCAACAAATTTATTTGCTCTCGATTTGCAAAATAACTGTAACTTGTATGTCTTTCAGTATTTGGTTTGATAAAGGTCATAAATTCAAAGTCTTATAAAATCAACTTGCAGTATATTCGTCTGCTTTTCAATTTATTAAAGTCTTAGTTTTATTGGGCACTAGGCGTTTTAAGACGCAAAAGGTCCTTCAAACCTAAGCGTTAGGCGAAGATGTTCGCCTTTTGTAAATAAAACGTTTTAATATTAAATATTATAAATATTATTTACATTAAATTAAATATAAAATAAACAAAATAATATGAATAAAACTTTAATTAATTTAAATTTTAAAAACAATTTAAGTATAATATATATAAAAATATAATACATTTTGGGACAAATTGTGATTTATTTAACATTTAAGGTATTTTGGGATTTTTTTAATCAAATAAAAAAACTAAAGAGTCCAATTTACCATTTCTGTTTAATTATAATAAATTAAAATAATAAATTGAAACACTTGTTGTCTGCGAGACACATGCTTCAATTTGATTCAAGAGAATAAAATACTAAACCCACGTATTCTAATATATTACCAATAAATAATAAAATTGTTCCAACATATTACCATTTCTGAAATACGTGTTTCGTAGTCAACACGTGTTTTAATTATATTAAATAAAAACACGTGTTTATTGGTTTTTAAACCTTTTCTGTTTTTTTCCTAAACCCACGTTTTTGAAATAATTACCCCAAAAATGCTAGGGTTTCATCGTTAAAATTCCTATCGTTTTCTTTTCATCTTTCTCAAAGCAACCTTCAACCCATTTTTTTTCTTAATCTTCTGTAGATCTAGCACCGATCAACGTTTTGTTTTCGTTTAAAACGCTAAGCGATAAAAGCGACGCATCTAACGTTTTTGGAAAAGTGCACGCCTTCCGGTGCCTTTCGACGCTTCCGGTGTGTCGTTGCGCCTCCGATGATGGAGACATTCCTCTCCTCGTCTCTCGCTCAACTCCTTAGGTTCGTCTAGGCGCGCTTTTTAAAACTAAGATTAAAGTTTAATAATAATACATTTTAGTGTAATCTATGTTACATGCATTAGGGCTGAACTTGGTTAACCACAAAACCGAAAACCGAACCGAGATATTATGGTTTATAAATTTACAAACCGTGATTAACCACGATTAATCGAATTAAACCGAAATTGATTTTCTAATTGATTTTTAATTATTATTTTAAGGTAAAAATATATATTTTATACTTAAAATACTATAGATGTATTTTTATTTTTTACTTAAAAATAAGTTTTTAATAAATATTTATGAAAAATATCTCAAAACTTTTACCTTTTTAATGTTTAAAAGTTATAAAATAAAACTATTTTGTCAAGATAAAATATAAATTTTTAAAAATTAACGTTAATATGGAAAACCAAAAATTAAGGTTAACTAAACCGAAAACCGATAATTAATAAAATAACTTACCGAATTAAATTAAATCCGAACCGAATGCACCGCTAGTATGCATGGATTTCAAATTAGCTATGAATGAACTTTAGGTTTTTAGCCTCTACTCGGCAATGGGCTAAAGCATTGGAAGAGCCATTGGTAAATGATTTGGGTTATACAAAGAGATACGTGCGGTGCCTTCAGGTGATTTCCTGCATCTGCTCTGCCTTCTTTTACTTCCCCCAAGGTCCACCTATTTCTAAAAAAAAAAATTTCATGAGACATTTAGATTATATTTGGATCATATAATTATAGGTAAGATTATATTTAGGTTACCTAATTAATAAAGGTTATATTTGGATCACTTAATTATAGATACTATTACATTTGAGTCACATTTCATATTTAAAAAAATTTATCAATTCGTGTATTAGATAAATTAATGATTTCAAATGAAGTACTCTAATGTTAATGATAATATACAAATGATTTGGAAGAAAAAACCGACTAAATTGATATGCTTTTTTAAATATGAAGGGTGACCAAATCATAAACTTATCCATAATTGAGTGACTCAAATATAAACATCAATAATTGGGTGACCTAAATATAACCTTAGTTACAAATGAGTAACTCAAACATAACTTTTAATAATCGGGTAACTTCTTAAACTCACCATAATTTCATGTTTTGGTGCATCCATGCAATGCATGTTTTGTTAAATTTTTTAGAATTATTTGACTCACCATAATCGGGTAACTTATTATAAAATGATTCTATTAATTTAATTTTTTCAATTCGTAACATTATAATACGAATCTTAAAAGATCTAACACCTTTGTCTGATATATCAACTTACGGTTGATCTTGTTTTACTATCTAATTTAATCCTATGGTAATAGAATTTTATAATTTAATGAGATAATCAATTAAGTGTTAACTCAACTTGTAATCATCTATTTGAGGAAAAAGAATATAAATCATTGTCCAACAATGAACTAAATGTTATTATTATAATATATTATATTATGTTAAAAATAATAGCAATACACATTACAAGAAAAGTTTAGTTTGAACCTTAAAAGATGTTATTGTTAAAAGGGAAAAATATTAAATTTGAATATAGATCATTAAATAGATGTGTATTTTAAAAAGATTTAACAGTCAAATAAATGTCTAAACTATATATTTTTCTAATTAGGTGTCTATACTTTATTTTGAACTAAATAGGTGATTCTCAAGCATAAATTTTCATGTTACTTGACTGTATTTTCCCACAAAAAATTACTGATTTCTATAATCTTCTCTAGTTCGTACGACTACATAAAGAATGTATTTTCCTCATCAAAATGTTTCCTATCATGTGACGAGTGACAATGGGAAAAACTAAAACTGTGAAAACGAGTTTTATAGTTGTATTTCTATGAAGAATTTTGCTTTTTAAACGTGTATAGCCTCCTCATGCACCATTCCTTATTTTATTGGGGGTTCAACAGATATCTGAAGTGGTTAATAGTATGAAAGACTTGATTGATTACAGTAGAGAAACGATGATAAAAAGATTGTTAGTTAGGGTTGTTAATAGTTTGTTAGTTGAGTAGTTAGCTTCTTTACATCTACTACCAGCCTTATAAATAAGGCTACCCTTGTATCTGTTTGATCATCAAAAAATAAAGTGAATCATTCTTCTCTACTTTTGTTTGATTCACTCTCATGCACACGTCGGCGATAGTCTATTTCCGACATGGTATCAGAGCTACTCCGGCGACCGATCATCACTGATACGAGACCAGTTACTGCTTCCAAACCACATTAGAGGTCAGATTACTTGGTTTTCCGATTTCTTGTCAGTTTTTTTCTCATTCCTTTTCATGTTATGGCGATTACACAAGACGTACAACTTGATTACTCTCATCGATTGTATCTTCATCCATCGGATACTCCGGGAACCTTGTTAGTATCCCATCAACTCACTGGAGTTGTGGATTATAGTGTCTGGAGCAGGTCCATGCGAATAGCTTTACTGGCCAAGAACAAAGTAGGGTTCATTGATGGTTCTTGCACACTGGAAAATACCCCGGAAGGATTAAAATCTCAGTGGGAGCGATGTAATGCCTTAGTTTTGTCTTGGATCTTGAATACTGTCAGTAAAGAATTATCAGCAGGGGTAGTTTTTGCTTCCAGTGCAGCTTTGGTGTGGGCAAACATAAAGGAATGTTTTGATAAGATAGATGGATCTCAAGTTTATTACTTACATCGAGAGATAGCTACACAAGCGCAAGGCACATCTTCGATTGCGGTTTATCACACAAGACTCTGTTTGTTATGGGATGAATATGATGCTATTACTTCTTTTGTTACATGTGCCTGTGATGCAGCAAAAAAGAACATTGAAAATCTAAAGCAACAAAGATTATTTTAGTTTCTTATGGGGTTGAATGAGACATACTCCATGGTACGGAGTCGGATTTTACTAATGGCTCCCTTGCCTTCAGTCAATCAAGCGTACTCGATGCTTGTTCAAGAAGAAGGACAAAGGCAAAATGTGACTGGTCAACAAATTCTACCAACAGTTTTGTATACAAGCACTAATCAATCAATGGTGCATAAAAAAAGATTCAATAGGGTGTGTGATTATTGTCAAGTTAAAGGGCATAAAAGGGAATCTTGTTATAAGCTGATTGGGTACCCAACAGATTTCAAATTCACCAAAAGGAGGGGTCCTTCTGCTCATAACGTGGTGGCTATGGATGCAGATGTTTCATCCGGATCAGTTTCTTCAGGTGGCCCAGGTACAATCTCAAATGTAACACAAGTTCCCACCTTTACACCAGAACAATATCACCAAATTTTAGAAATGCTGGGTGATAAGTGCTCAACACACCATCACTTTATACTCCTTTTATCGGCATTTATCACCAAATATTCACCCACTTGAACCAATGAATGTGCTTAATGTGATATATTTAGAAGTTATACTTAAATAGATAATATTTATAGAAAAAAGCACGTTTTACTGCGTTTTCATATCTGTGCAGGAGAACCAGTGCCGTGGCAGAGACAAGGCCGAGGCAGGACCTGATGCCGAGGTAGCAGCAAGAAGACAGGAAGCAAGGTTATAGGCGATGGAAAGACAAAAATCCAAGGAATGCGTCTGGACTTGAAGCCCATGATTCGGAGCTGGCTAGCGCAAGGAGAAGCCCAAAGGAAGACCACGCGGGAAAGCCCCCTTAGCCGAATTCAAACTTGGAAATATAATATTATTATGTACTTGACTTGTTCCCTACTCCAAGTTGTATTCTACTTAGGAAAGGTTTGCCCTAGGTCTAGCCTATATAAAGACCTAGCCACCCAATGTATCAAAGAGCGAAATACCTAGGGAGAGCCGACTTCTACTCTTGTTTCTTTCCTCTCCATCATGTTCTAAAACCTTCATAGGGTTTAGGTGAAGGTTGTGGAGTATTTGTGAGAGGAGATTGTACTTTATCTTTCATTCAATGCAATAAGAATTATCAAGGTTTGCTTATCCTTTGTTATTCCTTGTTCTTGCATTCAAGCTCGGGAGGGAAGTTTGTGAGTAATCCATTTATCTAAGCTCGGGAGAGTTAGATTCACGAAAGGGGTAAGTATGGTGTTTCAATCGCGAAATACTAACTCGGCCTAGGGATAGGTTAAGAGTTTCAGCGGCTAAAAGAAGTGTGAGATTGGTTGGTGAGTATAATTGGTTCACGCCGGGAGGTATCATCAAGGACTAGTCATCAAAGCACTCTGACTTAGGGATAAGCAGAGTCATTCAAGGACACTTTGCCGAACTTTGGTAAGGTCTGCCCACGAGCAAGGAATTGCGGCGGCAGACAACGTTATCGCTGCCCAGGCAGTAAACTGCAGTGCTGCCGAGGCAGAGATATGCGATTGCATTGGATAAAGACAAGTCAATCAAGTCCACAATACAATACAACTGGATCCTGACCCATCTCTCTCTCTAATATTTCAACCCTTTTATTTTTATTCAATTACCTTAGTTTAATAAATCACACCCATTCACTTGTGTTTTTATTTTTCTACAGAGCAAGAAGATAAAGAAAGCATATTGAGTATACCAGTCCCTAAGGAGACGATAACTCGATAAATACTTATCACTTATTACTTGCGATGTGTCCACTTGCACTAAACGCACACTTTTGACACGCGACAAGTTTTTGGCGCCGTTGCCAGGGGACTGTCAACTAAATTTTGTTTTCCTTATTTTCTTGTTTCTTTTTATTTTTATTTTACTTTTGTTTTTCTTGGTGTATGACAAGGGCCAATCCAACCAACCCCTTATACGAGTTAGATCCTGAGATTGAAAGAACAGGGTTAAGGTTGATGAGACAAATCCGAGGAGTCATGGCAGAGGTTCAGGCAGGATAAAGCATACCTACCGGCAATGAAGGTCTACCGCCGCCACCTAGGCCGCGGCAGCTGACTGTCAGAGATTTCTTGGAGGAGGACTTAAATGGACTAAACCCAGGAGTCGTTACACTCGAGATTGAAGCAACCCATTTTGAACTTAAACCTGTTATGTTCAACATGTTAAATACAATTGGACAATTTGGTGGGTCTGCAACTGAAGACGCAAGGCAACATCTCAAATCTTTCATGGAAATCTGCAACTCTTTCAAAATCCAAGGAGTCCATGAAGATGTCTTGCGATTAAAGCTATTCCCCTATTCACTGAGGGATAGGGCGAAAGCTTGGTTAAATAGCATTCCAGCGGGATCTATTAGATCCTAGAGTGAACTTTGTCGTGATTTCATTACTCGCTTTAATCCTACTAATCTATATGATAGAATTCGTAATGAAATTACTTCTTTCCAACAGGCTGAAGATGAACCAATGTATGAGGCATGGGAACGCTATAGAGAGCTATTGCACAAGTGTCCGCTGCATGGATTTCCCTTATGGACACAAGTGACAATGTTTTACAACGCCACAAATGCCCTGACAAGGATGATGTTAGATGCCTCGGCAAACGGCACACTCCTGGACAAGGCACCCGAGGAAGCTATTGAAATTTTGAATAAACTCGCGAGGAATGACTTCCAGTTTCCCACATCTAGGCGAGGAGGAGTAAGACGGGAAGCCACGGTAAACGACTTAGATTCATCAAGTTCAATGGCTGCACAATTGACCTCTCTTACCAAGATGGTACAAAACCTACAATTACAAAACAATACCCGTGAGGTCAAGGTAATTGATTTATGTTGTGATTTATGTGGAGGTAACCACAATTCTATTGATTGCATGAATCAAGAAACCGGTATGTATGTGGGGAACTACAACCGTAACAATGTGATGTCCAACACATACAACCCCTCATGGAAGAGGCATCCAAACTTATCATGGAGCAACCCAAATAATGCCTTAAACCCAATCACCCAACCACCAGGATTTCAGCAGCCAATGCCGCAGCAGCAAGTCCAACAACCGATGCCGCCGCCGCAGATGCAGCAACAACCAGTCAATTCACTGGAAAACACACTAAAGGCCTTCATGGTGAAAACCGAGTCATACATGGCGGAAAATAGTAATTTCATCAAGAGGACCGACGCTTTCATGAATAGGACTGAGATGAGGCTACAAAATCAAGAAGCGGCTATAAAAACTCTGGAAACTCAGGTTGGACAGTTTGCTCAATGTATAAACACTAGACCACAAGGAGGCCTACCTAGCAATACTGAGGTTGCTAAGGTACTAAGCCATGAACAGTGTAAGGCAATCACTACCAGGAGTGGTCTACAGTTGAAAGAGAAGATCCCAGAGAACCGAACCCAATCGGCGGCTCAATCAAGAGAAGAGGCTGAGCAAACCGAGACTGACAACACTGCCCCGGCAGCAAGCACTGCAGCGCCTGAGGAGTCTGCCGAGGCAGCAAAAATTCCAGTGGTGCCAGGTATACGATTCCAAACTAAAGAAACCATGGACGAGATGAGACCACCACCACCTTTCCCGCAAAGGTTGAAGAAACAAAAACAGGATCAACAGTTCAAGAAGTTCCTCGATATCTTGAAGCAAGTCCACATCAACATACCCTTCTTGAGGCCATTGAACAAATGCCCAACTATGCCAAGTTCTTAAAAGATATGGTATCAAAGAGAAAAGGAATAGGTGAGTTTGAGATAGTGGCTGCCACCGAGGGATGCATGGCAATGCTACATAACCGCATGCCACCAAAGTTAAAAGATCCTGGTTGCTTCATTATACCTTGTGCGATAGGAAAGAGTTATGAAGGAAAGGCCCTGTGTGACCTTGGAGCAAGTATAAACCTCATGCCTAAATCAGTCTTCCAAAAGCTTGGAATTGGAAGGCCGAAGCCTACAACAGTGATGCTCCAACTCGCGGATAGATCTTATGTGCAACCTGAAGGCAAAATCGAGGACATACTGGTAAGAGTTGACAAGTTTATTTTTCTTGCTGACTTTCTTGTCCTTGATTGTGAAGCAGATGACAACGCACCGATTATCCTTGGGATACCCTTCCTAGTAACTGGACGTACATTGATTGACGTGGAAAAAGGAGTGTTGACTATTCGGGTCAATGACCAACAAGTCAAACTCAACGCATTCCACAACTTAAAGAGGTATGACGATCCAGAGGAATGCAAGGCCATCCGCACAGTAGACAATAAGATATCATGCCTGGGCAGTCTGCTCAGCAGGATATTCGGCAAGAAAATCAAGCCCAAGATGGATGGACAGACAACACTAAGGAGCGGCCCACAACCGATACACAATTTGGGCCTAAGGGAGAAAATAATTTTGGGAGATGCATTCACATGCTCACCACCAGTAACCTAACCTCTCCCTTTTTCTTTTCTTTATTATATTAGGGTTAGTAGTTTATTTTTTTTCTAATTATTTTCGTTTTCAGTATTTTTCTTTTGTGTGTTTAAATTTTTATTTAGGAATAAAAAGCAAAGATAAGGGAAAAATAGTTCACAGCAGGAACTCTGCCGAGGCAATACAATAGTGTCAGAGCCGCAGCAGTTCCAACGGGCAGAAAAGTATAACGGCTAGTCTGCCGAGATTCCTGCCGCGACAGAAAAGGAAACGGCAGCAGAAGGAAACGGTTATAACGGCTAGTGATCTCAACGGTCACAAGGCCGAGGCCTATATAAGACACTCCTTCCTCTTGAACTATTCACTCTTACTTTCTTGCTTTCTTTAGTATTCTTAACAATCACTCTCTCAATTACTCTCTGCCTACTAATCCCTTCTAATTCTCCAGTTTCTCTTCAAGAAAACCTCCAAGAACTCAATTTTCTCTTTCTTGATGGCAACTTACAAAAGATTCGCCCCAGCCAACGTTGAAGAACGATTCAATCGATCTTTCATCGCAAGGAAACTATGGGAAGAACAAGGGTTCCTGCACGCGGATGAAGAGAATTACGGCATTGAACACTACTTGTTCGACAGAATAAAGTACCAGAAATGGGAAATATTCTGTTTGCAACCTGCCCAGGCAAACGCCACAATCGTGCGGGAGTTCTACGCTCATGGGCCCAGCAAAGACTCCCTCTTTGTTCATTGCCGCGGCAGGCCTGTACAACTTGATGCCGAGACGATCAACAGCTTCTACGGCCTCACCCCGGACAGTGATCTCCATGCTGACTTCTTGGATGATATCACTGCCGAGGACTATGAACTTATCAAAGACGATCTTTGTTACGCGAACACTCCATGGGAAACTGGTACCCATCGGGGTTCCGTAACAAGACAAAGTTTGAAGCCGGAGGCCAAGATGTGGAACACCTTCGTCAAACGATGCCTCATCCCAACATCACATAATAGCACGGTGGATCGCAAGAGATTGGTTCTTATCCAATCTATCATCAACAAAAGGACCATCAACGTTGGAGACATTATCCTACGAGAGATTCACGAGTGCGGTAAGAAAGATCGAGGACCATTGTATTTCCCTTGCTCGATTACGGGTTTATGTGTTTCTGCAGGTGTACCCATTGAAGAAACCGATGAATACACCCCCCAAGAAGAGGATGGACTAGGGAATTCTGCCACAAAGTCATGCAAATCACACAAGCAAAACCTGTCTAGGCAACACCGCAGCAGTTCACTGCCGATACTACTGCCGGGGACCAGTACACGGCAGATATGCCTGGTATTGCCCACACCTCTGCCGCAGCAGACCCGTATCAAGAAATCTTGCACGCATTGCCCAAATGGATCTTCGACAACAACGATACATGGAGTACCAACGGGACTTCAATGGAACGCTCGCCCAAATGATGATGCACGCATTCCCGGACCAAGGCGTCCAATTCCCGGAGTTTCCAAGCAATATGTTCGTTACTGCCGCACCCTACACCGAGACTACACCAGCCCCAGGAGGACCGCGACCGTTCTTCCATCCGGACCCTCAGCCCCAATACCAAGCTGCTGGACCATCTAGGCCAGCAGATTCTGCCGCGGCCTCATCTGTCAGCCGAAGGCCATACAAGCGGAGAGTCGTTTTCAGCACTCCACCAAGATCGCCAATTATCATGGGCAGTCTATCCGCCGAGATAGATGCTTATGTACACCAAGGCTCCACTGCCGCCGGCCCAAGCACACACCACATCGGAGGAGCAACTGCGATGGTTGGAGGAACGGACGTGATGATAACCGAAGAGATGGCGGATGTTGAAGGAGGAGAAGAAGTAGAAGCCCCAATACATAGGACCCCACCCACTCGAGTCCAGCCGCCGAGGCAAGCAAAGGCGTAACCATCGCCCTCCCCAAGGACAAAGCACATGGCATCTAGGCAACGAAGAAAAATTGTTACGAGTAGCTCTTCGGAGTCGCTCTAAAATTCTTTGTCCTTTATTTCTATATTCAATTGCTTTTACTATCTTTCATTGCTGCATATAATTCATATTCTGTTTCGCCGCTTATTCCTTCCAAATATAAAAGCATTGAGGACAATGCTTGGATTGAGTTTGGGGGTGCAGATTCACTGCCAAGGCAGCAATCTACTGCCGCGGCCTTGCCAAAAAGGGAGTATTCCAGTGATTATTTTTTTATTTTTATGCTCCCCGCCTTACTTGAATTAACTGCATACACTCCTGCACTGCTCATCATCAGTATTGCCTTAGTTTATTCTTTAAGGCTATAGAAATCTTTCTCCTTACCATGTTTAGGTTCTGTTAAGAGGGCTTAACCTTAGGATGCTTAAGGATGAAAATTTAGAAGCTTATTATAGGAAGAATTTTAAATATTTTTGGGACTTGTGGATTATAGGAATTCTTTTAATGAACTTAGGTGATAAAGACTTAGATTTTTGGAAAAGTAACTAGAGGTGCCTACCACCGGCTCTAGAAAATCTCTTCTTCATGCTAGAGGTGCCCGAAATTGGCTCTAGTATGTATTAAGGAATATTAAAAAGAAAAAGACAAAAAGATTTTTAGTGAAAACACAAGTCTTTGAGGTGCCCGAAACCGGCTCAAGATTTGGGGTTTGGAAAAGAAGAGAAGACTTAACCAATGTCTATTTGTCTTGAACTTAGAGTTTCTCTAAGAAAGCCTTTAATCAACTTGTCCACAAAAACGCACACACTCACGAATCCTATAGTTTGTTTCTAAGTAAATTCTTAGGTAGCCGAATGGTTAAGGCTTAAAAGATAGGCCTAGCTATGGTGGGGAGAATAGATGGACATGTAAGACCAAGAGAGAGTAGAGTTCGGCAAATTGATGGTTTGCATTGCTTGAGGACAAGCAATAGTTCGAGTTTGGGGGTGTGATAAGTGCTCAACACACCATCACTTTATACTCCTTTTATCGGCATTTATCACCAAATATTCACCCACTTGAACCAATGAATGTGCTTAATGTGATATATTTAGAAGTTATACTTAAATAGATAATATTTATACAAAAAGGCACGTTTTACTGCGTTTTCATATCTGTGCAGGAGAACCAGTGCCGCGGCAGAGACAAGGCCGAGGTAGGACCTGATGCCGAGGCAGCAGCAAGAAGACAGGAAGCAAGATTATAGGCGATGGAAAGACAAAAATCCAAGGAACGCGTCTGGACTTGAAGCCCATGATTCGGAGCTGGCTAGCGCAAGGAAAAGCCCAAAGGAAGACCACGCGGGAAAGCCCCCTTAGCTGAATTCAAACTTGGAAATATAATATTATTATGTACTTGACTTGTTCCCTACTCCAAGTTGTATTCTACTTAGGAAAGGTTAAGAGTTTCAGCGGCTAAAAGAAGTGTGAGATTGGTTGGTGAGTATAATTGGTTCACATCGGGAGGTATCATCAAGGACTAGTCATCAACAGCACTCTGACTTAGGGATAAGCAGAGTCATTCAAGGACACTTTGCCGAACTTTGGTAAGGTCTGCCCACGAGCAAGGAATTGCCGCGGCAGACAACGTTATCGCTGCCCAGGCAGTAAACTACAGTGCTGCCGAGGCAGAGATATGCGATTGCATTGGATAAAGACAAGTCAATCAAGTCCACAATACAATACAATTGGATCCTGGCCCATCTCTCTCTCTAATATTTCGACCCTTTTATTTTTATTCAATTACCGTAGTTTAATAAATCACACCCATTCACTTGTGTTTTATTTTTCTACAGAGAAAGAAGATAAAGAAAGCATATTGAGTATACCAGTCCCTGAGAGACGATAACTCTATAAATACTTATCACTTATTACTTGCGATGTGTCCACTTGCACTAAACGCACACTTTTGACACGCGACACTGGGCAAAGAATCTGGGATTCAAGCATCAACACATATGGCAGGTAATCCTTCTGCTTCTTCATCCCATGATTGGATTCTTGATACTGGAGCTACTAATCATATGACTTTCGACTTGAAACACTTGAATTTTCCTGTAGCATGTGATTCACCTTCTTTTGTTCAATTGCCAAATGGTAAGACAACCAAGATTGCTCATGTTGGGTCTTATAACTTTTCCCCCACACAAATATTGTCCACAGTTTTACATGTTCCAAACTTTCACTATAACCTTTTATCTGTTTCTCAACTCACCAAAGAGCTAAATTGTTGTATTGTTTTTTATCCTCAATTTTGTTTGTTACAAGACCTTTGCAGTGGAAAGATGAAGGGGATTGGTAGAGTCAAAGGAAATTTGTACACTTTTCATTCATCAAGCTCGACTAATCCTTCAGCTAGCGAATCTTCTTCCCAAAAACGACAGTTTAAGTCTTGTTTTTCTACCAATTCAGTTCAAAATAAGCATGTATCTAGTATTCTTTGGCATGCTCGTTTAGGACATTCCTCATTGACCAACATGAATAAAATGACTCAGCTAGTTGGCAATCAAGAGCATATTAAACAATGTGGCATCTGCCCTTTAGCTAAACAATCTCGTTTACCTTTTCCTATTAGTACCACAAGAGAGTTAGAACCCTTTTCTCTTATACATATTGACCTTTGGGGAGCATATCAAGTGTCCACTCATAGTGGGCATCGATACTTTATCACTATTGTAGATGACTACACACGAATGACATGGGTTTACCTCCTTCAACTCAAAAGTGATGCCATAATAATTTTGAAACAGTTTGTGGTTTATGTTCAAAATCATTTCCAGAAAACAGTTAAAACAATTAGAAGTGACAATGGTACATAGTTCTTTAGTAAAGAAGGTCAAGATTTTTTTTCTTCCCAAGGCATTATCCACTAAAGTTCATGTGTGCATACTTCACAGCAAAATGGAGTTGCAGAACGAAAGCATAAACACCTCCTTAACATAGCTCGAGCTCTCCGATTTCAGTCTTCTATTCCGGTCCAATTTTGGGGTGAATGTATCCTAACGGCTTGTTATCTACTCAATAGATTACCAACTTCTATTTTAGACTGGAAACCACCTTTTGAAATGCTTCACAACAAACCACCTAACCTCTCACATCTTAGAGTCTTTGGATGTCTTTGCTATGCAACAACTCTCAACAACCATGATAAGTTTAAGCCAAAAGCTATTCCTTCGGTGTTTGTAGGATATTCTAATGTTCAAAAAGGTTACTTGCTGTTTAACATTGAATCCAAAGGATTCTTTTTTTAGTCGTGATGTAATATTTCATGAAACCATTTTTCCTTTCCAGAACAAACCTGCAAGTACAACCTTTTTTCCAATAGTTTCTAAAATATCTGCTCAAGACCATGAGTTTTTGCATATACCTCGTATACCTGAACAAGATACTGGGAATATGGAAATCACCTTTTCTCCATTACATACGCCTCCAGCTTCAAGTCAACAAGAAGTGCCAACCAATTCACCTACTACTCCTGACAACGTGCCTTTTAATGATCCCACTACGGCACCTACTCCACTAAGTGCTTCTAATAATCCAGCTCAAACTATTGACTCATCTCTTCATAATGCCCCTCAAGTTTTACAACCTCCTTTGCGAAAGTCAACCAGAGTTTATAAACCCCCTGCATGGTTATCAGATTTTATTTGCCCTTCTAATCCCTCTTCATCAAGTACACTGCAGACAGGTAATAATTCTATTGCCAACTCAGTTTCTTATACTCACTTACCTTCCTATACTCGTACCTTTGCTATTTCTTTGTCTTCAATTTTCGAACCACAAAATTACTAGATGGCAGTTATGGACAAACGATGGATAGAAGCCATGCAGCAAGAAGTGCAAGCTCTTGAGATGAATGGCACATGGGAGGTAGTGGACTTGCCCCCTGGGAAAGTACCGATTGGTTGCAAGTGGGTCTATAAGGTGAAGTATAATTCGGATGGTTTGATCGAGAGATTTAAAGCTCGACTGGTGGCTAAGGGGTATAATCAACAAGCTGGAGTTGATTTCCATAAAACCTTCTCACCGGTAGCAAAACAAGTCACAGTGAGAATTGTTATCTCTTTGGCAGCAATGTTTAATTGGCCATTGTTTAAAATGGATGTTTTTAACGCTTTTCTCCAAGGTGATCTTCATGAGGAGGTGTATATGACTTTGTCTGAGGGTTTTCGCAGCCAGGGGGAGCCCAAATCTCGAGTTTGTAGGTTGCTCAAAACATTGTATGGCCTTAAGCAAGCTTCTCGACAGTGGAACTTGAAATTGACGGAAGCTCTTGTGATGAATGGGTACGTACAAAGCCTACATGATTACACTTTATTTACCAAGGTTGAAAGAGGAAAAATAGTGTTGATGTTGATCTATGTCGATGACCTTCTCATCACTGGAAACGATGAGTGTTTAATTTCTGAGCTCAAGAGTATTTTGCATCAGAATTTCAAAATGAAGGATCTTGGACAACTGAAGTATTTTCTTGGGATTGAAATGGTTCGGTCTAAGGAAGGAATTGTGCTGCATCAAAGGAAATACGCTCTTGAACTAATAGAAGATTCGGGGTTAGGGGGAGCTCGATATGCTTCAACACCATTGGAGAAAAACACACATTTCACAACAATGGGTTTTGAGAAACATATACAAGATGGAATTATGAAAGAAACACTAGAGGATGTCACGGTTTATCAGAGGTTGATTGGCAGGCTTCTTTACTTAACTCATACACGACCAGACATATCCGTTGTTGTTCAACACTTGAGTCAGTTTATGCAAGCACCTAAGAGGATCCATTATGCAGCAGCCTTGAGGATCGTTAGGTATGTTCGAAAGAATCCAGCGCAAGGAATCTTCTTTCCAGCAAACTCAAAGCCTGAATTAAAAGCATATTGTGATTCGGATTGGGCAAGTTGTCCCATGACACGTAAGTCTGTGAGTGGATATTGCATCAAATTAGGAGATTGCTTGGTCTGTAGGAAATCGAAGAAGCAAAGCACAGTGTCGAGATCGTCTGCAGAAGCCGAATATAGGTGTATGGCTAGTACTGTGGCTGAATTATTATGGTTGAAAGGGTTAATTACTGAGCTTGGAATTGATCATAAGATGCCAGCAACCTTGTTTTGTGATAGCCAAGCATCCTTACAAATTGCAACAAATCCGGTGTTTCACGAGAGGACCAAACATATCGAAATTGACTGTGATTTTGTACGTGAGAAAATTCAAAAGGGAATCGTGTATGCACAGCACATTTCTACCAAGGAGCAACAAGCTGATATCATGACTAAAGCCTTAGGAGTAACACAACATGAGTATCTAGTAAGCAAGTTGGGGATGAAAGATGTTTATCATCCACCAACTTGAGGGGGAGTGATAAAAAGATTGTTAGTTAGGGTTGTTAATAGTTTGTTAGCTGAGTAGTTAGCTTCTTTACATCTACTACCAGCCTTATAAATAAGGTTACGCTTGCATCTGTTTGATCATCAGAAAATAAAGTGAATCATTTTTCTCTACTTCTGTTTGATTCACTCTCATGCACACGCCGGTGATAGTCTATTTCCGACAAACGAGGACGGGACCCATGGGTAAGTTTTGACAAGATCTACCTTGTTAAATTTATTTTGTCTTCTCCTTTGCTTTTTTGTTTTAAATTTACTTCTGAATACTTGAATGTACCAGTCCAGGCATCCTTAAATTGCTCTTCGGTGTTAGTAACCTCCATTATTGTATCCTTAAATTGTTTCAGCTTGTGCTCGCCTGATATTTGTTACATTTTAGATTTTGCACTGTGAAAGGGTTCTTGGTGTCCCACTATTAAGTTAACAACCCGATGTGTTCATTTAGCTATACTATTGAAAATAGTGTGTTTGTGTTTTGCAAATAGCGACTCAAATAAGAAGTGAAATTTTACAAGTGTAGCTTCAGATTCATTTGTTCTCGTTTTGGCTCTATGATTTCTTAGTTGGACAGTTATCTTATTAGTTTGTTTTTCCGAAGAGAGTTTGGCTAAGTTTCCTCGAAGAACAAGCACCTCGTCTGGTTTTCATGCTCAGGCTCAACAGTCCGAGGAACAGCTACAACAGTAGCAGCAATAGCAGCAGACACCGCAACAGCAAATAATGGACCGGAGCTCTAAGAGTGATCCAAGTAATGTCCAGGGTTCTGGGATGCAGCTTGCCGCTAACAATGGCATGGCTAATATAAATAACTCGCTTAATGTAGCATCTGCATCGACATCTGTCGACACCATTGCTGGGCCTCTACACCAGAATTCCATGAGCTCTAGGCAGCAGAATTCTATGAATAATGCAAGCAGTCCCTTTGGTGGAAACACTGTTCAGATTCCGTCCCCAGTTTCCTCTACCACATTACCGCAAACACAAGCAAATCCTTCTCCATTTCCGTCGCCAACACCCTTCTCATTAAATAATCCTCATCAAGCTCCAAATGGTGTTCTAGCAGCTTCAAGTCACATGAGTTCCACAAATTCTCCAGCAATAAACATGCCAATGTAGCAACCAACTCTTTCTGGTGAGGCCGACCCCAATGATTCGCAGAGCTCCGTTGAGAAAATCATTCATGAAATAATGTCCAAACAACTTAATAACAATGGTTCCATGGTCGGTCCAGGCACTCTAAGCAATGATGTGAAGAGCGTGAACAGAATGTTACCACCAAGTAACAACACAGTTCTCAATGGCAGCAACACTATGATCGTTAATGGGGCAATAAACAATAATTCAGTCGGCGGTGTTGGGTTTGGTTCGATGAGTGTCGGTCTTGGCCAGTTTGCTATAGTGAATGGAATCAGAGCACCAATGGGAAATAACCCTTTCATGAACCAAAGGATAGATATGGTGCAGATGGCTCGGGATCAACTCATGAATTACCAACAACAGGACATGGGGAACCAGCTACTGAATGGGCTTGGAGCAGTTAATGGTTTCAACAATTATCAATTTGATTGGAAACCTTCCTCATGAGAACAAGATGTACAAAAAGCTGATGTGTTCTTTGATTACACTAGATCTGATAGATCAAGGTCTTCCCTTCCACTGTACTAATTCAGAGAAAGTGAAACATATAGCATAGTGTTTTATCAATGAAATGTTTAAAGCAACTTTGAAGTTGCTCCAATTCTCTATAAATTTGTTTTCCATGCTTATATTTTACTTCACAAGCATTGGGGACATGACAAATTGAAAAGATGATCAATTACAGAACATAAGTAGTCATTTTGAAAGGTTGATACATAAATAAACTGACATACCATGGTATAAACAGACCATGTAGAGTTCTTACAAGAAAATATGGTTTTGTTTCAAAGTTCAGACCTCAATATATTTCTCAATTGTAGCTACAATGGTACCCTTGGGCACTGCACCAATTATACTCTCTTTTTTCTCTCCATTCTTGAAGAACAGCACGGTCGGGATGCTCCGGATCCCGAATTTTGTCGGAATGTTCGGGCATTCATCGGTGTTGAGCTTGTAACAAGCAATCTTTCCAGCATACTCCTTGGCTAATTCAGCTATAACTGGTTCGATCACCCGACAGGGTCCGCACCATGGCGCCCAGAAATCGACTAAAACCGGTTTGTCACTGCCGACAACAAGCTCGTCCCAGTTTGCTTCATTCACCATCTCAACTGCAGATTGCATATAAAATTAAACTCAAAAAGAGCAAAATGCAAGGAAAAAAAGGATGCTTACTTTGAGCAACATCATCACTAGCTTTACAAACAAGCCTTGATTTTTGGGATCTGGCAGTGAATGATAAGCTGGGTTTATTGAATTCTAACCCAGTAAATGTTTGCAAATGGATCTTGTCAAGATATGAAGAATGGTGATGGAAGCTCTAAAGAACACTGGCTCTGGTATTGTAGATTGAGCTCAACTGGAAGCAGCTTTTGAGAGCCATCTCGTTGGAGAAGAAGATGGAAAACTAGAAATGAAAATCTGGCCTTTCAAGACTTAGATTTTTGGTTTTGAAATTCCTATCGTGTAGGTTTTGGTAAACAGAAAATATGAGGTGTTGGAGGAAGAGTACAAATTGCATTTAGATAACATTTGATAAATTTAGAGGGTCTTTTTATATCGAAGAAAGGAAAACCGTAAGTTATTTGGTTTAAGGGTTAACTATTGGAATGATAGGTATAAATTTAGTCATTGATTTTAAGAAACGACTGATAAAGTTATTTATATATTTGATTCATAAATTTTTGGTCATTTAAATATTTATTGTCGTTAAACTTTGACGAAAAATTAATCTAATATAATATAAAAAAATAAATTACCTAGATAATTCTTAAACTATTATTTTATTTTTAATTTAACCCTTAAAATTTTAAAATTGTATTTCATCATGTTTTCAAAAAACTTTACTTTCTTTAAAAATTTCTTAACTATAACCTCTCAATTTATATATATTTTTTTAATTTTAAAAAAAAATTAATTGCATTTTTTATTAGGATTTAACTCGATGAAACTCTTTTGCATGTATAAACATTAATACTCGTGTAAAATATTTGTTGATGCTATTTCTTTAGGGTTTCAATAACCATTAGGATGTAAAAATAGTTAATAAGATGAGTTTCAGGTGGGTACTGTGAGGTTGGGTAAAATCAGATACAAGTCATTTCAAGTTGATTTGATATTTTAAATCGATTCGGTTCGGGTGCGAGTCAATTTCAAGTCGGGTTCATTTTAGTTCGAGTCCATTTCAAGTCAGGTTCAAACGGTTTGGGTAAAAATAAAAAAATTGACAAGTTCATTTAAGGTCGGGTAGATTTCAAGTCGGTTTCGTTTCAGGTCAAGTTCATTTCAGGTCGGTTTCATTTCAAGTCGATTTTATTTCAGGTTGGTTTTATTTCAGGTCGAGTAAATTCAGATTTTGAATTCATATTAATTATTAAGTTTGAATTTGGTACAAATAATCATAGACTTTAATATGTATATTTTAATATACTTTCATATGTATACTTTAATGTATATACTTTGATATAAATTAAAGTATATGTATATATTATATGTATATACTTTAATGTATATGTTTTAATGTATATGTATATATTATATAGTAATAATATATACTTTAATGTATACTTAAATATATATACTTATCCATCTTCTATAACTCGGTTAATACACCTACGAGAATGATGCTTGATGTCTCAAAAATGGTACACTTCTGAATCGACCATCCCATGAAAGTTTGGAGATTTTGGATAGACTCATCAAGAACGATTACCAAAATCCGACAACAAAGAGATGAGTAGTTAGGTAAAGGGTGACAAATTTGGATTCTTTAGATTATATCATTGCCCAATTATCAACTCTGACAAATATGATTAAGGATTTGCTAAAGCCAAATAATATTCAATAGGTCAAGGTAATCGCCCTATTCTGTGAGATATACAGTGACAACCATAATTCCTCTGAGTGCCCCCCAAATCTAGAATCCAATTTCTATGTTGGAAATTTCAATAGGAACAATATGTCAAACACCTACAATCTAACATGGAGGAAACCCCCAACTTCTCATGGAGTAATCCCAACAATACGCTAAACCCGCTAACTCAAAACATGCAAAAAATAGGTTTTCAGCAGAACATTCGTCCGTCTCAACAATAGATGCCATTGCCGCAAACTATGCCACAACAGTAATTTGCATATATCAAAACTCTGCAGAACACAATAAACATGTTCATGGCTCAAACTGGTGCCTAAATATCCAATACGGATAAATTCATTCACAGAGTCGATGCATTCATTGACAAAATTCTGATGATGATGCAAAACAATGAAGCATTGCTAAAATACCTAGAGACCCAAGTCGGGTAGTCTGCATAGATTCTGAGCACTCGACCTTATAGGAGGTTTACCAAGCGATACTGAAGTCGCTAGAAAAGGTTCGCACGAGCATTGTAAAACCATCACAACCTGAAGCGGACTACAATTGAAAGACCCTGAGTAACCCGTCAGGGCAACAATACAGAAACCCATCCTAGTGAAAAAAGAGGATTCCACTACCAAGGAATCTAAAGGAAAGAAAACAATAGAGCCAAATGTAGAACCCGAAGTTCGTTTTGATGCAACAACAAAAGATGCTGAGGCGGCAACCCAAATTAAATTTCAATGTTCTAAAGAGGTTGAAGATCTGAGACTGCCATCATCATTCCCACAAAGGTTGAAGCAACAAAAGTAGGAGTACCAATTTAATAAGTTTTTGGACATCTTAAAGCAGGTACATATCAACATACCTTGGGTAGAGGCAATAAAAAATGCCCAATTATGCCAAGTTCCTCAAGGACATAATTTCAAAGAAGACAAGCATAGGAGAGTTTGAGACAATCGTGCAACAACAAAAATGAAAGATCCCGATAGCTTCATGATTCCATGCTCAATTGGGGATCAATATGTTGGCTAGGCATTGTGTGACTTGGGTACAAGTATTAACTTGATGCCTAAGTCTATATTCCAAAAGCTGGCATCGGATAAACAAAGTTAACTAATGTGATGCTACAAATGGCAGACCACTCTTACGCGCAACTTGAAGGAAAAAATTGAATATATTTTTGTAAGAGTGGATAAATTCATATTTCATGATGACTTTCTTATTTTGAATTGTGAGGTAGATGAAAATGCTCCCATTATTATGGGGAGACTGTTCTTGGAAACTGGACAAACATTGATTGATAGTGAAAAAGGGGAATTGGTTATTCGAGTCAATGATCAACAAGTGAAGATAAATGTGTTCAGAGATCTCAAGCATCAAGAGGAACCAGAAGAGTGCCAAAGAATTCAGGCAACTACTAAATTTAATTGTGATGCTAAGATTGATTGCTTGGACAAGGACATAGCCCACCACAACAAAAACCTCCTAGGCGGCAGTTGTTTAAACAACCAAGAACCAAATCTCAAGGATTTTGCTGAACAAAGGCCAACCCGAAAGATGAGGATCCATCAACTGAAATACCATCATTCTATCCGAAAAAGAAAGGGAGATTGGTTACTTCAAGAGAAGCAATTAATTGCATTTCTCTAATACCTAACTATATTTTTAATTTTCTATTTTAGGAAGTAAGAAGTTGTGTTAGGAATTTGAAAACGGATTCTATTGGTGAAAGTTGTTATGTGTTGTTGTCTTGAGTGGAGGTCAAATGGAGTGAAAGGAAAATATGAAGAGTAGTTTCCTTACCCTTTTCCCACAGTAAAAATTTCAAGGATGAAATTTCTTAAGTGGAGAAGAGTTGTAATGCCCCAAAATTGGGCCTAGAAGTCAGTGGGTCGGTTTAACCGGTTAAGCCTTGTTCAAGATTAAATTCTTAAAAATTTATTTTTGGTTGAAATAAAATATGAATAAATTTCCTAGAATCATTATTTAATATTGGTTTGACTTTGGTCAAACCAATTTTGAAAATTGACCCTTGAAATCCTAAGAGTTTGAAACTAGTAACTATGTTGCAAAAATTGAAAATTTGAACATAATTTTATAAATCAAGCCAAAACTTTGAATCTTTAAGGGGCTTTAATCCAATTATAATCCTATTTGGTCTAGGCTTTCTAATTTTTAATTAATTAGATCCAAATAATTTTATTTTAACTCAAATAACTAGTTTTACTTGATTTTAAACTCTAAAACCCTATTTAAACACTATAAACCTAACCTATTTTTATTATTTTCATTTTCCTTCATTGGAGGCAAGATTTTAACCAACTCTAGGTATTTTAGTAATGCTTCATTCTTTAAGGGGCTTGGTAAAAATGTTTTTAATCCTTTGTTTTAGAAAAATTGGTTTTTGGGTCAAAAATCATTATTTTCGTTCAAGGTTTTTTACTCACTATTTTTTGGTATTAAAAGGATTATTTTCAATGTGTTAAGATGTTTATAAAGTGTTTTTAAAATCCCTAATTCCGAACTAAAGGTTTATGAGAAGTTTGGTTGGTTTTGGAAAGTTTTTGGTTAAGGTTTTGATAGTTTAAGGGGCTATCCGACTTGGGATTTATTGAGTGCGATTAGGGGCACTAAATACATTTTTTGATGCTTGAAAAAGGGCAAGAAGTAGGTGATCTCGTTTAAAGTGATCGAGTAAAGTTTTGGTTACCTGTCAGACAAGTTTCGGTTATCAATGAGTGGATTTGAGAGTGGGCTGCTTCAGCAGTGTTTTAACTTTGTTTTCAAAGTGTTGAGAGTGTAGGGAAGGTGTGAGAAACGTCCCTATACTCCGGAGTAAGTTTTATGTTTGCTCTCGTCAATAGGTTTTCCCATAATATGCTTATTTTACTATGTTTTTGACATACTTGTATTTTATTGGTACATATATGATTATGTATGTATTAGAATGCTCTCAATACTGTTTTAAGATGATTTTAAATACTTCTACATTTTGGTTTTTGAAATAAGCTAAAAAGAGATTTTTATCAGTTTTGCGAATAAGCATGAGAAAGTGGTTTACTAATGTTTTACCTACTGTTTTGGATTTGAAAACTTGAGCATTCATACTCTTTTGTGTTAAATATTGAGATGATTTTGTAGGGATAATTCGATCGATCGATAGGATGTTAGTGCATTTTTTATTATTATAAAAATTCATATACGTGTGTAAATTCCTTAGCAATGCATTAGAGTTATTGCGTAAATTGTGATATATATGTTGTATTGCATTTAAGCGTAGCTTATCCTGGAAACTAAGGGGGGAAACATGTTTGGAAATGATTCCATTCGTGTGAATGACGTAAACTCGTGTGTGGTATGAGTAGCCCTCATACGTGGTATGATGATGGTTTAGTCCCATACGTGGCATGATTCGACATTTAGTCTTTATGCGAGTATCCGTTTATCCCAACGATTAGAAGTAAACTAATCGGATCACTAGTACCAACACGTGAAAACACAAGTGTTATATTTTTTTATTAATTTTATTTGCAAATTGCGTTTGCGTGACTTTAACTTGTTTTCAAACGTTTTATAAAGCCTTGCTAATGAAGCATGTAAGTTTTGAATTTTGTGGAATTGTTGCACGTGATATAACACTTGCTGGATTTTTATACTTGATGGCATTTTGGCCACGTGTGATTTGTTTTAAAAGCATGAACAAATTTTCCTTCTAAAACCTTTTTAGTATATTATGGGCTACATTGCATGGTTTTCAAACTATTTTTATACGTCCCTCACTAAGCAATTATTTAACCATTCTCTTCTCCTTGCAATGTAGAGAAAAAGTGAGACTCGCGTCTGAAGAAGCAAGAAGTTCCATATTTTACACTTTAATACATTTTAGTGGGAGTATGTTATCTTTTAACTGAACCTTAGGTAGTAGAGAGCAGTGGAGCTAGAGAACTTATTGTCACAGACTTAATTTCACTCAAACTAATCCGTGCGGCGCTAACACTTCCCGATCAATGTTAGCAAGCCTTTCTTACACGCAACCTGATGGCTAAACAAAGAAAGACAAGAGAAGGCAAAGGAATTTAAAGGAAAGCTTTTATATTAAGCTTAAGAGAATGTATACAAGAGTGCTCAACTTCTCAGGTTGTGTACAAAATGAAGAGGGTGGCCTTATTTATAGGCTTCCACCTCCTGAATGGACGGTTATGATTTACTTGATCGGACGGCTCATATGTTGCCTCCTAAAATATCTACTAGGATCTATACTATTCTAGAGATTTCTACATTATCCTATACATGTCTACAACTATCTACAATGTTCTAGAGAACTCTAGAGACTTCCAGAGTAGTCCTGATCTTTCTAGGGTCTTCTAGAACATTCTTGATCCTTCTAGAATGTTCTAGATGCTTCCAGCATCTTCTCCGTCCTTCTAGAATGTTCTAGGACCTTCGAGAATTATCTAGAGTCTTCTAGAATCTTCTTAGACCTTCTAGGCGTGTCTAGATCTGGGTGGAACTTCCTGGAACATTCTAGAACGTGATGGAATCCTTGAGATGGATGTAGGCCATTCTAGGTCATTCTGGAAGATTCTTTGGTGCATGTATTCTTCAAGAATGCCCAAGGATGATTTATTAACCTCATTGTTGCTGGCGGGTCGTGACATTATGCTAGTTATGATTTGTTTTATTTGAGATCCTTGAATATGCTATTGAATCCATGAGTTTTCGAGTTTAAGTTATACACATGCTTATCTAATTTTCAAGAGTTAATGAAGTACATTGTTTGAATTTCACATGCTTCTATATTTCTCTATGTTGACATTTGGTGAATTTTGAATAAATCCACATGTTAGTTGATTCTTTTTTTAATTAAGAAAAATTGCATATAGAGAACTTGTTGTTACATGTGTTTAATGTCCCTTTAGGTGAAATTATGCATATATACTTTGATGGACACGTTTAGAATTGAAACTAGAGTATTTTGTTGTTTTGGGGTAGAGGATTTCGATACTTGTTCATAGGGTATCGATACCTAGGCAAAAACATAACGATTTTCTGGGAATTTAAGCCTGGGTATCGAAACCACATGAACTGGTTTCGAAACAGTAGTATGAAATTTAGTAAGCGTATCGGTACGCATAAGTTTTGTTTTGATACCGACCTTTACAGTCTCAAATGGTATTAGAACGGTCCTTTATGAGTATCGAAACGCGGGCTTGTAGTACATACAATCTTTTGAGTTATCAATAGTGTATCGAAACACTTAATACCTGTATCGATACCTGGTGAAGGATCGGAAGTCCTGCTTTTATGATTAATCATTCGTCCATCCACCTTTTGCCAAATTGTAGTATTTAAGATTGTCGAACCCACGAGGATTGGCTTTACTTACGCAATTTATTTTTCCTGCACAATGAAAAGGTAAATACACAGATAATTGAGTTGGATTATAACTAGGAAAACTAATTAAAGCAATAAAGATAAATGATCAAGAAATCAAGGATGGAAAAGTGGGGCAGGTTAGAGTGCTTCGTAGTGTGAAATCAGAATGTAATTGTCTCGTTCTTATAATGCAATGGGGTTGAATTGCTGCCTCGGCGGGTTCGCACAAAGGGTCGCCGTAGCTGCCTCAGCGGGGTTATGCCTTGTCGATAATTCAATAACTCATAGTTCGACAGAGCATCCTTGTATGTTTCTTCCTTATCCCTAAGCGAAGAGAATTGTTGAAACCCACGTCTTGATGATACCTCCTGGCGTGAATCAAGGGCGGATAACAACCAAACACATGCATCTTATTAGTCGCTGAAATCCTGGGCGGTTGATCTCTCAACTGGATTAGTCAATGCCCTTGAGAAAGGACCGTATTCTCTCGTTTCGTGAACCTACATCTCCCGATGCTAGGCAAATAGTTTTTTCTTCACATACTTATCTTTCGAGCTCATATGCGAGAAGAGTAAATACCAAGAGAGAATAAACTATGAATTCTGAAATTGCATTAATAAGAACTAAAAAAATTACAAACTTTCTCCCACAACTACTCCACAACTAACCTAAACCCCAAGGGGACGATGGAGGAGTTTAGGGTTTTCTATGAACACTTGATTTCGAGATATCCTCCTCTCTACATAGGCTATGGTTTATATAGGCTTGGCCTAGGGCAAACCCCTTACTAAATAGGAATACTACATGGATTAGAATTACAATAATTTCCAGAAATAAAATATTTCCAAGTTTATTCCTATAAGGATTCTTTTCCCACATGGACTTTGACAGTAACTTTTCGTGTGTTCCTCAGCTCCGATTTCTATGTCGCTTGTCTTAAAACGTTCACCTTATTTTTCTCTTCAGATCGCCTATCATATCAACATTTGCACTTCGGGCGCTGTCACGGCCTCAATTGCTGTCGCGGCCTCAGTTGCTGCTGAGGCATTAGAGTGCTGCCGAGGCATCAGTGTGCTGCCGAGGCGGGTACTTATCTGCATTCCAGCTTTAGTTTCCAGCATCCATCTTCTTGTTTTGCAATCCTATGATGCGGTTTCCTGTCTAAGAAAGAAAACCATCAAATGCATCTGTTTTATGCCAAATAATAGATTAATTCATAAATTGAGTATTGAGATGCTTAAATATGGAAATAAGCAGAATTATCCAATATTGCCATTAAATTTGTCCTTTATTAGCAATAATCGAGTGAGAAATTGGTATAAAGAATAAGACTTTTAGGCACTCATCACACCCCAAACTCGAACTATTGCTTGTCCTCAAGCAATGCAAAAGATAGATTTTTAAGTAAGGAATTTTAAAGTAATATATCGTCCTGCCTGCCGCGGCAGAATTCCTTTCTTGACTCAGCCTCTTATAGGTTCTAGGAATTCCTCGGAACTGGACTATGTGTCTTGGTGAGTGTGTGCATAGCTGTGTCAAAGTTGATTCTTTAAGTTCTAATCCTTTTTCTAGCTCAAGACTTCCGACTAAGATTTTTCTTCAATTATTTTTCTTTCCTTTTTCCCTGTTTGGTATATAAATATATATTGCTATATACTTATACTGCTTGAGCCAGTTTTCGGGCACCTCAATTGTTAACTACTCTTACTAGAGCCAATTTCGGGCACCTCTAGTAAGTGGGAAAAAGGTTGAGTCCTAGAGCCAGTGATGGGCACCTCTAAGAACTATACTAGAGCCGGTGATAGGCACCTCTAATTAAAATCTAAGCCTAAGTCCTTATTGCTTTTCAAAGAAAAGAACTTCTAAAATCAACTTATACTAGCAGTGTTTATGTGATTTCAGGCTCATAGTCTAATCCTAAGTACTAATCCTAAGAGACCTTTCCGACTTCAAGTCTGGTGAATGGTGCATACTGCTGCGGCGGCTGGAGAATATATTGCTGCCGAGGCAGTTTCAATAAAATTCAGCAGACTTAAAAAAAATTACATAAAACTGTAATTGTTGTAAAGACAAAATTTAAGGCAATAGTAGGATAATCCAAATAATTTCCATACATGGCAGATATTTTTATAAGGCAGAAGATTGGATCAATACTCCCCCAAACTCGAGGTATGCATTGTCCTCATTGCATGCATCTGAACGTAAGGCAACAATAAAAGACAAGAAAAAAGTTAAGAGACAAGGAAAAGATAAACCAATTTGTATATGTCGTGTCTTGGCTTCTTCTGTATCCTGAGGGTCATAAGTTCTGTGGAGTTTGTTGAGAAGGAAACTAAAAACTGCATTGGAAAACAATATTGAAGAAGTATGAAATAAAACGGGGGAGATGAAGTTTTAGGGACGCAAACCCTTCATCACTTGCATTTGGGCAGCCAACAACCTTGGCCGTTTCTTAGGTGGAATAGTGAACTTGATTTCAGGGCCGTTTTATGTGCTCCATGATTTCTCCTTGTTGAGTTTCCTTCCTAAATAACTGTAAAGAATATTATTAAAAACTATGGAAATAATAAAATTCTTCAAACTAAATTGCAAGAAATTTGAAATCTAATTCCTAAACTGAAAACTAAAAAAAAACTGATTCCTTAAGCATAAAAGTAAATAGGGACAGAGAGGTAGAAATTTAGGTTACTGTGAAGTGTAATATGATACATCTCCAGCAGCAACCATCTTCCCCTTTTTGAAAGGAGGAGAAGCTGATATCCCAATTGCTGTCTCCTCGTCAGATGGTTTCTTCCTGATGTATTTCTTCTCAAGGGGAGTGCTGCCTCGGCAGTGGTTGTCTCGACAGTGGTTGCCTCGGCAGAGCCTGTTCAAGCAGTCCATTTTTGCATTGAAGTTAAATTCAGTTTTAACCTCAATTCTTTGACATTCATCTGGTTCGTCCGGATGCCTTAGAGTTTTGAATACATTGATCTTCACTTGTTGGTCATTGACCCTTATGACCAATTCTCTTTTCTCGCAGTCGATCAATGTTCTGCCCGTGGCTAGGAACGACCTTCCCAATATGATCGGCGCATGTTCATCTGCTTCACAATCAAAAATTAAGAAGTCAGCAGGAAAAATAATTTATCCACTCTTACCAGGATATCCTCAATTTTGTTTTTCTTCCGGTTGTACATAAGAGCGGTCTAGCAATTGCAGCAAAACTGTTGTAGACGCAGATCTTCAATCTTCTTATTGCATTGAAATCTTATCTGCGGTTCGGCTGTGGCAGCATCGTCGGTAGTGTCCGTTGGTTCCTTCGCCTACTGTCTGAGCAGGTATCTCAGGGTCCTTCAGTTGTAATCCACTCATGTGGATATCGCCTTGCATTGTTCATGAGGACCGGTTCTAGCGACTTCAATATCGCTAGGGAGACCTTCTTCTTGAAATTCTTCCCTAAAAAAATTAACTCAAACATAATTAAACTTATTTCCTAAGATAGTAGTGCAAGAAAAATAAAAATGAAAGTTGGAATCGCCAATCCCCGGCAACGGCGCCAAATTTGGTGAAGGATCGGAAGTCCTGCTTTTATGATGAAGCACTCGTCCATCCACCTTTTGCCAAATTGTAGTATTTAAGATTGTCGAACCCACGAGGATTGGCTTTATTTACGCAATTTATTCTTCCTGCACAATGAAAAGGTAAATACACAGATAATTGAGTTGGATTATAACTAGGAAAACTAATTAAAGCAATAAAGATAAATGATCAAGAAATCAAGGATGAAAAAGTGGGGCAGGTTAGAGTGCTTCGTAGTGTGAAATCAGAATGTAATTGTCTCGTTCTTATAATGCAATGGGGTTGAATTGCTGCCTCGGCGGGCTCGCACAAAGGGTCGCCGTAGCTGCCTCGGCGGGGTTATGCCTTGTCGACAATTCAACAACTCATAGTTCGACAGAGCATCCTTGTATGTTTTCTTCCTTATCCCTAAGCGAAGAGAACTGTTGAAACCCACGTCTTGATGATACCTCCCGGCGTGAATCAAGGGCGGATAACAACCAAACACATTCATCTTGTTAGTCACTGAAATCCTGGGCGGTTGATCTCTTAACCGGATTAGTCAATGCCCTTGAGCAAAGACCGTATTCTCTCATTTCGTGAACCTACATCTCCCGATGCTAAGCAAATAGGTTTTTCTTCACATACTTATCTTTCGAGTTCATATGCGAGAAGAGTAAATACCAAGAGAGAATAAACTATGAATTCTAAAATTGCATTAATAAGAACTAAACAAATTACAAACTTTCTCCCACAACTACTCCACAACTAACCTAAACCTAAGGGGACGATGGAGGAGTTTAGTGTTTTCTATGAACACTTGATTTCGAGATATCCTCCTCTCTACATAGGCTATGGTTTATATAGGCTTGGCCTAGGGCAAACCCCTTACTAAATAGGAATACTACATGGAGTAGAATTACAATAATTTCCAGAAATAAAATATTTCCAAGTTTATTCCTATAAGGATTCTTTTCCCACGTGGCCTTTGACATTGACTTTTCGTGTGTTCCTCAGCTCCGATTTCTGTGCCGCTTGTCTTAAAACGTTCACCTTATTTTTCTCTTCAGATCGCCTATCATATCAACATTTGCACTTCGGGCGCTGCCGCGGCCTCAGTTGCTGCTGAGGCATCAGACTGCTGCCGAGGCATCAGAGTGCTGCCGAGGCGGGTACTTATCTACATTCCAGCTTTGGTTTCCAGCATCCATCTTCTTGTTTGGCAATCCTATGATGCAGTTTCCTGTCTAAGAAAGAAAACCATCAAATGCATCTGTTTTAAGCCAAATAATAGATTAATTCATAAATTGAGTATTGAGATGCTTAAATATGGAAATAAGCAGAATTATCCAATATTGCCATTAAATTTGTCCTTTATTAGCAATAATCGAGTGCGAAATTGGTATAAAGAATAGGACTTTTAGGTACTCATCAATACCCCTTTTTCGTTTACCATAGTATCGATACCGGAGAAGGGTGTTTCGAAACCCCTGTTAGGTAATGTCGTTAGAGGCTGAAATATAACTTTAAAAACTTACGTTTTAGTCACTAAACATTGACGAATCAATTAAATGACTTGTAGATATTATTTTAACCTGAAAACTTATGTGCAAGCATGAAATATTCTTAATTACGGATCGATAACTTTAATTTCAGTTTTAGATCACAAATATCTAGAAAATTATAATTAGGTCCCTAAAACTTGTTTGATCAAATTAGGACTCGTTTCTCTTTAGTTTCCTCTGCAATTGAACTCGGTCCTTGCATGAACATGTAGGATCTAATTAATGCATTTAGAAAACATTAGCCGTAAAATTTTTTAGGGTTGTTTATCGGGGCGAGTCTCCAGATTAGCCTTGGTATTCCCTATGTAGCTCGTTCAAGTCAGGTGGCGTCTAGACCGGGTCGAGGGGGTTACAGCTAGTCTCCGGATTAGCCTCGGTATTCCCCATGTAGCTCGTTCGAGTCAGGTAACGTATAGATCGGGTCGAGGGGGTTACAAAATGCGTGTCTAGAGTGCACTATGAATATTCAAAATGCGTACGTTTGTAAATTCCTTGTGTGTTGCATTTTGGCTTTTAGTCTATTGCTGTGTGATGTGGGTAGTATTGTCATATCTGGGTTGATAGGGGTAGTACTGTCACCAGACACCCTGGTTAGACATATTATGTTGGGGGTAGTACCAACATGCGCATGCTCTGGGGTAGTACTATCATGTAGTTGCTCGTTTATCCTAACGATTTCGGGTAGTACAAATCGGATCACTAGCACCAATATATGTAACTATTTTTCAAAGGTAGGTGTCATGGTTTTTACTTGATTTCATATGGTATTATGCATGCGAGGTTTTGTGCATTGGTATGCATGTGATTTGAGCATTGCTATGTTGTTAGCATGTAAGACTTGAGCTTTGTGCATTGAGATACATCTGTAAGCATTGCTATGTGAGTAGCATGTAAGACTTGTGTTTTAGCTTATAAAGCATGTGATTTCAAAAAAATTTTTACTAAATTTTAATGATGACATTGTTAGCCATGGTTTGATGACACTTACTGGATTTTAAAAGTGGCGTTGTTAGCCATGTGGTTTTTTATAAAGAGCATAACATGTTTTTTTTTAAATTGATGAATTGATTTAATATGGGCTGCACTGCAAGGTGTTTTTATACTAGTTTTTTAAAATAATGTTGAGGCATCAAAAAGGCAATAAGGAGAGACTAATGTGGATGTGATGTTATATTGAGAATTGTGTTTATACTTTCAATGGGTAGAATGAATATCCATGTTGATGTTAGCCTTGTGACTTGGAATTGAATTGCCCATTGGTACTCCTTTTATCGGCATTTATCACCAAATATTCACCCACTTGAACCAATGCATATGCTTAATGTGATATATTTAGAAGTTATACTTAAATAGATACTATTTATAGAAAAAGGCACGTTTTACTGCGTTTTCATATCTGTGCAGGAGAACTAGTGCCGCGGCAGAGACAAGGCCGAGGCAAGACTTGATGCCGAGGCAGCAGCAGGAAGACAGGAAGCAAAGTGATAGGCGATGGAAAGACAAAAATCCAAGGAACGTGTCTGGACTTGAAGCCCATTGATCGGAGCTGGCTAACACAAGGAAAAGCCCAAAGGAAGACCACGCGGGAAAGCCCCTTAGCCGAATATAAACTTGGAAATATATTATTATTATGTACTTGACTTGTTCCCTACTCCAAGTTGTATTCTACTTAGGAAAGGTTTGCCCTAGGTCTAGCCTATATAAAGACCTAGCCACCCAATGTAATAGTGATCGGAAATACCTAGGGAGAGCCGACTTCTACTCTTGCTTCTTTCCTCTCAATCATGTTCTAAAACCTTCATAGGGTTTAGGTGAAGGTTGTGTAGTATTTGTGAGAGAAGATTGTACTTTATCTTTCAATCAATGCAATAAAGATTATCAAGGTTTGCTTATCCTTTGTTATTCGTTGTTCTTACATTCAAGCCCGGGAGGGAAGTTTGTAAGTGATCCATTTATCTAAGCTCGGGAGAGCTAGATTCACGAAAGGGGTAAGTACGGTGTTTCAATCGCGAAATACTAACTCGGCCTAGGGATAGGTTAAGAGTTTCAGCGGCTAAAAGAAGTGTGAGATTGGTTGGTGAGTATAATTGGTTAACGCCGGGAGGTATCATCAAGGACTAGTCATCAACAACACTCTAACTTAGGGATAAGCGGAGTCATTCAAGGACACTTTGCTGAACTTTGGTAAAGTCTGCCCACGAGCAAGGGATTGCCGCGGCGGACATCGTTATCGCTGCCCAGGCAGTAAACTGTAGTGCTGCCGAGGCAGAGATATGAGATTGCATTAGATAAAGACAAGTCAATGAAGTCCACAATACAATACAACTGGATCCTGACCCATCTTTCTCTCTGATATTTCGACCCTTTTATTTTTATTCAATTATTTTAGTTTAATAAATCACACCCTTTCACTTGTGTTTTTATTTTTCTATAGAGCAAGAAGATAAAGAAAGCATATTAAGTATACCGGTCCCTGAGGAGACGATAACTCGATAAATACTTATCACTTATTACTTGCGATGTGTCCACTTGCACTGAACGCGCACTTTTGACACGCGACAAGTTTTTGGCGCCGTTGCCGGGGACTGGCAACTAAATTTTGTTTTCCTTATTTTCTTGTTTCTTTTTTTTATTTTACTTTTGTTTTTCTTGGTGTATGACCAGGGCAAATCCAACCAACCCCTTATACGAGTTAGATCCTGAGATTGAAAGAACAGGGCTAAGGTTGAGGAGACAAATCCGAGGAGTCATGGCAGAGGTTCAGGCAGGACAAAACATACCTGCCGGCAATGATGGTCTACCGCCGCCACCTGGCCCGCGGCAGCTGACTGTCAGAGATTTCTTGGAGGACTTAAATGGACTAAACCCAGGAGTCGTTACACCCGAGATTGAAGCAGCCCATTTTGAACTTAAACTTGTTATGTTCAACATGTTAAATACAATTGGACAATTTGGTGGGTCTGCAACTGAAGACGCAAGGCAACATCTCAAATCTTTCATGGAAATCTGCAACTCTTTCAAAATCCAAGGAGTCCATGAAGATGTCTTGCGGTTAAAACTATTCCCCTATTCACTGAGGGATAGGGCGAAAGCTTGGTTGAATAGCATTCCAGCGGGATCTATTGGATCCTGGAGTGAACTATGCCGTGATTTCATTACTCGCTTTAATCCTACTAATCTATATGATAGAATTCGTAATGAAATTACTTCTTTCCGACATGCTGAAGACGAACCAATGTACGAGGCATGGGAACGCTACAATGAGCTATTGCACAAGTGTCCACTGCATGGATTTCCCTTATGGACACAAGTGACAATGTTTTACAACGCCACGAATGCCCTGACAAGGATGATGTTGGATGCCCGGCAAACGGCACACTCCTGGACAAGGCACCCGAGGAAGCTATCGAAATTTTGAATAAACTCGCAAAGAATGACTTCCAGTTTCCCACATCTAGGCGAGGAGGAGTAAGACGCCAAGCCACGGTAAACGAATTAGATTCATCAAGTTCATTGGCTGCACAATTGGCTTCTCTTACCAAGATGGTGCAAAACCTACAATTACAAAACAATACCCGTGAGGTCAAGGTAATTGATTTATGTTGTGATTTATGTGGAGGTAACCACAATTCTGTTGATTGCATGAATCAAGAAACTGGTATGTATGTTGGGAACTATAACCGTAATAATGTGATGTCCAACATGTACAACCACTCATGGATGAGGCATCCAAACTTATCCTGGAGTAACCCAAATAATGACTTAAACCCAATCACCCAACCACCGGGATTTCAGCAGCCAATGCCGCAGCAACAAGTCCAACAACCGATGCCGCCGCCGTAGATGCAGCAGCAACCGGTCAATTCATTAGAAAACACGTTAAAGGCTTTCATGATGAAAACCGAGTCATACATGGCGGAAAATAGTAATTTCATCAAGAGGACCGACGCCTTCATGAATAGGAATGAGATGAGGCTACAAAATCAAGAAGCGACCATAAAAACTCTGGAAACCCAGGTTGGGCAGTTTGCTCAATGTATAAACACTAGACCACAAGGAGGCCTACCTAGCAATACTGAGATTGCTAAGGTACTAAGCCATGAACAGTGCAAGGCAATCACTTCCAGGAGTGGTCTACAGTTAAAAGAGAAGATCCCAGAGAACCGAACCCAACCGGCGGATCAACCAAGAGAAGAGGCTGAGCAAACCGAGACTGACTACACTGCCCCGGCAGCAAGCACTACAGCACCTGAGCAATCTGCCGAGGCAGCAAAAATTCCAGTGGTGCCAGGTATACGATTCCAAACTAAGGAAACACTGGATGAGATGAGACCACCACCACCTTTCTCGCAAAGGTTGAAGAAACAAAAACAGGATCAACAGTTCAAGAAGTTCCTCGATATCTTGAAGCAAGTCCACATCAACATACCATTCGTTGAGGCCATTGAACAAATGCCCAACTATGCCAAGTTCTTAAAGGATATGGTATCAAAGAGAAAACAAATAGGTGAGTTTGAGACAGTGGATGCCACAGAGGGAAGCATGGCAACGCTACATAACCGCATGCCACCAAAGTTAAAAGATCCTGGTTGCTTCACTATACCTTGTGCGATAGGAAAGAGTTATGAAGGAAAGGCCCTATGCGACCTTGGAGCAAGTATAAACCTTATGCCTAAATCAGTCTTCCAAAAGCTTGGAATTGGAAGGCCGAAGCCTACAACAGTAATGCTCCAACTCCCGGATAGATCCTATGTGCAACCTGAAGGAAAAATCGAGGACATACTGGTAAAAGTTGACAAGTTTATTTTTCCTACTGACTTCCTTGTCCTTGATTGTGAAGCAAATGACAATGCACCGATCATCCTTGGGAGACCCTTCCTAGCAGCTGGACGTACATTGATTGACGTGGAAAAGGGAGAATTAACCATGAGAATCAATGATCAAGAAATCATATTAAATGTATGTCAACTGATGAAAAGACACGATGAATTAGAGGAAGAATGTCAAATGCCGAATGACCCAGATGATAACTACACAATCCCTTGTCTGAGTAACGACTGCCTCGGCTGTGATTCCCATGACATACCCCAGGTTTGCCTCGACAGTAATTTGGACGATTGTTACCGCCGTTCTTTAAATAGCGCCTAGACAACTGAGAAGGAGGAAGCAAACTGGACAACACATCTTCCAGGTAAGTACTTTGAACCATTAGAGTATACGGGAAAGAATGAACAATCTGGTAATAAAGAACCATTTGTCACAGAACTAAAACCCTTACCAAAAAAACTAAAATATGCTTATCTGGGAGATAACCATACGATGCCGGTAATTATTTCTTCTAAGTTGTTGCCAGAACAGGAACAAGCCTTAATAGCAATGCTGCGGCAGCATAAAAAGGCAATTGGATGGTCAATTGATGATTTGAAGGGAATAAGTCCAGCAGTGTGCATGCACAAAATCCTCCTGGAAGAAGATCATAAGCCCACTATAGAAGCTCAAAGGAGACTTAACCAGGCTATGAAGGAGGTAGTACGTAAGGAAATTATCAAATGGCTTGATGCAGGAATTATTTATCCCATCTCTGATAGCGCGTGGGTAAGCCCGGTGCAATGTGTACCTAAGAAGGGTGGTATGACTGTTATAACCAACGAGAACAACGAATTAATACCAACCAGGATTGTGACCGGTTGGAGGGTGTGTATGGATTATCGCAAGCTAAATAAAGCAACAAAGAAGGATCACTTCCCTTTACCATTCATTGATGAAATGCTGGATAGACTTGCTGGTAAACCTTATTACTGTTTTCTTGATGGTTATTCAGGATACAATCAAATTGCAATTGATCCAAAAGATCAGGCAAAAACTACGTTCACCTGTCCATACGGCACATATGCATTTCGAAGGATGCCGTTCGGCCTTTGCAATGCCCCGACAATATTCCAAAGATATATGATGGCAATTTTTTCTGACATGATCGAGGACTTTTTGGAGATATTTATGGATGATTTTTCAGTTTTTGGAGA